>CM063186.1:39943122-41396872 GCA_031835075.1 Saguinus oedipus
CGTGTGGATGTCTGAGGAAAAGACATACCAAGCAAAGGGAACAGTATGCGTGCAGTCTGGAGGTAGGGGTATGCTTGGTTGTTTGAAAAGTGGACTACTGCAGCAAGCAGACAGGAAATGCTTCACTAAATTATTGTTGATATTCTTCCTTTATATTCAGTCATTCATCTTACCATCAATATATGTTTTCACATTTCGCCATGTGTTAGACTGCACAGTATGCTGTCCTATAAGAAAATGGAGAAACTAGAGTCCATTGCACTGAAGGAAATCACACTACAATGAGATAGATGCTTTCACATGTCAAATTAACAGAGGTGAATGTATTGCTTATGAAAACATTATTTTTAATGGATCAAAGATTAACAATATATATTGACATGGGAATATGTCAGTCATATTTTAGAGCAAAAAATAGATTAAATATATGCATGTATATCAAGCATATATGTATCTATATCATAGATCCATTATTAAAATGTGAATATATCTATACACATGTGCAACGGAGAGATAAATGAAGATACATAGCTATAAATATATTTGCATAAGCATAGAAGTAGTCTAAAGATAAAGCAGCAGTCTTTTAAGAATAGTTACCTGTAAAGTAGAGTTAGACAGGAGGATAGATTTTTACTTATTACTTTTTGCCCTTAAGGGACTAAAAATTGTATGGTATTTTGTATTTTTCTTATTTTTTCAAATAAAAGATGACTGCTCTTTAAACATAAAAACTAGAAAATAGCATATAATTTTGAAGTAAAGGTATTTAGCATGCTAGTGTTTAGAATAACAGGTTTGTTTATAGTTAGAATAAATGCTTTTAACTAGTTTTAAAAAATATATTCTGGATTTTTAAAGCTGCTATTTAAGAGCACATGATTAGGACTGGAAATGTATTTTTTGAACCTTAATCTAGATTCCTAGAACCTTCAGAGAGATTTCAATATTATGTCCAAATATGCTAAAAGAAAAATATGTCTTTAAGTCACACACATAATATTATTGTATTAAATCACACACAGAATATGATGGATATTAGCTTGTAAATGGATTTTTTTATAAGATATACAAATACCTGTGTACATAACATAAAGTGCCAATGGCAATGGAGAAAACACTTAAGAGATGATACCCAAACAAATATAAAATATTATGACAATTGTTAAATATTTGAATAAAATACAATTGCATAACATTGATAAAAAGAAGAGTATTTGAAAACATGAATTTTAATTATTCTAATTCTTAAAGAACAAATAAAATTTATAGAGAGCCTTATGTTTATTCCTGTGACACTTCTGTTATAAGTATGTATATAAATAGTTAATGGAGCTTTTAGAAATGTGTTCTATTTTAGTAGGATATGAGTGTTATTTTATTATTCAATTTTAAACAAATTACGTTTAAATGAATATTATATTTTCTACTACTCTATACTGGTTTTATTCTCCTGTTGGCTATCTTTGTTACCTATTTATAACTATCTTCCACCACTGTCAATAGAATAATGTATAAATATTGTAAGATGCTTTTATCTACTAAATCTTAAATAACATAGAGAAAACAGACATATTTTTAAAATAGCTATGGCCATACCAGTAAAAGTATTATCAACTTTGTTATATATTTTTAAATTTTCTTTCCATTAAATAGAAAAGCCAAAGAAAGATCAAAGATAAACAGATAAAGCTGCTGAAAGAAATCCTACATGGAATTAAGGTAATATAAAAGGGATACGCCTTTGACTTGACTATTTTGAGTATAGAAATACAAATGACGTTTGTAGTGTTCTCAATATCTCAGAGTGATTATAGATATATAATTGTGGGCAGAAAATTTCAGATTTCAGATACGTAGGAATTCTTATCACTAAAATAACATTTAAATGCCCAGCCAAATAAAATGCAGCCATTTTCTTTTTGTTTCTCACACAAGTGAACACAAATATCCTAAAAGTCACAAAATATTACTTATTTTAAGGAATTATGTTGAAAATATAGGATGAAGCAGGCAAGAATGGTAATAACACACCTATTAATGTAATGGCAGATTTACATAGCGGAAGTGATGACACGTCATTTAGATTATTTTATGTGGGATACAAATGATCATATGAATGCTATTCTATAAAAAATATGTTGCAAATTATTTTTCCCTAGGAAAGCTAGAATAGTTTAAATATGAGAACAGTCAGTATCCTTGAGGCTGACAATGGTGTCATAAAACCTCTGTCTGACAATCCTGATAATTGCTACAATTTATTAAATATTTTCTGTCCATCAAATGCTGTGCTTATTACTCTATATGTGTTTTCTCATGGAATTCTTATAAACCCCAGAAAAAGATTCCCCATTTCCATTTTATTAACTGGGAAACAAAGGCACTGAGAAGTTAAGGGGCAGGTCTAAATTTACAAAACCAGTGAGAATGTATTAGAGTTCTCCACAGAAACAGAATCAATATGAGATTTCATACAGAGAGATGTAGAGATACAGGTATATGAATAGAGATTTAAGAAACCAGCTTATCTGATTGTGGGGGCAGGCAAGTGTAAAATCTGTAGAACTGTTGGGCAAACTGAAAATTCTAGCAAAAGTTGATGCTGCAATCTTGAACCTGAAGGCAATCTGGAAGAAGACTTCCTTCCCCTTGAGAAACCTCAGTCTTTTCTCTTAAGGTTTTCAATTGATTTGATGATGACCACTCATAAAACAGAGGGTAATCGTCTAACTCAGAGTTTAACTAATCGAAATGCTAACAACATCTAAGAAATACCTTCACAGAAATATCTAGACTCGTGTTTGAACAAACAACTGGGCCCCATAGCCCAGTCAAGCAGTCACATAAAATTAAGCATCACATAGAGACAGAGCTGCAATTTGAATGTAAATCAATTCACTCTAAAGTACATGCAATTAGCCAGTGTAGGATCTTATTTCCCCACATTTTCTGCCTCAGAAAATAGTTTACAATCTCAAAACACTAGTCACCTTTCAGAGAACGGCTTGAAGTCCCAAAACATCTGTCTTGAAGAAACTGGAAAGCCAGGGAAACAAGTTTAGCTATAAGAAACAGATAATAGACAGAAGTGAGAGCTGGACCAGCAGGAAGAGTGACAGAACTGAGCTAGACCAAAACTGTCTATGGAGTTCTGTGGAGTTCATGCCTAGAGCTGGCATGTTGCCAGAGTCTGTCTCAGAAATATGTTATTGGGAGTGGTGGGGACATAAGGCTGGAGGATGGTGATTCCCTCTTTCTGCTCTGCCCCTATCCTGAAAATACTACGATTTAAGAAAATATTCTGATTCAATCAAAATGGGAGCAGTTTAGTTTTTTCTTATGGTTATACCATCATTTTTTACTTTCATAATTGTGTGTGTGTGTGCGTGTGTCTGTGTATGGCATTTGTTAGTATGTGTGCATTTTTTTCTTCTATGATATAAATTCTGAGATAATTTTTGTCTGAATTATTTACAGATCCTCAAACTGTATGCATGGGAACCCTCTTATAAAAATAAGATTATCCAAATTCGAGATCAGGAATTGGAATTTCAAAAATCAGCTAGGTATCTTACTGTATTTTCCATGCTGACATTAACTTGCATTCCATTCTTGGTGAGTGTATGTCATATTTCCTGTTTTGATTTTCAAATCTGATCTAGAGATTTAACTCCAAATTCCTTGGAATTAAGATGTTTAAAGTTAAATTGTATGTATCTGAATTAAAATTTAAAGAAATACATTAATTAACTTATGCAGATTAGAGAACAAAAGTTGTAAAAAAAAAGAGAAAATATTGTATGTGTTTTCATTGGTCTGTATTTTCAAAATATAATAAGATTTTACTTTTTTGTAAATTTCTCAGAGATTTCATATATGCCTCTATCTCTTAAAAACATAATTTACATTTCAGAGTTTCATTCCAGTTTTAAAGTTTGATATGCACAATTAATTCCTTTTAAGTAGACTCAATGGGCACATTAAATGGAGTTGAGAAGTGAAGCAAATTTATTGAGTTGCTACTGAATGTCAGAAAAATTACATACATTGCCTTATTTCAATCTCATCATAATAAGGCATGATTTTTATCATTTCACAAGAGGAAATGGAAGTCCAGAGTAGTTGGAAACATCCTCAAAGTTATAAAACTAGTATTTAGAGGCTAATTGACATCAAGTGACATTATTCTCTTTCTATTATACCATGTAATACACATTGGGAATCCCATGCTATTTTAACTAGAGTATAAATTGCCTTGGGATATGAAGCCATGGACAAAAGCCAGGGGAAAAGCAAGCCACATGTAACCGAAGCATGCATCAATTTTAATCAAAGTTGCTACTCTTTGTGAATAATTTAAATATGTTTCAACAAACATTTGAGTATTATGAAAGTGAAAGCAATATATACATTTGGAACACATTGGTAAAACCATCCAAGATGTATTTGCTTAAGCCCGGACTACATACATGACAGTGAACCTGTTCTCATTCATGAATGAATTTTTCCTGCCTTTTCTAAATGAAACTTATATTAACAAATATAAATCTTAGCCATGGATTATTCATATCTTCCTCAGTTAATCTTATGACACAAAGAAAGCATAATTATTATATGTAAGTCAGAATGTATGCACATGCAACTGGAAAATAAGTTTACATAAAACTTCTGAAGTTTAAAGAAAAGATGAACTGGTATACAATGTAAATGGGAATAATAACTGTAGTAAGAATATAACATGTCTTAAAAGAAAAGCTCTGGACTACATGTTCTCAAGGATGTCATTGTCCAAGACACATGATTTTATGACCTGTACTAAAATATATTTTATGCTCTTCAGCAAGAGTACTAAATTTTAGGAAACAAACAGAATTATTTAGATTTTCTATTTCTCATTTTTGGAACTGTAACTAATAATGTTGTTATCAGTAGAAATTTGAAGAAAATAACATATCTCTATATTTTAGGTGTCCCTGGCAACCTTTCGTGTTTATTTCTTACTGAATGAAGAAAACATTTTAACAGCCACTAAAGTGTTCACATCGATGTCTTTGTTTAATATTTTAAGGATTCCTCTGTTTGAGTTACCAACGGTGATCTCAGCTGTAGTCCAGGTACACACAGGGTACCTAAAACTAAAAATCATTCGCCTGATGGAATCTATGCTTTGGGACATTTTGTTTCTTTGTCTTTTTATTTATTTTATTTTATTTCACTTCATGTGGTTGTTTAACGCTGAACTCAAAATTAGTCTTCCTGAATTAATAAGTAATACAGAACATTATAGAATAAAAAGAATATGTCTTCCTTGCTTGTGTTTTTTTCCCATCAAAGTGACTTTTAAATATTTCAGTATATTATTTTGTTTTCTTAAGTGTTAGGTTCACTACTTAGCATTTTTAAAGCTGGTGTTAGCCACTATGCCATCACAGGATTCATTTTCTGTTTCCAATGGAAAATTTTTAATTAGATGTTTTATATGAAACTGGATCAAATGTTTTCCCAGAGTTCAGCAGCATTTCATCCATACTGAATGAATAAGCAGGGAGAAACCACATTGATAATATCAGTCAGCCAACAAGCCACATGTGAGATATCTGGGTCAGCCTGCTTTTAGTTGTAATCACTGATTCCTGTAGGCTAGATACAATGAGTAGATGGATGCTAAAGCCACAGGAACCCCCAAAAAAGTTCCTTGATCCTTTTGCCCTGAGATTTCTGGTCACATTTTTTGGATGTCAGATTTGAGTCATCTGGCAATTCGCCATTGAATTCTTTTCCTCAAATCTAGATTCGTAAACAAAGTGACTATTTGCTGATTGGAATCATCCCTTTAATCTAAGAACTTTCCTCTTTAAAATTATTTGAAAAAGGAGTAACGTAATTGAATAAAGACCAATGAAGCCATTTTTGTTAGAACTTTTTAATGTTGCTTTTCTTAAAATAACCAACAGAGGGCATAGAAGAACCATTGATGTGACTCATTTAGCTTTGATTTCATAACGCACTTCTCTAAGAAAATGTCAGTTCTTAGAGTAACACTTTTGTTTTATATTTGAAATTAGAATCTAGCTAAAGGTCCAGTATCAAAGTCTTTTCCAATTCCTAGCAGTACACTGCTGCCTTCACTTAAGGAGAACAGTTTTCCAAAATGGAAAGAAAGAAAAAGCTAACTGTATGTTCTGATTTGACACACGTGATAAACAAAACCATAACCTAATTACATTTTATGTGCTAACAATACAAGTCCCCTAGCACAAAGTAAATAAAAATGTACTATAAATTTTATGTGAGTCTGTTTCCAGAAAACAATTTAATATCATTTATCCTAATATAGCTAAACATTTTATAGCTATTTTACTATATTACTATTTACTATTTTACTATACTTGAATATTATTATTGTCAGCATTATAGTTTTATTTACCATCAGTAGTATAATTCACTAACCAATCTTAAAGTTGCCTTTAAGACCTAATTTTTCTACAGCAAAAGGAAATACCACCTCGCACCTGTTAGGATGGCTATTAGCAAAATGTCAAAGAATAACAAGTGTTGGCAAAGATGTTGAGAAAAGGGAACCCTTGTATACTATTGGTGGTAACACAAATTGGTATATCTGTTATCGAAAACAGTCCCTCAAAAACTTCAAAATAAAATTACCATATGAGACAGAAATCCCACTTATGGGTAAATATCCAAGGGAAATAAAATCACTATCTTGAAAAGATATGCACTCCCATGTTCATTACATCATTATTCAGGAGCCAAGATATAGACATAACCTAAGTGGCCATTGCAGATAAATTGCTAAAGAAAATATAGACACAGTTTAATAGTATTCAACATGGCAGAATATTATACTAAGTGAAATAAACTAGACACAGAGAGACAAAGACTATATTATCTCACGTATATGTGAAACCTAAAAAAGTCTAACTTATGGAAGCAGAGTGAAGAAAAGTGTGTATCAGAGCTCAAGGGTAACATTGGGTGGGGTAGGTGAATGAGATGTTGATCAAAGATTATAAACTTCCAATTACAAGATGAATATATTCTGCAGACCTAACATACAGCACGGAGACTGTGGTTAATAATAGTGTATTGTATAGCTAAAAATTGCTAAGCGAGTAGATATTAGGTATTCATATACACCCAAGAATAAAGGTGTGTATGTGAGGTGATACATAATCTAATTAGCTTGATTGTGGTAATCATTTCAAAATGTGCATGTATATCAAAAAAATCATGTCGTATACCTTAAATATCTATAATTTTTCTCAATTATACCTCAAAGAAGTTGGGAAAAGACTATTCTTTCTATGGTTATTAATTAGCAATTATTATAGTTATTCTAGAATAATAAATCGGATTTTTGTTTCTTTTTCTCATACTTTTCTGCATAGATGACATGAGTTTTGATTTTGGATTCTTGAAACAGCCCTTTCTCTTTTGGAATGAACATATTTATAACATTAACACAATGTAAACTATGCTTGCTATATTCATCTCAATATCTTCAATTTGAATAGAAAATTCTACTCAGGCTGTAAAATGTAATAGTTTTTAGTTTAAGTTCTACTTGAACCCCAGATAAATTCCATCTGTGCTTATTTTGATAGACAAGGATATCCCTGGGCCGTTTGGAAGACTTTCTCAATGCCAAGGAGCTTCTTCCTCAAAGTATTGAAGCAGAGTATATAGGAGGTCAGCTCTTCCTCTGCGGTACTTATTTGACTTCTGGACTGAAGATAATTGGTTCTAGAATGCATCATTGCCCTTTTTTTTCTTCCTTAGATCATGCTATTGGGTTTACAGATGCTTCTTTCTCCTGGGACAAAAGAGGAATACCAGTTCTAAAAGAGTAAGTCATGGTTTGTATAATTTTTTAATGTTAATATTGGGCTCTAAAATACTCCACATTTTTATTTTTTAGAGGTTTGCAATAAGATTAATATATTGAAATTAAGAAGACTTTTAGCCTTTCACTTTACTTTTCATTTTCAAGGTGATTTTGTTGTCCTTTTTTCTATTATTTCTTCTACCTGCAGCACTTTATTGATCATTTGTTTGCATTTTGGAAGGGTAGGTGTTTGTAGAAAAAGGTGAAAAGCAGCAATTTCAGGGATGGTGCTAAGTGCTGCATACAGTGACTTATGTAGGAATGTATGTTAAAAACAACCGTAACAAGAATTTCCTATATCGCCTCTCTTCCTTTTTCCTCATGCAGCTTGAACTTAAAGATTCCAGAAGGAGCTTTAGTGGGTGTTGTAGGACAAGTTGGGTCTGGAAAATCATCCATGCTTTCTGCCATTCTTGGGGAAATGGAGAAACTTACCGGAGTAGTCCAAAGAAAGGTAAAATCAAAAATACATTCTTTCAACATCTCCTAGTGTAACCAGCTATAGCCAATTTGTCATTAGTGTCAATAAGAATTTATCAAATTGAATTGAAGATGCAAGTATTTAATGGGTATTTCTAGTTTATAACAAACGTTTCAATTCCATAAAAATTGATTAACTATGGGTGAATGGGTAACAGAATTCTGATCTCCAAATACACCAGCAAATCATTTATAAATGCTTATGGTAATTGATGATATTAACTGAATTACAATCAATTATAGAGAAACAAATGTGATTTATATTGTAATTTGATTAGGTATCTAATCATTATTCAGCAAGATTCCCTAAGTAATTACAGCCATTTCATTTCCAAGAAGTCTTATAGCTACTCACGTGTAGGATCTTTGACCGAAAATAAACCTCAGAAAAATAAAGATATTAATAATGTACATTTAAGATTCAGCATCAGGACTATGGAGAGGTCTGCTCTTGACTAATTGTTCTATTCTTAAAGGTTGATAATAATAATAATTCAACAAGTTCTTTATCAACTTTCTTTTTTGAAACAGTAGACTACCCAATGAATTTTTCCTTGGATGTAATCAACTCTTAGGTAAAATACTAAGTAGCCCAATCTTTCCTTCTTACCTGTGGCAAGACGAATAAGCTTTATGTATCTGAGATTAGTATCTCTTCACTCTTAATTTTTTTCTTTCCTCTCTGGGAAAAGTCAACTCTAAATATTTTTATTTTTCCTCATATATTTGTTTATGTCCTTACGTCTTTCCTGATTCCAGTCCTTGGGTGACTAATTTTTTGTTATCTCAACATTACTGTTAGCTAGTCTAGAAACAAATTTGATTCCTACGACTTTTTCTGATGATTGCACTTAATGAACACCACTATTTTTTAACCTTAAATATACTATCTTTGTACCACTATACTGTTTATAGCAATTGCAATTAGCCATTTCTCTGCATTTCAAGATGGCTGTACCTTTCCTTGGGTGTACATTACAAACATAATATGTGTCATATTTATTTCATTTTTGTTTAGTTTTTTCAGCTATTTTCACTAAGCAATTACTGAGCCCATGCTATGTGCCTAGCACCTAGTGCCAGATAAGTAAATATGAATAAGACATGCCACTCTTCTTTCAAAGATCATAGTCTAGTGAGGGAAATACCATGATCAATTATAACAAATGTCTAAATTAGACATAAAAAATGAATTAAAGCATTAAAAAAAACAACAAATTCTGCTTTGAAATGTTCAAAAAAGAATCCGAGAGGAGGTTGCCATTTATTTTTGTTTGTTTGTTTGGTTGGCTGGTTTTTTTTTGTTGTTGTTGTTTTGGTTTTTTTTTTTTTTTGAGACTGAATCTTGCTCTGTCACCCAGACTGAAGTGCAGAGGTGCGATCTTGACTCACTGCAACCTTCGCCTCCTGGGTTCAAGCGATTCTCCTGCCTCAGCCTCCTGAGTAGCTGGAACTACAGGCATGTGCCACCACACCCAGATAAATTTTATTTTTGTATTTTCAGTAGAGCTGGGGTTCACCATGTTGGCCAGGGATGGGATCTATCTCTTGATCTGGTGATCCATCTGCCTCAGCCTCCCAAAGTGCTGGGATTACAGGCGTGAGCCACTACGCTCGACCGAGGTTTCCTTTTATTTGGTCTTGAAAAATAATTAGAAATTGATAAAGATAAAAATATTGTTAATTCTAGATTTCACTTAATTCATTAATAATAGTAATAAGCTGAAAAGGCTGGGGTGAGAATTGCATAGGATAATGTGCAAAGACCTAGCTTATTTCCTGGCAAAGTATTAGCTGGCTCTTTATGAATATGTATGGTAATCATCATCTTTATTATGACTCTTGAGGCTTTTATAATAAGATTTAAGGATTATTTTTGATATCTGTGAAGGTTTTTGATTAAGAAGGTGTTCACAGTGATGGAAGAAACTGTAACAATGCCATTATTAGTGATAAAACAGAGAGGATGCTCTTTGTTTGTATTAAATTACAGATGCCCAAGTCAAAAGATATTATCTGTTTTTATAACTGGTCACTGGCCTTCAGGAAGCTTTTGGCCTGGATCAATGGCAGGAGTTGAAGTATCACACTCTAAATTATTTCCCCAAATATTTTTTATTCAGAATTTCTATCATCCTATCTCTATTTAAGTAAAGTGAACATTATAATGGCATTTTCAAAGTGCTTTTTTGTGCACTTTCTATTTTTCTGTGTTTTGGATGATTATTTTTGGGGGGCATATTTTAATCCACAGTATTCAAAGTCTAAGACTGCCTATTGTCACTAAGCTTTCTCTATAGACTTGCTACTCTTCTCAGTATCAAAAGCTCTCACCAGGCACTGTTCATGAAAAGTATTCAGTATTCAGTATTCTGTGGTAGAAACATCAGAGATTTGGAGACCATTTTTGAATTCACAAAACTTCTACTATAGTTTTATTATTAAGAATGAAACAAAATGTTTTCATGTGTATGTGAAAAGAAATAACAATAATAAAAGAGAACATTTGCATCCCTGTGAAAATTTATCAACTCTTTTTCAGCTCTTGTAATACCAATAAAAGGCCATACCTTTTAACGTAGTAGTTTCTTTTTTTTTTTTTTTCATGTTCTTTAGTTTTTTCTCCTGGTTTTTTATCCTCCGCACTGTTCACCTTGCTTAATATATAGCAAATATTCAAAATACTATCACTCACATGATGATTTAATATGCTGTTCTAAGCAAAGTTTAGCTTATTCACTTCACAAGGCAATTTAAGAGCAATTCCTTTTGTGTTCAAGATCAGGTCAGATCAGAATTATATTGTTTTTAATCAAAAGTCATTCTGCATCTTACATAACAAAGAAGATTTAAAAGTTATTCTTTGATCTTTAAAGTAGTTGGTAGAAATCAAAAGGCCAATGATGGTTGCATACATGTGTATGCCAGAAAATACTTCAAGTGTCTGGTATTGTTATAGAGTGTGCAGTACTTAAAATACTAAATCAATGTTTGGATTGAGTCCATGGGGTGGATTGAGTCCATGGGGCAGATTGAAAGGCAGGCCACTAGAACAAATATTGTGGGTTCTTTTACTAGAAAAGAAGGGTTAGTTGAGAAGATATCTTAGGCAGCAGACTGTCAGGTATTTAAAAATCATTTTAAGACATAAAAATCATAAAAAAATAAATTTGGGAGCAGTGGTTAATGTAGAACACATGGAGATTTCCTACTCGGATCCTCCTACTAGTAAGGACTTCTACACGTTCCAGCTGTGGGAGTATGAACAGCAAGTCATGCCCTTTAAGGCTGGCCTGGCCTTCAGATAATAGCCTGGCCCAGGGTCCCACTTTTGCTCAGCCTGACTTGAGACAGCTGTGATGACCAATTCTCTTCCATGGCTCTCTGGAGGATTAGCCAATACTTTCTTGGTTCTGCATCATGGTGTGGCTTCTCCCTCTGCCTAGTCTCCTTTCCTTCTTTCCTTCCACAAGAGTTAATCCCACATAAACAACTTCTACATTAAAGTCTAATTCAGTGTTATAGACTAAATTGTGTTCCCCCAAATTTCATATGTTGAAGTTCTAACTCCTAGTACCTCAGAATGACTGTATTTGGACACCAGGTGTTTAAGGAGCTAATTAAGTTAAAATAAGCTCATTTAGGTGGGCCCTAATTCAATATCACTGGTGTCCTTATAAGAGGAATTAGGACACACACACACACACACACACACACACACACACGAGAGAGAGAGAGAGAGAGAGAGAGAGAGAGAGAGAGAGAGAGAGAGAGAGAGAGAGAGAGGAGGGAGGGAGAAAGAGGGAGACCATGTGAAGCACAAAAAATAACAATCATCAACAAGCTAAAGAGATCGGCCTCAGTAGAAATCAACCAAGCTGACACCTGATTTCAGACTTCTAGTCTCCGGAATCGTCAGAATAAATTTCCATTGTTTAAGCCACCCAGTCTATGCTATGTTGTTATTGCAGCTCTAGCAAACTGACACACTCAGCATCTGCTTACAGAGAATACTACCAGAGACAGATAGCTTGGATAGAAGCTACAGTGAAAGTAAATAAGAAGCACAAAGTAAATCATTAGGAGGAAATTCCAGTAAGGATATAAAAGATTAAAGTATGGTGCCATGATCTGTATAATTATGTTTATCTATATTAAATTTTTTATTTCTATTTTAAAGCTAAAGAAGATAAAACCGTGGATTAAATATGTTGCTTTATTGTGGTACTTGCCACTTCTCCTTTTCTCTAGTTAAGAATGCTTTTTCTTTACCTCTTTCTTTTTTAGGGCTCTGTGGCTTATGTTTCTCAGCAGGCCTGGATTCAGAATTGCATTTTGCAAGAAAACATTCTCTTTGGCTCTGTCATGAATAAAGAGTTTTATGAGCAAGTATTGGAAGCCTGTGCTCTCCTTCCAGATTTGGAGCAGTTACCAAAGGGAGATCAAACTGAGATTGGAGAAAGAGTAAGGAGACCATAATTTATCATGTGAAGTAACATAACCCCATTCAGCTGTGCTAATAAAATGTTGATGGCCTTTCCCCTGAAGTCTCGAAGAGCTATACAACTATAATTTTTAGAAATGTTTATGTAATTTCTACATAAGAGATGGCAGTATTAAGGACAAGTAATTATTTATAACTGACTGTTTGGAAAACAGATTAAAAATCAGTTAGAAATTCTGTTGTTAGTATACACGTGGGGGAATAAAAGCCCATTAATTAGATCATCGAACTTTTGTTTTGGTGGCTGGCACAACGAAGTCCACTTTCTAAAGAGTGACTAATAGTTTTGTTGGTTCCTGTATCTCTTGTGCACAAAGTCAAGTCTAGAACAGGAGCAAAAGAGCACCAGTCTCCTGCAGTGGCCCCCAGGTCCAGGTTCTAAAGAAGCTCTGATACAACACTGTTGTTAATTAATGTGACTTCTCCAAGTTTGCTCATCTCTGCTTAAGTGGAACTTGTTTCCCAATCATCTTACTCTTTGTTCTATTTCATTTTCATTGTGTTAGTAAACAGTTATTACTCTGCTCAGTATTTTGGATTTAAAAATATATATATCATGAGTGGAAGAATGGACCCCAAGAATGGACCCCTCACTAAAATCTCCATTAATTAAACATTAATGTAACAGCAGCTTCTGCCCACAATTCATCTGTGCTGTAAAGATGAATAAATAATCCTTATTGAGTGTTTTGAATCCGTGAAAAGAGAGTGAGCATAACATTGTTAGACATTTTTACCCCTGCCCTCATGTTATCTAATAACTGTATTATAGAAATTAATACATGAAATACATAACAAATTATAGAATGTAGAAGTATATAAAATCCAGGATGAGCCAGAATTTACCTTGCAACTAGACTTACTTCATTTATAATCTACAACTTTACAGGTATATTTTCTCAATAGTTTTAAATACATTTATTTTTTTCCAACCCCTGGCTTTCTTCTTGCATCTTCACCATCTCTAAGCAAAATAATTTCATGATTCCCATCTCTATTTTAAAGCTAAAGTAGGCAAAACCATGGGCTAAATATGTTCCTTTACTGTGGCACATGCAAAATGATTCCCCCATGTGGATACTAACTAAAATGCAGAAATGTGAGTTCTTCAAACTTGTTAATACATATTAAACAATATGCTGATAAATCTAATCTCAAAAAATATAAAATATCTGATATTTTGTAACTGTAAAAGCATTTAAAAGGGAAACAAATCCAAACAAAGAAGTATAGATTTAATATAGGCATTGAATGCTATTGCCATTTATAATGTCTTATTTTTACAATTAAATTTATCCCAATTTGCATTTGGACTTTAAACATGTAGTTGAATATTTCAAAAGGAAATCTGTTTACACAATAACTGTAGACTTTTCTCCTACTTGGATTCGTCTTTTCTGTTGACATTCTTTTTTTGATCACATTTATTAATTTCTTACATGCCTTTATTCACGATGGTGAGTGAGAGATCTACCACTCTGCCTTCCAGGGATTTGCAGTCTGGTGGACCTCTGCCAACAATATTTATCAGTTGTCTTTACCAATTTATTAATCACCTAGCCTTAGACTCTGGGTGTTGGGAACACAAGAATTAACCAGGTAGGGGCTCATAAGCTAGTGAGAGAGACTGAGATAAATATTGCCAATTCTAGCAATGGGATGAATACACAAAGCACAGCAAGACAGGAAGCAGGGGAATGAATCCCTTCACTTGGGACACCAGATGAAAAGTTGCCTTCGGAGGACAATTCAGTGTGAGTAGCCCATAAGTTAAAGAGAGTGATTGTGGTCTCCCAAGCAGAGTGAAGAGCCTCTGCCCAGTATGAAAGACCAGGTTAATCTGCTTGACAAACCACAGTCACTTGAAGACAACATTGGGTGAGTGAGTGAAGAGATAACTTAATGCCAGAATATAAGCATCTTAGATTTATACTAAATAATTTGCTGTTTTTGCTGTTGCTCATGAGTGATGGAAAGAGGGAGATGTGGATATCCAAGGTTTTTAAGCAAGATGGTGACACATTACAGAAAACGTGATGACAAGGTAGAGGATGAATTGGAAAGAAGAGTGACTGAATGATAACAGCTAATGTTGATGGTATCCATACTCAATGTTAGATTTTTCCTAAATTGTTTAGTATTATTGAATGCTCCCAACAAACACATGACTCGGGTGCTATTATAAGCATATGTGCACACATGCGTATTACATTGCTTTATGTATATGCATATGAGTGTGTGGGGGGAGGGTGTATAATCCCCATAGCTAAAATGTGACCTCCTCATGACAGACTCTGTTTTACTTATCTTTGAATCCCAAGCACTAGCATAGTACTCCAAATACAGTCATACTCAGAAGATGTTTGCTGAGTAGGAGAAGGTTGAAAAATGCAAAGAAGCAATGGCGTTTTATAATTATAGATCATTGGCTAAGTTCTGTGCTGCACTGAGAGCTTTTAAACCAGATCTGTAAACACTAAATATAAAATAAATCAAGTAAATTGGGCCTGGCCCCATAATTCTTCATACATGGTTGTACATGTCAACTTTAATTCTCACATGGAGTGATGAATATTCCCTATTCTTGCTTCGTAGCGTTGTACTTTTGCCAACAAGACTTGTAGTAATCTTTCCACGGGAGAAAATAGGACATGTTGATTACTTCTTTGGTAATTTAGCTAGTATTTTCAATTTTCTATGTGTCAATTTAAAAATAATCACTACTATCAGTATATGGTTGACAGCCAAAAGTCTTGTTTAGTATTCTACAGACACAACTTTTTAGAATTAGAGATTCAGAAATTATTTTCTCCTTAATTGTTAGCATCCTCTTTTGAGAGTAAGCAGTTAAGAGAAAGTAGATATATCTTCTAATTTGTACAAGTTAGTAATGCTAGGAAATGGGATAGGGCTAGGCCTAGAAAGTCCTGGATAAAGAACGACTGAAGCAGCATTCATCTTGGGTTACCATATATCCATGCTATAAAAGAGCATTTAGATGTAACTGCACGTGCTTTGAGATGTATACACATTTCCTCTAGTCTTGTTTTTCTCCTTTCCATTTTCAGGGTGTGACTATAAGTGGGGGCCAGCAACATCGAGTAAGCCTGGCCAGAGCTGTCTACAGTGGGGCCAACATCTACCTCCTGGATGATCCCTTGTCTGCTGTTGATGTTCATGTTGGAAAGCAGCTTTTTGAAAAAGTGATAGGGTCCTTGGGCCTTTTGAAAAACAAGGTATCCATAGTTTCCTTTATACTTTCTTGTGGGGCAGGGAATCGGCCTAGCATTGTGCCTAAAATTCCATTTATTTTGTTTGTTTGTTTAAGCAAAGTAGTCACATTTCACAGGAAAATACAGGATGCTTAGATTGTGATTTCACAGGCAAATTTCAATGGGTAAGTTTCAAAGTTTTACTAGTAAGTTTACTCTGGTGACAATTTATGTGATTGTTATCTCTTCATCTAATACCATATCCTAAGGGGATTTGTGTGCCATAATGAGTTGTTATTGACTCAAGTGATTTTTAAAATGGTATTTTGGTGCACACTACTGTTATTAAAAATCGAATCATTTTATTGATGTTTTAAAGCATAAAATTAGATATTATTAACATAGCAATAGTAGTGATTCAACTGTTTTGTGAAGGGGCCAACAGGATGAAGATTAATATTTACCAGTACCTGCTATATTTTGCAGTGTAAATTAGTTCACTTATCCCTATTTCACATATAAAGGACCCCAGGGCTCACAATGACTTGATATAGGTTGCTCAACTCAAGAACAGTAGATATGTTTAAAATTATGTCTGACTCCAAAGCCACATTTATTTCTTCATAATATGTGTTTATGGAATTATTAATATAGAGAACTCTGAAAAATATATGTATAAAATTATAAAATATATGTCTCAGTAAAAATAAACAAGCATCTTTATATGATAACATAAACCCAAAATTAAAAATGTCACACTTCATTGTATGTGTATGTAGAAAATAATATGAATTACTTAAAAATAAATACTATAAATTATGACTTGGATTAAACACTTTTTTGTAATGGTACTGTATATTTACAAATAAGCAAGAATGACATATATGAAATTGTTTTTAATTTGAAGTTAAATTGATTCATTTCTAATGAGCGAAAAAAATACCTGAAGTGTTAAAAATCAATTTTTACAAACTATTTTCTCATCTAACAGCATGTCATTATTCCTTGTAAAATATATAGATGCTGCCTTAAACTGGCATCTATAAAAAAATCATACTTGAAATAGTAAAGGAGAAAAAGTCACTATAGCTTTTTTCAAAAAGCCATTTTTTTTGTAACCTATGAAATAAAACACTTTGTTTTTCAGACTCGTATTTTAGTGACGCACAATCTCACACTTCTGCCACAAATGGATCTTATTGTTGTAATGGAAAGTGGCAGAGTAGCTCAAATGGGAACATACCAGGAGCTGCTGTCTAAAACCCAAAATCTCAGGAATTTGCACCAAGTCATCAGTGAAGAAGAAAAAGGTAAGGGCACAATGAAAAACAAACTTATGACACAGTACGCCTATTCATTTTGAAAGTTCATTAATTGCGTAATTTTATGCTATAAATTTCATTCATCCTGCTTAAGTCAGGGGCGGGGCACCTTTCTTTCCATAGGAAAGAAGCAAATACGATGAGACAAACAGGTAAAAATCAAACTCATTTATGATTTTTAAGAAAAGTTTTAAATTCCCTGGGATCTATTTATTCATTTATGAAATAAGAAAATAGATTACTTATAAACACTAGTCCAAGTCTAAAATATCTTGACTCTAAACATTATATCTTCTTTCAGCTAAGAACCGGGAGCACATGTGAAATAAATAATACATATTTTAAACATCTAGGTATAATATAACACATTTAGGAAGAGAAACCAAAGAAAGAAATTGGGAAAAGCAAAGGGAATGATGTTTGTCCAACTTTTACGAATTAACTATTGGTTTTGTTGATTCATTTTTGCTACTCTAGCCCTAGAATATTAAATTAAGATATATGGACATTTTAAAATAAAAGAAGTAGTTTGATCCTTAGCCAATGTGTAAGATGCAGAAATGCTTGAAATCCAGCATTATGTTAAAGCTGGGGAATGTACCATCATATCTTTTTAAAGCTATAGATGGTTTGTCATGTAGAGACCATAATATTTTTTCTATACTTTCTTAGATCCTTCATTTATACCTTTCCAGAACATCGCAGTAAACTAACTGTAAAACCAGTTAACTCTTTCATAATTTTAAGATAAAAGAAAAAATATAGAGCCATGTCTCATTATTTTCTACATGAGCTAGCATCCATTAGCTCATCTGACACTTTTCCTGGATATAAAGTCCTAAAACTATGAAATTGGTTTATAACAAGTCAGTACAATTTATCATTTTAATGCCATGCAATTCAAAAACAAAGACATTTTGCTGATGTTTCTCTTTGGGATCTAGGGTAACACACATTCGTTTTGTAGTACTATTTTTTTTTAATTCCTTGTTTGTCCACCTTTCTCAAATGACAAATATTCTATTTGCAAAATTATTTGGTGCATTGTCAGATGACTGCTGCCATCCTTAACAAAAGAAGCACTTCCTTCTCTCTCTCTCTCTCTTTTTTTTTTTTTTTGAGACGGAGTTTCGCTCTTGTTACCCAGGCTGGAGTGTAATGGCGTGATCTCGGCTCACCGCAACCTCCGCCTCCTGGGTTCAGGCAATTCTCCTGCCTCAGCCTCCTGAGTAGCTGGGATTACAGGCACGCGCCACCCACCATGCCCAGCTAATTTTTTGTATTTTTAGTAGAGGCGGGGTTTCACCATGTTGACCAGGATGGTCTCGATCTCTTGACCTCGTGATCCACCCACCTCAGCCTCCCAAAGTGCTGGGATTACAGGCACTTCTTTCTCTCTTAATGGCTAGCAACTTTGGAAATGATTCCTTGCCTTCTTAGACAGGTTAAATAATAATTTATGCTTCTTGTGTAGAAAACAGATGTCTAGGAGTTCCTCCTAGATGAGAATTCATTTACTCTATCCCCATGGCTTAGGTAGCCTCATGCTAAGTAAATTACAGGTGCTCAGTAGTTGTTTGTTAAACAGGTGAATCTTAAAGTGTATCCCCTCAGTAGTTAACAAGGCACTATGGAATGCTATGAGCCAGTGTCTTTCTTGTGTTGTGTGGCCATTTATTTTAAAGGTCACATGAAATATAGATTGCATGACTTTAGAAAATATAGTTCCAAAAGTAGGCAGTGTGTAAGCTTTAAATTAAATATTTAATTTGCCATAAAATATGAACAGTGTATCTTTTGAAACCTGTGGAATTTGCTATTGTTTAAATATCCAATTTGGGAAACAAAATCCCACCTTTTCTGCATTTGTAGAACTTCTTATGTACAAGTGCCCTCTTCTGTAACAGAATCAAAGCAGTAATATTCATGAAGTTTGACTGATAGATGTGTATAGATCTATTAATAGATGTTACCAACTCACAATCAGAAATTTGCCAGAGTTAGAAAAATGTAACTTGAACTTCTTTCTAATTATTTCAGTATTTCTGTCTTTTCCATGACAATCAGGAAGGTGGAAAATAGAGAAAATCTTTATGCCAGAAATAAAATGTGTTATTAAAAATGAATATTCTGGAATATTGATTTTTTTGAATACTGGATAAAATATATATATATAGACATATACTCACAATAAAAACTAGATAGCCAGATCAAGAGATAATCTGTAAAAGGTTAGCTCTATAGAGTATGATTTCCTTGGCCACCATAGGGAGCAAGGCAAAAATGGATTTTAATTTCAAACACTCCATTAAATAATAGCTTACATTCAGCGTGATGTCCCTGCAATGTTGCCCCAAAACCTAGGCCAACTGAACCTGGCCCTGTACTTCATGCTTTAGTCACTTCCCACACTAGAGTTCCTTGCATGGCTCTCTGGCCAGCAGTGTCCTCCCCATTTCCCACTTCCTGACCATTCTAAGTATTCAGGTCCCAGAATTTTCTGCTCAAATAATGGAAGCTTGCTCATGAGACCTGCGCTATCATTCCTCAGATTTGTTCTCTCAAGGGCAGACTGCTCTGCTGGCATGCATCATTCCTTGGCCTGAGGATGTTTACTCTTGCAGGTGGGAGAATGAGTAGAGTCCGGACATGTGAGCTGAAGTATCCACAGATGTGCAGGGCCTTCGGAGTGAAGAGTGGAGCTTGGGAGGGGGAGAAGAGCAGCAAAGGCCTTGGCTGGGACTGACTTATCAAGGACTGTCATGTCCCCCAGAGGAAAAAGTCTCAGGAATCTAGACATTCTCACCTGATTCTTGCCTTCCAGGTAGTTGGAAGTTATATTTGTCAGGGAAAGTAATAGAACTTGAGTCTTTTAGTCTTTAGTCATCTATGACTATTAAATAATTGAAAATGCAGTATGTGAGCCTTTATTTGCACTCTTGCTCTGGTTCCAGAGATTTTAGGTGCAGGTCTCTCCCCATGGGAAATTTCTTTTTTTTATTTGTATAAATAGCAAGAAGAATTGGATTCTGTTTGAGCATTTTTTTGCTGAGATTTAGAAAAATTACCTGGCAGAGAGTAGGCTGTGAGAGGCGTGATCACTCTGTGATCTTTCATTTATTTATTATAATTTACTCTTTTTGGTCTTGAGTCTGTTCAAAAATTTCTTTAAAAGGTACACAATTCTTCCATTTCAAAATTCTTGTTAATTTGTGTGTCACTACAATGTGAGTGCAGTAGGCAATGCCACATCCACAGGGGATGCATTCCAAGACCCCAGTGGATGACTGAAACTTTGGATAGTACCTAACTCTGTATGTACTACGCTTTTTAAATTCCATATATGCCTATGATAAACTTTAACACAGTAGGAGATTAGCAATAACTAATAATAAAGTAGACCAAGATACCAGTATCACTACTCGTGTGCTTTGAAGCCATTATGAAGAGAAGTAAGAGTTTCTTGAATACAAGCGCTTTAATACCATGACAGGTGATCTAATAACCCAGAAGTCTCTTAAGTGAACAATGTGTGGGGAGCATCCCCACAGCATGGATGTGCTAGACAAAGAGATGGTTCACTAGCCAGATAGGACAGATGAGGACAGTGCAATATTTCCTCAGGCCACTCAGGACAGCAAGCAATTTAAAACATGAATTGTTTATTTCTGGAGGTTTTCATTTAATATTTTGGAGTGTGGTTGACAGTGGGTAACTGAAACAGTAGGAAGCAAATTGTAGGTAAGGGGGAACTACGGTATAGGTCAGCACAACGTTGTGGAATAAACAGTGGACCAACTGTTAGGAATCCTGGGATCTAGTTCTCTCACTGAATAACCATGTCGGTCTTCATCAAATGACTTAATTCTTGGGGTTCTTCCAGTTTGTGAAATGCAGTGCTTCAACTTGCTCTGTTTTCGCTAGTGGCAGACATGGAACCGAACAATTCCATTATTATCTCTCTCCTGCCCCCAAAACTGCTTGTTACTCAGCCAACTCTTTTTCTTTCCCAATCATTCCTATTCTCATTGCTGAAGTCAATGACAGGTAACTTAGAAAGTAAATGGTAGAAAGTACTGTTTGCAGTGTAATTTGGGTTTGGATATATCAAATCTCTAAGATTCCATCTAGCTCTAAAAAAATCTAAGAGTCTCGCCTTATGGAAATATCATATAGGATAATCAAATCAGAGGTCAAAAATGAGTTATAAAGAAAAATATAAGAAAACTAAAGATAAATTTTACATATTTACCGATTTAGGGTAGGCTAATTCTTATACTAATTATACTGATGTTAGCTTGTATGTTGTGGATATTAACAATGACAGTATATTCATCAGTTTTACATTTACTTAATCCTCCCCCAAACCTCCGGCGACTGCCATGGTCTTCATTTTACAGAGATTAAGTGTCTTTCTCAAATTAAGACAGAAGGTAAGTGACAGCATTTGAATCCCATGCTATCTCTGTTTCATGCCAGAGAACAACCAAGCTCTTAAACATTGAAACAAGTGTGTAGGAATAAGTACATTGACTTGGAACTGACTTAGAGTGATGAGAGAGTGGCCCACTCTCGTTTACTGATGCTGTTTCCCCAATACTTGCTTTCCTCCCATGCCCTGTCTTGAGCAATGCTGGGTTTCAGGCAAGCCACTTATCCTCTCTGATTTTTATTTTTCCTCATGCAAAGTATAGGTAATTTTACTTATTCTCTTATCAGACCCTTTGTGAGCTCAATTTGTATAATGCATTTGAAATCATTTTATAAATTGAAAATTACGAAATTTAAATATTCTTATTAAAGGCTATAAGAATGAAAATATGCCTTAGAGGGAGAAGCTGAAACACCTTCACACTGAATTTGCACTCTTCGAGATGTGGAATCCCCATGTTTCATAGAGATGGTTGAGATCAATCAGATTCTTCCCTTAGGGGTTAGATGTTTCCTTCTAGAAAAAAGAAAGCATAGAATTAGTACAAGAGACCATAGAAATCTCCGAATCCAATTCCTTGTTTTTACAGATGAGAAACTTAAAATTCAAAGAGTTCAACTATTATACTGTAAATAAAGACAAAAATCTGTCTAGCGCTGAGGTATTTACCATCAAATTCTCTAGGCAATTTACCATCAAATTCACTAAGATTACTTGAACCTCAGTAGCTGATAGGTCTAGGTGTATAACCTTAGTTTGTGTTTCCTGCTTAAGATCTCAGTGCCTCAGTCATTTTAATCCCTAAAATAAAGATAATAACTATAGCACCTTTCTCATAGGACTGGTTTTGAAAATTAAAAGAGATAAACAAAGCCCTTAGGGCAATGCCTGTCACGTAGGTTGCAGTTATCACTGTTGGTGACATTTGTAAGACAACAACAGCTTTGGCTAATTTACCATTGTTTTCTTACTAATCTTCACAAGAATCACATTTGTATAAAGGCCTGATGAAATTACATATTTCTTTTAATGGCTGGAGTGGTGTTCCTCTGGGGAAATACTTAGCTCTTCTCTGGAAGATCTGAAATATGTTAGCATCCCTCTCAGAGGGACACTGAGAGAGTTAGCATCCCTTTCTCAGAGAAAGAAAAAGAATTTATCTTTAGGTTTTTTCATTATGAAATCTCAGTTTTACTATGAGGTTACAGGACGTTTTAGGACAAACCGAAATAATGGAGAAAATAAAAGGGCTCCCAGTAAACCTGCAATCTAGAACCTAAAAATCTCTCCAATTTGTGTAATTCTCCATTATACTTCTCTCTATTTTGCTTATTGTTTGCTTATAATTTTGGATATAAAAGTTCATACTGTCTTTCTCTCCAGCTCATGCTCTAAAGCAGGTTAGTGCAGTCAACTCCAGAACTAGACAAAAAGACCAAATCCTGGAACGAAAAGACAGGTGAGTATCAGGAAATGCCAGACTCACTGGGATTATGGACCCATTAATTACCTTCTTTTAGCATTTTGAACACATTCTGTAAAAAAGATCTATACATTATAACAGATATAAAATGTACTTAGTGGTTTCCAATTCTAAACTACAAGTTAGATGAATGTGTCTAAATTTTTAAGTGAGATGGATGAGACTTAGTTTGGAAAACATATGCTCATTAGATTCCTAGCTATTTCCAGCCAAATTCTAGTAGTAGAAATTTAATTTGATTGCCAAAAACATCCCCATCTCATAGCATTCATACACTGTACAGATGAGAATGTGAAAATAGGCTTTGAACATGAACATTTCACAATGGATTGGGATGATTATCAAGACAGAATATGTGAGCTAGACATATAGACTTAGTGTAGGACATGAAGAACCTGCCTAGAAAAATGGGAGAAAGAGGGGGGGGGAGAGAGAGAGAGAGAGAGAGAGAGAGAGAAATGGGAGAAAGGGGGGGGAGAGAGAGAGAGAGAGAGAAAGAGAGAGAAAGGGAGGGAGAGAGGGAGGGAGGGAGGGAGGAAGGAAGGAAGGAAGGAAGAGGGGAGGGAGACAGGAAGAAGGGGGTAAATTGTGGTCTTAGATATTGGTACATTATTATTATTTTTTTTTTTTTTGCAAGTGATGAAAATGAACAGTGACTGAGGCAAATTCATCTAATCGGTTCTTTCCCAATATTTATTCCCATCAGTTGCCTAAACAGGAAGCCGAAAGATAATAAGGAGTAATATGAATAAAAAGATTATAGGCTGGGTGCATTGACTCACACCTGTAATCCCAGCACTTTGGGAGGCCAAGATGGGTGGATCACCTGAGGTCAGGAATTAGAGACCAGACTGACCAACATGGTGAAACCCCATCTCTACCAAAATACAAAAATTAGCCAGGCATGGTAGTGCACACCTGTAATCCCAGCTTTTCGGGAGGCTGAGGCAGGAGAATCACTTGAACCTGGGAGGCGGAAGTGCAATGAGCTGAGATTGTGGCACTGCACTCCAGCCTGGGTGACAGAGCAAGATTCCATCTAAAAAGAGAGAGAGAGAGAGAGAGAGAGAGAGAGAGAGAGAGAGAGAGAGAGAGAGAGAGAGATTATAAAATAAGTGTCTAGAGTTATAGGGAGCAGCTTATGATTGCTAAAATGGAGAACTGGGACAGATTACAGGGAATCAAGCACTTTAGGATCCAAGGGCTAGAATGTGGCAGTTTTGACCTTGAATGGAAGAATGAGCCTTGAATGTATTATTTTTTAAAGAATTGGATATGCCTAAGGATGTGTGGATGATGTGGATATTGCAGGTTGGAGATTTGTGTGCATACCAGATTTAGCTGACTCAATAGGTAAACTACTAATAAATCATTCCTCCTTGATCGTAAAGATCTTGGACTGCTTCTCTTTGTCTATTATCTTAGTGTTGTTGTACTGTCTCATGGTTTTAAATACTTTCTATACACTAATATCTCCAAGTTAATCTCTCTAGTCTGGATCTCTCCTCTGAACTCTAGGGAAAGACAGGCAACTGACCCTCTCAGCATCTCCTCTCTAATGTCTAAATGACATCTCCATATTTACATGTCCCACCCAGGATTCTTGATTTTCCTTCACCCCACACAAACCTGCTCCACATGTGATTTTTTTCCACCTTAGCTAATGGTGATGCCATTAGCTTCCAGTTTCTCAGGTAAAAAATATCTTGCAGTCATTTTGACCCTTCTTACTCATGTTCAATCTATTATGAAATCCCATTGGCTCAATCTTGAAAATATATCCAAGAATCCAGAATTCACTCACTGCTCATCACCTTCACAGCTGCCCCCTTCATCCAATCACTATCATTTCTCACTTGTCATTATTGTAACTGCCTGTTTACAGGTCTTTCTGCAGCCATCTTACCCCATACAGGCTATTTGCAGCATAGTAAGAGAGTTTCTTTTATAAATGTAAGTCAGATCATATCGCTCTTCTGCCCAAAACTTCCAAAAGATTCATATCTCAGAGAAAAATCTAAGGTCCTCACATTGGCTTGTAAAGTCCTATAAGACCTGGACCTATTTACCTTTCTGATCTCAGAATTGTAGGAAGTTCTCCCCTCTTTACTCTGCTCCTGCAACACTGACCGTTTTCTGTTCCTGGAATTGCCAGGCATGCCCTACGTCAAGCCCACAGCGTTTCTGATTCACTGCATAAAGTATACTTTGTTCAGATAACCATATGGCTTCCACATCTGCCTTCTGTTGGTGTTTGCTTAAATGCTGTCTCATCAATGAAGACTTGCTTATCCAACTTATTTCAAATCTCTACACTTCATACTCCTTTCCCAGTTTTACTTTTTCATAAGTCTTATTAATTTCCATAAGATTGGGAAATTTACTTGTTCATTTTTATTTTGTCTTTCTCCTAACTCTATATTATAAGGTTTATAAGGGCAGGACTTTTATTTGTTCCATTGCCATTAGCTAGAACACCAAATAGCATGTACATAAGTATTTATTGAGTGGGTAAACAAATAACTAGAGACTGAAAGAACACTGGAAAGTATTCTGATTCACCATTTTTTGAAAATTTTTTTGGCCATCATGACATAATATATTTCATTTAAATGAGTATAATTGTTTAAGAATCTCCAAGAAAATTAATCCAGAGGCACTGAAACATATTTTGAAATCCATTTGCTATGGGCTATACATATCTCTGAATCCTGAATAGCATATTTGCCTGTGCATAGTATCGCTATGCACTCAGTAAATAGCTTAATAAAAGCTTAAAATGTACAAATTAATAAATATTGTTGTAAACTTAATCTTTACCTTTCCCTTACAGTAAATCAATTTTCCTAATTTATGAAATCTCTGTTAATATAATATCTAAGTTGAACCTCTTGAAGTTCTGTAAACCAATTTTTGGAAACCATTTCTTCTTTTTCTTCCTAAAATAAGAATTCCAGTTCTCTCAATTTGTTTACAAAATTGTTTTTTAAAAAAATTTCTAAGTTGCAGCAGCTCCAATAAAGAATACAGCAGAGCATGGTGCTGCATGCCTATAGTTCCAGCTACTCCAACCAAAGTGGGAGGATCCATTGAGCTTAGGAGTTTGAAACCAGCTTGAGCAAGATAGCAAGACTCTTGTCTCAAAAAAAGAAAAAGGGAAGAAAAGATGAAAGGAGGAAGAAGGAAAGAAAGAAAGAGAGAAAGAAAAAAAGGAAAAGAAAGAAAGAAGAAAGAGAAAGAAGAAAGAAAGAAAAAGAAAGAAAGAAAGAAAGAAAGAAAGAAAGAAAGAAAGAAAGAAAGAAAGAAAAAAAGAAAAAAAGAAAGAAAGAAAAAGAAAGAACGAAAGAGAAAGGAAGGGAGGGATGGAGAAAAGAGAGAGAGAGAAGAGGAGAGGAGGGGAAGAAAGAGGACAGGAGGAGGGGAGGGTCTAGGGCAAGATGACCTATAAGGAATGGCTCCGTCTGCAGCTCCCAACGCAGAAGGCGGGTGATTTCTGCATGTCCAACTGAGGTACCTGGCTCATCTCATTGGGACTGGTTAGACAGTGGGTCCAGCCCACAGAAGGCGAGCAGAAGCAGAGTGGGCGTTGCCTCACCCTGGAAGTGCAAGTGGTCAGGGAACTCCCTCCCCTAGCTGAGGGAAGCCATGAGGGACTGTGCCACTAGGGACGGTGCACTCCAGCCCAGATACTATGCTTTTCCCACGATTTTCACGAACTGCAGACCAGGAGATTCCCCCGGGTACCTACACCACCAGGGCCCTAGGTTTCAAGAACAAACTGGGTGGCCGTTTGGGCAGACACCAAGCTAGCTGTAGGAGTTTTCTTGTGTACCCCAGTGGTGCCTAGAACACCAGTGAGACAGAACCGTTCTGCTCCTGGAAAGGGGGTTGAAGCCAGAGAGTCAAGTGGTCTTGCTCAGCAGATCCCACCCCCATGGAGCCCAGCAAGCTAAGATCCACTGGCTTGAAATTCTGGCTGCCAGCACAGCAGTCTGGAGTCAACCTGGGACACTTGAGCTTGCTGTGAGGAGGGGCATTCGCCATTACTGAGGCTTGGAAAATCACTGTGAGGTTTTCCCCCCACAGTGTAAAAAAAGCCACTGGGAAGTCTAAACTAGGGGGAACCCACCTCCGTGCCACAAAGCCACTGTAGCCAGACTGCCTCTCTAGATTCCTCCTGGCTGAGCAGGGCACCTGTGAAAGAAAGGCAGCAGCCCCAGTAAGATAAAACTCACTTACAGATAAAACTCACATCTCCTTAGGACAGAGTACCTGGGGGAAGGGGCAGTTGTGGGCACAGATTCAGCAGACTTAAACGTTCCTGCCTCTTGGCAGGAAGATCTCCCAGCACAGCGTTTGAGCTCTGCTAAGGTACAGACTGCCTCCTAAAGTGGGTCCCTGACTCCTTTGCCTCCTGACTGAGAGACATTCTAGCAGCAGGGGTCGACAGACAACTCATACAAAAAGAGCTCTGGCTGGTGTCTAGCTGGTGCCACTTTGAGACAAAGCTTCCAGAGGAAGGAGTGGGAAGCAATCTTTGCTGTTCTGCAGCCTCTGCTGGTGATAGCCTGGCAAACAGGGTCTGGGGTGGACCTCCAGCAAACTCCAGCAGACCTGCAGAAGAAGGGCCTGACTGTTAGAAGGAAATAACATTAATATCAACAAAAAAACCCCATTCAAAGGTCGTTAGCATCAATGAACAAAGGTAGATAAATCCATGAAGATGAGGAAAAACCAGCATAAAAATGCTGAAAATTCCAAAAGATCAAAACTCTTCTCCAGCAAAGGAACAAAACTGGATGGAGAATGCATTTGATGCATTGACAGAAGTAGGCTTCAGAAGGTGGGTAATAGCAAACTTCTCTGAGCTAAAGGAGCATGTTCTAACCCACTGTGAGGAGGCTAAGAACCTTGATAAAAGGTTACAGTCACTGCTAACTAGAATAATGAGTTTAGAGAAGAAAATAAATGATCTAATGGAGCTGAAAAACATAGCATGAGAACTTCACAAAGCATACACGAGTATCAATAACCGAATAACAAACCCGCAACCCCCTCCCCCCAAAAAAGAGTAAGGATTGGAAGGTACAAGCCAGCAGGAACATTTCAACAAATATAGGCTCCCTATAATGGGATGTACCTAAGATAGAATACAATAAGTCTTCCTCATGGAAAGGTACATGGGAAAACTGTCCAGCTGCCTATGAGGAGTGTGTTGAAAAGGAGGGGTGGAGGGTTGGACCAAATAACTTCTGAAAGTTTCTCCCCTCAAAGTTTAAGAATTAGAGTTAGTTTAATGACATCTGTTTTCCAGCAAGGACTAAAATATTTATTTCAAACTGTTTCCAATTTTTTTCTAAATTTATATTATGCATATTAATTACTTTCTTAAATCTCTATCACTATCTTCCCTGAATAAAATAAACTGAAAATGTTATTTTAGTGTCTAGGCTGCTCCCTTTTGTCTTTCATGTCCAACACTGAATTACTTTTGTCCTCCCATATTCACTCTAAACTTTGTAATTTTGCGCTCAGCTCAGAGACAATAAATTTAATATGGTAATTTTACACAGTTTATACAAAATATATAAATAAATATTGTGCAGATTTTCCTGAGAATTTCTCAAGGACAGAACAAGACTCATGTTTAAAATTTCTCTACCAGAATTAAATAATTTCACTTTTAAAAGATTCAACTAAAATCTATTATTCAGAACAAAGTACCTAGAACCAAATGCAGGTTTTTGTGAAAGAAGGATGAATAACTTCTTGTTTTGAAAAAGAAATACCTTTCTATATAGCGTCCAATAAATTATTGTTTTTTGTTAGTTGTGTCTAATTAGGAACCCTTAATTCCCTTTTAACAGTTGGATTTCATAGCATTTTATGTCCAGCTATACATTAAGAATTAATTTTTTGGCTTGGTGTCAATGCTAAATTTGCTTATCCAAACAGAAGTCATGCCAAGAGCTTGAAGAATGATGACGGTAATTAACCCAAATCATATACCAGGAGCTATTCCAGTGAAAGTGTCTGTTAGTGTATCTTTCTCTGATGCTAAAGCTGATCCTACAAAGGACATGCACTGCAACCTCCCACAGAATGTTTCTGGATACTAGTGCCAGAGACAGGAAGGGAAGAACTACCAGGTTGATCAAATAAGGCATTTCTTATTCTGAACAATAAAATAGAAACTATAGAGAAATGGGGGTTTCTCATCATCTGCTGAGAGGTGTGTACATCAGTTCAGTATTTCTAGAGGTCAGTTGGATAGTAGATATATCAAATGACTTGCAATTGATCATATTGCATGTTATTGTGTATGGTAATTTAGTACAAGAGGCAATAAAAGACGTATGAAAAGAATGGTCATTATAGGAATAAAGTAGGAAAAAATCTACAACCAGTGTAAGTATTGACTTTGTTAAATAAATCATATCATGGTTAAATGACAAAATATTATGTTATATTATAAAAGATAACGGTGCTATTGAAGAATATATTTTTTACATATTGAGTTACAAAGAATACATGTAATTTTCTTTAAAAAACATGGACTGGTTATAGAGCAACATTATCAATATTATTAATGCTGACAATCATATTGATAATAATCATAATATAAATTTATATTATAATATATCAATATAAGAGCAACATTAATATAAGATATGACCTATTACATTATATAACATAAGAACAACATTAACAATATTATCATACCACACACAAATAGAGACAAGAAGACAGAAATGTTCACAAGTGTGTTAGCACAGATTGTCTCTTGAAATGTAGGATTGTAAATCTTTTCTTCTTCTTTTTTTCTTCTCCCTCTTTTATCCTTTTCCTCCTCCTTCTCCTCTTCCTCCTTTATTCTCACTTTTCGTCTTGCTGTTTGTCATTTTCTAAATATTTTTCCAATAATAATGTTCCAGAAATACTAAGAAGATGAAATACTTGGTGAATAGATGGAAATATACTTGGTGAATAGATGGAAATATACCATGATCGAGACAGAGGAAGTGTCGTGGCTCTTTGCAAAGCCAGAGAGAACATTAGAGGAGCTAGGAAAATAATTGATTCAATTAAGGTTGTGTATGATAGAAACAAGCAAAGAAACAAACCAAATGTCAAGAAACCCTTTGACATATGGATCTGGAGCTCAGGGAAAAGGTGTGGACTGGAGATAACCAATTTGAAAGTCATCTACATAGAAGCAGTTACTGAAACTATGGTAGTGAATGGGATTGCTTAGGAAAGTGTGAAGCATACAAAGGAAATAATTCCTAGAACTGAGCCCAAGGAAACATAAACATTGAAGGGAAGACAGAGAAATGAACTTGAAGGGAAACTAATGGAGGACCAAAAAGGTGCAAAGAAATATGAAAGTACAGTGGTGAAAGGAAGTGAAGGAGGAGCCCCTTAAATAAGTGAGTGGTCGACAATATTAAATGTGATGAAGAGTTTAAGTGAAATAACTTTCAAAGTGTCTAATAGACATAGTAATAGTTTACTAGCATTCTTGAAAACAGTTTCAATCAAGTGCAAAATAGCTTAAGGAGGAAAAGGTGGTTTGACAGAAAAATATTTGGCTACAAAAAGACAGCAAAAAGTAGGATGGTAACTGAATAAGGATAATAACAATTGTTATTGTTGTTTTACGATGGTTTTAAAATGAGAAGAATGTGTTGTTCTCTGTCAGCTGATGAGAAGGAGTCAGTAGAGAGGAAGAAGGTGAAGATTAGAAAAGAGAACAGTTTAGTGTGTTTCAGACTTGTCTTAAGATAAAAATCTCTTTCTATTATTTGTTTAAAAGATAGATTTCTAGAGGAGAAATCTTATAATCTGTATTTTTAAGTATATGTATTTGTTACAGGAGAAAATTGGGAAAAGCTGGGTGGATGCAGGTAAAGGTAAAGGTTTAGTGATTGACTTCCTTGTCTGCTCCTGTTTTCTCCATGAAGTGGGATGTCAGTCTCCTTCTGAGAGTCATGCAAGGATTTGTAGGCACTACTAAGAACCCAGATAGAAACAAGATATTAACTTATGGTAGAACCAATTTTCAGGGCTGCATGATTTTTTGAAGCAGCATCCCACAGAAGTAGATGTGATCAAGACTGATATGCAAGTTCTAAGAGACAGATTAGAGTCTACCTTTTCTTCATGGAAGAAAAGCAGGGAATGGAGGTTCAAAAATATTAACAAAGTTTGTATGAAATGATCATGGAGAATGCAGGGAAAAGAGAGAGAAGGTAGGTTTGCTTGGGACTAAGCAATTCCCCAGATTGTTCGATAGTCAATGCTAAACCAGGTAAAGCAGAATCATTGATTATCCAAGAGGGTAAAGATGATAGAAGACTAAATTTTGGAATCTAAGTAAAATAAAAACCAAATGTAGTGAGAATAACTGAATTTAAAACATATAAATGGAAGAGGTTGTGATCAGAGATTGAAATACTTAGAGTTGGGTTTTCAGAGATGTGTTAGGACTAAGTCATAAGATTCATGGTTTAAGGTCATGAAAGTTGATAGCCAAAGTGAAAGGAACATGCAGGACCCTGAATGTATGAAGGTCATGAAGCTGGAAAGAGATTGAGTTTAATACAGTTTTTCATGTAAGCTATGACATTACCCAGGATGGTGGCAGAACGAAATGGGAAGAGTAACCCTGATGTTAGTTCATCTTCAGAGATACCAAGAAGTGAGTAAATGCTAGTCTAGGCCAGGATGAGAAGAGTATGCTACAGTCAGATGACATTAGTTTAAATGCTCTAAATACTTGATTCAAGATTAAGGGATAATCATTTAGAAGAAGCAGTGAAAAACAGGCAACGTGCCAGTGTCCTAAATTATGTGGGATATGGTAGAATGAACAGTCTTCCCCTGATAAGACAAAAAAGGTGCAAAGTTATTATCAGGGAAATCCACATTGCTGTTAAGGTAAGGAAGTAGAGGAAGATGCAACAAAATGGTTAAGGATGTATAATTTTTTAATGTTAGTTTCATCTAAAACCTAAAAAGCAAATGTGTCTTGGTTTATCAGGTTCTCATTGGATCAAGGAAAACAGCTCTCAATGAACAAAGAAAAGATCGCTGTTGGTAGGGTAAGCACCAGAACTAATGTTATTTGCTATTAACCACCTAAACATAAAAGTTTACCTTGCATTATTGATAAATAGTATGTATTTATCATTTAATTTGAAGAGAATTGGAATATAATAGTTTGAAGAAATTAAATGAAACGGAATTGTTGGTGTTTAGTTATGATTACATGTTATTTAGTTATGTATATATTCTTTTTTACTACTGATAGAAACCAACATTAATTGAGCTTTTAAGTGATTAGTACTGTGCTTGACACTCTACATATACTTATAAGGTGACTGTTTGTTTGGTTTTTAATTTTTTCACAACATCTTTATTTGTTTTTATTTTTCTAATTGACATTCTTTTTTTTGGAGTCAGGGTCTCACTCTGTTGCCTAGGCTGGAGTGCAGTGGTGTGATCAGAGCTCGCTGCAGCCTCAAACTTCCAGGCCCAAGCTATTCTCCCACTTCAGTCTCCTGAGTAGCTGTGACTACAGGCACAGCACACGCTACCAAGACTCGCTGATTTTTTCTTTAATTTTGTAGAGACAGTGTCTCCCTATGTTATGCTAATTTACAGATGACCCATCTGAGGATTACAGGTGTTAGTGACTTGACCAAGATCACAAAGCTTAGGAAGTATCAGAATAGGGTTTAAATCTAGATGGGACTTTAAAGCACATCTTTGAAATCCTATGTAATACTATGTACTTAATTGATGCTAATTGAAATTGACAGTTATGAAACTTACTCAGAAATGCCATGTCATGTTCTGGTTTCTCTTGGTAATATAACTTTATATCAATTTTGCCTTTAGGTGAAGTTCTCAATCATCTTGCAATACCTCCAAGCCTTTGGCTGGCTCTGGGTGTGGCTGACTATGTTTACTTACTTAGGGCAGAATTTGTTGAGCGTTGGACAGAATCTATGGCTTAGTGCCTGGGCAAAAGAAGCAAAATACACGACTATGAATGAGTTCACAGAATGGAAGCAAATAAGAAGCAATAAACTTAATGTTTATGGATTATTGGGATTAATAAAAGGTAAAAAAAATGTATAGCTGCTTTTCTTTTCTTTTTTCTGACCTAATTGATTCAAACACAACAAAATCAAATTTGATTTTATCTCAAATAAAATCTGGGCCATAATTATTGAATATTTGGGGATAACTCAAATGAATATGTTTTCAATTTACCATATTTGAGAGAATAAACCAAAACTTATAGGTGTCATCTACATGGCTAACATTAAATATTAGGCATAGGTATTTAATCTTGAAAGTAATTATTTAGAATGTGCTATTGTCCTCATTTTACAGCTGAGGAAACTGAGACTTGTGTGTAAAGTCATGAAAGATTCAAAAATAGCCACTCTCTGTATATGTGAAGGTTGTTAGTGATGTAAGAATAGAGAGCTGAGTCTGTTAAGGGGTGTACAGCTTAGTAATCCTAGGTCAGGGTTACAATCAAACCAAATGGTCAGCATTAAGCACTATACAGGTAGTGAAAGAAAACGCTGTGAGAATTTAGAGCAATGGGAGGCCGTATTGGGTTGACATATTAATGTGATTTCTAAGGAGTACTTGGCAATTGAGGGGACACTTAAAGGATGAATAGAAGTTTATCAGTTTGAGATCACAGAGAAGGAGAGAAAGTCATAGAGGCAGATAGAAAGGTGTGAGTAAAGACAGGGATGGGGAGGTAAGGAGGGCTTTTAGCAAGAGTGAGGGTGCCAGTTTGAGTGATCTTCAGGTTATTGGTAGGGAAAAGTAGGGGAGCTAAGGGTGAGAAGGAAGATTGGAGATTTGTCAGAGATAATCATTGGGAAGGCAGGTGGAGAATTTTGGAAAATTGATGAAGGAAGTGACATAGTTGAATTTGTATTTCAAAGAATAAATTAGCAGTGATAATAAAAAGATGGGTTTTTCTTGGAGGTACGAACTAAGAGGAAGGAGGGTTTGGTAGGAAAAGAATAATCAAGTGCATTTGGGAGTCCAGATGAAAGGTAGTCTAGCAGAGCAAGATCTCTTATCTGATCCATGACTATGTCACCTAAAATAACCAATAGGTAAGAAGCAGAAAAGAACTGAATAAGTACCTGATGAACCAATGAATGAATGAATGAATGAATGGTCAGACAGTGACAGTGGGGTTGGATAAAAGGGATGGATAAGAAAGACATTACAATGAAAAACTTAAGAATTGTCAGTCTGAGGGTGAATAAGATGGTATTCATTAGTCAATCATGCTTTCGAGGTTTAGACTGGGTAACTGGGAGAGCAATGATGACAAAAATAGGGAAACCAGGCAGAGCCTTAATTAGTGGAGGAGAGAAATGTTGAGTTCATCGTTGGACACATTTAATGGGAAGTGTTGATGAATTTTTCTCCAGTAGCAAACTAAAAATGCCTATCTGTAAGTTTGGAAAGTAGGTTTCTTTATTTGTAAAATGGGAAACTTACACTAGATAATTTCTACATATCTGCCAAATTCTAACATTCTAAAGCTCTTAGTTCTACTTAGGCTTGGAATTATTCTATAGAGATAATAAATGAACCCATAGGAGTAGACAGGATCACCATGAATGAGGAATAAGGGCCATGAGGGTGAATGACAGATTCTTAACGAATGTCCATAGAGAGCTGATTAGTGGACTAACTTCACAGAAGTTGAACAGAGATAAGTTCCTGATTAGATGATCAGAGGGAGAGAAGGAGATAGAACAACAGCCACAATGATGTGAATACTTGCTCCATGTCTGGAAATCGAGGCATTTTTTGTTGTTGAAGTTGAAACAAATGAAAATGCCTGTATTAGACTTTTTCTGAACCACAAAAATGGCAAATTCATATGGCTTAAGCTAACACAGTAGTTTATTTAGCATGTATCCTACTAAGGGAGCCCTTACACGCTTTACTTAAACTTTGTTACTTAAAGTTTCAGTTTTATCACTTGTAAAGTATAGATATTGTTTCATTGGTTACATCAGAGGTGTGTAGTACATAGGCAAGAGTGTAATAAATGTTAGCTATTATTTAACAATAGAAAATATAAGTAATTATGACAAAGCCCTATGACTGGTAAGTTTTGGAGCCAGATTTGAATCCATGTCCAGCTTACTCCCAAGCCAATGTTCTTAAAATCTAAATTAGCATTTTTAAAAGGGTATTACATGGACAGTAGTGAGATACTCTACAAACGTCAGCTTCTATTTCAATAGGTTTGGGAAATTGAGAACTCTGTTTTTCCATGAATCTGATTTTTTTTTCTTTCCTTCAGTAAAGGTTCTGAGATATTCTACAATAAAATGACCTGTTTAATTATGTTTAACACAATATTCCTCAAATTTATTTGACCATGATTTTTTTCCTTGTGCTACTCGTTAATATCTTGGAGCAACTTGTGTTCCACAGAATATACTTTGAGAAATTCCAACATATGATCATTATCTTCCAAGAACCAGAAAAGTATGATGAAACAAAAGCAAAGAAAAAAAAAGTGTTTTAAGTAAATTCTCAATAGTTCTGAAATGTTACATATCTATTAAAAACAAAGAAAATTAAAAAATGATTCCTGAGTATAGTCAAGGAAACATAATCAAGAGATAAATGGAAAAAGAATATATATTGTAGGTAATTAAATAATTGTTTGGAATATTCAAAAGTATTGAATAGTCTTTTAACTAAAGCAAATTTTTTTAGAGATAATTTCTTGTGTTTGTATCAAGAGAAACAGGCAACTAGAGAGAGACTGGTGGGAATTCACATAAGAAAATAACAAGAGACATCTAGGTGGAAGTTGTTACATCTTCATGTCCATATCCAGATGGGCAAACAGAGAGAGATACATGCTTTTGGTAATGGAAAAGTAAGATAAAACAAAAACTATGAAACTTAGAGCCTTGCTTCTCTTTTTTCCTCTCTTATTTTATTTTTATTGTCTGGCCATAGTACTGCTTATAACTGTCTCCATTCAAAAATAAGCAGATCTTGTGCGACAGATTTATGTTTGTTCTGTCATTTTGTTAACAACATTCCTTGGGAAAAGAGATGTTAATGAAAATGAGTTATGAGAATTACCTATAGTATGAAAGAACAGGATCTTACAATTTCTTTGCTTTTGAATCAGTAAGAGTCAGATTTATTGACTTGCAGTTTGCAGCTAAGTGAGGATGATAGAGATGTAGACGTTTCAAATTACACCAAGAGAAACATCCATACATACATGAATCTCTATATCTCTGTATGTCACACATACATGTGAAGGGTAAACTCAAACCAGTTCAGTGAATTTATGTTAAAAATTTAGAGTAGATTTAATAACCTTAGAGGAACATTTACATGAGTAAATATCATTTCTATAATATATAAAGTATGCAATTTTAGTGTCCATAATATTACTTATGTAAAATCTTAATTTTAATTAATTTACAGTATTATATTTCAGTAAATATAGGAAGGATTTTATAACTTAAGCAGCAGATTATGAACAGTTTTATCACAAAGATTTTTATCCTGATTGGCTTTTGTTTAGAGCGGTCTGCATTTGTTAGAATATAAATTTTCTCTGATTTATTGCTTCTTCATTTTTTTTTACATTTAAACAATTTTTAATTTTTAAGGCATATTAAGTGCAATTGCAAAATACATTTCCATAAATAAGGTGAGCCTGAAAAATAAAAATCTATAATTTCTTATTTTTTTTCAGCAGACCTCAGCTGTATCTTATAGAACCTGCTTTAATTGAGAGCAGTCTGTATTCATAGCTCACTTTTTCCCCTTTCCATTTATTTATTTATTTATTTGGAACTTTAAAGCATAAACAGCACTTTCACATGTTAATACCAGAGGACCACTATGAATAATATAGAAGGCTGGCATTCAAACAAAACCGGAGTACTGAAGCTGAAAATGCTACATCCATAATTTATGACAATAATAAAGATCTTACCTCATTTTTTAAAGAAAGAAATTGCCCTGAACATTTTTTTCCCTCAGTCTCAGCTTTTTGGTTTTGAATTTCTAGGATACTTGGCACATCTCTAATGTATTGTATTTTACGAGTCACTATTGGGAACTTCCTATCTCTAATCCAATGTGTAAAATATAGGCACCTTATTTTCAAAGTATAGTGATTAAGGAGCACACTGCTGCTTCCAGTTTAAGAGGGCTAAGTGGTTCATTTACTTTACTTACCTCACTAAATTCCACTGAAATGACAGTGAATAAATATAAGAGGAAAGGTGTCAGGAGACTTCAGAGTAATATGTTTCCACATGCGGGATTATACTGATAGAAAATGAAGGGTAGAAGAAAACTTGTAGCCAGGAACAGATACTGGAGAAGCTGGAACAGAAGAGGGAGATGTTCAGTTGAGCCGTGGAAAAACGCTAAACTTATGTTCACAGGTACAGAGAGAAGAACTGAGTTTCATGGAAGTAATCAAAGCAGTTCATTAGAAGATTGCTCTGATGGCCCATCAGCCTCTTTTAGAACAACATGGCCACCACCCCCAGTGTATACAGCCACTGTGACAATAACAGTACAATGAAAAGTAGAAAGCTGCTGTTTAAAGAGGAAATGAGGCTTTCTAACATATGTGATATACATAGAAGAAAACTTCCTTATTGTGGCTTTCGGGGTCATACCTTCCCACTTACACAGAACTTGAAGCAAACTCTTCTATTCAGGGGAGAGAAGTGTTGGGGAAAATTAACATACGCAATGGCAGAAGAAAGCCACATCAGGTATCTATATTAATTAACCATTTCATCATCTCATATTTTTAAACTGATAATGCCCATCCAGAGCATATATTTCACTCAAACCAACAGCATAAATAAAAGTCAACAAATGCAGCAGTCAGGTCCAAAACTAAAACCATAATATCTGGAATACAATTAGACCTTCAAAAGGTCTAATTAGTGTTTTTAGAGATTCAAAATATGGCATACATAAAGTTAGTATAGTATATGCTAAAATAAGTTCACTCTGAGAACAAGAAAGTTCTTGAAAACATTTAAATAATTTTAAAAGGTTGTATAGCTGTAAGATAAATTAGAATTATCCCAAATGTACAACATCATAAACAGAGATGGAAAATGATAGATAAGAAAAAAATTAAAGGAACAGTTCAAGAAGTTTAACATGTTTATAAAAAGGGCTTCAGTAAATGGGGGAAAATACTAAGTACCTAATATTTAAAGAAAAAACAATTCCCATGCTAAAGAATAGAAATGCTTATTCCAGTAACCATTCTAGTATACAGCAGAAAGATGGAGAGTCCCAAGGGGGTAGTTTGTGTTGCAGAGGACAGGGGCTAAATGAGATTAAAGAAACAGTAGGATATTTGATGAGTTTAAGTGTATTCAGAAGAGACTTCGGCTATTGAAGTGTTTGGGAATAAATTAGCCCTAGTTCCACAAAAAACTAAGCATATAAAGAAATAATGACACAAGCTACAAATTTGGTGACCTTCACAAGCAGTATATGTTTATTGAATATTTGAGAAGAAAACAGGTAATCTATTGGAAGTGGAATAGGGAAGTATGGGAGAAATTGAGGAAAATACTAGAAAACACTTAAGACTGAGAAAACTAATAGCCATATAAGATATTATTTAAAAATATAAAGAAATTAGCTAATAGAATGTAAGGTGGTGAGGAGCAACTAGTTTTGTGTTGTTTTGTTTTGTTTTAAACACGATGCCTGCAAAGGAACAAGGATCATATTGGCAACATACTTTTATAAGCAGTTTTTTATGTTACAGTGCAATGGAGCAGTTGTGTATCTGTTAAGACTCAAGAGCAAACTGGCTTAAGTAACATGGAAGTGTATTGACACCCAAAGGTAAAATGCCCAGGCATAGATCTTTAACCACACTTGATCCAAAGGTTCACAGGAAGTGTTCACAACTCTCTTCATTTTGCAGATCTACTTATTTGTTGCTAGTAGGTTTTGTTCCCAGCCTTCACATAATGATGGAAATGTATCTTTCACAGAACTTCCTTGTGTTTCTATTTGTGCAAATAACTGTTTTTCAACTTCTTCCACTAAAAGCTATAAGTTTATCTGATAAGTAATTAATACAAGAACAATCCTCCCACCAACCACATCTCAGTAGCGTAACACACCAAAAGAATTATATCCCTCACACATTTTATTGTCCACTGCGGGTCGGGAAAGGCACTCTGTTTATCCTAGGGCTCTAGCTGAAGGAAGGAGCCAAGTACCGTTTTAAATGTTGGCAGGCACTGTGCAAAGGTAATAGGACTGACACCAGTTCTAACTCGGAAGTGTCATATATCGTTTCTCTCATAACTCATGAGTCAAAACTGTTTATTTGGGTCTATCAACCAAAAGGGGGCCAGAAAATTCAACACTACTATGTACCAAGAAGCTAGGGGAAGGAAGATATTTGGCTAAAAGCACTAGTACCTAACATATTGTCCCATGGAACATCATAAAAGTAATAGGTTGCTAAAATTTGATGAATTAGCTCAACCTTTTATCTTCTGTGTGGAACCTATGACCACAAATGGAAAGCGTTCTGCTGTAGAAGCATAGCAAACCATCAGAATTGTGTATTTATTTCATATATATCACATATTATATTTATATTTATTTTAGTCCCAATTAACACATTTTAGGTATAATATTTGGATTTTCGGTTAAAATAAATATAAATATTTTTATAATTAATCTTTTTACAGCAATCTTTTAAAAGTTAAAACACAAATTTCTTTATATTGTTAATATAACTGTAATAACAATGTGTGTTTAGGTCTCTTTGTCTGCTCTGGAGCATACGTAATCACGAGAGGTTCCCTGAGTGCCTCTCGAACCTTGTATGTTCAACTGTTGAATAATGTACTGCACCTCCCCATCCAGTTTTTTGAAACAAATTCCACAGGCCAGATCATCAGTCATTTCACCAAGGTAAGGAAAAGGCACACCTTATTAAATAGCATACATAAAAGTGACCCATAGTTAGTACCTTATATTCTCACTTGTACAAAAATATCATGTGTTTTATACAGATGTCACTGTTAAATACATTTCTAAGCCTTAGGACGCATATAACTGATGTACAACAGAGTCACATTTTATACATATAATTAAAATAACACTTGAAAATTTACTTAAAAGAATCCAAGAAACACATGTGCTTTGATATCGGCAACTCTAATTTTTACATACATTGAGTCGTTTGAGAATCATTGTCTTAGGCTAAGAAGGGAAAGAAAACGTAAGTCAATATGCAGATATCTATACTTTGAAAACATTCTGCCTTTAAGAAAACACAGCATCACTTATGGTGAATGGGGAAGGAGTGAAGATTTTCAGAGTGTCTCTGCTTACCTGTAGGAGTTTTCTCATTATGTTTTATAGAACTGCTATAAAGTGTTTCTAATACAACTGTCCTATAAAGATAAAATGCAAGCCATGAATGTAATTTTAAATTTCCTGATAGCCATAATAAAGAAGTAAAATAAAATACTGTTGAAAGAATTAATTATAATAATACATTTTATTTAACAAAGTATATCCAAAACATTATTCCAAACTGTAATTAATATAAAATTATTAATCAATCTTTATACTTTTTCGTACAAAGTCTTTTAAAGCTGGTTTTTTTAAATATGCTTGTAGCATATCTCAACTTGCAATAGCTACACTCCAAGTGTTCAATAGTCACATATTGCTAATGGTCCTTATATTAAAGTGTGCAGGTTCATAACCTCAAAGTGTGTTAACACAGTTCTATGTATATGTAGAAACATGGTGGATGTATAAAGAGAAGTAAAGATAAAGCACAAAAACATAAATAAAAGTACCTAACATAATAAATTACTAATGGAATATTAAATCTTGCTTTATCGTACCAAGGTACATGAGGTTTTATGAAAATTTAAGAATTTGGTCACCAGCATTCTTTCTCTCCCAGAGGACATTTATGACTACAACCCTACTGATTGTTTCTCATTTTTATATAGTAAAATTTCAAATGATTGAGTCTTAAGCAGATGGGAGTATGGGCAGTTAAATTCTAAATAGGAAATTGCATGTGAATATGATACTGTTATACTATTTGGTATATGAGATAACCAGGGAACTCCCAGGTGAAAGTAGAATTAACAAAATTTCATCTCTGCTTTTTATATCAATTTTGTCCTGAACTGAATAGTTTACCCATTCAAGGTTCAGTGTCTCAGTATTCCCTGGCATCTCTCAGGTCATACCTTGTGCCACAAACAGATTAAGTTCTATGCAACAAAGTGTGAAACAGGCCGGGCATGGTGGCTCATGCCTCTAATCCCAAACTTTGGGAGGCAGAGACAGGCAGACCACCTGAGGTCAGGAGTTTGAGACAGCCTGACCAACATAACAAAACCCTGTATCTACTAAAAATACAAAAACTAGTTGGGCATGGTGGCTAATGCCTATAATCCTGGGTACTCAGGAGGCTGAGGCAAGAGCATTGCTTGGACCTTGGAGGCAGAGGTTTGCAGTGAGCTGAGATCTCACCATTGCACTTCAGCCTGGGTGACACAGTGAAATCCCCTCTCAAATAAATAAACAAATAATTTTAAATATGTGTAAATCAATGCATGACCTTCCCATTGTCCTTCTCTCATTTCTATTGTCCATGCCATCTTTCAGTTCATAATTTAGTAAATGAAGATTATTTTGTTTTCCTGTCTCTCTTGATAAGAGTAGGATTCAGTTACCCAGGAAGGCCACTGGACACATTCTTAGCTGATAACAATGCCCCAGCAGTGACTTACAAATTTTGAGTCACAAATAGTGGTTACCCAATGCCCCAAATACTGGAATTAAGAAAACTAGCTATTTACTTATGGTTTTTTTTTTGGTATGTTTGTTTGTTTTTGCTTTTTTGATCAAAGTCTGGCTTTAGTTGTATAATTAATTGCCATGTAGTTGTCGTTGGGAAATACAAATTGCTTGATTGTAGGTGTCTTGAAATTAGAATAGCCTTTTAATTGTTATAGTTGACTACAGGGGAAAAATATATGGGCATGAGCAAAGATCATGTAGTTAGATTTATTTATGTAATCATTAGATTGTCATACCTGGGTAAACATTTTTAATTTTGCCATTGAATAATATATTTCTTCTTTCTCTCACTCTAAACTGTAAAAAGTTAAAAATAAAGTGACCTAATATCAAATTTTTCAGGACATATTTATACTTGATATGCGTTTGCATTACTATTTACGGCTGTGGTTGAATTGTACATTGGATGTTATTGGAACAATTTTGGTCATTGTGGGAGCTTTGCCCCTCTTCATTCTGGGTATTATTCCCATAGTGTTCTTCTATTTCTCTATACAAGTAAGTGCATACATTTCTATTTGTATTAATAACTTGTAAGTTCACAGTCAAATACAGTTTCAGACCCATGTAAGCCCCCTCTTTGTCCAAGTTCTGTAAGAAGCAGAGTCCAGGAAAGGAATAGATGTACAGGAGATATACTGGGGGAAATGCTTGTAAAAGATAAAGGAAAGGGAGCAAAAGAAGGCTGGGCTGAGCAAGCCCTCAGACAGCCACTCAGGTTGAATCCCTGTGAGGGAGAAAAAGAAGAAGGATTAGCATTGAGCTAATTTGGTAACAAGGGTCTTGGACTACAGGACAATTCCATAACAGGTTCAGCAGGAAGCTCTCAATCGCAGTTGCCCGTTGGAGGGTCCAATGTGCACTTCCTGCCAGTACTCAGTCATTGGCTGGCCTCTACGCGAATATAGGAGTGGATCCATCAGTGCAGTCGCTGGAGCTGTCAGTCAGCCATGCTCCCTACAGCAGGAGAGGTGGGGCCTGCATTTTTATGCCCACCATAAAATCCGTATGTTGTTCACATTTTAGCAGAAACTTAAAATCCCTGCATATCCAAGAGGGAAACAGATACTGCCTTTTGTTCTGTTTTTCCAGACATCACCTGTTTCTTCCAGACAAACAATTGCTGGAAGAGCTGAACATGTCTCTCATGATATTTGCATGATATCTTCATATTAAAGTGTGATCATCCAGTTTAAACTGCAAAATTATGTTGCTGTGAGGCTGCAGTGGAAAACAAATTTTTTAGCATATATATTTTTTTCTTCAGCAGTCAAACAAAGCAATTTTATTAAACAATGAAAAGAATAAATTAAAATGAACATCTTTATTATCTTGATTATTTTACAAGAAGCCATGACAGCTTTTGGTTTAAAAAAAGTTTATAGCTTCCTACAGAAATGACTCACATAAAAGAAATTTCACCAGCTTGCTCCTACACTGTGATATAAAAGTTATTTTCATATTCACAGATTTATACACCTTATTTCTGTTCTCATAACTTCGTTTGACACTTATCCCAAGGTACTAGTCAAACATGCAAGAATGATAAATAGATGAATTTTTCAAATGTGTGATATCTGTAATGTATTATGATATATTATAATGTAAGAGATTATAAAATATTTTAAACATCTCTTCACATTACCTTTATCAAAGTACATGAATTTTTTTAATTACAGGCTTAATTCACAAAAAAAGAGTGAAATTTAAAGATATTTGTAGAAATAACTATTTCCCACTTATTTATTTATCTTGACAATAAGACTTCAATAAAAGAGGAAAATTAGTTTCAGTGAACTGAAAAACAAAAGTAGATTATAGGTGTAAATGGAGCTCAAACTGCATCCCAAATAATGAATGAATATTTTTCCACTCCACATTTTAGTTAATTATCCTCAAATATGCAATCTACTATGAAAATGTAATTCTTACATTTTTGGAGATTTTTAAATAGAGTATAAAATATAGAGAAAGCTACTTATTATTTCTAAATTTCCAGTGCCATTTCTATATTAAAATAATATTTATTCCAAAGCATGGTTTCTATATCCTGATAGTTTTAACTGATAACATATAAGGTAAAATAAATCCTGAAGCATATATTTTAAATATAAAAGTATCTGAGGCTCTTTACACAAAAATATTCTTAGAGTTTAATGCTTTTCAAAAACTCAAGTTTTAAAATTCATGTTAGAATGTAGTGTGCTCAAGCCAGATTACAAATAATTTTCTCATTTCTATACCTATACTCTATTATTCATCCTACTTCACATGTTTCTCCTGTTCTCTCTGTCCATCCCCATCTTACTTAACATTGATGGCCTACATCATATTCCACTTTCTCTGTGGAGCATTCTATGTCAAAATAGTGCAAAGAAAACTGACTACTTGTCTACTATTCCGATATCTACTATTACGGTTTTATTACACTGCTGGTATATACTGATGGTATAGTAAATCCAGAATATATGAAAATGTAAGTGCTCTGGGGGAAGAGACTATGTCTTATAGATATAATAAAGATCTATAAAAAAGCACTCATGTGTCAAATGAAATTTTATGTTATGGTCTCCTGTCTGGTAAACTACAACAGAGTGATCAGGAGTAAAAGAGTCTAGAAACCATGTCTCATTAGGGGGAGTGTAGAATGAGGTCTGAATTTGGATTCAGAAACTTGGAGTTCTAGTCATTTTCTTTACTTGTGTACCTGGCACATCATTTCTCTTCTAGGCTCCATGTCTTTCCCCTGTGAAATAAAAGGTTTGATTTAGATGTGTGCTATGTAAATTGTGGTTCCTGGATGCATGGGCCATAGTCCAGACCTACTGGATCAGAGTCTCTCAAGGTGGGGCCCTGAAACCTGCCTTTCAACAAATGCTTCTGGCAGGTGATTCTTACTAAAGTATGAGAAGCACTGATCTGGTTAAAAGTTTCTTAAATCAGATTCCCCAGATAGTTGTCTGAAAAAACTCCATGGATTCTACAATTCACTGAAAGTTTATCAGAAGCTCCAAGTGTGTATGCGTATTTACATTTGTCTAGGGAAAGCATTTTACCCTTATTCATCTACTCACAGGGTCTGTGACCCCAATAACATAGTCCCTAATCTAGACAATCTCTTAAATCCCCTTATGGCCTCAGAATGCCATAGTCTTTTGTATTCTTCAGAGCACTTAGCACAGAATTCATAAGTTGTAGACCACCAGACTGTATGTAACCTGAAATATGTTTTTGTTTAGCTCACTCAGTGGTTTTAACAAATGTAGACATTTTAAAATCAGAGATTTTACATACAATTCCAGATTTAAGATTTTCCTGAAAATTTTGCAAGGCCTCCTAACTCTTGATTGTCATTTCCAGGTGGTAGCAATTTTCTGGGGCTGATTAATGGTCCAGTTAATTCAGGGCAATGCTCCCTCCAGCTCTCCACAGTCCCAACCTATCCAAATTGTCCTCAACTTGAAGCCAAGGGGAAGTAGACAACTTCTAATTGTGTCTGCAGTGAAAATTTTTGAAGAAAAAAAAAACAAAACTATTTTTGCTGTAATTACGTATAAGTACAAAATATGGTTGTTTGTGTATTTGGTCTGCTTCCCTGATTCAGTGAGTTAATTGTTTGGTCACATTTTCAACATGTAACATAGAGCTTTTTGCATGGTGGGTACTCAGTAATGGTCATCTGAGAACATTGTCAAAGTGAAATTTTGCCCAATTATATGCTAGTTGTCCTGTCCAGCATTGGGGCTTTTTTTATTTTTTGAGACAGTGTCTCATTCTATTACCTAGGCTGGAGTGCAGTGGCATGATATGATCTCGGCTCACTGCAACCTCCACCTCCCAAGTTCAAGCGATTCTCCTGTCTCAGCTTCATGAGTAGTTGGGACAACAGCAGTCGCCACCACACCTGGCTAGTTTTTATATTTTTGGTAGAGATGGGGATTCATCATGTTGCTCGGGCTGGTCTTGAACCCCTGAGCTCAAGTGATCCATGCCCCTTGGCCTCCCAAAGTGCTGGGTTACAGGCCTAAGCCACCACTCCCAGCCTCAGAATTTGGGCTTTATAACCATTACGAGAGCACATGAGTTTCCTAAGGCTTCTGTGACAAAGTGCTGTCAACAGGGTGGGTTAAAATAATAGAAATGTATTCTCTCACATTAAAAAAAATCTGTTTCTTTTTATTTTATATTTTTGAGAAAAGGCCTGGCTTTGTCACCAGGGTGTAGTGTAGTGGCATGATCATTGCTCACTGCAGTCTTGACCTCCTGGGCTCAAGTTAACCTCCTACCTCAGCCTCTCAAGTAGCTAGGCCCACAGGCATGCACTACCACATTCGGATAATATTTTTCTTTTTTTACTTTTTGTAAAGACAAGGTCTCCTGACATTGCCCAGGCTGATCTCAAACTCCTGAGCTCAAGCAACTCTCCTGTCTTGGCCTCCCAAAGTGTTGGCCTTAAAGGTGTGGGCACCATGCTTGGCCTCTCTCACGGTTCTGAAGACCAGAAGTCTAAAATCAATATATAGGCAGAGTTGATTCCTTCTGGAGGCTATGAGAGAAAATCTGTTTCATGCTCCTCTCCTAGATTCTGCTGGCTGTCAATAATCCTGGTATTTTCCTTGGCTTCTAAACACATCACTTAAATCTCTGCCACTGGCAGACATGGTGTTTTTCTTGTCTATGTCTTCTTTTTGTTGTCTCTGATAAGGACACTCAAGATTGGATTTATGGTCCACCCTACATTCAGGGTGATGTCATCTTGAGATCCTTAATTACATATGCAAAGATGTAGTTTCTAAATAAGGTCACATTCAGAGATACTGAGGGTTAGGACTTGTATGTAACTTTTGGGGGTCACTCTTTATATCCCTACACAAGGGTCTCACAGTTTTTAAACTATTGAAGCAATTTCTGCTGCATCTTTCTAACTGCTTCTTTCTATCTTCTGATCAGAGATACTACGTGTCAAGCTCTCGGCAAATCCAGAGGTTGACAGGAGCGTCCCGTTCTCCTGTCATTTCCCACTTTAGTGAGACTCTATCAGGAGTGTCCACTATCAGAGCATTTGGACATGAACAGAGGTTTATCCAGCAAAACAAAGAGGTGGTGAATGAAAACTTGGTCTGTTTCTACAATAATGTAATTTCTAACCGGTAAGTCCCCTCAATATCTAGCCTAGGATCAGTCTCTCAGATATCTTGCTCACTGACTTCTAAACAGTGTTTTGTAATGGCATTTCATCCAGTTTTAGAAGTATGTATTAATAAGACAAATATTTTCTAGTATTTAATGTATGTTTAAATTAAATTACATCTATTCATATTTGCATGAAAGGTACATACTATTTAATAAGAAAAAAGGGTCCCAAGTTGTTGAAAGGTATGTGGATACTATTAAAATTACTGATGACATAATTCTACATTGTTTTATATTTTTAGAAGATATTTTATTTGTATACACTGTTTTGTACAATTTTTGGATTTGAAGTTATAATCTCACATAAAGGAGAAAAATGAAATATTAAATAGTAGTTGAGCACATTTCAATTTTTGGAGACTAATTTTATTACATTAAGAAGTGTATACAATTGGAAAGGGAATTGATTTTCCAAAAGGATTTTAAAAATGCAATACACCATTTTAGCTAGTGTTTTCTTGCTTTGAAATTCTGAGAAGTATTAAAGCAAAGTTCTGCAAAAGTAAAATGCATTTTCATGCAGATGAATTTTTTCAGTTATCATGTGATGATCCTGTGTTTGATTGATTTCCAAGTCAGCGGAGGAGGAAAAAGAAAGTAGCTATTGCTGTTTACTTCCCGATTTCCCAGAGGAGAGGCAGTACCAAGTGCACCAAAACTTTTTCATCTCAGTTACTCAGGAATATTCCATTTATCACAGGTGGCTGTCTGTTAGACTTGAATTTCTTGGCAACTTACTGGTGCTTCTTGCTGCACTGCTTGCTGTGCTGGCTGGCAATTCTATAGATTCAGCAATAGTTGGTTTGTCTATCTCCTATGCTCTAAATGTAAGTAATAATGATTTTTGTGGTATATAGTATGTTTACAATCCAATGAGTTAAACACTCTTCTTCTTTGCTTGCCTGAATTATAGATTATATTAACTAAATAATGAGAGACAAATCTGGATTGCCCTGGAGGCTCATTTCTTTCTCTTTCTTGTTAGTAGCAGAAAGCTAGCTCAGCAATTCTAAGTTAACTTATAGGAAGAACAGGCTGATATTCAAGGCTGAGTGCTAAAGGATCAGGAAACTCCCGCTACTCCATAGTTACTCAGAAGTGTCCTGCTCTCCTGTCCTGATGGATTTATAGAGTATTACAAGGGTGAGGTCCCTCTCCAACACAGTTGGTGTACCTAATTTGCTCAGCCTAAGCCAAGAAGACAATGCAAGCTCTAGGGAGAACATATGTGCTGCCTCTCCTTGGTTTGTACGTTTTTCTCTAATAAACCTTATTTGATATTACACTGCAATACACTAGTGGTAGGACGCATGCCACCTTTGTAAAATAGCAAATGCCCTAAACTGCTTAAGAATTCCACGTTATGTAGAAGGTAAGTCTAGATGATTTTGTTATATATTCTTAGTCTCATATCCAAAAAACCTTGAGCCAGTTGCATTTCAGAATTCAGAGTTTAGGCTTCTGGAAAAGAAATATGTACACAGCCATATCCAGGGCCTGGTTCAGAAGCCTATAATGAAATACTACTGTTTTTACAGTGAACTGTGTGCCTATACACCTTAACTGGATTAAGTAAATGCTTTGAAGAGTCCCATAACAGTTCAAGTCAGGTGGGCTATCAAATAAATTGGCACCAAATTCAAGAAAAAACTAGATTGTACAAGTTTTTTTCTTTCTTTTAGAATTCTGTTGGAAGTAACACGCTTGAAGGAATTGAGTGAGAAGAAAATATAGGTTTTTTGTTTTTTTTTAAACGGGAACAGGAATAGTTCCAAAGTTAGGAGAATCTTCCTTCTGGTGGAAGGTAGTGAAGAATGCCAAAGTGTTTGCAGATTATTATTTTTTTCTCATTTAGGATGAACAGTTTTTTTTCACGCACATCCCATCAATTTTGGCATTCATCATTCCTTATACCCAGTATTCACTTCTTGAATATATGCTGAATTATGGTCTGTCTTCTGACAAATCATTTCAATATTTATGATGTTAATGAGTGAAATATCCTTAAAGAAACACAGTATGTATTTAAAGAAATACCACTTATTTGAAGAGCTGCTAAATAAAAGTAGTAACAGTATTTGAGAAGTGTGTGACAAGCTCTTGGTACATCCAAGAAATGAAAAGTGAAACTTTATTTAAAAAAATTATTTGTATTACATAAAAAACTAAAGAACCTGCATTACACTCTTGTTTTTTTTCACCATACCCCCCCAGATAACTCATTCTCTGAATTTTTGGGTAAAGAAAACAAGTGAAATTGAAACCAATGCAGTTTCTCTTGAAAGAGTTTGTGAATATGAAAATATGGATAAAGAGGTAAGCACTCCTCCTGTAATCCCAGTACTCTGGGAGGCTGAGGTGGGAGGACTACTTAAGGTCAAGAGTTCAAGACTGGCCTGGTCAACATAGTGAGATTCTGTGTTTCCAAAAAATAAAAGTAAGCTGGGAGTTGTGGCTTATGCCTGTAGTTCAAGCTACTTGGGAGGGTGAGGTGGGAGAATCCCTTCCACTTGGGAGTTCAAACTTGCAGTGAGCTATGATGGAGCCACTGTACTCTAGCCTGAGTGATAGCAACAGATCCTGTCTAATTAAAAAGAGAGAGAGAGAGAGAGAGAGAGAGAGAGAGAGAAAAGAGGCAAGCAGTGAGCACTCCTAAATAATCAATAAATGGGTTGGATGCAAGAGTAAAACACTGTAATGTACCATGAATTGCCATTTAAAAAATAAATTTTAAGTAAACCTGCATTTATAAATTCATGTACTATTCAGAGTTTCAATGAAATTAAAACCAAAATTGTTATAAGTGGCCTATTACTTTATATATTACTAAAATAGAAATAAAAATACTTCTAATTAAATTGGGATAATCACTAAATTATAAGATATATTCCCACTTCAGTGGGTTATAAAAATGCAATATGGTATCTTGTTTCTAAAAGGTGCAGTGATTTGTCCTCGACTGATGTATAGGGTAAAATATACAACTGGCAATTATAACTTTGGGGGAATTTTGCAGTAAGAAAAGTATCATAATATAGTCAATTTATAATTATTTAGATTATGCACAATTTCTAAATTAATTACATTTGATTGCTTATACCTTTCATTTTATTTACTCATCATTAATATCTCTGTGAAAGAGAAGGGAGAGAATAATAAATTAGTCTGTTTTGTTTCCTCTAACTGTAATTTGGGAGGGCAAAGAGTTATTTCAACTATTGACAAAGTAAAATATTTAAGTTTTTAAAATATTTTACTCATCTAGGTTACTTCTGCTTCCAAATTCCATTAATTAACATGGTGGATGGCAAAGATGACTTGAATTTCTGTTCTTCAATCCTCCTAGGGAGCTAGCTTTCCTTTTAATCTTGTAACTCTCCAAAGAAAAATCTACCATTTCCCATTGCATTTGTGGTAATATCTCCTCCTCTCTTCCCTCAGCTCTTACTCCATTAACCACCTCTTCTACTTCCTACTCCCTTGCTGTTCCTCTCAGCCTGTAACTATGATAACATATTTTCTATATTCTCCAACTCATACCTGAACTTTGAATTTTCCTCCAAATTATTCCCCACGTTTTGTTTTTCCTTCTCATAGAAATTTCATGAAAGATTAGTCTACTTTCACAATCTTTAGTTACCAATATTCAGCTTTTTCAGTCTGTCATCACAGGGCTAATATAAAATATTATTTTTCTATATTTTCTAAATTTTTGCTCATAAAATATATTTCTTTCACATTAGAAAAAGATGATAAAAGAAGTGTGTACACACATTTAAACAAACAAAAACCTTTATGGAATTTGATGCAAGTTGTGACAAATATTGCTACAAAAACTTGATGTGGAAGAGATAAACGTGTTCAAATAACCTTATTCAGCCATCTACACTGTTTTTCTGCTTTCCATTACAGGACAATTCTTTTGCAAAGATGCCTATACATGCTTTTCTATTTTCTTTTCTCTGATTCATTTTTGAACCCTCTCCAAACAGGCTTTTGATCTCATTACTCCACAGAACCTTCCCTCATGAAGATCACAACTGGTCCTTTCTCAGTCCTCACTTTAACTGACCTATCATTTGACATTAGCCATCTCTCCCTCTCCCACGAAACAGTTTACCTCACTGCCCAGGCATCACACAGTCTTGTGTGTTCTTTTACCTTGTATTTCGTCCAGTATTCCACACAAGCCCCTGTCTTAGGTCTTGGGCACAAGCAATCAGTTCCAAATAGTTACCAAACCCTTTGCCTAGAATGTTCTTCCATTGGTATCCACATAGCATTTTCTCTTATCGTGGTCAGCAAAGTCTTTCCTAACTACACTGCTTTAAATGACACCTCTTTCTTCTCCCAACCCTGGTTGTTTCTTGTCTTACAAAGCTTTATCATTATCCAACATGCTGTATATATCACACGGTTCTTTTCGTCTTTCCCCACTAGTATGTATACTCCATAAAGGAAATAATTTTTATCTGTTTTTCTCACTGCTGAATCTCCAGCAACTAAAATAGTGACTGACACAGTAAGCCTTCGAGGGATGAATGAACGAGACAAACTGTCCTTATCTCAACTAAAATTTCAAGTTATCTTCAGGCCCTTAATAGGGATTTTAGAAGATTTTTCATAACTTGACAGGAGATGAGAAGTCCTGTTACCTCAAAATATTTATTTCTAATATTTTCTTATAACTAGATAAGTTTCATGTTGGTAGAATTTAAAACTATCTTCAGAAAATCATAATACCTACAAATGTCTTTCATCATTTATATTCACTTTTGTTACATGCATAAGAATTATTTTCAGGGGAGGGATGTTTTAATTATAATTGTTGTTTAAAGTATTTCTTAGTGTTTGTCTTTGCTTTAAGGCACCTTGGATAACATCTAGAAGACCTCCATTACAATGGCCCAATAAAGGTGTAGTGGAATTTATTAATTATCAGGCTCGATACAGAGATGATCTTAGTTTAGCATTACAAGATATCACTTTCCAGACTCATGAGGAAGAGAAGGTATCATATATATTTCATATGCTTTAGTTTCCCTTTTACCTGAATGCATTCATTGTTGAGTATTATATGATATTGAATGTAAGGTGGTCTTTTGTTAAAGTTTTACATAAAAATAATAAAGACATGTGGTTGATGTGTACTGAATACATTTTCCCTCTATAAAAAATACATTTCTTAATTAAATTGCTCATACACCACTATGAAACACAATTTTGGTGTACTTGGTTTTTACTTCCTCTGTAAAATGAATTGCAACAATAAATAAATCATTACCCCAAATACAGTAAATACATATGTTCAACTATTTGTATAGTCAAAAACATTATGTTTTCCAAAACCATTGAAGAGATGGGAAAATGCTTGAAACGCACTTTAGTTAACAAAAGCAACTTACAAAACCATTCATAGCATAGAATTTTGTCTTTATCTTTTAAAAAAGCAAACAGGCACATTAGCAAAAATGTTTTTGTAGCAGAAATATTTTTGGAACAGAAACAATCGTTCTGACATTTTTACTACCCCGATGAATTCAACAGATTTCTGTTTTTTTCTGATGTATTTTGTTAGACTTAAGATTTTGTATTAGAGTTAAAAAAAAAAGTTTAATATTCTACCTGCCTAACATTCCTATTAATACCAAGACACAAGTCAGCAACCAGAAGAGATTGCTCTTTAGTTCTCATGGTCACAGGAACATGTTTAATCACTGGGATGTTTATGACAAGATGATTATTTTGGCCAGGAGTCAAAATCCTTAAACACTATTTGTGGTCACACGTAATAGAGTTGTTTTAATGCAGATTTGTTTTGATACACCAGAGAAATTTACGGGTGTTCCTTCGATTTTCTAGTCTATCTGGCCAAATATTGCAGTACCCTGTTTGTTTCTTTGCTTGTTTGTTTGTTTCAGTGAAGGGAAGGTAGCGAAAATCTGTTTTCTGAAAATCTCAATGAAACCACTCATTCTCATTGCTTCTTTTGCCCTAACCTTTAATGGGCAGTTCAGGGGTGGTTCAGGAATGACCTGTTTTTCCTGGGTCTGCTGGGGATCTTTAGTGAGGAGGTAACTAAATTACTCAAAACTAGAGGAAAAACACAGATTAGTCAGAACCTCTAGAGTGGGTAAAGAGTATTCAGATAAACACTGGTCCTTAGATGTCAGATGACATCTTCCATGCCCATCAAGGTTCATCTTGTTGACATAATTGGATCCCATTGACCTAACAATGTATTTGCTGTCAGCACAAAGGCCTTGTTCCCTTACAAAAAGTAGAGTCTATGATTATATAATTACAGATTGGAATTGTGGGAAGGACTGGAGCAGGCAAATCCACACTATCAAATTGCTTATTTAGAATTGTGGAGAGAGCAGGAGGCAAAATTATTATTGATGGAATTGATATATCAACTATTGGACTTCATGACCTTCGTAGCAAACTTAACATTATTCCGCAGGTAAAGCTTATTTTGCCAGTAATCTTTCTTAACCCACTCTAAGGAAATCTATTTTCTTTTTTAAAATCTATTCCTTCCAAGTTGATAAATTCATTGTTTGAAGCCATATCATTTTAAATAAATTATATGAAAAACTGCTATGAAATTGAACCTTTTTAAAACACTCTTATTATAAAGCATTCTTCCTAAGAGCGTTTATCTATTTGAAAAACCAATACATCTTTTTTTGATAAAATTTCCTTCATAAGTGCAAATGAAATTCTAGATAAATAGATCAGACTGAAATATATTGATTTTAAAAAAACTACTGAAGTTTTTGCTTAGTTGGTAGTTTGAGTGTAGAATTTTGACTTTTTTTTTACTTGAAGTTTAGAAAATTAAAAAAAGAACAATAATTTAGTTAGATCTCTTTTCTCAATTTTTCTTCGATTTTTCTATTTGTGAAATCAAAGGAACTTGATCATTAAGGGGCACGAAAATTAGCTTAAAAATATGCCTCTAAAGCCAAAGATGAAATACTCAACAGAAGCTGGGCATGGTGGCTCATGCCTGTAATCTCAGCACTGGGAGGCCGAGGCAGGCAGATCACCTCAGGTCAGGGGTTCAAGATCAGCCTGGCCGACATGGTGAAACCCCATCTCTACTAAAAGTACATAAATTATCCCAGCATGGTGGTGCACATCTGTGATCCCAGCTACTTAGGAGGCTGAGACAGGAGTATTGCTTGAACCTGGGAGCCAGAAGTTTCAGTGAGCTGAGATCACGCCACTGCACTCTAGCCTGGGCAACAGAGCCAGATTCCATTTCAAAAGAAAGAAATACTCAGCTGCGTTTGAGTGAATTAAGATTTTTTAAAGTATTTTATGAAATATCTTTGTACTATCTTCTAAAAATATATTAAAATACTGATTTTAATATACTAAAATGTCATTTAGACATATACTTGTATTCATGGATTTACTTCAAAACAAATTTGAGTAGAATCTGGAATTCTGGAAAGCAAAAAATTTAGTGGAAAAAAAGAAACATCAGTCTTTCCTCTCTCATAGATAGAGTGACATATAGTTTCACTAGGCATCTTGGTATAGTAAAAAGAAAATGGACTTAATCCTCTTTGAATTCTATTCAACCACTTAACTTCTGTGTGGTGTGGACGAGAACTCTTCAGAACCTTCAGCTCACTTTCTTTAAAATAGGAATACTAATTTCTCTCTTTCTGAGTTGCTATATTGATTGGTAATATTATATACATACTATACTTCATATTTATTATATGTTGTGTTATATCTATCCTTGACTACATATCAGTAATTATCATCATTATTACAGTAGTTGTTATTATTTTCAATAATAGGAGGAGGAGAAAGAAAATCAGGAGACTTATGATGACTTAATATGAATTATAGTTTATTCTGACTCTCTTCTGTTTTTGTTTTATATATAACATGAAGTCGACGATTATATTAGATCTGATCATTTTGTTTTCTTAGGCTTTGTTTTGAGTCTGATTTTTAAAAATGTATTTATGCCTCATGACAGTAAGATTATGTGGGACTATTTCCTGCTCTAGCATCCCATTTTATTTTCTGGAACCCTTCAAATGAACCTGGATCCCCTAAACAAATATTCTGATAGCAAGCTGTGGAAGGTACTGGAATTGTGTCACTTAAAAGAGTTTGTGCAGTCCCTTCCTGAGAAGCTACTGTATGAGATTTCAGAGGGTGGCGAGAACCTCAGGTAAGCTGCTGAGAGCAGAGCTTGTCCAAGTTATTCATTCTTTGGAAATCTGAGTTGGCCTCCATGAGAAGTATAGCTCCTGAGCCACCAGGGCTGTTTAAAGTGCACCACAGCTGATTCGCTCTAGGGAAGAAGAAGAAAAAGTCAATTGGCAGCTGCAGGCTGGGAAACCACTGGCTCAGAGAAAGAAAAGGAAAAAAAGGAACAATGCCCTATGAAAAGTCACTATTTAATTGAATCTGCTTTTGTCAAGACTGCTACTCTAAGAGCCTTGTTACTAAAAAATGTTGTAAGGGGCTACTTTGTCTTCACCATTATTTGTTGCCTTAAAATAGCCCCCTTCATGGGATCAGAGACCCAAGGAAAGCAGCTAGATTCGTGTAATGACCTGTGTGCTGATACTCCCACCAGCCTTTCTTTGATTTCTTTCTCCCTTCCCCTCTGCGTTTTTGCTGCATTGGCCTCCATGCTGTGTCCATGAGTTTGCTAGTCCAATTCACACCTACCACAGGGATTGTATATCTGCTGTTTCCTTTACCCTGAACAAATTTTTACTGGACATCTGCATTCTTCACTCTCCACGTTCTTCAGTTTTTGCCTTAAAACTTCTCCTGAGGATTTCTTTGGCAAGCCCATCTAAAATGCCCACCCCACGCCCACACTTTATACCCCCTTCCGTGTGTTTGAATTCTTCTTAGCACTTATTATATGCATGAAATTACGACATAAAATGTTGCACCGTACTTGTATACTCCTCCTACTACGCATTTTATTCAATTATCTTGCTTAGTGTTTTCTGCGTCCCCATGAGAATGTATCAGCTACACAGAGATTTTTGTCTGTTTCTCCATTGGTCTAAAGCCTGACACTACCTTAATAAATATTTATTGAATAAAAGAACAAATGAAGTTGTGGGTGAGAAAAAGAATGAATAGCAGTATCATCAGAATTTTAAAACAGGAAGTGTGTTATCATGAAGTCCAGGGTTGAAATTACCTTATTATCATTATTATTATTATCATTATTTTTAACAGCGTGGGCCAACGGCAGCTGCTCTGTCTGGCTCGTGCTTTGCTTCGCAAAACAAAAATTCTCATCTTGGATGAAGCAACAGCTTCCATCGACTTTGAGACAGACAAGTTGGTGCAGACCACAATCAGGAAGGAGTTTTCTGATTGCACCATCCTGACAATTGCTCACAGACTGCAGTCTATCATTGATTCTGACAGGTGTGCTTTCTTTCTTTTCAGAAATAAAATCATTTCTGCCAAGATCAATATTGGGCATATAAAACACACTGATTACTTGCCAGTCATAAATAATTATATCTGTGCTGAGAGATACAAAATTTTCCCTAATGGTATAGAAGGTATTTTCCAAAAGAATTGGATGCAAAAGTTAAAGCTAAAAGAATATTAGAAAACTTGATATAGTTCCTGAATTAACTAGCACCTTTATTTTGTACTGATATAACTCGTACAAAAGTTTACACTTTATATTAGGAGGACCAAAAAAATGTGAAGTGGAAGACTGTAGGTTATCTGATGCTATATGTTTTACATTTCAGGGTGCTTGTTCTAGACTCTGGAAGAATTGTGGAATTTGAAGCACCACAGAAGTTGATACATCAGAAGGGACTTTTCTATGAAATGACAACAGAAGCTGGAATAACACAAGATTCAAGGACAAAACATAAATTACTTTAGCTGTGTGTTAATTCATGCAATTAAAAAAAAATATTGCATTAGCATTTAAAAAGCAAAGATAGAGAAGAAATGCACAAGGGCAGGCCCTTCTCTGAGTTGGCACACACACTAATAGGCACCAGAGTTTGTTTGTGACGGAGTTTCACTCTTGTTGCCAAGGCTGGAGTGCTATTGTGCCAGATCTGCTCTCTGCCCCTCCATCCCCCTGGTTCAAGTGATTCTCCTGCCTCAGCCTCCCAAGTAGCTGGGATTGCAGGCTGGGCTAATTTTTGTATTTTTAGTAGAGACAAGTTTTCACCATTTTGGACAGGCTGTTCTTGAACTACTGACCTCAGGTTATCTGCCTATTTCAGCCTCCCAAAGTGCTGTCATTGCAAGCGTGAGCTACAGCCTCCAGCCAGCACCACAGTTTCTAACTCTTCTGGGCTGTACTGAGACTTCCCTCTTTGATTCATGCTTATCTTATCTGCATTGAGCAAAATGCTAAGTACCACTTGTTCTTTAGGTCTCTATCTTCACTTGGGAGTTCCTTTCTCAATGGAGTATCCCTCGATCTTCTCCCTCTGCCCTCCAGTGTGATCTAGATGCCACTTTTCTGTGCTCTCATTAGCCCCACATCCATACGTTTATCATGGCAGGGCTCATACTGTATTTTAATTTTTAAGTCTCCTTTCCCCATGAAGGCAAGTGCCCAGTTTTAATTGTCTTTGTATGCTATGTTCCTAGCATAGTCCTTTCACATAACTGATACCCAACAAATGTTTGTATAATGAATGACTAGATGTTTCAGAGTACAGTAAGTACCAATTTATATAGATGGGGGCTGAGCACTGTGGTACACACTCATAATCCCAGCATTTAGAGAGGCCAAGGTGAAAGGATAGCTTGAAGCCAGGAGCTTGAGACCAACCTGAGCAACAAAGCAAGATCCTGTCTATACAAAAAATAAGTAAATATAATGAAAAAAATTGAGACAGGCATGATAGTGCATGCCTGTTATCCCAGCTACTAAGGATGCTGAGGTGGGAGGATTGCTTGAGCCCAGGAGTTCAAGCCTGCAGTGAGGTGATACACCATAGCACTCCAGCTTGGGTGACAGAGAGACACCCTGCCTTTAAAATAAATAAACAAAACAAATAAATTTAAAAAATATATGTAAAGTTATTGTACAATGTATGAAATGATGAAGGAATCAGAAAAAAATGTTATTCAGCTGCTTTTGGAAAGAGTAATTATATATTAACAGAATTTTATAATTTTTTACTTTTTTACTATTCACTTCAGTAAAAAAAAAACTAGTATTTTCTTTGGAACATTATTCTTTGATTAATATATCAACCTCAGTGAGATATTTTATTACATTTAATGAGAGGATTGTTGATTTGTAGTCCTAATCAGATTTTGAAGGACTTTATCTTTAGTAATTTTATTTAAAAGAGGCAATATTATGTTGCTGAATTGCCCTTCAAATTTAAACTCTTTAAACTTCAATTGGATTTTCTTTCAAGAAGATTTTAATAATAGAGTTTAACATGTTCTTTAAAGTCATCAACCATTTCTTTTATCCTCTTTTTTCTTCCCTATGCAACCCTATACAACCATGCTTCATTTCCTAAGCGTATTTATGAAAAGTTGCCTTAAACTAGAAAACTTGTATTATCTAAAGTCTCCTCCCTTAAGGATGTGAGCTACTTGAAGTGTTGTCCTCTCTTTACAAGTGCTTTGTACTCATTGAATAATTAGCTGTTGAATTCCATTAAGAAAGGAATCAAGATATTTCATTAATATCAGTTAAAAGATGTTTTAGCTCTCTACTATAATTTTAGTAAATCAGCGAATCTGCATAATTTTAAAATATAGTGGAAAATCATGGATAAATTGTGGTATATTCACATAATAGAACTTATCTAGCTATGAGAATGGATGAACAACAGCTACAGGCACTCTGACGAATCTCACAAAGAATGTTGAGTGAAATAGCCACAAAAGAATATTACTATATGAGTCCATGATTCTATTTATATAATTTTTTTAAGGAAAAACTAATTTATACTGTTAAAAATTGGGATACTGGTTATCCTTGGTGGGGGGCGGTTATAATAGGGGATACAAGGTAAGAATTCTGGGATAATGGTAGCATTTTGTTTCTTAAAGTGAATCTGAGTGATTCAATTTGTGAAAGTTCAGTTTATGGAAATTCATCAATCTGTGTATTTAGAATATGTGTTTTCTGCATATATATACAGATATATATTATCTTCATATGTAATACAGAGTAAAAGGAAAGCAAAAGTAAAAAACAAAAAATGACTAAATCAGTTATTCAAAGACAATTTTATTATTTTAAGAAATTAATATTTTAACTTATTTCAATTATGTACATTGAGCTTGTTCAATTATTAATGTATACTAGAAACAAAGTGAGAAGTACTCAAAATGATTGTATTACAGAAAGGTAGGACATTTGTAATAAAATGGTTATTCCATGATTGTATGATTTGTTTAAAGATTATAACTTCAAAATAGATTAACAAAATAAGGATAAATTTAAATATACAAAATATTTACCATAGCTAATAGAGAAAAATCCTAAGTAGCATTAAGTTGCTTTCTTTGAAGATAATGAGAATGTTTATTATTGAAAGCCCAGGATGTGCCAGGTAATGTGCTATATATTTGGAACATGTATCACTTTCAATCCTCACTAAATAATGTAAGAAAAGCATTATCCACTCTGTTTACCAAATATGATACTAAGATTCCAAGAGGAGCTGGGACAATAAGACACAGAATCCAGGTCTATGTGACTACAAAGCTGATGATGCTCTTTCTAGTTCTCTACCAAGATGTCTCATTCCTAGAAGTCACTTAAAATTAGTCTGTAGTTCAATAGAGTTTGTACAATCCAAATGTGTAATTTTTTTAAAAATCCCGAGTTTATACCTAGTGATTTATGCTTATATCTCATTGGCCAGAATTACATCACAGAGCCATCCCTAGCTGCAAGGGAAGCTGGAAAATAAAGTGTTTGAAGTAAAGTATATTGATGCTCCAAATAAAACTGGGTTCTGGAAGTGAGCATGAATAGAATAAATATTGAGATAGCATTTAGCAGGGTCTGCCACAACTACTCAGAGTACTTTTCCATCATGTCAAAATTATCTTATTACTATAGCAACTTGGGAAACAGAGGAACGGTATTGATTACAACTAATAATTGAGACCCAATTTCCAGTTTCCAACAGTCCATGTTAAATAATTTAAGGCAGATGAATTCTTAACAGAAAAAATGTGAGTGTTTTTATCATATTAACTTTACATACATACACATACACACATACACATATACATACATATAAATATAAAATAAGTTACAGAGTTACAAGTGTTAGAGCATTTGAAATTTTTTAGGTATTTTAGGTTAGCCAATTAGTAGGTAATTCATGAAGTATCAGACAAATTGCATTTATTCCTGCTTTAAAATCTAAACAACTTAATGTGAAGCAAACTGTTTATAATTCTTGTCAAAACAAAGTAAATGCTTTACTAATCAAACTTTTTTACATATTTAATCAGAAGAACTCTCAACAATTTACAGAAATTCGAGACCCATTGAATTAGGCTCTGAGGATATTAGGTAATATAACCCACTTGTCGCATACTTAATAAACCCACACAAGGCCAATCGCAGTGACTTATTCCTGTAATCCTAGATTTTGGGAGGCCGAGGTGGGCAGATCATCTGAAGTCAGGAGTTTGAGATCAGCCTGGCCAACATGGCAAAACACTGTCTCTACTAAAAATACAAAATTTAGCGAGATTGGCATGTGCCTGTAATCCCAGCTACTCAGGCAGCTGAGGCAGGAGAATCGCCAGAACCTGGGAGGTGGAGGCTGCAGACCACACCACTGCACTTCTGCCTGGGAGACAGAGCAAGACTCCATCTCAAAACACAAATAAATAAATAAAAAATAATAAATAAATAAATAAATAAATAAATAAATAAATAAATAAATAAAATCCACATAAAATTGGCAGTCACTGAACACTGTTTATTTCTGTATCTACCATATGTGTTAATATCACTTTCTACATGCCAGGCACTTACAAAAAACCGAATGAAATAAGCGCTATTGATTTCATTTTGAATTTAAGAAATTAAGTTCTAAACCTGCTTGTTGAAAATGTAAAGGAATAAATACCATAAATCTCCAGTGTTAACATTATGTGGTAAATAAGAGGCCTTCCATGGATACTATCTAGGTGTGATAACGGAACAGCAAAGGCACTACGGGGATTATATTCTGTAATGGATTAGGCAGCACAGCATTTGGTTTACAAGCGTCGACTGGATTGAATCCTGATTCTCTCACTTGGTAGTTGTAATCCTGGGAAAACTGCCTAACACATCTATGCCTTAATTTCCCTATTTGAAAATGCAGATAATAGTAGCTACTCATATGGTGGCTAGAACTAAATTAAACTGATTAGTATTAGTAAAATATTTAGAGCAGTGCCATAGTAAAAACACTATTATCTGCTGTTGTGTAACAAACTAATTCAAAGTTTAGTACTTTAAAACAACAACAATTTGGCGATGAGTTCATGTCCTTCATAGGGAGATGGATGAATCCGGAAACCATCTTTCTCAACAAACTGACACAAGAACAGAAAACCAAACACCATATATTATCACTCATAGGGGGTGTTGAACAATTAGAACACGTGGACACAGGGAGGGGACCATCACACACTGTGGTCAGTAGTGGGGGGGTGGGGAGGAACGGTGGGGATGGGGAGGGTGGAGAGGGTTAATGAGGGGAGAAATACCAGATATGGGTGCTATGGGGATGGAGGCAGCAAACCACCTTGCCATGTATGTACCTATGCAACAATCCTGCATGATCTGCACATGTACCCTAGAACCTAAATTACAAGAAAAAAAAAAAAAAAAAAAAAAAAAAAGAACGATCTCACATTTTCTGTGGGTTAGGAACCTGGACATTGCAGATGTATAATTTTTGCCAAAATAAGAATTAAGGTCTCTCATGAGGTGGCATTCAGTCAGTTGTAGCTGCATTATCTCAAGCCTTACAAGGCTGGAGGGTTCATTTCAAGAAGGCTGTCTGCTGTAGCCGGAAATACAAGTCTCCTATCAGTGGGGGGTACCTGTCAGCCTCCAGGTGGCCTCTCATAGGGTGTCTTTCTACACCTGTATTCACCAGAAAAGCCTTCTTTACACTTTTTTACATGGCAGCTGGACTCTGAAAGACAAGTCAGCAAGAGGGTGCAACCAAGAAGGAAGCTGGTCTTTTTTAAACCTAGTTTCAGAAATGACATCCCAGCACTTCTGCCATATTATTCATTAGCAGAGCTTCATTATCTCTTGCCCAAATTCAAGAGAATAAGATTCACACAAGGGTGTGAATTCCACAAAGTGGGGATCACTGGGTCTTACATCAGAAGCTGCCTACCTCAGTGAGGCACTATGTTAACTAAGGTAAATAGGAAGTATTACTGTATTTCCTCATATATTTGAGTCCCTCCAGGGTCAAGTCTACCATCATTATTTAAAAGGCTCATCTTAAAAGACTACATTAATCAAATGCATTTCTTAAAGAAGCAAAACACAGTATTTCTTTTTTATCCAAAGACTAATATAAACTTTGTTAGAGAAATATTTATTAACCATCAACCAAAGGAATCCTGTTATGCAGGATTATTTATTAACTAACTAGATTAGGTTAGCATAGTTTAGCTCCTGGCTCCATTATGGTCAGAAGCCATGAAGTAGTATTCGGAATTCTGAAGATACTGTTCATATGCTATAAGAACTGTTTTTCCTAAATTAGAGAAATAAGTAAGTGGAAAGCATATCAGCAACTCAAAGGATACAGAGAAATGCACATTTCTGGAACTAGGCAACAGCTAGTGAGGTTGAGTGCCTAGGGCATCAAATCAGTTCCATCCTCACTTTCTTATTTAGATGCCTGAAAAATGTACTCCAGACTAGACCCGAATGAAAAATACACAGTTTAAAAATCAAACTGCAAAATGGTATTTATTTACATGAAAACATGAATTACCTGTGTACACACAAATATAAGAGGAACAATCTGTTACGCACAATAACTGTAATATTTAGTACATGTCACACACAGTAGTATCTGTTAAGTCAGTGGTTTGAATAAAAACACGGTACCAAAACATTCCTGATACAAAATAAATTACTCATTCAAATATTTGAATCATACAAGACACTTAATATTTTAAAAGTTACGTACTTCAAATAACACTGGCTAAATGTACAACTGAAGTAAATTGTTTTATGAAAAGACTTCAGATTATTATTCATAAATGATCCCTTTCAGGATGCATTATCTTTTAAATAAATAAACTACATTGATTTTAAGACTATAAATAGCCCCTAACATATGATTGAAGATATTCCTTCATTTTATTAAAGGTGTAGCTATATACTAGAGAATATGCTAAAATACTGCCCCCAAAATCCAACACTGTCATTCTAATTTTCAGATACAAATTATTTAAATTCCAACTTTAGTACATAAGATTAGCCGCCTGCCCTATTTTGTCAATTGTTTCCAAAAGCATTAATGGACTAAGAGACTGTATTGAACATCTCAAACATTTGAGAAACTCAAATTATTTTTTAATATTATAATGTTTTAGGTTAAAGTTGATACTATATATGGAGATTCTGAGATAAACTGAACACTTTTAGAAGACCTTCACCAAGACTTTTCAATTCTACAATCTACTACAGACTTATATAAAGTCCAAGAGAACATCTGGAATATTTTCCTAATGCAGTGAAGGATTCATCTTTGGCATTTCTCTATTCATTCTAAAGTAAAATACTTCAACAAACATTTTATACTTTTCTATCTAACTACTATAGACATTTTCTATACACAAAGGTATTTGATTGAAATTTGTGTTTTAACAGCAATTTCATTGCTAAGAATTTTTAGATATGAAAAATATTAGTAATATTCAGCTTTTTACAATGAGAAGCTGAAATGTTTTGAGGTTTTTGAAATGAACTTGCTTAGTTTTCTTTTTCGGTGACTGGAAATTCAATATACTGTCGAATTCAGCAATGGATAAAGCAGACATACTTTACAATAAAAAAAAAGTTGACCAGATATAATTTTTGAGTAATAATATGAAGCATTCCTCTACTAAGGAAAATATGTGTGTATGTGTGTGTATATATATATATATATATATGTATCCACATATCTTCAAATAAAATTATAGAAATCAAACTGTTATATTTTCTGTCTTGGTCCCTGTGGTTTTTCTTAAAGGAAACAAACAAACAAAAAAACAACTCTGCTACAAATGCTGATTTGTAGAAACTGAAACTGCCACAACGCCTTTCACGTTAGATTTCTACATTATTTCCAGTATTCACAATTTTTTGCTCTCATCACAAACTAACCTAATGGTTGAAAGTAGTCCAAGTGTGACTATTTAAAAATAATAATAGAAAACAATAACACGGCTTTTATAATTGAGCACATTTTCCTCATTCAAAACTAAATATGAGGAAAAATCTGAGTAAAACAGAACCCAAACCATATAATATCTCAAATACATGCTGTATTCCTCAGGGCTTACTGAAAACATAAACAAAGAAACAAAAATATAAAACAAATATGTATGTAATTGGTACTATTTGACAATGTTTTCAAAGGTCTTGGATAAAATGAATAATAATCATGGCTTTATTATGACATTAACACATTCTTCAAAAGCAATTAATAATTGTAATATTATTCTCTAATCAAAAAGAATCAGGGAAATCCAAGCAGAGAATGATGTACAGAACATAAAGGAAGTAGAATATAAATTGGGTATTTCTACTATATAGTGCTGAAACATTTGCATACCTTTAGGAGTAAAATAAATTCATCTATTAAATACATAAAACTCCCAGACAATGGGGATTACAATATTAGGCTTAACAAGATACTGAATTTGTGAATGTAAATTTGTTATAAAATATAGCAGTTATTGAATATTTTGTATGCAGTTTATACTAATAATACTATCTTCCAGCCAATGTAAATACCTGACATCAATGCTGTCTTTCAAGTATAGTTCAAATTAATAGGTACATGTGATAACCAAATAATTACCAGTTCCTGCTAATATAATTTAGTAAGAACTGGGAATCTCATAATTGGCACTATTTAATGTTTAGAGAATATAATGTTAAGTGCATACGGTTATCTATCTCCAGAATCCAGAAAATATAGTCATCCATACTCTTGTAAGAGAGGTGCACCTCAATTTTATCACTTTAGAAGTTATTTGTTAGAATAGGATCTCTCCAAAATCAAATAGTATCAATCTGGTCATGTCTAATCCTAAGACAAAATGCTATGTAAAATTTTCCTGTATCTACATGTTACACTGCAGGTAAATCTGTGATGTTTTATATAGAGACTCCCTTTTGTGGAGAAGGTAATCTGACACATGGGAAGAGATCATCAGACAAGATCACAAATAACCATTATTCCTCCAGAATTCAGTTGAAGTTGGTTTTTTGTAAATGCTTATTGGGAATTTCTAAAGCACTGACTTGGAGAGGCCAAGAGCCTCCATCAATACCTGCTTGGATAGCCACTCCCGTTACCACTGCTAGGTCAGGGTCTACAGATGTGTTGGGATCTTTTCCGAAGAACTCTCGAATGACTTGACGAATCCGAGGAATACGAGTGGAGCCCCCAACTAAAACCACCTCATCAATCTCAGTCTTTTCCAGGTGGCCTTCTTTCAATACTTGCTGAATGGGTATGAGTATTTTCTGAAAGAGGTCTTCATTAAGGGTATCAAAGAGCTTCCGTGATATTTCTGTTTCAAATAAAACCTGACTTTCTCCACTTTTCTTATCAGAAAGGCCATGTCCAAACCCACTGTTCACATGATGGTCATCTGCTGAGGAAAGTGGTTCTTTTGGCAGTTCAGTGTCACTACTGTGAGGTTCCTTCCTGTCCTGTTCCTCCACTGTTAGTAATACTGACAACTGAGCAGATTGATGAAGAGTCAGATTTAATTTGACCATTTCCACAGCTTGTCTCAATCTGTGGATTTCCTCTTTCCTAGAGGGCATGAAGCCATACATTTGATAGATCTGTTTATATAAGTACTGAAGCAATCTTTGATTGAAGTCCTGTCCTCCAAGTTTATTGTTTCCTGAGTGAAAAATTAAAAAGTTTAATATATTTATGCATATATGTATGTATACACATATGTTATTATGTACATGTAAAAATTGTATTCTGGGAATAACAAATCCCTGTTTCATGTATTATTACAATTTTATTCAAACAAAGATTAGTTAAAAATAACTGTGTTTCTGGGCATGGTGGCTCACACAGGTAATCCTAGAACTTTGGGAGGCTGAGGTGGGAGGACTGCTTGAGGCCAGGAGTTGGAGACTGGACTGGGCAACATAGTAAGACCCTGTCTCTACAAAATAAATCAATAAATGAAAATTTTAAAAATCAAAAACAAAATAACTGGCTTAAATTATGTAAAATAAAATATCTCTTCATAATATCAAATAATTTTTCAAAAAACAGAGATTAAGAATATAGATTGGCTTACAAGTAGCTATTTAAAAACACTGAATGTCATTCTCAACAGAAGAAAGTTCTTCTTACAATGAAAAAGTAGGTATTTAATCTCTTTTCTTTCTTTCATTTTTTTGCTTGCCTGATTAAGACCTGAAAGCGTCTTTCTACTTTTCTACCTGAAAACTAGAAAAATGATTTCAAAGAAAATGGGTAACGTAATATAAATCCCCGGTATTTAATTTGATTCAAAAAAGGGTCTGGTTAAGAGAAAAAAAGATGCAGAAGTTACAATACCTATACCTTACAATTCAACTTCTCAAACTGGTTTAATTCCTTAAGCTAAATTAAACAAAACAAAAACCTTTAAAAAATGATTTAGAATGCAAAATCCTAGCATTTCCTAGGGAAAAATACAATTAAATGGTGATATAGGGAAAAGAGAACAAATATGAACTTGTAATAATAACACATTTAATTATACATTTTATGGCTGGCATTAATTGTTCTGTATTAGTGAAACCAACTGTCTTAGTAAAAAAAAAATACAATTAATTTTTCTAAAGACATCTATTTTATAAAACGTATTAAATGAAATATACTGATCATCCTTCATTTTAAAGAAAGTTTTCTTTCCTCTGTTCCCTTTCTTTACCTTCCCTATGAAAAGTTCTGATGGTTCAGTGAACTCTAACTGGGTAATTGGTAACGTATTTATCTGACTTATAGGATACCCAGTCATTTTTTGAGATTTAACTTTTTGCTATAAATATATAAAATGTAGGTATAAAATTACATATACAGAAAATTATCAAAAAGAAGTTAAAGAATTCTGGGGGAAAAAAAAGGATGCATTACACATTGGATATGTTAAAGAAAGCACTGTCTAAACCTCTTCAACTCTCCCTCCATTTTTCTTACCAGACATTGCTCGGGTTAGAAACATTCCTCCTTGTTTATTCAGTAAAGACACATCTAGCGTTCCTCCTCCCAAGTCTATTACCAAGACGTTGAAAACGTCAGCCTTGTGGAGACCATAGGCCATAGCTGCTGCTGTGGGTTCATTTATTACCCTCAAAATCTTCAATCCTGTAAGATTAGTTGAAGGGAAAAAAACTCATGAGAGGATGCTATAAAGTAATCTTGTCCCACTCAATCTCACAGCACGTTTGTGTCTTCTATGACATGAACTGCACCACCGAGTAATAATGAGAGCAGTCACAAATTGAACCGAAGCATGAAATGGGAACAATAAACATAGGCTCTTCTAAATGGTGTCTTTAAAATGATTCTGAAAGATTATCATATGAAGAAATAATAGCTAAGGTTCAGTGGAATAGGTCACTCTACTCTATTAATTGATCCTTAATTTTCAAAAAATCTCCCAGTCTTTTCTAATAATCATATTTTACTTTGGAACATATGAGCGATAAAAATTTAATCATTATATACTATCACTAAGTGCTGTGGATATTAGAGAGGCTTATGTTGAGCACGTAAAAGATCAGGTTTCTTCAAATGAAATTCCTGCTTTAAACTGAATGCCATATTTATGAGTGGTCTGGAAAGTAGTATGATATTATGCATCAGTAGCTATCACAACATTCATACTCTAAAGAATTCTTCCAAAGATTATAACACCCTTCCCTTCAGCTCTCTAATTTTACCACTTACTCTACTCTGGCCACATTGATCAACTTCCTAGCATCTATGTACCAGCAAACTCCTAGCTTACAGCTGTTGCACTGGCTGACTCTTCTTCCTACAACATACTTTCTTGGTTGTGTCTGCATGGTTAACTATTTTGATTTCTTCAAATGTGCTTAAAGGTCACCTTCTCAATGACCTGACCACCCTATTTAATTCTACAAGCCCTCCATCCCCTGACCACCAAAAGCAACCTTGACCCATTATCCTGTTCTTTTTCCTCATGGTAGGTTACTTTCTGATATACATTGTATCAGTGGCTCTCAACAAGGCAGGATTTTACCCCTGGAAGAAATCTGACAACATATGGAGACATTTTCATTGTCACCACTTGGTGGAGGAGGGTGCTGTTAGTATCTGGTGAACAGAGGCATGGGATGCTGCTAAATATTTTGTAGTTTACAGGACAGTCCTCCACGATAAAGATTTATCTGGCGCAAAATATCAGCATTGCAGAGGCTGAAACACTATTAAATTTACCTTTTATGCTCATTCTGTTTTTCTCTCTGGTAGAATATAAGCTGCATGAGAACAAAGATTTCTTTCTTTTTTTAGTAAGGACCTCAGTATTGGTTCAATGGTATTAAATGTTAAATGATTAAATGATCTACCTCAGATTTTAAAAATTATATTGACCTTAACATTAAAGAAATTTAAAGGAAATAATTCCTCACTGCTAACATGTGTCCATTTTCTCTTTGAGCCTTTGTCCTGTAGCTATCTCATTGGTTCTTGTTACATATACATTTTATATTGTGCTACAGAGCTTTCAAAATTATAGACCTGTATAAAAAGCTATCTACTGGGCCGGGCGCGGTGGCTCAGGCCCATAATCCCAGCACTTTGGGGGGCCGAGGCAGGTGGATCACGAGGTCAAGAGACCGAGACCATCCTGGTCAACATGGTGAAACCCCGTCTCTATTAAAAATACAAAAAATTAGCTGGGCATGGTGGCGCAGGCCTGTAATCCCAGCTACTCAGGAGGCTGAGGCAGGAGAATTGCCTGAACCCAGGAGGTGGAGGTTGCAGTGAGCCAAGATCGCGCCATTGCACTCCAGCCTGGGTAACAAGAACAAAACTCTGTCTCCAAAAAAAAAAGCCATCTACTTTACCTACTGTGATGGTTAATACTGTCATCTTGACTGGATTGAAGGATGCAAAGTATTGTTCCTGAGTGTATCTGTGAGGGTATTGCCAAAGGAGATTAATATTTGAGTCAGTGGACTGGGAGAGGCAGACCCACTCTCAATCTAGGTGGGAACCATCTAATCAGCTGCCAGAGCCAGAGCGTGGCTAGAATAAAAGTAGACAGAAGAATGTGGAAGGATGAGAGTGCCTGAGTCTTCTGGACTCCATCTTTCTCCCGTGTTCGATGCTTTCTGCCCCCGAACAGCAGACTCCAAGTTCTTTAGCTTTTGGACTCTTGGACCTACACCAGTGGTTTGCCAGGGGCTCTCCAGCCTTTGGCCACAGACTGAAAGGCTGCACTGTCAGCTTCCATACTTTTGAGGTGTGGGGACTCAGACTGGCTTCTTTGCTTCTCAGCTTGCAGTCAGCCTAGTGTGAGACTTTACCTTGTGATCCTGTGAGTCAATACACCTTAATAAATTCCCTTTCATATATACATATATCCTATTAGTCCTGTTCCTCCAGAAAACCCTAATACACCTACCATATCGTTTGTTTATCGTGACTATGGTTGTGTGGTTTGGGAAGTGATAAACCTTACTACAGAAGGTTTTGAATCTAACACAACTTTGAGAAAAGTGCAACTCAGTCAAGGGTACTGTTACCTGCAAGGTTAGCAGCTTCAATTGTTGAATTTCTCTGTTTTAGATCAAATTCTGCTGGTACAGAAATGACAGCATTGGCAACTGGCATTCCAAGATATTCCTCTGCCATTTCCTTTAACTTCAACAGTAGTCGAGAGCCAACATATTCTGGGGACACTGTGATGGTCTCATTACTTGTCACAGAAAACTCAACCATTCCATTTTTGTTTAAAACCTGTGAAGAGGATTTGCAAATAAGTAAATACATAAAAAAGTATGTGTGTATATATATGTGTGTGTATATATATTTATACATATGTGTGTGTGTGTGTATATATATATATATATGACAGAGATACAGACATACATATATACATAAATACTAGACCTAATGAAAACTTACCTTTATCTTTACAAAATCAAAAATGTATTTGTAATCCATCCAGTATATTTACCAAGATTAGAACTTATTAAATATTATACCTTAAAATCTATAAAATGAATCCCTATTAGTTTTTTTTTATTTTTTAAGATGGAGTCTTGCTCTGTTGCCCAGGCTGGAGTGCAGTGGTGTGATCTCAGCTCACCACATCCTCTGCCTCCCAGGTTCAAGAAATTCTCCTCCCTCAACTTCATGAGTAGGTGGGACTACAGGTGCAAGCCACCATGCTCAGCTAATTTTTGTATTTTTGGTAGAGACGGGGTTTCATGATGTTGGCCAGGCTGCTCTTGAACTCCTGACCTCAGGTAATCTGCCCAACTCAGCCTCCCAAAGTGCTGGGATTACAGGTGTGAGCCACTGTGCCTGGCCTATACTAGTTTTTAATAAAAACAGAATAAAATTCATCACCAAGCATATTAACTAGAACGTACAAGATCCTCAATATATATTTGCTGAATAAATGAAATAATAAATGACAAAACGTAAGAAACAGAAGTTGCTCATTCAAATATGTAACTGAGGATCTTCTCCCTTTTTTCCCAAATTACTCATTTCTAAGAGTAATGGGTAGTTGAATCTTCTAGTACATATTAACAAGAATAATTTTAGTACATCATTATGTTTTCTTTATATGTATACAAATATGTACACATACACACACAGATTATCTATCTAAGGTACACAGGGCTTCATCAACCTTCCTGCTACCCTGAAAGAGCTAAGCAGACACGCTGAGGATGTGAGAGCAAGAAAATGGTAAGGCCTTAAGCATCTGTTAGCATTATGGAATCAGTGATAAATTCATCCAAGAGCTGCTGTGGAATTTGTTATGTGAGATAACAGAACTTTCGTGTATTAATTGATTAAGCTAGAAGAGACAGAATGTTTTGTGACATGAAGCCGAAGCATTAACTGAAAGAGTACACTAAAATTAATACAGAGTTTTGATTAATCACTTACCTTGAATGGATATCTGCCAATTTCAGCCTCCAGCTCCTCTGGGGTAAAAATCTTGCCTATGAATCTTTTGGCATCATATATTGTGTTTTGAGGATTTGAATCTGCCAGCTCTACGCTTTCATACCCCACATATACATCATTGTCAGTAAAGGACACCATGCTGGGTATGCTGATATGCCCATTTTCATCTGGAATCACCTTTACTTTTCCTGTGCCAGGAAAAAATACCCCAACGGAACAATAGGTGGTGCCAAGATCAATGCCAATCACTTTAGGAGTAGGCAATGGTAAATACTGCTGTGCCAAATAGCCGGCCAACAGGAGAGTCAAAACAGCTGATCCTGAAATACAGGAAAATTAAAAGATGTATTTTATCAAACTAGTACAATGTGCTAAATTACTGTAGCAAAGACCCTTTAATATCACTCGTTGAAACAAAACTAAAAAAAGATACATATCAAAATTTGTTATAGGACTACTGATAACACTCCTCTTAGGAGGTTTTTCAAAATGTCAATTGTAAAATACAATTTAAAATGAAGTTAACAACACAAACAACAAAAAAGCTCTAAAACTGTATGTCTGTGTCATTCTCTAATGGGTGAATGAAGAAATAAAATGTAAAAATATTTCAAAATTATTTGTGTGGATTGTGACAGGAAACAACATTTATCTGGAGCAAAAGCCAGATATAATCTAATATTATTGATCAATTAATATTTAGATTTTACAGCTTTATAAACAGCTTCAATTACTTTTTAAAACGCCACTTTTAAAATTCTCAAAACAAAAACTTTATTATTGTAAGGCTAAAACTCTCTCCTCGTATCTCACCTTCTTCTCCCTTTCAAAAGGATAAAATGAATAAATTGGATAAAATAATTCTGAAAGTTGCAAAGGTATTAAAACTGTCACTTCATAACATAGTTAACTTAGCCATCCTTCTTGCAATGATAATATTTAGGGGAGAAGAAGCATAAAAGTGGGCAACCCTGACGACAACATCTATGAACGCTTCTTGAAGACAAGTTTTGTTCACTATGCCCCAGACCAGGAATAGGAGATGCTCAACAAATACTAATTAAAAAAAAAAAAAAAAAAGAGTAGGAACAAATGCCACGCAGATTGTAAACATAGGTGAAGAAAGATTCCCCTTTGGATTCTGAATTAATTTCGTATTTGGTATCAGAAGGCTGTGTTATATACCTGTGTCCACTCATGTTACATACGACCCAAAACGTCAATTTTCAGGTTTCCATGTTACTGATTGTAAGCTGATTCTGATCAACACATAACTCAAATAAATAAAAACAAATGCGAATCCTATTTTCCCCTTCCAGCTACGGGCAACATTTCAGAAGCATTTCATCACCTTCGAGTCGCGGGGTGGGGGCGTGTGGTGGTGGGGGACAGGTAATTCCAAACCCGATTTGATGGAAAAAGCATCGATCGAGCTATTCATCAGAGTCCTGAATCCCCCCAAATTCAGCAACCCAAGAGCCGACAGCTCCGGATGCAGCTCCTCCCCCTTCCTCCACAAAGGGGTCCTGGAGGTGCACATTCTCATAGCCTTCCACAGCTTGCTCCAATTCAACAGGCAACTTAAAACCCTAGGTGCTGTTAAAAGGAAGGCTTCCCTATGTCTGACGTCGCTGGGATGACACAGCTGGTCGCCGTCTACCCTACCTAGGCCGGCCGGGGCCGGGGCCTTCCTAAAGGCGTCCCCACCCCCATTCGCTCCGAACAGCCGAAAAACGCCTCTAAGTCACCTTTGCGATTCCCCTCCCGCCGCTCCAGCCGGATCCAGGCGGTGAGCCAACTACCCCTGCCCACGCTGGCATCCTCAGGCCGCCTCTACGCCCGCAAGAGCAACAGGGACCCGCGGGAACTCACCTAAGATCGTCATCTCTCTGGCCATCACAGTCCCGCCGAACTGGCTTGGGATGACTATACCAGACGTGAGGCACCGCCCCCACGCCGCCCGGCAGTCCCGCAGACCCCTGGGAAATGTAGTCCGTTTGCTTTGAGGCAATCGGAGAAGCTACCGCTCTGGCCAAAGCAAGGACTTCATCTACCGTGAGGGCGCGGGGAAAGAGCCTCCATTCAACCGCTGCCGGTGACGACTGAGCTGCCTTCCCACGCACTGCCGCCCGGACCAGTCAGGCTGAGGGGTAGGAGCGCCGTGGCGAGGGAAAAGCGTTTGTAATCAAACCTGTTGTCCCGCGAGTCTACTTGAGAAAAACACTCTTATCTCTTTAGCCCCGTCCCGCGCTCTGCGTTCGGGGAAGCGTAGCTCCGGCCTTCCTCTTTCTGCGGGAGGTAATGAAAGGGAGGATGAGAACCGTTTCTTATCGCTTTCTGTGGTTGCGCCCCTAATCAGGGGCAGGATTCGAGTTTGTGTTCTTCCGTTTCAATTCCTTTTAAAGCGCATTCCTTTGCCTGAGATCTAGCTTCTCAGTGGCGTTCCTATAGCCTCCCCACGCCCCAGCCATCCCCCTTAGAAGGGTCCCTGTCGCAGTGCGGGGCCCAAGGGAGATCGGCTCTGACGTTTCTGCTCGCAGCGCTGGGAACAGCCATGAAACTCCAGTGACCCTCAGTCCTCTGCCTTTGTTTTGGGATAAATGAATTCAAGCATTCTTGAGTCAATTCGATTTATTCAAGAAAGCAGGAACACATTTTCTCTATGATAACACCGAAGTGGGCAATTAAAAACAAAAAACAAAAACAAAAAACAACAAAAAAAAAGCGAAATTAAAAAGAGAACCCTTAGCTCTATCTTTAAGTAAGGTTTAAGTGGCCAGAATTGACCTTGTGGACAAGTCCTGTAACGTGACGGCCATTTTAGGAAACTTGTGACATGTTCAGGTTCTATTCTGCAGTGGGATTTTTCTCATATCTTGGTCACTGGTCGCAGTTAATGGCTCCTCTGAGAGTGGTTTTGCCATTTTTGCTGTTAGAATTCACGACAAGTAAGATCCTGGAAAACTGAATCCATTTCCTCAGCTTGGACAAATCAAACCAACCCTGTTGACAACACGTTAGCCTGCTGTGGGAATACATCCCTGTTTATTTCTATCTGAATTAATGTCAATTTTGATTATGGAAGCTGAATTCTGGCTGATAGGGATCCATTGTAATATTCTCTCTACTTTTGTGCATTTTTAAGTATTTCATAACGCAAAGTATAAAAAGTGAGTATCTATAATGAGTGCTGTTCAGTAAGATTCTTATGAAGAGTGAAGAATTCAAGACTTAGTTCTTAAGTATTAATCGTAATGGGCAATGGGCTGGAAGTGTTCCAGGCAGAGGAATTGAATTATCAAGAGCATAGAAGCAAGAGACCATCTATCCCATAGATTAGAAAGTGCTGGATCATAAAGCATGAAGTAGAATTCTGAGAGGCAGAACTAGAAACTTAAACCAGATCAAGATTAGTCGATTGTGGCAGGAATTGGTCATTGGCATTCTCCTTGCCACCTACTCCTTTCTCCTTGTTTATAAGATCCTGATTTGTTCAAGAACAGATAAAGATAATGTGATTTCAGAGTAGAAGGCCTTTAGAATTAAGGTTGAACTTAATAGGTTGTATTCATTTTCTATTTCTGCCTTAACAAATTACCACAAATTTAGTGCCTTAAACCAATACAAGTTTATTAGTTTTACAGTTCTGTATATCAGAAACCTGGTATGGCTCACACTGAAGTAAAATCAAGTTGTTAGCAAAGCTGCATTCCTTTCTGGAGGTTCTAGGGGAGAATCCATTTCCTGCTAATTGAGTTATTGGCAGAATTCATTTTCTTGCAGTTGTAGGGCTCAGGTCTTCATTTTATTGCTGGCTGTAACCTGAGAGCTGTTTCCAGTTTCTGAGGCCATACACATTTCTTAGCTCACAGACCCTCTTTCTCATCTTCAAAGCCAGGAACAGTAGGTCAGGTCCTTCACAGAGGACATCTTTCTGCATTGCTCTTCCAAATCTTAGATGTTAGACCTATCTAGAGAATTCAACATAATCTCCATTTCAAACCCTGTAAACTTCTCATTTCTGCAAAGTCCCTTTTGCCATGTAAGGTAACGATTCACAAGTTTCAAGAATTTGAAGAGAACTTTATTTTGCCTACTAAAATGGTTCTGCAACCCCTCTAATTCACATCTGACCACATAACAAAATGCAATATCCATCCACCAAAGTCCCATCCCATTATAACATTAACTCAAAGTCCAAAAAGTTCATCTATACTTCATCAGTTCAATAGTCTCAAATATAATTATCTAAATCAACTAAATCAGGTAGTAACTGATACCACTTAATCCCTTCTTGTTTGTTTACAATCAGAGGGATAAGAATGCTGGTGAGACTATTCCAGCAATGTTATAAAGAACAGAAAAGTCAAGGCATTGGGATTGGAAAGTAATCATTGTTATCATTCTCCAATGGTGACCAAGTTATTTGTTGTTGTTGTTACAGTTATTGTTTGGTGTTATATATTAGAATACATTGCAATTCTTCTTCTTGATACTTGGATTGTTTTAATTTTGGCCAATGGCAGCCTTTTCAAAATTCACTCATGAGTGCTTTTGACACAACTCTAATAAGCTTTACTTACCGCCTTGCTACCTGCTCTAAAAAGATGTCTGGGATCCCCTTATTCATTTTTTAAATTTTGTTTCATATTTATAATTAACTGTATGTCTAAGGAACCCTACTTTCTTTTATTAAGAAAGTGTAGTTTCTGGAGACCATGATTTGCATGCTAGGGGGTTATAGTTTTAAGGATGTCAGTTCTCTTTATATATTTGAATTCAGTGAAATATCAAACATAATACCAGCAGGATATTTTCTGACTTGACAAAGTGATAATCAATTTATTTGAAATATTTAAGATAAGAATTTAATGAGCATATAATCCTTTCACATGTTAAGTGACAAAATCACAAACTTAATACTACAGAGGAAATAGAAAATGGACCAGATAGGCTTAGCAACACATGCTTGTAGTGCCAGCTACTTGGGAGGCTGAGGTGGGAGGATCACCTGAGCCCCAGATTTTGAATCCAGCCAGGGCAACATGGTGAGACCCTATTTCAAAAAAAGAAAAGAAAAGAAATAAAGAAAAATAAAATGGACCAAAGAAGAAAGTGACAATCTCTTCAAAATAAAGGGAACTTACATTATTCAACAAATGTAACAGGGCAATTGGCTATTTATAACTTTGAGTTTAAAAGGGGATGTTATACCTTAACATCAAAATGAATTATAAGTGGATAAAATGTTTAATTAAAAATTACAAGTAATTTTATTCATTAACTCAAGGGTAGGAGAAGTCTTTGAAATTAAGACTTAAGACCTAGAAACAAAGCAAAACTAAACAGAAAGCATACATTTGGTTATGTAGAATTTAAAATTATCTAGAAGACAGAATTACTTATTTGAATTTATATGAAGTCAAAAGACAAATGATAAACTGAAGAAATACTAAACATACATGATGTACAAAAGATTTAATTCCTTACTTTATGAAGAGTTCCTTTAGAATATAAAGATATACAACTCATTTGAAAAATAAGACAGGACATAGACAATAGAAAATAAAATAAAAATAACCAACAAACGTGAAAATAAATTCTATCTTAATCACATTTAAATAAACATAAATCAGGATAATAACATGTTATTTCTACCTACCTGTAATCAGTTGAATTGTGGTCCCCCTCCAAAAGAGATATGCTGGAGTTCTAAACTCCTGTACCTCAGAATGTGGCTGTATTTGGAAATAAAGTATCAGATTATATATCCAAATACAGTGTAAATAAAGAAATATATCCACTGTATTTGGATATATAATCTGATAATACGACGTCACACAGGAATAGAGTAGTCTCTTAATACAATATTACTGGTATCCTTATAAGAAAAGGGCCATATAAAGACACAGAAACACAAGGAAAATGCTATGTGATGCACAAGACAGTGATTGGAGTTGTGTAGCTACAAGTCAACGAACATCAAAGATTGACAGCAAACCAGCAGAAGCTACAAAGAGACAATGAAAGGATTATCCTGCATATTTTAGAGGGAACGTACCCAACTCATATTTTGATTTTGGACTTCTAATCTCTAAAATTGTGAGACAATAACATTTTGTTGTTTTCAAGCCATGCAGTTTGTGATAATTTGTTATGGCAGCCCTAGGAAACTTTATACTATCTTACTGGAAAAATACTTAAATAATGACAAGCAGTGCTAGTGAATGTGTCTTTTGCTCATGATAGGCCTGTTTGTGGAGTACATTTTGAAAGAGTAATATTGATTAAATTGCAGGGCACATAGACTTGCATTTACAGCCATGATTATAATGAATGGAATTACCTTTTCTCCACAGGGAGATGGAAAACAGCACAAAATTAAATGAAATAATAGTTTCAGACTTTGGAAACTGTGCAGAGGAACACTGATCTCTGAGAGAAGGAGTTAAACCAGGTAAAGTGTATAGTCATCCTGTATTTCTATTGAGAGACCACATGCAAGAACAAAGTGTAGAGTCCCAAATAAAGCATATGGCCTTGCCTTGTAGAGAAGATACATATCAGAGTTTGAGAGTTTTGGAAGGAGGCTGAAGTTGCAGCAAAGGGCACTGAAGAGGTAAGCGCTATGCAGAACACCAGAAATCCCCAAGATATTGGGCTACCTTTACTTCACACCATATACAAAAATTAACTTGAAATTGTCATAAATCTAAACATAAGACCTCAAAGCTCAAAATACAAATTTATGGGAAACAGGATGGGAGAAGATATTTGTGATCTTCTTGTAGGCAAAGATTCCCTACATATAAAATAGAAAGCATGAATCATGAAAAAGTTGATAAACGGAATGTCAGTAACAGTAAAAATCTCTATTCTTAATGTCATCAAGAAATGAAAGGCCAACTCATGAACTGAGAAAATATACCTATAATACATATATTTAACAAAAAACTTGTATCTAGAGTTTATGAGCAACTCTTACAACTAAATAATAATGTAACAGAAAATACTTAGTTAAAATTTGGTCATAAGATTGTAATAGATATCTCATAAAAGAAAATATACTAATAACCAATAAACATGGTAAGATACTTAACACTGGGGACAAACAAAATCACTGCATATCCACTACAATGGCTAAAATTTAAAAATTGATTAAGTTTTGGCATAGTTATGGAAAAACTGGAATTCTCATACGTCACCAGCAATAACATAAAATGGTACATTAACTTTGGAAAAAGAGTGTCTTTCATCAGATTGTGAGCCTTAAGGATATATATTTTATCTCTTTAAACTTTGCATCTCCACAGCCTAAAATATCCCCAGGGGCCCATAATAAGCACTCAAGGATTTATGAATGAATGAACGAATGAATGAATGAGAATGCAAAATGACATATCTTTAAGTTAGTCTAAATCCTTAATCTTTTGAACTATTCATTACCTTTGCTTGAGATATAATTAACCACTTATAATTCCATGAATCTATCCTGCTTGATTTGAATTCTGGAATGCTGATTATCAATGTGGCAGTGAGCAAAGTTACCCTGAGTCAGTTTTCTCTGCTTCCCGGGATTGTATGAGTAGTTAAAAAAAAAAAAGAGTGTGACAGTTTCTTATGTTGTTAAACATATCCTTACTATATGACTTAGCAATTCCACTTGGTATTTAACCAAGAAAAGTAAAACCATATAAAAAAATTGTACAAGGATGTATGTAGCAGATTTTCTTGCAGTAGCCCCAAACTAGAAACAACCATAGATCCATTAACTGTTGAGTCAATAAATAGTTTTACTGTACAATTGTGCATAAGAACTATTAAAATATGTTCACATGGTAACTTGCACATGAGTGATTTAGGCATCTGTGTTCATAATAGCCTCCAAACAGAAGCAATCAAAATTCAGCAGGTAAATGGCGATGCAAATTATGGTATATCCATGTAACAGAATTCTACTGCAATAGAAAGAAATTGTTGGTAAATGCATAACATGATGAGCTAAGCAAAAGAACCTAGGCACAGAGGAACTTCTATTCTATGATTAAATGTATAGGAAATTCTAGAAAAGAAATATCTAATACACAGTGAAAGAAAACGAAAGTGATACCTGAGATGCAAGGAGGTGATTGACTGGGAAGGGACACAAAGGGGTTTTTACAATGATGCAAACGTTCTACATCTTAACTGTGGTAGTGGTTACACGGATATAGATCTATTTCTCTCTATATAGATATCTCCTTGTATAAATACTTATGTATATGAATATATCTCTGTCAAGCTCATTAGATTGTACAGCTAAAATGGATGAATTTTATTTTATATAAATTATCCTTTAAGAAAGTTATTTTGAAAAATAAAATTTTCTATACCTGCGAACTATAAAGAAGGACACCAGAAATTCTAACTTTTCTACTGCAAGGAATTTATAGATGTTCTTATGAAAGTTCACATCTTAATTGCTCATGGTAGGACCCTTTCCCAAAAAATAACTAGAAATGACCTAATCAACAATGACAGATTTAAAATGACTCTGTCAAACAGTGGAGTCATAACCAAAAAATGAAATTCATTGTGTTGTTGTATTTCTAAAATGTGTTTCTAAACCATGTTGTTAAGTAAAATCGATCTAGGTTTAGAGCACCTATTAATTACACATTAATGCTACTTTGATTGGATAGCCTAAACAATATGTGCTAATAGCATAAGCATTTTATGTCAACTTTAATTTAATTTTAAGTTATCATTGGCTTTACTATATTTTCTTATTTCTATTATATTTTCGTATTTGAACCATTGGTTTTTCAGAAGTTGTGCTTCCTAATTTCCAAACATTTGGTGATTTCCTAATTACCTTTTTGGTATGATTTCTAGTATAATTATACTGTGGCTGGACAACATAGTCTGTATGATTTTAAACCTTTGAAATATATTCCTACTTGCTTTATTGTCTGGAATATATTCTGTTTTGGTGAATATTCCATATCTATGTGTAAAATGTGTGTTCTACCATTTCTGGGCATAGTATTTTGGAACTATCATTTAGATGTAGTTTAAAGCTTCTGTATTTTAATTTTGTTCTTATTACTGTTCTAAATACTTTATCTGTCATTGAGAGTTATCTGTTAAAACATCCATCTATGATTGTGGATTTTCCAAATTGATATGTGTGTGTATGTGTGTTCTCTGTTTTTAGACAAATACAAATTCAAGATTATAATTATGTTATTGTCATGAAATATTCCTTTTTATGTTTAATAATACATTTTGTTTTAGAGACTACTTTGTCCCAGGGTCAGAACTACAGAGCAAAATTTAAGGAGATGCTTACTCTCTGATTCTGAGTCTGTAGTTGTAGGAAGCTGAGAATAAGCTCCCCCTTAAATTTTGTGTCCTAGATGCCTCATCCTATCAGAGGTATTCACTCTCATTTGCGCTTGCTTTCCTTACCCTTGCTTCAGCCCCGCTTTGTCTGATATTAATACACTAACTCCAGCTTTCTTTTGTTTGTATATGCTTAGTACATTTTCCCTATCCTTTATCTCTTGACGCATTTATGTCCTTATATTTAACATGTTTATTGTATGGAAGCTAAGTGTACACATAGACATAGAATGTGGAATAATAGACATTGGAAACTGGAAAGGATGAGAGGGTGGCGGGTGTGAGGGATGAGAAATCACTTAATGAGTACAGTGTATGTTATTGAATGATGGTTACACTAAAAGCCTAGGCTTTACCAATATGCAATATATCCATGTAACAAAATTACACTGGTACCTCTATATTTATACAGATTCATTTTTTTAATAGTGTCTCTTGTAAATAGTATATAGTTGGGCTTATGTTTTAATGCAGTTGGATAATATGTCTTTTATTTGAATTCTTTAGTCAATTTACATTAACTATAGCTATGGTTATAGATGAATGCATGGATTTAAGTCTACCAACTTGCTTTATTTAAAAAGTCTCATTTTTTTTTTACTTCTTTCCTGCTTTCTGATGGATCACTCAGTAATTTTTATTCCATTTTATGTCTTTTTTTTCAGTTAATATTTTTATTTTTTCTTTTATGTAGTGATTATCTTAGTGATTTTAACATATATCTGTGACTTATTACATTTAGTCCTTTTATCATGTCTTGAAGAATGCAAAATTCTCATAGCACTTTACTTGATTTACCACTGCCTTTCTTGAATATTTATCGTCATATATTGTACATGTACTATGTTATATACCCTAGAAGTAATAGTTATTACTATTGTTTTAAAGACCTCAATATTTTTTAAATTTCCTCGTGTATTTAACTTTTTTAGTGCTCTTTCTTTCATGTTTTTATTTTTGACCATTTTCCATATGGTTTGAAAAATTCCATTAACATTTTTTGTAGTGCTGGTTTGTTGGATACAAAAGTTTTTGAGGAGGGTCTAAAATATTTTTATATCTTCTTTATTTTTAAAAAATATTTTCAGGATTTGGGTTGGCAGTTTTAATTTCTTCCCTCTTTTTTTTTTTTATCACTTTAAAAATGCCATTCCATTGCCTTTGTCTTACAAATTATCCATAAATCTCATTCTTGCTTTTTGAAGAAGATATGCCTTTTTTCTAGGCCTGGTTTAAAAATCTGTCTCCTCTCTCTCTCTCTCTCTCTCTTTTTGAGATGTTTAAATATGTTTTACCAAATATAGTTAATTTGTATCTGTCTTTCTTGAGCTTGACTGGGCTTCTTGGACCTCTGGCTGTTACCTTCATTAGATTTGGAAAAATCCTCATCCATAGCACTTCAAATATTGTCTCTGTCCCTTTTTTCTTTTTCTGAGATTTTATTTCCACATGTATCTGCCCATGTCTTATATTAATTTTTGCCCTATATTCATTAATACTTAGTTCTTTTCTTTCCATTTATTTTGTTTTCAAGTTGATTTTTTCTGTCTCTTTGTCCACTAATAATTTCTTTTTTGCGTCCAGTCAGCTACTTAACACATTCTAAAATTTTTAAATCATATATTTTATATTTTTCAGTTATAGAATGTTTCATTTGATTTTTATATTTATTCTAATTATATGTTGAAATTCTGTCTTTCATTCTGTTCGTTGTTTATTCTCTTTTATTTAAATTTATTTGTTAATTATTTTAAAGTTTTTATCTGTTTATTCCAGTGATACCCATGGCTGTGGAGAGGGGAAGTGTCCTTATATTATCTGACTGTTTTTTTCCTTTACTTTTGTCATGTTTTCCAGTTTCTTTATATATCTTATATCTATACATGTTAGAACTGTAGTGAGAGAGGCTGATGTTATTTTCTTCCCAGACAAGATTTGCCCTTTTCTCTTATTCAGAATTTAGCCACATAGGTGTTGGATTCCACCGCAAGTTAAAAGTTAGTCCTTCTCTAAAGTACAGACATGTCCTGTTTTGTTGCAGACCTCTCCCTCTAGAAGGACTTTATCTTTTAAGAATTGCGAGAAACAGGAGTTTCTGCTCTGCTTTGCACCACCTTAGCACTCATGTTTGGGGCTCCTTTAGATTACACTGCTGTTCGCCACCCAAATCTCTCAGGGTTTTTGTTTCTCCTAGAGGAGTTCTTTCCTTAAGTCAAGCTTAATCTTTACTATGTACACATATTTGGCAAATGCTGCCATGAAGAAAACCATTGATCTCATCTTTCCTAAGAGGTATTCCATCTCTGGAAACAGTTCATTTAGTTCTCTTTGCATCCTCCCTACTTTGATGTCTTACAAACTTGACTTTGGGATGTAAGCAGTTTTTTCTATTTGTTGAAGTGTGGGTTATAACTTGTACCCTACCTTCTTTATTACACTCAGAGGTTAAAATAGACAAATACTTTCATGAGTTTGTTACCTTTTATTGGTCCTGGATGATATAAATACTGATGAAAAGGATTTTAAGATCATATTTATACTTTTGGAAAATGAGAGGCATAATTAATTAATAATGTCTGCCATGAGATTGGATACAAGAGTATAGGACTCATACTATTCCTACATCTGTCGAATTACACAATTTGTTTCTATGTGCAAAAATCTTTGGTAGGTGGTGGATGTGCCCAAGACACAGGGAAGAAAAAGAATTAAACAGGGAAGTACAATATAGACTCTGAATTGGGGCATCAAGGAAGAAGGGGCTTTGTCGTCTTGTCCTTTGTTATATATTCACTTCTACAACAGTGCTAAGTAAATTGTGGATGATTAAATATATTAACTGAATGCATGAATGAAAAGAGTGAATAAAGGGTATATATGACAGTATGTAGATAAAATTCTTCAGTAAGTCTTGGGGATCTAGCTGCTTAAGGACTAAGACCATATCTAGGTCCTTTTAATATTTCCACAGCATCCCACAGAGATATATGTTTCTGAATATGTATCATACATGGAAATTATATGTTGTTGAATGAGTGATTGAGTAAATGTGTATTAGGGGATCTAATCATAAATATTTCTACTATTGCTAAAATGACTGGATTTATCCATTAATTCCAAGAACTTATGTTGATTGTTTATATTGTATCAAATACTGTAACTGAGGGCATTTTTTACTCAAACTAATAACAACATGTAAATTTATACAAACAATAAGATTATATCTTTAAAAGTTTTTCAATAAAAGCTGCATAAACAGCATATTCAACAATCTAATTAAGTAATTTTACAATATTTCTTCTTGTTTAATGGCTATTTGTGTCTTCTGACATGCTGCTAGTCATTCAAAGGTCATACTACCTTGAAGGTGAAGATCAAGACAAATGATTAGACTCATAAAAGACAAATCATTTCTTTCTGGATATGTGATTATTAATAGTATTTAAATATGTATTATTTAAGTTCCCTTTAAGTTATAAAAGTCTATGATTTGCTAAACAGTTTATGTAAATTATGAATAAAACATAAAATAATAATAGTTGCCATTTTTTAAATTCTATAATAACTGATTTATATGTATTATAAACTTTTTTTCTAAAAGCAGAGTTTGGAGGTGGGTTCATAACTTTCTACCAACAGAAAATTGAGATTTAGAGAGTTAGCTAGGGAAGAATTTAAAACTATATCATCTTATTAAAAAAAAAAATCTATGTTCTTGTCTTAATCAGCTTGGGCCTCCATAATAAAATACAATGGACTGTTGGCTTCAAAACCAGAAACTTAATATCTCACAGTTTTGGTAGCTGGTAGGTTAAAAGATCAAGGTGCTGGCCGAATGAGTTTTTGTGAGGAAAAACTTCCTGGCTTACAAACAGCTGCTTTCCTTGTTATTTATTACTTGATGTAGATGGGGAGAGTGAGAGAGAGCAGAGAGAGAGAGAGACAGAGAGAGAGAGAGAGAGAGAGAGAGATCTTATGCTTTTTATAAGGTCACAGTCTTGCGGTATTAGTACTTCATTCTTATGATCTCATCTAACCTTAATTACATCCTGGAGCCTTTATCTCCAGATACACATTTCACATTTCACATTGAGGGTTAGGAAAGGCTTCAACATATAAATTCTGGGGGACACAAGTCAGTCCATAGCAATTCTTAAGCACTATAATATACTCTTTTGTATTTAATTGATTATAATTCTTAAAAAAATATAAAATTATTTAATATGTTGAGTTACTTTTCAGTTGCCTTCTGGGTGTTATTTACATTGTGACTTATAATACTAACTCCCTGAATAACTCTGACTACAATATCTGCTGAATTAAGGAGTGAATCCCATCCCTAAAAAGAACAAGTTTATGAGAATGCAGATGTGTGTTCTTGTATGATCTTCATTTTTTTTTGTCTCCAAAGTATAAATTATGCACTATTTCCAATGAAAATGATACCCTGTAAATTTTCTTTCTAGCAACTCTAGAATTCAGAGAATAAGCCTAAACTCAGCTTTGATTTCCTAGACTTAATTATGTATTAGATATGGGACTTTAGTAGTCTAATTCTCTTTGCATCTTCATTGTTTCTCAGTCCACCAAAACAATATTTAGCCTCAGCAAGATCATTAGATTTTGGGTACGGCTTTAGAATATATAAATAATACTATCCCAATGGCTAAAAATTATTTTGCAAAGCTGGACTAGTAAGGAATGACAGTGGGTTATAGAAGATGGAAACATATCAGCTTTCAGGTGTTTTGCTCTTTTTAACAAAGAAAGCCTTAATAAAAATAGTATTTTCAAAGAACTTACTTAGTTTTTCTTAACACAAAGCTTTGGTCTTAAATTTTTGCCTGATATGATGAAATTCAATAAAGTCACAACGTAAGAGTTTTCTAGACTCAACTCTATACAGGTGGAAGACAAAGGAAAGAAGGGAAATTATGTCCAGATGTTCACAATCTTTTCGTCCTAATCAAACATTTGATCTGATTCAAAAAAACTTTTTTTTTTTACAATAACATTCAACATTTTCGTAATATGTGTTGAAGTTCTTGGCTAAATTTAGAGCAAATTAGCTATACTATGTACATCAGTATTTTTTGTTTTTGGTTCAGATTTGGAGGAAACCCATTAACTTGAAACAGAATAGGATCTGTTGCCTAATAGAGCAGAAAATTCTGGGTGAGCTATTAGAAAAGAGTTCCAGGGCCCTGTGACATTGATTACATGACTCTTACATGTAAACATTAACATGACACCAATAACATCTCTTTAGCAGATATGGCCCTGGAGATTTCTTTCTTTCTTTGAAAATGTTGTGATTCCATTCCTCCCTCCCTCCTTCCTCTGTCTTCCTTTTCCTGCCTTTCTTTCTTCCACAAATAGTTGTACAACTGCAATTTCCTAGGCACTGTGAATACAGTAAGGAAACAGAACAGGATTCCTGAGCTCAGGGAGCTTATAATCCAGTCAGAAGAGCCCAGAACTTTAACAACTAGTTGCTGAAATAATGATATAATTTTCAGCATGATAACTGCTTCAAAGAAAATATTTACATTGGTGGGAAAGGGGGCTTTTGTGTATCATCTTATGTTTTAATGTATACACCTTTATTCTCATGTATTAAAGGGAAGTACTTCCATCTTTTCTCTCTTTTTTTTTTTCTGCTGTAAAGAGAGATTTAATTGGTAATAGGCCAACATTTTAATAAGGATAATAATACTTATAATGCAGTCTACAACTAATGTTAACCTTTCAAATATATTTTTAGTAAAATTCGTTTTCTCTTTTCCTAAAAACATTATTTTGCAAGATTCTAGGGAATAGGCATACACTTATTTCAGTGCCGTCTACTTTACGAATTTCAAATGTTAGCAATGAGTTGTTTTATTCATGAAGATGATGAGCTCAGAGGACTAGGTGAAATTACAGTGCCCTAGATTTCTCCTTTTTTTAATGTGATTTTTTCCCCTAAATTTTAGGCCTGCTAAAAACACGGTCTTTGTATAGATTATTGTAAAAAATTTAAACACAGCAGTATGTAAAGTTAGAAAATATTTCCCTTCAAACAATCCAACTTCCTCATGTGGTGTTTTCTTGACATTTTTTTTTCTGCATAAACATACATAACATAGCTATACATTTTTATTCACAGAAATTTGTTAATATCATATATACTGTATAATTTGCTCACCTCCCTTAGCAGTATATCATGGATATCTTTCCTTATGGTTGTACATAATCCTGTTTCAGTCTAATATCTAATAATAATAATATTTTAATAATTTTCCATGATACTAATGTACTGTAATTTATTTAAACAATATCTCTTGTTGGTTACTAGGATTATTTCCAGCTTCTTAATGTTATTCTTATGCAATAAAATCCTTCTTTGTCTGTCTTTCCTTTTTCTACAATTATTTCTGTGTATCACTTATTAGCACATGGGACAGAGAAACTGTTTTGCACCCAGGACACTGTAAGAGCATATTCCACTCCTAAATTATTCTAATTACTCTGTAGCTTGCTTCTGGGCCTGCTCACCCATTTTCAAACTCTTCTGTCCTTGAAGATCGTTTTTCTTGTTGGCTGGTTCAAAAAATTGGTGTACCCTCTACTGTGGACACTACCTTCTTTTCCTGTTGAATTACTGATAACTTAATTTTGTCTTCATGCCCTTCTTATGTTTTATACATACATAATTATAAATGTATAAATAAGAAAAAGAATAAAAATATATATAATATGTATTTAAGTTGTGAGCCAAAATAATAAAAGTGACTGCCAGTGAATCAGTCCTTCCATATTGAGAAGTCTGTCAACACCATTCTGAATACCGTTGAGTCTATGAATGTGTTTCTTTCCTATCTTTTTCTATTCCTGCCTCCCTCTCAGGGGTGAATTTTATGTTTACCATTTTCTTTTCTTATTAAAAAAGGTTTAGCACATATGATGCATATGTAAGCAATTCATTTTTTTTTAGTTTTGAGCTGTCTAAAACACCCCATACTGGCATCATACAGTTAGGGTTTGCTCAGTAAAACAGAATGCCTATGAGTGATATAGACCAAGGGACCTACTACAGGGACTAGAATTTAGGCAGGTATGGAACTAATTAGGCCGTGTATGTAGTCTTTGTTTGTTTTTGCCTTCCTCAACTCAAAGCCAGCTGTCCCTGAATCTGGAGATAAAGCTGGAGTAAAGTGGGAGAGACTGAGGAGAAACTGGAGATACAGCTGTCTCTCATGATCTCCAATCTTGATTATGTAGGTGACCTGACAGAGAAGATTATTCTTTTCACCACAGAGCTGAGCCACACCTGGCCAGAATCAGATAAGCTGAAGGAGGAGATCTGGAGAGATTTGGGGAAGCTGCAGGGCTGGCTGCTGTCCTCTGCCACGATCAATGACAGCGTGTGTGAGCTGCAACTGCACATCAATGTTATCGACCTTTTGAGACTTAAAAGTTTCACCTTCTAGGCAGGATGATAGCTTGAGCCCAGGAGTTCGAGACCTGCCTGGGCAATATAGCAAGACCCCGTTCTCCACAAAAAGGAAAAAAACAAAATGACAAAAACAAAACAAACAAACAAAAGTTTCATTTTCTAAATCGTAGACAAATTTCTTTTGTAGAAGTGTTAATTCGAAATCACACTGAGAAAGCACTTCTGGGCCATATAATTCCAAATTAGTTACATTGACAAAGTGGCAAGGTATCCACTCTTTATAGATTTCTGTGAGTTTTTCTATCAATATTTACATTGCCAGTTTTTTGTAGCTATATGTCTTTGATTTTCATTGGTCTATTATGGTCCATTATGTGAAAGATCTAAAATGTATTTATCCATTCTCTTGTTTATGGACATTTTAATTGCTTTCAGTGTTTTGCTATTATGAAGAATGCTACTGTGGATATTCTTCAGTATTTCTCCTAATGTAATTAGGAACAATTGTAATTGTGCAAGCATTTCTCTATGGCTTAGAAATAGGAGAACTGATGTCCAACTTTACAAAATAGTGCCAAATTGTTTTCCAGAGTTCTTTTTTTACCAAATTTATACTTTCACTAATGGCATATAGACTTTTTATTGATACATAATAATTATAAATGTTTATGGGGTACAAGTGATATTTTGAGACATGCAATGTGTAATGATCATACCAGGGTTTCTTGGATATCCATCGCCTCAACCATTTATCATTTCTTATGCTGGGAACATTTCAAATCTTCCCCTTGAGCTATTTTGAAATATACAATAGATTACTATTAATTGTAGTCAATCAACTGTGCTATCAAACACTAGAATTTATTCCTTCTATCTAACTGTATGTTTATACCCATTAACCAACCTCTCTTCATCCTCACTCCCTTCCCAACCTCTAATAACCATCATTCTACTTTCTACCTCCATAAGATCAACTATTTTAGCTCCCACAGATGAGTGCAAACAGTTACATGTGTCTTTCTGTGCCTGGTTTATTTCACTTAACATCATGACCTCCAGTTCATTGATGTTGCTGCAAATCAGATTTTATTTTTTATGGCTGAATAGTATTCCATTCATTCTATACAATGGGGAAAAGTAACTCAAACAACCACAAAAACCAAATAAGCCCATTAAAAAGTGGGCAAAGGATCTAAATAGACATTTCTTAAAAGAAGACATACAAATGATAACAGGTATATGAAAAAATGCTCATCACTAATCATCAGGGAAATGTAAATAAAACCACAATGAAATATCACCTCAGGTAGAATGGCCTTTATTAGAGAGACAAAAAATAAAAAGTACTAATGAAGATGAGGTGAAGGGAAAACTTCTATGCACTGTTGGTAGAAATATAAATTAGTATAGCCATTATGAAAAACAGTATGAAAGTTTCTCAAAAAAACTAAAAATAGAACTATTGTTTGATTCAGCAGTCCCATTACTGGGCACTTTTTCAGCAGAAACAAAATCAGTAATCAAAAGAATACCTGCACCCCCCATGTTTTGTTGGTACTACTTTAATTGAGCTACATGCTTGCCAACACTTAGCATTTATCATGCTGGTCAACATTTTCTAGTCTGATGAAAGTAAAATGACATCTATTTGTAATATTTATTTGCATTTTCTTAATTGTTAATGAAATTAAATATTTTTTTATAAGTTTACTCTCCCATTTTTAATTTTCTATAAACTCTTGTTCATGTAAATTTTCTCATTTTTCTGATTTTTTCTTTCCAATTTTAGGAATTCTTTATTTTGAATGCTACTATTTTACAAGTTATACATGTTGCAAATGTCCTTATGGATTATTTTAAATATATTTACTTTAAATGACATAAATTGTTAATTATATAATGTGGTCAATTTTATGATTAGTACCTTTTGTATCATTTAAAATCTCCTAAGCTACCCTGAGTCATTAATGCATCCACCTATTTTATCTTTTTTAATTTTTATATTTGGGTCTTTAATCAACCTGGAATTGATTTGTGTATGTAATGTGCTGTAAGGATTCTATTTTCCCCCATATTTATAACTATGAGCCAATGCTGTTACTGAATAGTCCATAATTTCTGTAATGTTTTGCATGGCTGTCTCTATTATAGATTAAGTTTCAATATGCACAGGTCTTTCCTGTGTACTCTATTTTGTTTTACTGGTCAATTGATCTAATACTGTTTTAATTGTTATATTTTTATAATAGGTTATGCTGTTCATCAGGACAAAGATCTTCACTTTTTCTCTCTTCTTCATGAGCATGCTTTCTATATTTCCTCTCTTTATTTTTTATGTCAGTTTTTGAAAAAATCTTATGATTCAGTTTGATTTGGGCAACCAACCTGGCTTTACATTAGGCCTGTCCTAGGCTCCTGGTTATATCTGTGACTCTCAAATTGATCTTCCTGTTTCATTGCAGGCCCAGGATTTGAAGTAATGATCTTGGCGTTTGCCCTAAATATATCACTGTCTCTTGGGGGTTCCTTTGAGTTTTCCTCTTGAGTTTTAGCAGATGTATATTATTTTTAGTCCCTTAGAGGTTTGCCTGAAACTCTCAGTAGCCCAGTATGCAGTAAAAACAATGTTTTATGAAAGCTCTTTTTTTTTCCTTGTGAGAGGAGCTTTGCATATGTAATATACAATTCTAGAAGTTCTCCAATTTTTTTATGTTGTAACCTTAAAACTCTGAGCCAAAAATGTCATATTTTGAATTAACTGTTGACCTCAGAAATGACAATTTTTACTTGTGAGTTAAGGTAAGTGAAAGTGACTGAACACCTTAACTTTTGCTATTAAAGTCAATTGACCCAGACCCATTTCCTCTCTATTGTACATTACTGCAGAATGGGAAAGAACTTTACAGCTAAATAGCGAACAGCCCTTAACTTTCTTTCTCTCTTATTTAAAAACTATTAACCAAAGATTATTTGTTCTCCAAATGAGGATATACTAATCAATAGTAGTGAAAAACCATGCTAAAATGAGAGAGGTGGCCTAGTAAAATCTCTATGTCAATAATTTATGTCAAGAACATTTTTAAAAGTAGGCCAAAATGTAGAGTAGCCTGAATTATATCCCTCAAACAAATAAGTAATTGAAACAACAAAAAATAAAATAAAACCTAGCAGGAGGATTATGTTGTTAACTATTATTTAATGTCAGCCTTCATTATGACTCTAGGATACTGAGAATGAATTTTGAAATTATTAATTGAAACTCTGCTTTGAGTTTTTAGCAAGATATTTCTATCAATACTTACGATTTCCACCATAGTAGTCCACTAACATTTTGGCATGCAATAATTTGGATGTAGTTTGAATTGGCCTTCAATGTTGACATTTAGCTTCATATAATGTAGTTCATAATTAAGTACTGACTTTTCTCATACATTATTATTTATGTGAAATAAAGTGGTCTATACAATTAGAATGTGGGTGCCTTGAAAATAGATTAGTTGTTACAGTTCTATACCTCTTATAATCCTAAGCACAGTATTGAGCACAGAGTGTTAATAACTACTTGTTAGTTACTGAGCTAACTGATTATAGTAAGCACTTTTACATTTGCCCCCATTGTGAATTTAGCCATGTACAACATTTAATTTACTAAGTTAATTTATACTACATGCCATTTTATATTCTGATTGTGATTATTGGTCTTTGGAATATTTTTAAAATCTGTGTTTTCAGAGTATGAAATATGAGGGTGCTAAGTAAAACACAAATTACATTTTGCTTGCCAAAAGTATATTATCCACAGTATCTTAATTAACTTCGATTATTTAAGGAAAAGGGCTGTATTATCACTGAGTCAAGATTCTCTTAGGGTTGGGAGACCTAACTTCTCCATAATCACCTGATTAGTCTTCAAGTCTGACCCCTCATAAGTACTACTCTAGTAGCTATGGACACATCCCATCAATCTTGATAATCTAATAACATTGAGATTAAACAAACCCATATTTTCAGTGGTTTATTATAAGATAAACTTTTAATATTTCTAGACAACATTATTTGCATTTCTTTTATAAAACAAAAATCCTAGTCTGGCACCTTAGGTATATTTCTTTTATAATTTTTTTAATCTCTTGTCTTTTTTTCTTATTCCCTTCCTCTTTCTCTGTTTTTTTTCTTTATTTTAATATGTGATTTTTATTTAGTGAACACAGTATTTGCAAGAGCTCTGATAGCCATCAACCCTCCAATCTTAATCTTATTAACTGTTCACTTCACAACCAAATATTGATAGAAAGAGGCTATTTCTTCATGTGAGCTGTGGGAGTATATACATTGAATAACACACTCCAGAAATCAACAGATGTACATTATTTACATATTACTATATTTATCACAAGTAGAAATATTTTATTTATTTATTTATTTATTTTTGAGGCAGAGTCTCGCTCTGTAGCCCAGGCTGGAGTGCTATGGCATGATCTTGGCTCACTGCAACCTCTGTCTTCCAGGTTCAAGTGATTCTCCTGCCTCAGCCTCCCGAATAGGTAAGGTTATAGGCATGTGCCACCACGCCTGGCTAATTTTTGTATTTTTAGTAGAGATGGGGTTTCACCATATTAGCTAGGCTGGTCTCAAACTCCTGACCTTGTGATCCGCCCACCTCAGCCTCCCAAAGGCTGGGATTTTAGGCGTGAGCCACCGGTCCCAGCCCAAATAGAAATATTTTCTAAGAAGATAGTCACAACTTGTGGTCTCTGGTCCACCACAGACCTAACTTCTCGGCAAAGCACATCTATGTAGATATCTGCATTTGTAACTTTAAAAATAGGCATTGCTTTCTATGAAGCACTAAGTGCTGCTCCATCTGTAAATAGCTCCCATTTTCACTCAGTTTGGTACCACATTCAATGGCCCAGAAATGTTCTGTGACCCCAAAGGCATTGCTGCTTATCTGGGTCCAGGGTCAGTCCAATTAAACTCAAATGTGAATCAGGGCCCAGCAAGACAGAGGCTGGAGGGGCTGTGACAGCTGCCACCTCCCCGAGGGGCTCCCCGCACTGCCTCCTGGCCTCTGTCTCTGGAAGAAAGTATGTGTTTGGCCAGAGTTGGGACTAACAATTTAAGCCCTGCATTCAGACATCAGGGCAAGGAGGAGGATCATGATGGGTCACACCTGCCCAGGGTGAGGAACAAAAACAGATGTCTTGCTTCAGGGACATCCTGGTGGCAGCTGGCCCTGCTCAGTCCCTGACCCAGAGACTCTTCTTTTCTTAATTTAACCTAATTTAATTTTCTCTTTTCTTTTCTGAGATAGGAACTGGCTCTATCACCCAGGCTGGAGTACAGTGTTGCCATCTGGGCTCACTGCAACCTTTGCCTCCTGGGCTCAAACAATACTCGCACCTCAGCCTCTCGGGTAGCTGGGACAACAGGCATGGCTAATATACATACATACATATATATATATATATATATATATATATATATATATATATATATGTAAACATGGGGTTTCACCATTTTTTTGCAGGCTAATCTCTAACTCCTGGGCTCAAGTAATCTGCCTACCTCAGCTTCCCAAAGTGCTAGGATTACAGACATGAGCCACCACACCCAGCCTCGTCTTTTTGATTACCATAATACTATTCTGCACTTTCCAGAAAACAAAACTACTTCTTTTTTTCTGGTTAAGGGGTTGTTTGATAGACTTCAGTCTAACTTTTAGTGGCTTATGATACAAACCAGATTTAATATATATTAAAATGACATTATCAAAGTTATCTTGCTGACAGAGGTTTTTACCCAGATTCAATGTGACAAATACACTGCATTGATATAATTATTATCTTTTTCGTATGAATCTCCCATCATGTATGTGCTGTGAATTTTCAAGAGATTACAAACTATGTGTGGGAATAGGATGTAAAAAGTGAATGAACAAATGTATTTTGAGGGTTTTAACAGTGAAATACACAGTGACCAGTAGGTGTCTCTCTTACACAATGCAGATGAGATTCTCAAAGCTTTTCTAGTATTAACCCTACTTTCCATCTAACTGAATTCACTTTTCAGTTTTAACATTTATATTTGCTTTCTTCTTCAACAACATATGAAGAAATTCTTACCTCTTTCATATCTTTAATCAGGGTTCTGCTTTTATTTTCTTAAAATCCTATATCCAAGATTTTTAGTGTCTAACTTCTCTCTTTTTAAAATTTTACTTTACTGTTTTTTTAAAACAAATATTTTTTAAAAATATAATAGAGGCAGGTTTTCACCATGTTGCCCAGGTTGGTCTCAAACTCCTAGACTCAAGGGATCTGCCCACTTCATCCTTCCAAAGTTCTAAGATTACAGGTGGGATTTTGTACCTTTTTATAGAATGAGGACTGGATTAAGGTCTTTATTTAGAAGCCCTAAGCACTGAAAATTTGCAATATCACATCTCCTCATATGTTAATTAAATCAAAAATAGTAAACTATAAAGAAATTGTGAAGAAGTTTGAAAAAAAATTTTTTAAGTAAAAGTTAAATAACGACAGCAATTGTTTTTAATATATCAAATGTATTTTTCTTAGGAGTTTAGGAAAAATTCTGATAATCCCATTTAGAGGGAATTTCTAAATTTAGTTTGCCTTTGGTATAATCTATGACTGTATAAAAGAAAGAGTCTAGACAAAACCAAAAATTATGCAAAATACCCCTGCCAAGAATTTAAATCATACACCAATTTAAATCAGGCAAATATGAATGGTTGAAGGGGGAAAAGAGAACACTAAAGGAAAGCAGAGGAGTGAATGAGTATACCTAGCCACTGCCAGTGAGGGTATAATTTCTACATTCTTTCTAATAAAAATGAAATATAACATTTACTCATAGTTTATTATGTGCTAAACTTTGTATATACTCTCTCACTTTTTCCCTCACAATGGCCCTGGTAAATTGTAGCTGTGATTAATCTCATAGTAAAATGAATAAACTGAGACTGAGAGATAAGTTAGAAAATGTTATACAGTCAGAAGTCTGCTAGCATTTTTAACCTCTATGCTGTATTTTGAGAAGGTAGTTTGACACAATATTTGTTTTTCAATGAAAATTTTGCATACCATTTGGCTTAGCAATTGTAAGATTTTTATTAAAGATATAATAATTGATACGTGCAAAACAGATCTTTAGAGTTTTTATTAGGAACTTTCATTACATTGAAATTCATGGTTAATGCAATGGAACCAGACTGACTAACTCTTACAAAAATGTGTTTGTTAAGAGGCTCCCTGGGAGTCTGCAGAAGAATGGGAAACAGATTCAGTGGGACTCAAGTTATCAAGGAAGATGAGGCAAGAAGCACAGTTTACAGGCTTGTAGCCAGTAGAGCTGGTCAGGATGCCCTCAGAACTCCAGCAGAAGCTACCCCTGTTGGGATGAACAACCTCTAACATTTTCTTCCAGTACTTGATTGAAAGCTTGAGGTTCTAAGTCCCAGGAGAGGGCCTCCAACTGGCCAAATTTATGTCACATGCTAACACCAGCTGTACAGTAATGAGGATAGAGAATTTCTTTCCACTGGCTTCTGTAGTAGCAGACAATCACCCAGAATTCTTCTCTCCTAACACTTAAAACAGCAAGAAAGAACTGCTTCTTTAGTTGAAAATTAAGGTGTTATTGGTACTAGACAATGAAACTGGTTGGATCAAAAAAAGTAGGGAGTAAGCAAGGGGACAAACGACCACCACTATAGCAGTATAAAATTGAAGCATCCTGCAATTAAGAATTAATTAAATCATGCAACATCAATATATTAAGATACAAATAAGCAACTACCAATTAAATTATAGAAAACTTTTTATTTTTAATTTTTGTGGGTACATAGTAGGTGCATATATTTATAGGGAACATGAGATATTTTGATACAGGCACACAATGCATAATAATCACACCAGGACAAATAAGGTATCCATCAATGATGTAGTTTGGATATTTGTCTCTGCCCAAATCTCATGCTGAAATGTAGTTCCCAATGTTAGAAGTGGACCTGATCGGAGATGTTGAGCTTATGGGGTTGGATCATTCACGAATGGCTTGGGCCATCCCCTTGGTGAGAAGTGAGCTCTTGCTCTGAGTTCACACAGATCCAGTTTTTTAAAAGTGTTGTGGCACCTCCTCCAACCCACTCTCACTCTCTCTTACTTCTGCTTTTGCCAGGTGATGTGCCTACTCCCTCTGCCTTCCTCCATGAAGCAGATGCTGTTATGCTTCCTGTATGTATAGCTTGCAGAACGATGAGCCAGTTAAACCTCTTTTCTTATAAATTACTCAGTCTCAGGCATTAAGAAATTAAGAAAAGCAAGAACAGTGTAGCACATTCATCTCAAGCATTTATATTTTCTTTATGTTACACATGTTCCAATTATACTCTTTTAGTTACTTTAAAATGTACAACAAATTACTGTTGATTGTAGTCACCCTGTTGTGCTGTCAAATACTAGATCTTATTCATTATATCTAACTATAAATTTATACTCATTAACCATTCCCATTTCTCTTCTCACTAACCTTGCCAGTCTGTGGTAACCATTATTCTACTGTCTATCTCTATTAGCTCAATTTTTAGAAAATCTCATTTTCTAGCTCCCACCAATAAATGAGAACATGCAAAGTTTGTCTTTTTGTGCCTGGCTGATTTCACTTAACATAATGACTTTGAGTTCCATCCATGCTGTTGCAAATAACAGAATTTCAACTCTTTTTTTAGTTGAATAGTACTTTACTATATATATGTACCATATTTTCTTTATCCATTCATCTGTTGATAGACACTTACGTTGCTCCCAAATCTTGGCTATTGTGAGTAGTGTTGCAGTAAATGTGGGAGTCTAGATATATCTTTGATATACTGATTTACTTTATTTTTGCTATATAGCTAGCAGTGGGATCGCTGGATCATATGTTAGTCCCACTTTTAGTTTTTCAAAAAAATCCTCCAAACTGTTCTCCCTAGTGGCTGCAGTAATTTACATTCCAACTAATGGTATACAAGGGTTGTACTGATTTATATTCCCACCAACAGTGTATGAGGCTTCCCTTTTCTCCTTGTCCTCACCAGAAATTGTTATTGCCTATCTTTTGGATAAATGCCATTTTAACTGGGGTGAGATGATATCCCATTGTTATTTTTAATTTGCATTTCTGTGATGATCAGTGACATCAAGCACCTTTTCATATACCTGTTTTCTGTTTGCCTGTTCTTTTTTTTTGAGAAATATCTCTTTAGATCTTTTGCCAATTTTTAATTAAATTATTTTTTTCCAATTGAGTTGTTTGAGCTACTTTTATATTCTGGTTATTAATCTCCTGTCAGGTGGGTAGTCTCCAAATACTTTTACCCATTCTGTGTCTTGTCTCTTCATTTTGTTGATTGTTTCTTATGTTGTGCAGAAGCTTTGAAATTCCCATTTATGCATTTTTGCTTTGGTTGCCTGTGCTTGTGGACCACTACTCAAGAAATCTTTGCCTACTCCTTTTGTGCCTTTCTCCATAATTGGAAGTCTCCCAGAAGCAGATGCTATTATGCTTCCTGAACAAATAGCTGCAGAACCAGAAGCCAATTAAACTTCTTTTCTCATAAATTACTCAGTCTCAGGTATTTCTTTATAGCAATGCAAGAACAGCCTAACAGAGTCATCAAAAGCATTTATCTTTTCTTTGTGGTCTAATGTCTTAGAAAGTTTCCCCAATGTTTTCTTGTAGTGGTTTCATAGATTGGGGTATTTGAGTTAAGTGTTTATCCATTTTGACTTGATTTTTGTACATGGCTGGAGATAGGGATCTAGTTTCACTCTTCTGCTTATGGATATCCAGTTTTCCCATCACCATTTATTGAAGAGACTGTCCTTCCCCAAGGTACATTCTTGGCATTTTTTGTTGAAAATCAGTTCTCTGTAGATGTATGGGTTTATTTCTGGGTTCTCTATTCTGTTCCATTGGTCTGTGTGGTTTTTATGCCCATCCTTTCTGTTTTTTAAACTGTAGTTCTGTAATATGATTTGAACTCAGCTGATGTAATTTCTCCAGATTTGTGCTTTTTGCTTAGGATAGCTGTGGCTATTCTGGGTCTTTGTGATTCCATATAAATTTTAGGATTTTTTTTTTCTATTTCTGTAAAGAATGTCATCGATATTTTAATCAGGATTGCATTGAGTCTGTGGATCATTTTGGGTAAGGACATTTTAATAATTTTTATTCTTTCAATTCATGAACTTGGAACATCTTTTCATCTTTTGGTATCCTCTTCAATTTTTTGTATCAATTTTTGTAATAGTTTTTATTGTAGGGATTTTTTACTTATTGATTAATTTCTAGGTATTTTACTTTATTAGTAGCTATTGCAAATGGAATTAATGTCTTTTTTTTTTTTTCAAATTGTTGGTTGTTGGCATATGGAAAAGCTACTGATTTTTATATATTTATTTTATATCCAGCAACTTTACTGAATTTATTAGTTCTAATAGTTTTTGGTAGAGTCTTTAGATCTTTACAAGATTATATCATCTGCATAAAAGAATAATTTTACTTTTTCCATTCCAATTTGTATACAATATACTTTATTTCTTTCTCTTGTCTGATTGCTCTAGTTAGGACTTCCAGAAGAGTATTTCTTGACATTGAAAAGTGATCATTGAAAAATTATAATGACATTAAAATTAAGTTAAAATAAAAGCAAACATATTGTATAATTCTATTTTTTTTAGATATATACATATGTGTAGTTGCATACCTATAGTTTCAATTATGCATTTCTTTATGGGAATCAGGAGACACTAATTCCTTCTTTTTTTTCTTTCTGCATTTATTTTGGGTTCAAGAGGTACATGTGGAGGTTTGTTTCCTGAGTAAATTGTGTGTTGCAGGGATTTGCTATACAGCTTATTTTGTCACCGAGGTAATAAGCATAGTACCTGATTGGTAGTTTTTTAATTCTCACTCACCTCCCACCTTCCACTCGCAAGTAGGCCCTACTTTTTATTGTTCTCTTATTTGTGTCTATGTGTACTCAATTTTAGCTCCCACTTATAAGTGAGGACATGCAAAATTTAGTTTTTTATTTCTGGATTAATTTGCTGAGGATAGTAGTCTTCAGCTCCATTTATGTTGCTTCAAAGGACAATATTTTATTCTCTTTTATGGCTACCTAGTATTCCACAGTGTATATATACCATGTTTTCTTTAACCAGTCCACCATTAATGGACATATAGGTTGATTCCATGTCTTTCCTATTGTGAATAGTGCTGCAATGAACATTCATGTGCATGTGTCTTTGTGGTAGAACAATTTATATTCCTTTGAGTATATCCCAATAATAGGATTGCTGAATTGAATGGTAGTTCTGTTTTAAGTTTTCTGAGAAATCTCCAAACTGCTTTCCATAGTGGCTGAACTAATTTTCATTACTACCAGCAGTGTGTATGTGTTCCCTTTTCTCTGTAACTTCCCAACATCTGTTCATCTTTGATCATTTAGTAATAGCCATTCTGACTGGTGTGAGATGGTATCTCACTGTGATTTTGAATTGCATTTCTCTAATAATTAGTTGTATTAAGCATTTTTTTGTATACTTCTTGGCTCTGTGTATGTCTTCTTTTAGCAAGTGTCTGTTCATGTCCTTTGCCCATTTTTCTATGGAGTTATTTGGTTTCTTTGCTGGTTGATTTAAGTCCCTTATAGACTCTGAATATTAGACCTTTCTCAAATCGTTTGCAAATAGTTGCTCCCATTCTATAAATTGTCTGTTTACTCTGTTAATCATTTCTTTTGCTATGTAGGATCTCTTTAGTTTAATAAGGTCCCACTTGTCAATTTTTGTTTTCGTTACCACTGCTTTTGAAGTCTTTGTTATGAAATCTCTGATGAGTGCAATATCCAGAATGGTATTTCCTAGGATTTTCTAGTAGAATTTTTATAGTTTTAGATTTATTCTTTAATCTATCTTGAGTTGACTTTTGTATATGGTGAAAGGAAGGGGTCTAGTTTCAATCTTCTGCTTATGGTTAACCAGCTATCTCAGTACCATTTATTGAATAGGGAATCATTTCCCCATTGATTGTTATTGTCAGCTTTGTCAAAGACTAGGTTGTTGTAGGTGTATGGCTTTATCTTTTGTTTGTGTACTCTATTCCAGTGGTCTATGTGTCTGCTTTTGTACTAGTACCATGCTGTTTTGGTTACTACAGTGTTGTAATATAGTTTGAAGTGTGGTAGTGTGATGCCTCTGGTTTTGTTCTTTTTACTTAGGATTGCTTTGGCTATTTGGGCTCTTTTTTGGGGGTCCATATAAATTTTAGAAGAGCTTTGTCTAATTCTGTGAAAAATGCTTTTGGTAATTTGATAAGAAGAGCATTGAATTTACAAATATCTTTGGGTAGTATGGTCATTTTAACAATATGAATTCTTCCTATCCATGAAAATGGAATGTTTTTCCATTTGTTTGTGTCTTCTCTGATTTCTTTTAGCAGTGCTTTGTGATTCTTATCACAGAGATTTTTCTCACCTGTCTAATTAGCTGTATTCCTAGGTATTTTATTCTTTTCATTGCTGTCATGAATGGAATTGTATTCTTGATTTCATTCTCAGCTTAAGCATTATTGTTATATAGAAATGCTACTGATTTTTGTACATGGATTTTGTATCCTGAAACTTTGCTAAAGTTGTTTATCAGATCTGGGAGCCTCTGGGTAGAGACTGCAGGGTTTTCTAGGTATAGAATCATGTTGTTTGCTAAGAGAGTTTTACTTTCTCTCTTTCTACTAGAATCCCTTTTATTTCTTTTCTGATTTCTCTGACTGGGACTTCCAGTGCTATGTTGAATAGGAGTGGTGAGAGTGGGCATCCTTATCTTGTTCTGGTTCTCAAGGGAAATACTTCCAGCTTTTGCCTGTTCCATAGGATGTTGGCTGTGGGCTTCTCATAGATGATCCTTATTATTTTGAGATATGGTCCTTCAATACCAGAGTTTGTTGAGAGTCTTTAACATGAAGAGATGTTGAATTTTATGGAAAGCTTTTTCTGCATCTATTGAGATGATCATGTAGGATTTATTTCTAATTCTGTTGATGCAATGAATTACATTTCTTGCCTTGTGTATGTTGAAACAACCTTGCATCCCAGGAATAAAGCCTACTTGATCATGGTAGATTAGATGAGATATACTAATTCTTAGTGGAGTGAAATAACTCCAAAATTTCCCAACAGTTTCCTTCTTCTTGTTTGCTCTTCTTTTTCTCATTACTCTGTTATTAGATCTGCCATTACCACTATCAGGTTTGTTTTTGGGGAGAGAGGAATTATTTGCGTGTGTGTGTGTGTGTGTGTGTGTGTGTGTGTGTGTGTGTAGAATAGGAGATCTAGAAATAAAACTTTTTTTTTTCCTTTAGCACTTGCTTTGTATGTATATGTGCCTCCTTGTTTGAATAGGTGCATGGGCTTATTTAGGTCTTGTGGAGTGTGTTATGAAAACCTTGGAGAAACATTGAGTAAGACGATTATCATTAGATTTGACATAATTGGACATTTTAGTTGGTTCTAATCATTTTGCTTACTGCATAAACTAAATGACTTTATGAGGTAGGAGTGGTCATATTGCTCATTAAACTTAGAGTAGCACTGAGAAAATAACATTTGTAGAATGTGTGTTTTAGGTAAATTTTATTATAAAAGCATTAGGCAGTAATGATAAATTCTTTTTTAAATACTCCTAATTTTTACATCTAGAGACAACATTTTTGAAATCTCATCTGGTCTTGAAAATATATCAGAAAAGAGTTTGAAACACAGTCTGACAATACATGTAGGATCATGCTGATGTTGGTTAAATGATTCTTCTAAGTCAGTCCGAACTACTATTGCAATGCCGCATCATCTAGGTATTACCCTCACCTGTGCTGACATGTGACTGTGTAGCTGTCTAGATGTCTTATTAATGTGAAAAACATTTGTTTAGAATAGATATAATTTTGAGCCTTCCTGCTGTCCCTGGTCTGCTGAGAATGATCAAATTCACACACATTTCCTTAGTGTAGTGTAAGTTGTGCAGGTAGTCACAGCTGAGAATATTTTGAGGTTGAGTATAATGTTAATGAGGTCAGGGAGATGTGCTTTACAGGCCAGTTAGCTTTCTTATGTTCCTGGCTTCATACAAGCTCCATACAATTAACTTTATTCAATCACTTGTCAGACACGTACTGCAAGAGGACTAGGTCAAAGTTTGCCTTTGGATCAGTGAAATTTACTATCTAGAAAAAGGAATTTAGTTCTAGAAAAAGGAATCAAGACTCATGTCACATTTCTCAGATGACCATCAGAGCATTTTATGAAACATACTATTTAATAATTTTGAAAAAATCCTATTGTGCAGAATGCAATATGGGCTAAGACATGTAAATTTAAACAGCACCTTAAGTTGTTAGAGCATATTTGAAAAGATTTAAGTAGCAAAGAATAAAAAATCCAGAAGTGACTCTGAGATCTCATTTGGGTCATAGATCATTTTATCTGCCTGGAAGTAAGACAGAAAGTCAACCTTCCAAGAAAAAATTGTTATCTCCTCTTTTATTTTTCTGATTTCACACCCTTTCTAATCATATATTGCAAGAAAATGTAATCATGTGAATGTTTTGAAATATTGTAAATCAAATCAGAATAAAATGATACTGGTTTCTATTCCTTTTTTTTTTTTGAGACAGAGTCTTGCTCTGTCACCAGGCGCCAGGCTGGAGTACAATGGCGCAATCTCGGCTCACCACAATCTCTACCTCCCAGGTTCAAGCAATTCTCCTGCCTCAGCCTCCCTAGTAGCTGGGACTACAGGTGCACGCCACCACGCCCAGCTAATTTTTGTATTTTTTTTTTTAGTAGAGATGGAGTTTCACCATGTTGGCCAGGATGGTCTTGATCTCTTGACCTCATGATCCGCCCACCTTGGCCTCCCAAAGTACTGAGATTATGGGTGTGAGCCACCGTGCCCAGCCTTCTATTCCTTTTTGGAAGTCATATTTCCTGTACTGTTTTCATTTTATTTTATGAAAGGCATGTTCTAGAAAATCACAGAACACACTTTTTTTTTTTTTTTTTTTTGGACAGGGTCTCACTCTTTTGCCCAGGCTGGAGTACAGTGGCACGATGTCAGCTCACTGTAACCTCTTCCTCTCAGGTTCAAGTGATTCTCATACCTCAGCTTCCCAAGTAGCTGGGACTTCAGGCATGTGCCACCATGCTCAGCTAGTTTTTGTATACTTAATGGAGACAGGGTTTTGCCATGTTGTCCAGGTTGGTCTTGAACTCCTTACCTTGGTGAACTGCTTGCCTTGGCCTCCCAAAGTGTTGGGATTACAGGTATGAGCCATCACACACGGCCCACACATTGTATTATATACTTGAAAGCAATTAAATAATCAGGAGCACTGAGCCAATAATGTGTTAATTTTCTAGTCAGTGTGCATAAATTAATATGTATGTAGATGCATGAAAATAAAGAATCCAACTTTTGTACCACTTTGCATGTGAAGGCAGTATTGGAGCAAAATACATTTTGAACACTTTTGTATTGTCTATAAAATATTTTACAAATGAGTTTTCAAAGTTCTTGCTCTGTGCCTCTGTGTGGAGTCCCTCCTCAAAGTTACACTAGTTTGTATTCCAATGTGCAAAAAGGGAATTAATTGGTTTACCTATTAAATTTCCATATACAAGAGTTAAATGGGATACTCCCAGCAGAATTACCAAAGAAAAACTAAATAAATAAATGAACAAACAAAAATGATTATCCCATCTTTCCAATGCCCCCTGTTGCCTCTATATGCCCTGTGAAATTTGTGTCCCTCAAATTTCATAGGTTGAAGTCCTACTCCCTACTACCTCAGGATGTGACTTTATTTGAAGATAGAGTCATTGCAGATACAATTAGTTAGGAATGTTTTCATCAGGGTTTACCCTAATCCAGTGACTGCTGCCTTCATAAAGGGTGATCTTTGGACACGGGCATGCATAGGGAAGATGATGTGAAGACACAGAAAGAAGAGCCATCTCCTACCAGGAAGAAAAGCCAGAAATGGATCCTTCCCTCACAGCTCTCAGTAGGGAACAATCTTGTTGACATCGTGATTTTAGACTTCCAGCCTCCAGAACCGTGACAGAATAAATTTCTGTTAAGTTGAAAAAACAAAAAAGATTATCCTCCTGCAAACAAAATGTAATAAGTTGTCAATGCACAGATGAGTTCAAAAGAAGAAAGGAAAATGTTATGTGGAAAAAATGAAGTGGCACTGATCCCCAGAGTGCTAAGTCCATAAACTCACCATGCAGTTTATGAGAGTCTCAGTCCTTATAACTAAAGAGTTCTATTTTAAGACTTTTTCAAGGGCTGAATATGAGGTCTAGGATTTGACTGGCCTTTGGATCAGAGATCAGTACACAAGCCAAAATTCTTGTAAGGTTGCTGAGGTTGGTTGGCCTTGAACTCTTGGCCTCGCCTTCGCAAGCGCCACGACATCCGGCCGGAGCCACTTTGGGCCCCAAGCCAAAATTCTTGAAGAGCTATCCCATTGAGAAAAATTATATACTAAGGAGAGAAAAGAGGAAAACATCTGCTAGTACAGAGCAACAAGGGAGCTTTTTCTATCTGGGACCTGATTGAAAATAAAGATGAAACACAACAACAGTGGTCTTTTCTGAGAAATCAAAACCCCTGGTTCTACAGCTTACAAATTAGGGAGCCAAATTTACACTTTCATGCTGACACTGACACTCCAAGCTGAAGAATTAACATAAAAATTGGTCTCAGGTGGGGGATACTCTTGAATCTCTTGCAGAAGGTTTTGCAAACTATGAAACTATTCTGGCATTAGAGTACATAATTCAGGTCACGTGGGAATCTTCCCTCAAAATAGTTCAAAACACAAGAGGAGATAAAACAGGGGAGTAGGACTTCTAGAATTTTATATAATAGAAAAATCTGAAAAGGCTGTAGAATAAGGTTCTAAGATACAAACAAAGAAATTGAAACAATAGGAAGGAAATAATGCTTTTAAAAACCAAATAGAATTTACTGGAAATAAAAGTTTCACTTGTTTCTTTCTTTCTTTTTTTTTTTGAGATGGAGTTTCACTCATTGCCCAGGCTCTGGAGCAATGGCTCAATCTCAGCTCACTGCAACCTCCACCTCCGGGGTTCAAGTGATTCTCCTGACTTAGCCTCTTGAGTAGCTGGGATTACAGGCATGTACCACCACGCCTGGCTACTTTTGTATTTTTAGTAGAGACAAAGTTTCTCCATGTTGGTCAGGCTGGTCTTGAACTCCCGACCTCAGGTGATCTGCCTGCCTCGGCCTCCCAACGTGCTGGGATTAGAGGCATGAGCAACCACGCCTGGCCAAGTTTTACTTGTTTCTAAGAGCAACTGATAAAGTAAAAGAAGTTTACCAGAAGGATATAATAATCCTGAATTTGTTTACAGTAAGAATATAGCCTCGAAGCACATATATTTATATCCATTTTTGTTTCAAATAAATAAGAAATTTTAATCCTCTTCAGTTACTAATAGGTTAAACCAATAATCTGCATAACTACAGAAGATTTGAGCATTTTAATTAATCCTTTTAACCCAATGAACTTCGGTAAAACCCTGTACTGAATAATTAGAATGTTTGTTCTTTTCTTTCCTTTTTTTTTTCCGAGACAGAGTCTTGTTCTGTTGCCCAAGCTGGAGTGCAGCAGTGGCACTATCTTGGTTCACTGTAACCTTTGCTGGGTTCGAGCAATTCTCGTATCTCAGCCTCCTGAGTACCTGGGATTACAGGAGCGCAGTATCACACGTAGCTAATTTTGTATTTTTAGTAGAGATGCAGTTTTGCCATGTTTTCCAGGCTAGTCTCAAACTCTTGGTTTCAAGTGATCCACCCACCTCAGCCTCCCAAAGTGCTGGGATTGAGCTACCATGCCCATAAATACATGTTCATTTCAAGCACACGTGGAAAGTACCAAAATTTTTTTCAGCCTGATTAAAGTCTCAAAATTACAAATAAGCCAATATTATGCAGAAAACATTTTCTGACCACCAATGAAATAAAAATAAATCTCTACAATACAAAAATATTATGCCTTACGCATTAGAAAATTAACAAAATACATTTCTAGATAATTTGCGAGCTGTGATGGTTAATACTGAGTGTCAACTTGATCGGATTGAAGGCTACAAAGTATTTGTCCTAGGTGTATCTGTGAGGGTGTTGCCAGTGGAGATTAACATTTGAGTCAGTGGGCTGGGAAAGGCAGACCCACCCTTAATTTAGGTGGGCACAATCTAATCAGCTGCCTGTGCAGCTAGAATATAGGCAGGCAGAAAAATATGAAAGGAGAGACTGACCTAGCCTCCCAGCCTATGTCTTTCTCTTGTGCTTTATGCCTCCTGTCCTCAAACATCAGACTGCAAGTTCTTTAGTTTTGAAACACGGACTGGCTTGCTCCCCAGCCTGCAGACAGCCTATTGTGGGACCTTGTGATCTTGTGAGTTAATACTTAAACTCTCTCTCTATATATATATGAATGGAATATATATATAATTATATATAAACTAATGTAATATATATATCCCTATATATATTAAAATGGAATATGTACATATAATTATATATAAACTAATAGAATATATATATGTATATGTATATGTATATGTGTGTGTGTGTGTGTGTGTGTGTGTGTGTGTGTGTATTCTATCCCTCTAGAGAACCCTGGCTGATACATGGGCCAGTAGAAATCAAAATGTAAATTAAAAAATAATTAATACTAGCTAGCAATGAACCTGCTATATAACCAAACTTGCCAGATACTAGTATTAAAGGAAATGTATAGCTCTAAAGTCATTTGAAAAGAAGTCAGAGTGCAAAGTAATGATTAAAGCACTTAACTAAATGTTAGAGAAAGAGTAGAAATAGAAGGCAGAGAGAAGGATATAATAAAGACCAGATGATTAATTAAATAGAAAAACAATAAAGGAGATAATCAAAACTCATATAACCAAGCTCTCAGATACATACAGGTCTGTTCTGTGTGCGCTAATGTTTCCTGAAGTTGTTGCCGTTCTTATTTTTTTCCCTATCTCTGACAGTATTTTAAATACAAATATTACCATAAAGCTATTTTAATTAAAACATAGAATGCATTACCAAGTCAATGGATCAAGCAAAGACTATTCAATAAATGGTGCTGAGACAAGTGGGAATATGGAAATATATGCAACTAGACACTTTTCACCATATGCAAACATACATTCCAAGCAAAACAAAATATTTTGGAAGAAATGTCTTTTTGTCATTGAAGTAGGAAATAAATTTGCATAGAAGACAAACACAGAAACTTTAAAAGAGTAGCAAGTAAACACATGCAAATGTGCTCAACATCATTAATGAAATACAAGTCTTAAAACCACAATGAATACCAATAGTTTTCTAACAAAGAGGCTAAAATTAAAAGAGCTGATATTCTTAGTGTTGACTTTGGTAAGGAGCAACTGGAACACTCATGTACTGCTGGTGGGAGTGTAAATTAAAATAGCTACTTTATTAAACTTTTTGTAGTATCTTTTAATTCTAAATAAACAAATGCCTACTCTATCAGTAAGTAAATCCATACATTCAGTAATATATACTGTATCTTAGTTTATGATTCCAACATTCAATTATTAAAAATATCCCAAAAGGCCACCAACATGAGAATGAATGCTCGTAAAGGATGAACCACTTCTACTCACATTGTGGATGAATCGCAGCCAGTTGAGGAGCAAAAGAAGCCAGACACATAAGTAAATATTGTATGTTTCTATTCATATTACATTTACCAGCAGATTGCCTTCGTTTAAATGTGTCTCCCAAAATTCATGTCTCAGAAACTTAAACTCAGTGTAACTGTTGAGAGGTGGTGCCTTTTGGGAAATGTCCCAAAGGCTCTGCCCTTATGAAAGGAAGAATGTTGTTATGAATGAGGAAGTTTGTCCTTTCCCCTTTGCGTTTGGCCTCGTGATTACCCAGTGCTCTCCCTCTCTGGAGGATGCAGCAAGTTGCCATCTTGGAAACAGGGATCAGCCCTCACCAGAAACAAAACCTGCCAGCAACTTGATCTTGAACTCTCCAGCCCCAAGAATTGTTAGAAATAAATATCTGTTCTTAAAAATTATCTAGTTTTAGGCATTCTGTTATAACAACACAAAATGGATTTATACATAGGCAAAACTAATCTATGCTAGAGATGAGAATACTAGTTACTTTTGCAGAACGTATTGACTGAGAAGGGACACGAGGAAACTTGCTGAGCTCATAAATGTTCTATATCTTGATCAGTATGGTTGTTACACAGGTATACAGACATATAGAATTGTATGCTACAATTTCTAAAATTTAATATACTATATGTAGTTTATACCTGAAGAAGAGGTTAAAAAAACATTTATCAATTGGGTTTATTTAAAAAGAAGAAAAAGGACATGATATCTGCAAGATATCAAACTAGGAGGTCCAAATTCTCATTTCTTTTACAAAACAATGAATAAACAACTACATGACAAAATAGTGAAGGGAGCGCCCTGGAATATAGCAAAGGAGTAGCACAAACCCCATGGAGCAGAGAAACCTAGCAGGGCTGTGTAGAATAGGGTGGGAAACACTTTGGTCCACCCCACAGCCAAGGCCGAATTATCTCAGAGACAAGAGATATTTTCACCTGCTTGGAAACGATGAGGAGGAAGATGCCGACTACCACTGGTGACATAAGCAATGCTCACCAATGGAGACCCCTGCAGTCTTTACCAGTCCTGAGCCCAACATATAAGAGCTAAGAAGGAGCCAAGGCTGTGCCTTCTGCCTCATGAGCTGAGCTACTGTGGTTTCATGACATTTTAGAATGTTGCTGCTGTGCTGTACCCTGCTGTTAGGTCCTGAGTAGCCATTGTTTCTCTACATGCCTAAGGTCTTACTGTCACTACGTCCCACCACCTGGAGCCTGGGTTGCCCAGTGCCCCAGTATCTTTAGTCCTGGGTTGCTGCCATAGGCCTGGATCTCCACTGTGCCCTACCTTTTCAGCATCCTACTGCCACAGTGCCCTGGCTCCCCAGGGTGTGGGTTGCTGAGGCACCTTGCATTATTAGGGACTGGAGTTGCCACTGCACTGAGCCCTACACCCAGGAGCTTGAGTGTTTACCACCTGCCTCCAAGGAAGTAGAATCACTGCTGTGCTATGCCATGACTTAAAACCTGACCTGCCATGGTGTTCTATCTTTCAGGGTCCAGAGTATTATCTGTGCTGTGCTCAACCTCCTAGAACCTGAGTTTCTCTGGCACCCTACCATCCCAGGGACTGGTACCATTAATGTGCTATGTACTGTTCCAGGGCCTGAGCTTCAGTGAAACCCCATATTCCCAAGGACTGCAATTACTGCTGTGCTGTGTCCTGGCTGCCTGGAGCCTGAGTCACCACTGTGCCCCACCCTCTGTGGCTGAGCTCCCACAGTGTCATGTCCATCCTGGGGTCATGTTGCTGCTGTGCCATGCCCCTCAGAGCCTGAGTTCCTACTGCATCTTGACATACCAGGGGCCTTACCACAACTGAACTCCATCCTTTGTATCCCTAGCTGTGGCAATACTCTGCCTTCACAGGGACTGGAGTCACCATTGTGCTGCATCTTGCTCTTAGAGCCTGAGCTGCAGCTGTGCCCCATAATTCTGTGGGCCTTGCTGCCACTGTGCCCTGGCCCTTGGGGCAGAGCTTCTGTGGAGCCATACCAACCCTGAAGCCTAAGTCACTGCTATGTCCACAAATCCCCACTGTCTTACTGCTGTTCTAAGGCCTGGACCAACACAGTACTGTGTCACCCAGGTGCCCAAGTGCTACTGCACTGCTTCCTGCCCCTTGGGGCCAGAATCACGGTTGTGCCCTGACATCCATGGAACTAGAGTTGCTGCTGTGCCCCACCCCCCAGGACTTGAATGGCCAGAGGACCTCTTCACCCCTGGGCTGTGCTGCTTCTGTGCCTGTCTCTCAGGGTCCAAGTCACCATTACATCATATATCCCCAGGCCCAAGCCACTGAGATGAGCTCCAAAGTCCTAGACCCTGACAACAGGGGTGATGAGTGCATGCCAGTGCCTTGGTACATCAATTTACTCTCAAGAATCCAGGTGCCATGGCAGTTCACAAGCCCCTGAGCCCAGGAAGCTAGCTTTGCAGTGGCGCCCTAAACACCTGTATCCTGGAACTTAGTGCCACTGTGGCTGCCTGCAGGCCACACTGTACTTGACACCAAAAGGGATCCTTTTGGTTAGATCTCCCTCCTATAGGGAAAAGGAGAGCAAGATGACTCCTGAAGTCCTTGCTACTGAGGACCCCAGTAGTCCACATTGCCAATGCCACCACCACAAACACCTAAAATTTTAGCTGTTAATGCTTCTGTGGTCTTCATTAATGCTGACCTCAGCTGATGGAGCTACACAGAGACTACACTGCTACATCTTTTTAGAACCAGAGCTATCCAGACAATGCCATTGCACCTACCTGCAGGTGAAAGTCTTTACCCACTAAAACCAGTCTTTAAAGTCTGGAAGAGATGACTCCTCTATCAAATGCATAAACATCAACACAAAGTCACAAGAAACATGAAAATGGAAGAAAACAACACCACTAAGGTAACATAATAATTTTAAAGCAACTGACCTCAAAGAAACAGATATTTTAAAATTGTCTGAAAAGTAATTTAAAATAATTTTCTTTTAAAATATAAATTACAAAAAAGAACCAAACAGAAATTCTAGAGCTGAAAAATACAACGAATGAAATGGAAAATACAAGAGTCAAAAGCAGACTTAAGCAAAAGAAAGAATCTGTAATCTCGAAGACAAGTTATTTGAAATTACAGGTTGAGTATTGAATATCCCTAATCTGAAAATCCTAAATTTGAAATGGTTCAAAAATCTGCAGTTTTTTGAGTGCCAATGTGATGCTAAAAGGAAACACTCATTGGAGCATTTAGGATTTAGCATTTTGGAGTTAAGGGAGCTGAACCCATTAGTATAATACAAATATTCCAAAATCCAAGAAATACAAAATTCAAAACACTCTGTTCTTAAGAATTTCAGATAAGAGATATTCAAACTGTATCTAGTTAGAGTAGAAAAAAGAAAAAAGTGAAGAAATTCTATGAGATATATGGGACACCACTATGCAGACTGATATATGCTTTATGGAAATCTCAGAGGTAGAAGAGAGAGAAAGGGTAAGAAAGCTTATTTAGAGAAACAATGTCTGAAAACTTTTCAATTTTTGGAGAGATATGGACATCCCAAACCATGAAACTAAAAAGTCCCCAAATGGTTCAACACAAAGAGCCCTTTAGCAAGACACATTATGTTAAATTGTCAAGAGTTAGACAGAATTTGAAAGCAGCAATAGAAAAGTGACATGGCACATATGGAGAAATGACTATTAGACAATCAGCAGATTTCTCACCAGAAACCTTGAGCCCAGAGACAATGGGATGATGTATTCAAAGTGCTATAAGGAATATATCATCCACCAAAAATACTATATCTAACAAAGATGCCCTTCAAGAATAAAGGAGAAATAAAAGCGTTTCCATACGTGCAATAGCTGTGACAGTTCAATATCACTTGACCCATCTCATAAGTAATGCTAACAGGAGTTCTTCAAACAGAAATTTTAGAACACTAACAACTAGCATAAAATTTATTAGTAGGAGCAAGGTGGCAGAACAGAAACTCCACCACTTGTTCCCACACACCCTTGCAAGAACACCAAGTGAACAAGTATCTTTAGAGGAAAAAAACCCTTAATACCAACAATCAGATGAGCACTCACAGTACCTGGTTTTCACTGTATATAGCAGACAGCGGCACTGAAGAGATAGAAAAAGCAGTCCTAAATCACCAATGCCACCCCTATATCACCTCTGGCAGTGGCAAATTGATGCAGAGAGCATCTCTGGGTGCTGAGGTAAGAACAGAGCAATTATGAGGCATTGAACTCAGTGCTGTCCTGTTAGAGACAAAAGGAAATCTGAACCAAACTCAGTTGATTTTAGCCCATGGGGGGAGCATTCAAAGTAGCCTGAGCCGAAAGGGAATTGATCTCAGCATTCTCAACTTGAGTGCCTGCAAACCTCACCACTGAGAATTACAGCACTCTGTGTCTCCAAGGCAGTCTTGAAAGGCAATCTAGTCCATAAGGACTGCAACTCTTGGGCAAGTCCTAATGCTGAACTAGGCTCAAAGACAGTGAACTGAGTGGGCATGAAACATACTGAGACACCAGCTGGGGCAGACAAAGGGGTGCTGGCATCACCCCATTCATAACTGAGGCTGCACAGCTCAAGGTTCTAAGAGAGACTCCTTCCTTCCAGTTGAAGAGAGAGAGGGGAGAGTGGGAAGGACTTTGTCTTGTATCTAGGATAGCAGCTCAGCCACAACATGATAAGGCACAAGCCATAATTGTTAGGCCCCTGTACCAGAAACTAGCTCCCAAATGACATTTCTAGGCATACCCTAGGCCACAAGAGAACCAGATGCCTTGAAGGAAAGGACCTAGTCCTGGCAGTATTTATTATCTACTAACTGAAGAGCCTTTGGACCCTGAATAATCAGCAGCAAGACCCAGGTACTATATTGAGGGTCTCAGGTAATCCTCAGACTTGCTGGCTTCAGGTGAGACTTGCTGGCTTCAGGTGAGACTTGCTGGCTTCAGGTGAATAATCAGCAGCAAGACCTAGGTACTATATGGAGTGTTGCAGGTGATCCTCTGAGACTTGCTGGCTTCAGGTGAGACTCAGCATATTACCAGCTATTGTGGTTTCAGGAAAAACTCCTTCTACTTGAGAAAAGCAAAGGGGAAAGTAAAGGGGACTCTATCTTGCACCTTAGGTACCAGCACAGCCTCAGGGAGGTAGTGCACAAAGCAGACCCTTGTTGTCCCCTATTCCAGGACTTGACTCTTGGATGGCATTTCTGGACCTGCCCAGGACCGGAGGGGAGCCCACTGCCCTGAAGAGAGGCCAGGCAGCACTTAAAACAAGCAGACTTAAGAGACCTTGGGCTTTATAGGAACACTAGCAGTAGTCTGGCAGTAATCCCTGCGGCTTGGGGAGGTAGTGCCTACGGAATGAACCTCCTCTGCCTTTGGAAAGAGGAGGAAATAGTGGGAATGACTGCATTTTGTGGTTTGAGTGCCAAATCAGCTGCAATGTAATAGAAGATTAGGTAAGACTTCTAAGATTTTGACTCTACTTCTTGATGAAAGCAATATCAAATAACTTGGTGACATGTTTTTAAAATCACCCAAAGCAGAAAGTCTGAACTCTGGTAATTTTATTTTATGAAATAAATTCTTAATAATTCATTGATTCAGAGAAAGAAATAAAGTAGCACCCCATAGCTGCCTCACAGCTTTGGGATACTACTTTATTCTCACAGCTGCCTTTTTGTGACCATTCTCATAAATAATTCTACAGATATTCTTTTCTGTAATTGATTAAAGAGTGTTCATTCCCAAATAAATTAAAACTCTTTCCTTCTCATCAAAACCTAGAGCAGCTTTGCTAAGACTTTGCTGCTTCAGCCCAAGGCTGTGTCTACACTGACTAGAGATCAGTTTTTTCAATAAAGACTGCTGATACAGTAGGGTTTTTTTGCTTGTTTGTTTTTTTGTGTTCTTCTCTTTCATTGCACTTTAATGTAAATAACTGGCATTTCACTTTTTTGCCTCCTTGGTATTTATCAAACCCAATACATTCATTTTTGGATTACATTTGCCCTATGCAAAGCCAGTGGCTAAGAGCTAAAGAACAGAAATAGGCCAAGAATGGAGACTTACACCTGTAATCCTAGTACTCTGGGAGGCTAGTGGGTGAATCACTTGAGGTTAGAAGTTTAAGACCAGCCTGGCCAACATGATGAAACCCTGTTTTTACTAAAAATACAAAAATCAGCTGAAAATCTCTTGAACCCAGGTGGCAGAGGTTAGAGTGAGCCAAGATTGTCCCACTGCACTCCAACTTGGGTGACAGAGCAAGATTCCATCTCAAAACGCAAAAAAAGGCAGAAAGCTAAGTGCCATTGCCATCTTACTTCATAAGCATAATTCCACCTCAAACACTGCTCCTCTTCAGTGAAAACAAACTAAATACACCTTGTGCCAAAGTGTAGTGATGTCCCCCTCTTCTTAGTGTGCATGCTGAAGACGGTATCTGTTTCTCCCTCTAGCTCTATTTTTTACCCTACCTAGGAATTACACTATAACTTTTCTATTCTCTTTGATTATAAAAGGACTCTGATGACTTTCAAGCTCAAAACAGTCTCATTTTTGTAATAGATTCAATCTAGTGTATTCATGTGAACTCTTATTTTATGTAAAGCAAAATAACTTCTTCAGCTCTAAATTGCTGCAGCCTGGAAGCCACAATGTGAATAGAGTGATGGATTTGTCTTTGTATTTTTCTCTCTTTCTCTGCTTTGAGCTTTGCTGCCTCCTATCCCAGGTTATCTCTGGATCTTTGAGGGTTGGAGATAATGGGAAAGAATAAAGCAAGGAGAAATGTTTGTATGTATTACACTTTTCAGATTTTAGAACATAAGTGTTGTTTACCTTCCTCTTCCTACTCACTTTACAGTTCTCATTCCCATGTATTTGTGACCTTTTATCACACTGAGAAATTCCAGTATGGGGAATTTGTACATTGAAGGGTTTAAGGAAGCAGAACTCTTAGACCATGTGGATGTGGTGCCCTCTAAGTACCTGGGGGTTTAGGTAAACCTGAAAAGGGAAGAAAGCACAGGATACATGAGTTTTGATCTCTGATGCATTAGAGTCTTGAGGACAAGAAAGATAAAGAATCAAGAGAGCCAATGGATAAGACCAGAGGAAAGAAAGCAGTGGGCAGGAAGAGTGGAGCTTGAGCAGGTGGGCCCAGGGTGCGGAAGCTTGGAAGGATGGGTGCTGCCTGGACCCACAATATTTGACTGTCAATCACCTTCAGACTCCCTCAGTCACTGCCATAGTCCACTCAGGCTCCCATTTGTTTTCTCCTCCATGCAAGAGAATAGATCATGGAATGCAATGAGAGTTCATAATTATACCCAAGTTTCATATGATGCCCAAAATTAATTTAATGAGAGATAAAAATGTTTTAAACAATTAGAAACAAGACTTAAATGAAAATTCCTCAAACTGTTATAAATGAGTAACTTTATTCATACTAAAAAGTGAATGTTTAATACAAAAACCTGTTTTTGAAATTATGGCAGAAGGAGAGAAAGACCACTGAACTCCATGGGTGATAGGGTGACAACACCCAACATTCAGATTTGAGATGGCACAAAGATGTTTAAGGAAACCAAGGCTTTCTCTCTCTCTCTCTCTCTCTTTTTAAACTACAAATGCCTTTGGATAAGTGAAAGTTTTTCTCAGCTCTATGACATTTTACATGGGCCATGTCCCAAATGTTCTGTCTCAAAGTACACAGAAAATGACTTAAAAGGGGCAGGGGAGCCAGATTCCCTGTGGACAGTAATTCTAATTCTGAAGAACACATGCAGTTGCTCAACAACGCTGATGGATTGAGAAATGAGGTCTTGAGAATTACCAAAGAAGTGCTTTCAAGATAATAGAGCTTTGCAGTGTTCCATCGCCTGCAGAGGAACAGCAGGACCGACGGTTTTCCCTCTAAAAGGGCTAAACCTCTGAAACCTAACAATGATGGAACTGAAGCTTTGGAGTTGTTTTAAGTAAATACAGAAAAAACAAAATTCTGTCACAGTTCACATCACTTCAGGATTGACATTACCTGCTTTTATTTATTTATTTTTTACTTGTTTTTGGGGATGTTGGTAGAATGTATGTCACTTGAAAGGTCAAGTCTTCAAAACAGGAGGAAAGCGGAGAGGTGAAGCAACTATGTGGAAAATTCTGGGAGATTTGCTGCTCATGCATACATTAGCTTAGGCGTTCTTTCAAGAAGCTGCTAGGTTAAGGAAATGCCAGTGCTAAGAAACTACTTTTGAAATAACATTGATATAATGTATTGTTTACGTGGGATTCTTTTGCCTCCAGAAATTCTATGACTAGTGAATTCCTTATGAATTGTCATTTTGTGAAAGAATTTCAATTACTGAAGATTAGCAGTTTATCTAAACTTCCAACTTTTTCTTTTTAGCTTTGAGCCAGACTTTTTATAATATTTACTTATTTTATATAAAGACCAAACTTTATCACTAGACACAAAATGTAAGTGAGCATTGTCTGTCTCTTGAACTCACCCACCTTTCTTCTCAGCACTGCTCTTGGTGTTCCTCTTGCCTCAGTCTGCCTTGGCCCCTACATCCTGGCACCAGCTCCATCATGGGTGCCATTCTCAAATAGCTTTCGTTTTTTTCTCTTTTTCAGTAAAGGTACATGAAGTGGTGGCATTCTTACACTTTGACATGAGGTAGGAATGTTCATATTTGTTTTGTGAACCCCAAAATATGATCTTGAAGCACAGATTGATAGCAGTGGAAGTAGCAGGTGAAATCACCCGGAGCCCTACCTGATGCCCCTTCAACAAATGCACCATAAAAATTCTCATCCTCTTCTTAGTCAGATCTACAGGGAAACCCACTTCACTGCTTTGTCTGAAAGTGACTTGTAGTGAACTAAAAACATATAGGAAATTCTCATCCTTCATGTAAGATATGCCTGGAGTACAAAAATTAAAAAGAACTGGGAAATACCATATCAACCTTCAGTCACTTGAACAAAATGTTCAAGATAGTAAGTAGGAGATCTTCTTGAATCATCTTGTCAGTCTCTTTAGGATTCCACTTGTTGTTATGATGACTGAGAATCTCACATTTCATCTGTTTTGAGATTATCACCAAACTAAACAAATAGGCATGAGAACAACTATAGTAGAGGGAAACAATTTTGTGTTAACAATCATTACCTCTGTAGTTTTTATTGTAGCGATCTTTCACTTCATTGGTTAAATTTATTCATAGGTATTTTATTGGTTTTGTAGCTATTGTAAATGGGATTGCATTCTTTTTTTTTATTGCGTGTTAGGTTTTGGGGTACATGTGCAGAACATGCAAGATCGTTGCATAGGTACACACATGGCAGTGTGTTTTGCTGCCTTCGCCCCTTCACCCACATTTGGCATCTCTCCCCATGCTATACCTCCCCAGCTCCCCGCCCCACTGTCCCTCCCCTATTCCCCCCAATAGACCCCAGTGTGTAGTACTCCCTTCCCGGTGTCCATGTGTTCTCATTGTTCATCACCCGCCTATGAGTGAGAATATGCGGTGTTTCATTTTCTGTTCTTGTGTCAGTTTGCTGAGAATGATGTTCTCCAGATTCATCCATGTCCCTACAGAGTACATGAACTCATCATTTTTTATTGCTGCATAATATTCCATGGTGTATATGTGCCACATTTTCCCAGACCAGTCTATCATCGATGGGCATTTGGGTTGGTTCCAGGTCTTTGCTATTGTAAACAGTGCTGCAATGAACATTCGTGTGCATGTGTCCTTATAGTAGAACGATTTATAGTCCTTTGGATATATACCCAGTAATGGGATTGCTGGGTCAAATGGAATTTCTATTTCTAAGGTCTTGAGGAATCGCCACACTGTCTTCCACAATGGTTGAACTAATTTACACTCCCACCAACAGTGTAAGAGTGTTCCCATTTCTATGCATCCTCTCTAGCATCTGTTGTCTCCAGATTTTTTAATGATCGCCATTCTAACTGGCGTGAGATGGTATCTCAATGTGGTTTTGATTTGCATCTCTCTAATGACCAGTGATTATGAGCATTTTTTTCATATGTTTGTTGGCCTCATGTATGTCTTCTTTTGTAAAGTGTCTGTTCATATCCTTTGCCCATTTTTGGATGGGCTTGTTTGTTTTATTCTTGTAAATCTGTTTGAGTTCTTTGTAAATTCTGGATATCAGCCCTTTGTCAGATGGCTAAACTGCAAATTTTTTTTCCCATTCTGTTGGTTGCCAATTCACTCTAGTGACTGTTTCTTTTGCTGTGTGGAAGCTGTGGAGTTTGATTAGGTCCCATTTGTCTATTTTGGCGTTTTGGTCATGAAGTCCTTGCCTACTCCTATGTCCTGAATGGTTTTGCCTGTATTTCCTTCTAGGGTTTTTATGGTGCCAGGTCTTATGTTTAAGTCTTTAATCCATCTGGAGTTAATTTTAGTGTAAGGTGTCAGGAAGGGGTCCAGTTTCTGCTTTCTGCACATGGCTAGCCAGATTTCCCAACACCATTTATTAAACAGGGAGTCCTTTTCCCAATGCTTGTTTTTGTCAGGTTTATCAAAGATTACAGGGTTGTAGATATGCTTTGTTGCCTCCGATGCCTCTGTTCTGTTCCATTGGTCTATATCTCTGTTTTGGTGCCAGTACCATGCTGTTTTGATTACTGTAGCCTTGTAGTATAGTTTGAAGTCTGGTAGTGTGATGCCTCCTGCTGTGTTCTTTTTGCTTAGAATTGACTTGGCTATGCGGGCTCTCTTTTGGTTCCATTTGAAGTTCAAGGTGATTTTTTCCAATTCTATGAAGAAAATCAGTGGTAGCTTGATGGGGATAGTGTTAATTCTGTAAATTACTTTGGGCAGTACAGCCATTTTCACAATATTGATTCTTCCTAACCGTGAACATGGAATATTTCTCCATCTGTTTGTGTCCTGTCTTATTTCATTGAGCAGTGGTTTGTAGTTTTTCTTGAAGAGGTCCCTTACATTCCTTGTAAGTTGTATTCCTAGGTATTTTATTCTCTTCGTAGCAATTGTGAATGGCATTTTGTCCTTGATTTGGTTCTCTTTAAGTCTGTTATTGGTATATAGGAATGCTTGTGATTTTTCACATTGATTTTGTATCCTGAGACTTTGCTGAAGTTGCTTATCAGTTTCAGGAGTTTTTGGGCTGAGGCGATGGCATCTTCTAGATATACTATCATGTCTTCTGCAAACAGAGAAAAATTGGCTTCCTCCTTTCCTATTTGAATACCCTTTATTTCTTTTTCTTGCCTGATTGCTCTGGCTAGAACTTCCAGTACTATATTGAATAGGAGTGGTGAGAGAGGGCATCCTTGTCTAGTGCCGGATTTCAAAGGGAATGCTTCCAGTTTTTGCCCATTCAGTATGATATTGGCTGTTGGTTTGTCGTAAATAGCTTTTATCATTTTGAGATACATTCCATCAATACCAAGTTTGTTGAGGGTTTTTAGCATAAAGGGCTGTTGAATTTTGTCAAATGCCTTCTCTGCGTCAATTGAGATAATCATGTGATTTTTGTTTTTGGTTCTGTTTATGTGGTGAATTACATTTCTAGACTTGTGTATGTTGAACCAGCTTTGCATCCCTGGGATGAATCCTACTTGATCATGATGGATAAGCTTTTGCATTCTTAATTCCTTTTATAGAAAGTTCTCTGTTGACATGTAGAAACACTTCCAATTTTTGTGTTTATTTTGTATATAGCAACTTTACTGATTTTGTTTATTAGTTCCAATAGTTTTTTGGTCGATTCTATAGGCTTTCCTGTAATTAAGATCATGTCTTCTGCAAACAGAGACAATTTGACTTTCATCTTTTCCATTTGAATGTCTTTTTCTTTCTCTTGCCTAATTACTGTGGCTAAGATTTCTAGTACTATATTGAATAGAAGTAGTCAAAACAAGCATCCTTGTCTTGTTCCAGAATTTAGAGGAAAAGCTTTTAACATGTTTCTAGTCAGTAAGATGTTAGTTCTGGGTTTTTCCATATGTGGCCTTTATTGTATTGAGGCAATTCCTTCTACACCTAATGTATTTAGGGTTTTTGTCATGAAGGAATGCTAAATTATTCGAATGCTTTTTCTTTGTCTGTTGGGATGATAATTTGTTTTTTGTCCTTCATTCTGTTGATGTGATATATCATGTTTATTTGATTTTCATGTTAAACCATTCTTGCATTCCTGAGTTGAATCCTATTTGATCATAGTGAATGATCTTTTCAATGTGGTTTTGGATTCAGTTTGATAATATTTTGGTGAGGATTTTTAAATTCATTTTCAACAGAAATATTAACTTATAGTTTTCTTTTTTTAATTGTGTCCTTTTCTGATTTTGGTTTCAGGGTAATGATGGCCTTGGAGAATGAATTTGGAAGAATTCTCTCTATCCAGTTTTGCATAATAGTTTGAGAAAAATCGGTATTTGTTCTTTAAATATTGGTAGAATTTAGCAATAAAATCATTCAAACCTGGGATTCTATTTGATGAGAGGCATTTTATTACTTATTCAATTTAGTTACTTGTTATTGATCTGTTCAGATTTTCTATTCCTTAGTGATTCAATCTTGGTAGTTTGTATGTGCCCAGGAAATTGTCTGTGTCAGGTTCTCCAATTTGTTGATATTTAGTTGTTCATAATTGTCTCTAATATTCTTCTGAATTTCTGTAGTATTGGTTGGGATTCCTCCTTTTTTATCTTTTATTTTATTTATTTGAGTAGTCTTTTTTTCCTTAGTTGGTATAGCTAAGGGTTTGTCAATTTTATTTATTTATTTTTTAAAAAAACAACTATTTATTTTATTGATCTTTTGTATTTTTTAGTATATATTTTATTTCTGATCTAATTTTTATTTCTTTCCTTCTACTAATTTTGAAGTTAGTTTGTTCTTGTTTTTCTAGTTTTTTGAGATGAAACATTATGTTGTTTATTTGAAATCTTTCTATATTTTGATATAGGCATTCATTGCTATAAATTTTATTTTTAGAACTGTTTTTGCTGTATCATAATTTGTGATAATATTGTGTTTCCATTTTCATTTGACACAAAAAAATTTAATTAAAAATGAAATAAAATGTTTCAATTAAAAGTTTTTAAAAATTAACCCATTAGTTATGCAGGAGCATGTTGTTTAATTTCCATGCTGTTGTACAGTTTCCAAAGGTCCTAATGTTATTGATGTCTAGATTTTTTTTCCCTTGTGGTCAGAAAAGATACTTGATCTAATTTTGTTTTTAAAAATTTGTGAAGCCTTGTTTTGTGGTGTAACATATGATCTGTCCTTGAGAATGAAATATTCCACGTGATATGAGAAGAGAGTATATTCTGTAACTGCTGGATGGAACACTCTGTAAATGTCTGTTAGGTCTATTTGGACTAGAGTGTGGTTTAAGGTTTTCTTTGTTCATTTTTTGTCTAGATCACCTGTCTATTGCTGGATTTGGGTTTTTGAAGTTCACTACAATTACAGTATTACAGTCTTTCTCTCTTTTTAGGTCTACTAACATTTGCTTTTATATTTATTCTTCAACATAAGAAAACATTTTTATGTTGGGTGAATATATAATTGTTATATCCTCTTGATGTATTGATCCCTTTATTATGGCTTTCATTGTTTCATTTCACAGTTTTTGCTTAAATCTCTTTTTTCTGATACAAGTGTAGCTACTCCTGCTTTCTTATGGTTTTCATTTGCATAGTATATCTTTTTTTCTATTTCTTCACTTTCAACCTATGTATCCTTGCATGTGAAGTGAAGTCTCTTAGGGACAGCATATAACTGAGTATTGTTTTCTTCTCTATTCAGCCCCTCTGCTATAGTTTGGATACTCAACCCTCCAAAATCGTGTTGAAATTTGTTCCCTAATGTTGGAGGTGGAGTATACTGGGAGGTGTTTGGGTTATGGAGGTGAATTTCTCATGAAATGCCTTCCCTGGCACTGGGGTGTGTTTGAGTTCTCATTCTGTTAATTTTCATGGCAGCACATTGTTAAAAAGAGCCTGGTATCTCCCTTTTCTCTCACTTTGCTCTTATCATGTGATGTCTGCATATGCTAGCTCCAATTTGCCTTCTGCCATAAGTGGAAGCACTGTGAGGCAGTCATCAGAAGTAGATACTTCTTGTATGGGCTGCAGAATGGTGAGCCAAATAATCCTCTTTTCTTAATAAACTACTTATCCTCAGGTATTGCTCTATAGCAAGGCAAACAAACTAAGACATCTTCTAGCTCTGTTAATTAGAGGTTTACTTTGAATGTAAAGCCAATTTACATTCAAGGGAATTATTGATAGGCAAACCCTAATCACTGCTAGTTTGTTATTTATTTTCCAATTGTTTTGTAGGTTCTTCTTTTCCTCTCTTACAGTCTTTTGTGATTAGGTGATTTTCTCTTGATTCCTTGCTTTTTTATTTTTAGTGTATCTTTAGCATGTCTTGATTCCTTCCTTTTTTATTTTTAGTGTATCTTTTGTAGGTTTTTGCTTTGTGGTTACTGTGGGGCTTACAAATGCCAGCCTACAGTTATATCAAGTTATTTTAAATTGATAACAACTTAACTTTGATTGTAAAGAAGAAAAAGAATTTAAAAAGCTATATATTTTAACAACATTCTCATCCCAAATTTTAAATTTTTGTTGTAATTTACATTTTTATATTGCCTGTCTCTAAATGAATTAGTATAGTTATTAATTTTGATAGTTTATCTTATAGTTTTATACTAAAGATATGTGTTTCCAGAATCATAAGTTATCTATGATGGCAGTATTTGAATAACAATCATTCTAGAACTTCCTGTAGCATTTTTTGTGGAACAGATCTGAGAGCAATAAATTTCCTCCGTTTCTGTTTTTCTGGGAATGTCTTTATTTCTCCTTCATTTCTGAAGAGTAGTTTACTAGGTAAAATGTTTTTGGTTGATAGTGGTTTTTATTTAGCATTCTGAATATATTATCCGACTATCTTCTGTCCTGCAAGATTTCTGCTGAGAAGTCTTCTTTCTGCAGGCATATTAGATCTGCATTACATGCTATTTGCTTCTTTTTTCTCACTGCTTTCAGACTTGTTTTTTGTTTAAACCTTTGAGAGTTTGATTATAATGTATCTTACATTGTTCTTATTTGAATCTGATTAGTGACCTATGATCTTCCTGACTTGAATATTTTTATCCTTCCTCAGATTTGGGATTTTTTCTGCTGTTATTTCTTTGAATTAGCAATCCACCCTTTTGTCTTTCTCATTTTAGCTTTTAACTTAAGTAACCCAACTATTTACTCCTTTGATGTAGTTCCACAGATCCTATACGCATTCTATGTTCCATTTCATTTCTTCTCTTTCCTTCATGATGTATGTTTTCAAATATTCTTTCTTTGAGCTCACTGATTTTTTTTTTCTGTTTGATCAATTTTGCTGACAATAGTCTTTATTACATTTTTTATTTTATTCATTGTATTTTTGGCTCCAGGATCTCTGTTTGGCTTTATGTTCTCTTAATCTTTCTGTTAAATTTATGATTTTTTTATTTTATTGAATTTTGTTGAGCTTCCTTAAAACAGCTATTTTGAATTCCTTGTGTAAAAGATAGCACATCTCTATCACTGAAGGGTCTGTTATTGGTGTTCTATTTTGTCATTTTGTTGAGGTTACATTTTTCTAATGGTCTTGATGCTTATGGATGTGTGATGATATCTGCCCACTGAGGGACTTGGTATTTATTTCAGTCTTCACGCTCTGGCTGTGTTTGTAACATTTCTCTCCTCAGACATTTTTTTTTTTTTTTTTTTTTTTGAGATGGAGTTTCACTCTTGTTATCCAGGCTGGAGTGCAATGGCATGATCTCGGCTCACCGCAACCTCTGGCTCCTGGGTTCAGGCATTCTCCTGCTTCAGCCTCCTGAGTAGCTAGGATTACAGGCATGCGCCACCATGCCCAGCTAATTTTTTGTATTTTTAGTAGAGATGGGGTTTCACCATGTTGACCAGGATGGTCTCGATCTCTTGACCTCGTGATCCAACCGCCTCGGCCTCCCAAAGTGCTGGGATTACAGGCTTGAGCCACCGCGCCCCACCTCTCCTCAGACATTTTAACCAGACTAATGGAGTTATGCTCACTGATCTCGTGACCATGGTAGCTATCTCAACACTAGAGGATGCTCTAAGCCCAGTTTGCCGTGAGTCTCATGAGGACACCAAGGGTGTGGTGACTGGCCTGGATGAATTTGAGAAAGACCCAAGAAAGGTACCCAGGCTGTGAGGGAAAGCTAACCAGGGACTAGAAACTGGAGACTGTTTCTGTGGCCTAGATAAGCATGCCTTCCAGCAGATCCCAACACAAGCAGGATAGATTTTTGACTGTAGTCTAAATAAGCATGCCTTCTAGCAGATCCACATGCAGAATAGGTTTCTGACTAGCAAGAGGAGGTGGAGCTGAGACTGGGTCCCCTTGGCATCTCCTGTGGAAGGGTGGGAGGTGAACTCATTTTGTTATCTCAGAGAGGCATGTCTTGATTTTTTGTTAATTGACTTCCTTTTTACTCTCTACCCTTTTCTTGTGGAAACCATACTATATGAATGTTGGGCTCTTGGGAATTCTTCTCTGTCTCTTGATGGTTAGTTTTCTGTTTTGAAACTATTTGTTTGTTATGTGTTCTGGAAAAATTCTCCCATCTTCCTCTTCCAACTCACTGATTTTCTTTTCAGCTATGGATGTTAGGACTATATTATTAAGGGTTTTTTTTTTTTTATTTTAGCAAGTATATTTTGCTCCTTTTTTATAATCTTCTATCATACTTCCTAGATAAAATGTCTGCCTGCATCACTTTGAGGATAATCATCTTTCCCGGTTACTTACCTAGTTAATTTTACTCAAGTATCCATTCCTTTTATTTTATTTTTTCTCATGGTGTGGGTTTTCATAAAAAAATCATCTATGCACAGAGAATTTCTGCTCAACTGTCAGCAGCCAGCCTTAGAGGAAAGGTGGAATCACCTGCCAAGGGCTTATACTTTAAATTGTTTTTAGTTAGAGTGAAAGGATGGGAGTAATGTCTCAACAACTGGTTTTCTGACTCTAACTTCTGCCTAGTCCTCCATGAGGTTATCACTCATCTAGGTTTCCACCATGTTCCTTTGACCCAAACACAGTGTTCATTCCTGGAGACAAACCCTATTGACACTACAGGGATGTAATACACAAGGGTGTAGGGTTGCAGAGTTAGCCAATGTGTATGCTCTCCTTGTAGTAACAAAAGGATCCTGTCAATTGAACCATGTTCTACATAATAGTGAGAAGATTGCTGTTAGCATTTAACAATGTATTTAGGACATATTTCCAGGTTATTTTTTTTAGTGACTGCACAATATTGCATTCTATACTTGTATTATGATGTGTTTAATTACTCCCTGATAGTTTTCATTTTTTTTTTTTTTTGTAGATATGGGGTCTCATTATCTTTCCCAAGCTGATCTTGAAATCACCTCAAGTATGCTTTTCACCTTGGCCTCCCAAAGTGCTGGGATTACAGTTCTGAACCTGATAAAAATTTATCTGATAAATTTTTAAGTTGTTTTTAGTATTATGCTATTGTAAACAAATTTTTGGTTAAATATTCTTTGCACTAGTTTTGTAGAATAGATTCTTAGAAGTACCATTGCTGGGTCATAGAGATCACATTTTTTAAACAATTTGTACTCCCATCAGCAATATAGAGAGTGTGTTTTCCCACTTTGGAATCAAACCTAACCTTTTTAATTTTGCCAAGCTGATACAGAAAAAAAATGGTATCTGACTATTATTCTGGCTTATATTGCTTCCATTATAAAATTTTTCTGCTATACTTCTTTTTTTTTTAAGGAAAGAAAGAAAGAAAAAAGGAGTGAAGGAGAGGAAGAAAGAGGAAGAAAAAGAGGGAGAGAGAATGGGAATATTGCTATATTCTAAAAATGGGTATTAATAATGGCCAATCAACATTTTGTGTATTTAAAGTGGAGAATATATATTTTGTGTATTTAAAGTGGAGAGCTCTACAAATATTTTTTAAGTTTACTTGTTCTGGATCTGCGTTCAAGTACTGGATATCCTTATTAATTTTCTGTTTCGTTGAGTCTAAATCTCTTTATGGGTCTTATGTATCTGGGTGTTAGGATCGTTAGCGCTTATTGTTGCATTGATCCTTTTACCACTATATCTTTGTTGCTTTGAAATCTATTTTATCAGATGCGAGAATTGCAACTCCTGCTTATTTATTTATTTATTTATTTATTTATTTATTTATTTATTTATGCTTTCCATTTGGTTGGTAAATCTTTCTTCATCCCTTTGTTTTGAGTCCTTGTATATCTTTGGATGTGAAATGGGTCTGGATGTAGCATACCATTAGGTTTTGGCTGTATCTTTTGATTGGGGGATTTAGTTGATTTAAATTTAGGGTTACTGCCATTTGACGTTAACTGGCTATTTTATCCATTTGCTGATGTAAATTCTTCTTTATGTTGATGCTCTTTACTTTTTGGTATATTTTTAGAAAGGCTAATACTGGTTGTTTCTTTCTATGTGTTATGCTTCTTTCAGAAGCTCTTGTAAAGCAGGCCTGGTGGTAATAAAATCTCTGAGTACTTGCTTGTTCATAAAAGTTTTTATTTTTTCTTCAATTGTGAAGCTTAGTTTGGCAGGATATGAAATTCTGGGCTGAAAGTTCTGTTCTTTAAGGATGTTGAATATTGGCCCCCACTCTCTTCTGGCTTGTAGGGTTTCTGCTGAGAGATCTGCTGTAAATCTGATAGGCTTCCCTTTGTGGGTAACTTGACCTTTCTCTCTGGCTGCCCTTAGTATTTTCTCCTTCGTTTCAACCCTGGTGAATCTAACGATTATGTGCCTTGGGGTTGCACTTCTGGAGGAATATCTTTGTGGTGTTCTCCATATTACCTGGGGTTGAATATTGTCCTTCTTTGCTAGATTGGGAAAGTTTTCTTGAATAATATCCTGAAGAGTATTTTCCAACTTGGATTCATTCCCTCCATCACATTCAGATACACCTATCAAATGTAAATTAGGTCTTTTCACATAGTCCCATATTTCTTGGAGACTTTGCTCATTCCTTTTTGTCCTTTTTTTCTCTATTCTTGTCTTCTTGTTTTATTTCATTAAGTTGGTATTCGACCTCTGATATCCTTTCTTCTGCTTGATCAATTTGGCTATTCAAACTGGTGCATATTTCACTAAGTTCTCATGTTGTGGTTTTCAACTCAGTTAGTTCATTTATATTTCTCTATATATTGTCAATTCTTGCTAGCATTTCATCAAACCTTTTTTCAAAGTTCTTAGTTTCTTTACATTAGGTTAGAAAAGTTCTTTTAACTCCCAGAAGTTTCATATCATCCACCTTCTGAAGCCTACTTCTGTTAATGGAACACAGTCCTTTTCCATCAGGGCTTGTTCTGTTGCTGATGAGGAACTGTAATCCCCTGTAGAGGGAGAGGGGTTCTGATTTTGTGTATTTTCAGTCTTTTTAGGCTGGTTTCTTCCCTTTGTTATAAATTTATCCATCTGTCATCTTTACAATTACCACCTTTCTAATTAGGTTTCTGAGTGGACATCCAATTTATTGATTCCCAGTGCTGGAATCCGAGCAACCCACTGCACCAGCCAAAACAGTGGCGTTAAGACTGATGGTGCTCTTCTGCCTGGGAATCTCCGGTCTGGCTTCCTTCTTGAGTCCATAATAAGCGGCTCTGCCTTCTCAGAGCTCCAAACATTGGTCAGAAGGGGAACCAGTCTCGTTTACTCTGCACCAAGAGCTGCCACACTGAGGCACTGGCAAAACCGCTGCGCCAACCACAAGAGTTGCACTGGAGACCTGTGGGGCTCCTCCACTGGGAATCTTCTGGTCCTTGAGTGATGAAAATTCATCTGAAAGTGTGGTGTCCTCTCATTCTCTGCGCTTTCACTGGGAGCTACAATCCCGAGCTGTTAGCGATCAGCCATCTTGGATCCTTTTGTCTCTGCTATACTTCTTTATAGTATGATTATAATTTTGTTTTCACATTTACATTTTAAGTGATCTGCCATTTATTATGGTACAATTGTGAAACAATAATCCAACTATTCTTTTTAATTTGACAACTAATTGTGTCAATACTACTTGTTGGATAAAATATTTTTTCTCCATTAATATGAAATGCCAAATTTATCATTTATAGATTCTAATATATACTTGCATTATTTTATAAGCTTCGTTTTAGTCAAGTGATCTCCTTCTCTGTTGTTGTATTTATACTTTATAGTTACAACAAAGAAATACATTTAAATTCCTGGTAGGCCACAAACCTATTATTTTTCAAAAATTTTGTAGCTTTTGTGTCGACTTGTCAGATTTCAAAAAAAAAAAAGAGTCAAGTTTCTACTTGGAATACTTTTAAATTTATCTAATAGTTGAAAAAATATATCTGAATGGGATTGTATTTTCATTTGAGAAAATGGCATGCTTCTTCATATCTGTCTTTCTGTAGGCTATCCAGGTTTCTTAAAGATTTTATTCATTTCTTGTTAAATTTATACCTAGGTATTATCAAATTATGTTACTAATGTTAATTAGATTTTTCACTCATTTTTATTACTTTCTTAGGTAACTTTTACTCAAGAGAAAAACTATTGATATTTGTATATTTTCTTATATAGAGCAACTTTATAAACATTAGGAATAAAATTATTTTAGTTATTTATTTTGAATTACAAAGATATATAATTACATCACCTGCAAATGATAATAGTTTTATCTCTTCTTTTCAAAATGTAATCAGTTAGCGAATGCATTTGCAAAATTTGTTCCATGTGCTAAACTCTATATACTATTGGTGACAGTCATACCTGTCTGGCTCCTGACTGTATTGGAATGCCTTTAGTATATCACTTTTAATATTTCCGGTTTCTGATAAATATATTTTTGATGTTTCAGAAATTGCTTTTTGTAAATTATATTAAATGCATTTTAAAAACACTTTAGAAATGTCTGATACAAATTTATAAAGAAGAAGTACCAGTAATCCTACATCATCTGATAAAATACATCTGGCCTGATGTGGATTCTTTCTCTGTGTGTCTTATATTTCTCTTGTCCCATGTGGTCTTCAATGGGATGTCTGCTATTTACATTTTTATTATTACTTTTTTATTATTTATTTTATTCTTATGTTTTTTTTTTTTTTTTAATTTTTATTGCATTATAGGTTTGGGGGTACATGTGCAGAACAAGCAAGATAGTTGCATAGGTACACACATGGCAGTGTGCTTTGCTGCTTTCCTCCCCTTCACCCACACTTGGTATTCATCCCCAGGCTATCCCCCCCAGCCCCCCCCTGCTGTCCCTCCCCCATTCCCCCCAACAGTCCCCAGTGTATAGTAGACCGCCTCTCTGTGTCCACGTGTTCTCATTTTTCTCACCCACCTATGAGTGAGTATATGCGGTATTTCTTTTTCTGTTCTTGTGTCAGTTTGCTGAGAATGATGTTCTCCAGATTCATCCATGTCCCTACAAAGGACACAAACTCATCATTTTTGATTGCTGCATAATATTCCATGGTGTATATGTGCCACATTTTCCCAGTCCAGTCTATCATCGTTGGGCATTTGGGTTGGTTCCAGGTCTTTGCTATTGTAAACAGTGCTGCAATGAACATTCGTGTGCATGTGTCCTTATAGTAGAACGATTTATAATCCTTTGGATAGATACCCAGTAATGGGATTGCTGGGTCAAATGGAATTTCTATTTCTAGGTCCCTGAGAAATCGCCACACTGTCTTCCACAATGGTTGAACTAATTTACACTCCCACCAACAGTGTAAGAGTGTTCCTATTTCTCCACATCCTCTCCAGCATCTGCTGTCTCCAGATTTTTTAATGATCGCCATTCTAACTGGTGTGAGATGGTATCTCAATGTGGTTTTGATTTGCATCTCTCTAATGACCAATGACGATGAGCACTTTTTCATATGTTTGCTGGCCTCATGTATGTCTGCTTTCGTAAAGTTTCTGTTCATATCCTTTGCCCATTTTTGAATGGGCTTGTTTGTTTTTTTCCTGTAAATCTGTTTGAGTTCTTTGTAAATTCTGGATATCAGCCCTTTGTCAGATGCGTAAACTGCAAAGATTTTTTCCCATTCTGATGGTTGCCGATTCACTCTAGTGACTGTTTGTTTTGCTGTGCAGAAGCTGTGGAGTTTGATTAGGTCCCATTTGTCTATTTTGGCTTTTGTTGCCAATGCTTTGGGAGTTTTGTTCATGAAGTCCTTGCCTACTCCTATGTCCTGAATGGTTTTGCCTAGATTTTCCTCTAGGGTTTTTATGGTGTCGGGTCTTACGTTTAAGTCTTTAATCCATCTGGAGTTAATTTTAGTGTAAGGTGTCAGGAAGGGGTCCAATTTCTGCTTTCTGCACATGGCTAGCCAGTTTTCCCAACACCATTTATTAAATAGGGAATCCTTTCCCCATTGCCTGTTTTTGTCTGGTTTATCAAAGATAATATGGTTGTAGATGTGTTGTGTTGCCTCCGATGCCTCTGTTCTGTTCCATTGGTCTATATCTCTGTTTTGGTACCAGTACCATGCTGTTTTGATTACTGTAGCCTTGTAGTATAGTTTGAAGTCTGGTAGTGTGATGCCTCCCGCTGTGTTCTTTTTGCTTAGAATTGACTTGGCTATGCGGGCTCTTTTTTGGTTCCATATGAAATTCATGGTGGTTTTTTCCAGTTCTGTGAAGAAATTCAATGGTAGTTTGATGGGGATAGCATTGATTGTGTAAATTACTTTGGGCAGTATAGCCATTTTCACGATATTGATTCTTCCTAACCACGAACATGGAATGTTTCTCCATCTGTTTGTGTCCTCTCTTATTTCATTGAGCAGTTGTTTGTAGTTTTCCGTAAAGAGGTCCCTTACATTCCTAGTGAGTTGTATTCCTAGGTATTTTATTTTCTTTGTAGCAATTGTGAATGGCAGTTCATTCTTGATTTGGTTCTCTTTAAGTCTGTTATTGGTGTATAGGAATGCTTGTGATTTTTGCACATTGATTTTATATCCTGAGACTTTGCTGAAGTTGCTTATCAGTTGCAGGAGCTTTTGGGCTGAGGTGATGGGGTCTTCTAGGTATACTATCATGTCGTCTGCAAATAGAGACAATTTGGCTTCCACCTTTCCTATTTGAATACCCTTTATTTCTTTTTCTTGCCTGATTGCTCTGGCTAGAACTTCCAGTACTATGTTGAATAGAAGTGGTGAGAGAGGGCATCCTTGTCTAGTGCCAGATTTCAAAGGGAATGCTTCCAGTTTTTGCCCATTAAGTATGATATTGGCTGTTGGTTTGTCATAAATAGCTTTTATTACTTTGAGATATGTTCCATCAATACCAAGTTTATTGAGGGTTTTTAGCATAAAGGGCTGTTGAATTTTGTCAAATGCCTTCTCTGCATCAATTGAGATAATCATGTGGTTTTTGTTTTTGCTTCTGTTTATGTGGTGAATTACATTTATAGACTTGCGTATGTTGAACCAGCCTTGCATCCCCGGGATAAATCCTACTTGATCATGATGGATAAGTTTTTTAATGTGCTGTTGCAATCGGTTTGCCAGTATTTTATTGAAGATTTTTGCATCTATGTTCATCATGGATATTGGCCTGAAGTTTTCTTTTCTTGTTGAGTCTCTGCCAGGTTTTGGTATCAGGATGATGTTGGTCTCATAAAATGATTTGGGAAGGGTTCCCTCTTTTTGGATTATTTGGAATAGTTTCAGAAGGAATGGTACCAGATCCTCTTTGTGTGTCTGGTAGAATTCGGCTGTGAACCCATCTGGACCTGGGCTTTTTTTGTGTGGTAGGCTCTTAATTGCTGCCTCAACTTCAGACCTTGTTATTGGTCTATTCATAGTTTCGGCTTCCTCCTGGTTTAGGCTTGGGAGGACACAGGCATCCAGGAATTTATCCATTTCTTCCTGATTTACTGGTTTATGTGCATAGAGTTGTTTGTAGTATTCTCTGATGATGGTTTGAATTTCTGTGGAATCTGTGGTGATTTCCCCTTTATCGTTTTTTATTGCATCTATTTGGTTGTTCTCTCTCTTCTTTTTTATCAGTCTGGCTAGTGGTCTGTCTATTTTGTTGATCTTTTCGAAAAACCAGCTCTTAGATTTATTGATTTTTTGAAGGGTTTTTCTTGTCTCTATCTCCTTCAGTTCTGCTCTGATCTTAGTTATTTCTTGTCTTCGGCTAGGTTTTGAGCTTTTTTGATCTTGCTCCTCTAGCTCTTTCAATTTTGACGATAGGGTGTCAATTTTGGATCTCTCCATTCTTCTCATGTGGGCACTTATTGCTATATATTTTCCTCTACAGACTGCTTTAAATGTGTCCCAGAGATTCTGGTACGTTGTGTCTTCATTCTCATTGGTTTCAAAGAACTTCTTTATTTCTGCCTTCATTTCATTGTTTATCCAATCAACATTCAAGAGCCAATTGTTCAGTTTCCATGAAGCTGTGCGGTTCTGAGTTATTTTCTGAATTCTGAGTTCCAACTTGATTGCACTATGGTCTGAGAGACTGTTTGTTATGATTTCAGTTGTTTTGCATTTGCTGAGGAGTGCTTTACTTCCAATTATGTGGTCAATTTTGGAGTAGGTGTGATGTGGTGCTGAGAAGAATGTATATTCTGTGGATTTGGGGTGGAGAGTTCTGTAAATGTCTATCAGGTTTGCTTGTTCCAGGTCTGAGTTCAAGTCCTGGATATCCTTGTTAATTTTCTGTCTGGTTGATCTGTCTGCTATTGACAGTGGAGTGTTAAAGTCTCCCACTATTATTGTGTGGGAGTCTAAGTCCCTTTGTAAGTCATTAAGAACTTGCCTTATATATTTGGGTGCTCCTACATTGGGTCCATATATATTTAGAATCGTTATCTCTTCTTGTTGTATCGATCCTTTTACCATTATGTAATGACCTTCTTTGTCCCTTTTGATCTTTGTTACTTTAAAGTCTATTTTATCAGAGATGAGAATTGCAACTCCTGCTTTTTTTTGCTCTCCATTTGCTTGGTAAATCTTCCTCCATCCCTTTATTTTGAGCCTTTGTGTATCTTTGCATGTGAGGTGGGTTTCCTGGATACAGCACACCGATGGGTTTTGGTTTTTTATCCAATTTGCCAGCCTGTGTCTTTTGATTGGTGCATTTAGCCCATTTACATTCAGGGTTAATATTGTTATGTGTGAATTTGATACTGCCATTTTGATGCTAGCTGGCTGTTTTGCTCGTTGGTTCATGTACATTCTTCATTTTGTTGATGGTCTTTAGCATTTGGTATGCTTTTAGGATGGCTGGAACTGGTTGTTTCTTTCTATGTGTAGTGCCTCTTTCAGGAGCTCTTGTAAAGCAGGCCTAGTGGTGACAAAATCTCTGAGTACTTGCATGTTCGTGAAGGATTTTATTTTTCCTTCACTTATGAAGCTCAGTTTGGCTGGATATGAAATTCTGGGTTGAAAGCTCTTTTCTTTAAGGATGTTGAATATTGGCCCCCACTCTCTTCTGGCTTGTAGAGTCTCTGCTGAGAGATCTGCTGTGAGTCTGATGGGCTTCCCTTTGTGGGTGACCCGACCTTTCTCTCTGGCTGCCCTTAGTATTTTCTCCTTCATTTCAACCCTGGTGAATCTGACGATTATGTGCCTTGGGGTTGCTCTTCTTGCAGAGTATCTTTGTGGTGTTCTCTGTATTTCCTGGAGTTGAGTATTGACCTGTCTTGCTAGGTTGGGGAAATTTTCCTGGATAATATCCTGAAGAGTGTTTTCCAGCTTGGATTCATTCTCTTCGTCACATTCTGGTACACCTATCAAACGTAGGTTGGGTCTCTTCACATAGTCCCACATTTCTTGGAGATTTTGTTCATTCCTTTTTGTGCTTTTTTCTTTAATCTTGGTTTCTCGTTTTATTTCATTGAGTTGATCTTCAACTTCTGATATTCTTTCTTCTGCTTGGTCAATTCGGCTGTTGAAACTTGTGCATGCTTCGCGAAGTTCTCGTGTTGAGTTTTTCAGCTCCTTCAATTCATTCATATTCCTCTCTAAGTTGTCCATTCTCGTTATCAATTCCTCGAATCTTTTTTCAAATCTTTTTTCAAGGTTCTTAGTTTCTTTGCACTGGTTTAGAACATGTTCCTTTAGCTCACTGAAGTTTCTCATTATCCACTTTCTGAAGTCTGATTCCGTCATTTCGTCACATTCATTCTCCGTCCAGCTTTGTTCCCTTGCTGGTGAGGAGTTTTGGTCCTTTTTTGGAGGTGAGGTGTTTTGGTTTCGGGTGCTTTCCTCCTTTTTGCGCTGGTTTCTTCCCATCTTTATGGATTTATCCGCCTGTTGTCTTAGTAGTGGCTGATTTTTCAATTGGGTCTCTGTGTGGACACTGAGATTGTTGATGATGAAGTATTTCTGTTACTTAGTTTTCCCTCTAATGATCTATCCTCTTTGCTGTATGAGTGCTGAGGTCCACTCCAGGCCCTGCTTGTCTGGGGTATACCTGCAGCAGCTGCAGAACAGTGAGGGATGATATCAGTTTCTTTTTCTGCTGCCCTTGTTCCAGAATGATGCCAGCCAAATGTCAGTCTGATTAGTCCTTTTCTGGGGTGACTCCTTGGATATACAGAGGTCAGGGAGCTGCTTGAGGAGACAGTCTGTGCTTTATAGGAGCTCCAGTGCTGAGCTGTGAGCTCCGTTGTTCATTCAGGGTTGTTGGGAGGTTATGTCTGCTGCAATAGAACTCATAAAACACCACTCTTTTTTTTTTTTTTCACCCTTAGATGCTCTGTCTCAGGGAGTTGGGGCTTTCTTTATGAGTATCTGTTGCACTGTCCTGCCCCACTAGGTGGCAGTCTATTCACTATTTGCTTGCCGGGGCTCTGACCTCCTAAGGCGGGTCCGCCCTGTTGCGGCCCGGCGGACTCTCTCTGTTATGGCAGGTTGCCTCGGCAACGGCAGGCTGCGTCAGTCCTGGGCGGTACTTAAGTGGGGGTGCACTTTGTCAGGAATGGTGGACGCCCCTCCCTGACCGGGCTGCACCGTCCTAAATGCCGGCAACAAAACTCTCAGCCCCAAGCGCCTCCAGTCGCCGCCCTGCTTGTCCCCGTGAGCGTGGGACCCGCCGAGCCCGATCACCCTGCTCCCTGCCTCAGAGTCCGTCCTCTCTCTCTCTCTCTTCCTCTCCCCAAGCTGAAAGGTCGACTCTCTCACTGGCGCCCCAGGAGCCTGCCGATAGGGCACTGGGATCCGTGCGATCTCCCGTGCCGCTGCCCACTACCCCGGCTCAGATCACGTTTCCCAGGAAACTCCTGGTCTGGCTCATTGTCCAAGTCCCGTTCAATCAGATGGACATGCCAATCTGCCCTTCCAAATCTCAGATTGCCGGTTTAACAGGGCACCCAGACCAGTGAGTTCCGCGCCGGGTCCCGCTGCGGCGCCGGCCGAAGAGGCGGCGGGAGCCGGTTGCGTTAGCTGGCTGCTAGCGTCCCGTGTCTCTCCCACACCTGGGACTTTCAACGCTCTGTGGGCATAAAAGGAACATCCGAGAATGCGGCTAGGACTCACCCTCTGCGCCTTCACCGAGAGCTGCAATCCTGAGTCACCTCTACGACGCCATCTTGCCTCCCTCCTCTATTCTTATGTTTTTAATCATAGTGCATAAAGTATGGAATCTTTCTCAAGTGGTTTCCTTGGGAAGACTTGATTTTGTTCAAAATTTCACCAAATCCTCTCTCTGGACATGTGGTACTGGCATGCCCTTCTTTCATGTGCCATTATTTCACCTGGATTTATGTTCTCTTTGGCAATGCTGTTTTCTGTGGTAGCCATCCCTCTCAGTACTGTGAAGAAGGAGGAAATTTTATATCTTCTTTGTCACTAATGAATACTTTCTGCCTGTAATCCAAAATGAAAATAAATTACTCACTGTGCAGAAACATGGAAGTCATGATATTCTCAATAAAACACCATGAAATGGTCCCCCAGCAGTGATGGTTTGGGTGTTACTGTTTACAGTATGATAGCGGTTAAATTTCCATTAGATTTTGAATAATTTAACAATAAAATACAAATTGTTTATTCTGTAATGTCTAACTTTGTTTTGCACTGTTTACATTTTAGCGTTTTACTAGTGTTGAGAGATGGCATCCAGAATATTTGCATCTTTGTTTCTGACATTTATGTAAAAATAGAAGGAATGGAGGAGACTTTGGCTTATCAAGCAAACTGGCATTGTGGATGATTATAGCTATAATCCTCAAGTTAATTCTTAAAAATTAGACATTTCCGCAATCCAATAAAACTGGATAATTGACATGCCACTGAGTATGCTCCCTTCTAACAGTACCAGTAAGAACTTTAATGTATATTTTATCCTTTGCTTGCTATTTAAAATGGCTCTAAATTAACTATTTACTTTCCTTGACCTTTTACTATGCTATTTTGTTTTTCTCATAACTAAGATTGCCTCATTCTCATAACCCGCCTTTATTTGGTAAATTTTTAAATTTGGTTTCCATTCTCTGGATTTCTTTCAGTTTCTTGATATATTTTAATGGAGAAGACTCAAAACCTAAATTCTTGTGACTTTTAAAATGCCAAGTAGGGCAAAAAATATTACCTCACTTGTTTTTTTTTTTCATGTAATACTCTTATTAACCAGTGTTCAATTTAGTGTGTATTTTGTGTTGTTGTTTGGCAAAAATACTTAGTATTGACTAATCCTTTCTATTTCTGTTTCTTTCCTTATAACCTTGACAGTGAAGCATAAAAAACAGAAAATAAAATTTAAAGTATGCAGCAGAGATGGAGGGATTCAGAGGAAGGCGGTATTATGGCTTCTCAAAATTAGCTTAGAGTCTGTGATATTTGCTAGGCAAATAAACTTTGGGTATTAAATCAACAATATATTGACAATTACATAAAGTCTGAATGCTACCTTGTGTCTACTATAGTAATGATGTAAATAGTATCACATTAAACATTATTATTGCTGATGCTATTATAATTTTGACTTAGTTCCTGCAGTTTTTCAGATTTTATTTTTACACTTCCAACTAATCACCTCATTTTATCATTTTACTTTTATTCTAGATACAAGTCCATACTGACTGATCATAAGTATTAATTCAAGGGTATTTCATAGTATTTTACAGATTGTAAAGAGATTTCAGGTACATAATCTCACTTGATCCTACAGCCTTATGGAGTGGGAAGAAAATACATTCTTAGCTCCACTTCACAGATGGAAATGGGGGCTCAGATGACTTCTAGGGTTGTCTAATGGGTTAGCAAATGTGGCTAATCTTATGGATACCCATTAGTAGAACCTGGGCTAACAAACAGGTCTTTGGACCCCTGGTCCATTGCTTTTTCCAATGCATATCTTCACAAGAAAAGTTTAGTTATAATTTAGCTCTGTGTTTTATCATTGGGGTTAGACTATGCCAAGCATATTAATGGCAGAACTTAAGAGTAGATGGTATGAAAATGGAACAAAAGAAGAAGGAATAAAGAAAGTAGTCAAGGGAGGAGACAAGAGAGCAGAGTCTCATGCAATTGCCTGTGGGTCCATGGTACCAATGTCATAGGTCACCAATTCAAATTTAATAATTAAATATAACTGAGCCATTTGTTACTGAATGTGTAAAAGATGCCAATAGGAGAATATATAGGTATCTCTTACTTGTGTAACTAACATTCCCAATTTGTGTGTGTGATTTGTGTTTGTTATAATAACAAAACTAACCACTGATAAAACAAAATCTTTAAGCTCTGGACCCCAGAAAGCACAAGTATCCATTTCTCAGGAAGAGACAGAAGAGCCTCACAGATTCACCTCACTGCCACAACGAGAGCTGCTTCCTGCCCTTGGACTAGCCTGGATGCTGTTTCTCTGCAAGTGAGCTCTTGCCATATGACTTCATTGTTATATGTAAAGTCACTGCCCTCTGTCATCTTTCAATTTACTTTTGTCATTGCAGATGTTGCAAACTCAGAGTCAAAGGGAAAATGACAACTTATTTATATCAGTGATAAGTTTTATTTAATAGAGTGTCAAGAGATCTGAATGGAAAAATAAAATGCAGGGATTTCCTGTAGGGAAGTTTTAAAATGCAATAAATGAAATGCCAGGTGTTTAAACTACTCTCTCATTTCTGCTTGACTTTTGAACCTATGATACTTTTGTTAGAATATCTTAGAACTGTGAGTGCATCTAATCCACTGACACTCCAACTTTGAGTAAGTTATAATTATGAGTCACGTTAGTGTAAGTCAGGGACTCATCCTCCCTGTGCCATTCTGTCTTCCATTTTTGGCTCATTGCCACTGTCTTCTGTGGCCAAGACCCAAAGACCTGGCAACAGGAGAAATGCACTTTCACTTCTCATTCTACCTATATATTTTCCACTCCTTGAGAGCACCTGAAAAATAAAAACCAGGTTAGCAGCCATTTTATTGAGCTGGAGAAAAGGAGAAAGCAAAATAGTCATAGTATTCCTGCTTTAAACTGATTAATTTAGTCCAAAACATTTTTTTTTTAAGACAAGGTCTCACTTTGTCACTCAGGCTGAAGTGCAGTGGTACAATCTCAGCTCACTGCAACCTTAACCTCCTGGATTCAAGTGATCCTCCTGCCTCAGCCTCCCCAAGTAGCTGAGACTACAGGCACACACCACCACTTCTGGCTAACTTTTGCTTTTTTCTTTTCTTTCTTTCTTTTTTAGAGACATGGTTTTAGCATATTGCCAAGGCTGGTCTCGAACTCCTGAACTCAAGCAATCCTCTTGCCTCGGCCTCCCAAAGTGCTGAGATTACAGGTGTGAACCACCGCACCCAGCCAACACATATTTTTGAAACATGCTCTGTGACAGGCACAAAGTATATAGAAATGAATAGGTATTTGGTTTAGGGAAGGCAGATGCTTATAATATATTTTGATAAAGGGACATTTAGTTTTATTTATAAATGAGCAATCTTGCCCGAGAGTCCATCACCCTAATGGGAGGATTATTCATTTACCCATATTTGACCTTTCAACCCCTTTTCTATTTTAGAAGGTGGCATGAGAGTCCATTCTTGGAATGACTGACAGCCAATGGCATTAAAGCTATTAAATATCTTACCCTGTTATGTTGTGGACTGGCAGGGGACCACTTTACTAGTTAGTAGATAAATCCACTAGCACAAAGTCTATTTTTTAGTAGCAAACGTGCATTAAATGCTGTCATGCAATAAGACATCCTTGCAGACCAGGGACACAGTTAAGTAGACAGAAAAGTTATTTAGATAATATTGTGGTATTGAACTACACCAAGGATAATAGCATTGATTCACCCCAAAAGGATATTGTAAATAATAACCAATTAATTGTTGCAGAAACTTTGAAAGTAAATCAATGAAAATCAGGGAGACAGATTGGGTGACTCAATGATTTTGTTCAGTTTTAAAAAAATTCTACTGAGTCTTCTGTGGTCGGGGTTAATGACATATTTGCAGTTCTGCCTCTTAGAGGCTTGAGAAATTTTGTCTTGCTATTGTGACCTGAGTGCAGAATCTTTGAAGTACCTATGCTTTCTTCTTTGCTCATTACTGGAACCTTAAAGCAACAAGGCTGACAAGTAGAAAAACACCTCTGGAAACCTCAGGGGAAAAATTATCCTTCAGTGTTTATTTTGCTTGAGGAAACATCCAGAAGTCTCTGGTGATGAAGTGAAGGTCCATCATTTTGGGAAAGCATCCAGGGAAGATCTGTTTTTCTGTCTCCTGTGTTACACTCTTGCAATTAGCCTTTTCATTTTCTCAGAATGCAAATAGCGTGCATTGCCTTATCTGACCCTCTGTCTTTCCTGTCATTCCTATAGCCATGTTGAAAAAATGACATTTTTACACAAGGTCAAGTATTGGCCATGTGAGAAACAATATTTTTCTTCCTAAGAATTATGGTTTCAAGATATATAGGCAAGAAGTTAGGTTACTAAAATCCTTCTATCAACTTTTATTTATTTGAACCATAAAGAATGTACCCATTTTATAGAAACTTCACATGCATTACATAAAGGTTAATGTTTAATGAAAGTTTTCATCCTTCTTTACTCTGTCATCTCTTTGAGTCCCCAGTGGGTGTTCAATAGCCTAAGCATTTCTCCTGCTTGAAGTTGTTTTTAGGATATGGTACAGTTATGAGGCACTCATTGCAAATAGATGAAAAACGACAGCAGCTTTAAGGGCCTGTATACAACCAAAAGGAAGATTTTGAAGGCTAAAAATTAGCCAAAGATTACCCTTCAGTTTTCTTCAACTGACAACCAGCATAATATTCACTTTCTAAATAGTTAGAATGGCTGAAAATAATTTTAAAGTGCTTAATATTGTACTAACTTGTAATAATAACAGCTTACATACATTGGGTGCTTCCTGTGTGCATCTGATATGCATTATCTTATTTAATGCTCACCATGAGTCTGTATAGTACATCTTTTAATAATCCCTCATTTTACTGGTAAACTGGCTATCCCTTCACCTCACCTTTACATCATCACCAGTCCTATTGATTTGATTCTACCTCCAGTATACAACTCATACAAGCCACTTAGCTCATATCCAGGGACAATGTGTTAATTTGAGTCACTATCGTCTCTCATTTAGCCTACTTGTTTTCCATTCTTACTCCCATCCAATTATCCTAATAGTCAGAATTACCTTTTAAAATTGCATATTGAGTCATATGGGCCATCCACATGAAATCGTGGTCTGCAAAATTCTGCAGGCCACCATGATTGACCATCATGCCCTGCCTGTTCTGACCCTGTGGCCTACTTCTCGTCTCACCTTTTACAACCTCTTCTTGCTCACTCCACCACAGTCTTTCCCTTCTAGAGCATGCATTCTTGTTTTCACATGTGCTGTTTGTACCCAGGCTGCCTGAAGTACTCCCCCAAAATTTGCCTAGCTACTCTAAGTCCTCATTAGTTCTCTGATAAAAAAATGCTCAGTGTTTCCCCAATGTTGCCATCTAAACCAGGTTTGTTTGCTCTATGCTGTCATACAGTGTTCAGATCTATATATCTGTATCTCTATGTCGTAGCTTCTGTTGTTTTAGCTACACAGGCAGATTTTTGTCTTGCTGATTAGTATGTTGGTAGACATTTAATAATTTTTCACTATAAGTCAAAACTCATTAATAATTTTTTGGAGGTGCTTTTAAAGAGTTGGTGGCCCAAAGAGGCCAATGTAACAAAGTATACTAGCATTTGATTCTAAAATCCAGGTATGCAATGTTCTGTGGGAACTTTTTCTGAAGCCTCTGCCTTTCCCTACCCAAGTCTTAAGGCTCCCCACACCTTGACTCCACCACCAGTCAGGATCCAGCTAGTACAGTAGGTGCAGGACTTCCCTCCTGAAATTGCCACTCCCAACTCCCTGGGACAGTAACATTTAACTTCCTCCATTAAAAAATGCATAGCAATTCCATCTGGTCCAGCTTCTACCCACAAACCTATTCCCATTACAACTTGATTTACACAAAGCAATCCAGCCACCAAAAACTGTTTAAAAAGCTGTGGAATATATGTAACTTAGGATCTATTTTATATTGGTATATAAAAGAGATACCTGCACTCCTATGTCTGTTATGTTTATTTCTGTGATCAATTGTTTTAATGCCCATCTTCTCACTAGACTAAATTTTATAATAGCAGAAAACATTATTATCACGTTTATAGTTATAACTCCTAACCCTTGCACAGTACCTGGATCATGAAAAGCAACCAATACATAGTTCTTGAATGAATGCAATAACTTGCAGAAAATTACACAGCATTAAGTGTTAGAGCCAGAACTTAAATCCAGATATCTGTCTAATTCCAGAGGCCATGCTCTTTTTTAAAAAAATACTGGCCAGGTTCGGTGGCTCAAGCCTGTAATCCCAGCACTTTGGGAGGCCGAGGCAGGTGGATCACAAGGTCAAGAGATCGAGACCATCCTGGTCAACATGGTGAAACCTGGTCTCTACTGAAAATACAAAAAATTAGCTGGGAATGGTGGCGCGTGCCTGTAATCCCAGCTACTCAGGAGGCTGAGGCAGGAGAATTGCCTGAACCCAGGAGGCGGAGGTTGCGGTGAGCCGAGATCATCGCGCCATTGCACTCCAGCCTGGGTAACAAGAACGAAACTCCGTCTCAAAAAAAAAAAAAAAAAAAAAAAAAGCCATGGCTGATGCAATTATTGTGAAATGTGAATACAGATGGAATATGGTCTTACATAGATTTTATTTGTGTTTGTGAATTAAAGGTGTGCAAAATATAGTTTTGGAGAGTCTCCATCTTGGTGACATAGCCTAAAAGTTATTGATACCTTAAAGAGCACCAGAGGCCATTATGAGAACGTGTAGATATATTTTTACTAAAAGAGATCTACTGATCATTGATCACCACACCATCTGCCTCCTTTTATCACATAATCAAAAACTAAAGAGTGAAAGGAAATATTAAGGACTGTAAGACAAACTAATGCCCAGTAAAGTTTCTGTTTCAAGGAATTGAAGGGCACTTTCCTGTCGTGACAATAGACAGTTTAAAGGCAAGGATTTATGCAAACTCTTTGTGTAGCTGTCACATGGCCCACAGGTCCATCTTCAGTCGGGCATCAGAAGGATCTGCAAAGGAACATAGAAGAATAACATGTAGCAATGCTCTGGTGTAGCCAGTGCCCCAGGAGGCTCTCTCTGTGGTTTCTGAATGGCCCATTTCATTCTGCAAACAGAAAAAAAAAGAGCAGTGTTTTCTTTCATTATCTTTTATTCTCATGTTATCAATGGTAATTCAATTATTCATTTATCTATATACTGGTAGGTGGTTCCCAACATCACTTATTATTTTGAAAGTAATGCAATTCTAAGATATACTTGTCAGCAATCTTTTTTTTTCGTTGAAAATATAATACTTTAGAATATTTACAAAGTACTGCAAAAAGTAAAGACTGATTTATTTTATTTTATTATTTTTTAGATTTTTTAAATTGTAATCTAAGTCCTGGGATACATGCGCAGAACGTGCTAGGTTTGTATAATAATACATGTGCAGAACATGCTAGGTTTTATTGTAATCTACGTTCTGGGATACATGTGCAGAACATGCACATAGGTTTACATATGCCATGGTGGTTTGCTGTACATTAGGTATTTCTCCTAATGCTATCCCTCCCCTAGCCACCCGCTGCTTGACAGGCCCCAGTGTGTGATGATTCCCCTCCCTGTTTCCATGTGTTCTCATTGTTCAACTTCCACTTATGAATGAGAACATGTGGTGTTTGCTTTTCTGTTCTTGTGTTAGTTTGCTGAGAATGATGTCATATGTTTATTGCCGCGCTATTCACAATGGCAAAGACTTGGAAACAATCCAAAGGCACATCAATGATAGACTGGATAAAGAAAATGTGGCACATAGACCAGGTACGGTGGCTCACGCCTATAATCCTAGCACTTTGGGAGGCCAAGGTGAGTGGATCATGAGGTCGAGAGATCAAGACCATCCTCGTCAACGTGGTGAAACCCCGTCTCTACTAAAAATACAAAAAAATTAGCTGGGCATGGTGGCACGTGCCTATAATCCCAGCTACTCGGGAAGCTGAGGCAGGAGAATTGCTTGAACCCAGGAGGTGGAGGTTGTGGTGAGCCAGCACCATTGCACTTCAGCCTGGGTAACAAGAGCAAAACTCTGACTCAAAAAATAAATAAATAAATAAATAAATAAATAAATAAATAAATAAATAAAACGTGGCACATATAAACCATGGAATACTATGCAGCCATAAAAAGGGAAGAGTTCATGTCCTTTGCAGGGACATGGGCGAAGCTGGAAGACTGATATCCACAATTAATAATTTCATGTGTGTACGGACACATGCATCTCAAGGCTCATACACACTGTTACTATATGATTAACGAAACTAAAGCTTTCTCCTTCTATGAAACATAGCAGGAAATTTTAGTATACCAAGACAAAGGGTTTCATATTGCCTTTTATTCCATATCGAATGCCATGCTTAATCTCTATGCAGAAATGACCTGGTCTTTTCCCAGTCCTTCCCTGGATAAATGGAATTTTCATTGGTTGGAGTAGTACCCCGATGCAAAGCTGTCTCTCTTCACTTAGCAGTTGAGGGGATGATAGAGGAGTTTTGCTTATAACTTAGCTCTTAAGGACTACCAAGCTAGGCTCTAGTAAGTGTAAAGATTATGAGCACATTTGTGAAATCAGGTTATAAGTCACTTTTACCACAATTTTGAAGTCCCAAGGTTTTCCCTTATTCAAAACGATATACGTATGATACGGAGATAACAAGAAAGATGTTCAAACAAGATTTTATAAATAAGAGAATTTAAACAAGTTTCATGAAGACGTTACTCATTTTCTTGGTGCAGATATACAGCTTATATTTCAAAAAATCCATAATCACTTTATCCTACTTGCTTAGGGCAAACTCCTCTTCTTTCTATCTTGAGACAATAAAGACAAAAGAAATGCCCGCAAACCATTTATGAAGAATCATTTCTCAAAGTTAATTCTTACAACATATCTAAGGTTACATAATATATTTGCTTAGAGTGCCATAACAGTGTACCACAAACTAGGTGATCTAAACAGCAGAAATTAATTTTCTCACAGTTCTGCAGGCTAGAGGTTCAAGATCAAGGTGTTGCCAGAGTTGATTCCATTTAGAGGCTTCTCTTCTTGTCTTGAAGATGGCTGTGTTCTCACATGATCTTTCCTCTGGACATATTTGTGTTCTGATTTCTTCTTATAAGGACAGTACTCATATTGGATTAGAACCCATACTGATGGCCTCATGTTAATTCAGTTATCATTTTAAAAACCTTATCTTCACATAAAGTCACATTCTGAGGTGCAAGAGGCACAGACTTCAACATATGAATTCTGTGGGACACAATGAAGCCCATTACACATAGGTAGTGAAATAAGGGTCTTAGATTTAAACAATGTTTTTTTTTCTGACTCGCAGGCCAGATTTTTTTCACCCGACCAAAGCTGCCTCTCTGTTATTAATTCTCTTCTACACTGCCTTCATTCCGTATCACTGAGCAAATTCACTTCCCCATCCCAAGGGGGAGCTAGTTGCTAGTAAGATTCTGAAGATGGACTGGATGAACTGTAAGGATAAGAGGTGGAAGTCAGTAAGTAAAATGATTGAAATTCAGATTATGAAGGTTGTATAATTATTAGTCTGAAAAAGAGACATTTATTGAATGAATATGGATTGTTTGTCAATAACTGCTAGATTAATTGAATTCTACTCAACCAGTGAAATCTAGTTTAAGGGGAAAACAATAGACAGTCCCTAGGCCTATGTAGTCATTGCTTTATTTGTTCTTCACCATAACCTGTTAGGTGGATAAAGTTCCTTTATCTTTATCATTTTAGAGAATAAGGAGTAGAAGCTCAGAGAGTTTGTGTAACTTGCTCAAGTAGTGGAACTGGGACTCCAACCCATTTCTTTTGATTCAGAGTACAGTGATCTTTTGCCTGTACTTGCTGCCGCCCCATTCAATGTACCCATAGGATGCTGTGTGAAGTTCTGTAGGTAATTTGTAGATTCACCACGGGATGTGCTCTCAAAGGACTTCCTTTGTGAAACATCAAACTATCATACTTTTCACCCTCCTCACTCTGCCCCTGCTGAAGCTGACAGGTGCCCAAATGGATATGCATATCCACACTCACAAAGTCCATTTCATATTATACTTTTATTTGTGTTCTAAAAGTGGGACTTACTCAGAAGGGTAGGCCACTGATTGCTATGGAGTATGATTGGAAAGTTCACAAGCTCACATCTGCCCTAAAATATGTCTTCTAAAATATGTCTCCACCTATCTGCCAAGATGTCATACCTTTTCTCAACTGACTTTAACATCTTATCTGTAAGTGTGCTAGAATTGGTTTAAAAAAAATGTCTTTCAATTATTTCTTTAATAGTGCATTTCACTAGTGAGTGTGAAATCGGTTTTGTGGGTCAAAATCAGCATTTCAAATATGAAGTAGAATAAAATAAATTAGAAAATATTAAAGTGAAGTGATGTAATCAGAGGAAATATTACTTTATGACATTTTGTTTCCATTTTTCTTGAGTGTATGTGAGAGCTCACATATTGAATTTTTATAAAAAATGTATTTCTTGGGAGACGGCAGTGAGAAAAAAAGGTTAAGAAACTATCTTTTTTTAAAAAAATAACTTGGCCGGGCGCAGTGGCTCATGCCTGTAATCCCAGCACTTTGGGAGGCGGGTGGATCACGAGGTCAAGAGATCGATACCATCCTGGTCAACATGGTGAAACCCCGTCTCTACTAAAAATACAAAAAAATTAGCTGGGCATGGTGGCGTGTACCTGTAATTCCAGCTACTCAGGAGGCTGAGGCAGGAGAATTGCCTGAACTCAGGAGGCGGAAGTTGCGGTGAGCCGAGATCCCGCCATTGCACTCCAGCTTGGGTAACAAGAGCGAAACTCCGTCTCAAAAAAAAAAAAAAAATAAATAAATAAATAACTCTATACTTTTTGATTTGAGATTTATTTTGTTAATATTGTAGAAGTTATGGTCCTTCTTTCAAAATATAAGAACACGAATCTACACACCTATGTTTTGAGTACAATTTTAAAGAGCTGATAGGCCATATGAATCTCATCCACTGAGATCAAGTTAAGGACATCTGCTCTAGCTAAAATGGCATGTATTCTCTGGAAAGGGGAGAAATGGTTTGGAGATCTCTTCTGTGCTCTTTGCCTCAACATTTAAATATTCAGCCTGAATGTTAGCTTTAGCATTTTAAAGCTAGCAGTGTTGCCTAAAGAGGATGAGATGATGAGATGTTAGCAACATTTGGTTAACCATTTTTATTAAATAAAGTAAAGCTAAGTATACAAGGGTGTTCAAACCATTTCACACTAGCTCCACTGAACTTACATTCCAAAGAGGAAGAAAGGCAATAAGGAACTAAATAATAAATGAACAGGCCGGGTGTAGTGACTCATGCCTGTAAACCCAGCACTTTGGGAGGCCAAGGCAGGGGGGTCATAAAGTTAAGAAATCGAGACCATCCTGGCCAACACAGTGAAACCTCGTCTCTACCAAAAAAAACACAAAAATTAGCTGGGCTTTGTGGCACACACCTGTAGTCTCAGCTACTCAGGAGGCTGAGGCAGGAGAATCACTTGAACCCAGGAGATGGAGGTTGTAGTGAGCTGAGATCACGCCACTGCACTCCAGCCAGAGCGAGACTCCTTCTCAAACAAACAAACAAAGCGATTTCACATAGGGTTAAGTGTTAGAGGAAATAATTGGAATGATCAAATAGAGAAAACTGGAGAGTAGTTATGATAAGGTAAGGAAGATACAGTAGTTTATTTTGAATTAAGGTCCAGGGAATCCCTCTTTTATTAGATATGATTGCTATAAGAATATCTGTGGTCATGACTTCTCTACCACATTACAACCATCAGTGCTTTACGATATTTCAAGCACTCCATGAATATTTATAGATTGGTGATTTTATTTATTTCAGAATTGATGGAGAAAATATGGCTAAGAGTATAGATTCTGGCATCAGACTGCCTAAGCTTGGATCCTTGCTCTGTCCTTTACTGGCAATGTTGTTGGAGGCAAGTTATTTAATCTTGTTGACCTTCTGTTTCTTCTAGTTTATCTCCAAAATGGGAAAAATAGTATTACCTATGTGATAAGGCTGTTAGGAGGATAATAGGTTAATAAATGTAAAGAACTTGTCTATTACATTTTCTGGTTGTGCACTCCAGAATTCAGTGGCTTCAAATAACAGATATTTTATGATATCTAACAATTTTCTGGGTCAGGAATGTAGGCAGATCTCAAAAGGGCAATTCTTCTCCTTCATTCTTCTGCTTCATCAGTTGGTCACTGGTAGTATTTGGCTGGCAAATGAGCTAGTTGGGAGGTCCAGATGGCTTTACCCACATATCTGGCATATGGCTGGAAGGATAAAAAGATTGACCAGAGGTTCTATTTGTGACCTTCCCAGCAGGCTTTCTCAGGATAATCACATTTCTTATGCAGAGGTTCAAGATTCTGAGAAAGAATGTTTTAAGAAAAGAGAAATAGATGTTGCCAGATTTTTAGGTGCTAGGTCCAGAAACTAACACAGACACAGTTTTGTCCTGTTCAGCTCATCAAAGCCATTAGAGAACCAACCCAGGCTTAGGGAGGAATTCTGGATTGCATCTCTCTATGGGAAAAATGTAAAAAAAAATATGTAGCCATTTTAACCTGCCTCACTATCTACAACACTTAGAAAGTATTAGGTAAGTCCCTAAGCTATAATTATTATATCTTCTTTTTACCTTAAAAAAAAATCTGGTTATGATTATTTCTGATTGAGTAGCAAAATCAACCTTTAGCCTTGATTTTTCTTTACCTTTTCCATCCCTAATTTTTAAAAATAGCCCTCATCCCTAGGTGCCAGTTGGAGATTTAAAAACAGCCACGCCCTTCACAAGCCAGTGAGTGAGTATTAATTGTGAGAATTTCCCTCTAATGATAGCAACAGTTTTTATTTATGTCGTAAGTCACACATACCTTGGTTTCGGTTTATTCATTGGTACCCCATAATCCCACTAACATTACCACACAGTTGTGTGTGTTTCTTCTTCGGAGAACAAGGGAACAAGGGCTTAGCAGAAAGGTGACATCTGAGTACATTAAAATTCATAGTAAATAAAATGTTCCTTGACTCATATACTACTTGACTGAACCCCAGGTTGTTACTTTTTTCTCCCCAATATCAACAAAATCTTCCAAATTCAAAGAGCAGAAACACAAAGCCACATAAAAAGTCGAACAAGTTCACATTTTAAAATTTCTCGTAAAAGACTGATGATTGTGTGACATTAATCTCAACAGACATTTCCTGTAACTGCTTATACCCCATAAGGAATCAGCAGCTAATAGGGCTTCTGCATTCTTATCTATTGGCTTGGCTGTCTAAATGAGTATTTATTTGCTTTGACCAACTGTGCCTATCCCTCATTTTTTATTTAACTTTTTTCAGATTTAATACTGTCCTGAGGTACACAAATGTTCTTTTTGGTTTGTGAAGCTCAAGGTCAATTTAAAGGCAAGTCCCTAGAGAAGTGAGCATTTGTGACTAGGTCATCTATTTCCCTGAATCTGTTACAGCTTTTGAGATATATGTAAGAAGTAGAAAACAGATAAGCCAAATTGGTTTGAGACATGGGGCACCTCCAAATGGAGCACTATTGACCATGAAAGTGTAGCATCACAGTATTTATTTGGGGAAAAGATCCATTTGATCATTTTATCCTCTGGGAAGCTACAATGTCTTCGTCCTTCTTTTATTAAAAAGTTCTTTACAATGTAACCCATTCCACCCCCTTCAACCACACCCCCACCCTCCCAGCCTCCGATTTGTCTATTAAACAAATTCTGTTTTGAGGTCATTTTTCCCTAAGTTTCCCAGAATTACTACTCCCCCCTCCCAAAACTGTTTTAATTTGTGTAGCAAGGCTACCCCAGAGGGATATTGCTAGCAGGAGTATTGATCCAGTAATGGAGTTGCAGTTCAATTGTGGTGACAAGAAGCCCTATTTTTTTTTTCCTTTAAGGATGATAGAGATATTTGGACTTCAGAGGGTAAAATTTGCACATGAAATCACCTGATTTTCCTTGTGACATTACGTTTTACTGCTTAGGCAATACACTTGCTTTAGCAGTTTGCTCGAAGTTCACACATTTGCACCTTTTAAATAGCTTTCAGAATGAAGGCTGTGATTCCATCTTAGGGAGAGAAAAGTTGCCCTCTCACAAGTGGGAAGCTGATATTCCTTGGAGACCACTGGTCTTCTTATGTGTGACATTATCCCCATTATCATACTGGGACTCTCACAGACTTTCCCTGAAGCACGGTGTGGTGGAAAGAACACTAATGAGGAGCCAGGAGGCCTGGCTTTGATACTCTTCTGCTCTTCACCAGCTGCCAATGCTGAACTAGGCACTTAACCTTTCTGAGGGTCCTCTTCCTCTGCCATTTAAAACAAGCATAAGGAGCTATGTGATCTGATGGGCTCCTTTCCAGTCTAAAATACAAACCAAGATATAACAAGCTTAAAATATTAATAGTTCACTTTGGTATGAATTGAGAATGGACAGTGTCAAAGGAAACACTTTAAATCATTTTTGTTTTAATGTATTCCTTAATGCTAGTGTGAATAACTCATTTCTTTCACCTGAGATTTTTAACCAAAAGCTGGCTCTATTGTCCTCACTTCTGATGAGACACTCTGAGAACCTTGCATCGGGTGTGAATATGGGAAATGATGAGCTGATTTCTGAGTTTCAGTCACCTTTACACAGCAGCATTTCCAATCAGACTGATGTTCACAGTTCTATTTCTGGCAGCAACCTGCTTGGCCACAGGGTTTGTACAATTTCTTTTTTTCTCAACACAGCACTTTCTCAGTACACATAAACTCTGTGCTAATTATTTTGGCTATTAACTGAGAAAGAAGAAAAGCTCACATTTGCTAAATCAAGAATGACGGAGTGGATTCAGAAGTGCTCTCTCAACAAAGTGGTTTACACTCTGGAGATAATGCAGACTCTCTTTGCCTCAATGTACGGCTCACAAATATTGATTAATCATTTTTCTTTATTAGCTTATGCCCTCATGGTGTTATAATGCATTTGACTTTCTTCTGTCTTCCAGGAGTGGGATATTATAAACCTGGGCTGACACTTCAGCAAAAGGATTCCAGAGGTGTCTAGAGATAGGGAAACAGATAATTAATGTCAGTCTCCTCTAATAAAAAATAAATGTTAGAGAGAGGGGGTGTGTTTTTCTCACGTCCTTTAAAACCTTGTGCTTTGAGTATGTGACAGTGGTGAGGCAGAAGACACTGCAGTGAAATCATTCAGATCAGGAGGTTCATTCTTCTGTTAATTCCACAGTGCTTCCTGAACACACTTTTCTGTTCCTTTTAAAGAAGGGTCAGAGGCCTATTCTAAGACCTCTATGGCTGTCAAATAAATATTAGTGTTCCGGTAAAGGAGAGATTCTAGTTGAGGCCTTTCCCTCTTAGCTACCTAAGAAGTGTGTATTTTTAGGTGCAAAGGAAAGAATTCAGCTGCCTTTTTTGTCCTTGTTGATAAGCATAGTCTTAATAGTCAGAACTCTCTGGCTCTAAGCATGAAAAGAAACTGAGTTAACACATAAAAGGGGTGCTTCACACATAGGACTGGGAAATGGGAAGTTATAAGGACCCCAAACATTATCTCTCTGTACATAGGTTTTCTTCTCATGTTGCAAGCTGGTTTTTATCACTCAGTCAACACCATGGGGAAGAGAGCCACTTTGCGGGCCTTGAGATCCCTATCTTATTTCAAGAAAACAGAGCATACTAAACCAAGGGTCTTTCCCCCTCAGTTGGAAATTCCGCAGGAGACAATTTTATTATCTTAGCTCCTGTCAAAGGAGTACTTTTCCTTGAATTAACTATGGTAAGTGGGTTTGGTAAAGAAACACATACCTGGCTGCCAGGAACATCCTCTTCATCCTCTTTACCACTATGAAGCGAGGAAGCCTGGCAAGAACGATTACCTAAAGGACCTTTGACCACTGTCAAAGACCTGAACTTTCATAGTCACACTCGAAAGTAAAACACAATGTATGTTCTCAGTTGATCTTCCTTATAGGTGGTTGTCAAGAGGGGTTTTACCTTTGTGCCAATATAGAAAGTAGGACCCAAAGCTGAGGACAAGACATTCTCCTATTACCATTTCTTTGAAATTTAAACACTGTTACTGACTTCACTGCAGAAGAGGAGGATTTTGTTCCCTTTGACACCCAGCATCCTCACACACCAACACGCATGCTTATTCACCTCTCCCATCCCACTTTTATATGCACCACTCTCACACAACGTATTTCCTGTTTTCACAGTATCAATTCTGGATAGAACAATAATTTAGTGTTTATATTATTATGAATATGTGAATGTTATTTACATAGAACTATGGAAAATATAGCATAAGCCAGAATAAGTTAATCCATACTATAGTAAGGAGCAACACCAGAATTTCATTGGCTTTCGGTCATGCAAAGTCAGCTCCAGGTTCAAATGACTTGCCAGGGCATTTGTCCTTCATGCATGACACAGCTATCTAGAATGTTCTGATCTTCTGGCTGGACCCACTCAGTAATGATTTTGAAGGGAAAAGAGACAGAGAAGTGAGTGAAAAATCCAGGGGCTTTTCATTGTTTAAAACTGAAAGTGATCATTTGTTATTTTTGCTCACAGTTGATTGACTCAAACTAGTCACATGGCTTTGTCTAATTGCGTGGATATCGGGATCTGGAATTTTTGGGAGGGAAAAGTAAATGGGATATTGGTGTTGTCTACTATATGTCAGATTACTTTTTCTCTTTTTTCTACTTTTTCCTGAATTAAAAAAATTCCTGAAGCTCATAATTGTTTTGTTATTTTATTTGCTGATACAGAATATGAGATTTGTCTACTTGACCATATCTCTCCTTTAGCATTTTGACTAGTTCCATTCTTGACTGGGTTTTCTCCATAGCAGTTTTGGAGTTGTTTTCCTGAACTCTTTCCACCTTTCACTTTGAGCTGATCCCAAATATTTCTCTTTTTTGGTTTTACATATTCATTTTGTCCTACATATTCATTCATGTCCTACAGTGATTTCTTGAGATGGGTACATTAGAGGTAAATTTTTCAATAGCACACATATCTAAAAATAGGTTTTTAAATTTCATTTTTATATATAAAAATGATTTCCCCCCATCTCCTTGAATAGATTTCCCTTTTCTTCAAGTTTCATATTGCTGTTGGCTTGTTTCGGTTTGTTTTTAATGTTAGAGAATTTTTTCAGGTATCTTGTGATTTTTGGATGTATGCTTATGTATGAGGATTAGCCACTAAAAAGCTTATTAGAATGTTTGTGTGTATGTGTGACTTGTTGATTATAGGTTTAACCATAAAGTGTCTTTATTGGGTGGTCTCATAGGGGATTCAAAATCAATAGGTTTAGATCTTTTTCTTGTAAATGGTTCAGATTCTCCAGATAAGATTTCTCTCCTGCTTGGATGGTATAAATCTGTCTACCAGCATCCTTGGAGCTAGGAGGGAAAAAGAGGACTGGGGATTTCAATATAAATGTATAGACTTTACTTTGTTCCCCTGTTTTCAATACAGAATACCTGGTTCAAAATCTGGCATTGGTATCTCTTAATCCTGAATAGCTCCGTACTAGATTCCACATTCTAAATCTCTGGTATTCTGCCAGATTTTTGGCTGAGCAGCATGGAAGAGGAAATCTTGAAGTCTAATTGCTTCTCATATAAACTTTCAATAAGTCCTCTTATCCTTAGTTCACATTCACTTGTACTTCTACATGTTAATAGTTTGCCCTGGATTCATGAGATTTTCAAGAGAATATGAAGAAAATCGAATTTTTTTTCAAATTTACTTACTCCTATCTTAGGATTTAACTTCCTTTGCCTTCCCAGATTGATTATCATTTTCATTCATATGCTGTTTTTCTAAGTTGGAAAACCCCTTATATTGTCATTTAAAAATTGCATTATGAAAATTTTCAAGCATGTACAAAATTTTTAAGCATGTAAAAAATACAGAGATAATAATAATAAGCTTCCATGTACTCATTTGCTACAACAAGTACCAATATATTGTTGATATGTTAAGCACCCTCCCCTTCTATTCCAACATCCCACTAGAATGTTTTAAAACAAATCCTAGACACACATGATTTAATTTGTAGCTAATGCTCATGCTAATAGAACAAGTAAAGACTTAAAAATATATAATTGTAAAGCAACATATGCCAAAAAGCTAGCAGTAATTATTTAATATTATCCAATACCCAAATCCATTCCAATTCTTTCTGGTTATCAGAAAATGGTGTCCTGTTACTTTGTTTCTTTTTTTGAAAAAATTAGAATCTTTATACTGTCTAAAAAATTAGAGTCTTTATACTTTGTACTTGATCAGCAAGCAAGCATAGTTGACCCAGTCATCAAACATGAGGCCATATGATTGCTCTATCTCCACCCATTTGTGTGGAGGAGTGACCATATGCCACAATCACTTCATGAGTCTTCAGTTTTTGCCTTTTACCCAAGCACATTTATTAAGTGTCCTTGGTCATGCTCCAAAGTGTTGTGATTTGGACAAGAAATTATGTAGTCACTCTATGCATGTGGACAGGTCCTATCAATGGAGAAGTCCATAAGGGACTTTAATACTTTATTTTTCTCTACAAGTCTTAGGTCTTGCAAAGGCCTTACTTTTTAAAACGAGCTCGTAATATCCATTCCTCCTCTTTTACCCAGTTTCTAGTTGAAGAGGGGATTGAATAGTCAGATAAATTTCCTTTATAATGTATAGCATGCTCTTGAGGTATTGCTCAATTTCTTCAGTTCAGAACTTCAGTCTGGGCATGTAATTCTCATTCTACAATGCTGAACTTGAAGCATTGATCTTGGGTACAAATGCGAGTTTCACTCACTTGAGGATGGAAATGATTCGTAGTACAGTTATTATCATTCTTTAATTAATTACCTGAGCAGCTCCCTGTGACATATTCCATCTCCCAGTCCCTGTGCCTTCTGTTTTTTGTGTGATTCGGTGCTTAAAAAACTATAAATAAAATCTATTTTGAGCTCTTCCTTGTCTGTGAGGACTTATAGTTCTACAGCTATGTTAGGTTTCATTGTCAATCTGTTCCCACTTGCTTTATAATATCTTCCAGGAATTCTTTGCTTTTCTGGTTTGTGGTAGTATACCACCTGGCTTTCAAGTGCTTTTATGGATTTATTTTTTGTCACTTTACTTTCTGTGTCATTAGAAAAGGGATTTGCGGAAACAAGGAAGGAAGCTAAACTCAAGGGTATTTGAGTTTAATGAAAACCTCTATGCTTTTTTTCTTATTATTACAGACTTCTTAAAACTTTATTTCATTTTTCTCTATTTTTATATATACATATATATATATATATATATATATATATATATATATATATATATTTATAAACTTCTAGAGACAATCTTCCAATAGAAGATCTACTGAATATAACAACAGATGTGCGTAGTCATACACGAACTATAACTGCTAAAATCTCTCACTGAAGGATGAAGAGATGGGCTTATTCTCTACAATTACAAGAGAAGTTCTATCAGAAAATTAGAATTCTATTTATAGAAGATAGATAAAGCTGATGCGATTCAGAAAAATGCAAATAAGAAATGATAATGAATTGCCACTACACACTGACCAGAATCAGTAAATGAGAGAGACTAATATCACCAAGTGTTGGCAAGGATGCTGGGTAACTAGAATTATTCTATGAGTATGTGACAGTGGTGAGGCAGAAACTGTTAAATTTATGAATTTAACAATCTAAAATTGTTTAGAAATTATGGTTTTATGAAAGGAAAGTGAACCAACAGTTTTGTAGTGCTTTCTAGAATTTGTAAACATGAAAGACTTCTCAATGGAAATATAACACAGTTTATAACTGTAACCGCCCAACAGTTCACCTTGCCCACCACCTAGACAGAGCATATTTATCAAGACAGGGCACTTGCAATGAAGAAAAAGTAATTCACACAGAGGCAGCTGTGTGGGAGACTGGAGTTTTATTATTACTCAAATTCGTCTCCCTGAAAACTCGGTTACCAAAGGTTTTAAGAATAATTTGGTGGGTGGGGGCTCAGGAAGTGGGGAGTGCTGATTGGTTGGGTTTGAAATGATATAATAGAGGGTCAACGTGAGTTCTTCTTGCTGACTTCTGTTCCTAGATGGGGTGGCAGAACTAGTTGAGCCAGATTACCCTTCTGGGTGGTGTAATCTGCTGCATCAGAATGCAGGGTCTGCAAAAGATCTCAAGCATTGATCTTATGCTTTGCAACAGTGATGTTATTCCCAAGAGCAATTTGGGGAGGTTCAGACTCTTGCAGCTGGACGTTGTATGACCACTAAACGATAATTTCTAATCTTGTAGGCAATGTGTTAGTCCTACAAAGGCAAAGTGGTCCCTAGGAAAGAAGGGGGTCTTTTTGGGAAAGGGTTATTATCAATTTTGTTTCAGAGTCAAACTATAAATTTATTCCCAGGTTATTTAGGCCTATGCCCAGGAAGGAACAATGACAGCTTAAAGGTTAAAAGCAAGATAGTGTTGGTTAGGTCTGATCTCTTTCACTGTCATAATTTCCTCAGCTATGATATTTGAAAAGGCAGTTTCATAACATTCAAACTTAATGCCCATATGCTCTGTCAGATTAATGGCATAATCAGGGAAGTAGTTTACTAACTAAGAATGCATGTCACTCTGAAATGGTACCTGAACCTTATATCATCCACAGCATAATTTTGACTGCTTTGATAAGGAAGATTTTTTCCCAATCGACTTTTGCTGCACTGAATACATAAAATAAGTTTTTAAGTAAACAATGTTTAAATCAAAGTGCAATGTTTATTCTCAAATACATATTTAAATCAATGTATAGTCTTTTTAGTTTAATTAAATGTGATTTTCTCAAACTTTGTGTTAGATTAAGAATTAACTATGTAAGCTTTTCTCTTTTGGTTCACCTAAACATTTTCTTCTCCTATATTAAGATATACATGAAGGCAGTTAATTATAATTTGTTAATGGTGATCATAATGACTCAAAACATGAGAAATTCAAACATTTTTTCCATTTCAATACAAATTAGTTTTCAGGACAGACACAGAGAAATACATGAGTGCATTCTGCTTTGTTTGGCTCATTTAGAAGAAAAACTGTAGCACGTAAAATCAGTGGGAAAAAAATTACACAAGTTTATCTTTTAAAAATTATTTTCATTGTGAAATAATACATGTTCACATAGAAAAGCACAGAAAGGCCTAAACAAGAAAAGAAGAATCTAGAGAGCCATTATTAATATTTTTCTATTTCTATATAGGTTTTTCCATATATATACATATACACAGTATGTACTTGGGTGTCTGTATTTCATATGTATGCCCACATACAGATATACATAGAAATACAGGGTGTGTGTGTGTGTGTGTGTGTGTGTGTGTGTGTGTATGCATTTCTGCGAGTATATATTCTGTTTTATAATTCTTAAAAATTAGCAATAAAAGATGAGTATATTCTAATGCTACAGTATACAATCTGGAAAAAAACAAATCAACTGTTCCTTTACTGTATATTTTAGTTTATTAAGCATTTACTATACGTTGCTTCTTTACTCAGTGCTGAGGTTACAATTTCTGCCCTAGAGAGCTATCAGTTTATCAGAGAGATTAAACAGACAATTTTGCAAGAGTGATAAATTCTGTAGTAGAAGAATGCCCAGGATATACGAGAACACACAGCAGGATATTTAATTCATTACTGGAAATAACCAGGATGTTTTTTCAGAAAAGGTTCACATCTGAGCTAAGTATTGAAGAGTGAGTATGAGTTTCAGTGAAGGTGGTGGGTCTAGATATGGGGAGGTGGGTGGTGGATCCGCCTAAAAGTTAGGAGAGTAAAGCACATTAGAAAAAGTGAAAGCAGTCTCCCATCACCACAGGATAGGGTAACGAGAGAGGCGTGGTGAAATGAATGATAAGGCTGGAGAATTAGGTAGGAACAGATAATTAAAAATCAGTGTAAGTGTTTGAATATCATTCAGAAAGTACTTGAGAGCTAAGGAAAGATTTTAAACAGGGGAGTGGTGTAATCAGATTTGCAATTTTGAATGCTCTACTGAGCAGTCTGGTGAGTGCATTGGAAGAGATGAATATAGAGTTACAGAGTGTAGTGAGAATTGATCATGATTCTATGAAAGGAGATAAATACACACATATACTGAAGAAGAGGCAGTGGGGATTAAGGGGAAGAGGTAAATTTGATGGTTAAGTTTTGACAGCAATATTGCTGGAACTGAGTGATTGTGTGTGAAGTATGAAGGGGAGGACAAAGACAGTGTTCATATTTGGATTTATAATTTGAAATCTAGATGATTGGGCATTGTAGAGAATAAGATTTTGGAAAGAAGATGAGTTTCATTTTCAACAGATTGGGTTTGAGATTCATGTGGAACATTCCAAATAAGTCATGGGTAGAAGGGCTCAGCTGAAAATTTAGAATGGATAGGACGATAGATATAGATCAGTGTATCTCAACTTTGGTATACATAAGAAACTACTTAAAAAAAGTTTTTTTTTAATTGGAATGCCTATGTGGCATTCCACACCAATTAAATCAGAATCTCTAGGTGCAGGAACCAGGCACTGACATTTCTTTTTTTTTTTTTTTAACTTTCATTTTAAGTTTAGGTGTACATGTATAGGATGTGCAGGTTTGTTACATAGGTTGATGTGTGTCACAGGGTTTGAATTATTTCATTACCCAGGTATTAAACGCAGTATCTATTAGTAATTTTTCCTGATCCTATCCCTCCTTCCACTCTTCACCCTACAATAGGCCCAGGTGTGTGTTGTTTCCCTCTGTGTGTCCATGTGTTCTCTTCCTTTAGCTCCCACTTGTAGGTGAGAATATACAGTATTTGGTTTTCTGTTCCTGCATTAATTTGCTAAGGATAATGGTCTCCACCTCCCTTCATATTCCTGCAAAGGACATGATCTTGTTCTTTTTATGGCTGCATAGTATTCCATAATATGTATGTACCACATATTCTTTATCCAGTCTATTATTGGTGGACATTTGGATTGATTCCACATCTTTGCTGTTGTGAATAGTGCTGCAGTGAACATATGTGTACATGTGTCTTTATAATAGAATGATTTATTTTTCTTTTGGTTTATACCCAGTGATGGGATTGCTGGGTCAAATGGTATTTCTGACTTTAGGTCTTTGAGGAATTATCACTGTAGTGTCTTTCACAATAGTTCACCTAATTTACACTCCCACTAACAGTGACTAAGTGTTCCTTTTTCTGTACAACTTTTCCAGCATCTGTTATTTTTTGAATATTGATATTAGTCATTCTGACTGGTGTGAGATGTCATCTCATTGCGGTTTTGATTTTCGTATTTCTAATCATCAGTGGTGCTGGGCTTTTCTTCACATATTTGTTGGCTGCATGTATATCTTTTAAAAAGTGTCTATTCATATTCTTTGCCACTTTTTAATGGAGTTTTTTTTCTTATACATTTGTTTTAAGTTCCTTATAAAAAACACTGACCTTTCAAAAACTCCTTGAATGGTTCCAGTGGGTATCCCAAGATTTAGAATCATTCTCCCAAAGAGATGACATAGACCAGTGGATCTCAATGTTGACTCTTCAACAGAATCATTTAAAGTGCTTTAAATATTCTCAAGATGCAGGACACATCTTGCAAGCATTAAATGGGAATGTATAGAGATAGAGTACATACAGCAGTATTTTTGATACCAGGTTTATTGAGGTATAATTCACATAATATAAAATTCATCCTTTTAAGGTGTCCAATTCAGTGTTTTTTAGCATACTAAATTCATATGGACAATTCATATAAGTAGTGTCATACAATATATGGCTTCAAATCTGGCTTCAATGTTGAATTAAAATAGGAATAAGAAACATCCTTGTCTTGTTTCTAATCTTAGAGGAGAAGCATTCTTTTTTTATGATTAATTACAGTGTTAGCTGTGGGTGTTTTTAGTTTGTTGCTATAGATATGAGGTTGTTTATTGAGTTTCCTGAATTAATTGTGAAGAGCCTGATTTTCTGTCATGTATACCCCTCGATATCTCTGCTCCGTTAGCTTAGTGGTCAGCTAATGACTTCACATAGATTTCTTTGAATGTGTTGAACCAGTAAGTTGATGTCATTTTGCTGAAGGGCTTTGAGTGCATGTGTTTGAGGGGAGTATTTTAACCTCCCATTTCAGGACAATAATTAAAGATGTGCTCATTTTCTTTTAGCAGATTAGTGCTTTAAAGGTTAATGAAAATTAACTCAGAGATTCCAGCAGGTAGTTTAAAAACTCTACTTTAGCCTTCATTTCCTGCTTGTGCAAAGCCTCAGAGTTATCCACAGGTGATTCAGACCTCCCAGGTCTTTCCTGCGCATGTGCACCTCCCTGCAAGTGCACATGGTCTTCTAGAGTTCCAGGAATACGTTAGATATTTTCAACATTCCATATGAAAATCCCATCCCCCAATGTTTTCTTTTAACGTTTTTGCTAAGTCTCTTACTTATCCCAACTTGTGTCACTGCCTCAGCTGCACAATTGAATAATCGGCACTGACTGATTTCAACAAATTTCTTAAGGACAGGGCTGTTCATACCAAATGAGCTCCTGTCTTAGATTTGAGTCAATTGTCAGTGACATCAGATAAAAACAAGCCCCGAGAATGAAAGTGCTAGTGAGGTGAATAGTGACAGTTCTCTAGGGATGGGGTTTTCCACGAACTCCAAACTCGTTCACTTCCCTCCAGTGGCTCCTGGGCTTCTAGAGTTTACAGTTTGTGTAGCTTTTGGTTGGAAGGCTACCAAGGACATAGGAAGGGGATAGGGAAGATTGAAATGCCACAAAGCTTGCTGTTTTTACCAAGGGTCAGTTGATTTTCTGGAATAAATGTTTCTCAGATTTTTGCAAGCCTTTGTTTAATTGCTAGAGTTCTGACAAAGTTTACTTTTTTCCCATTTTTAGTAGTATTCTCTCTCTCTCTTTTTTTTTAATGGAGGAGTGGATTTATGGAGGTCTGTACTCTGCCATTCATAGGGGTTCCTATTGTAATTTGTATACTGCCTTACAGATTACAAAGTTTATTTTTTTTCCCATTTTTAGTAGTATTCTCTTCTTTCTTTAATGGAGGAGTGGATTTATGGAGGTCTGTACTCTGCCATTCATAGGGTTTCCTATTATAATGTGTATACTGCCTTACAGATTCCAATGTTCAGGAAAAGTTGAAAAACACTGGTTTTTAGAGAACAGAAGATCAAGAACAGATTCTAGAAAGCACAAACGTTTAAGACCAGGAAGAGGAGCAAGAGCTTATAAATAAGGCAGATAAGGAATGGCACTGAGATGAATGGGCTTATACAAAGCAAAAGAAGAGTTTTGGGAATAGGATAATTAAAGCTATTAAATGCTGCCTAACACAGATCAGAAAATTGATTCAAAAATACTGATTTGAATTATCTACTAAAAAGTCACATATATTTTTTAGGTGAATTTTGGTGGAATGATGGAGGCAGAATCCTGACTATAGTAAGTTGTTATATAAACGGGAGGTTAAGAAAGAGAAAGTAGCTGGAAAGAGAAGTAGAGATAATATAGACCTGTAGCTGGAACAGGACATGAAATAAAGAAAGTTGCGTTCTCCCAGGGTTCAGTTTAACCGCTCTATTTATTATTCATAAATTTTCTTTTTGGCCTCTATTCTAGACCATAGGGCTATCACTAGTGATTTGGACTTGTGGGTGAGGAGAGTGACCTTTCTCCCATTATATAATGAAGAAATGTAATCTTAGACATATTAGTCATGCCTCTAAATAGATTCTCAATGAAACAGTGGTGACAAATAATAGCTAGATCTATGAAGGGCAGTAGACTGAAGCATGAATAAAGTCTGAGAAAACTGAGATTAAATCCCACTTTACCACGCTACTGGTACTAGCTGTATGACCTTGACCAAATTACTTGGACTCTCTTGACTTTGCTTTCCTCATGTGAATAATAATGCTAATCATTCAAGATTGTCATGGGGTTCAATTGAGATAATGCCCAGTCTTGGCAATAAAGAGAAATCCTAGTTCTGCCTCTTGGATGCTGCATTAGAATGGAAGAGTTAGCTTTCTAATATCTCCATTTTCTCATCTATACCATTAAAAGAGTTAGGTTATATAATATTTATGCTTCTTTTCAACTTTATCTATATGAGGCTTCCAATTTCTTTTAGTTGAGTACTATTCTTCATGCACTTTGTGGGATAGATAGATATTTGGAGTTGGCCTGGGACTTAAACCAATCTATAGATGACAGTTTCCACTAGAAAAGGCATTCTAAAGAATTGGCTTACAAATAAACTGTGGAAGATAGCTCTGCCAAGCTGGGTAATAGTTTTAAATAGATGGGCTCAACCCAGGATATATAATAGAGAGTGCTCACAAATGCATATTTCTGATCCTTTAGAAATGAGCTTTGAAGACAGCACAACTGGTGTAATATCAGATCCCAAAGTTAAGTCTCCATTTTGGATGGTCCTGGATTGATCATTATAACTGAAATATTTCTGTGTTTATGAATGTTTATAAATGCTAGTTTTTGGCAGTTGAGGAGACTTTGAAGAAGTAAACTGCACAAGGGAGAACAAGTTTGAAGCCAGACAGTGTTCAGGAGGAGTAAAGCAGAGAAAAGTGTGAGTCATTGGTAAGACCAGCAAGTGTTATAAGACCCAGATTAGATAAGGGACTCAGAATCTCAGGACAAGGGAGAACTGGAGGCCCAGTAAGGGTAAGATGGGCCAGAACAGAAAGAACAAAACAAAAAGGATTTGCCTTCTCAGAGACTGAGTTCTTTTTCCTACTAATGATATCAGTTTGTTTTGTTGAATTTACTGATGCATTGTGGTAGAATTTTATTTGAGTAGGTTGTATATAATTTAACCTCCCATTTCAGGACAATAATTAATGATTTGCTCATTTTCTTTTAGCAGATTAGTGCTTTAAAGGTTAAGAAAAATTAACTCAGAGATTCAGAGATTTAAAAGGAGATGAAATAATTAGGAAATAAAAACACTGAAAAGCAACACTAGATTCATTGTGATTTCATTAAAAAACAGTTTTTACACAACTTTTTTTAATTATAAAAGCTTCCTCTTTAATCAAGGCTTTTAATATAAACAAATTTCTTGAATAAAATGGAAAGTTTCCAGAACATTGAAATATAAATCCACAAGTCACCAAATATACAACACCTGACAGGAAAAACAAAAACAGCAAGTTTACATGATCCCTGTAACAGCCATGGTCTTAATCTCAGATGCTTTCTCCATCTTCCAAGTATGTTCTGGATACAGGGCATACCATAGCTTCTGGGATCATACTCAACTGAGACTGTGGGTTTACAGAGCACTCATCTGGCTGGGCTATGATAGTGGTGGCTCTACTCAAGAAGCAAAGCAGTTACCATCACATTCAAACAGTGTATTGAACATCTTTTAAATATGAAAGTGGGCAACATGAAGGCAACATAATATTGTTATCAGAAAGATGCTAGGAAGTAAGGACAGCTGTGTAAAACTTGGGGCTAAAAAGTGGCTTGCCAGCTTCATTTCCTTGGCTTCTTGGGTAGTGGGCACGAGAACAGTAAGATGTGAGGTTCTGGTTCGTGGATCATATAATGGACCCATCCTTGACTCTGCTGAATACCAGGATTCCTCCATTCAGATTCAGAAATCAAATGGTTTTAGGGACCAGCTTGGCTAAGTCTTTGGGCAGCATGACATGCTGATACTCAAACTGCTTGTTGTATTTGTTTGAATAGTAAATTTGTTTGCAAGACATGATTGCTACATCTGCTACCCTTCAGCCCTGCACTGCCAACCTCCAAGCAACTCCCAGCAACACCTTTACACAACTTTTAACACACGATGTCCCAACTGTGGTTTCTGGCTCAATTGTAAAGCTATGTCTACTTTGACCTTTTGTTCTCCCCCTGCTTATTTCCTTCAGGTGGCCTGTCACACAAATTTATGTTTAAAATTAAAGATGGCCGATTTTTCTTTAAGACTGCTCCAGTTCCACACTACTTCTTGAAATAACTGGAGCTGTCCAGGATGGACTGGGAATACCCCATCTAAATGGTCTGCATTACTGCGGGCTTCACATTCTCTCAGAGATGCTTTGCTCATGTATACCATTTGGCAAGAGACAGTCATTGGCATGTCCTTGGATGACCCCTTGCCTAAGTGGAGTTTTTGGATGGGACTTTTGATCAATGGGGGCTTTGTAGGCAGCTAGGCAGCACTGCTTCCCTGAAGATTTTCCTCAGCAACCTGAAAATGACACTAACATTATGAAAAATTTCTCCAAAGACAGACATTTTCAATTAGCCAAATTACACTAACAGTAATTTAAATCAGGAAGATTTAAGGCAGAGATAGTTTCTATGCCAGCCAAGAAGACGGCTCTGCCAGTTGAAAGGCAAGCACATCCTTCCCTGCCAGCTTGCAATGAGATGGTTCTTGCAGTGACAGCAGATCTACCATGCATGTTTGATTTAAAGCCTTCCATTACCATACCTTTGTAATTATCATCAGGCAATGATGAGTCCTGGGGAAAGTATGGAACTTAAATTCTAGGATCAAGAAGCCTCATCAAAATGCAGCACATGAAATGAATCTTTCTTCTTGGTATAGCTCTTCTTTTCAACCAATTGGTCTTGATTTAAGTAAAACTGTAGCAAAACCCTGTGCCAAAATTGTGATTCATTTTTACTTTGCTAATCAAAATGTTGTTTCACAATGCTCTGATGGTGTTCAAGACACCTTATAGGAGGTATGATTTTTCTTTAAGTTGGCTGGTGAAGATCCTTTATTTCATATGGAAGTCATGAGAACGATTTGTAAAGGCTCCTTTGATTGGTAAATTCTCTTATTGGACAGTGCTCTCACAATGATTCTATGGGACAAACGTTATACTGCTGACTTATTTGCTGTTCCTAAGGTTAATGATATGTAGACTACTGTACCTTTTATAAGGTACCTTTTTCCTACCTATGGAGTATATGTTGTTTAGGAAACATAAATTTCAGAGGATTTGTAAGGATGAGAGAGGTTGCTTTTTCTTTATGAGATCTAATGTCAATTAGCAACATTTTGTTAAATATCTAACTTTGCCCAGTGCCCTGTGCTTTACTTATAGTTAAGCAGCATGATGTGAAAAAAGAAGCATAGGCTTAATTCCAGATCTCAGTACAAATCTGAATTCTTCTTACTTGCAAATTGGTGTGACCATGGATAGATAGATATCTTTACCCCTCTACTGTCTGAAATCTCTCCTACAATATGGTGGTGTTGGAATATACCCTTCCAGGTCTCCTCCATCTTTGACACCTGTGATTCCATGAATATGGTAATCCCCCTCTTGAAGAAATAACCATCAGGCTCCAAGTTTAGTACTTAGTATATAATTTTGTTAAAAAAGTTATTTATGACATTCTAGCAATGCATATTTAGGAGCCATTTTCTTCCAGGACTTCTCTTCTACCTTTTATTATTTCAGATAATGGAAATTTGAAACCAAAAAGGGATATGTTAGCATTATTCTTATATTCATAGACTCAGGGTTAAAATAAAATTGGCTCCTTTGGTTTGGGGAATAGTATCCTCACTCAGACACCTGTGGCTCATTTAGTCTTTAACATTTGCTCACTTTGTATTACTATATTACATACCGAGTGCTGCCTTCCCAGCTAGATGATAAATTCTTATAGGTCTGGGATCATGTTTTTGGGCTCTAAATATCTCTAAAAAAATAAGCTTATGGAAAAATTGTACCAAAGATTTCCTTTTAATCACTGAAATGCAAACAATTTTTCACAACACTCAATGAAAACAGAATGTATACATAAATCATTTGTTGTACTGTAGTAAACTGAAGTTCAATTTGGTGTAATTAGTGTTAATTTGTTTTTAATTGACAATTCCTCTTAAAAATCATATGGTATATAGCTAAGTAGTTCTACTTCACAAATAGCTTACCTAGTATATAATTTTATATATACTAGGTCTTTGTGGTCTTTCTCCCCTTAAGACAATCCAGTGAAAAAATAGAGCACACACACACACACACACACACACACACACACACACACACAACTGTATACTTTGAAAACCAGAATATCTCAGTTTAGAGAGCAAATATGCCAGTCTCACAGCCTTTAGGGACGTCTCCCTTCACTGAGCTCTTCAGCTGTGATTTTGCTCTATTGCGATGCATATGCTGTGATGGGATTGGTTTGCTATCATAGTCTTTTATATTGGTACTGCCTCTCCAGAGAGATTGCAAATTTATTGACAGAAAAGACTATGCATTTTATGTTTCTTTATTCCAAGTGTCTAATCGAGTTTTATTTATTTAGAAAGACCTCAATTAATAGTTGCTGTAATTATGCAGGTAGGGCAATAGACATATTACCCATTGAAAGCTCATAATAAAATCAACAAATGTTAAGTCAGTTTATTAAACTTCCTAATTGACAAAACAAACAATGGAGAAATAGCTATCTTTATGCTAATTAAACAACTGTAAATTTTGTATCCTGTTTCTCTTATGTGGAAAGATATATTTTGATCTTTTAGATATTGCCATAGAGTTTAATCTGGGATCTTCTTATGTAGTGTAGGATATTTCAAGATTCAAAATGCTTTTAATTCAGTTAAAATAACAAATTTATTAGATAATTAAATTATTTTCTATATCAACACTGCTGTATACATTAAAATGGGAGGCAGCTTTGAAATTACTGAAAAAAAGATTTTTATTAATAGTAATTTATATGATATCTAATTCATGTCTCAAAATGCAAGTACAGATAATCCTTAAATTATATCTTTCATTCATATTTGAAGAATTTTGGCATTTTTTCAGAGGTAGACTATCCTAGACCTCTAACAGCACAGTAAATAAAACATTTATAAAGGTAGGTAGTATAAAAAGGGCAGTCTAGAAAAATCTATATAAATCAGAATCCCAAGAGTTCTTTTTAATATTCAGGATGAGAAGTAATTTTTCTCATTAAAGTCCCTTGGTGTGAATATGATAGTTCAATATTTTATAAATAATTAATAAAGTATTATTTCCTACAACTTATGAGTGTTTTGACAATTGAAGCTATGTTTGGAATATGAGTGTATATCTGTCTATGTGGAGAATAGATGATGATAAATGCCTGACACTGTGTGCCTTGAAAAAGACTAGACAAAATAATTTCTAAATTTTGCAGAAGGCAGAAATGATGCTTAGTGGAATTCTTTATGGTACAAATTTGAAAGTACCTGATGGAAGCAGTTCTTCATGCTTAAATCTGAATGGTATTAATAATAATACTATATGATACAAATAATGAGCTTGGAAGAGGTAAAATCTTGCAGAAAGCATGCTAGATGCTTTACTTGTTTAAGCTTCCCAACAACCCTACAATGTAGACATTAACATCCCCTTTACATTTGAAATAACTGGATCTTAGATGCTTAAGAACCTGAAGAAAATGAGTTTTGAAACTAAATCTGATCCCAAATCCCTCACATGCCAAACTTTATGCTCTTTTATTGCATCATGTTGATTTCCTGGGCTGAGGAAAAAGTTACTTTTCCTTTTGCTATAATATAAGTAGTTCTTTGCATACTGGTCTGGCACTGTCTTACACAGGATCTTCCAATAACTGCCAGTCACATAGTGACAATTATGCTTGATTAAGCAGATCCAGTAAGTACTTGATCGACTTCTTCCCATAAATGCTGACATTCTGCAGCCAAAGGGAAAAGAACACTTGCCGTGATTCTGAGCACTCTGGGCATCTCTCCTTGTCCCTCCCAATAACACCAGGCCCTGAGCTTCCTAAGATCAATGTTCCTAGAGTCTTACACTCAGCCCAGATTCCAGGGTTTCCATCAAATTCTTCCTTGGTAATTTGAGATTTTGAGGTCTGTGAGTCCTACAGGCAGACAGGTGGCAATTTATGAGATTTAAGGGTATGTTCAGCAAGTATCATTGTTGCTATTGGTCATTCTATTCCAGATAATTCATTGTTACTAATGTTGAATTCTTCACAGTGTTCCAGAATCCTCCAGAAATACATAGGAAAGAGTGGTTTGAAAATTATTAATGCATGCTATTATGAGAATATAAATATCCCCACAAGATAACCTCATAGCTATTGGCTAGCACATTGTTTTATAGTCTTTCAATCTGATGACTTCAGTAGTTTCTCAAAAGCTGGCTCAATGTTCATATGTATCAGAATTGCTCAACAATCTCAATATCCCTCTGGGCCCTATCCCCCTGCCTCAGATTAGCATACCCTCTAACATAGAGTATTAGAGTAATATAAGTAGCTTAATGTAATAAAGGTTACTTTTATGTAGAACTCAAATGGGGATCAAGCAACCTTCCTGAATGGCTTTCCTTTAAAAATGACCCAGGGATTTGAGCTCTTCCTTTGGAAGGCTCCCCGTTTCAGAGTTCCGTGTTTCTAGCCACATAGGTAAAGGGGTGGAGGGAAGAGTAAGGAAAACCTAGTGAAAGAAGGACTTGAATCTCAAAGCAGAAATTTTGAGTCAGGCCCTACTTTTGGCGTGCACTGATCACAGGGACCCAACTGAATGCAGGAGGACCGGGAATATGCCCAAGAGGCTAACAAACATGGTTGGGGGAATGAACACATAGCATTGTCTTTGCCTCATAAGTTATGTGAGTAAGACTGATTAGAATAGAGAAAAACAAAGTCAACCATGCCACATTTTGATGGAAATGAAGTTTTAATGGGTACCTAACAATGCCTTTGTAGTTGATGTAAGCCTGTACGAAGAAGATGTGATCATAATGTGACTTGTAGGCAGGTTATTTTCCTTTCCATACAGCTGCAGTAGAGTCTTTGGAAAAAAAAAATTTTTTTATTGCATTTTAGGTTTTGGGGTACATGTGAAGAACATGCAAGATAGTTGCATAGGTACACACCTGGCAGTGTGATTTGCTGCCTTCCTCCCCTTCACCTATATCTGGCATTTCTCCCCATGCTATCTCTCCCCAATTCCCCACCCCCTACTGTCCCTCCCCTATTCCCCCCAACAGACCCCAGTGTGTAGTGCTCCCCTTCCCGTGTCCATGTGTTCTCATTGTTCAACACCGGCCTATGAGTGAGAACATGTGGTTTTTCATTTCCTGTTCTTGTGTCAGTTTGCTGAGAATGATGTTCTCCAGGTTCATCCATGTCTCTATAAAGGACAAGAACTCATCGTTTTTGATTGCTGCATAATATTCCATGGTGTATATGTGCCACATTTTCCCGGTCCAATCTATCATTGATGGGCATTTGAATTCATTCCAGGTCTTTGCTATTGTAAACAGTGCTGCAATGAACATTTGTGTGCATGTGTCCTTATAGTAGAACGATTTATAATCCTTTGGATATATACCCAGTAATGGGTTTGCTGGGTCAAATGGAATTTCTATTTCTAAGGCCTTGAGGAATTGCCACACTGACTTCCACAATGGTTGAACTAATTTACACTCCCACCAGCAGTGTAAAAGTGTTCCTATTTCTCCACATCCTCTCCAGCATCTGTTGTCTCCAGATTTTTTAATGATCGCCATTCTAACTGGAGTGAGATGGTATGTTAATGTAGTTTTGATTTGCATTCTCTAATGACCAGTGATGATGAGCATTTTTTCATATGTTTGTTGGCCTCATGTATGTCTTCTTTTGTAAAGTGTCTGTTTATATCCTTTGCCCACTTATGAATGGGCTTGTTTTTTTTTTTTTTTTTTTTTTTTTTGTAAATCTGTTTTAGTTCTTTGTAAATTCTGGATATCAGCCCTTTGTCAGATGGGTAAACTGCAAAAATTTTTTCCCATTCTGTGGGTTGCCGAATCACTCGAATGACTGTTTCTTTTGCTGTGCAGAAGCTGTGGAGATTGATTAGGTTCCATTTGTCTATTTTGGCTTTTGTTGCCAAAGCTTGTGGTGTTTTGGTCATGAAGTCCTTGCCTACTCCTATGTCCTGAATGGTTTTGCCTAGATTTTCTTCTAGGGTTTTTATAGTGTTAGGTCTTATTGGAGTTTTTATTGAGTTTTATGGAGTTAATTTTAGTGTAAGGTGTCAGGAAGGGGTCCAGTTTCTACTTTCTGCACATAACTAGCCAGTTTTCCCAACACCATTTATTAAACAGGGAATCCTTTCCCCATTGCTTGTTTTTGTCAGGTTTATCAAAGATTGTATGGTTGTACATATGTTGTGTTGCCTCCAATGCCTCTGTTCTGTTCCATTGGTCTATATCTCTGTTTTGGTACCAGTACCATGCTCTTTTGAGTACTGTAGCCTTGTAGTATAGTTTGAAGTCTGGTAGTGTGATGCCTCCCGCTGTGTTCTTTTTGCTTAGAATTGACTTGGCTATGTGGGCTCTCTTTTGGTTCCATATGAAGTTTAAGGTGGTTTTTTCCAGTTCTGTGAAGAAGGTCATTGGTAGCTTGATGGGGATAGCGTTGAATCTGTAAATTACTTTGGGCAGTATGGCCATTTTCACAATATTGATTCTTTCTAACCATGAACATGGAATGTTTCTCCATCTGTTTGTGTCCTCTCTTATTTCGTTGAGCAGTGGTTTGTAGTTCTTCTTGAATAGGTCCTTTACATTCCTTGTTAGTTGTATTCCTAGGTATTTTATTCTCTTTGTAGCAATTGTGAATGGCAGTTTGTTCTTGATTTGGCTCTCTTTAAGTCTGTTACTGGTGTATAGGAATTCTTGTGATTTTTGCACATTGATTTTGTGGAAAAATTTAAATGTGAAGTGTTGATAAGAAATATCTGAAACCAGAGCCAGCTTCATGTAACCTGTCTTGTTTGTTGCACAGGGCTGTGCTCTCACAAAGGTCCATATTTGGCTTAATGCTCTGCTATTGTATTGCTGCCTTAAAATTCTTAATCATTTGGAACAAGAGGTCATGCATTTTCATTTTGCACTGGGCCCATATTCTAAGCACTCAGGCTGTCTTCCATTATATAGCTGGTCTTACCTGAAACTTGTGCCTTATCAGTGATTAAAATTGAGGCTTCAAGGATAAAATAAAGACACAGTCTTTAAGATGCTGTCAATGCTAATTGACCTTTTAAAGAAGACAAGTTACAATAATAAAGTTCCAAGGGTGGGAGTGTGGGCTCACACAGGTGCATGTTAACATGAGCCTGTGCAAAGTTTATTAGGAGCAATTTGTTTTAATTGATATTCATTGGGCATCATTCCATTGTTTATTCTTAACTACTCATGTGAAGAGTTGGTTGATGTCAATTGCACAAACATTTGTTTCAGATAAATGGGTGTTTCAGTTGGATAAATTTTAATTAAGCAACCTTTACTGTACAAGTAGTTGCTTTGAAGCCAAGAGAAAAATGGCTATAATTTATTATTCTATAATCCAGAATCTGAAGATATTGAATCTTGTCTACTCTAACCTTGAATATAATTTTCCCTGTGAATGTCCTAAATATTTGGCCACAAGAATAAGGAATTCAAAAAAATCCAATATAGTGTTAAATTCTTCTCCTACTGCAAATGCCTAGGCACATTTAATTATTCTCAAGCTCATATATATAGAACTTGATTGCTGAGGATGCTAGGCAAAGTAACCAAATGTCTTGAATTTCCAGATCATTTGGTTCTGAAATAATTTATTTGTAATTGCTGCTTCAACACCACTTGTACACATAGTAGTTTATCACGTTTCACAGGGATGTATTCATTTACACATATGCCAAAGGACCACACTGAACTCTTACGTCTTTGAGAACAGATGTTGTGTCTCATTTTTCCCAGAGCCCAGAAGATTTACCAGGTACCTAGAACATATTCAATAAACAGCTGATGAGGGAAAGTAGGAACAAATAAATCATGATACAAAAAATCACTTTTCTTTCAGGGAGTGGCAAAGCATATATTTACAGGTCTTCAAAGAACTTTCTGCTTTAATAAAGCCAAAATCAGAGTGTTTTTGCTTTGCAAGAACATTTTAAAGTTGTATAATGCTCTTTAGCCTGTAACAGCTATGTTCGAAGTGGAGATGAAAGAAAGAATAATCTTATTACGTGGAAATTTAAAACATCTGAGGGATAAAAATAGCATATACTTAACTGTTAAATTCATAAATTCATTATTTTATTGAAGGAGATTTCTGTCCTGTTTTAAAAAAAATTTGTTGATTGAACATAGGCTACACATGTATAAGAAAAGAACAGTACATATAGATTTTAAGGGATATAGATGTTTATATGTATTTGTATTAAACTTACTGCTAATAATCTGCTTTTCCCTATGGTCTACTAGTAAATGCCAAGAATAGGCATCACGATCCTCTTATTTAATACTGGAAATAGTTTATTTGCTGTATTAGTTTCCTGTGATTGCTATAACAAATTAACCACCAACTTGGTGGTATAAACCAACAGAAATTAATTCTCTCCTGGTTTTGGAGGTCAGTCAGAAATCAGTATCAATGGACTAACATCAAGGTATGTCTGCAGGGCCATACTTCCTCTGGAGGTGCAAGGGGAGAATTCATTCCTTGCCTCTTCCAGCTTCTGGTGGCTTCCAGCAGTCCTTGCTTATGGTTACTTCACTCCAGTCACCAAGGCCAGCATCTTCAAATCTATTTTTGCTGTCTTCCAAGAATCTTTTCCTTTCCATGAGTTATATCTCCCTCTGTCTTTCTCTTATAAGGAAACTGGTGATTGCATTTAGGGGTCCACCCACAGAATCCAGGAATAATCTCCTTATTTTAAAATCCTTAATTTAGTGACATGTGCAAAGACCCTTTTCCCAAATAAGGTGACATTTACAAAGTTCCATGGATTCAAATCTGCTGTCTTTGGGGAGCAATGATTCAGCCTCATATACTTGCTCTGCCCACTATTCTCCTTAATGACTAAGTAATGGGATTTTAGATGACATATCCTAGTGTACTTTTCTCCACAATCCCTGACACAGGAATAATGATACTGTGTAATACTTGAGCTTTGGAAAACTATCAGGTAAATAACACTATCAAGAAAACACTGCCTGAAGAAGCAGGCTTTTGGCAAGTAGGGCTGAGATGGAGCTCATAACTTCATGATAATACTTCCCATAAATTAAAGTAATGTTAATTGTCTCCCCAAAAGCAAGGCCATTAAGCCCCTTACTGCTTCTACCTTAAGAATTTATTTTGATATTTCCTGTGGCCCTAACTTTTCAATGGTCTTTTACTTTTTACCCAGAGGGGATATAAACACCTCCCTGACAGTTCTTTCTTATATATTTCATCTCAAAGTATAACAAGAGAGGTAAATAAATGCACAAATAGGTCCTGATAAGCTCTGTACCCATCCAAGACAAAAGGCTCTAGAAGATTACAAAAGGTAGAGCTTCATTTTGAAATACAAATCCTACCAGATGGAAAAAATAAGTAATCCTACATTTCCTAGCCAAACAAATGAACTATCAGTGACCTTGTCACTAACCAGGGAGAGATTTTTCTATTTTATTTATTTCCATTGTGCTGAGGTAAGACCATCTTAACCATGAAAGAATGTGTTGCATTCCTTCAACACATTTCTGTGAATCTCCTACTATGGGCCAGACATACTGTGTCCAAAGCACTGGCTAATTTAGTTGCTTTCTTTCACCCTCTCTGCCTATAGTTTTTCATGTAATTTGCAAGTTCAAAACTTTGCAAATTCCAGTGCTTGGTCATTTAAATCTGAGCCAAGGTCACATAAGGACAATTTAGTTAGAGTGAGAGAGAAAAGGAAAAAACAAGAAAGCTACGTTTCCGAAGTGTCCTTTAGCACATTCCTTGTTCTGAGGGCTAATGTACTGTAGCAATTCATCAGTCATTCTAATAGTCTTTTAACTTCTGTCAGAAAGTCTACTAAATGCTAACATTTAAAATGTTTAATATTCTAAAACATATTTTCATTAATCACGCAAATTATCCAGGCATCCATACTTTACAACAACCTCTTTTGAGACTAAGAGGTCTAAGAGTTTGTGTATGAGAGCCTGATGTAGTGAGTGATCCTGTAGATGAAATATAACTTAGAATTAAAGAATTTTGAGAGTAAAAAATTGCTAATATAATTTCAGTATCTATGTGCTATCATATTTATACATATCTCTGAAATGCTATTAATGTCAGATATTTCTCATTAGGTAGAAAGCAGCCTAAAATATGCCCTTCCTTCATTCTGCTTTATCATATGGCTGCTGGATGGATATTAATATTGGTGGATGGTGCATTTTCCCAATACAAATGACCCTGTGTTTCATAGCAAAGTGGACAGTGGATTTGTTTATTAATAAAAGAGAGAAGAAGTGTTAATTAAGTGTTAATTGCAGTTAGGTTGGCCTGAACTGCAACAGGAAAACCTCCATTTATATGCTACCAGTCACTCCACTTCCAGAAATTCTTAGCTTCTTGGAAAAAGGAGATGTATGTGTCTGGGCCCAATGAAACAGGTGGATTAAGAATTGAAAGGGTACAAGACATGAATTTTGATGGAGTTAGTGGAAATTCTTTACCCTTTCTTTTCTCTTTTCTTTCCCCTCCCTTTCCCTCTCCTCTCCTCTCCTCTCCTCTTCTTTTTTTTTTTTTTTTTTTTTTTTTTTTTTGTTTGTTTGTTTCTTTTCCTAAAGCAAGTTGATTGCTAGCAAGGCTGGTGGCTGGTAGTGAAATAGAAAAAATGACCAAGACAATGTACATGTAGTTATACTGGAGTCACAGAGCTCACTGGATTCAAGCACATAACCTAAGTATTTAGAAGTCATGAGGGATGGTGGGTCACTGTGCTAGTCCAGCCACCAGCAGGAAACACAATCAAATTAGGAAATTCCAGGAAGGCTTATTTATAAAGGAACAAATTACAAAGATGTGGGCAAAGAGGAGGGCAGGGGAACCAATAAGGGCTGCACCAGTAGTGGGAACTAACAGCTCCAAAGCTGTTACATAATCTAGACCCTAAGAGATGAGGGGAAGGAGCAGTTACTAGAATCTCAAGGCTGTAATCTCAGCACTTTGGGAGACCGAGGACAGCAGATAACCTGAAGTCAGGAGTTCAAGACCAGACTGGTCAACATAATGAAACCCCATCTCTACTAAAAATACAAAAATTAGCTGGGTGTGATGGCATACCCCTGTAGTCCCAGCTACTTGGGAGGCTGGACTCCCAGCTACTTGGGAGGAAGAACAGTCATGTAAAAGGTCACTTTGAAAGGACTAGTGACCTTTGATTAAGGGAAGCACCAGCACAAGGTGACTTCATAGGGAGAACGAATACCCTGACCTCACTCCTCAGAGAGTGAGGGGACTTTCTGCTCACAGAGCCAACAGGAACCTGAAGAGATGGAACCGGAATGTAGTAGGTTATACAAGTTAACATCTCTCAGTGAATATCTAGGCTTCACAAGTGGAGAGTAGATTGGAGAGGGGAGTCAGGAACATCTCACTTTAATATGAATGCTACTTCTTTCATTGTGTGTTACCAAACTCATAACCACCCTTTGAATGATTTTATATAGTTTCTTTTTTTGAGACAGAGTCTCACACTGTGTCACCCTGGCTGGAGTGCAGTGGCACCATCTCGGCTCAGTGCAACCTCCATCTCCTGGTTCAAATGACTCTCCTGCCTCAGCCTCCCAAGTAGCTGGGACTACAGGTGTGTGCCATCACCCAGTTAATTTTTGTATTTTTAGTAGAGATGGGGTTTCGTTATGTTGACCAGGCTGGTCTTGAACTCCTGACTTTAGGTGATCTGCTGGCCTTGGTCTCCCAAAGTGCTGAGATTACAGGCATGAGCCACCACTCCCGGAGATATAGTTCTTTTTTTTTTTTTTTTTTTTAACCATTTCCTCTATTTTCTTTTATGGTTGGTTTCTTTGCCTTAACACAATATTTAGCAGCATTGCTGTATCTTCAGTATACCAACATGAACCACCTTAGCCCCTGAGTAATCAGATATTTAAAAAAAATACACAAATGCAATCTAGACAGTTTATTATTCTCCCTATATTGCTGTTTCAAATTAATAGTGTGCTTTTAAATTTCTGTAGTTTGTATTGCTAAAGAAACACTTAAGACTTTATTTTTGTACATGGTTTGCCTTCTAATTGTATTTCTCTAGTAAAATATTTAACCATTACTTCCTGAATCATGGATTCTAAGGTGCAATAAAAATCCAAAGGAAAATATATTTGTTTTATACAGACACAGATTTTTTTTTTCCCAGAGCTTTTTCAATGACTGCTGCAGAAATGACTGAGTCAAGGTTTCCGGAATGAATAGTTGCAGAAACTTACTGTCATACAGAAGTCCATGCAGCCCCGGGTAAAAGTACTTATGTATATCTCCTTTTGTTGAGTTCTCTATTTTTTTTATGAATCTGCATATTGGGGAAAAACTTCCATCTGCTCTCTTTTAGCTGATTCTATCACATTTTTGAGCTGTGCATCATTACAGAGCTTCAGAGAAAGATGATCATTTACATTACATATGGATATAAAGTAGAGAAGGAGTTGATGAATTGCAAACAAGTATAATTTATATGAACAAAGTGTGCCAGAAGTGCTTTTCACCCCGTTTTACTCGGCAACTGGGATGATTACTGCCCATTCACTTGGCCTAGTGCCCAAGAACTCAGTAAGGAAACGATCCTGTTAGCCTTAGGCATCAAGATTCTTCTCCTGCCCTATGAGGAAATGGGGCTTTGCACTCAGACCCATCAGGGACCCCAGAAGGTCAAAAGAAACCACTGAATATACTAATGTCGTTTTTTAGATTCTTCCCTCATGGTTTCTAAACTTATAATGTACCTCACACAGACCTTCTGATACTGTTGGGAATTCAAATGTGAGAAGTTTGCATGATGAGAATAGGGAAGGTGGGGTTATGATTAGGTCATATATGTTCCTGGTAGCTTCTCAGCCTCTTTTTGCACTTTGATTTCTCATGGCATATTGATTGCCTAAATGCTCATAAGCTTCATAAATAGGTAAATATCTACATTCAGGGTGCCTTCCTAAGGGCTTCTCTGTTGTCTGTAGCAAAATGAGTTGTGACTCCATAATCTTTAAGAGACCAGGTTCCAGGGTACAGTAATACCAGTAATAACCCCAAAACATTTATTTATGTTTTTCACTCATTCATTAGGCATTTATTTATAAATCCTTCATTCTTCAAAAATGAGAACTCCAGCCAGGCGTGGTGGCTCATGTCTGTAATCCCAGCACTTTTAGAGGCAGAGGCAGGCAGATTGCCTGAACTTAGCAGTTCAAAAGCACCCTGAGCAACATGGTGAAACCCTGTTTCTACTAAAATACAAAAAAAATTAGCCAGGCATGGTGGTGCACACATGTAATCCCAGCTACCAGCTTGGGTGACAGAGTGAGACTCCCTCTTGGAAAAAAAAAAAAATTACTCCAATCAAGCTAGGTGTGAGGAATCAAAGCTAAATATAATACAGCTTTTTCCTAAGCTGGTCAGGAGTAAACAAAGAAATATTCTTTCATGAAGAAATTGTCATTCATCTGAGAATTTCTGTTAAGCCATCTAACTCTCTCATTGCTTTTGACAAACACAGTTATCCTAGTTCTGAGACAATTTGTGTCTTAAGAACTTCAAATGCCAACAAGTCCATGCCTGCATTGTGGTAGCATGTACACTGCTTCCACTGAATATCAAGACATCAATGAGTAAAATGAAGTAGTGGATATAATAACAGTAGTTGTTTTTGTGCACATACTACATGCATTATGCTGTTTGCTTTACACACATTATCTTATTTAATTGACAACATTTTGTAGATTAAAAAAAAAAAAGACTAAGCTTAGAAGATAAATGACCTGGCAGGTGTGGTGTCTCATGCCTGTAATCCCAGTACTCTTGGAGGCCGAGGCAGGAGGATCACAAGGTCAAGACATCGAGACCATCCTGGCCAACATGGTGAAACCCTGTCTCTACTGAAAATACAAAAATTAGCTGGGTGTGGTGGCGCGCAACTGTAGTCCCAGCTACTTGAGAGGCTGAGGCAGGAGAATTGCTTGAACCTTGGGGGGCAGAGGTTGCAGTGAGCCAAGATCATGCCACTGCACTGCAGCCTGGTGACAGAGTGAGACTCTGTCTCAAAAAAAAAAAAAGAAGATAAATGACCTGCCCAGAGTCACACAGTTCTCAAACAAGATGGTTCAACTCCATGACCTTCACTGGGTATGATCAGAGGAATTCAGCAATTAAATAGGAGGTAACATAAAAGGTAAGTTACTTTTATCTAAGTTCTATAGACAAATTCCTGGTCAAGTTTAGAAGCTGCTGTTCTTTTACCTATGTTTAGTCTCTGTTCATTTTGCTCTCAACCTTTACATGATGGTAGCGTGACTTCTCACTTTATGAAAGGATACTTGAAGTCTGTATGCAAATTAGTTATACAAGTTTCTTTGATGGTTGTGGGGAGGATGGAAGTGCGTGTGTGTGTGAAGTGATGGAGTATCTACAATTTCTTCATATTATTTTTCTCAGAACTTCTGCTTGTAACGGAAGTTTCTCAACATGAAATGTCATCAATTTGGCCTCACTCAGGAAGTTGCAGGGCACTTGACTATAACCTCAGTAAACTGTACGTTTTCTGAAATCCTGATAATCTTTAGCTGCCTATCTTTTGAAATTTTAAAAGTTATTTTATTTCTGAACTAGACTCCTTGGCAATTTAGTTGACTAAAAAAGAAAAGATTATAATAAAATACTTCAGAGTGAAGATATATTCATGTTTATATTAGCAATAGAACAAGGGAAACTCAGAATTTAAATGATCTAATTTTTATATTCATCAAAAACTATTATGATGATTTTATTTATTTATCTAGAATAAAATTCCTCTAATCATGCATACTATCACAACATACTTGAATTTGGAAAGACGGGGAATCTCTGGGATCAGAATAACTGTTGCATCATATATATATACAACTGTGTGTATATGAAAGACTCAGTGGGTTCCAATGAGAGAAGCTGTGGTATGATTCTCATGCAGTTTTATAGTTAAAAAGACCTTTTTTGGCATAGTCTTGGACAGCATACATGTTCCATGTTTAATTATGTCTGAGTGAATAAATCAACAATGACTAGGAATGTCATCAGGGTTTATCCTAGAAACACAAAGCCATTATCATGATCCTATCATTATTAAAATGTTAATCCTTTAGCCATCTTAAAAGACTCAGACTCATGTTTCTCACTCAGCCAAAAGCAGCAGAAGGTCCAAGTTCCTCAACTACTTCCCAACCTTGAATGAGATATTTCTTATCTTTCTGCTCTGCTTTATTCAGCTTTCCATGGCCAAGGCGAAAAACCTGTCTTCCTTCTGTTGATGTTCCCTCCCCCACACAGAGGGAGCTGAGACTAGAGCTGCAGGGGCATGGTAAGGAGCTGTGAGTAAAGTGAAGACAGCAGTGCACCCTTAATGTGGAATATATGCCCACTATACATATGTCCTTTCCAGTGCAGAACTGCAGGATGAAGCCTTGCTGCTGACCACTTGAACCCCATGGTGTCTTCGCTTTTTAGGAATCCAATCTCTCTTCCTCTGTTTCAATCTCCTCTAGCCCTCTGCTGCATTTCCCCTCAAAAGTATTTCCCTAAATCCTTCACCAGACCTTCATTTTTAAGGGATTGAAGTTGTGGCTGAGTACAAGTCATGGCGATATCCACTGTTTTAAAGTCAAGTAGTTTGTTAGTTGCTTCCCAACTTACAATTTCCTGGCATCTCCATAAAGAAGCTATCCTCTCTTGATCTTCCTGAGGCAGTGGGTTGATTAAAGTTATAAAATTATGGTTAGTGACTGCTGTGTTTAAGGACACTCTAGAATATTCAGTTTGGAGGGATAGCCTTAGCAAGAGTGGGGTCATGGTGGAGGCAGCATCTTGGAAAACTGAAATTGAAATACCATTTCACACCATGAAGGGGGAAGAATAGAGCTAGACATGTGCTTTATGCCTCACCTGGGCGCTGCATATGCAGTTACATCTCAGGGGTCTGGAAAAATAGGCAGGCATTAACAATGTAATGCTGTCCTCTAGCATTTGAAGTAACACTTCGTGTTTCCTGTTTTTTTCTAAGGTATTATGCTTTGTTTTAAAAAAATAGGTCACTTTGGAAGGTACTTACCTTTAGTTTGAGTGGATCAATTTAAATAGAGATGGACTCTATTATATGAGAAGAATCATCATATTCAATGCCCTCTAGCAAATATTTCCTAAGTCCCCACTCTGTGCCAGGTATTGTTAGGCACCAGAGATTTAAAAGGCTAAACAAAATAATCTCTGTCACAAAGAGGTCACAGTTTTACGGAAGGGCAATTGTCAGACAAATAGATAAAGCATAATATGACAAGTGCCGTGACCCACAATTTACAAGTTGCTATGGAAGCACAAAGAAGAGAGTACCAAAGGGAATCATGGAAGGCTTCACAGAGTAAGTGACCTTCAGGATGGAGAAAGGAGGGAGACTTCCTAATGTGGAAAATTGCAGGAGACACTCCAGGAAAATAAATAGCATATGAAAAGTCACAAAGAGAAGAAAATTGCAAGTCTATTGTTATGACAGGAGTGTATATTGAGAGGTGTGCGTGTATGGTGGTGGTGGTGAGGGGGTAGTTACAATTCATAAGGTAGGTAAAAAGTAATTGGGAAAGACCTTACACAGCCTGGAAGAACGTTTGAATATTATACTCAAGACAATGAGGAGCCATCCAAAACTTTCAAGCAGAAAAGTACCTGATTTGATTTGTGGGTTAGACAGATTTATCTGGAGGCTGTGTGGAGGATGGATGAGATGGTAGGGGTAAGTTGGAAAGCTACTGCAATATTCCACACATGAGATCATGAGGATCCAAAGCAAGACAACGACCGTGAAAATGGAAAGAACACCATGAATATGAAGACATTTTTAGAGGTAGGACCCATTGGGCTTGATTACTTATTGAATTTGTCTGAGGAGGATATATGTGAGATGAAGCAAGAAGTGATTTTCTGCTTTGATGACTGGCTGGGTGTTAGTAGCAGTAAAGAGAAGTTGAGAATTAAAAAGCAGAGAAAAATTTGTAGAGAAAATCAATGGTTTGGTTATGTTGAATTGAAGTTTCCTAGGGGTATCATGTGAGTCAGATAAACATCACTGGGGTTTAGGGGACAGATGAGGCTGAGATTACTGCTATGGGAGGCACTTATATTACATACAAAAAGTGAGGGATGTCTGGGAGGAGGTGTTTTCTCTGAAGTCCAATACTAAAACCCCTAAGTACCACTACTCTGGAAAATGCAATGTGCAAATAGTTCTTTTTATTATTAACATCAGGGTATGTCAAACTTAAAAATATTTACACTTCAAGACAAAAATATCTGCATAATTATTACAATTGGTTTCACTAAATCAGAAGTGACAACACATTATCTTTACTTTTATACCAGAAAACAAGGTGAAGAAACCAAGGAAATATAATTACTAAAACTCCACTGTGGATGAGGATAAAATGTGTCCAATATTAACTCACACTTTCCCAATAAGTATAAAAATGAATATAACATTGCTTGGACCACTTGTTTCCACAGAGGTTCCTCTATTACTAATTATACAATAACATATACAAATTCAAAACTGGCAGGTATGAAAAAAGGTTACTTTTTTTTGCAGGTATTGTATTTATAAAATAAAGCATATGTCACACATACCAAAGTCTTACGTTATATTTTTCTAATACAGGCAAGTGAAATATTAACATATAGCATTTAAAATAATAAATATGTGTTTTATTGAAAATAATTTGGAATGTTAGAGATACAAAATTTTATGTACAATTATTCAGATTAAAACATTTAAACTCTAGGTTTTATTTACAAATATTTATTTCCTCTCCTGTTTGATGTTTTAGCTCAAGAAGAGTTAAAATGGAACGCATCTGTAGGTAATGGTTGAGAATGTGTGTTCAGTCACTTGGCTCTGTGATAGTAATCTTATGTACCATGTCAGACAGATTTTCAGACTCCAGATCCTCTTTGCCATTATCTGAATTTCCTGATGAGATATAACAACCAGAGTCCCTTGGGCAGTCATCTAACTGTGACTTATTTAAGCAGAAGTCCGGGCTCAAGGATAGGCGCACAGGTTCATTTTCTTGCTCCTGAATAACTGTAAGTGGAAAAAAGGGCAGGAGTTAGGTAAAGCAAAGAAAAATCTTATTCATGTACTCATTCACTTTCAAGTATTATCCTATTTTAACTGTTCTAACCATGACTTCATTACAATGGAAAGTTCTGCAAGTGAAAGATATCTTTGTTTATTACAAAAGAGATATTTGCACTCAATCTTCAAGCTACTGTTTGATTAGAAGCCAGAGTTTGCCCTTCATTGTTCACATTCAGTTTCATGAAATTCATGTGAACTGCCTGCATAAGCAAAGATCAATATGGACTCTCATTTTACATTAATAATAAGTTGCCAGAGAAAGCAGATTGTATCCACAGTGTGACTGATGCCTCGTCCAAATACTCCTTAAAGTATCATTAGATAACGGCATTTATAGTTTAAGTGCACAATCCAAGTCAATAGTGATATTTGTGAACAATTTTAGATTCATGATAATGTGGATTAATTAATTAAATATCACTATGGGTAAGAATGTACAGTAGAACTTCAATTATTTGGAAGTTAATAAAACTTTATCCAGAATTTTCCTATGTTTGCATTTATCACAAAATAGATATAAGAAACCAGATTGCTTTCAGAAAGTAAAACACCAAAATTTCCACTGAATCTACCTTATGAATATTTAGTTTGTCTTCCATATCTTTGTCTGTAGTCATGAATAATAATCATTTATTTTCAGACTGATAATTCTGCCTTCGTAAAGCAGTGTTCTATATACAACAGGCATTATCTTTTAGAAAAAGATTAATATTAGGGATAAAACAAAATATATTTTGGAAGAACCCCTAAGCATCCTATATTTCAAGTGTTACTCTTCTCGATTCCTTTAATGTCAACTTTCTCTCTGTCCGCATGAAGTTTCTTGGTTGGTGTTTCTTTGCATCTTGAGTTGAGCCCAGAGAAGAAATGGATCTCAGGTACTGCCTCTTAGCTGCAGTACCATATCTTCCTCTTTCCCCTTCTAACCCTGGGGCTTCACCACTGTAGGTATTTGAATAGCTCCATGTTGAAAAAACCAAGCACACATTTAGGGTTGGGGAAAGGACTCTGCTGTCACAGGCTATGCGCTTCATCCCATTCCAGTGAGAAGAAAGTAAATCCAAACCTCGAAATTCTTCAAAGAAGGAAATGTTTTTATGTCTAGGAAATCCACTCTTTATCTTATTTATATCTATCCATATATATAACTTGCTTCAAAATGTATTTTCTAGCTTCCATATGTTTTGCCAACATTAGTTTATGATCCACCATGTATACAATTGCCATCAACCTCCATTACAAGAGAGAATTTTGCTTTTAGTTACCCTTTTATGTAATGAATTAACTTCTCTTTAATTTATGTGGAATGATACTATTTATGCACCATCCATGGGAGAAGAAAAGTGTTACTTAAAACATCTTCTAAATTCTGTAGTTTAGAAGAACACTGGTTGAGAAAAGGCTGGAAGATAATGATAAAAATTAGTCTACTCATCTTCAAAATGAGTCATAACATTTTATTTAATCTTTTCCTTAAGGCTTTTATTTGCAGCAGTGAAACCATATTTATGCCTTTCTCCTGAATCTTCACATTTGTCCCACAACTTTATTTAACTATAGATTCAAATGTCAGGTATTTGTCTAGTGGTATTATAACTAATTCTAGGTATGAGATGACAGTTTTAATATGCACCTGTTGTGATAGTTATTTTTAAATTTTAGCTACCATGGAAGCATTTTGTATTCATTATTCATAACAATCTTTAAGTTTGGGGGGATTTACTTACTATTCACTAGTCTTCTGAGTATCAGTCATTCAATCCTGTTTCTAAGCCTGTTTTTTATGAAAAGGCAGCGCTAAAATGGGACCTTATTCTCTAAAGAATTGTTTTCTCCTGCCTCTGCTTTTCTATCTTATTGCCACTGAAAAGAAATGAGCCAGCTCTGTGTACCATTATGCAAGTGTTTCTAGAAAAGGCCAGAGGAATTAGTCCTTTTGTAAGCATTCTGCCACATCAGCAATTATCATCCTATTTGGAGTGTGACCCTCTTAGTCATAATGATTGTGGGGATAAGGCCACATTTCCCCAGATTATGTTTGGGCCAATATTACCTCAATGCAAAATTAAAAGAACTGATCTACTTCCTCTCAAACTGATGTCCTAAACAAGACCTGGCATAATAAAAACTGTTTGTTCCCAATACTTTGTTCTATTTAGGTCGATTACCAATTACGGGGCTCTCTTCAGGGTATGAAACAGAGGCATTAAGAACTATAATTTCCAAATTTAGTTCTTTTCCTTAAAAAAACAGTATTTAGCTTGTTACTTCCCTCTCAGAAGCCTCTGTGCATTCACATCAAAGGGTAACAAAGTAAATAAATTAAAAACTGTCTTTACCAGAGAATATGTCATTGTGTAATATTAGTAATAAAAATGTATTTGTTTTTATTTCCACATGAGAAATGCTATATCATATTCTCTAAATTCTAGGAATGGTTTTTTTTTAAATACAGGTCATTTATTGTAGAAACCTTTCATCTGCAATTTTTATGGAAAAAGAAAATAGTTTCTCAGTATGAAAGTTATGCAGTACAGTAATTTACAGAACAGCAGTAATTTGCTAAATGATTTCCTAGTGAAATGAAAACGTGACTATGCCTCCTCAAATGCTTCCCACCAGGCTTGCAATAATTTCAGGCAGGTGATCAGCTGGAACCCCTAAACTGTAACTATAAAAAGGCAGGTCATTATGTTATATTACAGAGATGAAAGCTGTATCACATTCACTTTTTGTATTTGGAAGATCAAGATTTTCCTCATCTTGTTTCTTTTCATCCTGACACTAATGACAGGGATTGGCGCAAACCTAGGTCTTGTGCTATGGATGTTTTTTCCTGCAGAGGAGATGAATTCAGACTAATGCATCCACATTTTCTTTCTAAGTCATTTAGTCCCTTCATGTGGCCATGAAAGAGAGTAAAGGTAACTGGCTACCCAGAAATTGAAACCCTAACAGTCATCAGTTTTCTCCCATGGTTCAATCATCTGGGCTAACCAGGCAAGTAACACATTGGAATAAGAAACAGGTTTGCCTACAAAATTACAGATTTCCCATAGGATATTTCAGTGCATCTTTTTATACTAAAATGTTTCTGATAATATGCCAGGTTTTAAAAAAGTATACATAATTTATGTATTCTATTATTAAAATTATATAAAAACATACACATATGCATATAATTTACAAATGAAAGTGTTCAAATTTGTTTATTTCCCCTCTGTTTCTCAGGTCATCCACATTATTTTTAATAAAAAACTTAAAATAGTATAAATTTTCAATATGGTTTGTAAAGATCTTAAAGGCCATGCATATCCAAATCAGAGTACATTGAAGAATGATTAAATAATTTGAAAAAGGGGCTTTCTTATTGCTGCCAGCTGCCAGCAGGCATAACAGGAACTCCAGAAAACACTATAATTCTGTACACTATGTAATAAAAATAAAATGATAATATTTAAAAATTATTTAGGAAATATTTTATCATGAAGAGCTCATTTTCACATTAAAATCATGTATTTCCCACCAAAATTGTTATGGAATTGTATAAAGCCCATGGAACAACATTTTAAGATAATGATCAATGTTGAATAAAAAAAGCGTGGCATGGTGATTAAAACAGAAGACAGCTAATGTAACTATCCACAAAATAATTATATTGGAGTTGTGACATTTAATTAATTAAGAAAGGCAATCTCAATTATACTAAAAGTGAAGATAGTTTTAAGGAAATAAAACTAGGTCCTTATTCTGGGAAAAAGTTCTCCTAGGCTAAGAAGAGAAATCTGCCCCACTTTCACGTATTAAAAAGTTAAAGATTAAAAAAAAAAAAGAAAGAAAACTAAATTTTGCTTGACATTTCCAGATTTTTTTGCCCAAACCTTTCAGATTTTGTCTTTATCATCTCCCTTGCCTTAGGTTTGAAGCCTCTCTTTCTTTGGGCCAAGTACTATAGAATAATGCTGCCTGGAAGGCATAGGAAAATTCCTGGCTAAAGAAATTCCTCAATAAATAATTTTTTTAATAAACACAATGCTGTTTAGATTAAGTAAAGAAAATAAGAACTAAAGAAAATCAAAAAAGGAATTTTGTTAAAATGTAAATAAAATTACCTCTCAGCTCCATCAATCATCCTCCTCTTTTTCGTCATCCTATGGCTGTCTCCAAAAAGGGAAACCCCAGGGATATACATCTTAGGATGACTCAAAATCTCAACCTCGTGTTTTAACCTCATTGGAGTCACTCATATGAAAACCCAGCCACTGTCCAGGTAACTGTGGGTATATTTATTTGTCCAGAGGCAGGGTAATCCATAGAGGAAAATTTAGTGGACAACATGGCTCAGTTCTCAGTTACTTTTTATTTCATCTAAAGCACATTCATAAGTTAGTTGAACACTTTAATTCTTCTAAGTAACAGTGAATATTTGGTGTTCATTTCACTTGAATACTAATTCACCTTTTGGAAACACAACAACAAATGAAAAATAGGATTCCATTCATAGGAAAATAACCCATTGCTTCTGTCTCCCTGAGGCTGTGAGAGGATATGGAGTTAAAATGACTTCTTCTCTTGCAAGTATCTCTCTTTGGAGCCTAGCTTCTAATGAGACGTGTACCTGGAAGTTGATCTTTTCGCTTTCAGCCAGGGCAATCTCCACCTCCACTGTGCTGGGTACTTCAGCAGGGGCAGAGGCATACTCATTCAAGATCAGATAACCTCAGCACCTACCCAGGCAAGGTCATAAAACTGCTACTCTCCCCAACCATACACCCCTATGGAGGGCTTTGGTCCCAGGAAATATTTATCCTCAGTTGAAGTTGTCATATCGAACTGACTATTTTGGTAATAACCAAATAACATTTAAAACTGTCACACGTTATTTAATTATGGGCCTTGGAAAATCAATTTCATATTTCTTACAGCTTAATTAAACCCATTTACTTGAAGGAATTAAGAACACATTACCCCAAAATATGCTGCTCTGGTATATTGACTATTTTGAGTTCAAGGCTGTTGAAAACAGCAGGTGCAAGAATATCACTGTGGCTTTCCTTTTTTTATTATTTTGAGATGGAGTTTCGCTCTTGTTACCCAGGCTGGAGTGCAATGGCGCGATCTCGGCTCACCACAACCTCCGCCTCCTGGGTTCAGGCAATTCTCCTGCCTCAGCCTCCTGAGTAGCTGGGATTACAAGCACGTGCCACCATGCCCAGCTAATTTTTTTGTGTTTTTAGTAGAGATGGGGTTTCACAATGTTGACCAGGATGGTCTCGGTCTCTTGACCTCGTGATCCACCTGCCTCGGCCTCCCAAAGTGCTGGGATTACAGGCCTGAGCCACCACACCCAGCCTGACTTTCCTTCTGTTTCTTAAAAGCAGATGAAATTTCCATGTGAAAGCTATCCTCCCTTTACTAGAAGGAAACTATCATTCCTATCATCAAGGACAGAAAGTTGAGGCTGAGGGGAATCTGTACAAAGAAGCCATGTTGGACAAACCCTTATCTAGCTAACCACTTCACCTAATTAGCTACCCTATTTCAAGCTTCTGTGACTTGTCACATTTTCACAATTTATTATTCTTTGTCTAATTCAGTATAGAAGTGTTCAACTCTAACTGTATCTTTGGGTCTTCATTTCCTGTGAGGGCTCCCTTGCCACATGAAATTTGTGTTAAATAAATTTCTGTGATTTTCTCCAGCTATTTTAAAAAGCCTAAGAGGGTAGAGACAAAATTTTGCCCTCCCTGGATATGGTACAAAACTAACCTAATTTTATTATGTCTATAATTATAGGATTACTCTGCACATTATTGATCTGATATTTGCTTTCACATTTAACATGTTTTGGAAAAACTTTGATATCAGTAAACAGCATGCTATATCATTTTCTTAATATAACACCTTCAAAACTACTTTATTGTTAGGGTATATCTTAATTCATTTAACGGGTTAATTACTGATGGAAGTCCCTATTGTTTTTAGTTGTTACCTAAAAACGACTAGATTTTTAGCTAGTATTTTTATGCATTTGTATCTTGAACTTAGGACAAATACTTAGAACTGGAATTTCTGGATATAAAAGTGTGCACATTTTAAACTTTGTGTTTTATGTTATTGCCCTTCAAAAATGTACTTATTTACACTCTTGCACACATGCATGGTTAGCATATTCATAAACTAAATCTTGACAAGTTACACCAATATCGATCTTCTTATTACAAATACTCGTATGTGTGAGGTAGGATTTCAGGCCACTTCATTTTTATAATAATGATAGAAGACTTGCTTACTATTTGGGAATCTTTTGACCCACTCATTTATGATTTATTCATTTTACATGCAATTGTTAACCATCCACTAATGCAAAGCACAGGACTAGGGGCTTTTGGAAAGCAAATGGTAATAGAAGATTCGGTCCTGTTTGGCCAGGGCAATAATTACAGAGCTATGTGTAGTACACAATCACAATGCAATATAAACACAGGTACAGGAGTGCTCTATATGTATGAGCATTAGAGAGGAGTGCACTATATGTAGGGCATTAGAGAGGTCCTAATGTGACTAAAGTGAAAAATCTGTGAACACTTTCCATTGGAAATTTTCTGGTAAAAAAGTAAAAATCCTTATGCTTTATTTTATTGTTTATGTATGATATAGAATAGGGTATCCATCATAAATACAAGTTTGGAGGTAAAGTTAAAAAGAAATCTGAGGAAGTTATGTGAGGGCAAACAACTATGACTATAGATATTAAATACATATTGATAAATACATAAAGTAAAATGCCTGCATGCTTTCTCTACTTTGTCTGTGTGGACAGCTAGCATAGCTTTTTTTAAAGCTGTATATTTCTTGAATCTAGATGCAAATCATATGGCAAGTGGGTTGGAAACTCCAGGTACACATGTCAGGGGCTAGGGCACCAGGCTATGCTGGCACACTCTTAGGCCAACTGCTGGACTGCTGCTTGGCATAACTACAAATCTCCCCTGCTGACAGCTCATGTTCCAGGCTCCTGGCTGTGGCCCGCCATTTGCCCTGCATCGATTTGGGCAGGCAGGCAGGCAGGCAGGAAGGCACAACTGGGGATGGTTGAGCAATGAGGGGCTGCTGTGACCACAGCTGGTATCAACATTCTGGCACACAACCCACCCCTTCCCCTTCCTCCTCATTTGGCACTGCAACCAGAGTTTGCAGGTACCTCAAATGCATTGTAAACAGATTCTGTAAAGTTTGCTTATTCTGTTACTTATTTTTTTTTCAATTTTAAATTTAATTATCCCTGTACTCTAGAGAAAACAAGGTATTTCCATCACCCATTTTCCCCCAAGGACAATAGTACATATTCCCATAGACACAATTATAAGACACAGCTAAGTGCTTCTAAATGTGGAAAATGAGGAGCAAGTGCAGAATAAAGAGAAAATGTTTACTATAAACAACAGTAAACTATCTTATTATTCTAAAGAGGCACCTCAGAGTAAGGCAAAGGGGACCTGAAGATTGAGTTTATGGAACAACACACACACACACACTCACTCTCTCTCTCTCTCTCTCTCTCTCTCTCTCTCTCTCTCTCTCTCTCTCTCTCTCTCCCTGTTTTTTATTTGGGAGTATTTACTCCCAAAGTAAACAAAACATTTTTAAATTCATACGATAAATAGAAAAACCCTAAAGTGTGCAAAATAAACAGATCCTGCTCTCTTGTCCCTTCAAGAGCTGCATCTCACCCTAATTTTTATTCTCCCTATAACCTTACCTAGATTCCCAGTTGAGGAAATTGATGACCTAATTCATCTCAGTTCTAATGCAACACAGGACAAATTCCAAATATCTATGCTGGTCTTGCTGGGATTGCAGAACCCCATTGTGGTTATCTTCCTCTAGAGGTAATCCTGTGACCAGCACTAACACCACATGCCAGCCCTTTTATCAGCTTGTTGGAGAAGCATCTTTGCCTCCTGCCAGGCAGTGACCTAGATACCACCTCACGCCAGTTAGAATGGTGATCATTAAAAAGTCAGGAGACAACAGATGCTGGAGAGGATGTGGAGAAATAGGAACACTTTTACACTGTTGGTGGGAGTGTAAATTAGTTCAACCATTGTGGAAGACAGTGTGGCAATTCCTTAAGGATCTGGAATCAAAAATACCATTTGACTCAGCAGTCTTATTACTGGGTATATATGCCCAAAGGATTATAAATTATTCTATCATAAAGACACATGCACACGTATATGTTTATTGCAACATTGTTTACAATAGCAAAGACTTGGAATCAACCCAAATGCCCATCAATATAGACTAAATAAAGAAAATGTGGCACATATACACCATGGAATACTATGTAGCCATAGAAAAGAATAAGTTTTCATGTCCTTTGCAGGGACATGGATGAAGCTGGAAACCACCATACTCAGCAAACTAACATAGGAACAGAAAACCAAACACTGCATGTTCTCACTCATAAGTGGCAGTTGAACAATGAGAACACATGGACACAGGAAGGAGAACATCACACACTAGGGCCTATCAGGGGTTGGGGGGTGGGAAGGGATAGCATTAGGAGAAATACCTAATGTAGATGAAGGGTTGATGGGTACATCAAACCACCATGACATGTGTATACCTGTGTAAGAAATCTGCACGTTCTGCACATGTATCCCAGAGCTTAAAATATAATAACAAAAAAAAGTGTAATACAATTTACAGTTGCAAGGTCAAAGTGGGTACGATGCTATCTATCTTGGGCTAAGAAGAGAAAAGGAATTTTTTTTTCTTTGCTTTAAATCTTAGAAGTCTGTTTTTTTCATGTTTTGCACCCCATTCTCTTGGACCCTCTAGATATATTCAAGTCTCACATAGGACTTGTCTTTTCTACATTATCTCAAAATTTTAGCCCTTATCTCCAAGACATGTGCCTATTTTCCTCAACTTTTATATTGAATGATTAGCAAAGCAAACCTTTTTAAGTTCTCAATCTAACAATGAAACGCCGAACTAGGAATTTATTGTCATTCCTCAAACTGACATTATACAATGATCAAAATAAAATGCATACATAATATCCTAGAGAATTTGCATGCCTCATTCTTAAAAAGAAGGTAACTATTTTTAACCTATAACAAGCATTTGTTTTTAAATGTCTCAGTTTTATATAACCATATATTCAAGGTCTTTATCATTCAAGATACATGAAGGTTGTGCATTTAATCTTTAGCATGGTTGTAGGAGATATGATTCACAGAGTAGAAAATAGATAAAAATAAGCATGCAGCCAGCATGGTGCCAAATCATCAGAACTCACCATCTTATCAAAAAATGGAAGTCATTCTTCTTTATTTCTTGAGCAAAGCAGTTTTATATAAGATAAATAGCTTTCAGTCAGAATAGCCTCACATGCAATATGCATCTTTTTGACATGTATATTCTAATACAACTTTAGACCATAAGATTAAAATAAGAAAAATCTCAGGGTAACGTGTTGACAAGAAGCACTGGTTGAATCTGTATTTTTTTTTCCATTTTTCATCTTCCAGAATTTGGCTCTGTGTATGTTTGTACCTTACTGGCTATCATTAAGTGATCAACTTCTAGTGACCTTCAAGTATCATTTTCTAAAGTTTTATACAGGGGAATAATGTCTGGCAATTGTCCTTTTTTTATATCAAATATCAAAAACCATTTAATGCTTTGGAGACATTATGTTTTGTTTTCAGAGACCAGGATATAGCAGAACATGTTTCTAATTGATATAGGAGACTGAGTTATAGATATGGGAGTTTGAGAAAGCCACTTAGCTACTTGGATTTTCATCTTCCCATCTTGCAAGGAAGAATTTTGCATCGGGTGTTTTTTCTTTTTAATTATACCGGCTCTATAAATAATTTTATCATCTATGAATAATTCTTCTTTTGTTAACATAGAAAGGAGACAAATTTTGAGTGAGGTGAAATGAAAAAAATTAAGGGGATGCAAGCCTTTTGCAGTGAACCTATCTTCCCTCTGTGGGTCCCTACTGGACACTGTGCATTGTTGAGAGCACTGCTTTCCCAGGTTCCCAGACCCTTCTCTCCACAAACCTGTTGACAGGCAGCCGTGGTAGCCTCTCATCTTTCACTTTCTGATACAGAAAACTGAACTAAATCACTGGGAAAATTGGTGAAGGAGCCGAAAACTTCAATTTTCAAATATTCATTGCTTTCCTATTGACCAGTTTGCACATATGGAGGAGTTTTATAGCAGACTCCCTTTGATTAAAACTACATCTCTACACTCATCTAGCTGTTTGACTTCTTCGAAATTCATCTCCAGATTTTTTCCTCATCTGTAAATTGGGCAAAATACCTAAATGTGTGCTATTATGGAATAAAAGCAATCATTTATAAGTGTTCAAAAAATACTCTTCTCCTCCCTGCAGTTCATGGTCAAATTATTTTGGAGAGTATTGAGAGTAACACTGGACATTGTCAGTAATAAAACTCTATAGAATCTATTTCTAAGCCAAACATTGTTCAGTGAGCAGCCATGTCTTGAAATGACAAGATGTGAAGAAAACTGACTCCTTTACCTCAAAGAGCTTCCTACATCTGACACTGATCAATTTTGTCTTGGCTTGTATTATTGATTAAATTGGCTGCTTTCTAAAGTTTGAACTTCGCCTCTGTGACCTCATCTCCCTCTCTTTTCTGTTTCCCAGCCCCATAACTTCCAAGAAAGCATATAAAAACCTAGGCCTCATGATGAAATCAGTTCTGCTGATGTCAAATTAGTTATGCCTGTGAAAGCTCTTGGAAAATGATGATAAGAATAAAGTAAGGAAAAACTTCTTAAAAAGTAAACTACTTTTCACTAGATGAAAGCCAGTGTATAGGAAACATGTGCTCTGCCTCAATTTTGTGGGATTTATGAGAGACAGTATAGAATAGCCCACAAATAGACAATCAGGAAGACTGGCCCTTAAATAAAGCTTTCTTCCCTCCTCACTCTCCATCTGGGCTGTTACTTGTGGTGTTAAAAAGTATAACACAGCAGACAAACATTGGGTTGAAATCCGAACTCTACACTTCCCTATGGGAGTGCTGTTAGACAAGTTACTTATTGTCTCAATTTCTCATCATAAAAATGAGGGCAGTGCTGTCTAACTCAAAGATCTGGGGTGAGTACTCAAGTGAATAATAAGGAAGGACCCTGGCCCAAAGTCTTGCTCAGAGCATGTATATTTTTAAAATGTAGTTAATAATTATTAGTATTATTTTTACCGCCAGGTGTGGTGGTTCATGCTTGTAATCCCAGCACTTTGGGAGGCCTAGGTAGGCAGATCACTTGAGGTCAGGAGTTCGAAACCAGCCTGGTCAACATGGTAAAACTCCATCTCTACTAAAAATACAAAAATTAGCTGGGAATAGTGGCATGCCTATAATCCCAGCTACTTGGAGGCTGAGGCATGAGAATCACTTGAACCCCGGAGATGGAGGTGAGCCGAGATTGCGCCATTGCCCTCCAGCCTGAACAATGAATTAAGCCACCATCTCACAAACTAATAATATTAATACTACTACTAATTATTATTATTAGTATTTTTTTATAGAGAAGTCTGGATTTGATTATCTAAGTTCCTTTTCATCTTTAAAATTAGACTTTCCCAATTTGGTTGCTCACAAAATACTCCTTACAGAGTTTGGAACACCCTAAGCTCAGTGTTTGAGGACCTGACCAGACTTAGCAGGAAAGGCAGTCTGGATGGGTAATTATAAAACATAAAGGTTATTCTATCTTTACAAGCCTGATTGCGGTAGCCAGTTTTCTGTGAATCTGCATGTATTATTTCATCTTCAGTTTATACTTAAACAAATAGAGAGAACCATCTCAGGTACTAAGAGTGCTGAATATTTTTTCAAGCTATTATAACATTTTGAAAGAGTACTATAAACATGTACAATATGTGACTATATAATAATGAATGAATTTTCCTGTGTGGCATGAAGGCTTATTATCTTAAAGCCACATTCTGTGTTGTTCTATGGAAGCCATGTGTGACATTTCTCACTAATGGCTTGTGCTCTTACTAAACATTTGTCTCTTAACTCCCTCAGTCTTTGGGAATGCTAGCATCCACTTGCATGCAAATTAATAGCTTTGCAGAATGGAAATGAGGTACCCAGAAAAATCCCTTCATTTCTTGAGTCTGATAAGGAAATACTTTTCTTTCTAATTATATATTTGACCAGAGTTATTGTTTTCGAATTTATATGAAAATACTTATTTTATGGGAAAGCATACTTTTACGATCTCAGTAATAAAACTGGGGCTTATTTTTACTGATTATGCTGTTTACATTTAACTGTAATTATCAGCTGGGGAGAAGAATAGGTGTGCACACTTACTTTCTTCGTCAAGGAAGTTTTCAGCAGCTGATAGTAACCTCCTTCTGTCTTCTGGGTTTTCAATATTTAATTCAATGAGATGACTCTCTTTTATATCCTTTAAATCTTCTAGAGTCTCATAACCATTGAGCAAAAGTGTTGAGGTATATTCCTGCAAATTAGTCAAATTCAAATATTTTATTTTTAGTTCTCTTTAAAGAAAATGTAGCAATGCATATGGAAACCAACGGTACCAATAGAACTTTTGCTTAACTTCACTTGTATTAGTTTTTGACATATGAACTCCAGGGCTCTTAAATGATTATGTTGTTTAATTCTCACCTTTCGTATGGTCAAGTTTAAAGAAGAAATCATTACCTTAAGTATCCAATTCCAAATAATAAATAAATTAAATAGTTGGATCATGCACCCATTTGGCATTTTTTCACTTCTCAACCAACTAAATTGATGGAACTAACATTAATTTAAGGCTATCAATGAAATGCCTCTAGCAGAGTAGCATGCTACAGTAATAGTTCAGAATCTGTATCTCTTCCTGTTTGCATGATTGCAAAAACTTCTCTCAAAACTATGGGGTAGGTTAAAAAATGAATTTGAAACAGATGTAATTTAACATTAAAAATTTGTTGTAGCATTTTGGTTGAAAGGCATTATATAAACCAAAGGAATTCTAGACTTTCTATTTAATTGAAAGTTTTTATTAAGCATAGAAGCACCATAGTTGGGTGAAAGAATTATTTTCTCAGAATGTATATTTTGTCCATCATTTGCATCTATATATTAGTTTAAAATTCAGAGGTTTCTGATTTCAAATATTAAGTGAAGTTGAGTGCTTTTTCAACTTCCTCAAAGATTTCTTTCAGTTTACTTCATCTAATTTAAATATCCTTATTTTAATTCTAAAATAGAATAAGAGGAAGTCTAAAAGTTTTAAGTAATCAGGAAGAACTTATGACCAGCCGTTTTTAACAAAAAAATAAAAGGAAGAAAAATATGAGGAGTGACAATTCTTTATTTAAAAAAGTATATTCTTGGCACTGAATTAGAATAGAGAACACAAATATTTCTGTTGTGACATAGAACCATTTAACTCTTCTTGGGCAAGTCATTTCAGTCTCTTAGCCCTTGGTTTTCTCACAGGTCACAGAACAAACAAGAGGCAGAGGCAAGATGCCAACCCGTACATTCTCCAAGGAATATCTCATTTGGGATGCATCAATAGCAACACAGGAAAGCTTAGATGCTGTGTTTATAGAGAGAAACGTAACTAGATAATTCAGAAAAAAAAAATTAAGAAAAGTGTAATTGACTACTGCCTTGATGAATTTCAAAAGCTATCAAAGTACTGCTCAGTTGATTTTAGAAATAGATTTAAAAAACTGTAAATTGATTGATACTAGGTATATTTTCTATACATGCCATTTAACAAGGTAAACATTTCAAAAGAATTTTGCTAATATAACAAGAAAATAATAATTGGATTACAGATACAGACAACACACTTAAAACAATCATTATGGGGCTTGATGATCACTATTTCCTTCAAATTACATTTAAAATGATTATATTCAGTTGTCTTCTCTCAACTTGATATTGATCTCTGCTTTGTAAAAAATACAATACTCTTTTCATTTTCCTTTCACTTTTTTAGATTTATTTTATTCCTTATACTCTCTTTATCATTCTAATTTAGGCATTTTCTTAGGGCCTTTTGTTCTTCTAAGGTATTTTTATTTTTCACTGCACTTTCTCAACATTAGTCTATATTGTCACTGCTAAATACTATTAAGGTTTAGTCCAAGGGATATTATACCAAGACTTGTCCTTGCATAATAAAAATAATAAAGGAGAAATAAGAATTCTTCTAGGAAAACAGGTTTTTCTTTGCTTGTAAGACTTGTATTTTTAAATAGCACCATGCAAATACTGATCCACGCTCCTCAATTTTTCCATTTACATGCTACCGAAAGCAAACAAGTCATAGATTTGCTCACCTGAAGATGAATCCTCTCTAGGAACTCCTGAAGAGTTTTGGATTTTTCATTGTTACTCCTTCGGTTTGCCTTTATTTTCTTGGGGGCTGCTTCCTCTTCTGAGATGACATCCACATAAATGAATTTGAAGTTTCCCACTTTATTGTTCAACATTCCCGTCCACATCCCCATTGGTGTTTTGCAGATAATGTCTATGATGTCTCCTTTCTAAGGACAAAGAAATCCATACAGATTAGGTTTCAGAGAACTATGATGCTATAAAAATTGATAGAAAGAATGAAATCATAGAAAACTAGAGTAATGAGGACATTATGCTAAAGGCGTTCAGATATAATAGAAATAAATCTAAACATCTGCTTCTCTCAAAAGATCAGGCTGATGGTATGGTGGGTTATGCTTATATTCCCAGAACTTTGGGAGGGCAAGGCAGGAGGATTGCTTGAGGCCAGGGGTTCAAGACCAGCCTGGGTGCCAAAGTGGGAGCCCATCTCTACAAAAAAAATATATATTTTTAAATTAGCCTGGAATGGTAGCATGTGCCTGTAGGCCAAAGTGGGAGGAGTTCAAGGCTACAGTGAGCTGTGAGTGTATCACTGCACTCTAGCCTGGGCAACAGAGTGAGATCCCATCTTAAAAAATAAATTCGAAGAAGTCATTTACTAGGTATAAGGAAGAAAACTTAAACATTCTTCACAAAAAGCTCTCACATAGTTGGATGACATGTTTATGTTTCTGTTATCATATCAATTTGTCAACTTATAACTGTAGAACATAATGTAATTTACAAAACACTTTTGCCTACTCTAAGTTATTTTTGCTCATAACACATCTCTTAGATATATAAGGGAGGTATGATCATTATTAATTTAAATATTACAGAAAAGGAAACAGAGATATTAAATGACTTCCCAAGAATTTGAAGGAAGTTAATGGTAGAACCAGGACTCAAGTCTAAGTTATCTGAACTAAAAAATGATGCTCTTATTATTTGTACTTTGAAAGCAACATATATGTAACAAAGCTCAAGTCATCATTCCTGGAGGTACTCCCCAGCTGGGGACGGAGATGAAGGAGAAGTCTGTTACTCTATGTGTTTCTAGTACGTGTGAAAAATTTATCTACAGTATAAAATAAACCCATCTCCAGTATTTCATCTATCTAAAATAAAGAAATTGTACCAAAGTCATATAAAAGTATGTATACACTAAGGTTAAATTATGCTAAATAATTCTTTTTAAGGTATTCATGCCCTCCTTTTATTAAGAGGAGATAAAATTTAGATTGAGCTCACAGCAAAGTTTAAATTGAAGTATGAATGAATCACATTGGTATGGACAAACCAATTGGTCTTTTTCTTTACTCACATCTAAGATGATAATTAACTGTAAGCTGCCAGTTATTGGCAAAAGTAGAAAACTTCATGGGGATATTTCTTTGTAAAGAAAATTTATTTCTATGCAAATATGATGCCTATGTTTAAGAGTCATAGTTCCTCCTTTGAGAAAAAAGTTTCTGCCACAGAGAGGACTTTACAGATTCTAATATTTTTGCACATTTTAAGTGTCTACCCACAAACAAACTAAGCATCAAGTCTGCTACTAAAAATATTTTTCCTGATGCTCTAGGAATGTGTGTTCTTCCACGTAAAAAACAAATTTTACTTGTAATGGTATAATTCACTGTGACTGAACTATCTGGTCTTTCTACTTTGTGATCATCTGTCTGTCTAGTCTTGTGATCCATTAAGCTAGGTCTTTCTGCCTTTTCGGAAAGGGGATAAAATCATAGGCTGGATGGCATCAGCTAGGGAGACTGGGAAGCTCTCCCAAAGCTCTAGAAAGTTTCTAGACATGGAAACCCTTTACTGCATCCTTCCTATTATATTTGAGACTTGTAAATTTGCAAATTATTCTTTAAACATATATACCTGCACATTCCAGGAAAGCCCACAGTTCATCAAGCAAAGACTCAGTTTTATTTTGGATAAAACCCTTGATTGAAATAATTGTATTTCAATCTTCATGGGTAACTGGGGAATTCTTATTGTGTCCTGTAAGAGTTTCACAAAAACTCACCTCAGGCAGCAGCATCAGTGGTACCCTGGCATAGTATTGTAGGGAAGTTGAAAGGCTATCCTGAGTCAAACTGTGCTGTTTATTTCCTTCTATTTCTCCCTTCCACAGTGGTTACTAGATTACGATATCGTTTCCCCAAGAATTGAACTTAGACATCAGATCATTCCATATGCATGACTAAGGAGCTTACTATGGGGAACAGTACATGTTTTATTCTCCAGTTGAGCTTACTCTGATTTGATAGTATGGAAGGGATCAAGACCTTAACTGTTAAATAATAATATAAATACTCCATAATATATAGTAATTATTAGTTAACATTGGTTAAGTGTTAACAATATAGAAAATTCATACTTTATGTCCTTTGACTTTAGCACTTTGTGATACTAGAAATAATTAATTTAACATCTATAAATTCTTTTAGCACAAAGCCTTCTTCTCTTTGTGCTATTGTAATCAACTACTCCCCTTGAGTGTAAGTAGGACTATGAATACTGCTTACATGGATTTCATAATCGTGATTATGTTACCCTTATATGATAGGAGGGACTTTGCAGATCCAATTATTGTACTAAATATAAACTAGTACAACCACTATGAAAAACAGTGTAGAGATTCCTTAAAGAACTAAAAGTAGAACTACCATTTGATTCAGCAATTCTACTGCTGGGTATCTACCCAGAGGAAAAGAAGTCATTATATGAAAAAGATACTTGCACACATATGTTTATAGCAACACAATTTGTAATTGCAGAAAGGTGAAACCAGCCTAAATGCCCATCAATCAATGAGTAGATAAAGAAACTGTGATATATATATATATATATATATATATATATATATCTCCATAAAAAGGAATGAATTAATGGCATTTGCAGTGACCTGGATGAAACTGGACACTATTATTCTAAGTGAAGTAACTCAGGAATGGAAAACCAAACATCGTATGTTCTCACTCATAAGTGGGAGGTAAGCTACGAAGATGCAAATGCATAGGAATGACACAATGAACTTTGAGGACTCAGGTGGAAAAGGTGGGAAGGCGGTGAGGGATAAAAGACTACAAATATAGTGCAGTGTACACTGCTTGAGTGATGAGTGCACCAAAATCTCACAAATCACTGCTAAAGAACTTACTCATGTAACCAAATGCCACCTGTTCCCCAATAGCCTAAGGAAATAAAAATAAAAACAAAAATAAAAGGTACTGGAGTTGTCTTGCCAAGTCTTGCTCCCAAGGCCTTTGCTCTGCTGTGTTCTTGCCTGACATTTGCACCTTCTCTCCTTCTCTTTGGTTTCGTTATTTTTATTTCTGCAAGTATCAGGCAGAGTTGAACACCTTCAGCAACTGTGAGGCTTTTGGTTTTCAGGAAAATGGAGAGAATTTCTTCCTCCCTGATATATTTTGAACCTGAATCGTCTACAAAATAACAAATTATGCTAATAGCCTGAACAGACTGCTACCCTGACTCCACCTCACTTATTTCATTCAAATTCTTAGTGCTGTAAGCCAGTTTCCACTTCTATTGTTGGGAAGAACACACTCACACCCTATCTTCCCACTGCTTATACTTGTTGAAACAGATCATATAACCAGCATTTGACAAACCATTCAGAAGGTGGGATATGGTGTCCTCTCACCTTGATTTTGAGGGAGTCAGTGTCGTAGGGACTTGGTGTGAAATCCGTATGCACTCTGGCACGACCGCAGAATGGTCCTGAATAGGGGCCATCGTCATCCAGTCGAAAGCTGTCACGGTTACTTGTACCATCTGAACAGCTTGTTATGCCACCTAATAAAAGCAGAAGTTCACAGCTGTCTTTGAAGACTTCTAACATTCGGAACCATCATTTAGACACAACTAAGTATTGATAATGCTGAAACACTGGATGGCAGGCTCATGAGAAGGTTCTAATTGACCCATCCTGGTTATGGTCTCCCAGTTGCTCTCCATCAGTGAGCTTTGTTCTCTGAGCATTTCTAACCTTTTTCTGCCAATCTGGCCACTCTCTCCTCTACTACTAACCCAAGTACCCTCTCACTTCATTCTCCATAATCTGATCCAATACACAATATACTAAGCATTGGATACTTGCCAAAGAGGAGGAAGGTATAGGTACAACCACAGGTAGTTAATTTTGTACATGCAAACAAAGACAGAAACTGATAGCAAGTTTGAACTTTGTGTGCTATTGATCATGAATGCTCAAAGCATGACATTATAAAATTTCCTACAACTTATCACAAACCTTTTCTGCCAGAGTTCCCACTGTGTACCGAAGGCCATTTTGAGTCAACATTTTTGCCATAACAGGTGGCACTTTTGCTTGTTGTATGAGTGTAAAAGAAAGAGGAAGTGTGTCCAAATGTCTGCACCCCCAAGTGGTTTGAAACTTCTAAACTGGGCCTTTAAAACTGCTCTGAACTTCAAGGAAAAGAGAAAAGAGATATCATTTTGCCACCTGCCTGGGAACAAGAATGGCTCCCAGTGAAAGTAACTCTCCTCCCCTACCCTCATACTCAGTCATCACTTCTTCTTTAGTCTAACCTTTCATCATTCTGTTCAATGAGGGAATAGCCCAGGTTTCACTACCCTGCAATGTGGAAATAAGGTAAAGATCCTTCAAGACGCTCCACATGGTATGTGAACTGGTGTAGAACAGGTGAGTTGCATCTAATCACATAAATTAAGTGGTATATGGTAATAGTAAAATGGACCACCATCTCTTCACACCCTCCCTTCTGTGACAACTCCAGCCCAGGGATTTTCACAGTCCATTCTAGTTAATAAGATTCTCCCCACGTTCAGCATCACAATATAGTTTTAAAACTTCCAGCAGAAATGAATACTAATGAGATCTGAATTTCACACATGCAAAAAAATTCTTTAAATGTTTCTGTTAGCTTTTGTCACAAAATATCTGTTCTACAGCAAATAGGAAAACAGGAATAAAACTCAGGATATTTGAAACATCTGGTTCTTGCCATACATCTTCAAATAACAGAAGCAGTCGATTTAAAAGGAAATGGAAAATAAACTTTGCAAAAACATTTAAAAGCCCTGAAAAGATTAGAGAGACGTATAACAGTCTACATATAAAAAGTCATAAGGCACCCTGAAATATCAATCATTTCATCCAAATACTGTAGCTGGAAAAGTGGCTAAATCCTGAGTGATTTCTTTCTTAGAAAATTATTAGTGTTCACTAGAAAATCCTTGTTTGTCACTTATAGATCCCTTTTTGCCAAATAATTGGTGACATTCCTATCATTTGTTATTTGCATATTGCTTCACTCTTTACTTATTAATTCTGGGTTAAGATCTAAAAAGTAAATGTCAGTAAAAGTAAATTGATGCAAATGTGCTACATTTTTTCAGAGTACTTCTGAAAAAAAGAAAAGTGGTGGGGGGAGAAAGAGGGAGGGGGATGCAGGGAAGAGGGTGGGAGACAGAAAGGGACAGAGAACAGAACAGAAAATAAATTTCATTTATCTGAATACTTTAAGTGATTTTAAAATATTTTGACTCGAGATAAAGCTGGCTCACTTCAACAAAGATTTTTATTTTAGAGATGCAGATTGAATCACCTAATACGACTTTTTACACTGTTGTTGACTACAGTGTTAAAAGTTTTAACACAATATATAACTGTGTCAAATATATTATGTATTATTTAAACAATAGGAACTCTATATAGATTTAATAGATCTTACATTTTACTATTTCTCTTATCAAGTAGCTGGAACCTTGTTTAACCCAGACCTCACACCCAGGATCTTGTCTCTGATTCATTAACCTTACTTGATGAGCTCTGTCCACTGTAGAGACTATCCATGGAGTCACTGGCTTTGAGGGACACCTTCTCTGTGTGGGTCCCAATCGCAGGGTCACTGTTCCTATATGAGAGGGCACCCTCTCCATCTTCTTCATCCTTCAGAAAAGCAAACCAGAGGTTAAGTACAGAGAGAAGATTTACATGAAGATGTTCATTGTATACATTGATTTAATAGACAAGACATGTTTTAGCAATGAGATACTTAATACATAAGGGAAAAATATGATAGTAGTTGATCTTCAGTTCAATTTCTAGCAAAACCGTTTTCAATATACTTGAAAAAATTCTTCAGATGACACATTCCTTTTTCTAGAATTCAATTGAAATTATAATGGCTCACTTTTACAAACTAGGATGAATATCATATCAATACTATTTAATCAAAAATGTTAGATTAATTAACATCTATGGTTTATCTTTTAAGACACATTTACTTCTTCATGTTGTCCTTATCCTCAATTTACCACCATTACTAATCCACTGATCCTATAAGCTTCAACTCTGCATAGTTGTTTCATGTCAGTTATTTGCACCCTACCAGATCACTAGATATGAATAAAACATGTACATTTTGCAATTCTAAAGCAAAGCTTATCTAAGAAGCTTTACAAATCTAATACCATGCTTGCCACCTAGTCAGGTGAAAAGCAAATCTTGCATAAAATTAGAAAAGACAGACAATTTCAAAACAAATTATATTTTCTTGAAAACGTCTCCAATGTTTTCCATATTTCAACAGTTTGGATTAAAAACTTATGAATTTCTTAATATTTATCAGAATGTAATTCAACATTCTTTATTTGTGTGCATTTCTAAATGTTGATAAAACTTGACAGCTTATACATACTAGACACTCAGTTTGATTCTCTGCTTTTATCCATTTCTTTGTTCATTCAGTCATTCAACACAAGTTTATAGAACACTTACTAGGTCCTGGGCAATGTTCTGGGAACTGGGAATTATCATGGTAAACAAGAAAACAGGGTGCTTGTTATAATGAAAGATATTCTATTGTGTTAGCTCTGTGTGTGTGTATCTGCATATCTGTGTGTATAGAGTATTTGGGAGGTGTGTATAAACAAAATAAGCAAGACAATTTCAGAAAATAATAAGTGTTAAGAAATAAATAAAACTGGGTGATGTGTGAGAATGTGTGGCTAAGGTTAGGGTTACAGGTTGGCTGCTTTAAATGGAGTGTCCCTCAAAGACCTCTGCCATACAGTAATGTGTGCCCTCAATTATTAAGCTAAATGATAAGAAAATGTAACTTAGGTGAAGCTTTGGAGACAATTTTCTAAGCAAAAGGAACAGCAAGAGCAAAATAACTGAACTCAGAATTAGCTTGGGTTGTGCAGGGGAAAACAACAAGGCTAATGTGGTGAGAGAAAGGAGAATATTAGTGTGTAAGTTTAGGGAAATCGACTGGAGCCACATCAAGAGAAACTTTTTAGAATGTGCCACTTAGATCTCTTGCTGAGGGACCTTTCTTTACTGACAGCCCCAGGACTGCCCCTCTGTATCCACCTCTCTGTTTGCAGTAAAACCATACTCCCTGCCAGTAACTGAAAATGTAGGGATATTGTTTGAGCCCATTCTAATGGAATGTGGGGCTCCTGTAATGGAAAACTTTAGTATAAGAATCCTCCATCCATCTGACCAAAGCTTTTCAGAATTCTGCTGAAGTATGAGACTCTCTCTACCTGATCCTTCTTCCTTTTCCCTGTCCTTTTACAGATGTCAGATTTGCATTGCAGTCTAAAGGCTCTCTCTCCTTTGGCCTTCTTAGCATTTCCCCCTATAAATCTCTGGTGTTTCTATTCCTTTCTTGGGATCTGCTTCTCAGAGGACTAGAATGAACACACCAAGTAAAGGGGTGCATTATGAAGACACTGTGAAATTTTAACCATGACTGGATTTCCACTTGTCAGACATGTTTTTAGCTTTCATATGGAGAATAAATTTTATGTGGGAAAGAATAAAAAGCATGGGAAGCAATTAGGGGATTATTATAGTAATCCAGGAAAGAATTGTTGGTTACTTGGTCTAAAGCAGGAATAGTTTACATGGAGAAATTAGAGAGTTTATATATACTTGGTAATACAATTAAGATAATTTACTGATGAATTAGTGTGAAAAGTGAGAAAAAGAAGGAATTTAGGGTGAGTCTTAGATTTGCTTTCCTTTTTTCCTCTTTTTTATATTTTTGTTTTTATTCATTTTAAGGATCAGTGTTGTCTGCTGCCACTGGGAATACTGGATGAGAAAACCTTTTCTTTCAGGTAAAAGCATAGAGAATTGATATATTAGCTTTGGATATATTAAGTTTTGAATGTATACTGAACATCTAAATGAGGGTATCAAATAAGAAATTGATGGTATAAATACAACAGGTAAGTGAAGAGATCATTGTTAGAGATATACTTGTTGAAGACAAAGTCATGAGAGTAGATGAGCTGACTTAGGAGGGGAGTGTAGATTCAGTGGAGCAACCAGAAACAAGCCTCAGGAAGATCCAGTGTTTCAAGGGATGAAAAAGAAAGCAGAGCCACGAAAGGAAACTATGAGGAAGAATAAATGCCAGAAGTATGCCCAAATAAGCCAAGTAAAGTGAATGTTTTATATGTAAGGATATCAGCACTTGGGTCGAATACAACTGAAAAGTGGTAAGGAGAAAGAAAAGTGACCATTGGATTGGACAACACAGAGGTCACTACAGATGGTGACAGCTATTTTAAGGGAGTACTGGGGGCAGAGCCTTATTGAAGTGGATTGAAAAAGAGAATGGACATAAGACATAAAAATCAATAAAGTAGAATTGAGAGCCCATAAATAAACCCACTTATTTATGATCCGTATATTTATGACAATATATTTATGGTCAATTGATTTTTAACAAGAGTGCCAAGACCATGAAATAGGAAAAGAATCGTCTTTTCAACAAATAGTGTTAGGGCAGCTGTGTATCTACTTGTAAAAGAATGAAGGTGGACTCTTCCTATATACCATACAGTCAAATTACCTTGAAATGAATCATACACTAAAATTTATAAGACTACTGACTTCTTAAAAGAAAACATAGGAATAATTCTTTATTACATTAGGTTAGACAACAGTTTCTTAAATATGTTACCAAAAGCACCAGTGACCACAAAAAGAAAATTGGACTACAATAAAACTATAAACACTTGTGCTACAAACAACACCATGGAGAAAATAAAAATATAATCCACGGAATTGGAGAAAATATATTATATTGCAAGTGATATATCTGATAAAGGACTTGCATCCAGAATATATAAAAAACATTTAATACATAAAGATAAATAACCCAATTAAAAATGGACAATGGATGTGAAAAACACTTCTCCACAAAGATATATAAATGGCTAAAAAGCACATGAAAAGATTCTTGACATTATTAGTCATCGGGGAAATGTAAAGTACAAAAAAAAGTAAATCAAAATCACAGTGAGATTCCATTTCACATCCACTAGGATGGCTAGTATTAAAAAGACAGACAATAACAAGTGTTGACAATGATGTGGAGAAATTGAAACACTCATACATAGCTGGTGGGAATGTAAAATGACTCAGCTGCTTAGGAAAGCAATTTGCCAGTTTCTCTATTAGTCACAGAATTACCATGTATCCAAGAGAAATGAAAAAATATTTCCATACAAAAAAAATTGAACAGAAGTATTTGTAGTAGCATTATTCATAATACCCAAAAAGTGAAAGCAACCCAACTGATCATTAACTGATAAGTGGATATATTCAATGTGGTCCATAAAGGAGAAATATTATTTGGCAATAAAAATGAATGAAGTACTGATACTTGCTACAAAATTAATGACATGTTGTTCACTTGCATCTAAAGATGCATGATTTTTTTTTTTTTTTTTTTTTTTTTTTTGGCGGAATCTCGTTCTGTCGCCAGGCTGCAATACAGTGGCTCACTGTAACTACTGCCTCCCAGGTTCAAGTGATTCTCCTGCCTCAGCCTCCTGAGTAGCTGGGACTACAGGCATGCACCACAACACCCAGCTAATTTTTGTATTTTTAGTAGAGATGGGGTTTCACCATGTTGGCCAGAATGGTTTCAATCTCTTGACCTCATGATCTGCCCACCTTGGTCTCCCAAAGTGCTGGGATTATAGGCATGAGCCACCATGCCTGGCTGATTCATGCTCTTTCTGAGTGTTAGTTTCTTCTGTTAAAATGAAAGTAATACTTCCTTCCGCCCAAATTCTGGGCATAATGACTAAGGAAGAAAACAGGTGCTTAAGTACTTCATAAAGCACCAAGCACTTCTATAATCCAGCTGAACAGTTTAAGAAAGATTTAGTAAAAAAATACAAATGATATAAGAGAGAACACTTACCTTTTCCTCAGAAAGAGCTTTGATGTACTTTTTACCCACTTTTTTCTTCATTGTCCAAGAAATAGCTCTCATTTTTTTACCCAAACCACCTCCATTATTTGAAGTTTTACTTGATTCTCCACTTTCATGTATGGGATCTCCGTCATGTACCTAGATTAAAATTGTTTATAAAAAACAAAATAATAAAACCATAAAAACCATTCATCTGAAATCATTGTTACAGGGAGCATTCTGAGTTTGTGGACTTCCCATGCATTCTGTGCAGCAGCCTCCATGGACATACACATATTTTTAAAGTTGTCTAGGCCTGATTGCTCCTATTATAAACTCGGAAAGTAAACCTTGTGATACTGAAGGACTTGGGCCTCACATCTGCAACTCTTTTAGAGAATTCTGGCTATTTTTTAAATTGCTATATTGAAGAACCATTTTATTCCTTCTTCTTGAGATGAACATATAAGATTAAATACCAGGTATAAGGAGTTGTTGTGTCTACACAGATAAAAAAACATTTTATTGGAAGCTTTAGATAGGCCGTAGCATCTATCTGAGTTGAATGGGCCTTAAAATATCCTCTTGCTTCTCATAGAAATTGAGATGATTGTGGTTATTTTAAAGAACTGTTTGTGTTAATGAAACCCACTGAGAAACATTAGGGTTTTTTTTTTCATCTTAGCACGCACATTTCCCACATTCTCAAGCAATAGTAAATATGAATTGGTTCCAGCCATTAGTACAGAAATCTTTACGTAATTCACATGCTATATTAATCAAACATCTTATTTGGACTGCTTTTGTCTGTGCTTAGGAATTTCGTTAAACCAATGATTCAGAATAAAACACACCGTTCACAGCCCCAAGACTCTATATCTCATAAAATAATGTTCTGTTAATAAAATTAATATGTATAGATGTGATATATGTCACATTATATAGAATCTATATGGAATAAAATATCCTCATCACCTACCTCGCCCCTAGCTTTTTCTCACATCTCCCTTGCTCACTAGAGCAGTGGTTCTCAAAATATGATCCCTCGACCAGCAGCATCAATGACACTTGAGGGCAGTTTGTGCTTTAGCAAGCTCTACAGGGGTTATTCCAATACTCACTAAAGTTTGAAAACAACTATCAAAAGTATTGCTATGCTGATCCCCTTGCAGTTTCTCTCTCAGGTTCTCACCAAAGTTTGTATTTGCTTTTGCCATTGGCTTCCCCTAGATATCCAACAATTTCTTCCATGAGTCATCCAGGCTTCTTCTACTCACATGTCATTCAACAGGAGAGCAATTTTCTGATTGATCACCCTCCACACTTCCATACATCCTGTTTATTGGCCCTGATTAATTATTCCTCTATGCAGTTAACATTACCTGATAATATGTTTTCTCATTTGATTATTGTCTACATCTCCTACTATGATGCATGTTCCATGAGACTCGAGATTTTTATCTGTTTTCTTTGAGTGTCTAAGTACTTCCAGGCACATAGCTAGCACTTGATATTATTTGAATAAATGAAACTTCTCATGTAGAACTTTGCAGATTTTTTTTCTTGTAGGATATGTTTGGGTTACATATTTTAAAATACCTTACATTTGCAAGAAAAAAAACTTGAAGGTTATCTAGTTTAGCACTGCCCACCATTCCTGATAGATGGACGGGCAGTCATTCACTGAATATAAAAAATGATGGGAAACTTCTCTTTAGTGAACTTGAATATTTTAATACAAAAGTTTAACCACATAGTTAACATCATTATTAATCAATATTATATTTTGCTTCATATCTTACCCCAAATTGCCTATGATAAATATGAATGGACAGCCAATTTAAACCCTCATTGCACTTTATTAATTTCTACATTCAAGGTTATAAAGGCAAAGATTCTTTGCTTAATTCAAAAGCCCTGAATAAAATATAATTTGGAAGCACTTTAAAATTTTAGAGTTAGCCTTTTTCTTCTCTCTACTTAAACTTTCTCTGTCTTCATTGTAGAATTATTTTGCTAGCTAACATAAATAAGAAATTAATTACTACTTATGTTACCCTGTGATTTCTAAACTTCAGAACAATGTACCACAAATAGTTTTTCAGGTTTTTCTATCATTATTTTCAGAAGCTACAAAGAAACTATGTTTATGTCTTTTGAATGTTAACATTTTTCTATTCTATTTCTCCATAGCCTGAATCAAATTTCTATTTAGATATTACTTATGGTTTTGTTGTTGTCTTTTTAAGATTTGTCTTCCCCTGTAGACTCCAGGTATGAAGTAAGGATTTTCATGTGTGATTGCAACAGTACTTCCTGAATGTGTAAGGGAAAACCTGTCATAGAGTAGGCATTTTTTTTAATGAATGCCAGACTTTTGAAAAATATGCCAACTACTTTATTAGCTTCACTAAATTATTTTACAAATTACTAGGCAACCATTATTAGCTAGTGACCCTGAATGAACCTAAGCTATCTTATGTAGGCTAATTCCAGAATTATAAACTAAATAACAGTAGAATATATGTATGATTGTGGAGAGTTAAAAATGTATACAAGATGCCAACTGAAAATAAAATTATATACAGCTTCTTTCTCTCTTCACACACACACACACATATTTATATATACACACACATATATATAGAGATTTATATGTATACATTCCATGTATTACTTACAATCATGTAAATGTTGATTAACTATATAGTTATGTACAAGTTTACTTATAAATGTGAATATATGCATAATAAATAAAAGGATATAATTAGTAAAATATTTAAAAATATTACAGATAGATATATCTGAAAATAAGCATAAGATCTAAAAACCTATTGATCTGAAAAGAATATATTGGCTGTGAGCTTGCTGAATCAGGTTCAATCATAAACAGTATTTTCAGTTTTCTCAGTAGACACCCCATCTCTACTATTTTATTAGTTGTTGTTATACCTGTCATTAATCACTTAGCAAATGTGGCCCCTACTTTATGAGATAGTATGGCAAACTTTGGAGTCAGAGAAGAGTTTGAGTTCTGCCTTTGTCATTTATTCACTCTGTAATTTAGAAGTAATTTTATTTGATGATAAAGCATATTTCTGCAATGGCAGAATAGATACACTAATACTTCCTATGTTATAGAGAGGTAAAGTTAGCATTGTGCTTATTTCATGGTGAGTGCTCCATTAAATGTACATATTATTGAAACTTTTTGTATGTAAACCTAATTTTATGGGAAGCTTTTCTTAAGCTACATTTAAAATGTTTGTAGTTTATTAATGTGTACGTAGTGCTCACCAATGGGATGTTTCAGTATACACTGAAGTGTGAGAGTCCAATTGAGCAGCCATATGCTCTCCATAACAAATTTACAGTTGAGCCACCTAATCATTTTCTAATTTAAAGCTATTACAACTTACATAAAATTATATATATATATATGCTAGATAATGTGTACAAATAGAATGTTGAGGGGTGTGTGTGTGTGTGTGTGTGTGTGGTGTGGGTATACCTAAACATACATATACACACATTGTTTTATGGCAGAAATACTCAGGGAATTTGGAATTGTCAGTGTTTTAGAACTCTAACTTTTTAGGTGTATATTTTGCTTTCCCAAACATCTGTTAGGTTTCTTAAAATAGAATTTTACTTTTAATGCCCTGCATGATACTGGATACTGATAGAGACAAGAGACAGCCAAGGGTCCCTGGCGAAACGTCACTTTCAAGCCTAAAACAGCCTGAAGGCTGAAAAACCAGACTGCTGCTCCTGTATGAAGCCCACCCTTTCCCAACTGCTTCTCTCTGAATAATGCCCACCTGTGCACTGAGGGAATAGGGTGGAGCTACAGGAAGTTCCCGTCCTTTGCAGCGGGGAGGAGCCTGGCCTCTTCTGTTCCTTTGAAGTGGCTAAGGATTCTATCTGTAAGGTAGAATTCCTCTTTCCTTTTTTCCTTTTCACACAATAAACCCTGCCCTACTCACCCTACAATGTGTCTGTGGGCCTAAATTTTCCTGGTCATGTGACAAGAACCCCTTTTTTTTCTACAACAGTACTAAATAATGGTTTGTTAATTTATCATGAAAATATGTGCAAGGCTGTAATTTTAAAATGTATTTATTTTTCTTATTGTACTTTGCAAAAATGACACTGTCTTCATATTTCCTAATGTGTTTGCATAATATTCATAAAAATGGAATAAAATACTAACCTCAGTTGAATCATCTGGTTTTGATATAGAATTATTCCGAAAACGATCAAAATTCCCAAAACTGCTGCTTCGCTATAAAATAGAAAAGAAAAAGGGAAGGAAACTTAGAGTTGGTTATTTTCACTGCCCAAACTGATTAATATATTAGATTATAGCTGAACAAGCCCCATCTTTTACAAATACAGGGTTTAAAAAGCTCTTCTCTCTGGAATATTAGAAGGCTGTGAAGATACAACAATTAACATGTTTATACTTACAGTTGATAAAATGTCTTTCTATGTTATAGTGTTAAAGTAAGCACCTTGAAGAAAATCTTGGTTAAATTATTTTAAATTTTAAATTTATAATTTTAATTTTGCTCTTGGAAGTGGCAGCTGAAGAATCCATAAATTCTAAACTAAAGCCCCTTGAAATGAGCTAACCACAAACCTAGTGGCATGTAGTACTAACCAACCAGCCAATAAACAAATAACAACAATGCAACACACAACCAAAAAGCAAGCATCTGACTAGATCCACCATTATGCCTCACAGAGATCAAGTTTGTTCACATGCTGGGGCCTGTGGGGAGGAGGGCGTGGAGAGGCAGATCATCAGGAAAAATAGCCAATGGGTGATGGGGGCTTAATACCGAGGTGATGGGTTGACAGGTGCAGCAAACCACCACGGCACGTTTACCTATGTAACAAACGTGTACATCCTGAACATGTACCCCAAAACTTAAAATAAAAGTGAAAATAAAAGATCTACTTTGTTTTAAGAAAAAAAAGAACAGAAGTGTATATTCTATTACCAACTATTGATCATTTGAAATTCTCTGCTGGATATCAGAAAGAGAAGGCACACACATAGACTTATTAATAAATTGAAAGCATCATTTAGGTATGCACAGTCCAAGGTTGGGAGTAAAACTGATTTTTTCCACATTTGACATAGAATTACAATGAGACCTCTGGGTCAGTTTCATTCACTGGTTTTGAGAAAAAGCTCAGTATGTTGATAGAAGATGTTGCCTTGAATACCTTTTGCTTACAAAGCTAAATTTTTATTATGCAACTCATTCTAGGCAGGTAATTATAAATAATTCCTGATATGCGACAAAATAAATGAATCTCTTAAACACATTTTAAAATTCTTGAGAGTCATTGAGTCAAAAAATTGATATTTCTTCACTATCTAATTCTATGCATTTTTGAGAAGCTGGATATCTGATGTTGTATTCTTTGTGTACCCGTAAATCCCAAGAATATTTTCTTTCTAAAGGCCTTTATCTCATTTCAAGCTTGTCATATTTTAAAAATAAATGGGTGGTACTGACATATAATCTGGTAATTTAGAAAATTAATAATGGGAGTCAGTAATCTATAAAATCTTGTACAAGTTCTCCCTTAATGCTATTGATAGGATCTCAGAAACTGCTACCTTAAGCAAAACCATTTATAATCCACTTTACCATAGGCTACTTGAAATAACAAGTTCAAATAATAAGTTTCTATGACCTATTTCTTATCACAAAAACATCATCCAATTACTAAATAAAGACCCAAACACTTCTAAGGGTAAACATGAAAACAAATGTGATCCATACATACATTTAAGAAAGATTAATTTAAAAAACTAACATAATTATTTACCCAGTTATTCCAGTTCAGGGTTGCTGTGAGTGGTCAGAGCCTATCTCCACAACTCAGGGCACAAGGCAGGAACCAGCCCTGGACAGGGTGCCATTCCATCGCAGGGCGCACTGAAGCACACATCCACATTCACTCATCGGGGAGCTATTTTGACACGCCAATTGACCTGACATGCACTTCTTTGGGATGTGGGAGGAAATCCACACAGAAATGAGAACACTGCAAACCCTGCACAGACTCTGGTCAGGAACTGATTTTTTTTTTTTCTCCATCAATGTTATTATAACAAAATGATGTCGGAGGAAATGATATTATTGGAGGACCTGCTATATTGTCCTTTCAGAAATCACAGCCCATTTTAGTACAAGTCAGCTTCAAGGGCTCCTAGTCCTTAGAAGCTCTTATGTCTCCCTACCAGCTATCTTTAAAAATCCTTGTTTCCCTTTTAAATGAACTGAAATAAGAAGATCCTGACATATGAAAAGGGGTTAGCTTGATAGACGGTGTGATACAGAATATTGCCCCAAGGACGATGTCTGTGTTAGACACAATTAGCGCCTTTTGCTGACTTGCCACCCCTGCTGAACAAGCCCTTCAGCCTGTGGTGAGAGGAGCGGAAGTGAAGGGCTGAAATTGAGAACAGTGGAAAATACAAAGTCTTCTTATGTAGTACTTTCTAGTCTAGAGTGGCTTCCCAGAGTATTAATCACTCCAACTTGCCTAGTAGGCCTTTAAATCTGGCTGTCATTGCTCAGCAATCACAGATGGGAATTGAGTGTATTGTTGTTCTGCTTATAAACAATCTGAACACAGGGAAATCTATTACTCTTTTATATACTTAAAACCATTCTATGTCCTATTGGAGCCCATGCCCAAGGCAATTTTGTAGCCTACATCTAGCCTGTTAAATATTAATGAGAGTTAGGGCATGATTTCCACCACTGGATAATGGGTCCTGTTGCACAGGAGGGCACAGAATAGACTCACTTCAGCATTTCTCTACACTATCATCTTCCATTAAGAAATCAATAGCCACCACCTTTTAAAATTAATTCTCCACTCATTATATCAATAAAGAAAAGCAGATTTAGGAGTCCTGGTTTAAGAAGGACACAGAAATATTACTTTGGGTTTTGTCAGTCATCTCATTGCTAATTACTCAATAGCTTTATGCCATAGGAGTATATCAATCCATGCTAAGACAACCTTAGAAAGAAAATATAAATATTTCAAAGAACATTTACATTTTTTCATTATTCTCTAGTTTAAAAGATAGTAAATAAGTTTCTCAGATGGTTTCATAATGTATAGATTATGGCTTATGACAAAAAGGGGCTAATGTCTACTATGAGGTCTGAACAATGAAGACATTTGTAACTTCTGTTTTTGTCAAGTTTTATGATAACAACATGACTTATATGGAAACAAAGCTTGCTTACTGAACGTCCTTAATAAATGAGAGTGTGTTTGAATAATGATAATGTTGCATTATACAATTGTAATGTATTAGACTTAGTAAACATTATCTTATGATACAAGTTCCCATCAAGATAGTTATTATATAAGCAAATAACTGTCAAAAAGAAGAGGAGCTTAAATAAAAAATGCAAATATATATATATATATATATATTTATTTATTATTTTTTTTTTTTTTTGAGATACAGTCTCCCTCTGTCGCCAGGCTGGAGTGCAGTGGCATGATCTCCACTCACTGCAACCTCTGCCTACCGGGTTCAAGTGATTCTCTTGCCTCAGCCTCCTGAGTAGCTGGGACTACAGGCATGCGCCACCATGCCCAGCTAATTTTTGTATTTTAGTAGAGGCGGGATTTCCCCATGTTGACCAGGATGGTCTCTATCTCTTGACTTCAAGAGCTATCCACCTCATTCTCCTAAAGTGCTGGGATCACAGGCGTAAACCCACGTGCCTGGCCACAATATATATTTTAGATAATTCTTTGTGTTTGTTGACATTAGATCATATTTAGTCTTTATATTCTACACAAATGTTTCCAGTCTTTCTTTATGCAATTAAAATGCATTTGTAAAATGGCACAATACCTATATAGGGAAATTTGGCAATATCTAACAAAATTCTACATACATTTTCCCTTTGTCCCAAGAATTCCATTTCTAGATCTTTGCCAGAAATACAATTGGATATGAATTGTTTACACTTCAACGTTCACTGTAGCACTTTCATATTATCAAAAAGATGTAAAGCCTAATGTTTATCAATAGGATACTGGTTGAATAATGTATAGTAAATCTACACAATGCAAATGTATGTAGCTGTAAAAAAGTTAAATATATCTTTTTATATGCAATAGAATAACCTCTAGGATATACTGTAAGTTGAAAAAGTAAACCGGAGAAAAGTGCAATATATTCAAATACATCTACTGTCAAAATTCACAAGTTCATAAAGATACTAAAAAGAAAAATTCATCTGTTACATTAGGAAATGTCATAATTATATTCTGAAAACTAACAAAGGGACAACCTTGACATTTAATCTGCCTTTCCTGTATGAAATCTGTTTCATCAACTAAATAGTTCATCAACTAAATATTTATAGTTGATGAGGGGAAATTGATCCATATATGTGCATACTTCAGCTAATTGATTAAAAATAATGAAATGATAAGATTACCATTTTGCAAACCCCTACCTAATGCAATGTCAGATCCAGGCAATGATCATCAATGGACACTAAAATCACACAAAGGGAGATAACCAGAATATATGCTTTGTGATGGAACACCAAATACAACTAATGAAATGTTGTTTATTTAATAAAATAACTAATAAAATGTATGTTTAACTAACAAAATGTATGTTTAAAGAAAGAAAGGAAGAAAGCAATCATACCAAGCTCTGTATCCAGATACCAGATTTAAGGATAAAAAGAGAAAAAGAGCATGTTAAATAATACCAAAAAGATACAGTTAATTAGAAAAAATAGACAAGAAAATACAGGACAAAAGAACTGAGTTTCTTCAGCAAATCAATGTAAAAAAAAAATAAAAAGAGGGAGAGGTAAAGTATAAATTAAGAGACTTCAGAAACAGATCAACCAAATATTACCCATGAATCTTGTTTAAATATAGAACAAATAAATCACTATACCAAAAACAACTAAGAGACAACTGGGGAAATTTTTTTAAGTGACTAGCTATTTGATGTTAAGGAAGTAAGGTTACTCTCTTATTTACAATTTGAAATAATGTAGTGAGGAGCAGCAAATGTGTGCGTGTAAGGAAGAAACACAATTGACCTTTCTTAAATGATTAGCTAGGTGGTGGATATATGGGGACAGATTTTACTACTCTCTCCTTTTGCATATATTTAAAATTTTCCATAATAAAATGTTGGGTTTTAAAAAGAAATATTTCTATAAAATAGCTAAAAATAATTTATAAAAGTTAATGGTCTCATAACTTTAATATGGAATCAATTTGTAAAAAAGAAAATCGTAATATAGCTTAGATCATGGTTGTTTGGAAGTACAGACAGGGAAGAAAATAAAGTTGTGTTTCCTAAATTCATTTCAGTACAACTAACTTTCTGATATAAACATGTGACCTTGGATTGCTGTTTTGAAGACTATCTGCAATAACATGGTGCACTTAACCCTCTTCCATAGAATCCACTTGGCTTACACAAAAATAGTGCTGAACTAGGGTCTGCTGGGGTGTTTGAACACATTTGTGTATATGTGTTTCTATGCAATCAAATAAATAATATAAAAGCAATTAAGAAGATTTTTAATTAGTCACCTTTCTTCTCTAGTTTTGCAAAACAACCTAATTATTACAGAAAGTTGTTTCATGACATAAAGCTGGCAGTGTTCTTAAATATCATCTAGCTCATCTCAATAAGGAAACTGTTGGAACCAGAACTTGCAAAAAGTTCCTTTATAAAAATTCTCCACCCTTGTGCTGGGAAAATCCTTTTGATTTGAAAAAAAAAATTCTCCACCTTGTTAGATCCTCCCCTATGCCATTCTATTACAGAATCTAGATCCTGTCTTCTTTCAAAGAGACTTGCTTTCTGAACAGAATAAAAATTATAGCAAAGTTAGTCTTATAGAGAAAATGAAACTAACTGGTTTCCTAGAATACTGACCAGTCTGCATTTATGAACATGAATGAAGATTAGAGGGTCTCTCTGTAGAAATCTGAATCAAGCTTCTGACCAAAACCAGAAGAAATTGACCCTCATTTTATTTTTTAGCCAGCCACTAACTTTAGGGGTCTTCAAACAAGAACTCATCTCTAGCATGACTTAATATTTGGGTAAGGTGCTGATGGGAAACTTTCACAGTCTATTTCAAAGAAAAAATTTGCATATGTGAATCACACATCTGCATTACCTTGAAATATGCTGGCAAATTAAGAATTACACACACCCTGCTAACAAATTTTCACCTCTTCTACATACTGCACAAAGAGCGTTGGTTAATAATACACTCAAAGATCAGAATTCTGTTTCAGCACACCCTTGTATGAATATTCTACTATAATAAAAAGCTAAATCTCAATAAGCTTGTCAGCTTTTATCCAAAGGCACTCAAGGATTTAATTGTTCTAACTAACTCAGGTGCTCAGATCTTTTGAAGAGGTTGAACAAATTTAACTCACTTAAAATAGTCAGTAAGAATTGCCTCAGTGCTATGTGGTGCCAGAGGAATACACTTCTGTGGGATATCAGGAAACTGAAGGCTAAAAGACAACTAAAGTTGTCAAGCCTTGCCTTTGACACTAACATTTTATCCTGGGATAAAGGCAGCCTAAAGTTCAAACATGTATCAATGCTTTAAATATTGTCAATGTACATCTGGACTCTAAGAACAAAAGCTAGTCTACTCTATCTCTCTGGTTCAGTAACTTTTCTATCAACTGAAAAATATCTGTAAGAAGTGCAGATTCTAACTCCACCACAGTTTTACAAAGTATTTGTCAAAATTTCCATGCTAAAGATTTTCTTTCAGAAGTTCATGTGACAGTAGAAATGTTTTCTGCAAGTTGAAACCATTTTAAAAATTACCCAAAGAAAAGAAACTAGAACTGAAAAAAAAAAAATCAATGCAGCATGATCCATAACCTCTGTAAGTGGTTATTCATATCAGCCTATTTTATGCAACAAAACAAGTTTGATGAGTAAAAATGTCTCTAATTTACAACCATATCTCATTCCCATTATTTACAATGTACCCTTAGACTATAAGTCATGCTATACTTCCGAGAATGGAATAGAAATTATGAAATTCTATTTTACCTGAAAATAGTTCTTAAATAATATTTTGATATGTTTTAAATATTAAAATTAAATAATGCTGTCATATGTTTTAAATATCACTTTTTCAGGTAAAAAGTATAACATGGCAAAAGAACTGGTATCATTAATTCTTTAGAAAACTATTAAAAAGGAAATGAAAAGCTTTAGAAAATGTGGCCACGATTACACTACCATGAACTACTCAATTTGTTTTCCCTGTTGTGAAAATTCTGCTGGGCCTACTCACTCCTACATAATGCCATTCCATTTCAGAATTTAGATCCTGTCTTCTTACAAAGAGACCTGCTTTCTGAGCAGCATTAAAATTATGGCAAAGTTAGTTTCATAGAGAGAATGAAACTAACCAGGTTTTCTAGAATACTGACCAGCCTGTATTTACAAACATGAATGAAGATTAGAGAGTCTATGTAGAAATCTGAATCAAGCTTCTGACCAAAACCAGAAGAATTTGACCCTCATTTTCATTCTTAGCCAGCCACTAACTTTAGGGGTCTTCAAACAAGATCTCATATCCAGCATGACTTAATATTTGGGTAAGGTGCATAACTGTGTTGTTGTGCACTTTCAATTCCTTCTCCCTCTTCTTCTCTCATTACTAAACCCATAAATACCACTAAAATAAATACTAAAATAAATGGTACTTCTTGGTCCTCTTGGAACCCTTTCATTATGGCAACACTTCTTGAAATCTTTAAGAATTTCCCCAGGGAAGCCAATTTTATGCTTGTCCCAGCCCATTAGCACTCTCTGCCTGCCTCTAGGCTGCAAGGCAGATACACCAACCAAAGGCTCTATGCCAATGTCCTGCTCCTCCTGAGGATCTAGCTTGGCCCTACCTCTGAACCCTTCACTAGCCCCATTTGAAAATGGTATTTGCTTATTGCTCTCTTTGGAGGGTTTGGTCACATAATGTAAAATGTAATACACCACAAATGCACATTCTCCCAGCCTATATATATGTTCAATTCTTTCTCAAAATTTCATTGTAGTTTTTTTCCATTATTTTTACTAAAGTATGTGCTAATTCCTGAACCAATGCAACAACTTTCAGATTATTTGTCCCTAAATTCTTGCCCCTCTAATAATCTACAGTTCTATGTCTCATTATCTTATTCTTTCCAAAATGTAAAGCTTGCTCAACATTGCCATGACTGTTACCAAGAGCTTTCTATCTGTCAAACTCCATGCCATGCTATTTAACTATAATTATTTCATTAGATAAACACAGTCCCCCTCTGAGTTAGGCATTAATTTCTCCACTTCACAGATGAGGAGAACTAAGGCTCGGAGTATTTAAATAGCTCTTCCTCAGTCAACAAAGTAAAGCCTGTACTCAGTATGCAGTGCATTTGTGATTTCTTATGGAATCAGGCAATATTGGTTAATATGATTTAGCAGGATTTCTAATACTTCTTGCTTGTCACTATAGACAAACTCATTTATATCTCTAAGCTTTTGCTCTTACTGTTTTTTGTTCAAGGAATATTGGTCATTTTTTATTCCACCTACTCAAACCCAGCCTACTCTTTGAGGGCAGGATTAAGTCTCACCTTCCTTATGAAACCCTTTTCTGATGCCATTTGAGTGAACGTTTTAGTGCACATTAATTGCCGCTGTTATAACATGCTGTAGCTCCAATGGATAAAAATCCTATGGTTGTGAGGCTTGGGCAAAACCATAGCAAATGACAAATCCCACATTACTCTTCAAGTTAAATGTCAAAAATCATGTATCTCACAGTTACACAGAAACAAATTAGAACTTAATCATGTTACAACTAATGACAATAATTTGTTGATGTCTAAAGACTGTAAGGGTTTGCCTCATGTAATTTAACATAAATACTCTAAGTGGCTTCTATGGCTCAACTGTGTACTCTGTCCATATGAATAAATAAGAGTCAATCCTGAGAGAGATGTATACTGTATTGGTGCCATGGACCAAATCATTCCAACCCATAAGAACTAAATAGAATCATGTTCCAATGAAAGGTAGACAAATAAAGAATCAATTCCTATAAGCAGATTATATTCATATATAAAATAAAAGAAGTTAAAATCTAGAGTAAATGTCAACTTGGAAATTTGCATTTATTCATTTATGCTTATTTGTATTGACTGCTTAGTACATGTAAGGCATTTTGAGTGCCTATGCCTACTTAATTTATAGTTTGTCTACATAATGGTACACCAAAATAATCACAGATTTTGGGAGTAAAATTAGCTGAAATCAACATAATTTGAATTCACTTAACCATTTTCAAAAATTAGTAGATTTGTGTAATTGTTGAAAAAGGGGCTCTTTAGAAATAATCACTAAATCCAAAGACTATAATTGCTAAAGTTATGATAAGTAGCAAAAATAGTAGAACATATGCTATATATAAAATAGATCACTGGGTGATTAAAAAAATTTGTCTAGTATCTAATATAATTCTCTCCTAAACTTTCATGGGAGAGAAATAAATACTGTCTCTAGTAAACATCATTTAGGTCACTATAAAAAAGTTTTGTATTTGTTATAGGAATATTTCACTGGGGTTTTTTATTCTCTGGATGAACTATCTCTCAAAACTAAAATTGGCAAAAAGTTTTCAATGCATGCACCAGCATGGATAGTCAAAATTTCATGGAGAGCTGCATTGAGAAGGGTTTCAAAGCCACTCTCAGAGCTAAAAAGTCATTATTAACTGTGTCCACAGTGGTTACAGAAGATAGTGGATGTATGGGGAAGGAATGAGGAATTATGGGTAACATGTTTTATGCATTTGCCATCTCTACTCAAGTAATTTCCTTGAGCAAATTTTGCATTACTAATTTTGTTATCTAGTGATAAAGGGAGGGCAATTCAAAGGATGGATGACTCAAATTTTCAATTTATAAAATATATATATTATTCTTTCATAAGTTTGGAGATTAACTGTTCTGTGCATATTTTATTTCTGTATTTATTATAGAATATTAAATAATATTTTTTTTCTTGGCACACGTTTATTGTTCGAGTTGGGCTGTGCAGGAGGGGTACTGTCACATCAACAGTTTTAATTCTATAACTAGTCACATCAACTGTTTTAATTCTGTAACTAAACTTCAAAACCAAATAATTCTACAAATAAATAACTCTGTCTAAATAATACTCCTGTGTAGGATATGGCTAATAGACAGAAGGTATTATTGAAGATGATGGTTTAAGAAAGCAAACATTAATTAAGGGAATAACTTTGAAATACTGATTGCAATAGACTTTACTACATTAACCATAAACTTAAATATTAAATTTATTCTGGTTTTGTAATAAGTGACTGATTTTTCTATTTGTTGTACTGTTAATAAGATTTATCCTATGTATTTTGTATAGTGTCATTTATCCAAAACACAACCAAAGGAGATACAAAAAAAGACAAGAGTAACTTACTTGAAGCTAAGTTAAATTGAGCAATTTATTTCATGGTCTTAGATGTAAGCCCTTTTTTTTTCCTTTTCTATAATCAGAGAGAGAGGAAATATTGAAAATTTTTTTATTATCTAACATGATGGAAGAATATGCAGTACTTTTAAGCCTAAAAACTTTTAAACATATGTGATAATTGAATATGTTGACAAAACTTTAGTGTCCTGAAATATTTCCTAACAGTTTACCCATCTCATATTTACGCTACTAAATTCCAGTCACTCCAGTTTTTTAAATAAAATAAAATTATCACAAAGAGGCAAAAATTTATAGTACCCATTACTTTGAAATTATGGTTAAATAAAGAGGTGAAAAATATGTTGGGAAAGCAAAATCCTTTTAACCAAGTTTCCCATCAGATTTTCTGGAACAAAAACTCCCTTAAAAGTCCTCTGCATTCACTTGGCCTCTGGGTACACAGTAACCTTTCTAAAGGTCTGCCCAGGGGATATTTAGTCATTCTGTGATCTCCTTCAACACAAGTAATGACAAACAATAAGTTAATTCTCAAAAAGTTTTTTCTCTTTTTAGTCATTTTTACTACTTTTAAATGAGTGTGTTTGATGCATGATTTCGGTCCCCCTGATTAATGGTCACCACCAGCCCAGCTTCTGGAGTTGTAATGTTTCCGTGAGCTTCCCTCCAGCAGAGCTCGACCATTAATCCAGTGGCATATGTCAGCTCAGCTGAGCAAGGTCACTCTTCTGCTTCAAGGGGAACCTTTTTAGAAATAATAAAACTGACAGAAAGTTCTTTTTTGCATGCTTTATGCCACCTGAGGTTGAGTGCTGCAGTTAATATCATAAAGCTTATAAACATTCCCATCTCAGGCAGCACCCACTGCCACTAGTCTTAGGAATTTAAACACTTTTTTTTCTTAATAAGAACAGACATGTTTATGTGGGGCAAATATATGGTATGTAATCCCAAATAGGGGAAGAATGGATGGGAAAAAAAACAGTAAGTTCATGTTAGAATGTTAGAAAGAGATAATAGTGTCCTATAATTTTTTAATTGTCAATTATATTTATTTATCTTTTAGCAAACTGGGCTTTGGTTAGATGAATATTTCAGTCTATTGAGGGGTTAATAGCAGAATTGAAATGTAAGAGTAGTGGTAAAAATGAACTCAGATTATGATCATTACTTGACCTATAACATAATGTTCAATAATTGTAGAACAGTTATCTTTGAAGGAACTATATTTTTAAAGTTATAAACATTTGTTTTATTGGTAATGACTTTTTTATAATTGATAAATAAATACAGTGAGATGGTCATAATATTAGGGTAATTTGAAATTTTTAGATGTCCTAACATACAAATCAAACAAAAGATAAAACAATGATCACTATGTGATAACTAACAATATAAAGAAACTATAATCATAAGTATTAAAAAAGTATATATTTAAGATTTTATTACTTTTATTATTTATTTCTTGAGACAGAGTCTTGCTCTGTTGCCAAGACTGGAGTACAGTGACATGATCCTTGTTCACTGTAACCTTGAACTCCTAGGCTCAGGCAATCCTCCCACTTCAGCCTCTTAAGTAGCTGGGACTACATATGCAAGCCACCATGCTTAGCTAATTTTTTTCTTTTTTGTAGAGACAAAGTCTCATTATGCTGCCCAGGCTGGTCTTGAACTCCTGTCAAGTGATCCTCAAACTTCAGCCTCCCAAAGCATCACAGGTATGAGCCACCATGCCCAGCTACTTTAATTAAAAATATTAGTAGCATAGCTATAACCATGTAAAGTATTCAGGGGGAAAAAAACCAGAAAATTCCAATTTTCTCTTTTTAACCTAATACTGAGACTAACACCATATCACTATGTAGATTTTGATACAAGGTAAATCTGACTTGACTCTTACTCTGGGAATTTAAGCTATTAAAACTATGAAAAATATAATAAAGAAACTTTGTTATTGTATTCATTGTATGTATGTAGATAAAATGTACCTGGAAGTGAAGCCATTTGGCAACTTTGCTCAATCCTTCTAGGAAGCCAATACCTTGGTCAGGTATCATGTCTCTATGTCCAGGGTCGGGCCCTCATAGCAGTAAGTATGGGAACTTTATTTTTCAAGCTTGAAGAAATAATAGAACCTCAGGGTGACTAATTCATAAACCAAACTGATAAGATATCAAAAATGGCAATACTAACCAAGCAAGCACTGATTTGCTGTGAGAATTTCATCTGCCAAGAAAAATGCATATTCATGTTGACTGATCAAAAAGTCGTTTCCCCTGGAAGAAGCATTACATAGGACACCAGATCATTGCTGGAGGTTTGTTTGATTCATGTAGTGGTCACAGTAAAGTCAATTAAATGGTATGAAAACTTGACACATGTTCTTCTCCTAGCCTCAGGTATATTTCTTACCTAAGGGAAGAAGTCTGTCCAGCCAAATAGGATATTTGCTTCAGCTGTTTTGCATTGTTTGCAGACACAGTGGCAAATTTCTACTCTCCCACACATTTCTAGGCTCTCAGCAAAGCAACACCATTTGCTAATCCTTTTTTCCCCTTAAGACAGATGGCATTACAGTGTTTGATTATTTTGAGTCTAGGAATGGTTACTTTGTTTTGATGTAGGTGCTGCCCAGATCTTTATCAGTGACCCATTTACAAACTATCTTCTGGAGCAGACTATTTCTGCAGATGACTAATATTATCCATTAGTCATTTCACACTCACTATACATATTTTGAAAAATCACTACTAAGTTTTATACTATGAACGTTTTTGGTGGTAGCCGAAGTGTAATAAAAAGCAAACGTAATCTGAAAGTTAGGTAGACTGAATTGAATCCCCCTTGAATCCTCAACAAAAATCCCGGGGATACAAATATGAGTAAGATACATCCTCTGATCCTCTGTTCTTGATGGTAAATCTAGTTGGGAGTATATACTGAAATAAACTATGAGTTCAAAAAAACACACACAGAGAAGTGTGGAACAAGCACTACGAAAATAGAAAGGAGGGAGAGATTATGACGTGGACATGTACTACCAGCCAGGAAGCTTACATACGGTAATTTACTTAATTCTCACATCAACCCTATGTGATGTGTTTTAAGACTTTCCCTTTTCCTGATTACCACAATGAGGCTGAAGAAGCTTAAGAAAATGTTCAAAGTCCCCTGGTTAAGAAATATCAAGTAAGATGTTCACACTCAGGTCTATGCCTTTAGTTCATGTTGCCTTCTGCTCTGCCAGGCTGCCCCTAATACATTGTTCTGGGGTAACTGGTCGAGGCTTTCTTGAGGTAATGACAGTCAACCTAGAAATTCTATTAGATAAGACTTCATCAGTTGGAAAAAAAATGCACAGAGCATTTTAGGGTAAAAGAAGCACAGACAGACACATGATGAGAGTGGTCAGATCACAGGAACATGGGCCTCACTCTACTAACCAAGCCAAAAGATCTGGTAGTAGGGCCCAGACATAGGTATTTTTGTAAAATGCCCCAGATGAGTTTAATATTAGGTTAGTGCAAAAGTAATCATGGTTTTTGTAATTACTTTTAATATGTAGCCAGAAAACACTAATCAAGAGAGTTGAACAGATGTTTTACTTTTTAGTTTTCAAATGATTCCTAATGGAGTTCTATGGGATGTAGCAGAGTTGCATTTGGATGGGAGGAAGGGAAGCATAGCAAAGACTGGAGAATGAAGGCAAAAGGCAGGCAAGTCAAATTTGGGGCTGGCAGCATTAGGGATTGGTCAACTGGAAGTGGAAAAAGATCTAGAGTAATTGGAAGGAAAGAAGCAACTAAAAACCTAATCCTCACTTCCATTTAGTACAAGCTTATGGACTATGTTATGAGCTGAATTGACTCCCACAAATTCATATGTTTACAATCCTTACACCTAGAACCTCAGATCATGACTATATTTGGATACAAAGCCTTTAAAGAGATAATCAGGTAAAAAAAAAAGTGGCCATTAAGGTAGGACCTAATCCATTCTTACTGGTGTCCTTATAAGATGATGTCAGTATACACAGAGAGAGACATCAGGAGCACACAGGCACAGAGGAAGAGATAGTAAAAGGGCAGCCATCTATAAGTCAAAAAGAAAGGCCCAGAACAAATCCTTCCCTGATAGCTCTGTGAAGCCAACCTTGCCAGCACATTGATCTTGGGCTTCCAACCTCCAAAACTGTGAGAAAGTAGATTCCTGTTGTTAAAGCCACTCAAACTGTGGTGTTTTGTTATGGCAGCCATAGCAAACTAATACAGACTAGGTGAAAAACCTCAAAGCTCTTCACGTAAAAGGAGGGGAACTTAGCCAGCTTGTAGTGACAAACAGCTCTCTCCATGCAAGAATCACTTCATCTACCAACAGAGACAGTTTAAAAACTTCTTCTATTATTAATCAATTCTTAATAGGGGACGTTTTTGTTCTCTACTAAGAAGCTAATATGAATGTCTTGTTTCTGAAACTTCATCCAAATCTTTAACACTAGAAAGGAAAAGAAATGGATCCAATTGGTAATGCTAACTTTGGAAACAACTATGTAGAGTACAGACTTGATTACATTATTGTAAAAACACACACACAGACACACAATTTACAGGAATTTTGAAACCATTTATATCCAAAGCAAGACAAAGGAAGATTAAAGAGATAATTGCCTGATTAATTGATTTTTAACAAATCCAGCATCTTAGTAAAGTCTGACCTTATAATGCTTCCTATGAAATGCAATATCCAAATTTCCAAACAAAGGGGAGGCTATACTTCTGTCGTTTCTCTAGCTACTCATCTCCTGATGTTTCTGCTTATTGTCCAAACACCTTTCAAGTGTAGCTAATACATTTGGCCCCAAACTTTTGCTACCTGCTTGGGGTAAATCCTGATTAAAGATTCATATTCGGTAAAATGGAAAAGCTAAAATGAATTAGTGCTTTGTTTGGAGTGAAGTGATCAAGTGAAAAGGTGAATTACAAATTGAAATAAAATCCAATGGAAAATTGTATGCTTAAGGAAGAAGCAGAAGCTTTTGAAAAGTGAGACAACAATTTTGCGATGAATTTCTGGTGGCAATAAGCAATGGAATGAGGCCACTTCTCCTTGGAATGCAAGCACCAACTGGAAGGAAGAATGGGACAGGGCAGTGGAAACTTTCTGTTTGCCATCTTTAGACTGCATGTGGTAAGTTTCCTATAAATATCAAAATGGATATTTTGATACAATAGGTACAAATAGATCCCAAATTTAGAGTCTTCTCAACATCTAGCTCAACTGGGCTGTTCCTTTTTCTGAGCCACGGTTATCTCTCGCCTGATTTCTGCAATAGCCTCTTAACTGGTTTCACTCCCTTCAGTATATTTGAAACACAAAAGCCAAAATATACCCACTAAATTGTAGGCCAGATTCTGTCACTTCTCAAAAGTCTTTCAATACTAGCCAACATTCTTATAATGACCTAGAACGCCCTCTGTGAGCCAGCTCTTTGTGGCTGCTCTTCACCCTGTGTACTCTGCTCCACTGTTTCTCAAACACACCAGAGACAGTCCCATTTCAAGACCTTTGCACTTGCTCTTCCATCTGCCTGGAGTACAATTTTCTACACCAATCCCAAAGCCAGCTCCTTCACTTTCTTCCAGTCTATTCTCAAATGCCTGGTTCTCACTAAGCCTGCCCTAGTGCCTCACAATTCAAATCCTTCTTTTCTGTTAATTTTTTTTTCTTCTTGGGACCTATCATTATCAAACACACTGTACATTTAACTTATTTATCCTATTTATTGTCTGTCATCCCCAGTAAATGTAAGTCCTATTGGGGCAGGGATCTTTGTTTTGTTCACCTTGGTATCTCCAGTGTATTGTCCATATAGTCCATACAAAATATTTAATAGATATTTGTTGCGTTGAAGGATACCTGAATGAATGAATGCATGGATTAGTGAACTAACTTCTAAGGCTTTTGAAAAGTAGAAAAATGTGCTGCCAGGTTGGAAAACTTTAAAAATTCTTGATGCCCAGTCACATTTTATATTAGGTAAATCAGAATATTTGGTGATGGACCCCAATCATCAGTATTTTATTTAAGCTCTTCAGTGATTCAAATACTCGGCCTAGATTAAAAACCATCAATCTAGAACATCATTTCCAAATTTTAAAGTGCTCACAGACTGCTGAGTATCTTGTTAAAATGCATGTTTTGATTTCATAGTCCTGGGGCAGGCTGAAAAATGCACATTACTAACAAGTTCCTGGAATACCAGTGCTGTTGCTCTGTATGACTGCAAGTAGCAAGTTCTTAGATTCAAGTCTGCCTCATTGAACCTTGAGGTATAGTTTAATGTATTCTAGACTCCATTTTCTCCTAACTTGTCTTATTTGGTTTATGTTTGCAATATAATTTACTACAAATATTAAAAATAATGTTATCAATGCTATGTAAACACAAAAATGAAGACAATCTTTTGAGAGATCTGTTTTTTGTTTTGTTTTGTTTTTGGAGGGGAGGGAGGTAATAACAGAATTTAAAATAAATATTTATTTATAGCCACCATTTTTTAAATGGGAAAAGAGTAAATCTAATATATTTCCTACATTTTATATCACATATTTTATTCCAGATAACTCTGTTTGAAAAGCCAAACATTCAACAAAAATTATACCCCAGATGAAGACATAATAGAGGGTAGGAGAGGCACAGGCTTAGAAGCAGAAAAACTGTGCTGTAAATCCCAAATCTTTTAACTTGGGGAAAACATTTTGCATCTATGGGGCTTTTCCTTCTTGGTAAATTGTAAATAAAAATAATGTCTACTTCATTGGGTTCTGAGAAGATTAAATGTAATAATGGACATGAACACCTTGGGCAAGTGCCTGGCCTCAAGTAAGCACCAGTGCATATGAGTACTTCTTCTCTTTCTTATACCTGGTTAGATAAGAGTTAAAAATGTATCTTAGCAGCTTTGATACAAAAAACAGTGAAGAAAGCTCTTTAATGGCACAAGTATGTGTCATCCTTGTCTAGGAGCATAAATTTGCACAGCAGGCAATGCAGTGAAAACAGCTCATAATCAACTCATCACCTCTCATCATTGCTAGGCTCAAATGCAAATGGGAAAGAATGCCACTTCAGTCATTGCTAGTGAAAATTAGCATCTGTGACACTAATGGTGTCTCATTTAGTATGCACTTTAGATTAAAAAGAATGGTTTAAAAAAAGCTGTTTCCAGAACTGTCATTATTCTAACATTTCCCTCAAAAAATAACAATGGTACTTGAATCTCCTTTACTCAAAGAAAAACCTGCTAAAATTTATTAACACAGATCATTAATCCCTGCCAAGTAAAGGCCAAGTTGTTCTAATTACAGTTACTAACTTTCATTTGTGGGGTCTATTTGTTTCTATTTTCAAAGTTTCTTCCATATTCTTTGACCTGGACCAAAGGTCTACTATTAGGTAACAGTGGCTCTTCCCCCAGAGAGTCTTCAATAACATTGAGTATATTAGAGTTCTTAAAATAAAGCTTAAAATGAGTTACCGCTGTATTTATACACAAACATTTTTACACACATATTAACAGACTTGTTACAAAAGGACAATAAAAGTACATAGCTCCAGTGAGTATCCATATTTGAATCAGGCTATATGTAGTAGACCAAGGATGTATAACTCTGAAGCCCATGATGCTTTTAAATGTGACCCAACACAAATTCACAAACTTTCTTAAAACCTTATGAGATTTTTTTTTGTGATTTTTTTCCCTTTTCTTTCTTTTTCTTTTTTCTTTCTTTTTTTTTTTTTTTTTTTTTTTAGCTCATCAGCTATTGTCAGTGTTAGTGTATTTTATATGTGGCCCAAGACAATTCTTCTTTTTCCAGTGTGGCCCAGGAAAGCCAAAAGATTTCTAGAGTAGAATCAAGAAACTTAATTCACTTTACAAATATTTATTGAGAGTTTACTACATTCAAAGTATTATGCTAGTTGTGGAGGGAAGATATGTGGTTATGCTTGCTTCATGATTTTTTTGAGTATTTGAATATTAAGAAAGTTGTTAGCCTGGGAAACCTAGAAAAACCCCCATGTCTACAAAATATACAAATATTAGCTGAGCATGGTGATGTAGGACTGTGGTCCCAGCTACTCAGGAGGCTGAGGCAGGAGAGTCACATGAGCCCAGACAGGCTGAAGCTACAGTGAGTGGTGACTGTGCCTGCACTCCAGCCTGTCTAACACAGTAAGACCCTGTCAAGAAAGAAGAAAGAAAGCACAGTGAGACTCTGTCAAGAAAGAAAAGGAAGAGAGAGAGACAGAGAGAGAGAGAGAGAGAGAAAGAAAGAAAAGAAAAGAAAGAAAAAGAAAGGAAAGGAAAGAAAGAAAGAAAAGAAAAAAGAAAGAAAGAAAGAAAGAGAAAGAAAGAAAGAAAGAAGAAAGAAAGAAAAGAAAGAAAGAAAGAAAGAGAAAGAAAGAAAGAAAGAAAGAAAGAAAGAAAGAAAGAAAGAAAGAAAGAAAGAAAGAAAGAAAGAAAGAAAGAAAGAAAGAAAATTGTTTTACAATTGTAGGTGTTGACATGTGTGTGGACACCTAGAGGGATTTCTTTGATGAACTTTCCGAATTGTCAGAGACAGGAATGGAGGATTTCTAAACTCACAGAGGCTCTTAAACACATGGTCTCCCTGATCTCTGTAAAGTTTAGCTGGAAACAGAAATAATATGTACAGTCACGTGGAAACAGAATAATATGTACAGTCCTCTTGCTTATAATGGCAGTATATTAATAACAGAAGTACTGGAAATTAATGTATTTCACATCAGTTTCATTTTTCATCTAACTGTGTCTTCTTCAAGGTAATTAACCTTTCTTATGCCTTAGGCTCTTTATGTATAAGGCTAAAAAAGAGTGATTCTCTCACAGTTGTTACAAATATTAAATAAATTAGTGTACAAAAAAGTGTGAGCACAGCAACTGACATGAAAATAAACAAACAATAAATATAGGAAAATAAAATAAAACATTTTGGTTGAAAAAATAGGCAAGGAAAATTGTTATGTTCTATAATTTAAGCATTTATAGAGTGTAATGCAATAACATCTCATCAAATCTGAATCCAGTATATGTTTAAAAGTTTTTAAAATCACTATCAGTAGTGGGTACTAGTAGTAAGAAGGTAAAACAACCAGATCTGGTTGCTCATGCCTGTAATCTCAGCCCATTGGAAAGCTGAGGTGGGCTGAGGTGGGATGATCACGTGAGCCCAGGAGTTTGAGACCAGCCTGAGAGCAACATAACAAGAATGCATCTCTACAAAAAAATTTAAAATTAGCTGGGCTGGTGCCATGGTGCCTGTAGTCCCAGGTACTCAGGAGGCTGAGATGGGAGGTCACTTGAGCCTACCCAGCAGGTTGAGGCTGTAGTTAGCCATGATTGCATACAGCAACTCCAGCCTGCGTGACAGAGCAAGACCCTATATCCAAGGTAAAAACAAAATTCAAGAAGAAAGATAACAGTACCTTGAATGTATGTTAAGCAAGTATTTTTTTTTTTTTTTTTTTTTTTGTAAACACAACCGTCCGTATCAATGGAGCCATTGCTTTTGGCTTTATTTTTTAATCCCAGGTGATACGGTTTGGTGCTGTGTCCCCACCCAAATATCATCTTGTAGCTCCCATAATTCTCACATATTGTGGGAGGGACTCAGTGGGAGGTAACTGAATCATATATATGTATGTATGAATATATATATATATATATGTGCATGAATATATATATATATATATGTATATTCCAGTTCGGTTGAGGAATTACAATAATGTACAAGTAGCCCTCCCCTTCAACATGAAGGAAACAGGTGTGTGTGTGTGCATTTTACCAATTCTCTCTCTCAATACATGTACAAAACATATATATATGTATATATATATGTGTGTGTGTGTGTATATATATATATACATACACATATATGTTCTCAATTCCCCTGTGTGTGTGTGTGTGTGTGTGTGTGTAACTAACCTAAGTATAGAATACTTAACTACTATTCATCTTATTTCTTTTTTAATTTGGAATTTATCTATATACAGTAAAGAGTTCTGAGACATGCATTAAAACCCTTAGAAGTTATTAACATTCCAGTACATGCAATGGATTTCTTTTGTAATAATTCTGCAAGAATTTACCAGTTTCTGTAACAGAATATCTCTGGTCTCTGGCTCTTAGCCTGTACTATAAATGTCTTACAATACATTTGAATGTTACTGGTCTTAATTATGAGTTATTCAAAAGAGAAAACCTATACCAAAAATAGAAAAAACAAAGAAATAAAGGATAAAAAAGAGGGTACATTAATGATAAGACTACATATGGTAAAACTTCATTTTAACATGTATTTGGATTTACTCTTTTTAAATTCATGAATATATTTATTGATAAGTTTTAGGAATATAAGAAAATAAATTATTTTTGATATAGGACTCAAAATCTATTGCTACATGTTACACACATGAATGTTTGAAACTTCTCATAACTGTAGGACCTATTTGAAAATACTAATAACAATAAAATCTCTTTCCATTAATTTTCATTTGAAAAGCTTCATCATTTTTATTTGAGGTAACATTAGTTATAATACACATTGCATTTGAATTGTCCATTAAGTAGCTTGAAATAGAAGCAATAACAGTTAACAAAAGCTAAATAATTACATATTTTCTTCCTTAATATTGTCACCTTTTACCCTACTAAAGCATTTATAATTAAAAAGAAAAAAAAGAAAATCGCTTTCAGAAATTCTGAGAGTATAGTACGAAGAGTTTCTGTTTCTGGGTTATGAAATGTAAACTAATGTCTGGTGTGTAGTTAATCAGTGAAGCACTGATTCCCTATATTTCAGACCAATTTTTTGAGGGTTCTGTTTCTAGACATAGATCCTTTCTAGACACAATTCCTTTTCAGTAAATGAAAGGATTTGCACTCCTTTTTTATGAGCCTTTTATTTATAGGGATCATCATAGCATCCACCTCTGCAAATTGTTTTTCTTTATAGAAAGAGTCTTGCTTTGTTGCCCAGGCTGGAGTACAATGGCATGAACATGGCTCACTGTAGCCCTCACTCTCCTGGGCTCAAGTAATCTTCCTGCTTTGGCCTCCTGAATAGCTAATAGTATATGCATGTGCCACCATGCCCAGCTAATTTTTGCATTTTTTGTAGAGATGGGGTTTTGCCTTTTTGCCCAGGCTGGCCCAGAACTCCTGAGCTGAAGTGACTCACCCACCTCGGCCCCCTAAAGTGCTGGAATTACAGGCATGAGCCCATGCACCTGGTCAGATACTGCTCTTTATTCATATAAGATGCAAAGAAAATTACCCAGCAAAATAAATGTGAATTAATAGGAAAGAAGAGTTATTTTAAGACATAATTAAAAATGGAAAAATATCACTTTCATGTTAAAAGGATCCAGTTGAATGTATGAAAAATATACCTGTGCATCTATACTCACATCTCTCTAAATTCATACAGAATGAACCATCTGTGTAATGAAAATAAGAATTCATTCATGACAAAACTTAGTGTTTTCAATGTGACTATTTTCTGTGATATGTTTTGCTTAAAGATGTATATTTTTTCAAATACATCTTTTATTTTATGAATAAGGAGGTCAACATTAACCGTATTTCACCTATATTATAATAGTTACTGCTCTTAAGACAAATGATAATGATAAAGTATCATTTTGAAAATAGTTTAATGTCATAAATATGATACTCACTATATAATACTGTCTTTAATAAATAATCTATCTTTAGATTTAAATACTTTGAGGAATATCATTCTCCATATTAACTTTTATGATCTTCCCTAAACCTGCTATTGTTAACTTTTTGTTGCACTTAATCAAGTAAATGTTATATTAAATTAATCTTAAATAGAAGCACCAGTCATGTTTTTAAAACTTTTTTTGTAATCTTTGGAAAATGTTACTTTGAGTTTTTCTTATATTAGGGAAAAAGAAATTATGATACGTTATCTGGCTATATTTTAAACTAAAGAAGCCTGTCCATCCATTATCATGCATTTGTGTCAGAAAGAATTAATATTGAAAATCATTTATTCTTAGTTTCCAAAGATTGGGAATCATTTATTTTTGTTTCCTTTAGAAAAACTTGGATGGTAACTTCCAAAAACTTTCAAAATATTGACCATTGTTCAATGTCTCATCAATTCAAAAGGTCATAACCAATGAAAGAAACCAACTTCTTTCTCTGAAAATGGGTGCCTAACAAATAAAGACTGACAGACAATAAATAAATCCTTTAAAAATATCTGGGCTCAGCTATTGTTTATCTCAGAAAGAGATTAAAAATTGTATTTACCTAAGAAAAGAAATGTACAGGTATTGGAGAAATTTTCTGACATTGGTACTTTATGAAGAGTTGTTTTATGTTATTAATAAATCTAGAGTTCTACAATGGAATCTAAACCTTATCCCATATTATACTTGTTTTTAAAAGTAGCGCTTATTTTCAAGACAAAGAACAAAGTAACATCCCACATATTACCAATTTGCCAAATCTACCAATATATGGGATGTTGATGCTTCTCAAAACAGAGCCCAATTTTTTGTGTAATAACAACATTCGTTCAAGAAAGAGAATAGAAAATATACATCTCGACAACAAGCTATCGTAATTTAACATTCAGAAATGAGAAAAGCCTTCCATTTAACCATAACATTTCCATTTTATGACCTTCTCATAACTCTATCTTGAAGAACTAATCTTTTTAAGAGATAAAATTCATTCAGTAGACTGTTTAATAGACGTTGACAATCTCACAGTCATTAAAAACATGCAAGGAGATTTTATAATATCAAACATTCAGAAACCACTAAATTGATTTTCTTGAAGTTGAACTGAACTCAAACATCATTTACAGATGTAAATGTTCCAGTATGCACTATAAGACAAAATTACAGAGACAGTAATTGCTAGGTGTGATTTAAAATCTAACTTTGCAATTTAATTTTTCTGTATTTGCCATAAGGCATTAAACCCTATGTTTGATTTATGACTGACAGATTAGAACATTGTGTGTGTTCAAAAACATATATGTTTTTATTTTCTATTAAATAACATGATTTTATTTAACTATGTATGAAATTACCTTACCTTTGGTTTTTGATGTTTCTCCTTTTCTGAAACATTGGACAGCTTTCTCTTGAGCATGTTGAATTCAGACTACTAGTGAGTGCACTTTCTGCTGTTACAGAAACAACTGAAAACAGTCAGCAGTGTGCTGTCTAATGTACAGCATCAGATAAGATTGAGCCCAGGGACCCGCCACTTCCTCCTTTGGTCAGGATATGACTTCACCATTTACATGGGTAATTTTTTTTCTTACAGTAATTCTTTGGTAACTCTTTATTGTCTTGCTATATTCTATGAGGTATGTTCCAAGTCTCACACTTAGACACACCTGCAGTTACAAGAGCCATAAGGATTCCAAAACAAAATTCATTTTCTTGGTTTATATAAAGGTAAAAGTATACAATGCATTCCATAGGCAGAAAAATGAAAAATCTGAGCCAGTAACTGAAATAAAACTTGAAATATTGGCTTTCTATTATTTTTAAAAACATAAAAGAATACTCAAGGTAGTCAGTTTTGTATTTCTAAATAAACACTGTTAGAAGATATAATAAGTTAGACCTTAAACAATATTAATTCTACTTAAAGCATGTATGAATATACTTTAAAATATGGATTAGGCCCATTCTAAATATAAATGGGAACATGACTCCAAAAGTAAATACTTATGCTTATGTTACTTTTCTAATGTACTAAGATGTGGTAAAGTCCTGGTTAACAAAGAAATCAATTAAACAGAATCCCCAATTAATCATATGTCTTTGGGCTACAAACTATGCCATATTCTGAGCATTGTTTTCTTGGTGATGATCCAATGGATCAATGGTTTTTCCAAATAAAACACCCAGAGTATCTATTTAATAGGCCCAGAAGAGCTAATATGACTTATTAAGAGTTTTCTCATCAAACTAAAGGTTGTAAAATATTTATTATAATGTCAAAAGCAAAATACCCAGAAGTAAAAGCAAGAAGTTCAAGCTTTCTTGTTAACTGGCGATTTACCAAAGGGAGACTTGCAAAATATATGAAATGCTGGTTCTATTTGAACAACCCATATTAAGAAAATAAACCTAGATTTCTGTTTATAACTCTTCTGAGTTGAAAAGCAGTAGTGCCATATTCTTAATCAGCAGCTTGTCTGGGTGACAAATCAACTGATTCTATTTCTCAAACTTCCCTCATACCTTGAAGCCCCTCCTCCCTGAGGCTCAAATTTTACTAATTCATTTAACAAATAAGATTCAAATTTCAATAATTCATTTAGTAAATATTAAATTGAACATCTATTATGTGCTATTTGACAATATGTCAAACCTCTTGACTAGCTAAAAACAACCTGTTTTTGTTCTATAACAGAATTGAAGGAATACACTTTTCAAGATTATGGTTAATATGCCTATTATTTTATTACCAGATAATAAAAGCAGACTTTTATTTTTCAGAAATATTGAGCTAGTATTTTCAAAATACACAGAGAGATAACACTGGAAAACCTGAGAATGCTGAGGTTGGGTAATTCCCTAGAAATACATCCTTTAGACTTTTGGTTTGGGCTTGGGTTAAGACAATAGGCTAGGAAAATCTCTTTCATCTCTTAAGAAATTGAAAGTCATAAAAATACATTTTAAGTGAACCATTTGCACCCTCCATATCCCCTTTTCTTCATCTATAAATAAAAATTTAATTTTGGAATTCAATGAATAAAATGAGAATGATAATGCTTGTACTTACTACATGGTAAGAGTTTTGTTGACAATAAAAGGAAATATCAATAAAGGACATACTTATTAGATGATTCATCATTTCAGTAATGTTTTATGTCAAAAAATGTTTGTTAACCCTAAAGAGGCATAAAGTTTCAAAAAGATTGAGGTGGTGCTTGTTATAGGTTATATTTCTCCAATGTTTCTATTATACAATGCTAAAAAATAGAGAACACTCATATTTATGAGACCCACATCTGGACTAGATGCAGTTTTTAAAAAGTGTTATATTCAAGCAGCTTGAAAACAAACCTCCATTTACGATCTCTAAGCCCTTCACCATTGTTAATGTTAGAAGAAATATTTAAAATGTAAACAAAATAAGTACTTTCCTTCAAGTACAGGTGGAAAACGAATTTTCCAATCTTTCTTTCACTCAAGAAAAATGTTTTATGGGGGTTAGAGGACAGATATGACATTTGAGATTCCATTCATTATCTAACTATATTAAACTTCTTGATCGCCAAAAAGATCAAGTGACAAGGTAGCAACTGTTTTTGTCAATTCTGTACTTTTTATGGAAGTTGGAGGACACCGAGCTATTTAGTGAGTGACACAGAGTGATCTAGCAAACTCAAACGTCACAGATGGACAGAACAAAAATGAAGAGTCAGTATTGAGCGCACCTAACTCCTGGCCATGATTAAACTGCTAGGAAACCTGTTGCATAACGTGTTCTGAAATAGGGAAATTGCAAAAGCCCAGTCTTGATGCTTTACAATACCTGAATGATCTTACATCCCAGGCAGGATGAAACTTTGTGTACTAGCTCTGTGTCATGAATGATGTGTAAAAATTTTAAAGAAATTACAATCATATGACAGAGATCAAGGTGTATTTTTCAGCAAAGTAATGCGAGCCATAAAAGAATTGTCTTAGCAATCCAAAAAATATTTATTTAGGGATTTCAAGAGCAGGGTAGAGGCTGGGTCCCTTAGAGAAAGGAGTTAGTAAACAGGAACTCCACAGATAGAATGGTTAAATGACTTTAGAGAATTAGGAAATATAGGAGATATAAATCATAAAATTTAAACAGAGGTTGAAGGAAACTAGAGATCATGGGAAATTCCAAGTGATGACCTCAATTCTGAGACATTGAGGATCTCCATCTACATTTGTCTGCCTCGTACCATCAAGCTGAAGAATACAAGTAGATAGTAATTTGGATTAATCCTACTTTACATTTTATTTTAGGACATGTATATTTGTTTAATAGATGAAAGGTTTTAAAGTCAAATCTTTTAGAATCAAACTAGATTCTCTGCATTGCCCTAGTAGTTAAAACTTCTCTAACATGTGGGGTTGGTTGGGCACAATCTTATGTATGCCTACATGTATTGCTGGGACAACCATGACCAAGAGCAATTGTTTTAATTAACCAAAAATACTCCTGACTATACCTCAAGTGCTTTGTTAGAGGAGGAAAACAGAAAGACATCTTTCAGGAAATTAAAAATAAGCAAAATAAGATTGTCATCACAGAGTCCAACTCTGAAATTAACATTTAATATAAGAAAATCATTTTATTAAAAAAAAAGAACTGTATTCCATGCAAACCTGCAGAATGTAGTCATCTATGACTAAGAAAAGCAGTCAATCATAAAAGTAATTTAACTTTGATAATTCCTCTTTTCTTTTGGCCCTGTCAGAGTAGGCTTCTTTTTCTATAGTACAGGGAAGAGAATTTTATACAAAGAAGTTGAGTGCGGATATAATATTGTGTTCCTACCTGTTCACGGCTTCCTGGAAGTGGAGATCCTACAATATCATACAAACTCTACCTTACTCATGGTTTTCTGAAATAAGTACACATGGTTTTCTGGCATCTGATGAGATTCTATACAGTTCTGTATTTAATAATTCAGATGTTGGTGCAAAGCTATATAGAGGGGCCTGGTGTTGTACCATCCTCCAGTTATCTAGCTTATTCTTACCATATGTGGATCAAATACCTCAACATCTCCTTATTTGGATTTGGGAGTTTAAAAGAAACGATGGGATGGATATTCCCCCTGGACTATGGGAGGGGTGAAGGAAGTAGGGAGACAGTTGCTTCCTCCTGAATCTCCTATATTTCCTAACTCTCTAAAGTCATTTACCCATTCTATCTGTGGAGTTCCTGTTTACTAATTCCTTTCTCTAAGGGACCCAGCCTCTACCCTGCTCTTGAAATCCCTTCTAATGTGTTACTAATTTAAAAGCTGTGCAGTCGCTTTTCTGCTTCTCCTGGTGACCTCCTCTGAGAAATGACAAGCTCAAGTTTTGGGGAAATTAGCAGAAGATAATTTGATTAAAAGGAATTGGAAAGAAGATGGGAGCTACTGAGATTTGCCGTTTTCAATGAGACATGAAATCAAGCATATCTATCACAAGGGTTAATTTCTTCTAAAAACCTGCCTCAAGTCTATATGATAAATTAATATTTTGCCTGGTAATTCTCCTTATAAGGCCTTGCCTGAGTTTCATTGCAGAGTGTTCCTACACATTCAACCAACAGTGATGAGGTGATGTCCAAACCACTTCTAAATAATTAGGGAGGTTAGGGAGAATCTAAATTCATTTAGATTCTAAATTCTATATTACTAACTTGGAGAATAAGATTACTTCATGAATATTATAACTTTTAATCATAAATGGATTAAATTTTATCATTATTTATAATGCCAACCACAAAAATTACCCTTATATGATTTGAAAGCCACTTGTAATTTATTGAAGTAATCTGAGTAATCTGCATTCATTTTGAATCTTAAACTTTGTCAGCCTCCATAATTTTTCCATTCACTTTGAACTGATACTACTCAGTTTTGGTACTCAGTCCACACAGAAAAAGGACAATAACAGAGACAAATACTGGAAGTATCCATTCAAGTATTCAAGAAAAAGCGAGCTCAAGAAAAAGATTAGTTCAAGAAAATGGTGAGTTCTAGAAAAAGAGAGCTCAGTGAACTTGGAGTATCTTAAGTCTCCAGACATGCAATTTTAGCTGGATTTCAGTAAACAAAAAATGTGTTTAACTTTGTCCCTTTGTTTTGATTTTAAGCTCTATGAATAAATGATGATTTGGCTCCTTGGGTAGATATGTCTACAGGAGACAAAGGCTGCATTCATACGGACATCAAGTATCTGGAATCTGTGATTGCTATTTCTCGTTATAAATTTAAATACTGCCATTGTGGTTAATTAGAATGTGTTCCCAGAAAATGATCCACCCTTGATATGCTCAGAATACTATGTTTCTGAGAGGTTAGAGTTGCTAGTCAAACCCTGGATATCTTGGGAAGCCTCTTGGAGAGCCTGGCCTGGTAACATTACTGCTTATTTTAAATTTCCAAAGAGATAATGTAGCATATTATCTCATTACCTTGGTTGTAGAAGAAACAGATAATTGAGATAAATTAAAAGGACCAATGTTCTAAGATGAATAGTGAACCTAAAGATTCATAAGGGATAAAACTGCTTTGAAGAGACAAAGGACTCCATAGATTACATGTATGCCTTACAAGATGTTTGAATGTAAGAGAAGACCGAGTACCAAAACTGAGTAGTATCAGTTCAAAGTGAATGGAAAAATTATGGAGGCTGACAAAGTTTAAGATTCAAAATGAATGCAGATTACACAGATTACTTCAATAAATTACAAGTGGCTTTCAAATCATATAAGGGTAATTTTTGTGGTTGGCATTATAAATAATGATAAAATTTAATCCATTTATGATTAAAAGTTGTAATATTCATGAAGTAATCTTATTCTCCAAGTAATATTAATAATTACTGTCATCTTGAGTGTTTATTGCATAATAAAAATTTTGCTATGTGCTTTATAAATATTTTCAATATAATCTTCACAAAAATCTTAGTGAGTTGGTACTAATGTTATCATCCTCAACTTCCCAGTGGGGTTTGGTAACATGTCTAGTTTGCACAGTAGGAAGTGGTGGAGTCAGGATTCAGTCCAAAGCCTCAGCTCATAACCATCGCTCTATGTCACAACTAGGTCTTGGCATACCTAAATACCTGGCATAAAATGGGAATGATTAATTTGACTGTTGGGGTCAGGAATGCTAAGGGATAGGAGGAGGGTAATATTGAGTTGCTGGCTGCTTGTTGAAAAGAGAATTGGTTCCATCATTACATGTGTAAAAAAATTTGAAACCAGTAAATTTACAACCAATCCAGAACCCTTTTCTATAATTAAGACTCAGCACCATGGGGACAAAAATGCATGTCCAACTCTTCTCCAACCCAAGCGACCTCATTGTGACACTTATTGGCCCTCAAGTCTACCCTCGATGATAATCATTGTCTCTAATTTTATGCTTACAAAAATGCGTGTAGGTAATCAGAGTAGAAGCACAAATGAGACTTATGATATGACACTTGATGGTATTCCTTTCCATGAAGTTCCTTAGTGCTGTGGTCTGAATGTTTCTGTGGTCCCAAAATTCATATATTGGAATTCTCACCCCAAAACGTGGAAGGTAGAGCTTTTGGGAGAATTAGGTCACAGGGACAGAGCCTTTATGGATTGAATTAGTGCCAATATAAGAGTCTGGAGAAACATCCCTCACCACCACTTTTCCATAATGTGAAGACACAGCAAGAAGATGCCATCTATGACCCAGGAAACAGGCCCTCACAAGAAGAGAAATCTGCTGGTGCCTTCATCGTAGACTTCTCAGCCTCTAAACTGTGAGAAATGAATTTCTGTTGTTTAGAAGCTACCCCAGGTTTATGGTATTTTGTTATAGCAGTCCAAATGAACTGAGTCACCTGCTTTTGATAAGGCATCTATCTGTAAAGTTGCTAACATAAGCACATTTCATTTTCTCCTCGATTTGGAGGTTTAGCTCTCCAATTTCTATTTCTAAATAGAAAATAATAAACACTAAAAATAATAGTGTTTATTATTCCCTCAATCTTTGGCTCTTAATTTTGCTTTTCTGCTTGCCTCAGTATCAAATCCAAATTGTGGTTATCATCGCCACATTTCTACAATATTGTTCCTTTCTACATTTCTAAATGTCATTTAAAGTTTTGCAAATATCATAATGCTTGCACTAAAAAAGTTAGAAAACACAAGCACCCTCCCCAGACATCTGTATTCCTAGACTAACTATTTCAACTCTTTTCCTGATCCTTCCAATATTAAAAAAAAGTTTCTAGTTGGTTAGATATATTTTTCTAAATAATAGACCAGTATTTTCTTTTTTTTGAGACGGAGTTTCGCTCCTGTTACCCAGGCTGGAGTGCAGTGACGCGATCTCAGCTCACCGCAACCTCCGCCTCCTGGGTTCAGGCAATTCTCCTGCCTCAGCCTCCTGAGTAGCTGGGATTACAGGCACATGCCACCATGCTCAGCTAATTTCTTGTATCTTTAGTAGAGACGGGGTTTCACCATGTTGACCAGGATGGTCTCAATATCTTGACCTCATGATCCACCCGCCTCGGCCTCCCAAAGTGCTGGGATTACAGGCTTGAGCCACCGCGCCCGGCCTATAGACCAGTATTTTCTTATTTATGCATTAGGCATTGTCTACTGATTCCTGATTTTGTCCTTGAGAATTCTGTACTCTTCTCACTTCCCAACTCCCTTACAATTATTTTGTTAAATCATTAGTCACTATTTACATTATCATGATGCAAATAATATCATTCATGACTGAGACAAATAGTGTTTAATGCTTCATGTTTCTTTGTTACCTATTTTTGGAATCAATAACTGACTTTCTGTTTATATGATTGGCTCTCTATATATTGTTAATATTTCTCAAATGCTCTGACAAATATTTCAAGTGATTTCTTTCAAATATTTAATTTCAAACATCATACTTGTCATTTCAAATGCTCAACACTTTAGATGTTTTTTTTCTGTTCTAATGTGTGCTAATGTAGTTTAGCACTGTAATGTTCTCCATTGAGGATGGAATGGAATTTCTCCTTAATTGCTTCCAGTCCTCTCTGGCTATGGTCTCATATCATGTTTCTTTCTTGTCTACTCTTGCATTTGCAGAAACGCATCTCCGTAACAGAAAGAGGGCACTTACATCCTTTTAGATCCTTCACAGTTGAATGCTATGTTGATTTGAAATTGAATTCTAGCCTGGAAATCATTTTTTCTCAATATTTGGATAGCTTCTCCAGTTGTCTTCTAGCTTTCGAAGTTGTTGAAAAGTCTGCACAAACCATTGTGATTCCTGGATTGTTGTGCATGGACTGTTTTTCTCTTTATTTTTCTCTGTCTCTTTCCTCTGTATTTTATTTGTATGTTTGGAATATTTTTAAATGTCATATTATGTGTCTTGATATGGATTATTTAAAAACTTCTCTTCAGGCCTATTTTCCCTTGATAAGTTCTTCATCTCTCTTTGTTCTCTCCTTCTGGAAACTGATTAGTCCAATATTGAACATACTGGATTGATACTCTCATTTTATTATATTGCTCTCTGTTCTTTTATTTCCCAGGAACATTCCATTACGCTTTCTACTAATTACAGTAATAAATATTTTATTTTAGCGAGAATTTTAGTTTTCAGAAATGCTAATTGTTTCCTTTTCATAACATTCTATTCTTAAGTTTTGGAAAGGCAGTTACATGTAATGGTTATGAGGGTGAACTTTAACCACACTGCCTAGGTTCAAATCCTGATTCTGTCATTTACCAGGGTGCCCTTGACAAGTCCTTTCCATAAAATGCACATGACAGTAATGCCTGAAAGAGATTTCTATGAGAATTAAAAAAGACACTATTTATTACGGAGTTGTTCAAAAAGTGTCTGGCACATAGTAAATAAACACTAGGTAGTAACAAGTAAATACACAGAATATGTTCCATTATCTTTCTGAAGTTATTAATTATCATTTTTAGAATTTTCCTTGTATTCCCTTCATTATCTTGATTTATTCTGACTTCTGTTTGCTTTGATTTAGTCTTTCATGTTTAGGCTGCTGTCAAATGTCTGGAGATTGTGCTCTGTGGATACATTACTAAGATCATGGTATGAAAAACCCAACTGGAAGTTCTATGTAAATGGGTGGGCTTGGTAGGTAATCAAGTAGCAAGGAAGCCTTTTGTTTTCTTTCTTTTTTTTTATTTTTTGAGATAAGGTCTTGCTCTGTCACCCAGGCTAGAATGCAGTGGCACAATCAGCTCACTGCAGCCTTAACCTCCCAGGCTCAAGCAATCCTCTCATCTCAGCCTCCTAATCAGCTGGGGTTATAGACATGCACCATAATGTCTGGCTTATTTTCTATTTCTTGTAGAGATGGGTTCTCACTGGGTTTCCCAATCTAGTCCCAAACTCCTGGACTCAAGTAATTCTCCTGCTTGGTCTCCCAAAGTGGTGGGATTACAAGCATGAATCACCACAACTACCCCAAGGAAGGATTTTCATCAGAAGACCCTCAAATGACAGTTTCTGGAGTTCTTTTCTTTGAGAATACTGAGGTCTGCAGATACTAATCTTTCCATGCCCTGCTGAACTGTGGAGAAAAGAAAGTAATTTCTTTGCTGCCTTCAAAGGCTGAGCCTCTCAGGGCCTCTGTGGTACACACTGACTCATTTTATTGCAGCCTCTTCGTCTACAGCTTCTGAGATTGCAACTTGCTCTAATTCTCCATTCACCTTTTAGTATCCAGAACATTAATTGACATCCTTTCTATCCTTCTCCCAAATCTCTTTGTCTCTTTAGGTGTGTGTCTTCTTGGTAATTGTATGTAGCTATTGGAACAAAGTCTAGTTTTGCCAACTACATTTCTTCACATTTTTATTAACTCCAACTCTTCCTTCACCCTGCCCTTTAAAACATTTGCACATCTTTATCTTATTTGTTCAGCTCCTAATCATCTGAAACATATAGCCAACTATGTAAAACTGATTCCTGTCAATACCACCCCTACCTTACAATTTTAAGACTGGCATAGGTACATTAGAATGACACAGCAAGAAGGCAAGACACACACAAAGCCTTTCCAGTGAAGCCCATTCTTACCTTTACGTGATTGTGCTCTCTCCACGTTTTCATATTCTTCTCATGACCAAAAAATACAGTATTCTGTGGAAGAGTTTGTCTTTTCATTCTTTATAAAGAATATAAAACAATCAAAACTCAAGTTTTTGTTAAAAATCTTCAAAATAATTTTTAAACTTAAAATATTATTTATTACCACCTTATTGTGCCTCATTTGGCAGAAAGGAAATTCTGTCCGTATTACAATACTGACAGAACACATTGATGTAAATTTTGCACAGAAGTGCTTTGCTATTAACTTTTTTTCTGAACATAGTACACTTCATGTATAATATTAAAATCCCCTGCTTAATTCATACTTTATTCCCCGGAAGCAAAGAGGAAGGGAGATTGTACTGATCAATAGACCATGATTTCCTGTCTCTACCTTCTGAAGAAAAATGCAATTAAAAGAATATCATTGAAGAGATATATATGAGCTTCCTTTCCTCAGAAAAGCTATTCTTAAACAGGAAGAGCAAGATCATTTCTATTTCCTTTCTATTTTCACTCATCAGAAAAATTAATAGCAGATTCAAGAGAGACCAGATTCCTTTGTCAGGCCTTATCATTTGAAACTACATTAAAGTTGTAAAACTATCAGAGATGGTAACTGTATAGTCTACTTAAAACAATCAAAAGCCCCGTATGATCTTCTTGCCATCAACTTTGACAACAATATAATTATAAGATGAACTACTCCAATTGCATATCTGTTTAATTACAAATGAATGGAAAATAATTATGCTGGATGTTTTTAATGTAAAAATGTGTATCACAGCAAAATCAAATTTCATATGTATATTACATAAATATGCATATATACATATGTATATAGGTATGTGTATATGCATGTGTGTGTTCATACACATAACACATATGAGGACAAGTTTCAATTAAATGGAATCCCACCTTTTCTTTTCAACATGAAGGGTAATAAAAGAGCTTCTTAGGAGACTGAGTATACTGTAAACAGATGCACATTGCCTTCCCTCACCCAACACACACAGAAGTGAGGTTTATGCATAAAGTGCAAAGCCACAGTGAGGTACACCTCCTTGGAAACCTTCCTGCATTCTAATTTTAAAACATTTGCATGTGGCATTTGTGGGAAGAGAAAAAAAATCAAGTGATCATTTACAGGATTCTAGAAACATGTTACCTGCAACTTAATTCTACTTTGTTCTCTAATAAGAAAACTTTTCCATAACATTTGCAGCTATGCTTATGAAAAATGAAAGAAAAATCTGGTTTTCTTTGTCAACTGAGTATATAATGAACCAAATATCAAAGTTAACATCTGTGCCCAGCAATACTCTCCCCAACCAATAATAATTATGATGATGATGATGATGATTAACTACAAAATAATATCTGGTTGAAGAGAAATCAGATTTATTGTTGTTTCTAAGGGCATGTAATTCTGACATCCTGAAATAGCCCCTGCAAGCAGTGAAACACTCAGACTACTAGTTTTCTGCTGAGCAGGCCTGGCAGAAGGGCCGGCTTTTCCTCAATCTGTCCATCCACGGAGGCCCTGTAACGTGATGAGAGCATGTGGACTTTGGAGGAATGATATAGATTTGAGTTCAGACAAACTACATGAACTTGAGCCTGACATCTGTCCTCCCCAAGCCTCAAATTTCCTCATTAATTAAAAGGAGAAAGTAACATTTCTTAATGGGATTGTTTTTGGGATTAAATTGTGCAATATGTATAAAATTCCTGACACAGAGACAGTCTTAACAAATACTAATTCCATCCTCTGTCCTTCAGGGACAAAGGTAGAAAGCATGAGATTCCCAGGAATTCAAGCCCCATACATCTAGGACATGGTTACAGTGTGACCCAGCTTCCTGAGAACATGTTCAATTCATTTTCAAACCCTATACACATATCATTGCTCTTTTAACCTGGTGTTTTCTTGTTGTCACATGCTGTAATGATATTTGAATATGCTGTTTATCCTTGGCTACCAATTAAGGGAAATTTCTATGGGGAATTCACTTCTGCTTTCACTTAGATTTAGCATTTAACTGTGGATTTACAATTGCATGTGAAACAAACTCCACACTCTTTTCTATCACCAGGAAGGCTGGAACACCTCTGGCCTTTGCCTGTCTATGCCATTCTCCTCCTTTCTTTCTCTGACCTGGTCACACTGGCCTCTGCCTGTCTATGCCATTCTCCTCCTTTCTTTCTCTGACCTGGTCACACTGGCGTTTCTGCACTTGGACCACCAATCAGTTCTTTCTTATCCTGAGTTTTGTTCAAGTTCTTCCTTTTGCTGGAAGTGCTTTTCCCTTTACTTTTGACATGGCTGGCTCCTTGTCATGAAAGTCTGCTTTCCTTCAGGCCACCTATCCATGGAGGTCCTGTGGTGTAATGAGAGCATGTGGACTTAGGAGGGGTGATAGCGTGAAGCTTCATGTCACCTTCACAAAGGCTTTCTTCAAGCAAACTTATATAGGTGCTTGATTGTTTTTACTGTTTGTATGATTCCCTGGGTTGTTGGTTTGTTTTGGTTACTGGAAAGCAGAAGTTAGGCCTATTGCTAGCACTAGCATAAAACCTGACACAGAGAGGGGCTCAGGAAATGTCTGTTTAATACATGAATCATCTCAACTGTATAGATGTGCACATTGTAGGCCACCTCCTTGAACTGACAAGTAACAGAATTAAAATTGCAGCATCCATACCTCTCAAAACTCATAAGGATTATGGTAGGTAGAACAAATGTTGATTAAACAACATCAGAAAAAATATCCTGCAAAAATTTGGAAAAGCACACACTACAAACTATTTAAAAAATACTTTCTTCTGGGTACAGTGGCTCATGCCTATAATCCCAGCAGTTTGGAAGGCCGAGGGTGGATCCCTCATGGTGATACCCCATCTCTAGTAAAAATACAAAAAATTAGCCTATAATCCCAGCATTTTGGGAGGCTGAGGGTAGATCCCACATGGTGATACCCATCTCTAGTAAAAATACAAAAATTAGGCGGGCGCAGTGGCGCATGCCTGTAGTCCCAGCTACAGCCTGAGAGGCTGAAGCAGGAGAATCGTCTCAACCCAGTAGGTGGAAGTTGCAGTGAGCCAAGATTACATCACTGCATGCCATCCTGGGTAACAGAAAGAGATTCTGTTTAAAAAAAAGAGAGAGAAATTCATAAGATATATCTCAAAATACCTTTCTAATGATGATAATGATCTAATATTGATCTTTATAACATTCTTTCTCAAGGCTTCAAAATCTTTTAACATAAATTATTTTATTCTAATAGCTTTCCTGTGAAGTACTTATTCTAATTTTTATGCACATGAAAAACTGTTTGAATTTCCTTTTCTACCAACTCAGCTCCTGATTCCAGGACTTCTAATTCTGAACCCACACATTTTCCTGCAAAGCATCCATTGAAATGAAATGTCTCCTTACCCATTGAAAGAAATTCTGTTAGTCCCATCTCCACTAAAATCCTGGCCCTATAATTCTCTGAATATTAGAGCTTGACTTGAATTTGCCAACTCATCTTTGTGCAGATGGTGTTTTTGAAAACCAACACTTCTTCTTTGGAAGAGAAAAGAAACTTTCTTTACAAGATAATAAATACATAGGAGAAAAACATGGGCTTTTGTTTTTCTAGTTTATGGTGCAATCAGTATGTCATATGGTTCATGCAAAGGCAGTTTCTTTATTTCAGTCAGCAAAGGTCATCCCTACTGTTAACCAGTAGGTGAGCAGAGTCCACTCAGTAGTATCACCTTACCAAGGCAGCAATGGAGAAACTATAGAAGTTTCTTGCTGGTCTTTAAACCAGCATAGCTTTGATCACCAGCTTGGAAAACCCTAACAAGCTTAAGAGTCTTGTCTATGACTGACTAAGATCTCCACTAGTGAAAGTCCCTTGGAAGAATCTCTCTCTTTCTGTCTCATCTTTTTCCAGAAACAGGGGCTCATCCAGGCTGGAATGCAGTAGCACAATCATGGCTCACTGTAGCATTGAACTCATGGCCTCCAGTGATCCTTCTAGGACTCCTGAATTGCTAGGACTACAGGTGTGGGCCACCGTGCCTGTCTAATTTTTTTTTCTTTTCTGCAGAGACAAGGGTATCCCTATGTTGCCCAGGCTGGTCTTGAACTCCTGTCCTCAAGTGATCCTCCCACTTCTGCTTCCCAAAGTGCTGGGATTACAGGTGTAAGACACCAAGCCTGGCCTCAAAATCCCTCTTTTAGATAGATAGAGATAATAATACATGGGATTTGAATTCTCCACAGGTATAAGATACTGTTTCTGGGCTCCTTCCAGCATTCTTGTCATGTTGCAAGATTTGGAAGGAGGTCTTATCTTATTTGTTTATAAATATCTACCAAATGTCTATTATAGGCCTGGGACTATTAGGTGTCCAAAGATGGAAAGGTATGAGCTGTGCCTTCCAAGCCTTACATTTTAATAAGAAGACAGGCAGGTCAAGAGATAATGAGAATCCAATGTAACATGTTCTATATCAATCTGAGGTGTAATAAACAGTGAAAGCATACATGGTAAATTGTTTATTTGCCTGGACAAGTTAGGCAATGTTTTACTAAAGGATAATTTTTGGTAAAACATTTAGTAAAACAGGAATTTGTCAGGTGGACAAGAAAAATTGGGGGGGGGCATATTCTAGCAATGGGCAGAGTATATGATAAGATTAGAAACATGAAAGTGTTTGGTACTGAAACTACCTTTGCAAAATCATGACAGCAAGAAATCTGACATAGACTCCATCTTGCTTCCGACCTCCAGGCTGTCCATGGTCATTCCTGGACGTAGGCCAAACTAATTTTGGGAACAAGTTAGTTTATATTTTAACCTTAGAGCAAAGATGATAATAGCCCTTCCCAAAACTAAATTGTCTTTGTAAAACTAATGAAAGCCCACAATGTTAGACTTATGAAAGGGGCTTGAACACTGATAAGATAGGCACAGTTTCTATAATCCCTTGCTGCTCAGGGGTCTTATAGTCAGAGGTCACAATATTTATGACTTCCCCAATTTCTCCTGTAGATAACATCACTATTGTAGAGTCTAAAGTTGTTTTTTTGAGATATCTTTCAGACTGCCCCCACCAGACTCATGACTCATGACTCTACTGGTCAAGTGGCCTCATCCAAAGGAAGAGTCAGTGCCCAAGGACCATTTTCTATACTCCTATGATTTCATTCCCAAGCCAATCAGCAGCACCCATTCCCTAACCCCTGCCCACAAAATTGTCCATAAAAATCTCAAAGCCTTTGGGGAGACTGATTTGTGTGATAACTCTGGTTCTTCCACATGGGCTGGACTCTGTCAGTTAAACTCTTCTCTACTGCAATGCCATAATTTCAGTGGATTGATGTTGTTTGCCTAGTGGACAGAAAATCCTACTGGGCAATTACAATATGGTCTGGAACTGAGGAATAATTCCCTCCATCAAGTGTGTATGATAAACAAGGAGAAAGACATGGGAGGGGGATGGAGGTGCTAGTTTATGGCCACGTTCTGAAGCATTTGAATGGCATGTGTTATGGGTTGACTTGTATGGTCAAAAAAGATATGTTCAATTCCTGACCCCCAGCACCTCAGAGTGTGACCTTATTTGGAAATACAATTGTTGTCAATGTAATTAGTTTAGTTAAGATGAGGTGATAGGAAATAGGGTGAACCCTTAATCCAATAGGACTAGTGTCCTTGAAAGAAGAGGGAAACTTGGACCCCTACATGCACAAAGGGATGACCATAAAAGAACAAACGGGGAGAGACTGGCCATGTGAAGATGGAGGCAGAAAGTGAAATTATGCCACCTTAAATCAAGGAATGCCTAATGCCCAGGGCTATCAGAAGCTGGAAGAAACAAGGAAGAAATCTCTCCTAGAGGCTTTGAAGAAAGCTTGGCCCTGCCAATACCTTGATTTTTGACTCCTAGCATCCAGAATTGAGACAGTAAGATGCTGCTGTAAGCCATGCAGTTTGTATGACTTTGTTACGGCAGCCTTGGAAAACTAATATACTATGCTAAATCCTGTAGAGTTGAACATAAGGTGATTATGTATACATTTATATGGGGGTGGGGAACCATCAAAGAAGCATTGTGAAGCAAGAGAGGGACACAGATTTGTGGTGAAATAAAAGGCACTGACTGAAATGTGGAGCATGGAAAATAGATGGGAAGTAGAGAGGTATACCTTTCTTCCAATTTTCAAAATTTCCAAAGCTTGTTGATCACTAAACTTCCTCAGTGCTTTCTTGTCTATGAAAGAGACATACAGAATGCAGAAAAGATCACCCCTCTTCTTCTCTCAGTTGGATCCAAAATGTTGTATCAGAGCTCTCCTGTCTACATAATGTTACCTGAACCAAGAGACATGCTTTGAAGTTTAATCCTGCCAGATCCCCTTATTGAGTGATGCGAATGTCACAGTGAAAAATGACAGTACTAATATTATTATATGGACTCAACATAATTTTGATATTGATATTTTTATGATTAAAAAATTCAGTTGAAAACTCATCACCATAAAATGAATAAAATTAATGTTCTAGTATCAAGCCATTTGACTTCCCAGAATTGTTTTTCTTGATCTTTATCCTAATTGAAAAAAATGAATTCACATCCATATCTTGAAATATCTACTCCCATATAAGTAAAAATCCTAGGAAGCATTCTACAAGTAAGATCAATACTAAGGATACCGTAATACAGCTGTAATTTTCTTTTACGTGTATTTCCTCGTATGTCATGAACTGTTATGATAATTGGTAACTTTAATGAAAGCAAATGATTCATTTTTAATTTGGGTAGATGGTAGTCCAACCTATGATGTTCCTAAGTCTAATACTTTCTAGCTGTTTCTAATTGTGGATAATTTAAATAGTTCTTATTATAAATGCAGAAAAATTGAGTATGTTTTCAGTATTTCAAAGGACATAAATGCACATGCACACACTTTACAAGTCATATATCTTTACTGAAATGTCCAAATTCACTAGAGAACAAGGAGACACTGCTGAAGCATTCATTTCACATTCTGCAATATCTTCATAACCTCCTGAGACGCAGCATGTTGTCTGTGCACGTATGAGTAAATAATTTAGCCACTATAAGATATGACTCAATATATCTTTCATTTCATGTACTGGAATACCATAACTGACACTGATGCCAAAATATTAATTATATGGCATAACCAAAAATGTAAAGTATATGTTTCTAGTTGAATTGTATTGAAGGAGAAATTTAACATGACTTAACTTTGTTTTGAACATGAATTACACAATGATGTCATTAAATTAAGACTCTCTAAGTATGAAAAGCTTTTGTGTACACAATTTAGTATTCAGATTTTTTTGGTACTTTTATGTAAAATCATAAAATTTATTTAGGAAAGTTAAGGTTCAGAGAAGAGCTGAAAAAGCTTGACTTAAGGGGGAAAATAAGTAAAGCTGAGAGCCGCATGGTGTCTAGCGTCCAGGTGTCTTCATTTGTGGTACAAATGAAGCATCATATGCTTATCATGTGAGTGCCCTTCTTCCCCAGTGACTAACCCCTGGATACAGAGACAACAGTGGTTTCTATACTTAGTGATTTCTACAAAATGATATTTTAGAGATATTAGTGGCCTTAAACAGAAATACACAATAGTTTCTCACCCTGCAAATCAAATGTTCTCCAATTAAATAACAGGTATACAATACTTGGAAGGAGCTGTGAATGCCTCATCTCAGCAATTGACGTATGTGTCAGCATAAGTAGTGATAGAATTACCTAAGCAGGAAAAGACTCAGCAAGGATATAGGTACAATTAAGAATAGTAGCAAAAATTAACCAAAAATAGCCTATATCTGCATGGGGTGGTCAAGTTAGGTATACTTACCTACCTATTGGCATTCATTCATTTTGTTGGTCCTTCACCCCAACACCATTTCTGAGTTACTACTATAAGTCTAGCATTGGTAAATATACTCATTTTTTAAAAGTTTGATTTGCTTACAATATCTGGACTTTTAAAATGAGTAATGTCTGGTTCTGAACCCATGCAATTGATTTCAAATCAGATAATCTAAGAGGACCTTAGATGCCTCCATACTGACTTTAAAAAGAGTTTTATGGCGATGCAGATGGAGAATATGGATTATATGTTTAAAAGCCACCATTTCTCATGCTCTCATACTCAGTCTCATTTGTTACTATAGCATAGAAGTAGATGAGAAGAAGGAAGATTTCTTGGAAGAGAAAAATGAGCAAAATTAGCAAACATTTATTGATAATCTGCTATAGATAACTGTATCTCACTAAATCCTCTTCAAAACAGTATCAAGTGTTATTATCTCCTGTATTGCAAAGAGGAAACTGAGGTACAAAATGGCTAACTCACCTAAAGACAAATAGCTATCAAGTAGTCAAGAGTTAAACCCAGGCCTGTCTGACACCACTATACCACAATGCCAAATCTGTTATTCAGAATAAAACTTACAAGCAAATTAGTGGAGAAAGACAATAAACCAAAAGCAACTCCATGCATTTCTTTAGCAGTTGGCTGTACATCTAAACTTTGATTTTATAATCAAAGAAAATAGCCTCTTTATCTTTCCCTCCTTCCCTTCTCTACTTTCTTTCATTTCATTTTCTACTTTGTAATTTCTTTCCAAGTGCTCACTATATGGTCACCTTCTCCTAAGACCCAAGGGAGTGTTTTTCAGGAGCAATCAGAGGAGGAAACCGAAGCCTTGCAAGAATCACTCCAAATCCACTCAGGAGGAAAAGTTGTAGCATGCATAAGTTTCCAAAACAGTGTTCAGGCTTCAAATGGATGAAAAAGTAATGGAAATTAAGCAGAAGGACATCAAAAAGAACACACCAGGGAGCTTATAAAACCTAGAAGAAAAAGAACATGTTTTGGACTGGGTACAGTAGCTCATGCCTGAGACAGGCAGATCACTTGAGGTGAGGAGTTCAAGACCAGCCTGGCCAACATGATGAAACGCCCTCTCTACTTAAAAAATACAAAAAGTATTTGGGCGTGGTGGTGCATGCCTGTAATCCCAGCTACTCAGGAGGCTGAGGCAGGAGAATTGCTTGAACCAGGGAGGCAGAGGTGGCAGTGAGCCGAGATCTTGCCACTGCACCCCAGCCTGGGCAACAGGGCAAGACTTTATCGCAAAAAAAAAGAAAAAAAAAGAACATGTTTTGATTTGTGTATATTATAGAAGGCCAACAAGATGCATGAAAAATATCTTCAACCACTCATCCTCTATTGATATCATTAGCATCTACACCTGGAGCCATGCTGAGAAGTTCAGAGACAGTGTTAAAGTGCCAAAACAAGTCAGTAAGCTCAACAAAATGCATCTCATATACATAAATCTACAATTGCCGCTGGTTTTGTGATGCAGCTTTCTGAAATATGTATTTGTTTCCTGGGTTCTTGGCCTCCATCTATATGCCAAACAGAGAACATGGGTTCTTGGCCTCCATCTATATGCCAAACAGAGAACCATGGGTTCTTGGCCTCCATCTATATGCCAAGCAGAGAACCAAGCATCAGCACATAAAATATCTCTTAGCATCCTAACCATAAGTCTGGGAGAAAAGCTATATTTTTCCTACCACACAGAAAAGGAACTAGGGACTAGACAGTAGTGTGACTGGATGTCATGGATTCCAAATTTAAACACAGGATTCCTTCCTTTAAAGTCTAGTAGCCTTTCCCTTATACCATGCTACATAAACTTATCAACATTGTAATGAATACAATGCTAGCCAAACTAAAAGTGCAAAAATGCTCTGAAAATAGGAGATTAATAAATATTTGGTGATTGGTAGATTTGTTTAATTTCAAAAACAAATCAGCATACCTTGTCTCCTTGCCAATTGGACATATGTCTAGACAATGAAAGTAACAGAAACATGTAATAATTTATTCACTTCCAATTACCAATCTACAGATGGACTTGCTAATTGATTCTGTTTTTGTTACTAGTAAAGACATAATCTTACCTTTTTAACAGTTTTCCCAAATACACAAAGGGCAAGCTGCTACTGTAGTTGACAACTCATTGGCAGTAACCACACTTAAAGTCAGTTGCGTTTTAGTCAAAGGAGACTCTTCTCCACTTTCATTTGAATTGAACTAATGCACAATAAATATAACTATCAAATTTACTAATTGTGTTGAATAAGAATATCCAAGTGTTGCAAGACCATCAGAAAAGCACATTACAAAAGCTAAGTACCCAATTTCAAAAAGCCTTTTAACATAAGTATTTCAAAATCATTAATTTTGTAACCATTTAACACTAGTGATTTTCATTTCCCACAATCTATTCTGACATTTAAAGGAACATTTTAAAAGTATCTCTTGCATAATATAAGCCTACCACCATATAATGCCACTTAAAAATGCCTACATTTTACAAAGGTAAAGGCAGAGGGAGGTTGACTCATGAGAAATCAAGTAAAACCAAGGCGGGGGAGTCTCATTTTGTTGCCCAGGCTGGGTTACAGTGGCATGATTTTGGCTCACATACAACTTCCACCTCCTGGGTTCAAGTGATTCTCTTGCTGCAGCCTCCCAAGTAGCTGGGATTACAGGTGTGCGCCAGCACACCTGGCTAATTTTTTTACTTTTAGTAGAGATGAGATTTCACCATGTTGGCCCTGCTGGTCTTGAGCTCCTGACCTCAAGGAATCTGCCCACCTCAGCCTCCCAAATTACTGGAATTATAGGCATAAGCCACATCACCCGGCCTTCTTCATATTTCAGATGTTGGTGTTATCCAATACAAAGAAACACACACATGCACACCACCTGGAGGCCTATTGTCATGGTTCAAACATCTTACAATATAGACAGCATGACCAAACAATATTGGAAACTCTTACTAAAGTAAGTAGGCTTTATGATTAGTAAACTGGGCATTTTCTTTGATCCTCTGACAGAGAAGATGACTTTTGCTCCTCAATGATTGGGTTGAATGCTATGTCAGTGGCCTTAGGGCATACAGAATTGGTACTGACAGAGGGTTTCATGGCTCCTAGAACCAGAATAAGGCAATCCACTAAAACATCCATACCAGCGAGGTGTTGTCAGAAGAGAGAACGGAAAATAACAGTAAAGAACATAAAAGAGACAGCCATAACTAAGAAGAAGTTGCACAAGTAAGTCAAGTGAATGGTTTTTAATCCAGCTTGGATGGCAAGCTTAAAAGAAAAAGCAGAATTAGATTTTATTTACATAAATACCAAAAAATGATTATGTTAAAATGATAAAAATTATTTAATTTCAAAGCATTTTGTATAATCTGGAAGATATATGGTAAGTAACATTGTTGTTTGTTTAATACCCTTTGCTTGGGGATTTTTCTACTCCACAATTTATAAAAAGTCCCAAATACTCTCTAATGGGACTTTTAGCCCAGTCGGTTGGAAAGTACAAAACTACCTCTGAGAATTTATCCACTGCACCCATTAGAGGCTCTGTACACTCTTCCAGCTGAGCATTACCAAGGGACACCAGTCCATTCCTGGTGTCCTTTTCTTTTTTCGGTGTTCTCAGCATGACGTTCTAAGGTGATGTGTCTTACAAGAATGGGACTCAGAAGACCTTGACTGAAATCCCAGCTCAGCCCTGAAACTGACTGACCTAGGGCAGGTTCCTCAATCTCAGCACCCTGTTGCCTCTCATTTGGAAAACTGCATTGCCTACTTTACAGGATTGTTGTGCCTTCTGGATTTAATAACTTGTGAAAATGATACACATATAAGAGATTCTCAAAAAGACTTCTTGGATAAGTGAAAACAAAACTAAAAAATCAGAGAATGATAAATGGTGTTCCTCTATTCAGAGATTATTCCCCAACTTTGGTGAGCATAAAACATCACCTAAGCAGGGTGTGAGAAGATGTCCATCCTAGAAATTCTCATCTGGATTAAGCAAACATTACTGATCACGGAACTGCACATTGAGAAATATAGCTTTAGAACATAGTATTCTATCAAAATTGTAAAACCAAGATTGTTTTACTTGAAAATATTAGATATGCAGTGATTCTTTCTTTAATGACATATCTCTTACTTAAACATTCAGGTTTATAAGGCCTTTGATTCTCAATTAGAATTAGTTCCCTATGTCCCCCTCATAAATAGAACTATAACAACCTTTCTCATCTAAGTAGCACTGAGTTCTAAATAAGTGTGCCATTGTAAGACAGCCAAGCATGGAATGATGATTGAAAAAAACCCAAATATTGTTTCTTTCTATTTATTTTAAAACTAGGTAATAAAAGGTAGTCACTATTTTGCCATATAAGGTACCAAGTTCAAAAATATTTTCATAGGAATCAGGTCTTTCCCCCGGTAATGGCTTAGCATAATCCACAATTACTCTTCATTTCTTTATAAAGTTGATCCATGAATATTTATTCATGGAAGAGGTCTTAGTGGCCATCTAGTACTATCCATTTATTTTACAGCTAAAGAAACCCTAGCTAACATCAGCTGGCTTGTCCTCCAACCCAGAATCTTCACAAATGAAGACGTTTCCCTCCCAAGGTAAGCCTAATTGAGAGCCAAGTCTACACTCAGAAAGATTTCCCAACTGAACCTCACTTTGCTGTCCAGTGTTAAAAGAGAATCCAGTGTTTTAAATCATCGTATTAATAGTAATTCTTTCATGTAAATAAATACAGCAACTTTGGGTTAACCTCCTTCACAGTATCTCACTGATGATATAAGAAAGCAGGATGACAGATTCATTTCACATAAAAATACACCCCCTCAAAATAACAAAACTAATCAGTATTCATTCTACTTCAGATCCTGAAATTCCAGCATTTAAAAAACATTAAAAAGGCCAGGCATGGTGGCTTCATGCCTATAATCTTAGCAATTTGGGAGGCAGGGAAGAAGATCACCTGAATCAAGAGTTCACGACCAGCCTAGGCAACATAGTGAGATCTCATCTCTACTTAAAAGAAAAAGAAAAAAAAAAAAGCTGGACAGGGTGTTGCATGCCTATACTTCTGTGTACTTGGGAGGCTGAGGCAGGAAGATGGCTTGAGCTCAGCAAATAGAGGCTACAGTGAGCTATGACTGCACCACTGCAGTGCAGCCTGGGCAACAGAGCAAGACCCTATCTCTAAATAAAAACAAAACACATTTAAAAGTTACTTCTTCTGGAAAGGCAATTCTCTCCCATGTTCCACAGTAAAATAAATGAATTCATTTTGGCTAACTCCTGTTTTGGGTTATTTTCCTATTTTCCTTAGATGTTTACAAAAAAATTAGTGCTGATAATATTTTTCATCTTAACCCTCATCTGCTCTTTTGATAGATTCTTTTTTCTAGATATTTTTTCTGTTAACCCAAGCCCACACAGCCAGAAAAACTCCCAAGGACTCTTGTCACCAATTCTTCTTTTCAATTGTACAAAACTTTGAAAGTTATTGATTCTGCAAATGTGAAAAATTAACTTCTCAAAAAATAGCACACATAAAATGGGAACTGGCCAAAGAAACACAAAGAACATTGTTTTAACTGGAAGTTCTATCATTAACTGCTGCAACTACTGTATTCCTGATACGTTTGTCGAAATATATTTATCACTATATGGGAATGGTTTAATCTACTCCATACGGAGAGCAGTAGGAGCTCTCAATGGCCTCAAAATAGGATGGTTCTTGCCACAAACAGCTAATCTAAATTTCTTGCAGATGGCAGGCCTAACTTTTTTTCTAAAAGGAAATAACTCTCCTCTAAAAGTCAAATTTGTTTTTAAAACTGTGGTGTCTTTAACCACTTTTTCCCCCAGTTTTTCGGTTGACACATTGTCATGAGTTAGAGTGGGTTGCATCACTCATTCTGGGTTCTTACAGAAAATATTTTGTTGTGGTTGACTATCACATACAAGAAACTAAGTGCCCTTTGTGGGTGACTGCACAGGTACCTCTGATTTCCTGCCAAATCATTCAGAATGCCGCAAATCCATTAAATCTCTCCACAGGGAGGAAAAAATTCCCGCATTCTAGAGAGAGAATTTATGAGTTCATTTCAATCACCACAAATGAAAGCCACCCTTAATATTCATTAGCAATTTTACAGTGGCAATATGCATTATCTATTCGTATGCCCCTCTAAAAGGCCAATTTCCCTTGAAACCTTGCATGGCTCCAAGCCACTCTTTATAGAAACAATGGCCTATGCCCAAGTGAAATCAGGGGAGGCAAATGGATGACATTTCCTTATCCATTGGTAATAATTCCACTAAGCCACTGTGGTGGCTATCAGTTTCTGAGTTTTAAAAATTAAAGGACAGATTTGGAATGTGCAGTCGTGTCATTGTATCACTTCTCTGCTGTCATCTGTGACCATATGTCCCAAATTGAATAGAGCATTTCGGTTGGCATCACAAGAGATGACTTCTGAAACTGGCATTTTTTTCATTTGGGGAAATGTATATGTCAGAGACATAATTCTATAAGCCTGAGAGCTTTTCATTAATCTCAGTCTTTCTACCACCATAGTTCAAGCCACCATCATCTTTCACCTCTTTTTCCCTTCAAATCTGTTTTCTTCACTGTATGTAGAGTGATCTTTCCAAAACATCAACTTAAGCCTCATGCCATCAACAAATCAACAAGAAATATCAGAATAAGCCCTTGGCTTAAAAACGTTTTTGCACAGCTTCCTCATTGCTTTTAGGGAACACACAGCAAAACAGCATAACCTATAAGACCATGTGTGGTCTGACTCCTTCCCCAGACTTACCTTATCGCACATCTCCTTGTTTTCTCTCCCAGCCATCATGAATTCTCATTCTCCTCATTTTGGGTTAGTTAACTCTTCTCTTCCATTACATTCGACCTTAATCATCTGAAAACATTTTCTGACTGTCTTACTAGGTCAAATATGCCTATTACTGGCCTTCATAGAACCATGTAACAATCATAGCTCTTATCGAAGCTGCCATTTCATGTCTATTTTTATTTATGTGATTAAATATATTTTTGTCTCTAATTAGACTATGGGGTTCACAATCATCTGTTTCTACCCAACATTTTATCCACCTTATCTGGCATGATGTAAATACTCAAAACAAATTGTTGAGTGAATGAATAAATCAGTTCTTGATGTTAATGCATCTTGTGCTCTGGCTAAAAAAATCCTTTCTATGGGTGAGACATAGGCTTCTATTGGGGCTGGGCTTGAGGTGAGCTGCAATAAGGCCATATTTCTAATCCAATTATTCATCAGTATGGTTGTATTTAATAGCTGGGGACCATGAGATGCATAAAGATCTTACACTGAATATTCATAAGGGCTTTTAGAGAGAATTCAACCACTTGCTTTACAACTTCCCAGGAAGGAGAGGGAGCATGAAATTCTTTCCTTCATTTTTTATTGAAAAAGGTGGTTATGACTGAGCGATATATTATGACTTTGAAATAAAATATCATGAAATGCATATGTGATGTGACTTTGATAAAATATATGAGAGGGGTTTTAAAAAGCTAACATCATTTTACATATGCAAGACACTGTTCATACAGTGATAATGTGGGAGGTCAGAAAAGGGCAATGGTGATCCCAGCACATGCACACCAGCCTCATCTTCTTTTTGTCTATATTCCCCAGTGACTCATAGGCATGGGGTCACTAGAGTACCCCCAAGAAGCTAAAAGTAAACTTTCACCCTTTACTCGTTGTATACATTTCAGTGTGTTAGCTCCAGCTTTCTTATTTCCAGAGAGATAATGGGGCAAACTGTATGAAATAATCTGAAAAACTACTGGAAACCAGTAATGTAAATTCAGTGCAACATTTTCTCATGTAATACAGAATTGCTCAGAATTGTTGATGTCAACATCCCAATGCAAGAACCAGCCTTGGTTACCATTGTGGCCGCCCAGCTCAGGGAAATACCTGATCTATCACAGACAGTATGCTGTTGCTTACTGAATGACAAATAATTTGAAACATATAATACATTATAATTAAATGGTAATAATTTCCCTTGAAAATAATAGCTTTTCTTCATTAAGTTCCAATTAGGTGTCAGGTACTGTTAATCATGTTACATATATTATCTAGTTCAATTCTTACTAGAATTCCACAAAGAAATCTTTGTGTTTTCCATTTGATAGATAAGAAACTGAAAATCAGAGAAATGAGGTGACTTAACAGTTACACAGACAGTGAGTAGAGAAGCCACAATCGAAGGCCAGGCTTACTTGACTCGTGGAGTTTCCACCATATGCTGCTTCTCATTACTGCCATGGTTATTTATATCTCCTGCAAAATTTAAAGACAATCCAGTGATAGGAGAAGTCTGGACTAAGAGTTAGGAGGATTATGTTAAGCATCAGCTCTGCCATCATGTGCTGTAGGAGCTCAGGTAATTCACTTAATCTTCATGCACCTCCATTTCTCTATCTGTAAAATGGAAGTAATGCTTTGCCTAATTCATAGAGCTAGTATAAGAGCAAATGTGAGCTCTTCTTATATATGTGAGCCAGTATAAGAGCAAATTGTACCTCGAAGGCAGGTTCTCCAATTATCAAGCAGTCAAACCTCTACCTTTAATCAGCACTTTCACATGCAAGGTATTATTTTATATTGCAAATTGAGAGCTGCTCTCTCCACTTTTAAAGATGAGATAAGAAAGGGTAAGTTACTAGCCTAGTCTCAAAAGTTACAAAGCCAAGATCTTTGCAGAAAACTTTGGATTCTCTGTAGATTTCAGCTTAAAATCCTGCTCTACCACCTGTATAAATCAGTTATCCTCTTTGAGTTTCAGGTTTCTACCATTAAAATGGAAATAATGATACCACTTACTGAATCATTACACAATTAAAAGAATATATAAAAGCACCTGAAATAAAGTCAAGTGCAAAGTCACTGGTGACCGTGATTATCACAGTGTGTTTGTGTGATGAAAACAAGATTCCAAAGGCATCAGCCACTCAAGGTGGCACCTACTGTATGTGTGGGAGTGGGTGGGGTTCGGGGTGATGGTGGCAAAAGCAGATGTCTCACTCCAACCAAGCACTCTTTAAGCTGCATAGACCCTGATCTTCTGCCCCCTTCTACAGTCTTACTTAAACTTCACCCATCCATTTTTCAAAGCAGACTTTATCCTTCTGAAATAGCATTTAAAAGGATCTTTTAAAGTACATCTTTTTTGAATGGTGAGACCTCCTGAGAATGAAAATGAAAATTGTGGTTCATAAAGAAGTTTTTGTGGCCCTGAAGTGAACCCATATTCATAGCTGGTTCTGTCTAACATTGTTTGAGTCATGGCTGATGCATCCAGAGACCATGAGGGAGAAAGAAAGTAGATGGGATAGAGGAAGTGTAGTTGTTCAGAAACAAAACAAAACAAAACCCTAAACCTAAAACAGCTTATATAATGGAAAAAATAAGGTCAAGAAGCATCATCTGAAAAAAAAATTGCTTTGAAAAATTAGAAATAAATCTTTCTGTACAAATCTTCTGCACATAGAATTTATCTTCCTCTTTGTATCCTTATGGCCCAAACTATTGAAGACAAAAAGGATCTGAAAAATCATTGTCATTCTCCTCCATTCCAAAGTTGAGTAGGTGGAAACCCATGGAGATTAAGCAATTTGACCCAAAGAGATCCTACTATGACAGAGCTAAGCTCACAGCTGACTCCTCTGGCTTTGAGCAGTATTCCTCTGAGGGTATAACAGCCTCTGAGACGCCATTCTACATATGCAAAATATGTCTTTTCTATCGTGTGCTTAGCAATATTTGAATTATGAACATATTTCTTTTCAACAAAAGAAAATTTGGCAACACTTGGAACATTTGCCAAGGCTCATTATATGTTCTAATGAGCTAATTCAAATGTTCTAATATCCAGGCTTTTCTCCTGCCAGAGATTGATGTCCAGGTTTGGTGATTTGCTTGCTTCTGTTGAAGCATGCAAGAGAGGCTCTGAGTAGGAATGACATTTAGGTCTCTCATAGCTAATGGGCATATTGGGTCCCCCTCAGATTGTCCATAGTTGTCTTCCATCTTCTATTGGAGAAGCCAATAAAACAAATTCCAGCTGTCTTGTGAAAGCCAAAATGTAGTTATAATAGATTATCATGGGTCCTGTTTCATGATCATAAGAACTAATATAAATGATATACATTTTAAGATGAACTTCAGCAAGATTTTACTATAAGGAGTACCAATTCAACTTTCTCCTTAATATGATGCACTTGAGTAAACAAGCCCAGAGTGAAAGCATAAGACAGAAAAGGAGCAAAACCCTTAGGGTAATTCATGAAGAAGAGGGATTCTTGGTTTCCATAACAATTCTAGAACTAGATCACAGGACTCCTATTTTCACTTATGCATCAAGTTTGTGTAATTGGGAGAAGCCAAACATCAACCCAAATAATTTGATTTGTTTGAACGTTACATTGCTGTGCCTCAAAAGTCTAATTTAATAAGATCTCTGTTTATCCTGGGCTTCTAGACTAATACTTCACATTTACAGAGAAATTACATTTTCTCATTTTACCATTATTTTTATTGTAAAGGATCTTATTGGAAAAGACACTTAAACATTTCATTCACATTTACGATTTACTTTCTTCATATTCAACCCAAGGAATTTCCATAAACCTGAAATCTTCTACTATTATATTATCTCATGTTTTATGTGTTTATTCTATAAGCTCTTCTTTATCTAATAAAAAACATGTTCTCATTTCTGGTGAGATCTTTTTTCAGGCTTATTTTATATACAAGTAATACAAAGTGTTTGTCTTTTTAGTGAATTTTTACACCAAAAATTGTGATTACTTATTCTTCCTTTTTACCTTTTTATTTTAATAAGAGCCCATAAACTCTCTTGTCAACCCCTTCTCCCAAAGTGCACATATATTTCTAAGCTCCCAAGTTCATAGACTGGATGGCTTAGGAGGCACTTTACATGAATTTGCTAAATGAGTGAATGAATGGATAAATAAATGAATAAGCTACTGCAGAATCTCCTATTTTTTTCAAATTCTTCTCTTGAGTAAATGCTGATTCTCCTTCCATCAAACATAAAATTGGCCATAAGTAACTTTTCATCATATAAAATGGTCATAATTAATGATTTGTTTTTGCTCACTTTAAGTTTATAAAATTATTTTTAGAATCTTGATTGTCAAGTATGTTAATTTTAGTGCAGACTGTAGTAAGTATAGATACGTTTTGGCATTTTTCTATCACATTTTCCTATTTATTTTTTTTGAAATTCTCAGTCCAGATTGTCATTTATGATGCTTTCCTTTCCACAAGTGTTCCAAATATATTTGCTGAAACTTTTTACCTTTCTATCCCACTATAATTTCACTGCAAAAAAATATTTTTAAATCTGTTCCAACAAATGGTTTTTGATGTCTTGGAGTTGAAACGCAGGGGTGTTAAATTATGAGGAATTATGCATTGGTAATTCAGAGTCTACATTTTTTCTGGGTGGATATGTGAGCTTTCTTCTTAGTATGTCTTGTTACTTACCAGGTCCAAATAATACTATCCACCACAAATGGGAGCACAGAGCACAGAGGTTTTTTGGCAGAAGCCTAACATCGCTAATGAACACAGAAAATGAGAATAGAACCTGTGAAATTTGTTTTTTCCTTTTACCTAAACCATGTGCTTCCTTACTCACTGTCTTTTTACTGATCCCCTCTAGTCTTAATTATTTTCTTGCATATTTCTGTTCTTCAAAGTCTATGGCATGGATTCTTACTCATTCATCTACACTTTTAAACTTCACTACTATTTATAAAATAGGTAGAGAAGAAAGAAAGGCCAAAATGAGGAAATAGTGTAGATATAAAGATGGAAAAATATATCATTGTGCTTGGTGAAAGGATGATACTCACTTTGCCTGTAGTAAACAGTGTATAAAAAAGGCTTGGGTTAGAGAGAAGATTAGGTGAATGAGTTTAGATTTGACCCTGTAGGTTGTGGGGAGGTGCTTAAAGGTTTATGAGGGGAACAGCGACATTATTAGATCTGAGCTTCAGGATCATTAATCGGGGTAGTATTTATCAGTTAGAATAGTCAAGAAAATTAATCTGTTACATTAATCTGGTAATGCTGTGTCATGTTGATTGAAGGGGGAAGACTAGGGTCAGAGAGACTGAGGTAGATTGCCAAGGGAGAGAACAGAGAGACAAAGTGGAGGACAGGCACAAACAGCTTATCCTGGTTATATGTTCTGTCTCCCAGAGACCTCTGGTTTTCTCAAAACATATTAAAACTCTTATACAACTTAGCAGTGACGTTGTGTAACCCAAGAGCACTTTCCCTTGTCAATAATTAAATCCACTGCTGCCCATTTGAACTGGAAGATGAATTATAAAATCTTTTGCTGCTTTTCTTATTGGTTAGCATTAGCCAGACCTCTTGTTCCTTAAACTGAAACAGTGATGTAAAGAACTTTCCTATGGCCCACATGGTTTGTCACCATTGTGATGAATTCATGTAAGATTCCAAAAAGCCTTCTCATATTCACCTTATATGTCTCCAAGTACAGCCTTATTTCTCACTTTCAGATGCTGTATATCAACCTGACTCATTTTTCTTTGATTTTTGTTATATGATTCTGTCTCTCACTATTATAATTTTCTCTCTATACAATGTTTGAATTCTTCTATAGGCAGGTCCCTGTTCTGTTCTTTTGGGTCTTTGACTTAGCCTCTTCTTGAAAGATCTTTGGTTAGTCACTTTTTAAAAATTTTCACACTGTTTTTGTAAAACGGGCTCCAAAATATTTTAGAAATTTGAGGAAAGGGATGGATATTTCTTCTTGCTTATGTCTAGATTGCATCAATTTCTTGATATTATAAAAATAATTTTGGAGAATAGCTTGAATCTGGGCAGCAGAGGTTGCGGTGAGCCAAGATCTTGCCACTGCACTCCAGCCTGGGCAACAAGAGCGAAACTCCGTCTCAAAAAAAAAATAAATAATTTTTTTTTCAGAAAAATGTGTTTATCCTTATAAATCTGAAACAGTGTCCCAGGTTTTAAAAAGTATATGTGTTATTTAAAAATACATGAAAGGAAGATTTTCTCTCCTTCAGAGCCCACAAACTTTATCCTTTCTTACCCTCATTCCCTACAAAGCCTATGGCTGATTTTCCTCCTTTTGTTAAGATGTTTCATGCTCTTAGCGTGCAGAGCTTCATAAGTACTCTTCAGTTATTCTTCTTATAAATTGATTCAAAACACATGGCTTCAAAGATTATTTTTGGCTACCTCCACTATTCCCTTTCTTAAGATGCATCTGAAATCCCCTGTCAACACCACTCATCTCAGATACTACAAAAGACCCTCATCCTTAGTTTTCCCTTTTCCATTTCTCTTGTGGAGTATACCCTTTCATAAATCTGATCTTTTACCTTTCTCAGTTTATATCAATTCCATAATCACATATATTTCTTCACTCCCAGATTCCACAGATATTACAAACGACCTAACTTCATGTTAAACATCTCTGTGTGTCTTGTTTTCCTGTTGACTTTTGTGAAGAGCCCTTGACAAATAATACATTCCCCTGTCTGATTCAGTTTGTTTATAGCATCTCAACTGAATAAAACATTCCAATCCTAACACAGACTGCTGGATGTTTTGATTTTTGAAATAAATATTACTTACTATAGATGAGTCCCAACACTATTTCATTAAACTTTTCTAATAGACACCAATAACCTTGCTTAATTAATGGGTGTTTTTGGTATTCAAAGTCACTCAGAGGAAAGAGAATGGGGACTGAGACCACTGTACAGAACTGGAATTGGTGGCTGAAAGAGGTAAGGAGATTATTCAGGCTCACTCTGCTGACAATGTAAGAACTGCATTCAATCAGTCAGCACTAGCCTTGAGAGTGGGAGCCTACAGTAGGCTTAGCAGGAAGCATACCAGGGTAAACAAGGACTTTTTCAAAAATAAGTTAATTTTAGACTACCTAAAAACTATGATGTAATAATGGAGTCAAAGACACCACGTGAGTTACGAGGTCTGGAGTTCAAGACCAGCCTGGCCAATATGGTAAAACCCCAACTCTAATAAAAATACAAAAATTAGCTGGGCATGGTGGTGAGTGCCTATAATCCCAGTTACTAGGGAGGCTAAGGCAGGAGAATCACTGGAACCCAGGAGGCAGAGGTTTCAGTGAGTTGACATCACTCCATTGCACTCCTGCCTGGGCAACAGGGTGAGACTCCATCTCAAAAGGAAAAAAAAAAAGAAAACACATACACCAGAATCTACTATTTCTAACATTTCTGAAGTCAAGGAGAAACTAGTGTCCTTGTAGATTGGATTCATTTCCCATGAAATGTGGGGTTTAGGCCCAGCTCCATCATATCTGCATATGTTGGCACATATATTTTTAAAAATATGACCACACTCTTACCTTTTTAAATTGCAAAAAATGTCGCCTCTGACTACCTGCCATTTATAGTAAGTAACTCTCATTACAGAAACACATCTTTTAAACCCCAACACAGACTCTGTACGTTCTATAATATGAAAGTTAAATAACCCAAATAATAGCCCTGCAATTACTATTGAAAAAAAATCCAGCGATGCTAAAATGAAACTGGATATTTTTCACTTGTTGTTGTTATAGAATATATGTGTAGAATACAAAAATCATAATTTGCACTCATCCGACTTCCTTCACTTTAGTGTCTCAAGTCCCGGAGTGTAAGCAGTCTCATTAAGTTTACCAAACCAATTTAACTCTAACATGCTCTTGAACCATCTCTCCAAATCCACTGAGGCTTTTCTGCCATGAATGCTGAATAGTATCATCTGAAATTCTGAGCATTCTGTAGATATGTTTGACCTTCTGCAGATAAAACTCACTCAATCATTAAGTTATATATTAAAATAGACAAAACTACCTAAATAAAAAAGAAAAATATGACTATTGTGTATTTGCCCAAATCTACACACATCCATAAACTCTCACATATACAAAGTAACTGAATTTATGTGTAACTGGATTTATTATAATGAGGAAAGCTTTGGCTGTAAGAACAACTAGAAAAACAAGAAGAAATACTTTATCTGAATCTATGGAAACAAAGTCCATTGGTTTCTAAGCTCCATTTATTTAGGCAACAAGTGCAAGTGCTACTCAGATATTTATTTGCTTATTTAATTATTTCTGTTCTGCACTTCATGTTAGAAAATACTTCCTTCTTCCTTTTTTTTTTTTTTTTTTTGAGACAAGGTGGTCTCACTTTGTCACCTAGGCTGTTCTGGTCTTGAACTCCTGGGATCAAACGATCCTCCCAATTTGGCCTCCCAAAGTACTGGGATTAATGGTGTGAGCCACCATGCCTGGCCAATTGTTCAGATATTTCTCGAAGACCCATTACATTATAGGAACTATGGAGGATACAAAGATAAGTTATTCTTAGGAAGTATACAAATACTGAACTGCCAGCACAGGTAGAGTATGATAAGTTCCATGAGGATGAGGGCAACGTAGATACCATTTAGTTCTGTATCCCCAGTGTGTGATATTGTGAATAGCAAATAGTAGGTGCCAGTATGTGTTTCAGAAATATGTAATGAAAGAATAATGCCCTCGTTTAGTGTAGACGTTCAAAGGAAGGAGGGGCTACTCTGTCTGGTGTTAGCCAGAAAATCTTTCTAGACAATGAAGTATTTGATCTGAGTCTAAGGGGTGAAGGGATGGGTTCTAATGGAGAGAATTCTCATACCAAGAAGACACCATCACACAAACACAAAGAGAGCCAGGAAAGTGCGAGACAGCCTTTAGGAAAAGCAAATCATTCCGTTTGGCAGTACAGCATAGGAAATCAATAAGGAAGGCACATTATACAGATAAGACTGAAAAATTAGATTGAAGTCAGACTGATGAAATCCAGAAATGCCAAGTTAGGGAGTCCAGATTTTATTCTTGAAGAAAGCTTGGACTATCTGTGTTCAGATGCTTATATACAACAGCTTAGCCACTTGCCAAGGAGTCATCAGCCTTGATCCTGCTTCTGAACCTGTCAGAGGGAGTCATCAGAAGCACATCCTAATTACATTACCAGCTACTCTCCAAGATGCTGCTCAAAGAGAAAACCTGCCAAGTTCAACAGTTGCAGAAGAGAAGACGAAGACTAAAGAAGCAGGAGAGACATTTGGAAATGATTAACGTTATCATTGACCTGTTATATTTACCATGGTACTTTGAACACAAGTTGCTTTCATTCTAGCTGTTGGAGACTTAATGCACAAATCTCAAAAGGTAAAAAAAGTTCCAAGAGAGAATAAACCTCTTCAGGGACCTCTAATGTGTTATAAAATGTAGCCTCTACCTAAGGAGAGACCGATTATTTGAGCAAAATGTAGAGAGTAGGCTTCCTGGATACACAAAATTGTCCTATTTATTCACTTAAAACACAAATGACCAGGAGCTGTAGAGAAATAAAGTTATAATACATTCCTTGAGCAACTTACAATGAAGTTGAAAAAAAGTTTAGCATTCTTAAGTCCTAGTAAATTTATATTTGACTTTAGCTTCTTTACTATTTCTTTACTATTTCCATTTTTTAATTAAGAAAATTAAGATTAAAAGGTTTAAATAACTTGTCTAAGCAAGAAAAAAAGAAAAGCAAAACCAGAATCGAAATTTGTTTGACTCCAGAGAACATACTCTTTCTCATGTACCATATAGTGTTAGAGTCTGCCCTAGGATACGGAAAACACTACATTGTGGTAGATGAAAGCAGGATCTCTAGATAAAAGCAAGACCTAGGTTGTAGGTCTTGGCTCTACCTCTTGTTAGCTGTCTGACTTTGCACCTGTTACTAACTTTTTGTGCCTCCATTTTCTCAATTGTAAACTGGGGAGAAATAATATTTCTTAAGGCAGTGTTTCATAATGTAATTCCTTACCTGATAGAGTTGTTGTGAGATTTAAGTGAGATAATACATACAAAATGCTTAGGAGAACGGCAGGCCTAAAGAAAATGCTCATTAAAATTAGCTATTGTTTTCAGTGAAATTTCATTATAATTGCAATAATTTAGACAATTCACTGCACATTTTCTTGATTTCAGTCAACATACAAAGTCTTCCTTTAATCAAAAAGAAATCCCTAGAAATATCTTATGCAGTCATTAATTTGTACATAATTGAATATATGAAATGTTAACATGGGCAAAAGTCACAAGCGTTTGGTTGCTTTTTGGAAAGACAACTCTTGCTCTGGTAACTTTTCTGACACTTATACATTTGACTGATTAGCGTTTTTGCTATCTGTTTCTTTCTTGACAGTCAAAACCCCAGATAAGATGACACATTTCCGTAGTTTGCAAACTTACCCATGAATGTAGGAGATCCATATCTGAGCAAGAAGACTTGAGACGTGTGTGGCGAACACAAGAGGAGCAGTGGCCCCAGGGTCCAACCTCGGCTATTTGGAAATCAACATATGTCCAGAGAGGGTTTTCAGGAAAAGGTTTCCAGTGATGCCATATGTAAGCCTCACCTTCATACCAAGCTAATTTATCTTCCAAGTTGCAGTCATTTAAAGTGTTGGATGTACCCTGTGTTGCAGAAAGAGTATCCGACCTTATCTCCATTTCTTCCTTCCTGCTTGTGCTAACATTACTCGTTTTCTTTTCTTGGGATTTGGTTAATCTCAAACAAGAAATCAACTTGTCATCTTCATCTTCTGAATGACAAATAAATAGGTTAAAAACTATTATCATAATTCTTTGCATATAGAAATTATACTTCCCTTTAGGTAAGAAAAATAAGTGAACCACATTGGATAAACCAGGATGTCATTCAATTTTATAAAATTATTCCAGCAGCTTTTCTTTAAAGAGTAAGTTATTTTGCATTATAAAAAAATTTGTTTTGTAAAAATCTGATTTTTCTGACATTTTTGAAACCATATCTATTGATTAAAGCCTCACTGGAATTAATAGAAGCCACATACAAATAGCAGGCTGAAAGATATTTGAGGAAAAAAATACAATTAAAAAAAAAAAACACCTCTTATAAGATGTTATGTTTCTATTCTTAAATATTTTTAATTTTTAAGGTCATATGTATAATAAAGAATTACAAGGAACACATGGACACAGGGAGGGGAACATCACACACCGGGACCTTTCAGGGGTTGGGGGTAGGGGAGGGATAACATTAGGAGAGATACCTAATGTAGATGGCAGGGTGATGGATGCAGGCAACCAGCACAGCACATGTATACCTATGTAACAAACCTGCACGTTCTGCACATGTACCCCAGAACTTAAAGTATAATAATAATAAAAGAAGAATTATAAGGAAACGAATAAAATTATTTGCCTTACTTAAATGAATAAAATTTCAGTGGGTATGAAATGAAATCCTACTGACATTCTAAGTTGTCTATTTTAATATCAACCTGCCAAGAAATTTATGCATGCAGTGTGTCTCATGGTGAAATCGTTTTTAAAAAGCAAGAACGACAAAACAAACAAGGCATATCAGTAATGCTATAAAGTTCATTTGTGAGACCTATATGTACACAATGTGGCAAAGAGTCTGATGAAATTTCTAGTAATATAAAAAACAATTACAGAAAATAGAAATATATATCACCCAGAGTCCATTGCTCTATGTCATGGAATCCTTTTAAATCCAAATGTTTAATGGGTATTTTAAAAAGATTTTGATTAATTGAAACATGCTATTATGAATAAATAAATGAAAATCAAAGTTGCATGCCATAGACATACCAATTTGCTAGGTTTCCATCAAAATTCAAATATACTGTTTTCTATGACAAAGGAATGGGAACAGTAGACACTGCTGAGCTTCCTCCATTGCTTTCTCTCACTCTGTCTCTGAGCCTGGTCTCGAAGGGAAGGAGAAATGGGGTGTGACATAAATGTGGGGTAAAATTCAGGACTAGATGGGGATGTCTGTTTCAAAATAACTTGGCAATAAAGAAATACTCGATGTTTAATGATTATTTTAAGACCCTATCAAAATGGGCTCCATTAATATATGCTTCTTTAGTTCTCCCTCAAAGGAATTTTAACAGCTTATTGAGCTTTTACTTACGGAGGTTTATTAATGTCGGTTTCACCTCATCCAGAATCTGCACTCTGGCTTTCTTGGTCCAAACCAGTTTCTGCAGTCGCTTTAGTGTCCCCATTGATTCCACTGGGTCACCACCAGATTTTATGGCCTAGCACAAACACAGCTCAAAGTTAAGACAAATTATTCTTCATAAAAGATTAAATATAAAATATGTTGAGATCATAAATGTGGAAAAGTTAATAATGTGACCTTAAAGCCTGAAGCCTGAGTCAATTTAAGCAATAACTTGAAGGCACACCACACTTTTTTGGGTTCAAAATTGTAAAATATGTTACAACTGGCCAGTCATACTAAAGCAGAGTGGTTTTACCAATTTTTTTTTTTACTTCAAAATACAGCAAAATGAATTGAACTCAGAAATATCTATAAATGACTCACTCTTGCCCACTGTGAAATAGTGGAAAGATCTTTGCAGTGTAATATAGATGGAACAAGAGGTTCAACATTGCTATTTGCTAGTATTGGAACAGACTGGTAGTATGCAAAGTCTAACAGCTAATATTAGATGAAGCAGAATTTAAGTTATCTTCATTTTCTTTTTGGAAATTTGTGGGCGAACAGCATTTGTTTCAAGTATGAAAAATTTTCAAATAATATACTTTAAAAAACAACCTCTTACTTTCTAAAAGATATGCAAAAAGTGACACAAAGGATAGCCACAGTATGCCACATTATGTTTTAATATATAAGAATCCCTTGTTTATTATGACAAAATATGGGTAAATTATAATTAACATTTCATTAATGACTCTTGTTTTCTTTAAAAGATTCAGGAATGTTTTCCACTAGTTCAGTGTTGATGAATTAGTATTTCTACAGCCTTTACTTATTATCTTAAGGACAGTTCCTCTTAAGGATTTCAAAATACTTTGGAAATTAACATTTTATGTGCCAAGTTTTATATGAACTGATAAAATCATTGTGTTCTGTTGAATTCACAGGTGTGATGTAATACATGTAGGAATACCTCTTCATCCAGAAAGTTCTGGACTCAGAAATATTTCTTCACCTGCTTTTGTCTCATTCTTTCCATTGAACAGCTGACAAACGACATCTACAAAGACTCTGCAATTTTCAAAATGTGAATGTTTGCTTCCTCATTAACGTTTGAATGAGACATACTTATAACAATGCTTTCCTATCCTTTGAAAGAGACTATAAGCCCAAATAAATGTTTGGGAGTAAAGAATATCTGACATGCAACATTTCTAATCTTTATATTCAGCTGTTATTTTTAGCCTTTAAGAATGACTTTGAACAACCAGTATAAACTTGATGTTCTGTCTCTGCAAAATAGCACTTATGTAGGAAATGTGACATTTTTGTCAGAGCAAGCTATATCTTTTTGCATTAAATAAGTGAGTAAATATTGAAATCATTTTAATCTTTCAGAAAGGACTGTGACGAGATATTCTTAGATATGCAAAATCTTCCCTCTCTTTCCAAAGGCCATGCTCTGTTCAACAGAATTTCTATTGCTGTTTATATTTTGTATTGTTTCTCAGTGTCTCTTTTAGCGCTTTCTGAGTTACTTGGTTTTATAGACTCTTTACAGCTGAGAAAGAGCCAGTTTCTACTCTTTAGACCCTTCAGGAAATCATAAAATGACATTGCACAACCATTTTTTTTTCTTTGCTGTTCTTCTTTTCTTATGGCAACTTCTTGTTACAGCCAAAGCTTAATTGCTCCACTGAAACACTGGCAACAAAAATCGCCTTTTCTTCTCCCTTTGTGAAAAAGATTTTCACTTAATGTGGGAAAGGTATTATATACCAGGGAAATAGAACTTTCCATAAATGATTTCCTCCAAGAGGAACTAAAGCATTTGGAAGGTATCTGAATTCAGATAAGTAAGATTTCATGGCCTTGAGGTTTTAAAACAAATTGACCTTTCATTATGTTTTTCACACTATTACAGCCTTTTTAAAGCAATTTTTTTTTTTTTTTTTTGAGACGGAGTTTCGCTCTTGTTACCCAGGCTGGAGTGTAATGGCGAGATCTGCGCAACCTCCGCCTCCTGGGTTCAGGCAATTCTCCTGCCTCAGCCTCCTGATTAGCTGGGATTACAGGCACGCGCCACCATGCCCAGCTAATTTTTTGTATTTTTAGTAGAGACGGGGTTTCACCATGTTGACCAGGATGGTCTTGATCTCTTGACCTCGTGATCCGCCCGCCTCGGCCTCCCAAAGTGCTGGGATTACAGGCTTGAGCCACCGCGCCCGGCCGTGCCATGCACTGTCTCATATTCTGGGGATATGGCATTTAGGAAGTAATAGGAGACCACTGTTTTTATCAAGTCTAATTCTAGAGGGAGGTGACAGATGATAAACATATAAACAAGTATAAAACATAAGAATGTGACATAAGAAATGTTATATTAATAATTAACAGGGTGATTGAGTGAGGATGCAAAAGCGGGGGTTATTCATTTACTGATCAGGAGGAGCTTCACTAAAGATACTATAACTGAGGCCTGAATGATGAGAAGGAATCAGATATGTAAAGATTTATAGATGGTTTAGAATTCAGCAGATGCTCAGAAAGAATATTTCGCCTGAGGCTTAAGTAAGAGAAAATGTCAGCCAGGCAAATAGCAGAGAGTAGAGTAGTCTTGGAACACAATACAGTTTTCAAAGGTTCTAAAGCTGGAATTCCTGGAATATGCTTAGTATGTGACCATGAAGAGAAAGAAAGGAATAGTATCAAGAGGTGAGCCCAGAGAATAACAGAGATCCTTCCAGGAAACTTCTGTAGAGCAGGTTGAAGAATATGGAATATCTAATTAGAGGATGATACAATTTGGTTTACAGTTTTGTTCTTCTGTATCTACTGAATTTTGATTTTCCATTTCAATGGACTCTTCCCAATAGCATTCAAATGTGCTCTGTGTCATTCATATTTACTTCACCATCTTTCATTCACTTTTTCTATTCTTTTTCCTAGGCATTTGTCTCAAAATGTTAACTATTTATGCTTCCTGTAATTGAATTCTATTAACTTCACATCCTTTCAATGTATCTCACCTATCAGCTTTCATCTCTGCCATTTCCTTTAAATTGTCCTTGTGGTCCATTCTAAAACTCCTTTACTACATGATATTCAGCAATGTTGACCACAGCAACCTCCTGGAAACAATCCCTTTTCTTGGCTTCTGTGACATGATGTCCCTCTGATTTTCCTTTTGCCTTTTTTGACTCTTCCTTCTATAACTCCTATATGTGACACCTTCCTTTTCTTAACATTAAATTTTAAAATTACTTAAGGATTAACCCTGAGCTTTCATCTGATATCACCAGCATTCTCTTCTTATGTGCATTCATGCACACACACCACTTTTAACACCACTTATATGCTAATGACTCCTAATTTCTTTCTTTCTCTAGGCCTCTCTGCAGAGCTTCAGACTCACATATCCAACTATGTATTTAAAACAATTTTTAAGCACAATCAATACTGACCTCTAGACCTGTGCCCCAAATATGGTGCTCATACGGTCTTCTTCAACTCAGTGAAGGCCATCTTCATCCACCCAGTGCACATTCTGTAATGAAGAGTTTGGTCTATTCTATCACCAAAATGTATTTTAAATGTTTCTTTTTCTCCATCTCCATTGTTACCAATCTAGTTTAATTTTCTTTCATTGAAACTATTGTCAAGTCTCTAACTGGTTTTCTTTTCACTTTTGTCTTTCTAATTTATAGACTTCTTTGAAAGATGTAAATTTCCAATAAAATGGTAATTATATGTGAGTGTAAATGTGATTTTTCATACATATATATTTAATATGCATATATTATATATTTCATATATTTATGCTTATAAATGTAAATATCTTTTATTTCATTTTGGTCACTCTTCCTTAAATAATATACAAATTTTGTTAGAAGTGCTTGGTTAAATATATCTCATTTTCTGACACTTCGTTTCTATATTAAGATTAGAGAATAATTTTTAGAAGATCGCATCAATGAATTATTGAACTGGATTAGTCCTACAATCATATTTTATGAGCTGGGATGGAAATTATTAGACAACTAGTCTACCAGACTATATAAAAAATGAGAAAACTCAGAGAAGTTAAAGTGGCTTACTCAAGGAAAGATAATCTATTAATAATAGAGTTGGGATGGGAATCAAGTATTCTGACTTTTAAGCAAATATTTTTTCTTACAGTGACTTTAAAGTCCAGCATAATTACTAGTTATCTAGTATTGATAATCAAATTAAGACCAATCAAATTCAGGGAATTGATTTGGAGGTTAAATATGGTTTTCCAAGACACAGAATAAGTATCAGGTAGGCACTTTCAGATTGGTAGGCCTATCCTCTTAAATATGAATAATTAAGAAGGAAATAAATATATGTGTTTGTATGTATGTATATGCATACACATATTAGCTGGAAAGGCATTTACATCTTTTAAATCTCTCTCGATATTATCACTTCCTTTTACAGAAGGAAAATTTAGGCTTATACAGACTAACTAAAACCAGATGGCCCATCTGTCTGAATTATGTTCTCTTTACTCCACTAATGAAAAGGAAGCTGAATAACATGTCAGACTTGAATGAAGTAAAAACCAAAACAAAACAAAAAACCCTTTGTTCTTGCTTTTGTTCTTAATTTCTGATTTAGAAAAATTTTCCTCTCTAGTGCCATCTTTAACAAATATTCAGATAACAAATCCTAGTAATTTGATGTCTATTTCACATAATTCCTTCAACAGGAGAAATGAGGATTTTCAAAAATTAATATTTTGGTTTATTTTTAAAGAAAGCTATAATGGAAACCGAAACTTCAGGTAGTTTCCTATGTTTTGCATGACAATTTTCTCTAAGTTTCCTGGTCTTATGACGGTTTGCGTCATTATTAAAACTGTGCCAATGCATAGGTCTTAGAAATTTTTTAATGTTCGCATAAATTAAATGAAAAATCAGATTGTAAATTTGTATTGAAAGTATAAACACCACCATATGTGGTCGTTTTCTTTCTTTATGTATTCTACTGTTCTTAGTTTTCTACAATGAAGATGTATTAGTTCTGTAATTAGTATAATTGGGAGAAATTTTTTTTGTTTGTTTTTTTTAAACACAGGATCTTGGTCTTGCTCTGTCCTCCAAGCTGGAGGCTGGTATGCAATTGCACGATAAGAGCTCACTGTAGCCTTGAACTCCTGAATTCAAGTTAACCTTCTGTCTCAGCCTCCCAAAGTGCTGGGACTACAGGCATGCACCATCACACCTGGAATTATTTTTATTTATTATTTATTTATTTTTGTAGGGACAAGGTCTTGCTATATTGGCCAGGCTGGTCTTGAACTCCTGGCCTTAACTTCACACTTCAGCCTCCCAAAGTGCTGCAATTACAGGTATGAGCCACCATATGTGGCAAAAAATTCCATAAACTACAAAATGTATTGAGAAGGCAGATTACAAAAATTCAATCTGTCCCTGCTAAGAAGGACAAATGTATTCAGTTTTTCTACAGGGAATTTGTTCTTAATCACTTGAAAGGGAAGGTGCTTAGAGACTGGAAGGAGAGAGCTACTTTCATGGTAAAAACAAAACAAAGAAAAGGTTTTAAATGTTGAATTATTAAACCCCTAAATCTATATTTTTATTCCCTCCTATGTAAAAGTGACTAGTCTCTACTTATCACCTAAAACACACTCTAAAAAGATAATTTGTAAGGTCACAATGATCAATAAATGTTTAGAAACTCAATGGACAGTAATAAAACCAATGGGATTATGAACTAGAATTGATCAATGCAAACACATGAAAACAAATACATTTCACTTCAGAGGTTTATTTTACTGCTTTCTTGGAACCATAATTAATTAAAGAGATAATTTTTTATGCAAATTAAATATTGATTGAAGAAATAATTGCTGTTGGGAAAACTGCCATGTTGACAATAGATATTCACATATAATTATAATTTTTAAAATTATTATTTTTCAGTGATAGAAACTGAACTTAAACTAAGATTAGATCAGCACTTAAAATAAAGCTAGGCAAAAATTTAAAAGTCATAGAATAAATGAGTAATTGAATGAATTAGCTAGTGAAATCAAATATATTCTCCTAGAAGGCCTATAACACATTGACTTATTCATTTATCAAATATTTGCTGAGCACCTAATCTATGGGAGATAGAAAGAAGAATGAGGCCGGGCGTGGTGGCTCATTCTTCATTACGCCTGTAATCCCAGCACTTTGGGAGGCCAAGGCGGGTGGATCACGAGGTCAAGAGATTGAGACCATCCTGGTCAAAATGGTGAAACCTCGTCTCTACTAAAAATACAAAAAATTAGCTGGGCTTGGTGGCGCGTGCCTGTAATCCCAGCTACTCAGGAGGCTGAGGCAGGAGAATTGCCTGAACCCAGGAGGCAGAGGTTGCGGTGAGCCGAGATGGCACCATTGCACTCCAGCCTGGGTAAACAAGAGCAAAACTCCGTCTCAAAAAAAAAGAAGAAGAAGAATGAAACATTGTGTCTGCTTGTGATGCATGTTGCCTAATATGAGTACTAAGAAAAATAATCATATGTTTCTCTTCCTATCTCCCTCACTGGAAGGTGACTTCTTTGGGTTCTAGTACTGTTTTGTACATATCAATTCCTAGAATCAGTACAGTCAGTATGTATATATTCAAACTGAACAGCTGGCCAAAAATACATCCAGAAAAAAAAAAGTTGATTTGTGTCATATAAGAACTACAAATAAAATTCAAGGATTATTACAGGAGAGAAAGATTGCATAAGGTGAGAGCAGGGAGGGGAAATGTGCTTGGCTAGAGGATTAGCAGGTATTTAAAAAGCTAAGCCATATAATTTAGGATGTCTAACAAAGCCATTTACGTAATAGTCTTATCCCACTATATAAACACTAAAATCCTTTCAAGTCCGAATAAAATTTTCTAGCTCCTCCTTCCTCTCAAGCATATTTTGAGGTGCTTAATTCTGGTCTTTGAATCATGTGCCCTCTGAGAACACCGTAAAAAAGGAAAGGAGTCTTCCAGAAGCCACATGGGCCCAATTTTCCATAGTAAAATGAAGTGGCAATGTCATGGCCAATTCAGTTCTGCAGGGGAAGCCAAGACTGCTCTTTGCTCACTGACGTAAAGCTTAGGGTCAGTCTTGAATGTGAAGACACTGCCAAACTAGGTGGGAGTTACCAGGATTACACAAACCAGAGTTGCAAATGAGGGTTGTGTTGATTTAAGGGAAAAGGCCACAGAAGCCACATCTTTCCTACTTCCTGCGTAATATCCTCTGCTCTGAAATTTTGAAGAAGTTTCTAAAACTGCTCATAAGAGCATTTCTCTTTTTGGGTACACCTCCTAGCTGACCAAAAAATGTGAACAATAGGAAATGTAAGAGTCAGTATGCAAATTAATCAACTCGTATTAAGTGTCTATTGGATTCTTAGCAGGAAGAGGAGCTATGGATGGAAAATTACACAGTAAAAAAACAACGTTTTAATTTAGGATTTATAATTTAATACACATAATAAATGTCAAGCAAACCGGGAGTAAGAACCTGCCCTTGTGTGTACACGAATGACGGTTCTGCTTTGAAAATCTGCTTTGTGACTAGCCATGTGAATTTGAGTGAGCCAAATTCACCTCTCTTCACCTCTCTGCACTTCAGCCCTTCATCGGTAAAATCTAGAATTGGATCAGAGGAATTCATTGTTCCTCCAATATCCTTGGGGACATTTGGCTAGATACGTAGCTCCTTTTGTTGCTTTACATAAATTCTTGAACCTTAAGAAAATATCAATGAAAAAGTGGGAATGAGCTACTGTTAATCATAGAGTATCAGAGTCTGTAAAAATATTCTCTGGTCCAAGAATTTACTTTACAAATGAGGAAACTGAAATGCAGAAATGTGAATTGAGTGGCCTAAGAGCACAGTCGGTGGTAGATCCAGGTCCCACGATCCAGTTCTCTTACTTCTGTTTCTGATTAAGGCATTTCATAGTCCTCCCCAACGTATAGCTTTATTTTCATCCAAAAGTCCTTTTAGTATTTATTGAGATTCATTTGTTTGTTTCCTACAGCTCTTTGGTATTTAACTAGTCACTACAAATTCAGACAGCATGAGAAATAGCAAGGACAAAGCTCAATAATTTGTTTTAGGAAACAGAAGTAATATTTAAATTGTACCTAATGATCACCTCTTTCTCCTACCTAGAACAGTTTAGATGTCTCTTAGACCAAAAAGAGAAAAAAAAAAAAACTATAGCTGAAAAGAAACTGTTATAAAAACTCAGATGTTAATAGAATGTTAACAATAATGGAGAAGAGAGAGCTATAAATAAAGATATTAAGGAGGTTCCAAGATGGCACCATAGAAACAACTCAGGATTGCTGCTCTCAGTGAAGGCGCAGAGGGTGAGTCCTAGCTGCATTTTCAGACGGACTTTTGTAGCCCACAGAACTGGCAAATTCCCAGGTGTAGGAGAGACACAGGAGAGCAGTGCAGCCCGCTTGCATGGCCGTTTCAACCGGCGCCTGCGGCGCAGCGGCAGCCAGCACAAAGCTCACTGGTCAGGGTGCCCTGTTAAACTGGCAATCTGAGTTTTGGGAGGGCAGATTGACATGTCCACTTGATTGAATGGGACTTGAATGGTGAGCCAGACCAAGAGATTCCTGGGAAGAGCTATTTGTGCTGGTGCAGTGGGCCGCCGCAGGGAAGATCACACAGATCCCAGTGGCCAATCAGCAGGCAACTGGGGCACCTGTGAGAGAGTCAACCATTCAATTTGGAATGAAAAAGAGAGAGAGAGAGAGAAGAGGAACTCTGAGGCCGGGAGCCAGGTGATTGGGCTTGGCGGGTCCCACCCTCACGGGGACAAGAAGTGCGGCGATTTAAGGCGCTCGGGGTTGAGAGTTTTGCTGCAGGCTCAGCTGAATCCAGGATGGTGCCGCTCGGTGGGGGATGGGCGTCCGCGACTACGGACGCAATCCGCCCCTACTGAGGTACTGCCCACTGCTGATGCAGCCTGCCGTTGCTGAGGCAACCAGCCATAACAGAGAGACTCCGCCAACAGGGCAGAGTGCACCACAGTAGAACAGAGCCCCGCGGCAGCAGGGCAGACCCATGCTAGCAGGGCGGAGCCCCGGCAGGCAAATAGTGAATAGACGGCCTCCTAGCTGGGCAGGACAGTGCAACAGATACTCATAAAGAAAGCCCCAACTCGCTGAGACAGAGCATCTGATGGGAAAAAAAAAGTGGGGGGGCTTTTATAAGTTCTGCTGCAGCAGACACATCCGCCCAGCAACCCTGAATGAACAAAGGAGCTCACAGCTCAGCACTGGAGCTCCTATAAAGCACAGACCGTCTCCTCAAGCAGCTCCCTGACCCCTGTATATCCAAAGAGCCACCTCAAAAAAGGATTCATCAGACTGAAATTTGGCAGGCATCATTCTGGGACAAAGATAGCAGAAGAAGAAACTGGTAGCATCCCTCACTGTTACACAGCTGCTACAGGTGTACCCCAGACAAGTAGGGCCTGGAGTGGACCTCAGCACTCATACAGCAGAGGGGCTAAATCATTAGAAGGAAAACTAAGTAACAGAAATACTTCATCATCAACAATCTGGGCATCCACTCAGAGTCCCAATCGAAAAGTCAGCAACTACTAAGATGACATGTGAATAAATCCACAAAGATGGGAAGAAACCAGCGCAAAAAGAAGGAAAACACCCAAAACCAAAACACCTCACCTCTTAGAAAGGACCAAAACTCCTTACCAGCAAGGGAACAAAGCTGGACAGAGAATGAGAGTGATGAAATGACAGAATCAGACTTCAGAAGGTGGATAATGAGAAACTTCAGTGAGCTAAAAGAACATGTTCTAAATCAATGCAAAGAAACTAAGAACCTTGAAAAAAGATTTGAAAAAAGATTCGAGGAAATGATAACAAGAATGGACAACTTAGAGAGGAATATGAATGAATTGAAGGAGCTGAAAAACACAACACGAGAACTTCGTGAAGCATGCACAAGTTTCAACAGCCGAATTGACCAGGCAGAAGAAAGAATATCAGAAGTCGAAGATCAACTCAATGAAATGAAAAGAGAAACCAAGATTAGAGAAAAAAGCACAAAGAGGAATGAACAAAATCTCCAAGAAATGTGGGACTATATGAAGAGACCTAACCTACGTTTGATAGGTGTACCAGAATGTGATGAAGAGAATGAATCCAAGCTGGAAAACACTCTTCAGGATATTTTCCACGAAAATTTCCCCAACCTAGCAAGGCAGGCCAATACTCAACTCCAGGAAATACAAAGAACACCACAAAGATATTCTGCAAGAAGAGCAACCCCAAGGCATATAATCGTCAGATTCATCAGGGTTGAAATGAAGGAGAAAATACTAAGGGCAGCCAGAGAGAAGGGTCGGGTCACCCACAAAGGGAAGCCCATCAGACTCACAGCAGATCTCTCAGCAGGAACTCTACAAGCCAGAAGAGAGCGGGGGCCAATATTCAACATCCTTAAAGAAAAGAACTTTCAACCCAGAATTTCATATCCAGCCAAACTGAGCTTCATAAGTGAAGGAAAAATAAAATCCTTCATGAACAAGCAAGTACTCAGAGATTTTGTCACCACTAGGCCTGCTTTACAAGAGCTCCTGAAAGAGGCACTAAACATAGAAAGAAACAACCAGTACCAGCCATTCTAAAAACATACCAAATGCTAAAGAGCATCAACAAAATGAAGAATCTGCATCAACCAAGGGACAAAACAGCCAGATAGCATCAAAATGGCAGTATCAAACTCACACATAACAATATTAACCCTAAATGTAAATGGGCTAAATGCACCAATCAAAAGACACAGACTGGCAAATTGGATAAAAAACCAAAACCCATCTCACATGCAAAGATTCACAAAGGCTCAAAATAAAGGGATGGAGGAAGATTTACCAAGCAAATGGAGAGCAAAACAAAGCAGGAGTTGCAATTCACATCTCTGATCAAATAGACTTTAAAGGAACAAAGATCAAAAGAGACAAAGAAGGTAATTACATAATGGTAAAAGGATTGATACAACAAGAAGAGCTAACGATCCTAAATATATATGGACCCAATACAGGAGCACCCAGATATATAAGGCAAGTTCTTAATGACTTACAAAGAGACTTAGACTCCCACACAATAATAGTGGAAGACTTTAACATTCCACTGTCAATATCAGACAGATCAACCAGACAGAAAATTAACAAGGATATGCAGGGCTTGAACTCAGACCTGGAACAAGCAAACCTGATAGACATTTATAGAACTCTACATCCCAAATCCACAGAATATACATTCTTCTCAGCACCATATCACACCTACTCCAAAATTGACCACATAATTGGAAGTAAAGCACTCCTCAGCAAATGCAAAACAACTGAAATCATAACAAACAGTCTCTCAGACCATAGTGCAATCAAGTTAGACCTCAGAATTCAGAAACTAACTCAGAACCGCACAGCTTCATGGAAACTGAACAACTGGCTCTTTAATGTTGATAGGATAAACAATGAAATGAAGGCAGAAATAAAGAAGTTCTTTGAAACCAACGAGAACGAAGACACACATACCAGAATCTCTGGGACACAATTAAAGTAGTCTGTGGAGGAAAATATATAGCAATAAGTGCCCACATGAGAAGAGTGGAGAGATCCAAAATTGACAAACTATCGTCAAAATTGAAAGAGCTAGAGGAGCAAGATCAAAAAAACTCAAAACCTAGCCGAAGACAAGAAATAACTAAGATCAGAGCAGAACTGAAGGAGATGGAGACACGAAAAACCCTTCAAAAAATCAATAAATCCAAGAGCTGGTTTTTTGAAAAGATCAACAAAATAGACAGACCACTAGGCAGACTGATAAAAAAGAAGAGAGAGAACAACCAAATAGATGCAATAAAAAACGATAAAGGGGAAATCACCACAGATTCCACAGAAATTCAAACCATCATCAGAGAATACTACAAATAACTCTATGCACATAAAATAGTAAACCAGGAAGAAATGGATAAATTCCTGGACACCTCTGTCCTCCCAAGCCTAAACCATGAGGAAGCCAAAACTATGAATAGACCAATAACAAGGTCTGAAGTCGAGGGAGCAATTAAGAGCCTACCACACAAAAAAAAGCCCTGGTCCAGATGGGTTCACAGCCGAATTCTACCAGACACACAAAGAGGATCTGGTACCATTCCTTCTGAAACTATTCCAAATAATTCAAAAAGAGGGAACCCTTCCCAAATCATTTTATGAGACCAACATCATCCTGATACCAAAACCCGGCAGAGACTCAACAAGAAAAGAAAACTTCAGGCCAATATCCATGATGAACATAGATGCAAAAATCTTCAATAAAATACTGGCAAACTGATTGCAACAGCACATTAAACAACTTATCCATCATGATCAAGTAGGATTCATCCCGGACATGCAAGGCTGGTTAAACATATGCAAGTCTATAAATGTCATTCACCACATTAACAGAACCAGAAACAAAAACCACATGATTATCTCAATTGATGCAGAGAAGGCATTTGACAAAATTCAACAGCCCTTTATGCTAAAAACTCTCAATAAACTCGGTATTGATGGAACATATCTCAAAGTAATAAAAGCTATTTATGACAAACCAACAGCCAATATCATACTGAATGGGCAAAAACTGGAAGCATTCCCTTTGAAATCTGGCACAAGACAAGGATGCCCTCTCTCACCACTCCTATTCAACATAGTACTGGAAGTTCTAGCCAGAGCAATCAGGCAAGAAAAAGAAATATAGGGTATTCGAATAGGAAAGGAGGAAGCCAAATTGTCTCTATTCACAGATGACATGATAGTATACCTAGAAGACCCCATCACCTCAGCCCCAAAACTCCTGAAACTGATAAGCAACTTCAGCAAAGTCTCAGGATATAAAATCAATATGCAAAAATCACAAGCATTCCTATACACCAATAACAGACTTAAAGAGAACCAAATCAAGAAAGAACTGCCATTCACAATTGCTACAAAGAAAATAAAATACCTAGGAATACAACTCACAAGGAATGTAAGGGACCTCTTCAAGGAAAACTACAAACCACTGCTCAATGAAATAAGAGAGGACAAAAACAGATGGAAAAACATTCCGTGTTCATGGTTAGGAAGAATCATTATCATGAAAATGGCTATACTGCCCAAAGTAATTTACAGAATCAACGCTATCCCCATCAAGCTACCATTGAATTTCCTCACAGAACTGGAAAAAACAACCTTGAACTTCATATGGAAACAAAAGAGAGCCTGCATAGCCAAGTCAATTCTAAGCAAAAAGAACACAGCGGGAGGCATCACACTACCAGACTTCAAACTATACTACAAGGCTACAGCAATCAAAACAGCATGGTACTGGTACCAAAACAGAGATATAGACCAATGGAATAGAACAGAGGCATCAGAGGCAAATCAACATATCTACAACCATATAATCTTTGATAAACCAGACAAAAACTAGCAATGGGGAAAGGATTCCCTGTTTAACAAATGGTGTTGGGAAAACTGGTTAGCCATGTGCAGAAAGCAGAAACTGGACCCCTTCCTGACACCTTACACTAAGATTAACTCCAGATGGATTAAAGACTTAAACATAAGACCTGGCACCATAAAAACCCTAGAAGTAAATCTAGGCAAAACCATTCAGGACATAGGAGTAGGCAAGGACTTCATGACCAAAACATCAAAAGTATTGGCAACAAAAGCCAAAATAGACAAATGGGACCTAATCAAACTCCACAGCTTCTGCACGGCAAAAGAAACAGTCACTAGAGTGAATCGGCAATGAACAGATTGGGAAAAAAATCTTTGCAGTTTACCCAACTGACAATGGGCTGATATCCAGAATTTACAAAGAACTCAAACAGATTTACAGGAAAAATACAAGCCCATTCAAAAATGGGCAAAGGACATGAACAGACACTTTACAAAAGAAGACATACATGAGGCCAACAAACACATGAAAAAATGCTCATCATCACTGGTCATTAGAGAGATGCAAATCAAAACCACATTGAGATACCATCTCATGCCGGTTAGAATGGCGATCATTAAAAAATCTGGAGACAACAGATGCTGGAGAGGATGTGGAGAAATAGGAACACTCTTACGCTGTTGGTGGGAGTGTAAATTAGTTCAACCATTGTGGAATACAGTGTGGCGATTCTTCAAGGACCTAGAAATAGAAATTCCATTTGACCCAGTAATTCCATTACTGGGTATATATCCAAAGGAATATACATTGTTCTACTATAAGGACACATGCACACGAATGTTCATTGCAGCACTGTTTACAATAGCAAAGACCTGGAACCAACCCAAATGCCCATCGATGATAGACTGGACTGGGAAAATGTGGCACATATACACCATGGGATATTATGCAGCAATAAAAAATGACGAGTTTATGTCCTTTGTAAGGACATGGATGAATCTGGAGAACATCATTCTCAGCAAACTGACACAAGAACAGAAAAGGAAATACCACATATTCTCACTCATAGGTGGGTGAGAAAAATGAGAACACATGGACACAGGGAGGGGTGTATTACACACTGGGGTCTATTGGGGGTAATAGGGGAGGGACTGTGGGGGGGGAAGCTGGGGAGGGATAGCCTGTGGAGAAATGCCAAATGTGGGTTAAGGGGAGGAAGTCAGCAAAACACACTGCCATGTGTGTACCTATGCAACTATCTTGCACGTTCTGCACATGTACCCCAAAACCTAAAATGCAATAAAAATTAAAAAAATAAATAAATAAATAAAGATATTAAAACTTTTGTATTCATACCTACATAAAGAAACGTGATTTACCAAAAGTAGTGATTTGTCACAAAATTACTATTACATTTTGGGAAGCAATAGTCAAATAAGTTGCATACATTAGCTTATAGTGTTACCAAACCATCTTGAATAAAAACTATAAATAGTAATTATAGTTGATTCGTATCTCTAATGTTATAATACCTGTCGATGTATGTGAATACCTTGGAAGTTGGCCAGACCTTCCAAAACACGTCCTTTCTATGAACCTCTGTTTAGCAATATCTCAACAAGGAGAGAAAGGCAGTTGATGTGATTTTAATATCATAAGGGGGAGCTGGCACAGAGAGACACTTTTTAAAAAGTGGTTTTATTATATTTCATTCTCTGGACCATAATCCAATTAATTAATTGATTCCTGTTGTCACACACTCATGCTGTTTCCAAGTTCTCTTTTTTAGCAATGCTACAATGATGTAAACTTCTCCCAGAAATGTGAAATAGCACCGATTTCTCCCCAAATCAGAAGATATACTTTTTAACATTATACATTTTAGAGAAAAATTTGTATATAACCTATCCTTCTTTGAAGGAAATGCTTTATGCTCCTTTTAGATCAGAAAACCATTCAATAAGGACAAACCTCTTTTTATATTCTTTAGAAACACTTCTATGGGGAAGCTAAAAACAAATATAATAAAGAACTATAGAAAACAGTGCTTGTGGCATTAAAATGATTGGAAAAGAGATGGAAAATCCACCTAAATAGTTATATATGGGGAAAAATGTCTCACCATTTCATCAAGAGTAGGTTGAACATGTCTTTGATAGTGAAATGGACTCCAACATTCAGAGGTAATCTTAGAAATTAGAAAAGGAAAAAGAGAAAACTCATGTTAACATGCTTTAAAAAACAAAATCAAAAAACTTCACAAAACTACCAAATTAATTGGGAAAGGATTCAATGTCTTAATTACAAATAATTTTCTTGTTATCAAAGCACACTGATTAATTTCCTTAGTGACTTCATCTAACAAAACTTTATATGTATACATACATATAAAGACAAATATGGAATATGTATGCATATGTATATATAGTATACACACATTATGTGTCTATGTGATATGTATGTGTGTCTGTACGTATTAGATTTACTCCTCAGCCCTCACATAGTGCACTCCCAATCCATCATCTCACATCTAGAAGGGTTGGTGGAAAGAGAGGATCCGGAATGTTTTATGAAGCAGCTCACTGTAATCCCTTAGTGCTCTACATTATTAGGTACATAATGAGCATCTATTTTAGAAACTCTGATTGAGTCTAAACTTAAATCAAATATACGTTTGGGGTTGGGTAATATCTCGAATCATAGTGTGGGATATATTTTAGAACATTTGGTATCTGTCTGTGTAAGCTTCTTACTGCCAGCTTCTACACCTTTTTAAAACTTTACATACTGGCATCAAACAATTTCTACTGAGGGCACTTCCAGACTGCAGCAAAGGGTATTTGATGGTGTCTATTACAGGTAACAAAACAGTGGTGTGGTCTGAATATTTCTGTTGCCCCCAGATTCATATGTTGGAACGTAATACACACTGTGATAGTGTATTAGTCCATTTTCACATTGCTGTAAGGAAATACCTAAGACTGGGTAATTTACAAAGAAAAGAAGTTTAATTTGCACACAGTTCTACAGGCTGTACAAGAGGCATAGTGACTTCTGCTTTGGGGGAGGCCTCAGAAAGTCTTCAGTCATGGTGGAAGGCAAAGGGGGAGCAGGTATTCCCACATGTCAGGAGCAGGAGCAAATGAGTGGAGGGGGAGGTGCTACACATTTTTGAACAACCAGATCTCATGAGAACTCACTCATGATCTTAGCACCTTCATAATCCTGTGATCTAACCACCTTCTACCAGGCCCCGCCTCCAACACTGGAAATCACAATTCAACAGGAGATTTGGGCAGGAACACTTATCCAAACCATATCAGATAGTATTAAGAGGTGGGACTTTTGGGGAAGTAACTAAGTCATGAGGGCAAGGAATTAGAGCCCTTATAAAAGAGGTTGAGGGGAGCTGCCTTGCCCTCTTTTTGAAGCAGACACTGAATCTGTTGGTGCCTTTTCTTGGACTTCTCAGACTCTGGAGCTGTAAGCAATACATTTCTGTTGTTTACAAAACACCCAGTTTAAGGTATTTTGCTATAGCTGCCAGAAAGAACTAAGACAAAGGTGATTTCAAATTTCATCGTGAGGGGAGTCTGCAATGAGGTTAAGAGAAATTTAGAGACAGGAAAATATGAATATTCATTAAACATCTTCCGGGAGTAGTATACATATGCTCCTTTATTTAATATTTATGACAATCGCAAGAAGTTTTATCACTACTTTACAAATAAGGAAATTGAAGCACAGAGAGTTTAAGCAACCAGTTTAAAGTCAAAGTTTTAACTCATATAAAGTTAAAGCAAGTTTGGTTTCCATAAAGTCCAAACCTCAGCAGAATTCTGGAGTTCTAGCTCACAAAATATAGCCAAAAAACAAGAGGTTTGAAGCAGAAAACTGACAGAGTAGCTGAAGTGACTGAAACAAGTACTAAGTGACTGGATTTTATTTTTGCCACTGTGTGTAACCTGTTGGTTCTTAAAAGTCTAGGCCCACATGCTCAGGTTTGTTACATTTTAAGAATGCTACCTAATGCCCAGGGCTTGATACAGTATATAAGAATGCATTTACTAGCCATTTCCTGGGTTGCATAATTCCTTTTTAAAAACGAGTGGGAATGATGCTAAGGAATACCAAGTAAGTCCTCTAAACCTTTTAGGTGATCAAAAAGGAAAATACCCATACATATGTAGAGTTCATTCTTACAAATAATTTGTTAGGAACAGGCATTTCCACTTCTTTAAATAAAAGTTAAAATGTAGAGTTGCTTAAACTCTCTTCCTTCCTTTAAAAGTGAAAGTACACTTATCATAGATGCAGTATAACTTTGGATATGGAAATGAGAAAATCCAATATGATCTTAATTTTATTTCACCAGAAATTAAATATTTGGATTCCATGTTAACATCCGATGTTTCTTTATAACAACTGAAGCCACTCTTTAAAGTTTTCTGCTGTTAAAGAAAGGAGATTTGATTGTTTCTCAAGATAACAAAATACAGACCTATATTATTTCTACCTGCAAAATAAGTTATAATCTTGGTGTTTAGAAGTAGAAAACTTCTCTGTCTATAACCTCAGAATAGTATTAGGTAGTTCTAATGGTTTTAAAATACACTCACAAATTCTTTTATACTGAAGAGATCTTTAGAAGGTGGATCATAATACTGTTCCCCACCCTTAGTGTGAGATGGATATTGAGTTGCTTCTAAGAAATAGAATAAAACAGAAGTAATGATGTTTAACCTCTGAAATTAGGTCTTAAAAGGAATTGTGGCCTCTTCTTGTTCAGTGTCTTAGATACTCACTCTGGGGAAACCAAATGCCATTCTATGAAGAAACTCAGCCTTATGGATAGAGCAACATGCAAAGGACCTATCCCTGTAGTCAACTCCCATAAAAACACTGAAGTCACCTGTCTACAGCCATGAGAGGGAGTTAGAAACAAACCCTAAAGCCCCAGTCAAGCCTTCAGATAACACCTTGATTATAATCACAAGAGAGACTCTAAGCTAGAAATGCCCAGCTTAGAGACTCTCTAAGAGACTCCCCAACTTCTTCTGACCCACAGAAACTGTGAAATAATTTTGTTTGTTTGTTTTCAGCCCCTAAATTTGGGGGCAATTTGTTATGTATCATAGAGATCTAATACAAGAGTTAGTCATAATTGATAAGAAAGTACTTAAAATAAGAAACATTAATCAATATATAATATCACTATTTTGTCATAATATTATCACATCACATGTAAAGATTATCATTTGGTTAACACTGGCAGGCACTACTGAGCAATCTGTCACTTTGGACTCTTGTTTTTTTGTTTTTACCTTTTAGTTTTTGTTCACACTTTTGTTTAGAACTGCCTCAAATTGGTCTGATAAAACCTAATGAAGGACCTGTGTCTCCTGCTTGTTAATATATCACAGCATAACCTTAGATTATTTCTCCAGCAGCCCAGTGCTGTGACCTCAGTTAGGCTCATCAAAGACTGGTGTTATTTTGTCCAGTCTACACACATATCCCGAAAATGGTATGCTATGTTAGATATAGTTTTAAGTCTGTATATAGCCAATGGGATGTGTGTCGCCAATATTTTATTTGTTAGCAATCCAATTTTCATCCCAAGGACTAAATGATGAACTCTAAATGCTGGTTATACTACATGTGAACCTAAAGAGGCTAGTCTAGTTTGTACAATGAGAGATGAGTCCAGACACTGTTTAATTCTGTGGGCATAGTTGTCCGATTGCTTATGTAGAGCAGAGTTTAGCATTAGCAAAAGTGACTATATTAAAAATAAGTTATCAGTAATGTATTCAGCTTTGAGGAACAGAAAAACAAACAGTAGTGGCTTGAACAAGTATGGGGCTTATGTTTCTGTAAAATAGAAGTGAAGACATAGGCTTTCCAACCCAGGTACAGCTTCTCAAGGATGTCCTTAGTGAATTAGGCTCTATGCATGTGCCTGCTCCACCGTCCTTCATGTGTGCCTTTGCCTCGTGGCTGGAAGACAGCTGCTGAGTTACCAGGTATCACCTCCAGCTCCAAGTAGAAAAGAGAGAAAGACAAAACTTTATCTTCATGAGACTCTGCTTTTTTTTTTTCCAGAAAAGAAAGTCCTCCTCGGGAATTTCTGACTATATTTCATTGGCCACAACTGGATTCCATGGCCACCCCTAACTACCGGGAGGCTGAGAATTCAAATGATGAAACTTTCAGTCTCCATAGTGAAGGATATCAAAAAAGAAATTGATTAATGTGGAATGATTTACTCTTAATACTTTAATAGCTGCCATAGAAGGGAACCTCAAGGTTGAGGGGTTCTTATGTATATGTCTATACATAAATACATATGTATTTTTTATTAATTAGTTCAATTAGTGACATTTTTTCTCACTTAAGGAGCTCAGAAAGCAAATGTTTTAGTTCAGTCTTGGGTAGAGGTGCTTGACAGTGCTTAATATCACCAGCACTGAAGGTAATAAATGTTATCTCTCTTTTCTATCATGAATATGAATGACACTCTGAAGGCTGAATGCAACCTAAGACTTTATGTGAGAAATGAGGCATGCAACACTTCTGAAAATATATTAGCCCAAAATCTGTATTACTGCATATTTTATACCCGTTTTAATATGCTACAAAAGGTTTGAGCCACCAATTGAATGCTGCCAGAGAAGAACAAACAAGAACAAGAATGCAAAAATAAATGCAGGTTTTCAAGATGTTCTTTATGGTTGATGTAATGATCACAGTACTAAGCAGACTGCTTTGCTTCAAACTCTACCCATAAGCACTTCTTCCATAAGTCTGGTTCTCCAGCAAGTTTATCTTGGGCCAAGTATGCAGAAATATACATGTGTCAAAATGGGTTCAGGAGAAAGCATTCCATGAACTTCTCTTGCCCCTGCCACCTGATTCTTTGTAACTCCTTCCATACCTGAGATCTTCTCTTCCATTTTGAGAACATGAAGGAAACATGTTTGCTTAAGTACTTTCTGACTGGGAATTAGACATTTAATTCTGATCATTCGTAGTGTCTGAAATATATTTTGTAGGCATAGTCATATGATAATTATAACTATAAAATGTTTTACATTCTACAAACTTTATCCCATGTTACTAATATTCAAGAAATAACCATAGAAATATATTTACACTAAGATACTATTCATTATTTTAACTCTTTCTATTTTTACATAGTTTTAAGAAATTCTACAATGAATGTGTATCATCTCCACAATAGGGAACAAAAATCAACTTCACTTTTTCTGGAAGGCTATTGTCTTTCAAGACCATACCTAAGCCAAGTTTGAGTTTATAACGTGAAAAATCATAAGACATCACATCTGTGAACAAGTATTCATGGTCATAATTTGGACATTTGTTTTCTCCAAACTTCATGTTGAAATTTGACTCTCAATATTGGATGTGGGCTGATATGGTTTGGTTGTGTCCTCACACAAAATCTCATCTTGAATTGCAATCCCCATAATTCCCACATGTCATGGGCAGGATCAGGTGGAGGCAACTGGATCATGGGGGCAGCTTCCCCCATGCTGCTCTCATGATAGTGAGTGAGTCACATGAGATCTGATGGTTTCATAAGACTCTGGCATTTCTCCTGCTCACACTTACTTCATACTGCCACCCTGTAAAGAAGTGCCTGCTTCTCCTTTGCCTTCTGCCATGGTTGTTAAGTCTCCTGAGGCCTCCCCAGCCATGCAGAACTGTGAGTCAATTAAACCTCTTTTCTTTATAAATTACCCAGTCTCCGGTATTTTTTCAAAGCAGTGTGAGAGCAGACTAATATAGAAGGCCTAATGGCAGGTGTTTGGGTTATGGGGCTGGATCCCTCTACAGATTTATGTTCTCCCTAAGTGGTGAGTTTTCACTCTATTAGTTCCTATGTGAGCCAGCAGTTTCAAAGAGCTTGGCACACACCTCCCACTGCCTTGCTTCCTCTTTTGCCATGAGATCTCTGGCCCCTCTTCACCTTCAACCATGAGTGAAAGCAGCCCATGGCCCTCACCAAATGCAGATGCCCAATATTGAACTTTTCAGCCATCATAACTGTGACCCAAATAAATCTTTTTCTTTATAAACTACCCAGTCTCAGATATTTCTTTATTGTAACACAAAATGGACTGACAACCAACTCTCTTGAATTCAAGAGTTTCATGGCTTGTGTACTGAACATTGTCACATAAAAATACTACTTCCTAGACTCCAATCATGATGATCCAGTTGAACAGGAGTATGGCACCAAAGTCTGCCTTTTTAAGTGATACTCCAGTTGAGTCTGATATAGACAGTTCCCAGGGTACGACTGGAGAAACACTTATCTGATAGTCATTTGTTAATTGATGGAAGGCCAAGTTTCATGGCATATTCCATCTTATGCCACTGACAAGCCAGTGTCCCACTCACACCAGCTTCTCCATCTGACAATAGCTCCCTCCCTTCCCCATCTTTCAACAGATAAATTGCATCCACTTCTCCTTAGTCGCAGAAGTTAGTAAATTAATATTTTGCATAATACTCCTTGTTAAACTATTCTGTCATAAAGATAAGTGTGTCTTAGTTAAATTCAATTGAATGTCTACTGTGAATATATTATAAAATTTAGATAAGACCAGAGCCTACTCCTAAATGAGGATTTCTAGATTAGATGGCTCCTGCTTGTCTGTCACTACGTATGAATTCCTTCAATCTTTAGTGATAGACTACATGGCACAACTGAATGCTTACCATTCTGGAAGCACCATTTCTTAGCCAAATTTAACCACTAGGAGCATTGCAGTTAGAGTAAAGATTTATCTTTAACCATTTTCTTCTAAGAACTTCCTACGTTACTTTCTTCTTTCCAAGAGACAGGTCTATTTTTCTACTAAAAACCTACAGAAGGATTTCTCTTGGCATAAGCCATGTCTAGGGAGCTCTTCCAATAAACCAGCTGTTATTTTTCTCCTGGCTATCAGACAATGATTCACTTAGATATTATATCTGAGGTCCCATCTGAATTTAGGAAGATGAGACTGTGTGTTTCATCTTCACGAGACAGAGATAATCTTCCAGCTGTGCTTGTACAAGTGTCATTAAGCCCTTGCAAAGAGTAAGGGGAGAAGGAGGGTGAGGGGAAGAAGAGAAAAGAGGAGCAATGACAACCAATGAATTTTTTAAAGTATGTTTTAACTAGCAGACATAGAACTGTACTGTTTTAATGGCATGTTTCACTGAATCCTCATGAAAGTACCGAGATTTTTTATACACATATTTTACAGATGATAATAGAAGCAGAGAGAGTCTAAGTAAATTGCACAATGCCACACAGCTACTAATGGTCAAAGGAAGATTCAGACTGAACTCTGTCTGATTTCAGAGCTCTCATCCATGCACTAAGGGAGAACTCACTGGGAGACGGTGCTCAGGCAATGTGTTAGCATGTCTTGTAGCACAGGTCTATCATTCTGGTAGCATCAGAGCAGCCAGCAGAAACTGTAGTGGATCAAAATAATGATCTACCATCTAATTCACTGGACAGCCTCCAACAACCTCAGGAATCAGGCTGGATTTAGGAATGTGAGCTCCCTTTCCTCACCAAATCAGCACTTTACAATTCATATGCTATGTACCTTCTATCTACTGCACCAAGTAAGGTCAGTTCTAAATTTTCTAATACAACTATCAGAATGATTAAAGAGAACTTCATGGCTGTCAGAAAAAATATCAAAAGTAAGTCTGCTGCCTGAATTGGCCTTGTTGACTCATATATACCCTTTCTTGTTACAGGGTGAAGGCAAGTATTTGGCTACTGATTAATATTATGTTATTATTATTAGGGAGGCCAAACATTCAGACATTTTTAATTGCCCAAACTCCTGGGCTGATTAATGCAATTTTTGGAGGCATTGGTCAGGACCTACAGTATATGTTTTTATATAAGTGCTTAGCATAGGTCGTGACAGAGAACATTGCAGTATATTAATTTAATATTCCCAGACTTACTTATCAAAAGCTGTACAACATGATGCTGTGCAAAATCAAAATAGTTTATTATCTTACATCATTTGATTTTTTTATCTGTATTTCAATTCACAGGGACATAATCATATCAATTATGAAACAACCTATAATAACTAAATACAAAATAGCTGCAAGGCTGTCTAAATATTGTACACTATTTCTAATATATTACAGAGCTGAGTAACAAGATGATTTGCACAAAACACGCAAATGCTGATTATTCACATTACCTGACAGGAAGTCCCTTGTGGCGTTTTTCCTTGAAGAGTATGTATGTTGTTACTTAGAAAATCATCTTCATTTAGATCTAAGGAGAGAGATAACTGTTATATACAGATTATCAGAAATTATAGGATTTAGGAAGTTTAGGTACAATTTAACACTCATATCTTTATTTAGTCTGTAAGGCATTACATTGGCTAGGTCAAAAAATTTTTCTAAAATATATGCTATTTTTACAAGAAACAGATCAAAATAAAATAGAAGTTTAACAAAATAGGGATGCCCCTGACCAGCTGTGTTTCTGAGGAAGCAATAGAACTTCACTGTGACTCCCTTTCTCTCTTGGTAATAATAGGATTGTGGACTAGCAACAAAAGCCACTTCTAACTCCAAAATGCTGTGATTCTATGCAGTTAGCACCTCACCTGTTTCTATTAAACTAAGCTTTCCACCCCTGGCATTTTGAGCTTCATTAGCTTAGGTCTTCTCAACATGAATTATTTATGTCCAAATTGTTCTATGCATGCTTTAGTAAAAGCTTTGCAATGTAGCATCCATTTGCTTGCAGCTAAATGAAACCTTTTCAAAAGTAGCAGCACTTCCCTTTTAGTTCCTGTAAAAGGAGCTTCATTTATTTAAGTCTGAAATATATGGTATGTTAAAAGGGGACAAGACTATGGGTCGCTTAATCCAAGCCTCTTATTTCACAGATGAGGGGAGTGCGACCCACAACATCACCTGGTCACCAGGCCAGTGAGTTTTCCTTTCACTTTCACTCCTGTTTATTTGCAACCATTGCTTCAGTTTTCCACTATTCCTCATTCTCATATTCTAAAGGGAAGCAAGGACAGGCAAGTCCTATCTTCCATGCACAGTAAAAAAATAGGCGCAGATTTTTCTCCAGGTCTCCATCATAGCGATAGTTCAAAGATATATTAAATTCACAGCACGATCTCAAGGTTATTTGCACCAATAACCTAATATTTAAAATGAGAGGAGCCATACAACAGGATTCCAGAAAGTACCTAAATTTTAAAATGAGCTGATTTTGTGATCTGGTTCTTTGGATCAAGAATTTATGTCACAGGGTCAGGCCGCTAGAAGCTGAGCTTTAGCAGCTTGGTTTTTATTTTCTGTCTTGAGGAAAACAACTGTTGCCTCCCTTCTTTTATTCCTTTCCATCTTGCCTCTTTTAATCACCTTTTCACAGGAATTTTGGATAACTCCTTCTATCGACGTTCTTCTGGGTATAGAAAAAGAACAGTAAAGTGGCCTCCTGTGTTCTAGAATTTGGAATCAAGCTGAGGAAACAAGAATATGTGTGATGCACTTACATAACAACACAAAGCAGAAAAACGAGTGATTCATATACTGTGGGGAGAGACCGCCATGACTCAGAGAACTTGTGGAAGAAACAGGGCCAGAATGGAAGCTTAAAGAATGGAGATAGTTTAAAAAGGTGGAAGAAAAGGAAAAGATATAAATATAGCAGTGATGCCATGAACATTGGCCTGTCGTGCAGCAGAAGCGGAACATGTTTAATTAAGTGTAGAGATTGAGGCTCGTGAGGCCGAGAGCAGTTCTGAGGCGGGTGGATCACGAGGTCAAGAGATCGAGACCATCCTGGTCAACATGGTGAAGGCCCGTCTCTACTAAAAATACAAAAAATTAGCTGGGCATGGTGGCGTGTGCCTGTAATCCCAGCTACTCAGGAGGCTGAGGCAGGAGAATTGCCTGAACCCAGGAGGCGGAGGTTGTGGTGAGCTGAGATCGCGCCATTGCACTCCAGCCTGGGTAACAAGAGCGAAACTCCATCTCAAAAAAAAAAAAAAGAGGGTTGGATAGGTGCTGAGACCAAATTTTAATAGGCCCTGAGTACCAGGTGGAAGAATTGAGGCATAAACCTTTTGATCAATGTTGTAAATATAAATATCTACAGGAAACAAATATATAACTAAGTGAAGTTAATCCGATCAAGAAGACAATGGGAATTCTACAGGGAGCTTAAGGTCCAACTCCCAGCTAAAGGGTAGCCATGGCCCTGAGCTCCCTCTGTTGAAGTCACCTGAGATTTTGGGCCCTGGATTGGCACTTGCCCTCATGTTTTTCAAGCGTATATAAATATATGGATTTTACTGTAAAATTCTCTGATTTTAAAAATACCATATGGCCGCAAACAAGCTTTTTTTCTGAATAAATGTAGCTATAGAGGTACCAGTTTACAGCCCCTGCAGTAGAAAATGGGGACCTTTGAGGGTTGGGACTAGGTTAGGCGCACTAGGCTAATTGTATTTTATGAAAATAAACCTTTGGTGTCTGGTCTTATATATTTTTATTTATTTATGATTCCCAAACATTACCCTTTAAACATTTTTGTTTGTAAAGACAATCTATTTGGTCCTAAGTAGCAGCGAAGGCAGGAGTTGAATTAGACAATATGTGGCTTCTCTTTCCAAAGTTGCCCACAACAACGTCTCCCATACCATGTGTTCTTTTGCAAAGTGACCTTGACATTCCATCAAGAAATGGAGTCTAATTCTTCTTCTATTAACTCTGAGGTGATCTTAGTGACTCACTTGTCACAGTAGAGTGCAGTGGAAGTAATATTTTGTGATTTCCAAGGTTAAGTTAAAAGAAGCCTGGCATAAATGGGAGGCAGTAACGCACCTACAGCCCAGCTGCTTGGGAGGCTGAGGCAGAGGATTGCTTGAGGCCAGGAGTTTGAGATCAGCTTGGGCAACAGAGTGAAGCCTTGTCTCAAAAAGCAAAAAAAAAAAAAAAAGCAAAAAAAAAAAAACAAAGAAAAACCATTACAAAACAAGAAACTTTCACCTTTCTTCTTGGGATGTTCAGTTCTAGACACTTCCTCCTGTGATGTGTGACTCTTCCTTGTATGTTACATCCTCTTGAAACCCAACCCTGAGGCTGGGAAAAGCTGGAGTGACATGAAAAGGCCACATAGAGGTTCTTTAGCTGGCTGCCCAGCTGAGCCCAGCCTAACCTAGACTAGTTGTTAGACAAGTAAGTGAAAAAGCCTCTACATGACTCCAGCGACCAGATAGTTAAGTCCTCCCAGGTCATTCAAGTCTTCCCAAATGAAGCCTCAGACATCACACTGTGAACCAGTTCCCCAACTGAATTACTGACCTACAAATTGATGAGCCTAATAAGATGCTGTTTCATACTGCTAACTATTGGAATGGTTTGTTTGTGGCAATAGTTGATCAGAACACGCATGAACTACATCATAGATTACCAACATCAATGAGCACAGGAATATGCCAGCCAGCATAAAAGCTGAGATTCCAACTGTCCTTCAAATACAGAGGCAGCAAAAAGCATAAGGGGGATGATGTAAAGAAAAGTTTTTATTTTTAAATTTTTATTTATTTATGTTTTTGCTTCTTTGTTTGAGACAGAGTCTTGCTTTGTCTCCGTGCTGGAGTGCAATGGTGCAATCTCAGCTCACTATAACCTCCGCCTCCTGGTTCAAGCCATTCTCCTGCCTCAGCCTCCCATGTAGCTGGGACTAGAGGCACATGCCACCACACCCAGCTAATTTTTCTATCTTTGGTAGAGACGGGGTTTCACTATGTTGGGCAGGATAGTCTTTATCTCTTGATCTCATGATTCGCCTGCCTTGACCTCCCAAAGTGCTGGGATTACGGGTGAGACCACTGTGCCCAGCCATCAACTTTTAGGTTATTCTAACATAGATACTTCTGGCTATATTAATTTTCAAACAGGCAACGATAATCCTAGTAAAAACTCCTTTAAATAACTGAAGGTTCCTAAGATTCATTTGATAAACAGTGGAAGTCTAACTGGTCTCATCACTGAATTTCGAAAACCTTCCTTGGAAATATGCGGCATCACACCATGCAGTGGATATCCTTTCCTCAGGGAGTTTATTCCTACCTTGTTAGCAAAGGTTGAGAGGTGTGAAGTAGGACTTCCCTCTGAAATTCCTCAAGTAGCCCAGTTTGGCCAGAGTTAAATTAACTGCTCTTGGAAAACAAGTTTTTCTAAAATTAAATGTGTGTTCCCTGAAAATTAACCAGAACAGTGAACATAATTTTGAATTTATAGCATCTTTTGCTATCTTAAAATTAAGCTACTTGGCATCAGACCAATGAAAAAATAATAATTAGTAAGGTCTTGAAAAATTAAGCAAAAATATTTATATCTTACATTGAAGAGGCTGGCCTAATAATAATATTGACTAGAATTCTGGAGAGAAAGTAGGTCTCAAACCAATGGTAATTCAAATGGTGGACTAGAGTACGAGGCCTTAAGAACACCTCTTTGTTCTTGGTAGGTTTCTCCTTTTACAATTAATCTCATCAAAGCCATATGTAAATATTTCTTTTTCAAGATGGAGTCTTGCTCTGTCAACCAGGCTGAAGTGCAGTAGTGCAATCTCGGCTCACTGCAACCTCCATCTCTGGGGTTCAAGCAATTCTCATGCCTCAGCCTCCAGAGTAGCTGGGATTACAGGAACCTGCCACCACGCCCAGCTAATTTTTGTATTTTTAATAGAGATGAGGTTTTACAATGTTGGCCATGTCGATGTTGAACTCCTGACCTCATGATCTGCCTGCCTCAGCCTCCTGAAGTGCTGGGATTACAGGCGTAAGCCACTGCACACAGCCAAGAGATTTGTTTTTAAATTAACATTGCAGCAGTATAGGTGAAGTTAATGTTCCTCTTATTGCTAACACTGTTTTCTGACTTTCTCTGGTCCCTCACTTCCTTTACTAACATGCCATTTTTCCCCAGATTTTTCTTATGGAATAGTCTGTCACACTTAAGCTGATTGATTGTAAAATTTCTGAATGTACATATGTTTTGTTTCCTTTTTATTATTTTTTAAATGTTGATTTATTTTTATTCTTTGTACTTTCTGGTCTAAATATGAAATTATATTTAATTAAATCATAAGTTAATCTTGGGTAAACTCCAATTCACAGATTCAAAAGTTTGTTCTTCTCAATTCTTTTTTTTATAAATAAAGCCAAAATAAATTTAAAGGTTTTAAAAATTGACTTTAACTTGCTAAAATAAATATTATAAATATTCTTCCTATTTATAATGCTGAGAAATTAACAATTAACCTGAATTACAGATTAATTTCTCTTGACACCTAAACTATGCCAATTTTTTAATAGTTAAGTCCTAAGCACTCAATTTGTTCTATATTATTTCACAGATGTAGTCTCTTTCAATAGAACAGATGTAGGCTTAGATAAAAATCTCCTTAGAAGAAGGAAATGGACTAGATAAACTAAAAATATTATGCATCTGGAACTCAACTTATTCTGATAAATTTGGTCTTAATCTATATAGTACAGTCATGTTGTGGATCTATGGATTAACACACCAGACACAAATCCTAACTAAATATAGCCTATGGAATTTTTTCATCAGGTCCCAATACTCTTTTGGGCTGAAATGCTATTAATATAATGTGTCATGTAGAAATATCATTTTGAAATTGAGGAAAATTGCCTTTTCTTGGCCTTGAATTTTATAAGACTGCTGAGGAGTTAATGTCACTCCTACAGTTTATTTCCCTATATATTTTCTTCTATTTTATTGAAGCTATCTTTACAATTTCATCATTAGTGTCTAATAAAATCATGTGCTATGGATGACAGCAAAGATGCACTTTTGCATCTTTATACCACCGAACTCCACAGACTGCCTATCCCCAGGCACAGTAAACTACTACTAAGTAATTATGCAATTAACAGCTAAGAAGGAGTGTTTAAAATGAGAAAGAAATATTTTAGGTCAATACATAGGTCACTAATTACTTAGAAATACTCTGAGCTTTCCAAATGAAGCTACTATACCCATAAAATTTGAGCCTACAACTTGTGGCCTTGAATTTCTCCCTTCAATTTATAATGTTACAGACAGCCTTGGTCTCAGGCCATCACTTCTTCCTAGCATGGCATTAATTGCTAGGAAATGTCCTGTGACTCAACTGCTACTGCTGAAATGTCGGCTGAACCTCTTGGACACACACACATGGACACGTACTCACTGAACACACATGGTCATTCAAGAACCTGAGAAATACCAAAGCTAGGACAAATCCTATAAGGGCTTTCTTTCTTCCTTCTCTGACAAAGCCCTCAGAAGTAACTCACCTAAGGCCAAGATTCTTTGCTGCTTTGTCAATTTAGCTATAACAGAATTCCCTGCCCATTATTCCTAATTTAACACAACGCAACAAAACAAAAAATACTTAAGAGAAAGGTAATTTTAGGAAATAGAATACTTGAAGAAATTTACGGAAAAATTTATGTCTAAAATAGTCTAAGCATAGTTATACCTTCTTTAGCCATAGATCAACATACAATAATCTAAAATACAACATGTGCATATAGAGGAATTAATAGATAAACGGATTGATGGACAAATAGAGAAACTGATAAAGGAATGTTTGATTAACTGACTGAAGGTGTGGATGCATATAGCTGGTATCCATGTGATGAAGACAGAGTCCAATCCAAACATGATAGAGAGGGAGGTGAATGAAGCAAGGTGGCTGATTAGAACCTTCAGTAATCATCCCTGTCACATAACCAACTTGAACAACTATTCACACAAGAAAGCACCTCCCTAATATCCAAAAATCAGGTGAGTGATCACAGTACCTGGTCTAACATCATATCCATGAAAGAGGCACTGACAAAAGTAGGAAAGAGTTTTGGATTGCTGACTCCACCCTCCTCCTCTACCTCTGGTAGCAGCCTCTTGGTGCTTGGGGAAGGAAAACCAAAGTTATTCTGGGACTTCGCATTGACCTCAGTGCTGTCTCTCACAGTGGAAAGCAACACAGGGCAGAATTCAGCCATCAACCACAGGAGAGCATATAGACTAGCTCCCAAGTTCTGACCAACCCCGCAACAGTAGACTGAGGCACTTTGGGGTCCTATGCAAACTTGAAAGGCAGTCCAGGCCACAGGGACTGAAATTCCTGGGCAAGTCCTAGTGCTGTGCTGGGCTCAAAGCCAGTGGAATTAAGGTGCATGTGATCTAGTAAGTCATCAGCAGGGGTGGCCAAAGGAATGCTTGGATCACCCCTTTTCCAACCCCAGGGAGCACAGCTTGCAGCCCCAGGAGAGACTCCTTCCTTCTGCATAAGGAGAGGACACAGGAGAGTTAAAAAGGACTTTGTCTTGCAGCTTTGATACCAACCCAGCCACAGTAGAATAGGGCACCAGGCAGACTCCTAAGGTTCCCATTCCATTCTTCATTCCCAGGTGAAATTTCTAGACTCTTAAATCATCAATAGCTAATGTAATCAAATTTTTCTTGTTCCAGTAACCTGTGGGGGTGAATACCAGCAGACCGACTTCTGATGCTGTTTTCATCTTTCAAAACCCTTAAGACTTTCTGTTTTATTACTTGCCTTCCCAAAGTAAAGTAATTTTAATTATGAAATCACTTATTATTAATATGTTATTCTATATCTGACTGCTAATTTGCTCTCCTAGAAATTTTTAAATTGTAACATGACCTAATTTTACATTCATAATCAAGGTTATTTCTCTTAAATTTTTTAAAGAAAATCTAACCATAACTATTAACATGTTGATGTTATCTTTAGAGAGTTTTTGCATGTTCTAATTTTTTAATATATTTTAAAATTGTTTTGTACATTAAAACTTTCAATTTTCTTTCCAATTGATTCTTTGCTTCAGTAGGCAACTTAACTAGATCCCACTTCCTTTACATACATGTTTCTATGTGACGTATGGACATGTATGTATATATATATATACATGTATATCTTAATAGTTTATAATAATACATATTCTATTCTGTCTTATTTGGTTTTCCTTTTTAAGTAGATCATTATGTTCTGCTTATTTTCATGGTGAAAGATGTAAATTTTTCTTACCTGCCCTTTAAACTACTTTGGGAAAATGCAAAGTCAGCTGAACTAAATTCAGCAATTACCTTTTAGCTGACAGGGCCTTCTGATGTGGGAATCATTCTTATGCTTGCTGAGTTCCTGCCAGGTTTTGTCATTCACAGTTTTTCCTTCTAAAGTGAAGCAGGGAATTGGTTAGCAGAATTCATAGTAACATTTGTCCAGTAAATATAAGACATTTGAAATCAAGACAAGTTCATCCCGGGGGTTTGTAAATTGGTAAGTGATATCTTAAGAGAGCTCTGTGGCCCATTCTAGGGAGTTCGAGTCCTTCATGGACAACTGCAGGTACCCTGTGGGCTGCCCACTTACTCCCATGAACTACATAGGCACCTCACCATATATGGTAGAATGCTGTTACTCTAGTGTCTCTTGATAGCTTATGATTGCATTATTCTTTGAAGTCATTTTCTTGAATTCTTAACCAATTATTATTATCATCACTTTTTTGAGACAGGGTCTTACTCTGTTGCCCAAGCTGGAGTACAGTGGTGTGATTATAGCTCATTGTGGCCTCAAATTATTGGGCAGTGGGTATCCTCCTGCCTCAGTCTCCTAAGTAGCTGAAACTACAAGCATATGCCACCATGATAGGTCCATTTTTTTTTTGTAGAGACAGGGTGATAATCAATTGTTTTTATGCATAAGTTGAAGTATCCTTGCCCTCCATATTCCCCATTATATCTTTTATTCTTTTTGAGATGGAGTCATGTTCTCAGCTCATTGAAACCTCTGCCTCCTGGGTTCAGGCAATTCTCCTGCCTCAGCCTCCCTAGTAGCTAGGATTACAGGCGCCCACTACCACAGCCAGCTAATTTTTTGTATTTTTAGTAGAGACAGGGTTTCACCATGTTGGCCAGGATAATCTCAAACTCCTGACCTCGGGTGATCCATCCACCTGGGCCTCCCAAAGTGTTGGGATTACAGGTGTAAGCCACCACGCCCAGACAATTTCTATCAAACTAATTGTGTAGAGAGAAACTGAATTGTGAAGAAACTCTTAAGATCCTTAAATAGAAGGTAAATGATTTGCTCAACTTTGTCCTCCCAATATCTAAAGTAGGACCTGGACATGTGAAGAAATGAATTGCACCTAATGAAGAATTGGAATCCCTTTTAAATTACCGACTAAAATAAATCATTCTACATGTTGTATCATACATTGATAAAACAAATGTTAAGTAATGAAACCAATATGTCACATGAAGACAAACTCAGCATGCTGTATTGGTTTTAAAGTCACTATTTGCTCATTTGTTTTGATTATAGAAAAGGCAGTTGATCATCAAGAATTGTGTTAGGATAAAAATATTTGTTGTATTGTATGTACATGCAGGATAGACTAAGAATGGATCTAGATGGAAAATAAAATTTTTGCCTTACTTCCTTTTATTTAAGGCTATGCACTATTCAAATCGGGGCTAATATTCAAAATATTTAACAAGGAGTGACTGCAGGAAGCTGATAGGAGGCAGCACCTATAGATGCTACTGCTGGGCAAATTGAAACCTGATTAAAATGCAGATATCCCTCAGAGTGGTACCCATTGAGGGGTATCACCTTGGTCAGAATGCGCTTTTCAGATCCTATCAGAAAACTGTTTTTTAAAAAAGAAGGAAATGGGTATGAGCACCCCACTCCTAATCTCTGCTGGAAAAAAAGGAAAGGGAAAAGGGTACCCACAAGTTTAGCACACTACATTTACAAAAGCAACCTGACTGGATGATCTAGATGTTTCACCATTGTAAATGTTTTGTAATTACTGACTCCCAATATGCTGTAAAGTCAAAAGAGATAATTAATTTTCTAAAAATATGAACAGAAATAGATTTTTTTCTTTAGAATTAAAAAACAAATCAAACTGATTGCATGTATTATTACTATGTTTGCTATCACAGAACTAAAGAGGAGATTTGGTGTGTGAAATATTGAAGAGACTTTTATAATAGAATCACTTTCTACTAATTTTTTATTGACTCCTAGATTCACATATCTAAAAGGACCTCTAGGGCTGGGTGTGGTGGCTCATGTCTGTAATCCCAGGACTTTGGGAGGCTGAGGCCGTTCGATCACCTGAGGTTGGGAGTTTGAGACCAGACTGACCAACATGGAGAAACACCATCTCTACTAAAAATACAAAATAAGCTGGGCATGGTGTTGCATCCTTGTAATCCCAGCTACTCTGGAGGCTGAGGCAGGAGAATCACTTGACCCGGGAGGCAGAGGTTGGGGTGAGCCGATATTGCATCACTGCACTCCAGCCTGGGCAAGAAAAGCAAAACTTTGTTTCTCCCCCTCCCCAGAAAAAAATAATTTCTAACAAGTCACCTTGACCACGGAGCAGCCAAGCTAAACATGGAGAGCTAGAAGATGATCAACCAATGAACTACCAAAGAAGATTATTTTCTTTAAATACAAAAGGAAATTATTGCAAACAAATCAATGATTTCTTTGTCATAAGCATTTAAAGTTAGAATGCAGCCATTTAAAAAAATTTCTTCTATATAATTCAAAAACAACTCAATTTGACTTTCATCAATCGGTTTTGTTGCTTTTAGGCAGGAGCAGGAGAAAGAATTTCTGGGGAGACAATGCATCGTTTATACTTGAAATCTTAGAAATCACTAACCAAATATTTTATTTTCAGACATAAATCTCCGGAATAACCTGGAAAAAAGAAGAAACAAATATTTAAGTCTAGATTTAATAAATAACATTTTAATCAAACAGAAATTAGAATGTATGCGACACCTTTGAGAGCAGAAATAAATTCTACCTCTAAGTAAGGTTTACCTACAGTCTTGAATTTTCCTAACCCTGGGTGGCAAATTACAGTAAATACAAGTATAATTTGGGACTGTAAATTTCTATGCAATATGGAGAAACTAATATTCCAAAAACCTGAAAAAAATAGATAAGTCATTTTACATTAAAGTATCTCAGGATAACCAAATAGTTACTGGGGGAAAGTGCTTTTCCAAATAATTATGTTGATAAATACAAAAAGAATGAGGTAAACTGAATGTAACTATTGTGAAACATCTGGTAAAATAACAGATCTGGAAAATAATCACCAATTATTGATAAAGCTTAATTGAAAGGCTGATGGGCAACTTTATACCAAATGGACCAACTTGATAGCGTCCGAACCCACTGAGCAATATCACTGTCATAAAAATATGACCATGCTAATCAAGTCATGTGTGTGGGTGAATACACATATCTCATAATTAAACCGTCATAGCTTAAGTTTCTACTATTGATATTCTTTATTGCCATTAAATTAAAACCAAGGTCACTCTTTTTTTTAAGCTCATAATTGTAAGCAAAATCATGCATGATAAGGTTTTTTTTTCTTAATTATTTTGTTTCTTTTTAATTTTTCTAATGCAAAATGCTTAGGACATCTCTTGGCATATAGCAAGCATTCCAAACAAATAAAGCTATTTATAATATTGTAAAGTCAAGTAGGTGAATAACAACAAGACTAAACATATAACAAAACAGAAAGTATGCAGTCACTGAAGACCAACTTTTAAATATACATGTATGTATTTAAAACTTTTCACACTTTATACATGTTTGAATCTTATCACATTTTGAGATTTAACTAAAAATTTACAGGAAACATAGTGTAGAGAAGAACATACTTAAAAAAAACACAAGGATTCAATCAGCAAAATTCAAAAATCTGGGAAATTCTTCAGGACACAGATTCCAGTGTCTTCAACAAATAAATGAAAAGACATAAATTAAGAGACGTGAACTGGATCCAGCTGAGGTTTTTGGATACTGATTTAAGTAAACCAACACTGAAAAAGCATTTGAGCCTGTCAGAAATATATTAATATTGACTGTATATTTGGCAATATAATGTCGTTTGTCTTATTTTGTTCTAGTACGGTAGTGGTATTGTGATTATGCCATTCAACACCGCATGTTCTCACTCATAATTGGGTGTTGAACAATGAGAGCACATGGACACAGGGAGGGGAACACTACACACTGGGTCTGTTGGGGGGAAATAGGGAAGGGATGGGGTGGTGGGGAGTTGGGGAGAGATAGCCTGGGGAGAAATGCCAGATACAGGTGAAGGGGAGGAAGGCAGCAAATCACACTGCCACATGTGTACCTATGCAACAATCTTGCATGTTCTTCACATGTACCCCAAAACCTAAAATGCAATAAAAAAATAGTTCTTATTTTCTAACAATATACACTTAAGCATGATATTATGTGTCTGGAATCTGCCTGATTAAGGAAAACAGTGGGGATGAAGTTGGGGGAGTAGAATGGGTAGAAATAAAATAAAATTGACTCTAGGTTGATTCTTGTTTAAGTTTGGTGATATGAGTTTATTATTAACTCTTCCCCTATGTATGATTGAAAATTTTCATAATAAAATGTTTTGAAACAGAAACGGAGGATGGAACTGGGACTATGCTAATTAATGCATGCGTGTGGGTTTCACGCACAGATCTCATCACTAACTGTTACAGTTTAAGTGTTTTCCACTATTCATATTCTTGATAGTCATGTGCTCACTTTGGCTGCACATATACATATTCTTGATAATCATTAAATTAAAACCAATGTTACCCACCCTTTCTTTTGAGCTCAAAATTATAAGCAAAAACATGCATAAATAAGGTTTCCTTTTTCTTAACCTTTTGTTTGTTTTTAATTTTTTAATGCAAAATGCTTAAGACGTCTCTTGGCATACAGCAAGAGTTCCAAACAAAGACAGCTGTTTATAATATTTTAAAGTGAGGTACGTATATAACAACATGAGACATCTTTTCCATCAGGAGAGTGGTAGGCAAAAAAAAAAAAATTAAGGAACTCAAAGAAGTTTTCAATTTTATTTCAGTTGCTTGGAATCTGATGAGCATCTTAACTGATCTGGTTTATGATGGAAAAATCGTAAATTGGTCAGCATCAGACACTTTCCCTTTAATTCAATCCTCCTTCTGTCTTCTATGTTCTGGTGGCCTATATTCTGTGCCGGCATCAATCACAAGCCAACAGCTACATTTTTGTGTAAGTATATGCCTTGGAATTAGTGAATTTTTTATTTATGGTCAGAATAAACAGCCTCACATACATAGCGATAAGACTGAGAAAGGCCCTTCTTTACTCCATCTCATGCTTAAAATGCCAGTGTCATAGTTTAAACAGTTAATTGTAGCTAAAATACAACTACACCAGCCTGCCAGGTCCCTAGGCTGCTAATCACCCAGTTACCTACTTACTATGAATGTGTTTTATATTTTTAACTGGGAGAAAGCTTTGAGCAAAATTTTTTAAAAAAGGAAAGAATACGAAAAAGCAGAGTGCTAGGGTGGGAATAGAGTAGGGGCTTTTGAGAAAAAGGACACCCAGAGAGAACATCAGGTAATTCACAATTTGGCCCCAGACCAATCCAGGGTGCAAGGAAGCCATTCTTCTGTATCCACGGCAACCACTCTGAAAGTTTCCCCATAAACCAACTTCCTGCCTGTGTGTATTTCCTGCTTATCAGTTAAAATCCCATTACCTTATGCAACATCTGTATGTCATGTCCTCTGGCAGTTGGATGTGCTGAATGTAAAGCCAGGCCTGACCTAAATAACCTGAAACTGTTTGCAAATACATTTTTATGTGGATTAGAAAAATACTTCAGAAGATTTATAGGTCACTGATAGAAATATGTTTTTATGTAGGCTCCCACTTTAATCTAGGCTTGGTTTAGACACATGTTTCTTCTGAAAATATAATTTTCACATCCCTGTCTACTGGAATGTCACAACACAGCTTTCCCATGTATCAGCATAAACAGAAAAATAGTAGCAAAGTAATCCACACCTAGATTTGTACATGACAGCTGAAAAAGAAAAAATACTCTGGCAGGAAGTTCATTAAAAATTCACATTCAAGCCAGGCACGGTAGCTCACACCTGTAATCTCAGCACTTTGGGAGGCCAAAGTGGGCGGATCATGAGGTCAGAAGTTCGAGACCAGCCTGATCAACATGGTGAAACCCCGTATCTCCTAAAAATACAAAAATTAACCGGGCATGGTGGCACTTGCCTGTAATCCCAGCTACTCAGGAGGCTGAGGCAGGATAATCACTTGAACCCAGGAGGCAGAGGTTGCAGTGAGCTGAGATCATGCCACTGCACTCTAGCCTGTGTGACAGAGCCAACTCCATCTCAAAAAAAAATTACATTCAACATTACAGAACTAAGGGAACAGGAAGTTTACAAAGTAAATTTGACTTACTTTCTCTTTTTTGGTTTTGTATTCTCCAAATGAGACATTCCCTGTAAAATAAAATAAAATTAATAAAATAAAATAAATAGCAAAAGCCAAAACTATACCAAGAAATCTGAAAGAATATTCATTCATTTTCTAGTAGAATTAAAATGTAGCTCATTTTGCCTTTTTTCTAATAAGAAGACTGATATGTCCCTTGTTGTATTTTAGTAATGTGTCACAGAAGTTTGGCTCAAATTTTAACTTTTTTTTCCTTTTGTCTTTGTAATTTTGAGAAAAGTAGGATGTTTTCTTTATGAACTAGGGCGTATACCTTATTTTATGCCCTTGCCATTTTTAAAAAAACAACAGGTCTTTTAAATTAAAACATCCCATTAAATCCTCATAATGTAAACCTTCTGTCCCTTCATCGATCCACCAAAACCAAGGAGAGATACATACCAGGGTGTGTTAGTTTTATCATGGAGTACCTTCATTTGAGAAATATGGAAAGTAGTCTATCACAATACCCTGAGGGTGTTGAAATATATCTGTGATTCATCTGACCTTTTTCCTTCAGACCAAGTGACAGTTGTGTAAAATCCCTTACACTTTTGGGGAAAGAATATGTCACATTTTTCACCATCCTTTAAAGAGCTTAAACTGCCCTAGGCACCTTTAAAAAATCCTTCAGATTCTCTATTATTCAGCTGTTCTTCATTTTAAAAAATTACTAAATATCTACCACATGAAAGGCAACAGATTGTGTTCTGGAGAGGTTCATTTGTTTGGCATGGTAGGAATTTACATACCAATGAAAATTGCTATCAATTTTCCACTTCTGAAGGGGAAAAAACACAAATGCTAAGGATAAGAGGAATGGTGACTGTAAATCGGAAAGAGGAAGTTTGATTCTATTATTCCAATGGTTAATAGTACCACCCAGAACATAGTGAAATCCAAGATAACATTTCCCCCAGATAGTGATTGAAGGGGCCATTTATCTAATCTTTATTTTGTTAGTATCAAGATTTTTTTTAACTAGCAGAGGAAAATCTGAGTTTCCTATTTTCTCAGCTGTTGAGCAGAGCGTTACTAAAACCCCACATGCTGAAACAGTCAGTCCCTGAACTTGAGGAGCATATATTGCCAAGTTTGAAATGCTTGTGCATCACCCATAGGACATTGCTCATAGGGAAAAGGTGACGGATAGCAGTTGTAGGTAAGGACGTGAGAGTCATGAACTAAGCCCTGATGTGAGTTAGGATATTAACAGGCCTTTGAGGAGTTAATGGTCAGACTGACCACTCCTTCCATTCTCTATGCTTTGTCGTCCTGTTCCCTAAATGTACCCAATCTCTATTCAAGGTCTTTTTCTAAAATCGTTTAGGTCTTGAGCCAGATCTCTCCAAACCTCAGATTAGAAGTTAATTGTGTTCTTTGCCCCACAATCAGTAGACATATACAGTTAACCAGCTTTGTGACAATCGTGAGGAAAAAAGATGGCCACCCATCTTTGTGGTAATGTTTTTCTGTCACATATATTTGGAACTCACAAGGAAAGAACAAGCTCCATGTTCCACAGTGTATGCCATCGGGTCCAAATATCTTAATTGTCAAAATCCATCATCCTGAGTCTCATTAGTTTGTCACATAGGTTTAAATAGATCTCTTGGGATTATGAATGTTGCCCTCTACAAAATAGAGTCTACCTTTTGTGAGAGTAGACAAGATTTGCCTTAAGGAATACGGAAAATATTCAATACCTTTTAATTTTTAGTCACTAAAATCACAGTACTTTGGAAACAACTTATTATATCAGTATTCCTTTGCCTTTGCTATCAAGGAGATTAATTCCAGATGCCTCAAAAAATTTATATCCAATTGAGCAAAAGAGTTTGAATCTGGGGAGAAGATGAATTACTCGAGCACAGTCTCCTCTATCACCTGGGTGAAGCTTTTGTTAATATATTTAGGTATGGGACCCACACAGTTTAAACACTTGTAACTGGTGATTGTGATGAAAGGAACATAATTAGCTTCTGGTTTGATGTTTGGAGACATATGGACTGAGACTGAAAGAATTTCAGGATGGGTGTGGTGGCTTGCACCTATAATTCCCAGTAGTTTAGGAGGCCATGGCGTGTGGATCACGAAGTGAGGAGATTGAGACCATCCTGGCCAACATGGTGAAACTCCATCTCTACTAAAATACAAAAAACGATCTGGGTATGGTGGCATACGCCTTTAGTCCCAGCTACTCAGGAGGCTGAGGCAGGACAATCTCTTGAACCCAGGAGGTGGAGGTTGCAGTGAGCCGAGATCATGCCACTACACTCCAGCCTGATGACAGAGCAAGACTCCATCTCAGAAAAAAAAAAAATTATAAGACCATAAATAGAGATTAGTTACTTTTATCATGTATGTTGTCAAAATATTCTCTAGGGACTATCTACTTTGTTCTGTTTTGCTGGAATTGGGGTCATCCAATTTTTCCTCATGATGAATCAGTTTAGTTTTGGGAATTTTGTTAAAAGACTTTCTTGTAATTAATATTTTGGGGAAAAATTGAGGGGAAACTTCTTTTTAATCTCTATTAAGATGAAAGAGTTAATGTAGTTCCGCTTAGGCAACCTGCTTCCTACAAGGGTAGGGAGAGTTAGGCACATTAAATGTAGGTCTGGAGTGTGATTATATCAGGAAGAGGGATTACTTAAACAGGCCAACATCTACTTAATTAGAACAATAGGTCTATTCCCTTGGCATTGCCTAGTTGTAGATTACTACTGAACTGGTTAAGCAATTTTTAGTACTGCTTATGCCAGACTCAAAGCAGCTGTGGAAAATGTAAATGGCTTTCAATTCTGACTGCTGCTTACATAAGCAGACTGTCACATATATTGGAGTTCATACCCTGGGTACCTTATTCCTAGAGGGGCAAGTCAAAGAAAGACTCATACGGTTTTATTTTTAGAACCACAGCTGTGTGTGTGTGTGTGTGTGTGTGTGTGTGTGTGTGTGTGTGTTCTACTCTGAATTCCAAAAGGAAGATACCATTTCAGAAAGTTATTTTAGTAAAATAAATGCCTAGTCCATTAATTTGACATTTGCCATGAATACGGGGTCAAACTTACTTTAAAGATTAAATGAGTTAACCTTTATAAAATCCTTACATGATGCCAAACACCTTGGAGACACATATATATGATATTTCTCATTTAGATAAATTGTTTATTAATAGTTAAATAGAATTCTGATATTGAAGTGAGTTGAACATAATTATACATATGTAAATATGTATACACACATATAACTTCCTGTTAAGCTAATTCAATTTCTATTTTGTTCAATTCATTCTCTTGCAAAAATGAAGATTGTTCACTTGCATAACTAAAATGGCTATATTAATATTCAAATACAGTGATTCCAAGAATGCCACATGGAAACTGAAAAGGTATGTTTCTGGACATTTCTTGGTTTCCTTTGTTTCAACAAAGTTCCTACCAATGTTCATAGAAGACATGAAAGTTAGTTCCTTTTTAAAATTCTGATAGACATGTGGCAAAGAGAATAACTGTGAAACTTCAAAGTTAAAAAAGTAAACTAATTTTTCAGCATATCTAAGGCAATCAGGAAGATGAAAAAATATATATTGAGGTATCAACTGTATTCTCAAAACCAGATTTATGTGACTGGGAACAAATGATTCTAAATATGAAGAAGTCCTACTGCCTTCCTCCATACCTGATTGCAAATATATGGAAAAACTCCAATGAAGGAGACATCTCCCAATGAATGAGATCACTATGGCAAAGGGGAATGTTGGTAAATGTACCTAGTCTGAGCCCAGTTGGTTAAAAAGCAAATCATTAAGAACGACAAGGATTAAATCCTATCCCTTTTCTAATTTATTGATTTTACATATTTGCAGAATAATAATGATGGAATACCTACAGTATCAAGCATAGTTCTAAATGCTTTATGTATAGCAAGTCATTTAATCCTCACAACAATGTGTAGGGTTGATACTATTAAAATTAACCTCAATTTATAGATGAGTAAACTGAGGCACAGAGCAGTCAACATTCTTGCCTAAGCCCACATTACTAGTAAGTGATAAAACTACGGTTTTGTGCTTGATGTCTTCACTACTACATGATGCTACATCTATTCTTGATGGCATAGTTACAAAATCTACCTATCATCTAGGTCAGAAATTTCACAAAGAAGCACTATTGGCCAGAAGGGAGATTAGCTACAAAAATGCAAAGAAATATAATACCACATGTCACTACTAAACAAACAACTCAGAAAAAAACACCTTTCTTGAAGCACTAATACTAACAATTTAATAGTATTTGAAGACAAGTGTGTCGACAGCACACTGATGTGTCTTAAAGGCATTAATCATTTTGGAGCTGCCATCATCATCATCAAAGAATGCCCAGCAATTTATGACACCACATTTAATTAAAATCAGGCACTTCAGGAACCAATGAATTTAGATGACAGTCTGCACATTAGAGGCCCCTTCAGCATATTACTGTAATAATGTTATGGTTCTTAGAGAAAACAGATTTTATCTTCCTGTGAGAATAAAATGAAGAATGAAAAGCAACAATCAGCTTTTTCTGATGGGAGACTTAAGGCTTTCTTGCCAGCCTGTCCAGCTCCCGTCTTCAAGTAACAACCCCGTACTGCTAATGAATTCTGATTTCTCTATGAGGCTGGTGTACGGCATCCACACACAGCTTCTCATCTCAGGACAAATCCTGTAGCTTATAGTGCCTGGAGAATGCACAGGGCCTGTAATCCAACAGGAACAGAGCTAGTAAATTGCATATGAACTTTGCCATTTGACTACTAGTGTGCAAAAAGAGACATATCAATCCTAAAGTAACAAACTCTTCTGAGAGCACTATAAATATCCAGGATGGCAAAACAGGTTACCTAGGGGATGGTTAGTTGCATTATAAGAGATTCCTCCTTTTCAAAAAGATTCCCTTCCAGATTTCTCAAAACAGAGCTCTCTTAAGTGTCCTCAAATTTATAAATTTATAAAGTGATTTATAAAATTGCATTTACACAGGTTTTAGAAAGGGAAAGAATAACTAATGTTTATTAAGTGCCATGTTTCCTGGCACTTATTGTCTTCTTTAATCTTCATAGCCACAAATGAAACAAGAGCAAGCCAAACAAACTTGCAAGAAATGTGATACGAAATCGGATAAGTAAAAATATCAAATTCCATCATCGCAATGGAAAAGCACTGAACTGGTATCCCAGAACCTGACTTGCTCTCCCAGGGCTGCTACTAACCTGGACAAAACCCAGGAAGTCCCTCAGAGCTCAAGCAGGTGTCCACATGTATAAAACAAAGGTTGACGAACAAGAACTTTAAAATCCTGATCTATAGTATTTCAGTCCAATGTCAGTCAGTAGTGATAACAAACGCTTTTAAGAGAAAATTAAACTGGGAACGGGCTTTTTTGTTTTATAGCTTTTTATTTAAGATGATTAAAGAGATAACCATGGCTTTCATCAGATTCAATCAGTAATTGTCCTGTAAGCCTAGGAAATAAAAAAAAGAACAGAGCATCATTAACCTTAATCTATTGATTTCATTTTATTTTAACATAAATCTTTATTTATGGGAGGAAACCAATTAAAACTACCAAAAGGTGTTTATATATGAATTGGTGGTAGAGGAATAGCTGTATGTCATCATAGATATGAGGAAAAAATAAAAATGAAAGAAAAGTACAGTCTTGTTAGTGACCGTAGCTATGTTTTACGTATTGGCTTGTTATGAGTCATTATATAAACTCAAAGTCAAGGAAAGGATTACATGCACTGTTTTGACACTGACTACTCTTGTTCATAGTTTGATGAAGACCTAGCTGATGGGATGCCATTGTTAATCACATTTTCTTCCTTTAGTGTCTATGTTATTAATAGCTATGTCAATGCTGATGATAATATAAGACAGAACAAAAAACTCTCAATTTTAATAGTTTGAAGTCAAGTAAGAAATGCAGTTAAGTGGTTAGAATACCAACTTGGGAGTCACCTACTTTGACTTCTCCATTACTCACCTATTCTAAAATGACATGTCACATTTCAATGTGTCCATTTACCCATTTATAGAACACTAGACTCTAAGTGCTTTTTTAAGACCTTTTGTGAAAGGTTCTTGGACACTGTGCAGTGAAAACATCTTAAATACCTGTCTTTCATCATTTTTAACTTGAGTTTTCCTTTTTAAGCCAAGTTTAATTCATTTTGTCCATGGGACTTGTACCATTAAACTAGGAACCACGATTATGTACTTAGAGTTAACACCTATTATTGAGCATTTACCTTGCTCCAGCTTTCCTGTTAATAATATAAAATATGTTGTCACTGTTTATTCTCACCTGATAATTAAGAGGTAACAAATACTTTTCTAATTTTATAGGATTATAGGAGAAGAAACAAGTGCTTAAAGAGTTTAAGAAAATTGTCCAAGATGGGATTGTTTTTCAAAGGAGTCTAGCTCTGTCACCCAGACTGGAGTACAGTGGCAAGATCTTGGCTCACTATAACCTCCACCTCCTGGGTTCAAGCAGTTCTCTTGCCTCAGCTTCCCAAGTAGCTGGGATTACAGGTGCCCACCAGCACACCTGGATAATTTTTTGTATTTTTAATGGACCGGGGTTTTACAATATTGGCCAGGTTGGTCTTGAACTCCTGATCTCTGAATCTGCCCACCTAGGCCTCCCAAAGTGCTGGCATTACAAGCATGAGCCACTGTCCCGGCCCAAGACGGAATTCTTATAATGTTTGTTTAACCTCCTCCCCAAATTTTGTGCTTCTAATTACTGTATTGCATTATTTTTAGGAATTCCTTCTAAGAATTCTTATAGAAGTTAGGCTTGATACTTATAATACAGAATTTCATTGTGGTTGTTCATGTTACTCTCTAGATATTTTGAATATATATTTCTTGCTTAAGTGGACATTTGTCTTTTATTGATCTAAAAACCAATGTGTAGAAGAAGGACTAAGAAGAGGAAGAAAAGAAAAAAGAGAAATAGGAAGAAAAAAGGAGCAAGGAAGGAAGGAAGGGAGGGAGACAGGGAGGGGAGGGAGACAGGAGGGGAGGGGGGAGAGAAGGGGAGGAGAAGGGAGGGGGAGGGGAGGGGAGAAGAGAGGAAATACATCTAACTACTCTTGCTACTAGAATAAGATGTTCTTTAGGTCACATCTATCACAGATGCTAACTTAAGACACTGATACAACATAGGGGAAAGGCAAGGTGTGTGCATCTATTTTTAATGTCACAAACTTCAATGGAGTCAGTGGTTCTTGAGCCAGCCATTGTGGTAGTAGCTTCTTGATTTGGCCACTTCCTGACTGTGATAGAAATAGCAGCTCTCTTTGGTGGTTTATAGTGTGCTTCTTGATGTAATTCCTGCAAGCTTAGAGTATGTGTTTTCAGTTCTCAATAACACTGGGCTCTCTATAACCTGCAGTTTATTCCTTTCTGCTTAAGTTAACTAGCATGCATTTGATTTATCTGAAAATAACCCTAATCAATATCTTGTCACGTTAATTTTAGTTTCTGTACTAGTGTCTATTTTTTTTTTTGCAATAGAAATTACTCCCAAATATAATGGCTTAAAAATAAACATTTATTATCTCACAGTTTTCGTGGATTAAGAATATGAGCCTGACTTAGATAGGTTCTCTGTTTCATGGTCACTCAGAGGATTGTAATCAATTGTTGGCCCAAAGGTCTAAGGTCTCATCTGAAGATTCAGCTAGGTAAAGGATCCTCCTTTAATTTTACTCAGTGGTTGGTGGCAGCATCCAATTTCCTGAAGGCTGTTGGGCTGGAGGCCTTACTTCATTGCTGGCTATAAATAACATTTTTCCTAGTTCCTTACCATACCGGTCTCTTCCACAAGAGTGGGAAAACCAAGAAGGCAACACAGGCAATCTGCTAGGAAGTCTTTCATAGCCCGATTACAGAAGTGACTTCCTGTTACCTTTGCCCTACTCTATTGGAATCAAGTAACATCCAAAGGTGAAGATGACACAAGGACAAAAATACCAAAAGGCAGATGTTATGGTTAATTTATTGTATGTGTCAACAAGGCTAGGCCACAGTACCCAGATATTTAGTGAAACACCAGTCTAGATGTTGCTTTCTCTCTCTTTCTCCTCTCTCTCAACCAACACACATGCACACCACACACACACACACACACTCACACACACATCATGTACACCCTATTAGTTCTATTTTTCTAGAGAACCCTGATTAATATAGTGGGGTTCATTGAGGTCCTCTTTAAATTTTGCCTTCTGCAGTACCAAGGGGAAAATAATAGAGTTTAATGTTGGGTAACCCTCCATTCCCAAAAATCTTAAATGTATTGATGGAGCTATTTTAATGCAGCATGAGGCCTTAAAAAAACATCTAGTCTATCTCTGTTAGTTTATAGAGGTAAAAATTGACTTATGGATTGGGTAATGACTTAACCAAGTGCTATTTAGGAGCCAAGCCAGGAAGAGAACTCAGTTTTTATTTTAATGCTCTTACTATTGTCTGATAACTTATCCCAAGTCAAAAGTGGAGAATTGTATGTGGTGGCCTAATACTGATTCTAGTGAAGGAAAATTCTCATGGATAAATGACATCAGAGTGAACGGTGGACAAATGGAGCAGGGTGGTTTTACCCTTCAGTTGTTCTTTTCATAATGGGCAATGGTTTTGTACTGGTGCTCTCTATCCTTCAGCCCAGACTCCCTAATGATCAATGGCAAATCCAAGTCAGCTATCTGAGGTCATGGATGCTGCCATTGGCTATGAAATAGAACAAAACTAGCCATGAGGGAATTAAACCCTTGACCTTGGCCTCATTAATGCTGAGCTCTAACCAACTGCTAGATACACATCATATTGTTTGTCTTTAAAACTATGCTTGAATCTGCTATATTACTTTCTCATTAACATCTAGTAGCTGTGAATAATTTAAAGGATTCCCCCAGTGCTTTTTATCAGTAAAAAATGTTGATTAGTAAGTATATAAAACATTAAACTTGCATTTTAAAAATATTTAATTCTATTACTATTGATATCCCTATTTAATAAATGGTGCTGGGATAACTGCCTAGCCATATGCAGAAAACTGAAACTGGACCCCTACCTTATACCTTATACAAAATTTAACTCAAGATGGATTAAAGACTTAAATGTAAAACCCAAAACCATAAAAACTCTAGTAGGAAACCTAGGCAATACCACTCAGAACATAGGCCTGGGCAAAGATTTTATGATGAAATTACTAAAAGCAATTGCAACAAAAGCTAAAATTTGACAAATGGAATCTAATTAAACTAAAGAGCTTCTGCACAGCAAAAGAAACTATCATCAGAGTGAATAGGCAATGTACGGAATGGGAGAAAATTTTTGCAATCTATCCATGTGACAAAGGTCTAACATATAGAATTTACAGGAAATTTAAACAAATTTCCAAGTAAAAAATAAACAGTTCCATCAAAAAGTGGGCAAAGGATATGAACAAATACTTCTCAAAAGAAGAAATTTATGTGTGGAAGACAGTGTGGCGATTCCTCAGGGACCTAGAAATAGAAATTCCATTTGACCCAGCAATCCCATTACTGGGTATCTATCCAAAGGATTATAAATCGTTCTACTATAAGGACACATGCACACGAATGTTCATTGCAGCACTGTTTACAATAGCAAAGACCTGGAACCAACCCAAATGCCCAACGATGATAGACTGGACTGGGAAAATGTGGCACATATACACCATGGAATATTATGCAGCAATCAAAAATGATGAGTTTGTGTCCTTTGTAGGGACATGGATGAATCTGGAGAACATCATTCTCAGCAAACTGACACAAGAACAGAAAAAGAAATACCGCATATACTCGCTCATAGGTGGGTGAGAAAAATGAGAACATGTGGACACAGAGAGGCGGTCTACTATACACTGGGGACTGTTGGGGGGAATGGGGGAGGGACAGCAGGGGGGGGCTGGGGGGGATAGCCTGGGGATGAATACCAAGTGTGGGTGAAGGGGAGGAAAGCAGCAAAGCACACTGCCATGTGTGTACCTATGCAACTATCTTGCTCGTTCTGCACATGTACCCCCAAACCTATAATGCAATAAAAAATAAATAAATAAATAAATAAATAAAAAAAAAAAAAAAAAAAAAGAAATCAGCTGAACACCACTGATCATTAAAGAAATACAAATCAAAACCACAATGAGACACTATCGCATGCCAGTCAGAATGGTGATTATTAAAAAATCAAGAAACAACAGATGCTGGTGAGGCTGTGGAGAAATTAGGAATGCTTTTACACTGTTGTTGGGAATGTAAATTAGTTCATCCATTGTGGCAGACAGTGTGGCAATACCTCAAGGATCTGGAACCAGAAATACTGTTTGACCCAGAAATACCATTTGACCCATATATCCCGTTACTGGTATATACCCAAAGGAATATAAATTATTCTATTATAAAGATACATGAACATGTATGTTTATTGCAGCAGTATTCACAATAGCAACAACATGAAACCAATCCAAATGCTCATCAATGATAGACTGGATAAAGAAAAAGTGGTACATATACACCATGAAATACTACACAACCATAATAAAGAATGAGATCATATTTTTTGCAGGGACATGGATGAAGCTGGAAACCATTATCCTCAGCAAGCTAACACTGGAACAGAAGACCAAACACCACATGCTCTCACTAATAAATAGGAGTTGAACAATGAGAACACATGGACACGGGGAGGGGAACAACACACACTAGGGCCTTTTAGGGGGTGGTGGCAAGGGAAGGGAGAACATCAGGACAGCTAATACACATGGTGCTTAAAACTTAGATGACGGGTTGATAGGTGCAGCAAACCACCATGGCACACGTATACCTATGTAACAACCCTGCAAGTTCTGCACATGTGTCCTGGAACTTAAAGTGAAAAAATTTAAAAAAAAAATTTAAAGGAAAATAAAACCCTGAAATATGCATTTGTAGTTGAAAAAATACCACTATAATAGATTTTCTTGCTTACAGCTGTTTATGTTTGATGGGAAATTTAAGGCCAAATTGTCAAATTAGCATTACACCTAGGCGTTTGAGGCAATTTGTGGAGATTAAAATCTTGGGTTTTCTAAGGCACAGCAACAATAAATCCTGTTTCTTCTTCTTGTCCAGAAAAAAATCAATACTTTTAGATAAGAAGCATTGATTACAAATTATTTTAAGCAGTTATTTTCAAACAACATCCAAAATCAAGTAAGAGTTTGACTTAAAGTCATTTCATCAAGGATATTAAATTTAAAGATTACGATGCCCCAGTATGGTGGTTTGCAAAGGGAAAGGTGATGATCATTAACATGCGCTATGCCAGGTGCTGAAAGTGGGTTACAACATTTGATGCACACTGCACACCGAGAGACAGAAACTTGTATCCATATACTATTGCTCAGAAAACTTAGGGTCAGCGAAGTTCAATCACATTCCCAAAGACACACAGTTCCCAGTTTGGGAGCAGGAATAAAATGTAAGTCTTTCCAATTCACCTATCTCAAGTTCTTTTCACTATGTTCTCTAGATATCAGAATACATTTAGCACATATATTATAAGGTTGGGTTATTGTTCTTACCATTGTTTCCTCCCCCTCATTTCTCTTCTCCCAAAAACTTCCAATTACCCCCTCTTAATCTCTCTCACTCTTGTGTATGTATCATGCACATAACCCCCACCCACTGCCACCACGCACACTTGTAGCGGAGACACTAAGGAATAGGAATAGTATTTGGGAGCCAGAACTCCAGCCTAGACTCCATCTGTCACTGCAATCAACTCACTAATCTCAGCTTCCTCAATGGTAAACTGATGTGTTACTTATAATCCTATCTCTTTTTAAAAGTGTGTGACTGGTCGGATGCAGTGGCTCACTCCTGTAATCCCAACACTTTGAGAGGCCAAGGTAGGTGGATCACGAGGTCAGGAGATTGAGTCCATTCTGGCCAACATGGTGAAACCCCAGCTCTACTAAAACACACACACACACAAAAATGGGTATGGTGGCATTCACCTGTAGTCCCAGCTACTTGGGAGGCTGAGGCAGGAGAATCGCTTGAACGCAGGAGGCAGAGGTTGCAGTGAACTGAGATCAAACCACTGCACTCCAGCCCAGGTGACAGAGCAAGACTTCATTTCAAAATAATAATAATAAGTGTACAACTGTTTGTTATCAAGTATTATTATACTTTAATATCTATGCTCTTTCTAAAAGTATATAATGAAATGTCTATCATCAAACATTTTTATACTTTAACGTCTACACTTCCCTTAGTGAAGTGGATAATTGATATTATCTGGTTATTTTTATACCTCTGCACCATCAGCAATTCGAAGCCTTCCATCCTACCTTGTCCAATATGGCAGCTATCCATAGTCCCAAGTGTATAATACGTGGCTGACACAACTTAGGAATTGAATTTTAATTTAATTTTCATTTTCATTTAAAACCGAAGGTGAGTAAAAGCCACAATTTTTATTTTTGCCCTGGAACTGATTGTACTTTAACCATTGAAGTTCCAGCATCCGAATTGAAATGTGTTATATCCAACTCATTTTGGATATAACTATAAAATACACATCAGATTTCGAAGTGTTAGTTTAGAGACAAAAATATAAAAATATCATTAATTTTGTGTTAATTACATGTTGAAATGATAATAAAGATATATTGGCTTAATTAAATATATTATTAAAATTAATTTCACTTGTCTCTCTTTTTAAAACATTTTATTGTTGCTACTAGGATAACTAAAATTAAATGTATGAGTCACATTATATTTCTAATGGACAGGGCTGCTATAATTGTCTTTTAGCAACATAATAGGTCCAGGATGGGGTCTGGGTATCTGTTTGTCTTCAGGTAATTCTTAAATTCAGCCGCTCTTGAGAATGACTGCCAGAAGTGGCAGAAAATATTTTGTGTATCAACTCCTTTGTTTGTGATTTATTCTCTAAACCAATGTTATTAAGTAATCTTGGTTTTTTTTGGTTATCCATCTGTATATTAACTGAAAAAAAAAAAAGGTCTTAAATCTATTAACAATTTACAGGACCCAAGTATTGCAGAGGGGTTGTTATATCCAACTCATTTTAAATATTATCATAAAATTGTGCCTGGGGCAGGGATGACACAAATTATATTTTCTAGAGAAAAAGGAAGGCCACCTTCTGAAAGCCAGGCATCCTTCATGTACACTGCAAAGGAGTTCCAGTGGTGAGAGAGCACTGTTTGTGTGTGTGTGCATTTTGTGTTGTGTGTAGTGATGCCAGTTACAATAAGGATTAAAGGCCCTGGAGGGGAAGAGTGGTGGGCATGGTAGACTTCCCCTTAACATTCCCCACCTACCTTCTGGTGTGTCTTTATGCAAAAGCCAGAAGGCTAAAAACCACATCATATGCATTCCTGCAAAGCTTGGATAGCAGATACGACTTGGACTTGGCTGACTATATGCATTCATGTGAAATTTGGAAAGTGGAATGTAAAAGTGGAGACCATGTCTAGTAGCCATGTTAAAGGGAATGAGCAAAATTTCATTTTTACCTAGTATGTATCAAATATTATAATTTCAACAAATTATCATAATGGAATTATTAATAACCTATGTTTTACTCATTTTTTCATATGAAGTCTTTAAAACATATTATATATTTTACACTTATTATCTATCTGCATTTGGACTAGCCACTTTTTTTAAAATTATGATTACACTTTAAGGTCTGGGGTACAGATGCTGAATGTGCAGGTTTGTTACATAGGTATACACGTGCCGCGGTGGTTTGCTGCATTCATCACCCCGTCATCTACATTAAGTATTTCTCATGCTATCCTCCCTCTAGCCCCCCATCCCCCAGAGGGCCCCAGTGTGTGATATTCCCCTCCCTGTGTTCTCATTGTGATATTCCCATGTATGAGTGAGAATATGTGGCGTTTGGTTGTGTTCGTTTGCTGAGAATGTTGGTTTCCAGCTTCATCCATGTCCCTGCAAAGGACATGAACTCATCCTTTTCATGTGGACTAGCCACTTTTCAGGTACTCAATTGCCACCTGAGGTTGTACAGTGTAGCTCTAGGGCAGGGGTTAGCAAAGTTTTTCTGTGAAAAGTCAGATAGAAATATTTAAGTTTGTGAGACACAGTTTCTGTTGCATTTTATTGTCTCCCTTATTTTTGTTTCTGTTTTTAAAGATACTTTTAAAAACGTAAAAGCCATTTTTAGCTTATGCACAGTACAATTACAGGCTGCCTCGGGCTTTGATTTTCGGTCCCTACTCTAGAGTGTGAAAATTAGCCCTTCTGAGGGTTCTCTAACTTCTGTGCTAAATCCTGCCTGCTTATAGTCACAAGAGTAGATTCTGCTTTCCACATCTGAATTTGGCAAATTTATACAGAACATTATTCACCTCATTCTATACCATAAAGAAATGGAGATTGCAAGACTTTAAGCAACTTTCCAAGGTCACGGAGCATCTAAGTGACAGAGCTAGAAAGAGAATCCATAACTGCTCAACTCCAAAGCTGACAATTTTATCCGCTGCATCATCGGCTCTCCACTATTACTAAGGCTTTCTTCAGCTTGAGTAATGAAGCTTCACTGATCCATTTATTTAGCTTACAAATATTTATTGAATGACCACTATACACAAGACATAAATAATAGGAACATTGCCTTTGACCCACGTTTAAGCACATTTTTTAAAAAGCTCAAATTTTCTATCAATTTAATTTATGAGATACAAAATGAAGTGAAAAATTGACAATTATTTGCTTACCTCAATCAATATAAACAGCAAGTCAGATAATTCAGGCTTGATCCAGTTAACCCCAAATTGGCAGAGATACAAACATTTTATGTTCTCTGTTTTAATCTGTTTTGTGTTGCTATGAGAGAATACCTGAGACTGGGTAATTTATAGCAAACAGGAATTTACTGGCTCACAGTTCTGGAAGCTGAGAAGTCCAAGACACAGGGGCCACATCTCGTGAGGACCTTCTTACTGTGTCATGGCATGGCAGAAAGCAAAAGGGCATAGAGGTCAAGACAAAGAGAACTAGAGAGGGCCAAACTTGCTTTTATAACAAACCCACTCTCGATAACAAACTCACTCTCATGATAACGACATTAGTCCATTTGTGAGAGTAGACCCCTCATCATCTATTAATCACTTCTTAAAGGTCCCACCTGTCAATATGATTGGACTGGGGATTAAATTTCCAACACATGAACTTTAGGAGAGACGTTCAAACCATAGCATTCTCATGCTTTTTCTAATTCAAATACTTTATTAGCTTCAGACACAGGAGGTACTGAAATAGATACAGAATCAAGCAGTTACAGGCTACATTTAAAATAACATAATGGAATGATCGGTCCTTAGGCTAAAATGTCAGTTTATTTATTTAAATTTTCAGCGCATTTATTTAGCCACGTGCTTGTTCATTCCCACTGGTTTTTGGCAGTTGTCCTCCAACACTTTATGCCTTCCCTAATATGCCGCAAGTGGATCACTTACTATTCCTCTTTAAACATTTAATAATGTTCCGTATCTTAAATTGGTTTCTCTTTCGATGAGCTTTTCATTATTGACCCTTCCTGAAACTCCAATTAAGATACAAACTAGATATTTATGATGATGTATGATATTCTTCATTTGAAATCCCCCAATAAAATTATTTCTGTGCAATATCTCTACTACTCATAATTGTACATATGGGCTACACTGGATCATCTCCTTTGAGAACATTTATTGTCTTATGTTCGTTCATCTATGGGACTCGCACCATGTTCAAAGCAGTGATATCCAAAGGGTAAAATTCCTAATAAGTATGAATAAATAATATATTTCATAAGGAAAGCCAAAAGCCAAGGATTCTTCTCTCATTTTGATTTTCCTTTTCAATTCAGGTGGCAACTGATATTATTTTTATTATGGGCTATAGTTTCCTCGGTAATAAACAGCCATATTGCCAGGTTGGTTCTAGAAATTGTGTGAGTACCTCTCTTCTCTGGGAAGGTTACAAATACCTGGATTGAGGACTGGGAGCTTGAGTCATAACTCCATTAGCTTTAGAAATGATTTCAAAGTATTTCTGAAGAGTCAGTCCAAAAGGAATGATCTATTTTCTGGTACTGTTAATTCTGGTCCAAAACTTTTTTGTTTCTTTATATCAAGAGTGGGGAGGGAAGTGCTAATACCAGAAGAAAAGGAAAAAAAATCTGTTCTTCAAAGGCTGAGAGGGAAATTTAGGTAAGCTCCAAACCATTAACTAGGGATACTAAGAAAGCAGATACTTAAAATATTTTGATTTCATTATTAAAAATCTGATTTTATTTATCTAAGCTGTGAAATAATTTTCATTAGGAATATAATGTGTCAATAATAATTTGATTGGAATGGCATAATTCAACTACTAAAAGGTGAAATCAAGGACTGAACTGACTTTTCAGAATGCATGTATACATACATGCAATACATACGTGTTTGTATTTATACATATATTTTTTAGTAAATGTTGAGAAATTACAGAGAGAGAGAGAGAAAGAGAGAGAGCTAGAGCAATTTAAATCATGTTTTTATTATTCTTGTCTACTTTTGCAATATAAATAAAGTTTGAAAAATTTTAGTAGACTGGTTGGCCATGAAACTGTTTTTTATGCATATTTACTAAACTCACACATTTAAGAAAATGTCTTCAGGCTCTTCGGCCTATACAATTTTTCTTTTTAATTACAGGGTGAAAATGCTTATAAACAATTTGCAATGTCAATTGACAGCCTCCATGTGTATGGTTTATTTCGCTCACATTAATATGTACAAAATATTATAAGCTCCTCTTATGCATATCTAGCAACACCAACATCTTAGGAATATTCAAAAAGGTGTAAGGTTAAGGGAAGAGTTTCCACTGCATTAAAAAATATTTTTGTATTATTTTTAAGTTACTGAGACTTATTGTTAAACTTGCTTTCCATCATTGCTTTCTAGTTGCTCTAAGCTTCTAAGAAATCTAAACTTTGAAAGCTATGATAATAAGCTGTTTTTAATTTACCCAAAGAACAAAATAGGTATGTGTGAAGGTAAGTACAAAAAGTACTTAAAAGTAATTTGCTGTTATCCTTCCCCTAAAGCAAAAAAGATCTGAGTTTGAATCCTGGTGCATTCTCTTTTTGAGAGGGCAAGTTATTTAAAATATTTCAACATTTTGAGAAATTCTGAAACAATATTTTGAAAGAGACAGAGAGATTTCTAAATCTCTCTAAAATCTCACAACTCCCTAAATTGTGAGAATAACATAAATAATCTCATGTATACATATATTACCTTACAAAAATAAGTCATTGAATAAATGATAGTTAATATTATTTTTTGTGTTATCAGGAAAAGAGTGATTATAAGGGCAGGAAGTGGCGTCTAAATCTGTAAATATAGGGACGTTGTTTATCTGTAGCAGACATAGGCTGTTTTCTATTGTCCTGAGCCACCACACAAGTAAAAGAAGTTTATATGTATTAAATTATATTTGGCCCTTTAACAACATGGAGGTTAGAGTTGCTGACACCCCTTGCAGTCCAAAATTTTCATATAACTTTTGACTCCCCGGAAGTGTAACTACTAATAGCCTACTATTGACTGGAAGTCTTACTGATAACATAAATAGTCAATCAATACATATTTTGTATTTTTATATATATTATATACCATATTTTACGAGAAAGCAAGCTAGAGAAAAGAAAATGTTATTAAGAACATGAGGAAGAGAAAATACATTTATTATTCATGAAGTGGAAGTGGATCATCATAAAGGTCTTTATCCTGTCATCTTCACATTGAGTAGGCTGAGGAGGGGGACAAATAGGAGGAGTTGTGGCAGAGGTGAAAGAAAATCTGCGTGTAAGTGGACCTGCACAGCTTGAACCCATGTTGTTCAAGGGTCGACTGTATTTTAAATACAGCTCAATTGCCTAAGAGTTGGAATTGCCAGCACTGTTAAATAGGAGGGACAGGTACAGTTTTGTATAATGCAGAGAACTCTCTCTCTAGTAATTTTAAAGATAATTCACAAAACAATTTGCATTTGCATTTTTGTAACACCTTTTAGAAATGATGGTGTGTATCCGTAAGTTCAAAAAACAATTTATTACAGTTGTTAGAACATAAACTTTGAAAGCAGCCAGTGATGTGCCAGAAACAGCACTTAAGATAATTATTAACTAAATATTCAGATATTGCAAACCTGTAGTTAAACCATGAGCAGCTTGAAATTTGCCGTGGTGAGGCATTTATATCATAGAAATTGACAAATGCTATAAATCTAGGTCTCCCCTCCAACACCTGGTTTACCAGAAACTACTGATTCAGACACATATCTGTTTAAATGTCAACTTTAACACTTAATGGTTTATAGCCTTTAGCAACTTATCTTTCCTTTCTTTCTTGCAACTTCCAAATATAGAAAATGATATAATTATTTATAGTCATAAGGTTGCTTTGGGGATTGAATTAACTATATAATCATCTATTGCTCATTCAGTAAATAGTAGTTCACAGTAAGAACTCCAAATCATAAAACAGACAACAAGAAAGAGAAAATCAGAAACTAAAGGAAAATGAATACGTTTCTGAGAACAGTGAATTTTTGCTGTATTAACAGGTTATCATTGAGCAATAGATTCTAGCTATATAATAGAGAAAAAAATTCACTCAAGTCAATGCTTCACTCACCATGAAGAGACTGTTAGGTGATTGTTCATTCTCTCCAAAGGGTGGGATAGGAGAATCAGTTCTACTGGACGTGCTTTCTTGGTTAGCTTGTTGCTCTGGGATCGGCTCATACAAGCTATCCATAGAGCCTTCCTGCAATACAGAGATTTATGAGTTAAGGAATAACAGAATAATTATTTTCTTGAAAAGATACCTAATTTATCCACCCATCTTTATATAGTACTTTATCTAAATTATCCTGGGCATAGTGATTAAGAGTTTACAGTATGCTAATTTTCAACACTGAACAATACAGTAAAACCAGGAATTATTACACAGCCAGGAATTATTATTACCACCATTATTATGGAGCCAAGAATTTAAAAGATTCTAAATGTTGCAGAGGTTGGCACATGATGAGGGAATTCCTCAAGAGGCATGTTTAAGACATTAAGTTCAAAGAACTGGCCAGCCATATACAGAAAACTGAAACTGGATTACTTCCTTACATGTTATATAAAAATTAACTCAAGATGGATTAAAGACTTAAATGTAAGACCTAAAACCATAAACACCCTAGAAGAAAAAATAGGCAATACCATTCAGGACTTAAGCATAGGCAAAGACTTCATGACTAAAACACCAAAAATAATAGCAAGAAAAGGCAAAATTGACAATGGGATCTAATTTAATGAAAGAGTTTCTGCACAGCAAAAGAAACTATAATTAGAGTAAACAGGCCACCTACAGAATGGAAGAAAACTTTGCAATCTATCCATCAGTCAAAGGGCTAATATCCAGAATCTACAAAGAACTTAAACAAATTTATAAGAAAATAACCATCCCATCAAAAAGTGGCTGAAGGATTTGAACAGACACTTCTCAAAAAAACATATTTATGCAGCCAATAGACATGAAAAAATGCTCATTATCACTGGTCATTAGAGAAATGCAAATCAAAACCACACTGAGATACCATCTCTTGCCAGTTAGAATGGCAATCATTAAAAAGTCAGGAAACAGGTGCTGGAGAGGATATGGAGAAATAGGAACGCTTTTACACTGTTGGTGGGAGTGTAAATTAGTTCAAGCATTGTGGAAGACTGTGTGGTGATTCCTCAAAAATCTAGAGCTAGAAATACCATTTGACCCAGCAATCCCATTACTGGTTGTATATTCAATGGATTATAAATCACTCTACTATAAAGACACATGCACATGTATGTTTATTGCAGCACTGTTCACAATAGCAAAGACATGGAACCAACCCAAATGCCCAAGATTGATAGATGTTGGATAATAAAAATGTGGCACAAACTATGCAGCTATAAAAAAAGGATGAGTTTATATCCTTCAGGGACATGGATGAAGCTGGAAACCATTATTCTTAGCAAACAAATAACACAGCACGTTCTCACTCATAGGTGGGAGTTGAACAATGAGAACTCATGGACATAGGGAGGAGAATATCACACACTGAGGCTTGTTGGGAAGTGGAGGGTGGGGTAGGGATAGCATTAGGAGAAATACATAATGCAGATTATGGATTTATGGGTGCGGCAAACCACCATGGCACAAGTATGCCTGTGTAACAAACCTGCACATTCTGCACATGTACCCCATAACTTGAAGTATAATTTTAAAAAAGGAAAAAAAAAAAAACAGACACATAGACCAACGTAACATAATAGAGAACCCAGAAACACATTGGCACACCTACAGTGAACTCATTATTGACAAAGCTGTGAAGAACATACACTGGGGAAAAGACAGTCTCTTCAATAAATAGTGACAGAAAAACTAAATGTTCATATGCAGAATAATGAAATTAGGCCTCCATCTATTACCATAGAAAATAAAATCAAAATGGGTTCAACACTTAAATCTAAGACCTCAAACTATGAAACTACAAGAAAACATTAGGAAAAAATCTTCAAAACATTGGTCTGGGAAAGGATTTCTTGAGCAATCCCCCACAAGTATAGGTAACCAAAGCAAAACTAGACAAGTGGGATCACATGTTAAAAAAAAAAAAACTCCTGTACAGCAAAAGATACAATCAACAAAGTGAAGTAACAACCCACAGAATGGGAGAAAACATTTGCACAATATCCATCCAATGTGGGATTAATAACTAGAATATACATGGAACTCAAGCAACTCTATAGGAAAAAGTCTAATAATCTGATCAAAAATGGGCAAAAGATTTGAATAGACATTTCTCAAAAGAGGACATACAAATGGCAAACAGACTTATGAAAAAGTGCTCAACATCACTGATATCAGAGAAATGCAAATCAAAACTACAATGAGATATTATCTCACCCTTGTTAAAATGGCTTATATCGAAAAGACAGACACTTTCAAATTCTGGTGAAGATATGAAGAAAAAGGAACACTTGTACACTGTTGGTGGGAATATAAATCAGTACAACCACTAAGGAGAACCGTTTGGAGGTTCCCCAAAAACCTAAAAATTGAGCTAACATATGATCCAGCAATCTCACTACTGGTTATATACCTTGCAAAAAGGAAAACAGTATATCAAACAGATATTTGCTCTCCTACGTTTGTTGCAGCACTGTTACAATCTAAGATTTGGGTGCAAGCTAAGTGTCTATCAACAGATGAGTGGATAAAGAAAATGTGGTACATAAACACAATGGAGTACAGTTCAGCCATAAAAAAGAATGAAATCCAGTCATTTGCAACAACATAAATGGAACTGGAAGTGATTATATTAAGTGAAATAATCCAGGCAAAGAAAGACAAACATTGCATATTCTTAGTTACTTGTGGGATCTAAAAATCAAAACAACCGGACTCACGGAAATAGAGATTAGAAGGATGGTTACCAGAGGCTAGGAAGAGTAGTGGGGTGCTGGGGGTAAGCTGGGGATGGTTAACAGACACACAGAAAATAGAAAGAATGAATACAATCTACTATTTTATACCACAATAGGTTGACCATGGTCAACAATAACTTAATTACATTTTTAAATAATTTAAAGAGTGTGACTGGGTTGTTTTTAACTCAAAGTCATGTTTGAGGGAATGGATATCCCATTCTCCATGATGTGCTTATTTCACATTGTATGTCTGTAACAAATCATCTCATGTACTCCATAAATACATGTATCTACTGTGTACTTACAAAAATTTAAAAAATTTGAAAGAATGAAAAAAAGTCGAGGGCAAATGATACACACTGCAACACACACAGACACACACACACACACACACACACACACAGCAGTTTCTTTCACCTTACCAAGGAGCTATAAGAATAAAATAAACACACGATATGCTTTGAAATAGCAAAAATATTTTACAAATACAGTCAAGGAATTAATATTAATGTTTAGAATGTCAATATTGAAAATATTATTTTATTCATTTTTATCCTTGTATGGAAAAATGAATTTAAAATACATATAATTGAATTTAAAACCATTGTGTAATATATTGTAACTTGTTTGTGTTTGGAAAGCAAACTTATTAATCAAATTGACTTTTTTGAAAAATAGAATTATCTAGGTATGACATTATCTAAAAGCAGTCTTAAAAGAGAGAGGTATACAGTATATGCTTAGTATACTGAAATGTTCTAGGTGTATTAACATGTAAGTAAAGGGAAGATTGGATGCCTTGTCTGCCTTTAGAACTTTCAGCCAATGTAATTTGCTGTTTCCTCTTTTAAGTAACCCCTGTTCCAAACACATCACAAACTACTGGGAAAATGATGAAGAACTAAGTAAGTAATGAGTACTCTATACATAAACATGTAGGGAAACATAAGAGAAACCCAAAGTAGTGAGTGAAACTAAATCTTTAGACATAGAAAGCTTCTACTCAAAAACAGACAACATCAGGTAGCTGTTAAACCCTGAGGGGTAGCATACAATATATGTCCTCTACATAAGGCAAGCTCCATAATGGAAATACAGGGTCTAGGGAAGCAGTGGTTGAAAGGGGTCTGAAAAAATCTTCTGGCAACAGCTGCTAAGGCTTTTGCTCACAGGAAGCCATGGAACTGAAAAGCAAAATTCAACAACATGACCAGAAAAACAGGATATAAAACAGAATATACCAATGGTTTAGTGTCTATATTAGTAATAGTCCAAATATTGGCTTGGAGTGAGATCTCTGGACCAGCTCTAGTTTTTAATTGGTGCATCGGAGAAACATGAGATTTTGCTTCACTAGTAGATAAAGAAAGGTGAAGAAGCTAGGAAAAAGAGAGAGAGAGAGAAACAGGAAAGAAGAGTTGTGATTCTAAATTATCCAAAGCACATGAAGAGATCAAATGCTGAGAAAGAGAGCCAACTGAATTGACAATCAGAAAATTAAACCAATTCATTCCAGATGAAATTAAAATCATAAAACAGATGGAGAGATAATATAAGAAAGAATATATATAATCTTCAAAGAGCTAAATGAAAAAGTAATATTTGATTAAAAAGAAATAATTTATGATGAAACCAAAACAGAAATGAAACAGAAATCATTAAATAGGAACAAAGAACAAATTACAAAGTCTTGAAAATGAATAATATAGTCACAGAAACTTACATTAAATGATCAAAAATTGAAATGAACTCTAGACCTTTCAAAAGAGAGAATTAGAAAATGCTGAGTTCACTTAGGGCGCAGCATAGAAGGATAAATAGAAAACATATGAAACACACAGGTAAAAGGTTGGAAGATGTATTGAAAGATGACAAAATGCTACTAACAGAAAAAAAAGAAAATGATGGAACTTTTTTATTAATGTAAGAAAAAAAATCAATTTTAAGTATTAACATACTTTGTTTTTTTTGTTGTTGTTTTGCTTGTTGTTGTTTTTTTTTTGTTTGTTTGTTTGTTTTGCTTGTTTGTTTTGAGACGGAATTTCGCTCTTGTTACCCAGGCTGGAGTGCAATGGTGTGATCTTGGCTCACTGAAACCACCTTCTGGGTTTAAGTGATTCTCCTGCCTCAGCCTCCCTAGCAGCTGGGATTACAGGTGCCTGCACCACGCCCAGCTAATTTTTGTATTTTTAGAAAAGATGGAGTTTCACCACATTGGCCAGGTTGGTCTCGAAATCCTGACTTCTGTTGGTCCACCCACCTCCGCCTCCCAAAATCCTGGGATTACAGGCCCGTAGTTTTCTTAATCCTAAACAAAATATCAACAAAATCAAATAGTGCATCTAAAACCACATTATGACCAATCAGTGTTTAATACAGGAATGCAAGAATGCTTTAATATTTAAATATACCTTAAATATTTAAAAAGAAGTTCATCTCAATAAACATTTAAGGCACTTGAAAATTTTTAATGTTTACTCACGTCAAAATCTTAGCAAATGGGAAAAGACAGGACTTCCTTAAACTGAGTAGGGTTATTTAACACACATTTTCTCATGAAAACTAAATTATAAATAATTATATGAGTATTAGAAATAAGAGTAGGATGACTGCTATCATAGCATTCCTACTTGTCAATATTATGGATGATAAAGAAGTTGAGAATAATATAAATGCTAAAGAAGGGAATAATTTATAGATTATTTGCACAGAAAATCTGAGAAAACCACAAAATATCTATCAGAATTAAGATCAGCAAAATTATTTATTTGGGTATCAACATACTAACAATGTATCTCTAAGTCAGCATAAACAAACTTGGTAAAAACATTCATAATGGCATCCAAAATTTTAAGATCCCTAACAATAAATTTAACAAAAGATGTGCAAGCTATCATAGGGAAAATTATAAAACAATTATTAAAGGCTATAAAGCATTGAATAAATAAAGAATTATCTATGTTTGTGGATGAAAAGACGTAACACCATAATGACGTCAATTTCCTCTAAAAATGGTGTAAAATTCAAATTCATTTCAGTCAAAAGCCCATCAAAGATTTGTAGATAATTTGATAATATGAATCTAAGTTTATATTTAAAAAAAATGCAAACTTTGAAGAATGACAAATGGGGAGCAGGGTATTCTTCTGAGTAAGACATCTACTTGGCAGTAGAATTATTAATATCTTAATAGGTATTTAAAAGAACAAGTAAAAGGAAAGGGATAGAAATAAACCAATGGGATAGAATAAAGAGTCCAAATAAAGACAGAGACAGCATTTCAAATTATTGAAGAAATTGTGCAGGGATAATTGATTTGTAACCTCATGGGTTACAAAAAACATCTTAAATGCAGTTACTATATGATGAGCTCAACAAGAAAAATCACCGGGCTTCAAATGAGCAAGTTTTCTAAAAACCTCATCACCACATAAAACTCTAAGAAAAAACGTGGAGTCAGAGTGGCATATATAAAAGGGTATTTCTGCCTCCTTTTTGAAAGATAGAGCCCATTTCAAGTTTATAGATTCAAAATAATAGCAATCACTGTTAATGGATTATTTATAGTATCCTTGGTTCAGAATGGGTAGTTCATTATGTTTCCGCCTTTATATTTCTCTTAAAAACCCCATTTACTAAAAGATTTACAATTTTCCCCTACACTTAAATAAGAGATGTTTAACTCTTACATTCTTTCGTTAGTGGTAATCTTTATGTGACACACATTGTTTAAAATCATCTGCTTCCCAGAGATTTAAAGGTCAATGTATTTACGTATACTTTCATTCTTTAAAATTCAGAAATCTTTCCACTAAATCAGTGGTTTTCTTCCCTTTTCTTAAATGCAGTGTCTGATGTGTTCACATTCCTATAGGCATGGATAAAATATGTTTTGGATTTTGCATAAAATCCTGGCAAGAGCTGTAACCCCACCCCTTCCTCAAAGCTTATAGCAGCACAGTAGGGTGTCACAACACCCTGGCTGAGAACCTATGCTAAATTATTCTGCGTATTTATTCCACAAGAAGAAATAAAAAAAAAAAACCTAAGATAATGTTTATTTTTTCCGAGAACCTTGTACACATTTTCTTATTAAAGCAATTGAATTTGATAACATAAACTTTGCAATGATTTAACAAAAGACCAGAATTCTTGATGGTTTCGTCTAATATATTATGCTTCTGAGCAAGTAACTTCTTAAGGACAATAAAGTTGTCTTTATTTTCTATCTGTTAAAGACAGATAGAAAAGAGTTACAGTCATATTGAGTCCATGAGCCAGGACTTTGAGGCAATCCTTTTCAAGTAAGTGCTCCCTTCCCTATCTCACAGAGGAAGACAATCAAGCTCATTATATGGTTATATGTCTTTAGCAGCAGCATTACAAACGTATGTCACACCATGCTATGTTATAGAAACATTGGCATACTGATTATATTACCATTCAAAATGATTTCAGAATGCAATCATCTTTGGTGCTACACTGCCTCTTTCCATGGGAAGTATATTCATATAAACCACATATAGCTCTTTTAGATCAACTAGAAAAGTATGCACAATACCACTTAAATCACCTGAAATGGGATTTCTGCCGTCAGATTTATATGGCACAAAGCAAAGTAGAGAGCTGGCAGTTATTTTGTAAATTGGACTATATAGGCAAAAAGAACTCGGTGATTCAGCCTCTCACAACTCACAATTGCATTTTATTTTTCAAGATGCTCTAAGATTAAATCCCTTATCTTGGCTTAAAATGCCTCCTGTTTAGGTATTACAACGTATGTCAGCACCATCTCTACCACTTATGTTAATCTTATGTGCAATTTGAAAAGAAAACAAACATCAGAAGTACACCATTTTATTTTCCCAAATGAGAGGGATCTCCCATCGACATCTTGAAAAACCAACGAATAGACATAATGCCCTGCTGTAAACACAGATAGAAATGAATAAAATTATTTTTGAAATCCATTTTTAAGCATTGGCAGATCGTCACAACTGCAGGTTAGAGTTATAAAGTATTTTCACATCCATGACTACCTGATAACTTTCACTGATCCACTTCAGAATAAGTAAAAAAAAAAAAGGTAATAATGCGAAAATGAATTTGAGAGGTACTTATACTGCTGAGTAAGCATATCTCCAGGACTGGATTAATCTACTGTACCTTGTATTTACAGTGTGGTGCAACTCACAAAACTGCCTCCATGGAAGTTTAACCAAGCCAACATTGAAAGAAATTCACTACTCAAAGAACAAAGAAGAAATTTTGATTCCTGGAATGTCTCAAGGCAAAGGAAGCTACACAAAGCCTGCATATTTTGCAATTTTTTTTCTCATACTCATAACAAACAGAAGAAAACTATTTCTCAAAAATACTGTTCACAAAACATTATACTCAAAAGTCAGCATCAAAATGCTAAATAACTAGGATTTGATGCAGTTCTTTTTATTACTTGTCTTTGAGTAGAGCTGGCTTAAGTGCTTTAATGAAAGCATCCTTTCTCACTGTTCCTTTTGATGTGAACTTTCTGAGATTATTAAATGTATTAATATCATCACATAGGAAGCTTAGAATATATCCCAATTTCATTCCTTTTATTTGACACAGTAAAATTAAAATGAGAACATACATAGTACAAATAAAGTAACTTACCAGCGAAATGCAGAAAAGATTCATTTTGATCAGCTTCACTCTCTTGTTGCTCTGCTTTAAAGAATACGATTGCCCCCTTGTAGCTCTCTCTTGCCTTCACAGCTGTTTGGCCAGTTCTCATGGGAGATTATTACAAAGTAAAATCCCTGCCATAATCCAGGGGATTCAGAGACCATTATCAAATAATATTGGTCTTTATTGAACAAACAATTTCCTAAATTAATGAAGAACCCTAACTCATAAAGTGAGAGAATGAGACTTATCACCATCTGTGTAAAAAGATTTCAAAGGTGGGCAATGATAGTCCTAAAATCTGCAGTGAAAATGCATTGAAAACAACTACAGGCCTAACTAACTAAATGGAGTAGTGATGCAAACCTGGAGAAAATATTATTCTTCAGGATAAAAGTAATATCTTCCTTTTAAAAGTGGTAGGTCAAGGGTTCATCTCATGTTCCTTCCCATCTCCCATTCCTATTTTCTCTTTCAACAATTTACAAAACGTTTGATTCCTTACATGACAAGATATAGAGATAAACATATTTTTACAATGGCAAAATATACAAAATGCATAAATCTAAAATTTACCATATTAACCTTTTTTTTTTTTTTTTGAAACAGAGTGTTGCACTGTTGCCCAGGCTGGAGTGCAGTGGCACAATCTCAGCTCACTGGAACCTCTGCCTCCTGGGTTCAAGCAATTCTCCTGGCTCAGCCTGCTGAGTAGCTGGGATTACAGGCACCTGACACCATGCCCAGCTAATTTTGTATATTTTTAGTAGAGATGGGTTTTCACCATGTTGGCCAGGCTAGTCTCGAACCCCTGACTTCATGATTTGCCTGCCTCAGCCTCCCAAAGTGCTGGGATTACAGGTGTGAGCCACCGCACCCAAACAACTTTAACCATTTTTAAGTAAACAGTTAAGTAACGTTAAATACATCTACATTATTGTGCAACTAACACCAGCATGCATCTCCAGAACCATTTAATTTTTCCTAATTCAAACCTCATACCTATTAAACACTGACTTCCAATTACCCCTGTCACTCAGTCCCTGGAAACCACATTTCTACTTTCTGTCTTTCTAAATGTGACTACTCTACATGTTTTCTGTAAGTGGAATCGATATTTACCCTTTGGTGACTGGTTTACTTCACTTAGCATAATGTCTTCAAGGCGTGTCCATGTTATAGCATGTGTCAGAATTTCCTTCCTTTTTAAGGCTGAAGAATATTCCTTTTTGTGTATGTATCACATTTTGTTTATCTACTTGTTTGTTGATAAACACTTGGATTGCTTCTACCCTTTGACTATGTGAATAATACTGCTATGAGCATAGATGTACAAGTGTCTGTTTGAGTCCTTGCTTTCAATTCTTTAGGGTATATACCCAGAAGGGAATCACTGTATTCTTTGTGAATTCCATGTTAATCAGGAACCACCTACTGCTTTCCTCATTGACTGCATCATTTCCATGCTCACCTACAGTAGATACCGGTTTCAATTTATCTGCATCCTTGCCAGCCCTTGTTATTTTCTGGGTTTTGTTGTTTGTTTGTTTGTTTTTGAGATGGATTCTCCCTCTGTTGCCTGTCACCAGGCTAGAGGGCAGTGGTGCAATCTCGGCTTACTGTAACCTCCACCCCGCTGGTTCAAGTGATTCTCCCGCCTCAGCTTCCTAAGGAGCTGGGACTACAAGTGTGCATCACCACGCACAGCTAATTATTGTATTTTTAGTAGAGACGGGGTTTCACCATGTTGACCAGGATGGTCTTGTATATGCTAATGTAAGGGTCCAACTTTATTGTTTTGCATGTGTATATTCCATTTTTCCAACACCATTTGTTGAAAGACTGTACCTTCCCCATTGAACGGTCTTGACAGGTTTGCTAACAAACATTTCACCACATAAATGAAAGTTTGTTTCTAGGCTCTCCATTCTATTACATTTGTCTACACGTCTGTTTCTAAGTCAGTATCACACTGTTTTGATTACTGTATGCTTCGAAGTAAATTTGAAATGAAGCACTTTTGCATAATGTTTTACTCCTTCAAAAAATAAAAAACCTTGAAAAGTGTTCTTTTTCTTTTAGTAAGAAAATTGAGGCTCAGAAGAATAAGTAACTTGCCAAGGTCAAAACTAGAAAATGGTAAATTCTGGAATCTATTCCAGGAATATCTGGTTCCAAATTTCATGTTTTTTTTTTTTTTAACTAACAACATCATCCTGTGTAAACTTTAGGATGATACTTAGCTTCTGCATCTTCAGTAAATTCATCTCTACAATGGCATGTTAAACCTAGCTATATGAAAACATCAGCTAAAACTAGGTGACTTTTTTATATTCATTTAGGTGTTTTATTTCTAGACATGCTTGAAATCTCATTAATTTTTAAATGCACTAATAGTTCTAAAAGTTAAATTTATTTTTAAAATTTTTACTATTTTTTCTTTATTTTTAATTAAATAAAAATTCTATATATGGTATACAACATGATATTTTGAAATACATATGTGAAATGGTTAAACTAAGTTAATATATGCATTATCTTATGTATTTATTTGTGGTAAGAACACTTAAAATCCACTCTCTTAGCAGTTTTCAATGTACAATATATTGTTATTAACTAAAAGCACCATATTTTACAATAAATCTCCTAAACTTATTCTTCATGTCTAACTAAAATTTTATATCTTTTGACCATGACCATCACCTTCTCCAATTACTCCTCAAATCCCCCAGAGCCTCGTAATCACCATTCTAATCTTTGTTTCTATGAAGTCAACTTTTTTAGATTCTGCATTAGTGAGAACATATAGTGTTTATCTCTGTATCTGGCTTATTTCACTTAACGTAATATCCTCCAGACTCATCCATGTTGGCACAAACAACAGGATTTCCTTCATTTTAAAAACTGAATAGTATTTCATTTTGTATAAATACTGCATTTTCCAGAAAACTCCCTAGTGAGTATATATCCAAAGAAAATAAAGTCTGTATGGCAGAGAGATATTTGCACCCCCATGTTAAATGCAGCATTATCCCCAGTTGCCAAGATATGGAATCAACTTGTGTCCATTAACAGATGAATAAATAATTAAGTTAAATTTATATCTTCAAATAAGTTTCTTCATAACCTGGTCCTGGACTTACTTTTCGTTAAATAACATTTATTTCCAAAAAACATATCAGTGCTCTGGTCATTTTTTCAGTTGCAACCAATAAATTGCTTATTATTTTTTTCTCTTCATCCTCCTTTTTCTCTTCCTTTTTCTTTCTCTCCATCTGTCTCCATGTCATGACCCTATGAGCTTATAGACTTCTATATGTATAATGTGCTTCAATTTAATTCAAATTGAACATGCTTTAATTTGATTCAAAAGTATTAACATCCATATTTTTCACGATACTCAATTTTGTCCTCTATTTGGCCATTGATAGACTTTCAGTTAGTGTGTTCCTATGCCTCTTTGAACCAACTTACTGTTCTTTGAGTTTCTTGAATTCTAGCAACACAGGATGTCTCAGCCTCATTTTGTAAGTTTTCTTACTGAGATCTAGAGTCAGCCATCCAATCAAAAAATTCTAAAATATTTTAACAGAATCTGAAAGGTCAAATCTATGTGCTATAGTATTTTGCTGTTCTTTGTTTGCTCCGATTCCCACTTCAGTGTCTTAAGAATATCACCTATTTCTCACATATACAGACTAACATATGTTTTAGAGAGCTTATTTCATTAAACCATCTATTGGTGGAAAAACGAATCTAGAATAATAAATAATAAGACAAGACCTTTGGTTAATATTGAATAAGTGATAATTTCTGATATTTCTTAATGTGCACTACTGTCATTTGGGAGGTGGTAGCTATTAGTAGAGATAATACTGCAGTAGCCAACTTTAAAAATCTTTGTAAACATTTATTTCCCTGTAGTTATTCTGCAACTTGAAATTTTTCTGACTTCTGTGCCTGGTAGAGGCTATACAAACAATAAAATATCCGAATATTATTTTTGCAAAAGTTCGCTGACTTGTTTAACATTACTCATGGATACCCATTCCCCAAAAGCCACTGCTTATTCAGAGAAGAGTTCTGGTAGCTACAACAATGCCCCATTGCATTTCCTAACAATCTTGTCTTCTCATATACTGAAAATCAACTACTTCATATCTACTTCCAATACCTTGTAAGAATTCCTGTACCTTGGAAGATGGCCATGACTTTTCATATCAACAAGTAGTTGTCACGACATTGTGCAAGCCCACAAGCTTTGGAGCCAAGAAGACCTGTGTATGAATTCAACAACTTACTATGAAATCTTTGATAAGTCACTTAACTTCTCTAAATGTAAATTTCTACTTTTATATAAAAAAGATAAACCTATCTTGAAACCTTTTAAAAAATTGATATCAATGTACATAAAGCAAATTTCAGGAGAAATTTAATGAACTGTTATGATACATTAGTGTGGTTATATTTCAATTAAAGTGCATACCAAGAGCAGACATTAAATTCCAGTCTGATTCAAAGGGAAGGAAAGAAGTGTGTCACAGCCAAAGTGTAGCAAAGTAAAAGCTACAAAAATCTGGATTCTATACCCAGCATTACATCAAAGGAATTCTGTTGTAAAGCCTTCCAAACTCAAAGGGTTTCATCTTCATCTATAAAATGAAACAGATATAATTACTTTTTCTCAGCATTTGTCATGTAACAGCACAAAAAAACTTCCATTTGTTAATGGAAGGTACCTAAAGGACCCACTGGTAATCCCCAGGTTCCAAGGAGTTGACATATGAAAACATCCACAGCCATTCATAGCATATCAGTATGTAACCACACACAAGTTGTGAAGCTTTGGTCTGGAAGACATCTGAAGTCCCTCTAGCTCAATGATATTTGTGATGGAAATGTAAGATCAGGGAATGGCAACATTAGAATAGGAAACAGGGAACACTTTTCAAGCTAGATAGAGGTCAATGTAATCTTTATATTCAAATCTTATAGATTGCTGCATAAAATTATAGCATAGACCTGAGACCTCACCATATCCCCAGATAGTACTTCCTAAAGTTAGATTGAAAAAATATAAATCATATTGTCCTTTTTATTGCAAAGGAATGAGTCTTAGTTTAATAAGAAATCATTTATTGACCCAAGTCTAGTGCCAAAATTTCCTGAAGGGTAGATATAAAGTTATGAATTTCATAGAAGCATAATTAACACAATCAGAAATATAATTAACTAAACACAAAAATATTTATCATTTTGGAAATAATTCATAGAAAGGATTAGAATCTTATCTATTATTTAGTAAACCTAAGTAATATTTTATCCTCAATTTTAAACATCTACTATCAAAGGAAGAGAGAGAGAAACAGAGAGAAAGGGAAAGAGAGAAAAAAGCTAACAACATGCACATTTTTGTGACAGACAATAAGTATCTTTTCAGAGACTGATTTTGAATGAAAGTTAGAAATATATTTGTTTGATAAAGGTTTACAGAAATATGCTGCTTTTGAAATGCTGAAATTTCAAGCTTTATTTGGTGATGGCTTTCAGTATTTCTTGCAACCAAAGTAGAATTTGACAAGGAATACCTTTTTTGTTTGTTTTGTTTATTATACTTTAAGTTTTGGATACATGTGCAGAACGTGCAGGTTTGTTACATAGGTATACATATGCTATGGTGGTTTGCTACACCCATCACCCATCATCTACATTACATATTTCTACTAATGCTATCCCTTCCCTTAACCCCCACCGCACAACCGGCCCCCACCTCCAGTGATGTTCCCCTCCATGTGCCCATATGTTCTCATTGTTCAACTCCCACTTATGAGTGAGAAGATGCAGTGTTTGGTTTTCTGCTCTTCGTTAGTTTGCTGAGAATGATGGTTTCCAGTTTCATCCATGTCCCTGCAAAGGACATGAACTTACTATTTTCTACGACTGCATAGTATTTCATTGTGTTTATGTGCAATATTTTCTTTATTCAGTCTAACATTAATGGGCATTTGGGTTGGTTCCAAGTCTTTGCTATTGTGAATAGTGCTGCAACAAACATATGTGTGCCTGTGTCTTTGTAGTAGAGTGATTTATATTCCTTTGGGTATATACCCGTAATGGGATTGCTGAGTCAAATGGTATTTCTAGTTCTAGATTTTTGAGGAATCACCACACTGTCTTCCACAATGCTTGAACTAATTTACACTCCCACCAACAGTGTATAAAAGCATTCCTATTTCTCAACATACTCTCCAGCATTTGTTGTTTCCTGACTTTTTATGATCACCATTCTAACTGGGGTGAGATGCTATCTCAATGAGGTTTTGATTTGCATTTCTCTAATGACCAGTAATGATGAGCTTTTTTTCATGTTTCTTGGCCACATAAATGTCTTCTTTTGAAAAGTGTCTGTTTCTCTTGTTTGCCCACTTTTTGATGGGGTTTTTTTTTTTTTTTTTTTAAATTTGTTTAACTTCCCTGCACATTCAAGATATTAGCCCTTTGTCAGATAAATAGATTGCGAAATTTTTCTCCCATTCTGTAGCTTGCCTGTTCACTCTGATGAAAATTTCTTTTGCTGTGCAGAAGCTCTTCAATTTAATGAGATCCCATTTGTCAATTTTTACTTTTGTTTCCATTGCTTTTGGTGTTTTAGTCATGAAGTCTTTGCCCATGCCTATGTCCTGAATGGTAATGCCTGGGTTTTCTTCTAGGGTTTTTATGGTTTTAGGTCTTACATTTAAATCTTTAATCTAGCTTGAGTTAATTTTTGTGTAAGGTGTAAGGAAGGGATCCAGTTTTAGTTTTCTGCATATAGCTAGCCAGTTTTCCCAACACTATTTATTAAATAGGAAATCCTTTCTCCATTGCTTATTTTTGTCAATTTTGTCATCAGATAGATGTAGATGTGTGGTGTGCTTTCTGAGGCCTCTGTTCAGTTTCATTTGTCTATATATCTGTTTTGGTACCAGTACCATCCTATATTGGTTCCTGTAGCCTTGTAGTATAGTTTGAAGTCAGGCAGTGTGATGCCTCCAGCTTTGTTCTTTTTGATTAAGGTTATTTTGGCTATACAAGCTCTTTTTTGGTTCTATATGAAATTGAAAGTAGTTTTTTCTAATCCTGTGAAGAAAGTCAATGGTAGCCTGATGGGCATAGCAATGAATCTATACATTACTTTGGGCAGTATGGCCATTTTCATGATATTGATTGTTCCTATCCATGAGCATGGAATGTTTTTCCATTTGTTTGTGTCCTCTCTTATTTCTTTGTAGTTCTCCTTGAAGATGTCCTTCACATACCTCGTAAGTTGTATTTCTAGGAATTTTCTTCTAACTCATTTTGTGAGGGCAGCATCATCCTGATACCAAAACCTGGCAGAGACACAACAAAAAAGAAAATTTCAGGCCAATATCTCTTAAGAATATCAATGAAAATCCTCAATAAAATAATGGCAAATTTAATCCAAAAGTACAGTAAAAAGTCTATCCATCACGATCAAGTCAGCTTCATCCCTGGGATGCAAGTCTGGTTCAGCATATACAAATCAATAAACATAATCTATCACAAGAGTTAGGTGTATGTTTAACTTTTGTACATATTAGGAAATCATTTTCTAGAGTGGTTGCATCCCATCAACAATGAAGGAGAATTCCAGCTGCTACATATCACCATCAAACGTTGGTATTGTTCATCTTTAGATTTTGTTCTGATGAGTGTGTCTTAACCTGGGCTTTACCAATATTGAGGCCCTTTTCATATAATTCTTAGCCATTTTGACACTGTGAAGTGTGTGTTAAAATTGACCACACATTTCAAATTAAGTTTGAAATGCCTTTTTTTTTTATTTGTAGGAGTTCCTTATTCTGTTGAGTAATATGACAAACACACACATGCAACAAAAATCTTTTCCCAGCCTCTGGCTTAACTTCTCATCCTCCTAATTTTATCACTTTATAAAAAAAAGGTTCTTAACTTCAGTGTAATCCAATTTATTGATCATTTTTTATTTTTCACATTTTTTGTTAAGAAATCCTTACTCATATTGAAGTCATAAACATATTCTCCATGTTTTATTTTAGAAGCTTTATTGATTTAGCTTTTACACTTTAGGTTTATGATGCATCTCGGATTCATTTCTGTATTTAATATGAGGTAGGAGTGAAGGTTCTTTTTTGTTTTTCACTGATATATCCAATTACCTTGGCACAATTTATTAAGAAGACCATTGATTCCTATAGAAATGCAATATTACACTCTTTTCATATCAAGGCATTATTTTAGTGTGGATATATTTTTGGAATTTCCATAATTCCACTGTTCTATCTTTGTGCAAATATTATACCTTCTTAATTACTACAGCTTTGGAGTAAGTCCTCCTATATGTTACAGCTCTGCTTTATTTCCTTGCTAATATCTTGGCTATCTTACATTCTTAAGTATATATTTTGAAAGCATTAGATTAAAAATGTATGGGAAAGTTTAAGTTTTATTTAGCCACTAACTACACATGACCTCATGAAAGACAATTTAACTTCCCTCTTTGTTTCCTCATTTGTAAAATGTGTAGTGCTTGAATTAGACAATCCCAAAGACTCTTGCATGTATGATTTTCTATCCCAATTTACACAGAAAGGGAAGGCAACTAACATTCATAAATAAACCACAGGAAACCTCCAATGAAAGGATGATGGCCTAAATGCAGACACATTTCTTTCTTCACAAATTATATTCTACATTTAAAATAATGCATTTTGAAACTGGGTTTAGAGACCACTTCTTTAATATAACATCAACAGATTTGTAAATTCGTTGTATTTCTAATTGTCTCTTTAAAATGGCAAAACAAAATGCATTGCTTTTATTGGAAGTAAAATTTTGATAATATTGAAAACATTGGCCAACATATATTTCTCTATTACTAGTACATAAATGAAAGCCTGCAACAATTGGCATCACTTTACCTCTCTAAATAGAATCTTTAACCTCAAACCCACCCTCTCCATTATACCAGGCTTATACCACAACATCACTCTTTGTTTTGCTCTCAAAATTATCCTAATTTCTCTTGCCTAAAATATTCTCCCACTTTATTTTCAACATTTTTCACTTAATAGTTTCTTTATAAATCACATCTGCTTGTGTTTCTTAAGTTTTTCTACTCATTTTTTCACTTTGTGCTCATTTGCCTGCACTGCATTATATAGTCTATGTCTACACACAAATTTATTAAACATTTTATTCTCATCTCCCCACTTAGATTCTAAGCTTCTTCTCTTTTGAATGGTCAGATATGAAATACTGAGTTTAGTATTATGCAAGTATACCTAGGTCATTGGGAACAAGACTTAGGTTGTGAGTGACTTCTCTGTGCCAGTCATGTGTTCTCTCATTTCACAATAGCCCTGTGGTGTATATTAGTCTCATTTTTAAAGTAAGGAAATGATGTTTATTAAAATTGGGTAACATGCTCACTGTCACTTCTAGCATCTGAGCCTTTTCTTCCATCATGGAAATAGGGATGCTAACAAATTGTCTCAGAAGGCACAGCTGACGATTGGGATGGGGAGGACAACATCCTACAAGGCACTGTCTAGGAACAAAGGAGTGCTTCTCATCAGAGACAAGAGGCAGTAGGGCCAGAAAAGCAGACTAAGCAAGAGGTGATACAATGAGGTCAAGCTCTAGGCTGAGAAGTGTAGGATAGATGCCAAAGCCAGAGGAGCAGAGACTGAAACAGGAGATACGATGGAACAGAACCTGGTTTGAAATGCAGAGATTGGACTGAAAGAGGGAGGATGTACAGCAACAGAAAAGGCAGCAGGTGATTGACAGGCATTTGCTGGATACAAAAATTAATAAATAATGAATAACTTATAAAGGATAAATGAGAGAGAGGCAACAAAACCATATTTAAACATTTGCAATCTGGGTAACTGACAAATTATTAGTACAATTTAATAGAATTAGAGAATTCAGAAAAAAAAATGGAAGCTTGAGTAGTGGATATTGAAATGCATTTTGGACAGGGGAAATCCAGCCATGAATGTTTAACAGGCAATTGAAAATGTATGAAGCTCAGAAGAAAAGTTGATACTGGAGTTTGCAGCTTACAAAATGCTTTACAATGTTTTCCCTTATTCTCTAAAATAACTAATAAAGAAACTGAGGTTGAGAAAAGTTGAGTTACTTGCCTGAAGTGGCACAGTTAATGGGTGGATAATCTAGAAATCAAATTCAGGCTCCTTACCACAAAGTTCAGTGCTCCTTTATTACATTTTACTGCCTTTCATATAAGAATGAGCAAATCATCCAAAATAAAGAGGGTGTCAGATAATATGATTCTATTTGGGCTGCAAATACAATAATGCCTTATGCTAACGTGCATAGCTTAGGTGACAACGAACTGAAATTTATCAAAAACAAGTTGACCTCTCTCTTGGTTAAGTATCTTTTTTCATTCATTCCAAGAGTTGCTTGCTTATTGCAATTTGCCTGCTGGTGTGGACATAGCTGACAGCATCACCTGCTGCCAAAAAAGTAAATGTGCTGGAAGCTGTTAAGTGGATTAAAACTTTGTGCCACCAAGTAGTGCCCAACAACATAGTCTGAAATTCCACCTCAGCCAAAGATGTTCCTAAAAACCGTAAAACAAAAAGCAGAAGAAAGAACATTTTAGGAGAATTTATGAGATAGAAGATCCAAAGTAATTATACAATAGACAAGAGAAGAAAAGAAAATTTGTGAAATAGCTGGAAGCCAAAATTGAGAAAAGAAAAATCTCTGTGAGAACTGCTAGTTTTATAAAATATTCTGAGAGTTTAAGAAGGGGTAAATTAAATAAATTATGCATTAGTTATAATTATGCTGCTGAGCTGGTATCCTTATTTTCTCCAAATTCCATCAATCAGTCAAAGGAAGTCACAGTGCAAGGTCAGAATCAAGGAATCTGGTCAGATTCAAAGTCACATTGCAATTGATGTAGACACAGACAGCAAGAACAACCGCAGTCATGTTGTTGTCAGCCTATGACTACAAATAACCAGTGGTTTGACTTCAGGAAGTTCATCTCTCTTGGCCTAAGTTTTTGTTGTTGTTGTTTTAGATGGAGTCTTACACTGTGACCAGGCTGGAGTACAGTGGTGCAATCTCAGCTCACTGCAACCTCTGCCTCCTGGGTTCAAGCAATTCCCCTGCCTTAGCCTCCTGAATAGCTGGGACTACAGGCACGTGCCACCGTGCCCAGCTAATTTTTGTAATTTTAGTAGAGACGGGGTTTCACTATGTTGCCCAGGAGGTCTTGATCTCTTGACCTCCTGATCCGCCTGTCTCCCAAAGTGCTAGGATTACAGGCTTGAGCCACCGTGCCCAGGCAGTCTCTTTCTCTCCAAGATACGGTTTAGGACTTGCTCTCTAGGATTCCTTACAGTCCTCTATTCCTAAGGCAACAGCTTTCAAAACTGTGTTACAGGCAAATTAGAGAATGTTTTTGTATCTCAAAAAAAAATCTACAAACAACATGACATGTAGTTACTTCACTATGTGTAAATCCACTTATTAAAAGGCAAAAATGCTGTATAGAACATAAAAAGTGAAATAGGAAGATGAAATAAAATCAAATGATATCAGGTTATGACTGCAAGTTGCAAATGATTGATGATTGCTTGTTTAGCTGTTTGCCAACACTAAACTGAACTGTCCACTTCATGGTCTAAATGGCCCAGCTTGGTACTGGATCATAACCAATATTCCACTTTGTAGATTTTTCTGCATCAATAATCCAGGGTGTGAAAGTGATCAATATTAGACTGTTAATATCATTTAAATAAATGGTTAATTGCTTCATCTTCTATTTCACCTGGACCATAAAGATTCAACCAATTTAATGAAGCTTAAACTTTAGCCAAGCAGACAGTAGGTGAAGGAAGTCAGTCACCAGCCAACAGTGCTTTCTATTTTAATATACAGATAAGCAAACTCTTATTAGAAACCCCAACTGCCAGAGAAGACAAAATGTTTTACTTCTCTGACTGATGGGGAAAAGTGGCTAAGATAGAAAGTGTTACTGTCCAGAAAAAAAAAAAAAAAAAAAAAATTCTATGAATGCTAAGGGAAAAAAAAAACATAAAGATTTAGTATTTTTTTCGTTAGTTTCACTTGCAAATATCTGTATGCACTGTTTTTCCTCAGGATACACAGTTGAAATGTCAAATTACTGGAATCTGGAGATTACTTTGATTAAATTTTGCCTTGCATAAAGCAGGCTAAAAGAAGTTAACCCTAATGGCCTCCACCAATAAGAAAGAATCTATCTGAATTTAGCACAAATAAAAACTTGTAATGCTCTATAGTCAGGCAAGAATGAGGAAATGCTCAGATCTAAATGGAGCTGTTGCTGTAAGGAAGCCATTTCCTTGATATCTGCACGATCATCATCTTAGCTGTCAGGCCCCCAGACAGCTGTCTCTTCAACTTCAGCAAATTAGACACCAAAAAGAAGACCTGAAAACCTAAAGCCTGCTAAGCCTGTACATTGCACACAGAGGCCAGGCAGAACTATATTTAGGACTAATATTGAGAGTTCTGGGAAGTTTTTGTTTGTTTTCTGTGTTACTGTTGTTTTTAATTTGCAGGGAAGCCTGGATGGTAGAGTGATCAGTGTACACATCTTAGGTAGAGAAGTTACTAAGTAGATGTGTAAAGGTAAAACCTAATTCATTAAAACCTGGAGTATTCATTGAGTTGTTTACTGCTGAGCGATGAAGAGCAATCCACACACAGTGCAGTCTTTATTTTTTCAAAGTAGAAACTCCCATAATCTACATTATGTTAACAAAAGGAAATTGCAAAACAAAACAAAGTGTTTTGGAAAATAAACTCATTTTCTTTGCATTCCTCTTTCCATTGCTTCTGAAAATGTTTGAAAATCAGTAGCATTCTAAAATTTACATTCCCATTTCCCAAATTGACTTTCTTCTTTTTTCTGCTCCCAATCTTTGGGTATATTTGTCACCTTCTGTTTCTGTAACTGATGGCTGAAGACCTAGCATTGCATCTGCAACAAGCACCCTGACTATCTTCATGAATATAAGTTTACAGAAATGCCCATAAAAAATAATAGTAAGAGATTACAAATATCACATCCCTGTTAAATCAGCTTGACTTCCTTCATCCCTTCATGGTTCTGGTATGTCAACAACACTTGACAAGGTGAGGTTAAACTGCTTGCTCTGCTCATGATCTCATTCCCTCCCACTATCTCTTTCAGAATAACGACCTTGTACTATCAGCTGATGAATTTTCAGCTTCTTTGCCTCTACCTGTTCTATCACTGCCATCTACATCAGCTCAAACCATTCCTGTCTTTAAAAAATACCCTCTGTGACCTTAAGCCTTCCTCCACTATCATTCTCTTTTTCCTTCCCCAGAAAGCCATGTTCTTGCAAAGACTAATTTATAATCACTTGGTCACAACATTTATTGTTCAATCTACCATAATTAGAATTATGTCCCTTCATTCTATGGAATGGGATTTGCTGAGGGTTATTAACAATTCAGATTTTTCCAATCTAATATACTCATTGCAGGCATCATCTATCTGGAGCTGGTAGCACAGCTGAGAGACAGCTTCTTTACTCCTGGAGCTACCTCCTCCCTTGAATGGATAAACCCTTCTCTTAGTCTTCTGCAGTCTTTTTGACCATTCATTCCCAGTCTTCCTTAAGGCCTCAATGCAGCCGCCTCTCAGTCTACTGCTTAACAATCCAAGACCACCACTGCTGTCTATCTCGCTCCTTGAGCCCCCATCTTTGAAACCAGTCTTTGAAATCCTCCCTTTACTCTGGCAGTCTTTTCCTCACTGGTCTTGTTGCCTCTATTCTCTTTCACATCTACTTCATCTGTTCCCTCACTGTCAGCATGATCTCTTAAAATATGATAAAACTACTTTCATTTAAAACCTTTACCCTCCTTCATGGAACTCCTTATCATGTTCCCTTAGCACACATTTCCCCAGCAGCAACCCTGAATAAGAATTTGCACGCTGATAGTTTATTTGGGAGGACAAAGAACACCAGTAAAGGAATGGGGAACTGATACAGAGACAGAAAGGCAGGGAAGACTAGAGCTTAATCCTGCTAGAATATCCTGGGGAATTAAACTCATGTCTCCTAGTTATCCTACTGAAGGGGAAAGGTTCTGGGATACATATACAACAACTCTTGTCAGTCTGTTTCTGGGGATGGGGGAACTCACTTCCCTCAGCACTTCCGGACTGCCACGAATGGCCAGAGAACCTTCTAGAGATCCAACAAAGCCCAAAGGCAGAGCTTGAAGTTGGCCCTGGAGCACAGTGAACTGGGAAAGGTACAGGGATATGGTGAGACTCTGACAGTCTCTCCAACACATAGCTCACGAATTTTATTTATGTCACATTATCTTATGCATCTCTAGAATGCCCTTCTCCTTGCTCACTGGTCAACACCTGATATTTTAACAACCATCTCAATTGTTACCTCTGTCACAGTGCCTGTCCTGACATTCCCATGGGTACTAACCAATGCTTCCCTTGAATACCTATGTGCTATACTCATGATTGCATTCCCTCCTGCTGTATATATATCAATACTACAGCCTGAACATTTCCCTGCAAGTCATGTTCGTGTATGCTGCTAAATAAGCCTTTGGTGGCAAAGCAGTGAATTTAGGTCGCAGAAACTCCAAACATAAAAATAAGATTACGTATTTCAGGTGAGTAATTACTTTTGTAACTATTTGTAGCAAAGTTGCCTACTATACTGATTTGCCTTTTTGATCAAAGTAGACCCTTGAACACATGATTAAAATTCATAGGAATAAAAGTCAAACAATAGACTTGGACATTATAAGAAGAGTTTCATACCAAGAGTTAAAGCATTTTATAGGATTTTGAATTATATTTTGCCCTTTGGAAACACCCACTTTTGTGACATAATAAGAAAAATGCAACAATCAAAAATGTTGACATAGTTGGCTAACCCCACCCCTACCCACACACCCACACTACATACAAGACAATGATGGTATAGCCCCAAAGAAACTCATGGCTCTGGGGCAGCCCTACTTCACAAGGGCTGATGATAGTCCTTAGTTAGAGGATGACATGCATTCTGCATTTCATTTATGCAAGACAGATCAGGGTTATTTCAGTAAAATGTATTAAAAAGCAGGTTGTGTGAAAATTGCATGTTGCTATAGCAAACATCACTTGGATTATATTAAGGAGGAGTCTCTGGAGGTGAGAAGCTTGTCAAATTATTACTGTCAGAACAAACAGATCAACATGGCCTCTTGAAGCCAAAGTCAAAAACATTAACTTGAGGAAAACCAGATAACAAGGGGAGTAATTACAATTTTTTTAATGTAATTACCTCATTTTTGTGTTGGGAAGGCATATTTTGAATTAATTTTATGGATTCTCAGGCCCTTCAAGGTACAGTAGAAAGAACGTTAAACTTGCAGTAGAAGATTGTATTAGTCCCTTCTCATGCTGCTATAAGAAATACCTGAGACTGGGTAATTTACAAAGGTCAGAGTTTTAATGGATTCACAGTGCCACACGACTTGGGAGGCCTCACAATCATGGCAGAAGAAGAAGGAAAAGCAAAGGAGCATCTTACATGGCATCAGGCAAGAGAGAGTGTGCAGGGGACTCCCCCTTAAGAAACCATCAGATCTTGTGAGATGTATTCACTTTCACGAGGACAGGATGGGAAAGACCTACCTCCAGGATTCAATTACTTCTCACTGGGTTTCTCACATGACATGTGGGGATTATTAAAATTCAAGGTGAGGTTTAGGTGGGGACACAGAGCCAAACCATATCAAGGACCTTGGCACCTACTTGCCTGCCATCTCATTTCAGTCGTAGCATAATACCTTCCTTTTAGGAACTGGTCAAGGATCTAATGTTAAGCTGTCTTTTTTCAATGTCCCATCTCAAGTCCAACCAAAGCAAGTGACACTAAGTAGGGAAAGTGTAAAAGGATGGTATGCAACCTCACTGCACATTAGAAGCAAGTGGGAAACTCCTAAAACCTATGGATGCCTGGACCCATCCAAGATTAATTAATAGAGATTAGGCCTAAGAATTTTAAAATTTCCTCCAGGTGATTCCAATGTAACTTCAAGTTTACGAACCACTGACCCAGCAGCATAGGCATCGCCTGACAACTTGCTAGAAATGCAAATTCTTGGGGACCATCCCAGACTCATTGAAACCAAACCTCTGTGGGTTATTTCCAGAAAGCTGTGTTTTAATGACTCTCCAGGTAGTACTAATACTGAAATTTGAGGACCCATGTCCACCCTATCTTCACTGATTCTTTATCTGCATGTTTTTATTCCATATTCTAGCTCCCCAGAGAAACAGCTAATAACTGCACACAGATATTATGCCTAACTTTATACTTTTACTAAAGTTCACTATAGAAACTCAGTGAAAAGGGTAGGCAATATATGATTTAGAGTTCAAAAGCCATAGATTCCACACCAGCTTTGCCCTTTTGCTCTAGAGGTGACATTCAGAAAGTTCTTAAAGTCTCCAAGTGTCCGTTTCCTCAGCTTTAAATGAGAATAATAGTAATACCTATAGCAATGAGCTATTGGGAAGATAAAATCAGAATACCAATGTAAAGCTCTAGTATAATGTCTCATACATAACAGCACTCAGGAAAGACTGGTTCTGTAAAGAAACTTTCTGAAAAATTGAAAATACATAAATAAATAAAGTCTAGAAAAGATAGTATCAACTTAAAAAATTGTTCTCAGGATTTGAGACTAGAAAATACCTTGATCGTATCAACTTCTATTAGTCTATGAAAGATGTACAACAGCTCATTGTTTCTTTCCCATCAAAGGTAGTTAAGGGGAAGCTCAGAACTGGGCACCAAGCTATAAATTGGTCATCACTTTACTGGATTTACTTATTATTTTTTCATATTATATGCACTCATTTATAATATAATTTAGCTCCTCATTTTTAATGCTTGTTTCAAAGCAAACCTATGTATTATTTTGAGAAACCACAAATCCTTTTGAAATGAAGGCAAAATATAAAGTAATGAACGAATGATTAATTGTGTTGCCTTAGAAAAATCAAGAATCATGGAATACTATGCAGCCATAAAAAAGAATAAGTCCATGTCCTTTACAGGGACATGGATGAAGCTGGAAACCATCATCCTCAGCAAACTAACACAGGAACAGAAAACCAAACAATGCATGTTCTCACTCATAAGTGGGCGTTGAACAATGAGATCACATGGACACAGGGAGGGGAACATCACATATAGGGCTCTGTTGTTGGGGAGGAGAGCAAGGGGAGGGATAGCATTAGGACAAATACCTAATGCATGTGGGGCTTAAAACCTAGATGATGGGTTGCAGGTGCAGCAAACCACCATGGCACACATACACCTATGTAACAAACCTGCACATTCAGCACATGTATCCTAAAACTTAATAAAATAAAATAAAATCAAGACCCACTATCTCCATATCTCATAAAAAGCTTTGAATCCATTTCACAATATTCATTTTTGGGGTAAATTTTGTTGCTAGAAAATTTACTTTCAATGGTCCTTCTGTAACAGAAAATAGTAATATTCACTCTTTTAAAAAAATAAAGTAGAAAAAAAAAATCATTTCTGCCAACCCACCAGATTTCACAGCGGTAATCTGGGTGAACCACAAATTAGTTTGTGTGTGTATGCTTCTTCAGTGTTTCCCTCTGTGTATATTTTAATTGAGATTATTAAAGTAGATAAATGTGCATTTTTTATTTTATAGTTTGTATAGCTCTGTATGTAGTATTCTTTGTCTATACGTGTGTTTGTATTTAAGGATATGTTTACATTTTTCTACCTCTAAATGATGGAATTGTAGATTTAATTTTTTACTTTCTAATTGCTGTATTTTCAATTTTTTTTGAAACAGTATGTGTTAATTTTTAAATCAAGGGAAAATACAGTTAATTTAATGCTTTTCAGAATTTCCCATTAACATAATTTCCATTCAGGAACAAACTAGAGAACAGTTTGAGAATGTGTGATAGTTGTAATTGTCCCGGTACTCCTATTCAGATGACAAGCCTGATTCGTTCTCCTGCAAAGAACGTTTCTGTGTACCACTGTCTGGCTTGGACTTTAGGAGCTGTGATTCTCTGCCCATGTTTTCACAAAAGTAATTCTCCACTCATACATGCTGAAAACTCTCTGCCTTACTATATGCAAGGTGGGTGAATATTGCGTGGCATATGGAAAACTCTATTGTTTTGTAAAGAATATGAGAGAAGATCATTTAGGAACAAAAATGCTATTAATTATTCTGTCTGATATACAGGTAAGATTTATGTGAGTTTAACATTGTCTTTTTCACAGCTGTGCTAACCCTGACCCAGAATTCTGTGTAGTGACACAGGAAATAATAGATTGTTAGATAAAAGGCTGATCGTGCATCTCCACATCTAGTTTTTGCCAAACTTTTAAAACTAGGCCAAATATCTACTGTTTTAAAAAGTTGTCATATTATAAGTGAAAGCTCTAAAGAAAGGCTTTTGTTTTATAGCCTAGATGACTGAGTGTATCTAACATGTTTGTATGTAAATGTAGTGGTATGGGTACCATTGAATCAATGTTCAAATTGCATAGACACTTCAAAGACAGTAATATGTTATTGTAACATAGAATTAAAAAAGGCAGTTCAGACTAAAAGTTTCCACAGAAATATTCGGTGGAAAACTGACAAACATTCTTAGTTCCTTAAATTTGCCTTAAAAATAAACCTACAAAATGTGGATCAAGTAGAGGACAAAATATATGGCAAGGAAATAATATATTAAATATGTAATACTTTCTGTCTCTGAATATTTAGAATTAATAATTTTGCCTATAAAATGGTTATAAAAATTGTTTAGATAATTAAATTTATTTATCTATAATTTTAGACAATGGTAAGAATACATTTTTAGCTTAACTAATCTGTAGATTCCTCTTCCTATTATCAAAAGCAAAAGCTCCTAAAAGCAAAAGAAAGGAAAGGAACAGGGAGGGAGGAAAGAAAGAAAGTGCATGCTATTGTCTGAATGTCAATGTTCCCCAAAATTTGTGTTGGGACCTAATATCCAATGTGATAGTCTTAAGGAATGTAGACTTTAGGAGGTGATTAGGTAACCTCTGAAATAGGATTAGCACTTTTAGAAAAAATCATGAGGGATCCTGTTTGGCCCTTTTGTCAAGTTAGGACACAGAGAAAGTGCCATCTATGAGAAACAAGCCCTCGTCAGACACTGACTCTGCTGGCACCTTGATCTTGGAGCTTGCAGTCTCCAGAACCATGAGCAACAAATTTCTGTTGTTTATAAATTCCTCAGTCTAAGGTGTTTTGTTACAGCAGCCTGAATGGAGAGAGCAAAAGAGGGAAGGAGAGAGAGACAGATTGAGAAAGAGAGAGGAAAGAAGGAAGGAAGGAAGGAAGGAAGGAAGGAAGGAAGGAAGGAAGGGAGGGAGGGAGGGAGGGAGGGAGGGAGGGAGGGAGGGAGGGAGGGAGGGACAGAGGGACAGAGGGAGGGAAGGAGGGGGAAAAACAAGGGAGAGGGGGCGGGGCAGAAAGGAAGAAAGGAAGAGGAGAAGGAAGGAGGGTAGCAGGGAAGAATCGATTTCTTTTTTTTTTGACATGGAGTCTCAGTCACTCTGTTGCCCAAGCTGGAGTGCAATGGCGTGATCTCTGCTCACTCCAAACTCTGCCTCCTGAGTTCAAGCAATTCTCAAGTCTCAGCCTCCTGAGTAGCTGGGATTATAGGTGAACACTACCACACCCAGCTAATTTTTGTAGAGACGGGGTTCCATTATGTTGGCCAAGATGTTCTCAATCTCCTGACCTTGTGATCCACCCACTCAGCCTCCCAAAGTGTTGGGATTACAGGCATGAGCTATCGCGCCTGGTCAACTGCAAGACTTTTTATGATCTAATCCCAAAGGGCCTTCGCCATCCCAGGGTCACCATCTGCCCTGAACATTTAATGCCCGCCATATCAAATTCCTTTTAAGGGTCTCTAAATGAACCAACTTTCTAAATTTTCATGTTTTTGCACATGCTGCTTCTCCTTGTAGAGTATTTTTACATCTTCCTCATTATTTATTATCTAACTTCAACTACTTTTTCAAAATCAACTTACAAGTCACTTTTTCTGTGACACTTTCTCAGGCTCCACTATGTTCGTATGCAGTTGATAGCTTTCTCTTAGTTTGCCATGGTACCTGGGCATATCTCTTATCATAACACTTTTCAAATAATATTGTAGGTGTGCATGCTGTTGGCCCACTTTGAAGAATGAGCTACCAGAAAAAAGAGGTTGTATTTTATTCTTATTGCAAATCTCAGAGCCCAACAGTATCTAACACTAGTAGGTGCTCAGTCAAACTTTGATGAGAGGAAGAACATAAAGTCAGCTGAGCAAGAAGACAGAGAGCCCAGATGCAGATAGAAAACTTCAGTGTCATGTTTCATTCAGGGGAAACCATTCCCAGGGCAATCACTAATTAATAGCAGGCATTTGGTAGAGGCATGTTGCTGAGAGAGAACCCCTTTAAAAATTGGAATGATAGAAAGTTTTTAGTTCCATATGCACTGACAAATTTCTTGAGCAAAAGCTGAGAACTGTCTGCTTATAGAAAGAGGAACTTGAAATAAGGAAGTGACATCCCAGGGTGAAATCACATGTTACTTAAGAAGTTCAGCAGAATTTTAGCAGTAGAAAAATTTAACAATTGAAACCAACCTGAAATAGAATTCTTTTCTTAGTTCCAATTGGCTATATATAACCATTTACTCATAAGGCAAAATTGGAAATTAATATTAGAAATACCTGACATTCCATTTATAGTAATTATGCTGGGTTTTATTATATATTGAGTTGCTGTTCCCAATCCATAATTATTCTTTTTTTTGAGATGGAATCTTGCTCTGTCGCCAGGCTGAGAGTGCAGTAGTGTAATCTCAGCTCACTGTAACCTCCGCCTCCTAGGTTCAGGCGGTTCTCATGCCTCAGCCTACCAAGTAGCTAGAATTACAGACATGTGCCACCACACCCAGCTAATTTTTGTATTTTTAGTAGAGACAGTTTTTGCCATGTTGGCCAGGATGGTCTCAATCTCCTGACCTCACGATCTTCCCGCCTCAGCCTCCCAAAGTGCTGGGATTAGGTGTGACATAATGATTCTTAACTAACCATTTTGTTGTTTGTGGTCTTATAAAACCTTCAGTTCAAAGAAAACCTGACTATCACAATCAAGATTCCAGGCCCCAGAGTGAGGGACACCAAGTGAGCAAGAAGCCTTAGTAATGATTTCTGTAACAACATTTATCCCAATGACACATTACATTTGTACTCTCTTAGACCTTGTAAAAGGGATATTATTAAAATTGCAAAAAGGTAAACGTAGATGGATCTAAATAATTAAGACAGAGAAGATAAGGTTAGCATCTGAGGCTGCAGGTGGGATGGATTTCAGCTGAGCTGAGGAAAGAATTTTTAGGAGCTGAAACCAGAGCAGAAGCAAACATTCTATGAGAAGGGTTATGGCAAACGTGGGAAAGAGGATGTTTAAGAAGTGTTCCAATTTTCATTTTCACATTCTCAGTGTTCTCACTCTGGTTTTTTGTGACACCAGACTGATAGGTCTTCCAAAGCAGTACCCAATGTGGGACTTTTGTTATGTTATCACTTACTGTTTTAAATGTTTTCAGATTTATTGTGATCTCTTTTGCTATACCAAATTTATGCAGAATTCTTGGCAAAGATTAAAGTGGACTTGCCCACAGTCCCCTCCATTATCTGTCCTCTAACTTTTAGTACAGACCACAGAACAATGGTTGAGAACACAGATGTGGAGCCAGACCGCCTGGCTTCCTGTGTGTGTGACCATGGGCAGCTGTATGCTTTGTATTCTTCATCTGTCTAATGGGGACAATAAAGCTCCTCCCAGGCTTGTTACAAAAATGAGTAGTTACTATTACCTCTAAGTGAAGGTCATAGATCAGTTCCTGGATCATCACAAGGCCCTCTGTGTGCTTGCAAAATAAATAAATAGCTCAACTTCAGGTAGGTAAAGTGAAGCCTTGAGTAAACTGTTCCTCCACCTTGAATAAAGAGACCATTAAGGAATGCCCAGCATGTGCCTTAGTCACATCTGCTCATCCCTCTGGGTAAAGCCAACAGTGATACTAGGAGAATAGATACCGTTACTGCCTCCAACCCAGAACTGAATAAAGAGGACAAGGAAGAATATCAGGGCTCCTATTACCTTACCCTTTATTTTTGCAAATAAAGGAATTGAAAGAGTTTAAGGAATTTTCTGAAAGCCACATCGCATGCCTAATATCAGAGTCACAAACCCATTTATTGTGACTATCAGCTTAGCACCCTCCATTACAGTAAGTCATTAGAGTAGTTATGACAGGAAAGCAGAAGAAATGCCAGGGGCTCTGTGAAGAAATACCATGGAGATGCTACAGGTAAAGAAAGGAGAAGCTGGGGCCCCAAAACATAACTTTGTCTACCAACTCTGCCAGAACATCTCAGATTGGCTTAAGCAAGTAAGTTTTCACAACTTTTTCATCAGCCAATAGAACAGTTTATGAATGTCTTAAATACATTTAACTATGTTTTTGCTTAATGGATAAGAAAATGCATTTCCATTTACAGAAACTGAAAGTAACCTACTTGAAAACTCAGTCCTCAGCTTTACAGTTTGCCTACGCTCTGTAGGAATACATAATTTTGGTTTCTTGATTTGCCTTTGGGAATTCCTGAAGTGAGTCTGTTTACTCATGTATTTCAGCATCTAGCCCAGTGCACAGCACTCAGTGAATATTTCTGATTTCCTATTTCAGTCTATATCAGTGGCCCTGAAACTTTACTGAACATCAGAATCACTTGGGAGAACTTATTAAAAAGGTGGATTCCCTGAATACAACCCCCAGAGGAGAATGACCCAGCAGGCCTGTGGGGCATTTTTAACAAGCTGCTCTTGATTCTGAGGAAGGCAGTCTTACATAATGTCCAAATTAGAAATATAAATAATAAGCTCATATCAATTTGTCACCTTTATCATTTGAGCCAAAATTTCCCCCACCTACACACGCCTCTCAACACCATTTACAGGTGCTCTCTAACTCACACGCCTCAGGGATCCCAGCAGCACCATGTTTTTGTAGCCAGAATTCTAATGAAATGTAAAAGTAGTATTCTCCTCATGCAAAACTTCATTCTGTCAACTTTTTCTCAATTATTGGTTTTTTTTTTTTTTTAGTGAGACTTAATTTGAGAGAGCTGCTTGGAGAAATGTTGAAGGGCTAAATTTGACATTTTCGGTGTAGTAGATTTTTGACCTCCTGGACTAGAGACTTAATCAATATATCTTCAAGTCTATCTCTTTTCTTGTTTTCAAATACTTTAAATTAAGACAATGATCTCAGAGTTGGGCTCATATCATGAGAGGCAAGGTGACTACAGAGCAATTATATGAATGACACTAGCCTTTAAGGACAGGTTTCCACCAAACGGTTGTCTGGGGTCAATATGAGACATTCTGAAAACAAGTGATACTTCACATGCCCACAGATACACATTTAGGCCCCAATTCTCTAAATTCAAAGGTCTTTGTGGTTCCAGTGCTCACCTCTGAGGGCGTTTTTTGCTTGTAGATCTGACTCTTACAACAAGTGACAAGATTATGGCTGGGACTCAAGTCTGAGCCGTATGTGGAAAATATCATTATTTTCCATTTTCCTCCTTTGGAAATATTAATTAAAGAAAATATGTTTGGTGGTTTAATTATCATCGAAAAGTAATTAAGAGAGACTGGGTGCATAGAACCACAGTAGGAATTAGATAATATAAATTAAACTACAGAAAAGTCATATCTTTGGACGGTTATGCTGTACACAAAGTAAAAGATGCACTGGCCACTGATAAGTACGTAAATAAGAGAGAACCTAATATTATAAACGTAAATACAGAGTCAAGTATCTGTTGAGTGGATGGACGACAAGGAAGTTGTGGATTTACTACTTTCCTTATACCCTCTCCAAGTTCCAAAGCATGACCTGGCACACTTGAATCCATCCATATGTGCTTAAAGAGACCACCTCTATTGTTATTTCAAGGAAAATGTTTTAAGACTTGAGATATTATAGAAGCCTGAAGGAATAGTAAAGGGAAAAAATTAATTGGAGAACAAAGTGATACAGTCTGCCCAAGCTTGGATGAAAATCAAAGTCACATGATGTATTAGTCCATTCTCGTGCTGCTAATAAAGTCATACCTGACACTAGGTAATTGATAAAGGAAAGAGGTTTAATGGACTCACAGTTTCACATGGCTAAGGAGGCCTCACAATCATGGCAGAAGGTGAAGGAAGAACAAAGGCTCATCCTATGCGGCAACAGACAGGGTGTGCGGGAGAACTGCTGTTTATAAATTAGATCTCGTGAGACTTATTCACTATGATGAGTACAGCATGGGAAAAACCCACCCCCATGATTCAATTGCCTCCCACCAAATCCCTCCCCCAACACATAGGGACTATGGGAGCTACAATTCAAGATGAGATTTGGGTGGGAAAACAGCCAAACCATATCACATGATATTCATTGGTATGTAAACAGAACCAATAATCAGCTAACAATGATAAGCCTTGTACCAAGAAAATGCTAAAAAGAAGTATATAGGGCTCATTTTTAAGGAACTTACAAACTATTGGTGGTGAAGACAACAAAAATGCATATGGATTGCAAAAGTGTCAGAAACAGGTATACGCATATAACATAGTATAGTGGCAATAAATTTCTAAAAATTAAACAAGTTTGGACAGAAATAAGTGGTCTGGTTTCATGAAAAAGGGTGTGGGCGATGTTTTACATGAGGGCAGTGGCAAATCTGAAAGTAGGAAAATAATATGGCAAGCAGGATGGCTAATAGTTTATGTTTGGCTGCAGACGGGAGGTGAGAGCAGTGCTCAACACAAAATAAGAACAGGAAGGTACAGGATGAACAAAGAGAGTCAGAACATTTTATTTTGATGCAAATTGAAACTAGGAGTTCTTTTAAAGTTATTTAAAGACAGTGATCTAATCAAAAGGATGATTGCAGAAGATCATTCCTTTTACTTATAATTGGAGGGAAAAAAGGAAAAACGAAAAGAGTTGAGGTCTGCTGACATTTTTAATCCATTAATTTTAAGGCATCCGAGGAGGACAAAGTTAGATCAAAAACTTGAAAGAAGTTCACAACATTTCATCAGATGCCCAGGAGGTCTTGGCAAGAAAAGTGAGGACACCTCTGCACCAGATCATGTCGCCTGATTGAAAAAAATAAAAAACACCAAAAAAACCTCTTCTTCCATGGAAGCAAATAATGTGTTCCACTTCTGCCAAGGTCATTCTGCATATACAGATGGCTTAGGTGGCTCAGTGTAGTTAACTCCTCTCCTTTGGCAGAGGAACAGAGATTTCCATCACATCTTTTTCTGCTCACTGATAGCTGGCCCCCAGCCTTGCTTCATCTTGACACTTTGGAAAAACTGTGTTGTTTGTTGTTGTGGTTATTTTGGTTTCTCTAATCTTAATGTCTTTGATAACAGTTATCAGTGGCAACATATAGATGAAGCCAATTCAACATTACCTCGAAGAAATGAAACGCTTCATCTTTGTCTCAATTGCCAAAGTTAGGTGGCTGGGAAAAGTCTGTTAACACAGCTCCCCTTGGCTGGGATTCACTCCAGTGTTTGTAATTTCTCTGAAGACCCATTGAGCAACCTGGCCTGAGTTTGAATTTGTGCAAAAAAGCCTCTAACCAGGTGAGTTGCACATTGTTTCCAGCTCATTAGAGATGTTTTGGACAACTTTTTTAATGAGGTTTGACATTTGACTACCATGGCATATGTGTCTTTCTCTACCACATCACCCTCCCCCCACTCTCTGCTTCCTTTGCTCTTGCTCGGTTTTGTGAGTGAATCATCTGATCTATGCCTTATATGACCATGCTCTAGTTTGATTAATCTCTCTCATCAACACTCCTTCCTGAATCCTCTGATTAAATCTGGTCTTCTCCCTCCCCCCTTCCATAATACATGGGACCTTTTAGCAGCTATTAATTATTTAAAAGAACGTTACTTTCTATCATGCTCAAGTTGGTTGCTACAGTTTTCTGTCCACCACATGGCTTCTATTAAAAATTATTGAACCCAATTAAGAAAGACTTTCAAGCACCAAGTTCGAAAAATCTATAGAAGATATTCTTTTCCTGTTACATTGACAAACTTGATAGGTTGGGGGAGGAAATAGGTACAATATGCCTCACCAAAATACACCTCTTCATTCTATCCTAAATGGCATATGGTACTCACCAACAGATTGAGAAAGTGTTATTTAAATCAAATTATCAGCAGGTGACTGTAAAATTTCTAGGGGTCATTCCCAAGGAGGATTTTACTAATGGATATTTCTGATCCAAGCAGTCAAAATTCTGGCAAAATTCTACATATGTTAGTCTATTATAGAATGTTATTTTAAAATTAACCCAGTTAATGAATTATTGGAAAGTGACATAATAAATTAACTAGTTGTTTGGCTCAAAACAAAACAAAACTGGTTGGAATGATTTTTCATGAATTTGACTAAATTAAAGGAAAGTTTGGTCATGGTATAGATAGGGTCTTTAGTAAATCTGCTCACTAATTAATTTTCTGATGGTGATGAATTAGCTGATAGCAGCTAAAAATAAGACATGACCTTTATAAGCTGAAATCGCCTGTGGGTCTAAAGAGGATGAAGTAATAATATAGTACCAGGTGCTGCTCACATCAATTAGCTAGAAAAAAAATAAAATATCCAGAGAGAGTTAGACTGACTTGTCTAAGCCAGATATGCATCTGAAGTCAGAGCTGACCCCACTTCAAACCTGGCATAATAATGTGGCAATGTAACTAAGAGAAGCATGGCTCTTTGCTGTATTAATAGAAAAACAGCATGTCAGAAAATAAATAAATTCTCATTAACACTTTCCAAGCAGGGCTGATATTCAGCTAGTAAGCATCAGGGTAGCATTCAGGTAAGAGTGTTTGAGCTGATTGCTTGATGTCCATCAGTGTTAAATATTTAAGATTTTGTGTATATGAAGGAAGTTAGTATTAAAATAGGATATTATTTTGATACTGATTAAGGGAAAGCATGATCGCTGTAAAGTTTACTGAAGATATGGACTCTACTCTTGCCTTTTTCCTTAATAAGTGCCTAGTGCAAGTCATTTCTAACCCTTTGTTTCAGTACAGAAAGTTGGACTAAATAATATTGATGATCACGTCTAACTCTAAAATAATGACTCAAGGAAACCTAGTCTCTGAATTTTTCAAGCTGAATAATTTCAAATTTAATTTAAAATACAAAACAAGGTCTATGCCATTTATACAAGAATTGTGTCTTTAAAAAGCCATGAATCTTAGATATTTAGTAATATTTGACACTTCACATACTGCTATACATATGTGAATTGTATGCCTCTCCATAACAGTAAAAATATAAATGAATAACATAAAAATAAAACTTTATCATCACTTAAAAAACCAAGACATTGGTTGGAGACACTAATATGAATGTGCAATCATGCTTTTCTTTCTTCTTTTTTATTTTAAAATTTTATTTTATTTTATTTTTATTTTTTCAGACAAGGTCTCACTCTGTCACCCAAGCTGGGGTACAGTGGCACAATCACAGCTCAGTGTATCCTTGACCTCCTACGCTCAAATGCTCCTCCCACATCAGCCTCCCAACTAGCTGGGATTATAGGCATGCGCCACCATGCCTGGTTAATTTTGTGTGTGTGGTTTTTGTTTTGTTTTGTTTTGTTTGTTTCCGTTGTTGTTTTGTAGAGTTTTGCCCTGTTGGCAAGGCAGGTCTCAAACTCCTGGGCTCAAGTGATCTGCCCAATCACAGCCTCAAAGTGCTGAGATTTCAGGTGTGATCTGCGGCACCAAGCATTTTTTTTAAAACATCTATATTTATTTTTAATCTATTTAAGAGATTGTATACTTGGCAGGGGGTGAGGAGAAGTGACTACATTAGTTTGAATGAAGAGAGAAAAAGAACCCACCCAAAGTCAAATTTATAGAAAAAAAAATGTTTTACTTGCTTTTGATGGTTCAAATTATCATTTGTTAACCACATCTCATACCACTAGAAGGGAGAACATGCAGTACTGATGCCAAACAAGAACAGATATGGCCCATGACTTTCCTGAAAATACCATGGCGCACATTAGTATTAGTATAGATCTCATTGAATGTACGTAGAACTGTTTTAAGAAAAAAAAGCCTCTGCAGGCTGCTCCTCTCTGGTGCAGCTCATCTGCAAAGCAGAAGTGAAAAGTCTCCTGAGCTTTTCATAATCCCAGCTAAATGCTTTCTCAGGCATTTTCCACATATTGCTCAGAGGTGTGTTGATTAAACGAGACTTATTAGACTAATTGCTTTTTTTATAAGCACATATGCTAGTATACGAGATGGAGAGTGAAGTCAATATGAAGGAAAATAGTTCAGAGAGTAAACATTTGGTCAGCAAACTGATTCTCCCGACTTATTTCATCCATTATATCACACACACACACACACACACACACACACACACACACACACACACGTGCACACGCGCGCACACACACACACAAAAGCAATGTGATGAAGAATACCAAATAGAAAGAAACAAAATCAATTCTGGTTAGTAAAAATGCAAATTGCTTTTGAGATTCTTTCCTTTTTGAGATTAGAAGAGGTGAATGAGGAGAGGGATAATACATTTTTTACTTAAAAACGAAGAAGTACTAAACATGGGGGATTTATTTAACTTGAAAAGTCACATTACTGAGATTAGACATCTCTTTCTCAAGGTGCTCCTGGGAGATAATGGCTCTCATACCTATAATTTAGTGTAGGCATTGGTTTTGCCTGGTAACATAAAAATGGATTTGAGGGCAGAAGTGAATGCCTTCATCTCTATAAAGCACATGATGATTTTGAGAATAACTCTAGAATATATTTGTTCTTTTACATTATTGTCAATTCTAAATTTTAGGCAATAGACTCTGTATGAGTCTATTTTCTTTAAAACATTGTAAATTAAAGACAATTAAAAAATTGAAGCTATCAAATATTTTATCTATTCTGTAAATGAATAATTTAAAATATTATTCTCTCATGACTGTAATCCCAGAACTTTGGGAGCCTGAGGTGGATGGATCACTTGAGGTCAGGAGTTCAAGACCAGCCTGGCCAATATGGTGAAATCATATCTCTACTAAAAATGCATAACTTAGCCAGGCGTGGTGACAGGTACCTGTAATCCCAGCTACTCTGGAGGCTGAGACGGGAGACTCGCTTGAACCCGTAAGGTAGAGGTTGTTGTGAGCTGAGATTGCACCACTGTATAATCAAGGCAAAAAGAAAAATAAAAAAAGCATGAAACAGGCAGAAGAGTTAGAAAATGATTCTTCATTTGCATAATAGGTATGATATCTATATTGTTTTAAAATAAACTTTAAGGAAATAAGCAATGGTTAATATTTGTTTTCACTACTCTATATTTGCTTATCCCAGAAAAAATTACTAGAAATAGATAAATGTTGATTTTTAATAAACAGATGTTGAGCATACTCATTATCATCTTTGAATAAACCATGACCTCATCAGCAAACATTCCCAGCCTCTGCCCCTACCCTGCCTGTTTCCTCTCGAAATTTGGTCCACTACAATCTGTTTTTCACCTTCATTATATGATGATTGTAACCAAATTTTAGCCTCCTTAATCTAGTCTCTTTATGGTCAGGGAATGAAGTTATAAGCCCTTCTTGTCCTTCACCCCAGTCCTTGAGTCCCTGAGCTCTGTGTGGTGCCCGTTCCGGGTGCTGTAGCACACTTTGTACTGTCTCGTCTTGAGGCACTGAGCGTGTTTGTTCAAAGTCTACCTCTTCTTTGATGCTTCATTCTAATTCCACTTACTCCAAAAAGCTTTCCCAGATTTCTCCAGCTCAGAATAGCCGCCTCTCCAGCTCAGAAAGGCTGCTTCCCCAGCACTACAGGCCCTATGCATGTAAAAATTTTGCCTTGCCTTTTGATATCTATCAGGTGGTATTATATACTATTACATGCATTTTACATCTCAACTTTGCAATTAGACTGGAAGTTTTCACAGATACCATTTCTGAATGCCTACTTATGTGCTAAGGGGTATTTTAAGTTTTTACAAGAAACTGGCACAGTGGTTATCATCCGCATTCTACAAATGAGTAAATGAGGCACAAGGGTTGAATTACTTGCCTAGGACCATATAAATATTGTGTATTAGACCTAAATTGGAATTGTATGTATTTAGAAGACAGAGATCATTATTGGAATTTTTGCCTATCCCCTTGGCCACTTTAGTGGTGTTTTATGTACAGTAGATACTAAAACATTATTTTCAGATTGATTGGTTTTAAGCACTGACTTAAAACTGTCCAGGTTATTATAATAAGTAATGTTCCATGGTATCAACCAAAGCTAATATTTAGTGCTGTCTAACAGGGCATGGAATAGGTTGGCACTGGGCCAATACAATCAGTGATGGTAAGAAATATAATTCCTGGGGAGGAAAACAAAGGCTTACATGGATGACTGATCAGGAACATATGCTTTAGAAATAAACAATGATTTTGACCAAGACTATGTCTCTCCTTGAAATGCTACAGAACTGATGAGAAGAGACATTAAGATTAAGGATCATTCGAGAAGATTATAGCATTCTTTTCAGATTTCAAGAGCAAGTTTCAAACACACCTGGAAAAAAAAGTAGTCAATTAAAATGGCTGTGAATGGAGGTAATAATAAAAATAAGTAACAGCTAGAAAAGCATGGGCATATACCAATTGGGACAGACAAAGCAAGCATTCAGAACTGACACCAACAATGAAGAACTGGTCCAGCTGTCCCAGTGCATGTTAGCTGGGGATCAGTCCTGGTTATAAACTACGGGTTGGCTAAAATACTCACTGAACAAATTCTCCTTTCATCCCTCCAAATGGTTCAACTCTAGTCTGCTGTACTGTCCTATCCCTGGAATTATCAGACTTTGCAACTGTGTTACTTAGACCATTATGAACTGTTCAGCTATATTGATTACCTACTCTGAGACAGGCATTGTACTACTAACTCCATAGCCAAGACAAATTAAATACTAGTCTTAGCAGTGTATGTACAATTTTGCAGACTATTCACCAAAACTTAGGCTTGGTGCAATTACAGGAGTTTTTTTTATCACTGAAGGATGACGACAAAAAGTTTTCCTAACAAGTCTTTATTTTAGTTGGCTTCTCTCCAGTTGCAGACCCTGAGGCAAAGACTATATGCACACTTAGCTATGCTTAATCAACAGGTGTTATGGACTGAATGTTTGTGTTCCCCCCACATTTCCGTGTTGAAATCTAATCCTCAATGTGATAAAATTTGGAGGTAGAGCCTTGGAGAGGTATATCATATATGTATATAGGAGCTCATTAAGCATTAACTCACACAATCACAATGTCCCACAATAGGCCATCTATAGGCTGAGAAGCAAGGAGAGCCAGACCAAGTTCCAAAACTGAAGAAGCTGGCGTCTGGTTTTTGACGGCAGGAAGCATCCAGGACAGGAGAAATATGTAGGCTGGGAGGCTAGGCCAGTTTCTCTTTTCACATTTTTCTGCCTGCTTATGTTCTAGCCTGTCTGGCAGCTGATTAGATTTTGCCCACCCAGATTAAGGGTGGGTCTGCCTTTCCCAGCCCACTGACTCAAATGTTAATCTCCTTTGGCAACACCCCACAGACACATCCATGATCAATATTTTGTATCTCAATATGAACAAGCTGATATTCAGTATTAACCATCACAGGAGGTAATCAGATCATGAGGATGGAGCCCTCATGATGGGATTAGTGTCCTTAAAAAAGAGGCTGAGAATTCTTTCACCCTATTTCCCCCATATAAGGATGCAAGGAAAAGACAGCCATCTGCAACAAGGAAAAATTCAACTATGCTTACCTGAACTCAACTATGCTGGCATCCTGATCTCAAACTTCCAGCCTTGAGAACTTTGAGAAATGCGTGTTGTTAATTTGTTATAATTGTCTGAACTGACTCTACATTGTATTAGTAAGTTGATAGACAGAAACAAATTACACAAGTCTTTGGCAACCAGCCTGGAAGTCAACACCAGTAGGAACCTTCCAGTACTACCAAGAAATTCCTCTTTTTTTATGCTTTAGGTCTCTACTTCAAATTCCCAAGGGTAGTCTTGTAACAAAAAAGATAGTGGTGTTATTTCTACTGAAATAAAAAGAGGATCCATGAGGAAGGGTGACATTCTGATGATTTATACTGCAATCTTTTTACAAAAATTAAGAACTATATGTAATTACATAATAAATGTAGCTATTGTCAAACAAAAAGAGTGGAGATCTATATTTATTAAGGCAATAGGCTAGTAACCAAAAGAGAAGGAAGAACTCAAAGTAAAAAGCTTGTTTATTTCTATATTATTTTACATTAGCCTCAATATGACAAATTTTCTGCCTTCCAGAAATGTATAGGCTAATTTTATGGGACAGAATACACACAAAATGACCTTCCATGAGCATGCATGATAATTCATGATATAATTAGCAATTTTTACTTGTAGACTACAGAATTTCATCTAATTTATCCAAAATTATAAAGGGTTTATTTGCTGTTTACTTGTGCTGATTTTTGGATCCCCTAAAGACCACCAGAAAAACCCATGGATCAAACAAAGCTAAATTTACCATTTCTCCTGCACTAAAGAGTTTCAACAACTTGATAGCACATTAGTAGTATCACTGAAGGGGTATCCTCAAGGGAGGATAAATGTGAGATTTTAGGGCCCGGATATAGTCATTTTAAAGGAAGTCATCAAGTCAGGGAATTATTTGATTAGAATTTATAATAGGTGGGAATAGTAGGGCAAGGGCCTTAACATGAGCTTTGATAAGCCAGAGGTTAGTCTTGGTTTTAATTGTCTCACAATCTTATTTTCCAGAGATAAATATATACTGAAGCAAGCAGCTAAGCAATATTTGTTCCACATCAGTATTGCCTAATTCAGGCAAAGGGAATTATGTTGGCTTCAGTTCTCAGTAAATAGCCTATAGACTCAAAGGAAGGAAGAAACAACTGATTTCCAGAAGATTACAAACTGGCGTAACTTAAGGAATGCAATGGCATTAACCCCCCCAAAAAATCTCTAGGGATCCGCCCTCTGGATCCTCAGTTCTCACCAACTTTCATCCTTGAGTACCTTAGTTTGAGGATCAAATTCTCAGTAGGATGCCAGTAATTGGTCTAGTGTAAGCTATGTGGCCTGCACTGTGGTCAAGAGGGACAGGGTCTCAAGTTTCATTCTCCACAAAAGTCTCATGGAGAAGTAATTTCCCAAAAGAAGAGAAATTAAGCAGATGGTAATAAGGGTAATCCCTTACAATGGCCCAATCCCTCTCAAATGTCTTTCTCCTCATGAGTATTGATTTTGGTTGAAATTTTTTCTTTTAGTTTTTGTTGAACAGTTTAAATGTATTTTTAAAGTCCTTTCTTCTTTACTCTTCTCTGATTGTTTCCCTACAACTAACCCCAAGGTCCAAAACATGTCAATTACATGTGTAACAAGTTTCTTTCACTCATACTCGTCTTTTCTAGTCTACCTATATCTGCCGCAATCTGTTCCTACAGTATATTTTTTCCTAAGTTCCTGCAATGACCTCCTACATGTTCTCTACATTTATAGAATCTCTATGTACTTCCAAATTATTAATGTGCTTTCTCGAGGCACAGCTGCAATTCTTTCATTCTCAGTTTTTCATGAGTCAGTCATTCCCCGTCCTTTATCACATAAGTATCACATGCTTCGGTCTCACATCAAAGGCCACTTACAGCTGCCACCAGCTCTCTATCTGGACTTACTTTCAGCTACTAACATTCATGTTAGCCTTGTTCTAATTAAACACATGCAACTCCCTGTGATTTCTTAACTCAAAACTCTTTGAGAACACAATGTGTGCCTGATACCCCTTCACAGTCCCCACTTCCTTCAATTGCCATTTGAGTGACTACTCGATCAACTGAAACTGTTGGCTTCAATGCTACTTTGAAAAAGATCATGAGGCCAAGTTAGGGTTGAGTCAGCAGGAATGTTGTGATTGATTATTAATGTCTGTTATAGGCAGTGGGTAGAGGACAGTAGCAGTTATCTGTGCCTGGAATTTTTCATCTTTCATTGTATATTTAACAAATATTTGTTGAATGAGGTTCAACGAAAGTTTAGAATAAAGAGATCCCAGGAAAAGGCTTTGGTTTGAGAAGTGACACCACCTTTGTCCACAGATCCTAGCAATTGTCAGTAAGAACTGAAGCCACTGGCATTAACATAACAAATATTTGTTCCTGGAAATTCTTCCTCAAGAATATAAGGTTATAAATCAATAAATAACTTCGCTATTTGCTTTAGGAAAATTCTTGCAAACCAACTTGTCTGGGCAAATATTTTGCTCTCCTATCAGGAGAGTAGATTGCTCACCTGGGCAAACAAATCACTTATCCAACTTCAGTTTACTTATCAGGATTCACGTTAAGACTCTCCCTTCCTGAGTCCACCAATATGAAAATATTATGACAAAAATATTTTCTGGGCATAATCAGTTCTTCATCTTAAACCACACACCCTAAGTCCCACTTAAGCCCAGACTCTACCCAAACTCTATAAATATCCTCTCCTGACATTTGCCTTCTTGAAGCATAATAAGCCTCAATAAAGTAATGTTCTCTCTTACTTTAGTAGGTAAATAAACTTAGTTTTGTTCCAACATATTTTGTGTGTTTTAAATATATACTTATATTTTACACTTGGGGGATTTAAGGAATACCACAGTGGGACCAAATTCATGAAACTGAGAAGCCTCCTGCAAGAAATAAGTTGTGCATTCTTAGTTATTGAACAATTTCATTGACATTTTGAGAAAAGGTGAACTGTTGTCTGGTGCTTTGTAAACTAACATATCTTTACACTTCTACAATGCAAGGAAAAGAAGATTAATTAGCCTTAGTTACTGTCTAGAGGTCAAACACAGAAGGCCCATTAATTCTAGAGTAGAAGCATATAGAGATTTCCAAATAATGATGTACATCAGAATTTCTGGGGACTTGTTTAAAATGAGGATAAAAGCCTACCTTTCAGAGACTCTGATTCAGAAGTCCATGGCTCAGGCACCTGCATACCAAATGGTGTTGCAAGGGGATCATGGTCCACATTTTTTGAATCTACACAGCATCTAAAGTTCAGTCACTGAAGACCATTTCTACAACAGGTCAGTTAATTTAATGGCCATTTTATTCAATTTACTTTTGACAAGATTTATATTTATTTGACTGTCTTCTTTTTGTCTTGTTGTTTTTTTCAACTGGAATACTATGCAGCCATAAAAAGGATGAGTGCATGTCCTTTGCAGGGACATGGATGAAGCTGGAAACCATCATTCTCAGCAAACTGACCCAAGAACAGAAAACCAAACATTGCATGTTCTCACTCATAAGTGGGTGTTGAACAATGAGAACACATGGTCACAGGGAAGGGAACATCACACACCAGGGCCTGTCAGGGAGTGGGGATGCTAGGGCAGGTATAGCAGGAGGTGGAGGATTGAGGAGGGCTAACATTAGGAGAAATACCTCATCTAGATGAGGTATGGATGCAGCAAACCACCATGGCACGTGTATACCTATATAACAAAACTGCACAATCTGCCCATGTACTCCAGAACTTAAAGTTTAATAAGAAAAAGAAATAATTAAAAAAAGAAAAATAATAATTGCAGACATAATGAAGGGAGGTGGGAGGAGAGAAAGAGAAAGAGAGTTTCATATTGCCTAATTTCATTCATCTGATATATTTTCTTTATTTTATGAATAATGACTATTTATTTCTATTTTTTACATTAATTTTTTGTGTTTGTATTGAAAACTAGTTTTAAATAGGCTTTTGGGAACTACTTCCTTAAAAATAATATTTCTAGCAATATTAATTTATTGATAATACATAAAACATAAATTACAATCATTATGCAATGAGCATAATGATCCCTGAAGAAAATATAACCAATTTACCAAGCATTAATTTGATTTTAGGAGATGGTTTCTCTTGATATGCTTATTATATGGATAATGTCAAAAATAGCTCCTTCTTTCCTATAAAAAACATTTGGATTTTTTATAACAGATGAAGATAAATAGATCCCTGCCCCCCCTTCCCCCCACCACTCCCCACCTCCCCCTGCCCCGCTGCATTCTCCTGACAAGACTTACACTGAGGGCTACAAAGAGAGTAAAAAGACAGGATATGGCGGGAAGAAACTGTAGGTTATTGGACAACAAACTTTTCTTCTTGACAGTTTGCCTAGGACTTGCACTGTGAGCCCTGTTTGTACTAAGCTCTTAAGCTGTTCTTCTGAACAAATGATAATGAAAGATGAAATAACTCCAGGAATATTGAAGTAATTTCTTTTATACATGTGTATATATATGTATGTGTGTCTAAAGTAACTGTTATCAATTTTTTGTAGCAAAAGCAAATGCCTTATGTTGTTCATTTCGACAATATTTTTAAAGGCAACATTTACATATCAAAGATAGTACCTTACTTGCAAAGAGGCCTGTTTCCCCAGATACCTTTTGTAACCCCTTTGGATGAGACTATTATTGTCAAATGTATTGGACACCAGCTTTTCTACAAGCATGTTGTATTTTATTCATTCGGCAGGAATTGTACCAATCAAATTTGCCATACAACTTTTTGCATTATGGTTGGACTTGGTGATTGGCCTTAAAAATATACACTTTCCAGCTTTTATTACATATAAACTAGATAAATTGTTAATGTTTTCGAACTCTCTAGGCAATATGAATGATGGAGATTTCTGTGCTATCCTGGATAAAGTTGAGGATACAGAAGGCAGTTTTAATTCTCTTTATATACTCTGCCTGCCTGCCTGTGGAACAAGTTGAGGGTGTTGCTGTTTAGCAGGAACAGAGCCACAGGCTTAATTTTCAAAGCCAGATAATACTGCATGGTCATATATTCTAAATCTACTTAAAATACAAAATAACTAAATAAACTACCCTAGCTAAAGTAATTGTTGTCCTTAAACAATGAATAAGAGGGTTTCTTTTTTTTTTTTTTTTTTAAGGCTGAATTCAGGCCAGGTAAAATTTGTTTGCATTGTTTTTGTCTAAAGTATCAATGTTTTGTAAAATTTTAATCTTTCATTAAAAGTAAACCACTATTTTTTTATGCAAGAAGGGACAATGATTAATACAGCCAGAGCCAATCTTTTAATTGTATCTTAAGTGTTCTGTCACCTGTCTCTAATGTCTTCACTTCAGCTTTATGGCTGGGATTATACTCAACCAGATGTATTTTTTCTTCTAATTATAATCAGGATGTATGTACATGAAGTGGAAAATGTGAGCAATTATTCAGATTGTTCAAAAAAAATAAAAGCACAGTCAACTGAAAACATGCAAGTAATTGGAGTAGAATGAAGTATTTTTGAGATGAGAATTCTTTGAATCCTATGTTTGTAAATAGTTTCTCTTCATTTTAAATTTCTTATAGTTTGTGGATTGGTGGATCTGGCTACAGATCTTTTTTAAATCATCATGAGGGCGTTTTTGTTTATAAACATAGCGAGTTTATCTATGCCTTTAAACCTCTACTGTATTCACTTCAGAGAAGTGAAGCTTTCTGAGACTGCATGGTAAGTATGCTTTACATAACTTGTTGCAGTGCTCACAGAATTAAAGCTTTTGTCAAAGGAGCCAGTTTCTCTTTGTAATACACATGATGACATTCAGAGGCATCCTTTATATAAAAAAGGTATGAAGACACAGAAAACTTTCTGTACCTGACAAGCCCCCAGATTACCTCCCCTGTGTCTCATTCCTTTAGAACCCCATGGGAGTGATCCATTTCTTAATTTCTAGTCCCCTTATTCCACACTTCCTGTTGTTCTGTTTTAGACCAGTGTTTGTAGTGCAATATCCTAGTACTTGTGAGAAACACAGCGTCTTGGGTCCCATCTCAAATCTACCAACTCAAAACCTGCATTTTATAAAATCATCAGATATTTGTGAGAACATTAGCATTTGAGACACTTGGGATTAGATCTCATTAAGCCATAATGTGACTGACTGTCTGCTAATTAAACCACACTCAAATTGAAAATTCAGCAAAGGGGCTCCTCATACTCATGTAGATTTCTGTATTCTCAATGAGCCTTGATCTCATCTTTCATAATTCTTCATTTTCTCTAAAGATCCCAGCAATATCTTTAGTGTCTTCTCCTGACACAGGCAACTTCTTACCCAAATGAAAGATTCTGCTACAATGGTGAGAATTTTTACATACCAGTAAGGACAAGGCAGAAGAGAGTTTTTAAGTTGTTCTCTAAACCATATGATGTAGGCAACAAATCCCCCATCTACATGTTAGGAATGTGTTGTTTATATCTACTTTCTTTACAGAGGAAATAAATCAGTCATAACTCATAGCCAATTCTCTTATATTATGGACCAGCCTTAACAGTACTTTGCAGAATCATTTCTCTGCATAGCCTTTAATGAAGACAAGCCTGGTTATCTCCATGTTGATTCTGAAATTCTCAGTAGAATTCTTCTCTAGGTTCTTAGACCAAACATACTTTTGATGTACAGAAGACTATTAACTCTTTTTACTTTATGAACATGACAAGCAATTATTTATTAAAGCAGTGAAAGTAATTCTACCAAGAGCAATTCACTCACTTTGCCCAAGATGAATGAATATAGACAAGTCTATGACAGTCCCCTTCATCCTTAAACCTGAATACTTCCTGAGAACATTTTCTCTCTTTTTTTGTTGAGGAAAAAATATTCGATGGACACTTGTTTAAAAATGGTAAAGCCAATTTTAGTCAGCGGGAGTCTATTTTGATAGGTGTAGGGCTCACTGGAATGGGCCTTTGCACTGGGAAGAGAGATTGGTCTCAACTCTAAATATAACAAGAAAAAGTGGGAATTTATTGCCAAAGATTAAGGTGGAGGTCAGTACACAGAAAATTACTAAAAGAAAATATCAGGGTAAAGAGGAAATTCTGGCTAAATCAACCTCACAAGATCCTTCCTAAAGACAGGCTAGGATGTTCAGAAATCATCTTGGGGATGAAGGATAAAGAATTTGATCAGAAATCAAGGTTGGTCAGATATATATCAAGGATGAATAAATTGGCTGTTTAGCATTCTTGCTAAAATTAGACAATACAGAGGGAAACAGAGTCCAAAAGCTACGGCCTAGTTGACAAAGAATTGAGAGAAGCTTGAGTAATGTTTGAACAAGAAAATAATCTGTTGTTTTCCCCGACTCCATTGTCATGGTCTGACTTGTAATATAGACAATTACAATAGCTTCCTAATTGATCACCCTCTGACTGTAGTCCTTACTCACTCATCACACTGACTAAAATATGCATCTGACCATGTCATACACCATTCAGAATTACTCAGTGTCTCTCACATTGCCCCCAGTGATACACAGACTACTCCTTAGGAAGCCATGCAAGAGTTTGCTTGCTCAGGCCATTGCCTTCTTGCTCTGTCTCACAGTTCATTCCTATCCTTTCTCCAGAAATAAGTTACTGTATATGCTCTATTACACCTTGATTCTTCTGTCTAGGATACTTTCACACTTTCCCGCCTTTAAATACCACTCATTCATTAGGTTTCAATTTAAACATTCTTCCTGTGAAGTCATTCTTAGTGTACTTCAGAAAAATTAGATATCTTTCTACATTTTTGTTGGATTTTATATATCCCTTTACTATAGCATATATTTTTGTAACTGTCAATGAACCAGACTTTTAACATTCTGAGGGCAAGAAAAATGTTTTTTCTTTAATTCCAATTTTCTGGCAAAAGAAAAAATATAAAAGCTCAGTAAATATTACAGATTGAATAAAATGCATTTATGTAATAATTGATTTGAATGAATATAATAGATTCTTAGAGATTGGGGAATGGAAATTGAAATACCAAGTATCTATCTACAAATATGTATTCAACAAGTATGTACAGTGCCACATAGAGAGAGAACTCTATGCTTGATGTTGGACAGGACACATAAATTCATTCAACACGTATTTACTTAGTGTTTACTTCACATCAGCACCATTCTGGATTTTTCAGAAACGTTGCTGAAAGATAAAATTTCTACCTTAAATGACTGCGTGTTATTGAACTTTGACTTTGTTTATCATAATCTGACCAACTCTGTCTGAATTCATCTGAATTCAAATTAAGAATATAAGAGAGGTGGTGAGTTTATGCCCTTTGTAGAGACATGGATGAATCTGGAAACCATAATTCTCAGCAAACTGACACAAGAACAGAAAATCAAACACCGCATGTTCTCACTCACAGGTGGGTGTTGAACAATGAGAACACAGGGACACAGGGAGGGGAATATTACATACTGGGGTCTGTTGAGGGGGAATAGGGGAGAGACAGCTGGACGTGGGGAGGTTTGGGTGGGATAACATGGGGAGAAATGCCAGATATAGGTGATGGGGGGATGGATGCTGCAAACCACATTACCATGTATGTACCTATGCAACAATCCTGCATTATCTGCATATGTACCCCAGAACCTAAAGCACAATAAAATATGTGTGTGTGTGTGTATAAAATAAATAAAATAAAAGAATATAAAGGAGGACTCTTTCAATTCATTTATCTTTTAGTAGTATAGTATGATGCTTCTCAAACTTCCATGTAGATATGAATGCAGATTCTGATTCATTAGGTTTGAGATGAGACTTGAGATCTGGCTTTTCTCAGAGGTTTTCAAGTGACTCCCATGCTACTGGTCCATAGGCCACAGTTTTATTAGCAAGGGTTTAAGGTTCAGGAACAATGCTGACCCTTCCTAGCAATGAACCTCCCTCACATTACCGAAGCTCCAGAGTGTACTCATTGAGTTCCTCTGATCCATGGATCAGGGTGGGGTAAAAATGGAGTAAAGCTAAATATGTGGGGTGCCATGCTAGGAAAATCTAGAGATAATACTTTCAAAGAAATTCTTACAGTTCATCCACCTCTAAACAGAGGTGAGGAAATAAAGAGGAAGAGGTCCTCGGATGATATTGGAAGTTGTTTCAAAAAGTTGCAGTAGCAACCCTCAGGAAGTCAAAGCTAGCCTCAACCTGGCCTAAGTGATGGAGAAACAAGAATCTCTAGTAACAAACCTACTTTGAATAGACATGTCCTTGCCCAGCATCCATAGGACAAAACTGTGTGTAGATCCCTTTGCATTTTTCACAATACTTAACATAGTGTTTCACATAGAGGCTACATATATGTGGAGTGAATGAACGATTGAATGAATTGTCTTTATTGTACAAGATAATTGGAAGCTTTCAGGATTTAAGTAAATGGTCTGACCTATTAGTTATGGAAGAATGTTTACACTTTCTTGAAATGCTATTGTTAAGCACTGACTTACACTGGCTTGTGTAGGATAAAAAGATTTAAGAAAAGTACACATCAAATAAGCTGCCTTTTCACTGCGTGAGAAAGGTGTCATATAAGTATTGTGGCTTTCATGTTCTGTGGTGATTGTCTGCCACAGTCTAGCAGAAGTTTAACAGTAAATACTGTTAAGCATGTGAATTTGGGGTGGGATGGAATTTGCATTTATATCTCATATGGTTTGTTGCCCAAGTAGAATTGAGTGTCTACATTTTTCTATTTTTTCATTTCTTATTTTGTTAATCATTCCAAACACATTTGTTCCATTCCATAAAAATGAGTAGCTTACCTTCTACCTTCGTGAAATTACTGTTAATCATTCTCTAATGTCTGCATTATCCCATTTAAACCGTTCCCCTGTGGTTTTACAATTCCTTCTGCTCACTAATCCAACAGGAGGAATGATGTGCAAACAAGCAAATATAGAGAAACAAATCGGTTTTCTTGTGAATCATGCTTATAAGCCTCATCAGCGACATTAGAGTTTCTCAAATTGTTATTTAAGAATCAAATAAATCTATAGATAAAGCATTCAAGTTAATGGGCTTGAAATTAATCCAGGTGGTGATATAAGCTCAATATAAGATAGATGATGCTTTTATACACATGAATCATCCCCACTTCCTGCACCTAGCCTTAAACTTGAGTGATAGAACAACATTTTTAAAACTTGACCATAGTGAAATAATAATCAGCAACATGTGAGGCATATAATGGAAAGAGAAAACACATATAATTTCCTAAGACTTACAGCCCCATCGCTAGCCAAACTTACCTCAAATGATAAAGGACTGGATATCTCCATGTGTATTAGTCTGTTCTTTCACTGCTAATAAAGACATACCCGAGACTGGGTAATTTATCATGGAAAGGGGTTTAATCGACTCACAGTTCCACATGGCTGGTGAGGCCTCACAGTCATGGCAGAAACCAAAGGAGAAGCAAGACGCATCTTACATGGCAGGCAAGAGAGAGCTTGTTCAGGGGAACTCCCATTTATAAACTATCAGATCTCATGAGACTATTTACTACCATGAGAATGGTTTGCGGAAAATCGCCCTTGTGATTCAATTATCTCTACCTGGCCCCGTCCTTGACACGTGAGGATTGTTAAAATTCAAGGTGAGATTTGGGTGGGAACACAGCCAAACCATATCACTATGTAATTGTTACATGAGCAAGCCCATCAATAAATATTGCCACATATCTGCATTGAAGATAAGAACATCCAATCAGCTGGATATTTCTTAAATATCTGAATGTCTGATGTTACACAAGTGAAATATTCAGGTATTTAACTGCAGTTTATCATTCTCATGTATGTTACATACTTTGTATATAGTACTTGAACATGCATTTGGACCAATATTTTATTTGGCTTTCTGGAATTATAACTATAACATTATATATCCATGATCATGTCACATTTATTTGTATGAATATATGCTACAATTTGTCTGATTAGTAAATTAGAGACAAGCATGACCAGGTATATACTGGCCCCATATAGATGCTAAACCAGTATTACCTGATAACAATACAAACTCATATTATCTGATAACAATTCTGCTTCCTTTGCCAGCTTCTAAGGAGATCTCAGGCTGGCAAAGGAAGCAGAATGGGAACATTGAGTGTACATCTCATTTGGTAGTTTTCTTTCTATCCATCCTCAGGATATCAAACACAATTAAAAGGAATGCAAAGATAATTAAACAAGAAGCTGACTAGATGCCCAAAGTAACAATATCAAGTTCTGAAATAAAACCTTTCTCTTCTGCATCAGTTAGAATAGAAGAAACTTTCCCACTTCAACTGGAAAGATTATACCACAATCCTAATTTCTCCATTGTATTTCTACTTGTGTAGGGTTCTTGCAATGCTGTCACTTATCATTAAGTTCAATTGTTAGTGAGTGGAAAGGGAGAATATTTCCCCATCACCTTCTCCTTGCCTTGTGAGAAGTCACAGAAGGGTGTCAAATATTATCACATGAATTATGTCATGCCTCTGTCAGTTAGGCAGCCCACTTGACTACCATCATAGGAAAAGTTGATACAAACATGAAATACATCATGGTTAATTTTTGCCTTCACTGTATACACAATACAGATACAAGACACACATGTAGGCTGAAAACCTCTTCCTCTTCCATGGTGTCCTTAATTGTGATGTTCTTTTTTTAACCTATAGCACCATTGATACAAACCCTTATACTCCTACTCTTATTTCTACTGAAATATTTTATAGAAAACCCTTTTCTATGATTTACACCTCATTATAAAATCAAATTTCTTGGCTGTCAGAAAGAAATTGAGTGCAGAAAGCTAGGAACTAGTTCTGTGACATACTGAGATGGTATATCAGCCTGGAGGTATAACTCCCAAAGCAGAAAGTTGGAATTATAGATACCACCTACATTCATTCATAAATAGGAGAAGGAATAATGATGGTACAGAATAGTGATTTTAAGTCATAATGCAAGAGATTCTTAATAATATTTTAAATTTTTAAAAGTTGATTTATGATTGAAGATATCAAAATTAACCAGAGCTCATTTCCCTCATGCACAATAAATTAATATCACATTTATCTTATTGGAAAACACAGATATTAATGAGTTATAGAATGAAATATGGTGGCTCAACTCTCTTCAGGAGGATCTACCAGTGTCCTTAAAGCTCTACTACTAATCATGACAACACTAGTTATTTTTGCCGTTTGAACTTTGATCTGTTCTTTTGACCAGTTGAGGAGATATGTGAGCATAGCATGTAACACTGATTTGTGCCTAATTATGAATCAAAGTTTCCAAAATCATTTACATAAATTTGTATACTGTGGAAAGAACTAAAAATTAGACTTATGAGCTTTGCAAATCACTTCTTCTACCTTAACTCTTTATTAATGTATCTCTTTTTTCTGAAAGAATCAATGGATTCTTCTTTTACTCAGTACTCTTCACTTTTCACATTTTAACCCTCAGCATCTAACAAACTGCTTTCATGTGTTCGGGAAATGTATATAATGAGTCTCTGTGTGTGAGTGCCTTAGTGTACATGTCTTCTTTCTATGTATGTGAGTGCCTTAGTTCCTTCCTTCTTGTTGATGAGAAAGGGTATAGATCCGCATCACTGGACAGCTTCATGAAGTGAATAAAACCCCTCTTTGCTAGATGCTATTATTCCTCTCAGGAGCCTGAGCCAGATAATCTCTTAGAATCATTTTTTGCTCTATGATTCAGTGATCAGTGAGTCAGCTTTAGGTCGTCCTGTAATCTTTAGAACATAACACTATTGTTCAAGAGTACTATATGGTGCTCCTGGGCCCTGAAAAAATTAACGTACAACTCTAAGGATCCAAATTACTGCCAGGGAGTGATTTAGGTAGTGGAAAATAAATTCCATTAATACCTTGCTAAGTAGTTAATCAGCAAGTAAAATAATAAAGTGTTAGATCTGTTTTCTCAGTCTGTCCTTTATGGACAGATAGAATATCTGTTAGGTGTGTTCCTCTTAAACAGACTTTAATAAATTTTAAAGTAGTGATCAAGACTTCCCTTGGGTTTCTTAACTCTAAACTAAATAAATCCTATTCCTTTCATCTTTACAAGTAAGATCTGTTTTCATCCCTTTAATCATTTTCATTGTTTCCTCCAATGTTCTTTTCAGTTTATTCACATCTTTATCAATGTGATGAACAATAATATTTATCAAAGAAGTACTAGCATATAATTTAAGTATTCTTTCTTGACTGTATTTTTAAATGACACCTTAATCTTAGTAAAGAGATTAATGCCAAAATCATAAATGGAAAATCTAGAGTTTTTATAATGACTGATTGCAATTATGGGTAACCATTCTAGCCAGTTAAGACAGTACTTGAGGCCGGCAAGGTGGCTCATGGCCTGTAATACCAGAACTTTGGGAGGCCAAGTCAGGCGGATCATGAGATCAAGAGATGAAGACCATCCTGGCCAACATGGTGAAACCCAGTCTCTACTAAAAATGCAAAAATTATCTGCGTGTGGTGATGCATGCCTATAGTCTGAGCCATTCAGGAAGCTGAGGCAAGAGAATCACTTGAACCTGGAAGGTGGAGGTTACAGTCAGCTGAGATCACATCACTGCACTCCAGCCTGGCAACAGAGCAAGACTCCATCTCAACAAAATATGTATAATGAAAGAAATGACAGGAGAATTAAAATGGTGCACTAGAAAATATCTACTTACCACAAAAGAAGGCAGTCATATAGGAATAAAGGCACAAGAAGGCATAGAAAACCACTAGCAAAACATCAGACATAAATCCTAACATATAAGTAATTACATTAAAGGTAGCTGGACTAAACACTCCAATGAAAAGGTAGAGATTGGGCCGGGTGCGGTGGCTCAAGCCTGTAATCCCAGCACTTTGGGAGGCCGAGGTGGGTGGATCACAAGATCAAGAGATCAAGACCATTTTGGTCAACATGGTGAAACCCCGTCTCTACTAAAAATACAAAAAATTAGCTGGGCATGGTGGCACATGCCTGTAATCCCAGCTACTCGGGAGGCTGAAGCAGGAGAATTGCCTGAACCCAGGAGGCGGAGGTTGTGGTGAGCTGAGATCACACCATTGCACTCCAGCCTGGGTAACAAGAGTGAAACTCCGTCTCAAAAAAACAAAAAACTGTGAGATTGGGAGATGGACAAAAAAATGATCCAACTATCTGCTGTCTACAAAGACTCTCTTCAGAGTCAAAGACACAAATAGGTTTAAAATAAAAGGACATATGTAAACAGTAACCAGAAGAAAGTTGGAGTAGCTATACTAATATCAGACAAAACAGATTTATTTGGAAGTGTTCAAGGCAAAGAAAAAGCATGAAATTTAATTCCCAAGCCACTGATTACCTCATTCTACAGTAGTGGTTCAGAGAGCAAGGAGCATTTGCCACCAATTCCCATCTCTTGATTATAGTCCCTTCTTTCGCTGGGGCCTTGGAAACAGAGACTTCATAAACAGGCAAAATTGATTATACATTCTGTCTAAAATGTAGTTGTATTTATCTTTAAATACATTTTGATTATATTTCAGAATATACTCATCTTTTTATTAAACAATAACCTATGTACAAAAAATAATACAAAACAAATGTAAGCTCAATTAATTTTTAAAAGTGTGACACACTCATGTAACCAACGCTCAGATTAAGAAATGGAACATTATCAGCATTCCAGGACCTACACTCTTATCCTCTCTTTTAGTCCTTTTTTTCCCTCAAAGAATAACCACTACTCAGACTTCTAACACTATGGGTAACTTTTGACTGTTTCTAAATATTATATAATGTAATAGTCTAGCATATGCTTTTTTGTGTCTGGCTTCTTTCATTTGATTCCATGTTTATACAGTACATCCATATTGAGGCTGTAGCTGTAGTTTGCTCATTCTTATTGCTGTGTAGAATTCCATTATGTGATTATACCATAATGCATTTATTAGTTTTACAACTGATAGACATTTGGTGATTTCCAGATTGAGGCTATTATTAGTAATGCTGCTATGAATATTTTTGTAGATATCTTTTGGTGAATACATGTACACATTTTTCTTGAATATCTAGGGTTAAAACCGTTGGGTCATAGGATATACAAATGTACAACTTTAGTTAATACTGTCAAATATTTCCCAAAGTAGTAGCACTGATAGACACTCTGCTAGCAATACATGATAATTAGTTACTATGTTTGTTCACTGATACTTGACATTGTCTGTTTATCATTTTAGCCATTCTTATGGGCATGTAGCAGTATCAAATTGAGATTTTTCATTTGCATTTCTCTAATGACTGACAAACTTGGACACCGTATCATATATTAACTATTCATGTTGGCACGTTCTTTCCTGGATGCTCATTTTTCCATTTGGATTTTCTGCCTTTTACTTAATTGATTTGCAAATATTTTTCACAATCTGTAGGTTGATTTTTACTTTCCAAATGGTCTTCCTTGATGAACAGATATACTTTTTTTTTTTTTTAGACGGAGTTTCGCTCTTGTTACCCAGGCTGGAGTGCAATGGAGCCATCTCGGCTCACTGCAACCTCCACCTCCTGGGTTCAGGCAATTCTCCTGCCTCAGCCTCCTGAGTAGCTGGGATTACAGGCACGCACCACTATGCCCAGCTAATTTTTTGTATTTTTAGTAGAGACGGGGTTTCACCAAGTTGATCAGGATAGTCTTGATCTCTTGACCTCGTGATCCACCTGCCTTGGCCTCCCAAAGTGCTGGGATTACAGGTGTGAGCCACCGCACTCGGCCCTGTTGAACAGATATTCTTAAAATAGTAATGGTTATCATTCTTTTTATTGTATGGTTATTGATTCTGGTCCTTCTTTAAGAAATATCTGCTTAATCAAGGATCTTGAATATATTCGTCTATACTTCTAAAAGACTTACTGTTTTGCCTTTTACATACACGTCAGCATTTAATCTAGAATATTTTTATATATAATGAAAGATGTGTGTAGAGACCTATATTTAGATGAATATCCAATTGACCAAGCAACATTTATATAATGGTCATCTTATTTCCCTTGCCCTCTAGTGACACTTTTTTTGTTTGATTTCTTTCTCCTCTTTTATCTGGCCAACTCTAGTTCTAGAGATGTTATCATGCAAGTATAAATGTACAGAAATCCAGGAGTCTAGTGCATGAAACAAAAATTCATGCCATTATTTTTACTGTTTCTCAGTGCTTTATAGTCTAGCCATGCTTAATAAATGTTTTTATTTTCTCACGTTTCCCCTTTTACCTTTGCTAAATAACATTTTACTAGTGGAATAAGTAATACTGTTTACAGAACTTTTTTAATTGTAGCATACAGAAAATAAGAATAACCCACAATTGCATCACCCAAATGAAAACTACCGAAAAGTTTTGATGAGATTTCTTCTCAGTCCTTTTTCTAACAAGTTATTCTTAATATTTATTTAAAAATCTCTAAGTACCTAAAAGCATGGGGTTTGTAATGGAAATCTAAAGGTTGACTTCTGGCTTATCAAGATAGGTATTCAAAAACATTTAAAAATGCAGAAGAAAAGCATCTGATATCAACAAGATGGTGCAGATTCTTCTTTCTCTGTTTCTCCCCAACTAAGTACAACTATGAACCCTGAAAATTACATAGAACAACTACAGAATGACACTGAAAAATGATAAAAGAAAGATGAACTGAAAGGGGCCCCAGGAATGAGGGAAAAACACAACAGTCTGGCATCTTCTGAACACTACAGCCCTCATTCCATTTGCAGAAGGAGAACTCACGCCCAACATCTTCTGACCCAAACCAATGGCAGAATGTCATCCAAGTAAGTAGATTCCTTCCTTCACTTTCTGCAGATTAAATAAGAGTCTTGCCAACAATAAGCAGCCTGGAGAACTGTTCTCTGCTTTTATGATCAAGACTCTCCTTTTTCCCTCTTCCTGACCCCCAACTTAGAAACACCAGGCAATCAACTCAGGAAGAAATTCAATGGGTATCCTACCAACAGCAGAAGTCTTATGAAACTGTATCAAACCCATGACCAAGAGTCTCCCTCTTCTTGCTTAAAGACTTAGGATGGCAGAATTTTCTCTTAGTCATCATAAAGGTTATTTAGCAAACAATTATGAATTGAAGCAAATGAAAAAAAACAGAATATACAACTAAAAATCAAAATACTAAATGGAAATTACAGAACTAAAGAATACAGTAGCTGAAATAAAATTTTCACTGGTGGTGTTCAGTAGCAGAATAAACATGGCAGATGAAAGAATAAGTAAATTTGAAGATAGAACAACAAATTACTCCATCTGAATAACAGAGAGAAAAATAACATATACACACTTGAATACACCCACAAGGCTTCAGACATCTGTGGGGCAATAACAAAAGATCCAGCATTCATGTAATCAGAGCCTCATAAGAGGAGAAGAAAAAGTGGAATGAAAAAAAAATGTGAAGAAATAGTAGCTAAACATTTTTTAAATTTGGTGTGAAACAATCTACAGTTTCAAGAAGCTAAGAAAACCTCAAGTAGAATAAACTCAAAACATTCCACATCAAGACACATCTAACTGAAGTTGTGAAAACTAAAAACAAAGAAAAAATCTTGAAAGCAGCTGGAGAGAAACAACACATTGCCTATAGTGGAAGAATGATTAGAACGACAGCTTTCTCATCTGAAATCATGGAGACCAGGGAGAAGTCTGATTTTTCAAGTGGCTAAAGGAAAAAGATCGTCAACCCCAAATATATCCTTCAAGAATAAATAGAAGGGCCAGGCGCCACGGCTCAAGCCTGTAATCCCAGCACTTTGGGAAGCTGAGGTGGGTAGATCACGAGGTCACAAGTTCGAGACCAGCCTGACCAATATGGTGAAACTGCATCTCTACTAAAAATAAAAAAATTTGCTGGGCGTGGTGGCAGCTGCCTGTAATCCCAGCTACTCGGGAGGCAGAGGCAGGAGAATTGTTGACCTCAGGAAGCGGAGATTGCAGTGAGTCGAAATTGCACCACTGCACTCCAGCCTGTGTGACAGAGTGAGAAGACTCAGTCTCGAGAAAAAAAAAAAAAAAAGAATGGGGAAATAAATACATTCTCAGACAAAGGCAATCTAAGAAAAGTTGTCATCAGCAGACTTATCCTTAAAGAAGGGCTAAAGAAAATTCTCCAAACAGAAGGGAAATAATAACAAAATAAGATTTGGAACTCCCGAAAGGAAGGACAAAAAATGCAATGGATAAAAATGAGAGTAAGTAGACAGGCCTCCTTCTGAGTTTTAAAAATCATATTTGATGATTGAAGCAAAAATTCAATAAATAAAGAGAAACTATTTAAGTTAATTGTATTTCCAATGTTGGAGGCTAAACAGACCTAAACAGAAATAAGGTTTCTACCCTTTGCTGGAAGTATAACATGTCAATACCAGTGGACTGGGTTAAGTTTTATATGCATACTATAATACCTAGAGCAACCACTAAGAAAACTATACATTGACTGGGTGCAGTGGCTCACACCTGTAATACCAGCACTTTGAGAGGCCGAGGGGTGTGGATTACTTGAGCTCAAAAGTTCAAGATGAGCCTCAGTAACATGGTGATACCCCATCTCTACAAAAAATAGAAATATTAGGTGGGAGTGGTGGTATGTACCTTTAGTCCCAACTACTCAGGAAGCTGAGGTAGGAGAATGGCTTGAGCCTGGGACGCAAAGGTTTCAGTGAGTTGAGATCTTGCCACTATACTCCAGCCTGGGTAATAGAGCCAGACCTTGAGAAAATTTAAGGAAAAAAAAAAGAAGAGAGAAAGGAAAATTGTACAAAGAAATACTGTGTTAGTCAGCTCAGAACGCCACAACAAAATACCATGGACTAGGTAGCTTAAACAACATGAATTTATTTCTTACAGTTCTGGAAACTGGGAAGTACAAGATCAAGGTGCCAGCAAGGTAGATTCCATTCTGAGGCTTCACTCTTCTTTCGATTAGTTAGCTGCGATTGTTTTGCCATGTATTAATGTAACCTCTTCTTTGTGTAAACAGAAAGAAAGCTTTCTCTCTTCTTCTTGTATGAGGACACTAATCTAATCATGAGAGTGTTGTCACTTTTATGACCTTCTTTAAATCTCATAACTTCCCCAAAGTCCCATCTCCAAAGACCATCACTTTGAAGGTCAGAGCTTCAATATATAAACTGGAGAGGATACAACTCATTACACAGCAAATCTACTCAAAAACTTAGATAAATTAAAATGAAATCCCCCAAAGTGGCAAGCTAACTCACAGGAAGGCAAGAAAAGGGAGAAGCAGGAATGAGAAGCAGATGGAATAAAAAATAAAAACAAACAGTATGGCAGACTTAAGTTCTATCATATTACCTACAGTGTAAATAATTTAAATATACAATATAGTGACAGAGACTGGCAAAATGAATAAAAAATATGACTCGACCAGATGCTCCTTACAAGAAACTCAGTTCAAAAACAATATATGTAGGTTGAAAGTCTGAGAATGGAAAGAGATGCACCATGCAAGTGTGAATTTCCCAAAGCTCAGAAGGAACTCTTTGATTCCCTACTGCCACACTCATGATGCTCAAATATTTTAATACACAGTGGGTCTCAGTCTTCCTGAAATTGATAATTACCATTTGTCAGACTGTCTTAGCTCTTTCCAGGCTAGATTACTCAAGATATTACCAGTATTTTTTTAAAGAGTAATAACTAGGCAATCATCTAGATGAGCGCACTGATCTGAAATTGTTGGTGAGAGGTTGCTGATTGGAAAAACAGCCAAAGCTAAAGAAAACATGTAGGAAAGAACAGTTAGATGAATGAGGGCCCTGCTTCATATTTTGCATTTGAAAGAAAATTTTCATATATCACAAAAATAGCAATAGAGAAAGGACAAGTGGAAAGATAATTTTTATCTTCAGTTCTGTGGTGTGGCTAGTGGTTCTGCTCTTTTTAACATCTATCAGCCTCCATCAATATATGCCTGCATAAGAATTCAGGCAATTATCATTTGAAAGGTTATAAAATTGTCTACACAGTGAAATTCACCTTCCAGGTTGTAGTTTGACAGCTAGGTTGATAAGCTAAATCCAAATAAAATTAGTCTTCAGTTAGATGCTCTCATGTTACTGCAATAAACTTCCTGGGACATACAGTGTCCTTTGGAGGACCAGGCACCTCACCCAAACAGACCCGAAAAACTTTTGTCCAGAGCTGACAGCATGCAGTCACAGAAGTGTCTGAAGACCTGGGGGCAGGGGTGGGGAAACAAAAAATAAAACTATTCTTATCTTTTGCCTTCTCCCTTTCTCCTCTAGACCATTGCTGAAAAGAGTAGCTTTTTTTTTTAACATAAAAATAAATATACTATACTTTCTATATTTTGGTCAATTTTAGGATGTTTTGTGGAATCTAGAATGAACCAGAGTTACCCTGAATGTACTGGAAAATCTTTTGATTTTCTGCTGCCAACTTACCTGTAAGCTTCCATGTAAAAGTGCCATAAATACAAACCTATAGATGGCCCTGAACTAGACCTTCTATAATATGGTAACAGGAGCCACAAGAGAGCTCAATGTGACATAGTGTGGAAATACAGTATAGCCCTCCTCATGTCTCCCTCCCACGACCTTGCATGATCCATCATCATTATAGTGAGAAATACTAATTGAGACGTTTTATCTGACTGCATCCTTTTTTCTCTCAGCCACATTTTCTCTGTAGCAAGATGCAGTAAAAGGACAATTGCTATGAAGAGAGTGATAAGTAAACTGACTTCATATTTCTTTTTCTGTTGTTCTTTTTTTTTTTTTTCAGAAGGAGTTTCGCTTTTGTTGCACTCCAAGCTGGAGTGCAGTGGCACGATCTTGGCTCACTGCAGCCTCCACCTCCCAGTTTCAAGTGATTCTTCTGCCTCAGCCTCCTGAGTAGCTGGGATTACAGGCATGTGCCACCACGCATGGCTAATTTTTTTGTATTTTTATTGGAAACAGGGTTTCTCCATGTTAGCCAGGCTGTTCTTGAACTCCCAACCTCAAGTGATCCACCTGCCTTGGCCTCCCAAAGTGCTGGGATTATAAGCGTGAGCCGCCATGCCCAGCCAACTTCATATTTCTAACACTAGATTATACAATGACATTGCAGTTATCTGTGATGTGGGTAGCAAAGGATGGTCTTGGATAATATTTCTCAGCATTATTATTATTCTTCTTTTAATTCAGTACAATTGCATTCAATTCAACTAACATTTATTAGACACTTGGCATAACAGGCACTCCACAGTGCCAATAAACCAGGGGAAGACTAGAAGTAGCTGTCAATCTTATAAAGGAATATATTAAATGCAACAATGACAATATCACAAGGTAAATCCCATTCTCCTCCTTTCTTTTCTCCTTTTCTCTCTCTTCTTTCCTTCTTGTTCTTGTTCTTTTCTTTTCTTCCTGAGGGATTACATTCTTCAAAGTGACATTAACAAATTCAAACCAAGGTTGATTTCAACCTGTCATTTCTATAGCACATTTCATTTACCAATCTAAGACATCAACACCCTCTTACAAAAGACACAGTAAAAGCAGTCACTTCCTTTGCAGAGACCTAGAGAGCAAAGAGGACTTTCTCAAGGTCACCCTTCACTTTTCTGATGCACACAAAAGAAGCACTAGCACCTTTGCTCTTTGGCAAAAGCATCTCTCATACTGCAGTTTTCTGTCGCGGATTGTAATGCACTACTGGTGATTTTCATCTACCTCTATATGAAAACATGATAGAATGTGCCTCTTCCCTGGGTTATTTCTATAGCCACTGTATTTATTATATTAATGTTTATCACTGGATGTCATTTAATGAATGTCATCAGTGGGGAGGGAGAAGATAGAATGTTCACAGAAAGAAGCTGTGCTATTAATTCAAATGGGTAGTAAAGACAAGCATGTACATTCACATTGCCATATGGGGGCTGTTTTAGGGCACTGAAGCAGTTAATTTTGTTTTAAAGACATAAGCTTAGATAAAATAGATCTTTTTGACTTTGTTGAGAATTGAAATTATAAAGCATGCAAGGCTTCAGATCAAAATGCTATATTATTCGTTTCTCCCCACCTTATCTGAGGAGCGTAATGCCCTTACAATAGCCCACTTCTTGAACTCTTTCCAATTCCAGATATTTCCTATCTCTTTTAATACCTCATTGCTTTTGCATCAATTACAGCCTGACCTAAAGCTGCACTGGAAGTGGAAGTGATATATAGTGAAATCCATTGAAATGCATTTCTGATGAAAGAATAAAACTGTTAAAAGAATAAATTTACTGCATACAAATTTATACAAATCCCATATATGCTGTGAAATCCCCTGAAATGAAAAACTGATGAAAGATTAAAATGTTAAATGAATTAAAATCCACCATCCCAGTGAAATATAATGATGATTTGACCTACTAAATGAATGGCATAAATGAAGATATAAATTTGAAGTGCTCCAATGTATGTCAATTTTAAATGTGCAGTAAGCCAGCATAACACAAAAATACGGCTCTCACTATTAAAGGAACACATTTTTTTGTGGAACTGGCCATTATTTAGAAACATCTGTGTTATATGGATGAGAAAGGCAAAATATTCTGTTGCTCATACAAAGTATTGTTATGTATTAACCTTTCCCTCTTTCCTAATCCTTTATCTCTTGATCTCTTCAGATTATATTTGTATATACGGCCTAGGGGGTGGATAAGAATTAGGACACTCCTAAGGCAATTTCTACCCTTTAGAAGGGGTCCATACTAAACTAAGTTTATATCGTGCCTGCAGAACATGATATTAGGATATATTATGTTATTATAATATAGGATTATTAGGATATATTATATAAAAATAATATTAGGATATAAATTTTTAGTGAAACATGGGAAGTTAGCTAAGCAATTTTTATTAAGAATTACTACTCTGCCCATGTAATTCCCAATTTAACATTAAAAAATGAAAACTATGTTGAAAAGTTCCTAGTAGTTAAAATAAGTTTGCAAACTAGTTTATTGCCCAGGTGAATTGTAGGTTGTAACTCAGTTTAGGTGATGTGTGTTTTGTGGATAATAAATTTAAGTGTTGGTCACTGAAAAAAATCACACTCTCTAATTAGGCACAACTGCCCTTCATCATTGCCAGGAAAAACAAAAATGCAATTGCACTATGGAAAACATCACCCAGTGATTCCCTGACCCTTAGTCAGATTATGGTATTACAGTCGTTTGCAACTGGAAGCTATGACCAGGATAGGGGTCATTATCCTTATTGGTACCTCTGGCAATGCCCAAATTTTAGGGCATATGGCCAAATGCACATGATTATTAATTCACATGGATCTACTGACCATTACCAAATGATATATAACCTGCCTTGATGGAACAAAGGGGGAGGGGTTTCTCTGCTAATTAACTCTGGCCAATCCTGAACCTATTTCTCTCTCTCTTTTTTAAAAGAATATATATTTTTATTTTACTTTAATTTCTGGGATGCATGTGCAGAATGTGCAGGTTTATTAAATAGGTATACATGTGCCATGGTGCTATGCTGCACCCATCAACTCATCATCTAAGTTTTAAGCCCCACATGCATTAGGTATTTGCCCTAATGCTATCCCTCCCCTTCTCCCCAACCCACCAACAGGCATTAGTGTGTGATGGTCCCCTCCCTGTATCCATGTCTTCTTATCATTCAGCTCCCACTTATGAGTGAGAACATGCAGTGTTTGGTTTTCTGTTCCTGTGTGTTTGCTGAGAATGATGGTTTCCAACTTCATCCATGTCCCTGCAAAGGACGTGAACTCATTCTTTTTTATGGCTGCATAATATTGCATGTTGTATATGTGTCACATTTTCTTTACCCAGTCTATCATTGATGGGCACTTGGGTTGGTTCCAAGTCTTTGCTATTGAAAATAGTGCTGCAATAAATGTATGTGTGCATGTGTCTTTACAGTAGAATAATTTATAATCCTTTGGGTATATACCCAGCAATGGGATTGCTGGGTCAAATGGTATTTCTGTCTTGAACCTATTTCTAAGAAGAAATAAAGTTGCTACTGAAGAACTTCTTAAATTTTTATTAACTCTAGATATTTTGGAGTGGAAAATTGCCCAAGCTTTATTGGAATTCCTAAAGAGGAAGGATTCCTAGGGTATGGCTATAAATAACCCAGGATAGTCTGCAATGATAGTTGGCATAGCCTTGAAATAAATGTCTTGGGTGCTGCAACACCCCATAATCTGCACTTGTCTAAAAGGCCATGTTTTGCCTTTAGTGGATAACTTTGTTGTTGTTGGTAACCTGCAGGAGTTGCCATACTGTGTCTAAAAGCCTCAAGAGGAAACACTTAGTCTTAATTATCTCTGCAATTCTAAAGAAACCCACAGCACTCAATAAACATTTGATGAATTAAACTGAAACAGTAAAGAGCAATTTTACTCTGGCTAACGTCATAGGTAAACAAGACTTTGGCGTTTGGCACCCCATGGGGATGCCATAGTTGGCTTCCTTTATATTTCTTTATGTATTCCAGAATACTTATGGAGTGCCTCTTCTGAAGTGTTAGTTACTAGGAATGGATTTCCTATCCTTAGGAGACTTACTATCTGACAGAGATACTCAGGGGCCTTGGCTAATTGTTATCCAGTTATCATTTATCAAACAACAATTATTGCCAAGGACTGTAGGAGGCACAGATTTACATAGAAAACAGTCTGAGGTAGAACTGATGGGTAAAGAAGCAGTGACACTTGAATATGAGAAGTATACCTAAAGGGTTATACAGGGAATGGGAAGAAGAAAGCCATATTTAAACTGGAAACTGAGGCTGGATGTGGTGGCTCACACGGGCAATCCCAGCAATTTTGGGGGCTGAGAAGGCAGGTCAGGGGTTTGAGACCAGCCCAGTCATCATGGCAAAACCCCATCTCTACTAAAAATACAAAAATTAGCTGGGCATGGTGGTGCACACCTATAATCCCACCAACTGTGGAGGCTGAGGTAGAAGAATCTTTTGAACCCAGGAAGTGGAGATTGCAGTGAGCCAAGATTAAATACTTATTGGCATTACTATTATCCCTAATATTACCTTAAAACTTAGACTGTCAATACTTGTTAGAATCCGAGTGAAAAAGAATTTTGACATCACTGAGCTAAACATAGTGGAAATTAAATTGCTGAAAATAAAAAATATGTATGCTTTATGGCTAAAAATACACATTACACTCATTAATTTTTGGGAAATTCATTGAAAATGAGGATTTATCTTCATTCAATTTTAATGCAAAATCTAAATGTTAGAATTTTAAAACAATTTAAATAAAATAACAAAAATTATATACATATATAAAATAAACATCAAAATCAACATAAAAGGCAACTAGGAAAGTTTAGAGATTAATTTCTAATATTTAAAAGACTTCTTTTTTCCCCTAGTTATGGTTTTTCAATTTCTAATTTACATACATTAAGACTTTAGGCTGGGCACAGGGGCTCATACCTGTAATCCCAACACTTTGAGGGGTGAGGCAGGTGGATCACAGGGTCAGGAGATCAAAAATTTGTTGGCCAACATGGTGGAACACTGTCTCTATTAAAAATACACAAATCAGGAGGAGAGGTTCCAAGATGGCACCGTAGAAACAACTCAGGATTGCAGCTCTCAGTGAAGGCGCAGAGGGTGAGTCCTAGCCACATTTTCAGATGGACCTTTGTTGCCCACAGAACAGGAAAATTCCCAGGTGTAGGAGAGACACAGGACAGCAGCACAGCCCTTTCAGCTTGCGTGGCCATTTCGGCCGGCGCCATGGTGCAGCGGCAGCCCGCACAAAGCTCACTGGTCTGGGTGCCCTGTTAAACCGGCAATCTGAGTTTTGGGAGGGCAGATTGACATGTCCATCTGATTGAACGGGACTTGGATGGTGAGCCAGACCAGGAGATTCCTGAAAAGAGCGATTTGAGCCAGTGCAGTGGGCCGCCACAGGGGAGATCGCATGGATCCCAGTGGCCAATTAGCAGGTGACTGGGGCAGCTGTGAGAGAGTCAACCATTCAATTTGGAAAGAAAGAGAGAGAGAGAGAGGAGGGACTCTGAGGCAGGGAGCCAGGTGATTGGGCTCGGTGGGTCCCACACTCACAGGGACAAGCACCGTGGCGATTCGAGGCGCTCGGGGTTGAGAGTTTTGCTGCAGGGTCAGCTGAATCCAGGATGGTGCAACTCAGTGGGGGAGGGGCATCCACCACTACGGACGCAATCTGCCTTGACTGAGGTACCGCCTATTGCTGACGCAGCCTGCCGTTGCCGAGGCAACCAGCCATAACAGAGAGACTCTGCCAACAGGGCGGGGTGCACCACAGTAGAACAGAGCCCCATGGGAGCAGGGCAGACCCATGCTAGAAGGGTGGAGCCCCAGGCAGGCAAATAGTGCATAGACTGCCTCCTAGCTGGGCAGAACAGTGCAACAGATACTCATAAAGAAATCCCCAACTCCCTGAGACAGAGCATCTGAGAGAAAAAAAAAGAAAAAGAAGAACGGGGTTTATAAGTTCTGCTGCAGCAGACCTAAACACATCTGCCCAGCAACCCAAAAAGAACAACAGAGCTCACAGCTCAGCACTGGAGCTCCTAAAAGTACAGACGTCTCCTCAAGCAGCTCCCTGACCCCAGTATATCCAAAGAGCCACCTCAAAAAAGGACTAATCAGACTGACATTTGGCAGACATCATTCTGGGACAAAGATAGCAGAAGAACAAACTGGTAGCATCCCTCACTGTTACACAGCTGCTACAGGTGTACCCGAGACAAGCAGGGCCTAAAGTGGACCTCAGCACTCATACAGCAGAGGGGCTAAACAGTTAGAAGGAAAACTAAGTAACAGAAATACTTCATCATCAACTATCTGAGCGTCCACTCAGAGACCCAATCGAAAATTCAACAACTACTAAGAAGACAGGTGGATAAATCCCCAAAGATGGAAAGAAACCAGCACAAAAAGGAGGCAAACACCCACAACCAAAACACCTCACCTCCTAAAAGGACCAAAACTCACCAGCAAGGGAACAAAGCTGGACGGAGAATGAGAGTGATGAAATGATGGAATCAGACTTCAGAAGGTGGATAATGTGAAATTTCAGTGAGCTAAAAGTGCATGTTCTAAATCAATGCAAAGAAACTAAGAACCTTGAAAAAAGATTTGAAAAAAGATTTGAGGAAGTGATAACAAGAATGGACAACTTAGAAGGAATATGAATGAATTGAAGAAGCTGAAAAACACAACATGAGAACTTTGTGAAGCATGCACAAGCTTCAACAGCCAAATTGACCAAGCAGAAGAAAGAATATCAGAAGTCGAAGACCAACTCAATGAAGTAAAGAGAAACCAAGATTAGAGAAAAAAGTGCAAAGAAGAATGAACAAAATCTCCAAGAAATGTGGGACTATGTGAAGAGACCAAACCTATGTTTGATAGGTGTACCAGAATGTGTGGAAAAGAATGAATCCAAGCTGGAAAACACTCTTCAGGGTATTATCCATGAAAATTTCCCCAACCTAGCAAGGCAGGCCAATACTCAACCCCAGGAAATACAGAGAACACCACAAAGATATTCTGCAAGAAGAGCAACCCCAAGGCACATAATCGTCAGATTCACCAGGGTTGAAATGAAGGAGAAAATACTAAGGGCAGCCAGAGAGAAGGGTCAGGTCACCCACAAAGGGAAGCCCATCAGACTCACAGCAGATCTCTCGGCCAAAACTCTACAAGCCAGAAGACAGTGGAGGCCAATATTCAACATCCTTAAAGAAAAGAACTTTCAACGCAGAATTTCATATCCAGCCAAACTGAGCTTCATAAGTGAAGGAAGAATAAAATCTTTTGCCAACAAGCAAGAACTCAGAGATTTTGTCACCACCAGGCCTGCTTTACAAGAACTCCTGAAAGAGGAACTACACATAGAAAGGAACAACCAGTACCAGCCATTCTAAAAACATACCAAATGCTAAAGACCATCAACAAAATGAAGAATTTGCATCAACCAAGGGACAAAACAGCCAGCTAGCATCAAAATGGCAGTATCAAACTCACACATAACAATATTAACCCTAAATGTAAATGAGCTAAATGCACCAATCAAAAGACACAGAATGGCAAATTGGATAAAAAGCCAAAACCCATCGGTGTGCTGTATCCAGGAAACCCAGCTCACATGCAAAGATTCACAAAGGCTCAAAATAAAGGGATGGAGGAAGATTTACCAAGCAAATGGAGAGCAAAAAAAAAAAAAAGCAGGAGTTGCAATTCTCATCTCTGATAAAATAGACTTTAAAGCAACAAAGATCCAAAGAGAAAAAGAAGGTCATTACATAATGGTAAAAGGATTGATACAACAAGAAGAGCTAATGATTCTAAATATATATGGACCCAATGCAGGAGCACCCAGATATATAAGGCAAGTTCTTAATGACTTACAAAGAGACTTAGACTCCCACACAATAATAGTGGGAGACTTTAACACTCCACTGTCAAAATCAGAAAGATCAACCAGACAGAAAATTAACAAGGATATCCAGGGCTTGAACTCAGACCTCGAACAAGCAAACCTGATAGACCTTTACAGAACTCTCCCCGCCAAATCCACAGAACATACATTCTTCTCAGCACCACATCACACCTACTCCAAAATTGACCACATAATTGGAAGTAAAGGACTCCTCACCAAATGCAAAACAACTGAAATCATAACGAACAGTCTCTCAGACCATAGTGCAATCAAGTTAGAACTCAGAATTCAGAAACTTACTCAGAACCACACCGCTTCATGGAAACTGAACAGCTGGCTCTTGAATGTTGATTGGATAAACAGTAAAATGAAGGCAGAAATAAAGAAGTTCTTCGAAACCAATGAGAATGAAGACACAATGTACCAGAATCTCTGGGACACATTTAAAGCAGTCTGTAGAGGAAAATATATAGCAATAAGTGCCCACATGAGAAGAGTGGAGAGATCCAACATTGACACCCTATCATCAAAATTGAAAGAGCTAGAGGAGCAACATAAAAAAACTCAAAACCTATCAGAAGACAAGAAATAACTAAGATCAGAGCAAAATTGAAGGAGATAGAGACATGAAAAACCCTTCAAAAAATCAATAAATCCAAGAGCTGGTTCTTCAAAAAGATCAACAAAATAGACAGACCACTAGCCAGACTGATAAAAAAAGAGGAGAGAGAACAACCAAATAGATGCAATAAAAAACGATAAAGGGGAAATCACCACAGATTCCACAGAAATTCCAACCATCATCAGAGAATACTATAAACAACTCTATGCACATAAACTGGTAAACCAGGAAGAAATGGATAAATTCCTGGACACCTGGGTCCTCCCAAGCCTAAACTAGGAGGAAGCCGAAACTATGAATAGATCAATAACAAGGTCTGAAGTCGAGGGAGCAATTAAGAGCCTACCACACAAAAAAAGCCCTGGTTCAGATGGGTTCACAGCTGAATTCTACCAGACACACAAAGAGGACCTGGTACCATTCCTTCTGAAACTATTCCAAATAATCTGAAAAAAGGGAACCCTTCCCAAATCATTTTATGAGACCAACATCATCCTGATACCAAAAACCGGCAGAGACTCAACAAGAAAAGAAAACTTCAGGCCAATATCCATGATGAACATAGATGCAAAAATCTTCAATAAAATATTGGCAAACCAATTGCAACAGTACATTAAAAAACTTATCCATCATGATCAAGTAGGATTCATCCTGGGAGGCAAGGCTGGTTCAACATATGCAAGTCTATAAACGTCATTCACCACATTAACAGAACCAAAAACAAAAACCATATGATTATCTCAATTGACACAGAGAAGGCATTTGACAAAATTCAACAGCCCTTTATGCTAAAAACTCTCAATAAACTTGGGATTGATGGAACATATCTACTATAAGGACACATGCACACGAATGTTCATTGCAGCACTGTTTACAATAGCAAAGACCTGGAACCAACCCAAATGCCCATCAATGACAGACTGGACTGGGAAAATGTGGCACATATACACCATGGAATATTATGCAGCAATAAAAAAATGATGAGTTTATGTCCTTTGTAAGGACATGGATGAATCTGGAGAACATCATTCTCAGCAAGCTGACACAAGAACAGAAAAGGAAATACCACATATTCTCACTCATAAGCAGGTGAGAAAAATGAAAACACATGGACACAGGGAGGGGGGTACTACACACTGGGGTCTATTGGAGGAAATAGGGGTGGGACAGCATGGGGGAAAGCTGGGGAGTGATAGCCTGGGGAGAAATGCCAAATGTGGGTTAAGGGGAGGAAGTCAGCAAAACACACTGCCATGTGTGTACCTATGCAACTATCTTGCACGTTCTGCACATGTACCCCAAAACCTAAAATGCAATAAAAATAAAAAAAAATACACAAATTAGCTGGGTGTGGTGATGCACACCTTTAATCCCAGCCACTTGGGAGGCTGATGCAGGAGAATTGCTTGAACCTGGAGGTGGAGGTTCCAGTGAGCTGAAATTGCACCACTGCACTCCAGCCTGGCAACAGAGAGAGACTCCATCTCAACAAAAAAAAAAAAAAAAAAAAAAAAAATCACACACATCTCAAATTCTACATTAGAGATTAAACTGTCTTTTAATAATTCTTTGGTTTACCTTTATCTTAGTCAATAATTTCTCTTTTATCTATTATTATTTAATTCCATTTGATTTTCTAATCATTTGTATTCAATAAGATTAGTTTTTACTGTAAAGATATTAACAAAAAAGTAGCCCAGCTTAAACAAAATACAAGTTTATTTCCCTGCAATGTGAAGAAGAAAATCTATATGTAGCTAGTCATTATTTGCTTAAAGAAGGTACAACATATTATCAGAGTTTCTGTTGACTTCTGTCTCACAGCTCTGTCAATTTTATATTTATTTTTCAAGATAACTTCTAGGACTCTGATATATGTGAATATTCTGTTGACTGTATAGCTAAAAAATAAAAAGTTTCCTAAGAGTTTTAAAAATATAGTAATTTGTGTGTTCCTTATGCTGTATGCCCTAAGGTCAAAAACGCCTTTCTTTTTGTTTCTTTACTTTTCTTTTTTTTTAATGTTTAATTTTTGTGGGTACATAATATGCTATATATTTATGAGGCACATGAAATATTTTGGTAGAGCCATGAAAAATAGCTTTCTCCAAAACAATTTATAACCGATTTCCATATGCATATTGTTGCCAATATTATAGTGTTCTTCTTAGATTGCTTTCTGGATAATGTAGGATAAAGCAAAAAGACTAATTGGTCTTTTGCTTATAGCATTTTGATTCTGCTCATGTTATTTTGATTATAACATCTGTAGTTTACCTATGAGCTAGGATTCTCTGTGTGGAATTTAAAAAAGAAAGAAAGAAAGAAAGAAAGAAAGAAAGAAAGAAAGAAAGAAAGAAAGAAAGAAAGAAAGAAAGAAAGAAAGAAAGAAAATATATAGTTCAGTTGGAATAGGTTACATATAAACAGTTGCGAATTTGAGTTCCAATTAAAAGTATAAATTCTTAATGGGTTTTGTGTTTAAAATATATATGTATATATATTACCAATATATATTATACATATAAATGTATTATTATTTATTTAGTAGCTCTGAAACTGCCTAGAAAAAATGACCAACCTTATAACAGTAACCACCTCTATCAGATCAGGCATACTAGCCCATGCCTGTAATCTCAGCACTTTGGGAGGTGAGGCAGAGGATCACTTGAGGCCAGGAGTTCAAGTCCAGCCCAGGCAACACAGCAAGATCCCATCTCTACAAGAAATCTAGAACGCCTCTGTCATAATCTACAGATAACATTTCCTACAGACTGATTCCAGACTTGGGGCAGAAAAAGCACAAGATGAGCCTGGATATGCTATCATACCATAGAGCAAGAACACCATTATATGTGACTAGGGTCATATCAAGAGGATTTAGGAGCTGACTTAAAACGACTCCCACTGGTAAAAGATTGTTACGTAAAATAATAAAAATTGCAAATGATTCAAACACATTAAATGTGTTTGTTCATGAGCTCATAATGATGCCAAAATACACACACACACACACACACACACAGAGAGAGAGAGAGAGAGAGAGAGAGAGAGAGAGAGAGAGAGAGAGAGAGAGAGAGAGAGAAACAGAGAGAGGGAGAGAGAAAACATCTATTGTGTCATTATTATAGGATTCTACGGAAATAGCTTATTATTTGGGGAACCAATAAATAAAATAAAGAAACAAAGCATTTGTTTGCCTTGTCTACATAAACTATACCACTGGATGATCAAATCAAAGATCAAGAGATGTTTCTCTTTATACAGATATTCTAACTAACAACTAACAAATACATGATAAATTAGAAATTCACAATTCACAAAAAATGCATTTATGACTTTTATGGGACAACTGAGAATTTGAACACTAGATATTTGATTATGTTAAGATGTTATCAATTTTAGGTGACATACTAATGTTTTGGCTATAATAAGGGAGTCTCTATTATTAAAAAATTACAATAAATATTCATGGATGAGATAACATGGTCTTTGCAATTCACTTCAGGATAATAGGAGGGAGAAAATGGAAGAAAGTATAAAGGAGAAAAATTGGCCTTAGCCTCATGTTTCTTGGAGCTGAGTGATGGAATTTTATTATATTAGGTTGTCATGAAAGTAATTGTGTTTTGGGGCTGGGTGCAGTAGGTCACATCTGTAATCTCAGCACCTTGGGAGGCCAAGGCAGGTGGATCTTCTGAGGTCAGGAGTTCAAGAGAAGCCTGGTCAATATGGTGAGACACTGTCTCTACTACATACACAAATATTAGCCAGGTGTGGTGGTACACACATGTAATCTCAGCTATTCAGGAGGCTGAGGGAAGAGAATCGCTTGATACCAGGAGGTGGAGGTTGCAATGAGCTGATATATAGCCATTGCACTCCAGCCTGGGCAACAAAAGTGAAACTTTGTCTCAAGAAAAAAAAAAAGTAATTCTGGTTTTTGTCATGAAAGTAGACAAAAACCACAATTACCTTTGCACCAACACAATACTAAGCTATCTACTTTTGTATGTGATTGAACATTTCTACGTTGAAAGATAAATTATAAGAAAGAGTATAATCATGGCTTTTCTAAAGCTATTAAATGAACTAGGTCAAAGATTATTTACAGTTTACTAATTAATAAGGAAACCAGTAAGATGTTACTATTAGTTTTAAAGGAGATTATGTAATTTAAAGGAGATTTCAAAGAACTAAATCCTTGTAAGCACTAGGTGTACAGAAATGCAATTACAAAACTGGCTTATTCTATGAAGCGTGTGGTTGTGGTGGTGGTAATGAGAAAGAAATTGTATTTCCTCTGGACAAAATATGTTTACATGTCTATAGTCAGGAATCCTTTGTTGGTACCACTTATTTGCAATTTACAGAGTGGTTGAAAAGCTTAAAAGCAACGAAAGTTGTAGAAGCACCATAGAATCAGATGACTGGAAAGAATGTTTAGGCAGCACCTAGTTTTCATTCTTTCTCACTTTTGAGTAACCTTTTCAGTCTTTTTCACTTTTTCCTGTCGTCTCTCTCTTAGGCAGAATAATGCTTACACCCAACAACCCCCAGAACCTGTGAATATGTCAATTTACATGGCAAATGAGACTATGCAGTTGTGATTAAATTGAAAATCTTGAGGTTGGGAGATTATCCTGGATTATCTGGATAGCCCCAATGTAATCACAGGAATCCTTATATTGAAAAGGAACACAGGAAAGTCAAAGTAAGAGAAGGACATGTGATAACAGAAGGAAAGATTGAATGTATGCGATTGCTGAATTTGAAAATGGAGTTGGGGAGTTGGGCCATGAGTGCAGAAGGCAGATAGCTTCCTAGAAATTGCAACAGTCAAGGAAACCAATTCTCTCTCCTCTAGGGCTTCCAGAAGAATGCAGCTCTGCTGATATCTTCATTTTGGTCCAGTGAGACCCATTTCTGATTTCTGACCTCAGAACTGCAAGGTAACAAATTCATGTTTTTTTTGAGCCATTAATTTTGTAGTAATTTTTTATAGTAGCATAAGAAATTAATACAGTCATCTGTATTAATACAGCTGGTGAAGTGGCTCAGGGCGAGGTGGCTCACGACTGTAATCCCAGTATTTTGGGAGGCCAAGGAGGGTGGATCATGAGATCAAGAGATCAAGACCATCCTGGCCAACTGGCTGAACCCTTGTCTCTACTAAAAATACAAAAATTAGCTGGGCATGATGGTGCAGCCCTGTAGTCCTAGCTATTCAAGAGGCTGAGGCAGAGAATGGCTTGAACCTGGGAGATGGAGGTTGCAGTGAGCCGAGATTGGGCCACTGCACTCCAGTCTGAAGACAGAGTGCAGAGGGACACTCAGTCTCAAAAAAAAAAAAAAAAAGAAAAGAAAAGAAATTAATACAGATTAATACAGTCTTCAACCACACTCAACTTTAAGATGATAATTACCTCAAACAAGAAGTATTCTTGATCACCAAAATGCTTGGTCCCACCCACTATTTTTAGCCTGATCGATGGCTAATAATGTGTAGGAAGAATGTTGATATATTTCTTTGAGACTATTTTGAGAATCTATAGCTATCCAATGTGGAACAACCACTGAGATCTCAAATTTAACTACCATCTGTAAGTTTCCATAAGAAATAATTTATTTCACATCATTTCCTGCCTCATGGCAAGTACCAACATTTATCTCATTATATCCAGATTATTTAACTATTACTAATTTCTGGATTTCTCTGTATCACCTATTGTATTTGGGCATGTAGAAACATCTGTTATTCATTCTCTTAAAACTAGAGAATCAAGCCCAAGCAAATATTTATATCAGATTTTATCTGTAGTAACTTATAAATTTGAGTGACTTCCTCTCTTCTAGGGGTCTCTCAAATTTTTTAAAGCTTTTACTCTACAAAGAAGTGACCATCGCCGGGCATGGTGGCTCATGCCTGTAATCCCAGCACTTTGGGAGGCCGAGGCAGGTGGATTACGAGGTCAAGAGATCGAGACCATCCTGGTCAACATGGTGAAACCCCATCTCTACTAAAAATACAAAAAATAAGCTGGGCGTGGTGGTGTGTGCCTGTAATCCCAGCTACTCAGGAGGCTGAGGCAGGAGAATTGCCTGAACCCAGGAGGCAGAGGTTGCAGTAAGACGAGATTATGCTATTGCACTTCAGCCTGGGTAAAAAGAGTGAAACTCCATCTCAAAAGAAAAAAAAAAAGAAGTGACCACCATCTTGCCATCTGTAAGACCAAAACCTGTAAGCCAGTATTTCCAGGCGGGCTTTGTGCACATTAGCTCCACACACAAAATTCACATTAGTTCCTTAAAAGTGACTTATCCTATCTAATTAGATTTGTATTATTTTCAAAAATGCTATTCACCTTTGTTGCATAGTTGATTTAACCAAATCTGGTAAAACAGAGGACAGATTCTATTGAACCTATTCACATAACTACATTACTATGAAAAATAATGATACTTAGCAAAAGCTTTGAAATAAAAAGTCATTATAAATCAGCAACAATTTATAAATGTTTTTTCAGTTTACAGAAGTAGTTTATTAAACTTCTGTGGGTTGTTAATAGCTTAAGAAAAGATAAGACTTCCTCATATATTCAAGAAATAGAAAACAAAACAACACTATTCCAAACAAACAAATTACTACAATAAAAATGTCCTCATCAGCTCATTTAGATCTATTTAATTAATTCTTGCTCTGCTGAATCTTTTGTTATCAGTTTCATGAAGGTGTCTACTTTTCAACTAAAGATAATATGAGGGGGGATCTTCTAAGATGGCGCCATAGAAACAACTCAGGATTGTAGCTCTCAGTGAAGGTGCAGAGGATGAGTCCTAGCCGCATTCTCAGACAGACCTTTTTTGCCCACAGAACGTCGAAAGTCCCAGGTGTAGGAGAGACACGGGACCCCAGTGCAGCCGGCTCACGTGGCCAGTTCTGCCGGTGCCACAGTGCAGCAGCACCGGGGACAAAACTCACTGGTCTGGGTGCCCTGTTAAACCGGCAATCTGAGATTTGGAAGGGCAGATTGACATGTCCATCTGATTAAATGGGACTTGGACAATGAGCCAGACAAGGAGATTCCTGGGAAGCGTGATTTGAACTGGTGCAGTGGGCAGTGGCACAGGAGATTGCACGTATCCCAGTGCCCTATCAGCAGGCTACTGGGGCATCAGTGAGACAGTCAACCGTTCAAATTGGGGAGAAAGAGAGAGAGAGAGAGAAGACAGACTCTGAGGCAGGGAGCCAGGTGACCAGGCTCGGTGGGTTCCACCCTCATGGGGACAAGCAGGGCAGCGATTGGAGGCGCCCAGGGTTGAGAGTTTTGTGGCCCGCACAGCTGAATTTAGGATGGTGCAGCCTGGTGGGGGAGGGCCGTCTGCCACTACGAATGCAATCCACCCCTACTGAAGTACCGCCCGGTGCTGATGCAGCCTGCCATTGCCGAGGCAACCCACCATAACAGAGAGACTCTGCCAGCTGGGCAGAGCGCACCACAGCAAAATGGAGCCCCGTGACAGCAGGGTGGACCTGCACTAGCAGGGTGGAGCCTCGGCAGGCAAATAATGAATAGACTACCTCCGAGCCGGGCAGGACAGTGCAACAGATACTCATAAAGAAAGCCCCAACTCCCTGAGACAGAGCATCTAAGGGGGAAAAAAAATGGGGGGGGGGTTATGAGTTCTGCTGCAGAAGACATAAACTCATCCTCCCAACAACGCTGAATGAACAAAGGAGCTCACAGCTCAGCACTGGAGCTCCTATAAAGCACAGACCGTCTCCTCAAGCAGCTCTCTGACTCCTGTATATCCAAAGAGTCACCTCAAAAAAGGACTACTCAGACTGACATTTGGTGGGCATCATTCTGGAACAAAGATAGCAGAAGAAGAAACTGGTAGCATCCCTCACTGTTCCACAGCTGCTACAGGTGTACCCCAGACAAGCAGGGCCTGGAGTGGACCTCAGCACTCATACAGCAGAGGGGCTAGACCATTAGAAGGAAAACTAAGTAACAGAAATAATTCATCATCAACAATCTGGGCATCCACTCAGAGACCCAATTGAAAAATCAGCAACTACTAAGATGACAGGTGGATAAATCCATAAAGATGGGAAGAAACCAGTGCACAAAGGAGGAAAACACCCGAAACCAAAAGACTTCACCTTCTCCAAAGGACCAAAACTCCTCACCAGCAAGGGAACAAAGCTGGACAGAGAATGAGGGTGACGAAATGACGGAATCAGACTTCAGAAGGTGGATAAAGAGAAACTTCAGTGAGCTAAAGTAACATGTTCTAAATCAATGCAAAGAAACTAAGAACGTTGAAAAAAGATTTGAAAAAAGATTCGAGGAAATGATAACAAGAATGGACAACTTAGAGATGAATATGAATTAATTGAAGGAGCTGAAAAACACAACATGAGAACTTCGTGAAGCATGCACAAGTTTCAACAGCCGAATTGACCAAGGAGAAGAAACAATATCAGAAGTTGAAGATCAACTCAATGAAATAAAATGAGAAACCAAGATTAGAGAAAAAAGCACAAAAAGGAATGAACAAAATCTCCAAGAAATGTGGGACTATCTGAAGAGACCCAACCTACATTTGATAGGTGTACCAGAATGTGATGAAGATAATGAATCAAAGCTGGAAAATACTCTTCAGGATATTATCCAGGAAAATTTCCCCAACCTAGCAAGACAGGTCAATACTCAACTCCAGGAAATATAGAGAACACCACAAAGATACTCCACAAGAAGAGCAACCCCAAGGCACACAATTGTCAGATTCACCAGGGTTGAAATGAAGGAGAAAATACTAAGGGCAGCCAGAGAGAAAGGTTGGGTTACCCACAAAGGGAAGCCCATCAGACTCACAGCAGATCTCTCAGCAGAGACTCTACAAGCCAGAAGAGAGTGGGGGTCAATATTCAACATCCTTAAAGAAAAGAACTTTCAACCCAGAATTTCATATTCAGCCAAACTGAGCTTCATAAGTGAAGGAAAAATAAAATCCTTCACGAACAAGCAAGTACTCAGAGATTCTGTCACCACTAGGCCTGCTTTACAAGAGCTCCTGAAAGAGGCACTACACATAGAAAGAAACAACCAGTACCAGCCATCCTAAAAGCATACCAAATGCTAAAGACCATCAACAAAATGAAGAATGTACATGAACCAATGGGCAAAACAGCCAGCTAGCATCAAAATGGCAGTATCAAATTCACACATAACAATAGTAACCCTAAATGTAAATGGGCTAAATGCACCAATCAAAAGACACAGACTGGCAAATTGGATAAAAAGCCAAAACCCATCAGTGTGCTGTATACAGGAAACCCACCTCACATGCAAGGATACACAAAGGCTCAAAATAAAGGGATGGAGGAAGATTTACCAAGCAAATGGAGAGCAAAAAAAAGCAGAAGTTGCAATTCTGGTCTCTGATAAAATAGACTTTAAAGCAACAAAGATCAAAAGAGACGAAGAAGGTCATTACATAATGGTAAAAGGATCGATACAACAAGAAGAGCTAATGATTCTAAATATATATGGACCCAATGCAGGAGCACCCAGATATATAAGGCAAGTTCTTAATGACTTACAAAGGGACTTAGACTCCCACACAATAATAGTGGGAGACTTTAACACTCCACTGTCAATATCAGACAGATTAACCAGACAGAAAATTAACAAGGATATCCAGGACTTGAACTTAGACCTGGGACAAGCAAACCTGATAGACATTTACAGAACTCTCCACCCCAAATCCACAGAATATACATTCTTCTCAGCACCACATCACACCTACTCCAAAATTGACCACATAATTGGAAGTAAAGCACTCCTCAGCAAATGCAAAACAACTGAAATCATAACAAACAGTCTTTTAGACCACAGTGCAATCAAGCTAGAACTCAGAATTCAGAAAATAACTCAGAACTGCACAGCTTCATGTAAACTGAACAACTGGCTATTGAATGTTGATTGGACAAACAATGAAATGAAGGCAGAAATAAAGAAGTTCTTCGAAACCAACAAGAACAAAGACACAACTTACCAGAATCTCTGGGACACATTTAAAGCAGTCTGTAGAGGAAAATATATAGCAATAAGTGCCCACATGAGAAGAGTGGAGAGATCCAAAATCGACACCCTATTGTAAAAATTGAAAGAGCTAGAGGAGCAAGATAAAAAAAAGCTCAAAACCTAACAGAAGACAAGAAATAACTAAGATCAGAGCAGAACTGAAGGAGATAGAGACACGAAAAACCCTGCAAAAAATTAATAAATCCAAGAGCTGGTTTTTCAAAAACATCAACAAAATAGGCAGACCACTAGCCAGACTGATAAAAAAGAAAAGAGAGAACAACCAAATAGATGCAATAAAAAACGATAAAGGGGAAATCACCACAGATTCCACAGAAATTCAAACCATCATCAGAGAATACTACAAACAACTCTATGCACATAAACTAGTAAACCTGGAAGAAATGGATAAATTCCTGGACACCTGTGTCCTCCGAAGCCTAAACTATGAGGAAGCCAAAACTGTGAATAGACCAATAACAAGGTCTGAAGTTGAGGCAGCAATTAAGAGCCTACCACACAAAAAAAGCCCAGGTCCAGATAGGTTCACAGCCGAATTCTACCAGACACACAAAGAGGATCTGGTACCATTTCTTCTGAAACTATTCCAAATAATTCAAAAAGAGGGAACCCTTCCCAAATCATTTTATGAGACCAACATCATCCAGATACCAAAACCAGGCAGAGACTCAACAAGAAAAGAAAACTTCAGGACAATATCCATGATGAACATAGATGCAAAAATCTTCAGTAAAATACTGGCAAACCGATTGCAACAGCATATTAAAAAACTTATTCATCATGATCAAGTAGGATTCATCCTGGGCATGCAAGGCTGGTTCAACATATGCAAGTCTAGAAGTGTAATTCACCACATAAACAGAAGCAAAAACAAAAACCCCATGATTATCTCAATTGACGCAGAGAAGGCATTTGACAAAATTCAACAGCCCTTTATGCTAAATACCCTCAATAAACTTGGTATTGATGGAACATATCTCAAAGTAATAAAAGCTATTTATGACAAATCATCAGCCAATATCATACTTAATGGGCAAAAATTGGAAGCATTCCCTTTGAAATCTGGCACTAGACAAGGATGCCCCCTCTCACCACTCCTATTCAATATAGTACTGGAAGTTCTAGCCAGAGCATCAGGCAAGAAAAAGAAATAAAGGGTATTCAAATAGGAAAGGTGGAAGCCAAAGTGTCTCTATTTGCAGACAACATGATAGTATACCTAGAAGACCCCATCACCTCAGCCCAAAAACTCCTGAAACTGATAAGCAACTTCAGCAAAGTCTCAGGATACAAAATCAATGTGCAAAAATCACAAGCATTCCTATACACCAATAACAGACTTAAAGAGAACCAAATCAAGAACGAACTGCCATTCACAATTGCTACAAAGAAAATAAAATACCTAGGAATACAACTCACAAGTAACGTAAGGGACCTCTTTAAGGAAAACTACAAACCACTGCTCAACGAAATAAGAGAGGACACAAACAGATGGAGAAACATTCCATGTTCATGGTTAGGAAGAATCAATATCGTGAAAATGGCTATACTGCCCAAAGTAATTTACACAATCAATGCTATCCCCATCAAACTACCATTGAATTTCTTCACAGAACTGGAAAAAACCACCATGAACTTCATATGGAACCAAAAGAGAGCCCGCATAGCCAAGTCAACTCTAAGCAAAAAGAACACAGCGGGAGGCATCACACTACCAGACTTCAAACTATACTACAAGGCTACAGTAATTAAAACAGCATGGTACTGGTACCAAAACAGAGATATAGACCAATGGAACATAACAGAGGCATCGGAGGCAACACAACATATCTACAACCATATAATCTTTTATAAAACAGACAAAAACAAGCAATGGCAAAGGATTCCCTGTTTAATAAATGGTGTTGGGAAAACTGGCTAGCCATGTGCAGAAAGCAGAAACTGGACCCCTTCCTGACACCTTACACTAAAATTAACTCCAGATGAATTAAAGACTTAAACATAAGACCTGGCACCATAAAAACCCTAGAAGAAAATCTAGGCAAAACCTTTCAGGACATAGGAGTAGGCAAGGACTTCATGAACAAAACACCAAAAGCATTGGCAACGAAAGCTAAAATTGACAAATGGGACCTAATCAAACTCCACAACTTTTGCACGGCAAAAGAAACAGTCACTAGAGTGAATCGGCAACCATCAGAATGGGAAAAAATCTTTGCAGTTTATGCATCTGACAAAGGGCTGATATCTAGAATTTACAAAGAACTCAAACAGATTTACAGGAAAAAAACAAGCCCATTCAAAAATGGGCAAAGGTTATGAACAGACACTTTACAAAAGAAGACATACATGAGACCAACAAACCCATGAAAAAATGCTCATCATCACTGGTCATTAGAGAGATGCAAATCAAAGCCACATTGAAATACCATCTCACGCCAGTTAGAATGGCGATCATTAAAAAATCTGGAGACAGCAGATGCTGCAGAGGATGTGGAGAAATAGGAACACTCTTACACTGTTGGTGGGAGTGTAAATTAGTTCAACCATTGTGGAAGACAGTGTGGCGATTCCTCAAGGACCTAGAAATAGAAATTCCATTTGACCCAGTAATCCATTAGTGGGTATATATCCAAAGGAATATAAATCGTTCTACTATAAGGACACATGCACACGAATGTTCATTGCAGCACTGTTTACAATAGCAAAGACCTGGAACCAACCCAAATGCCCATCGATGATAGACTGGACTGGGAAAATGTGGCACATATATACCATAGAATATTATGCAGCAATCAAAAATGATGAGTTTTTGTCCTTTGTAAGGACATGGATGAATCTGGAGAACATCATTCTCAGCAAACTGACACAAGAACAGAAAAGGAAATACCGCATATTCTCACTCATAGGCTGGTGAGAAAAATGGGAACACATGGACACAGGGAGGGGGTCTGCTACACACTGGGGTCTATTGGGGGGAATGCAGGAGGGACAGTGGGGGGAGCTGGGGAGGGATAGCTTGGGGAGAAATGCCAAGTGTGGGTGAAGGGGAGGAAGGCAGCAAAACACACTGCCATGTGTGTACCTATGCAACTATCTTGCACGTTCTGCACATGTACCCCAAAACCTAAAATGCAATAAAAATTAAAAAATATAGAAATAAAGATAATATGAGAAACCCAACCGCATCCATTGGTAGAATCTGAGAGAAAATTACGTCTGTAAAGTCTCAGATAGTAACTATTTTAGAATTTGCAGACCAGGACAAGAGCAATGGCTTACATCTGTAAAAATCATGCTTTGGGAGGCTAATGTGGGAGGATACCTTGAGCCCAGGAGTTTGAGACTAGCCTAGACAACAAACTGAGATTCAGTTTCTACAAAATATTAAAAAATTAGCTGAGCATGAGCATCTGCCTACAATCCTGGCTACTCAAGAGGCAAGAGGATCTCTTGAGGCCAGGAATTCAAGGCTGTGGTGAACTGTGACTGCACTGCAGCATATGCAACAGAAAAAGAAAAGAATTTGCGGGTCAGATTCTCTCTGCCACAACTGCTGAGCTCTGCCATTTTAGCAAAAGAAGAGTCACAAAAGACAATACAAATACAAGTGGACATGGTTGTGTTTCAATAAAACATTTACAAAAACAGACAGTTTATATTGGGGAAGCATGCCATCCTTTGCTGACCTCTGCTCTAATCAATACAAGATCAGCTTTGATAAGTCAGCAGGTTGCAGTACAAGCCTTTTCCTGAAGGCCCTGAAGCTCTCCTTATTAGTTGAGCTCAGAAAATCTTGCTTGTAGTTTACAGTAAAGATTCCATGTGATTATCAGAGGAAAACAAATACTATCTGAACATGGACGAGCATTAATGGCTGTAGTTAATTTATTGCTAATAATTTTCAATTGTGAAAATTTTGTAAGATTTTTCTATATAGTATAGAGCAACTGTAGAGCTGAATAATGCCATTGACAGGAGTATATGATTATTTTAGTCACATGAAAAACAAAGATAATAAAACCATTCCAAAAAAATGTTTCTGAGAAAAATGATTGTCTATTTTCAGGAACATCACTGAATGCTATATATGATTTACAAAATTGGATGAATAGTTTTAATGAGTAAAAAATCTTGAGATATAGCACATAATATACATATTATACCAAGAATGTCAAGTAAAGAGATTCAGTAAGTCTGGAGTGGGGCCCAAGCATGTAGAAAATTCTTTGGGCAATCCAATGTGCCTCCTCCAATATAGAACCACTAGCCTAGAAGACTCTTGATTTTGTTGGGTGTGGGAATTGATTTTACTCTATTTACATATCACTAAGATATACTCTAAGATTTGCTCTTACTGTTTATTGGGTGCTAACAGAAGACATGAGACTCCTAGATCAGAGACAGAGGACTTTATTACTTACTAAGTATGCTCTAAGATATGCTCTTACTGTTTCATGGGTGCTAGCAGAAGCTATGAGACTCTTAGATCAGAGACAGAGGACTTTATTACTCACATCATAGCAACCAACACAAACATATACAGCTTCGTTTAGTTTCCCTTGTACGTAAATCCCACAAGGGTGACAAAGAGGGCCCAGATAGATGTGCATACATAGGGTTTATGTCACAGTCCGAAGAACACTGAGTTTGAGGAAATGTATCACTTCTGAAGTAAACAGTAAGGAAGCCTAATCGCTGCCTTGGAAGAAAACTTTATTTCATCCCTCAGAGAAACACGGGAACACAGCGTTGGGAATTCACCCAGTAAAAGAGCAGCAAGGGCCTTGAAATCTTGGCAAAGAGTATGAGAAGCCTATGAACAGCTATGTCTCCCAACTGAGTCAAATTAAAAAAGTAAGGTTGTAGACAAGTGAACATTTGAAGTAAAAACTGAAATTATAACAGATAACACTATACTGTTACTGCTTAATGTCATCACATAAAGCACAATAGGACTCTGATAAATATGCAAAACCCCACAGAACTATTTCATAATAATCTTGATCAGGGTTTCACCACAGTTAAAATATATTATGGAAAGCCCGGCATTGAGAAATCTCCAAGGACTTCAAATAAAGCATACAATTTCTGAAATATTTGTATTAATAACATTAACCTTTACAAACTTAACCTAGAGAAAAGTGTGTCTTTCCAAATTTGACAATTTTTCTCATGCAATTATTATAATAGCATCAAATCAAACAAAACTTAGTATTTCTAGTGCCTCTTTTTGTGAGCAAAGGAAGACATTTTTTGTGATTGTTTCCAGGAGCCCTCTGGGAAACATCAAAAATAGTTTACATGTAAAAGATATTCTGAATTTTTATTTTATTTTTTCTGTACTTAGGACCTGAATTTGAGAAGACTAAAATCACAATGTCTTCAGAGGAGATTTGGAACCAACATTTAGATAAGATGGTGGGTGTCTGAGAAATAATAGTTACCTATTTAAGTAAAGTGACAATAAAAAAAGTAAAAATAAACATCGAAATTAGGAGGATGGTGAAAACCTTAGTCCTAGGCGAGGTGCAGTGTCTCATGCCTACAAAGCCAGCACTTTGGGAGGCCAAGGAGGGTGGATCCCCTGAAGTCAGGAGTTCAAGACCAGCCTGACCAACATGGTGAAACCCCGTCTTTACTAAAAATACAAAAATTAGCTGGGCATGGCGGTGTGCTCTTATAATCCCAGCTACTTGGGAAGGTGAGACAGGAGAATCACTTGAACCTGGGAGGTGGAGGTTGCAGTGAGCCGAGATGAGATGGTCCCACTGCACTCCAGCCTGGGTGACACAGTGAGACTCCATCTCAAAAAGAAAAGAAAAAAGAAAAAACTTAGTTCTCTTAGTTCTATTATAAGTGAGGAAACTTTCTTCTTTTTTTTCATATTATGTAATTAAGAATTTAGTCAACAAAAAGCGTAGAAAATAATGCTGGTAAAACAGAGTCTCTCTGCTGCTATCCACATGGATTACACAGAAGGCAAAAAAAAGAACCCTTCAGGTTGTTGGCAAAGATAATCAGTAACCCAAAAAAGGAAACTCATCAAGATTTAGTATACTTTGTTAAAATTTTAACACTTTCAATAGTTTGTTTTATACTCAAGTATTATAAACCATAGGGGAAAAATCAATTTTCACATTTCAATCTTCTTCATATTCTGTCACATTCTGGAATAACTGGTGTTTTACTTTAGAACAGATCAGGAGGCTCGTGAGTAAAAATTTATTTCATAATAATACTAAGATATTTATGTTAGCATGCAATGCATTCATCATGGCTATATTTAAATGAATCCATAAATGTTTAAAAATTGTTTAAATTTTGAATATGATAAACATTGATATGTATAGCTCAAAGAAGCAAAAGCTCTCTGAGTTCCTCAATAGGTTCCAAAAGCCTGAGAATTGTTTCTTTAAAACTAAAGTACTATTTTTTCCTTCTAAAATACATACACAGTTCATTTTTGGGTCACCATCGCTCCAAGTGTAATTTCTATTACTCATGTTAATTGTAACATTTAATAAACTATTATAGAGAAAACTAGGGTAGCTGAGTATCTGTCATATATAAGTATTTTAGCTGATTAGCAAAACTCATGGACACACAGAATACATTTTTTTTTTTTTTTTGGAGACAGGGTCTTGCTCTGTCACACAGGCTGGAGTGCAGTGGTATGTGGGGTCAATCATGGTTCACTGAGGCCTTGACCTCCTGGCCTCAAGCAATCCTTCCATTTCAGCTTCCTAAGTAGCTGGAACAGCAGGCATGTGCCACCAAGCACAACTAGTTTTTTAATTTTTGTAGAGATGGGGTCATCTCTCTATGTTGCCCAAACTGGTCTCAAATTCCTGAACTCAAGTGATCCTCCTGCCTTAGCCTCCAAAGTGCTGGGATTATAGACATGAGTCACCTCACCCAGCTTACACTTCCTTAATTAGGTAAAAATGAGTACATCCATTAACAGGGCCAAAGATAATAGCCTTTCTGTAGCATTAAAAAGGAATGAACATAAAATTATGCTTGGGAATATTTCAGTATTCCACATTACTTTGAAATTTCTGGGTATCCAAAAATAATCCATACAAATCAGTCAGATTTAATCAATTTAATGCAATCCACTCAGTCCTTGAGCTTGGAAATTGTCTTCTAGCTGGCACATTATAAAACAATTACACATTTGTCCTTTTTACAATATTAAACATTATATAATAGTAATGTTAGCTTATATGATCATTAAACTTGGATAAGTTTAAGAAAAATAAACTGAAATAGAATAAAATGCCTGCTTTCATATTACTTAGCATTGATAAAAAGACCACTGTTGATAGTAAACTAAAATTATTGATCAAGTTTCATTTACCAAAGATTTGCCGTTACAACATTTCCAAGTTAACTCATGTAAGAATGTTTTAATTCAAGCACATTTAAAGTATTAGAAGTCTCTTTTTTCATTATTTTTCTAGATATTTTAGTAATATTCATTTTTATGTATTTATAATCTACTCAGAATAGAGCTCCTTTAACTTTAGAGGCTTTGCAGTCTAATTCATTAAATACCATCTAAAGATAGGAAGATATTTTATATTAGCACAAAGAGGTAATGTTTTATTCTGAATTATAGAAATATAAACACACAGACTCAAAGAGAGTGTATAGTTTGAGATTTAAAACTTTAGCCACAGGTCAACTGTAAACAGAGAAATACAAGTATCTCAGCCCAGATATCAAATAGCTTTCTAATGGACAAAAAATTCTTGAGTATTCTAAGCACAAAAATAAACAAATTAACAAACAAGCAAAAACATAAGTAAACTAGTTTAACTCTTGTATCTACAATATACAGAGATCACAAATAATCAGACCATAAAAACAAATTCCCAATTATTGCTACCACCAATGGTGTATAACTCATTGGCCATGCATAAACCAGAAACAAAAACAAAACATGAAATCAATAGAAAGGGAAAAGAATTACAGAAATGGAGGTTAAGTAAATTTATAGCTCTATTGCTGCTTGTGATTAACTTCTGGGAGTCAAGAAGAGAGGCATCTGTGCTTAGGCTGCCTGTGAGGTATGCTTCTTCTCCAGCAATGTAGCTTACCAACTATGTCACATGAATTAATTGGGCATCTTGGTGGAAATTTCAAAACTATTAAAGAGAAATTTTTAAAAGAGGACATAACTATGACTCTCACACAAATATAAAGTGAACAGATGCTCAGATAGCAGAGCCAAGAGTCTTGATGACATATGAGAACCAGGTTTTAATTATTCCTGGGCCCAGATAGAATTCCATTCTTGGGGTCTGTGAGTCACCATCTATCCTGACAACTTTCTCTCTTTCTCTCTCTCTCTCTTTCTCTCTCTCTCTCTCTCTCTCTCTCTCTCTCTCTCTCTCTCTCTCTCTCTCTTTAACATAGTTTGAGTCAGTTTTCAGTTACTTCATTTAGGAAGCATTTTTACCAGTGCCATATTGCAGCATTACTCTAGAAGATTCTGTCCAATAACAGCCATCAGCTCCATGTAGCTATTTAAACTTCAATAAAAATTAAATAATTTTTAAAATTTGGCTACAGTAGTCATATTCTAAATACTCAATAGCCCCTTGGGGCTGGTGGCTACTATGTTAGATAGCACAGACCCACAAGGACCTTCTCATCCCCAAGCCATATTGTAAAGAAGAGTCCACAGCAAATAGTTGCTGGGTTTACATCTCAAACCCAGAGACTGAGCAAGAAACATTCTAAGGAATTTAGAACGATGTGATGAAAAGATGGTTACTTTAGTAATAATGTAAAAGAGAGTATCTATATACAAGTGAATGCAAACAAAATCAGATGTCCAGTGCAACCAAGTTTTTTATTAGATCAAAATCAGGGAAACGCTATTAGATTTAGTGTTTGTGAGGTAATTGTTTAAATTATTTTCTTACATTGAAATGGAAAGAAATAAGTTGTGTAAACTAAGTTTCATGTATAAGAAAATGTTACAGGTTGAATTGTGTCCCTCAAAAAAGCATGTTGAAGTCCTAACCTCCAGCACCTCAGAAAGTAACCTTATTTGGGAATAATGTCACTGCAGATGTAATGAGTTAAGATGAGTTCTTGCTAGAGTAGAGTGTGCCCTTAATCTAAAATTAACAGTGCATTTGAGATAAGAGACACAGAGAAAACACAGGGAGAAGATAGCCCTGTGATGATGGATGCAGAGAGTGATTGGAATGATGCATCCGTAAGCCAAGTACAGCCAGCAAATAGCAGAAGCTAGAAGCAAGGGAGGATTCTTTAGGTTTTGAAAGGAACATGGCCCTGCCAACACCTTAATTTCAGACTTCTAGCCTCCAGAACTGTGAAAAAAGAAATTTCTGTTGTTTAAGCTATCCAATAAAATAAAATAAACATATGTAAAATATTTTATTTAATTCATCAATTACTGAGGAAACCTCTACAATGTCATAAGCCGTTCAAAGACTAAATCAAGGTACTACACATGTGAAAGCAACAATGCTTAAATAAATGTGCAGGTGAATACTAAAAGGGCTTATTCTGTGGGAGGGAGGGAAGGATTTGGAGGAGATTAATTGTATTTCCAATGAGCAAATTTACTTGTATGGCTATGGATAAGAATCATTTGCATTGCTGTTAGTCATATACAATTGAAAGAGTCGTAAATTAGGTGAAAGACAACAAAAGGCAGAGAGAATCCATGGAGAGGCCTGGAATAAGAAAACCAAGAAGGTATGCATAGACATAACCTTTTTGGCAAATTTTAGTCTTTCATAATTTCTTTCTTTATCCATAACAAAAAAAAATGTTTAAATAGCATTCATTTTTACCTTTATACTCTATTTTAGAGGCCAAAATGATTTAGAAACTTCAAAAGAAATTATGAAGGAGTAGTCTAAATTATAAGAAACTATAAGTTTTCTAAGAAACAGAAATTAAAACTCTCAGGTGAGTTGGAAGGTCCTGTTTCTTAAATTCATTTTCCATTTTTCTTAAATTTTACTTACGATTTATTTCAATTCCAATGTAGAAAGACTCTGTTAAAATTATAGTAGCTAAATGAATTTACAGATAGTCTAAGACAAAAATATAAGTTTGAATGAACTTTATTTGATTACTATATTAAGATAGAAAAATGTTAGTTGCTTTAACAAACACCTGTATCTCAGCTTTAATGAAATAACATCTTATTTCTTGCTCATAGAAAGTCCAAAGGAATTGGGCAGCTTTCTTAGATGTCTCTCCTTCAAAGGATAACTCAGGAATCTAAGTTCCTTGCATTACATGGTTCTTCTATTTGGGAATCTTTCACTTCCACACACAGAGCAAGCAAATGAGAGACCTCATGAGAGATATTAGGTACTAAGCCTAGGTTTGACTTTCAGTTCTTGTCTGAACTAGACACATGACCCTAACTCAACTGCAAAGAATTCTAAGAAATGTATTCATCCTGAGTGCACTGAAAAAGGCAACAGGTTTCTCAGCAGTTAGTCTATTACTTCCATTATCATTCTTACTTATTTAATCAATTGCCAGTTAAAACTGTTCCTTGTAAACCATAATTAATTTGACTTATCTTTTTAAAATTCTTTTAATTTATCTCTAATGGAAAGTTGCCCAACTTTCTGACTTTGTCCTTCTGAAGACCCAGTATGGAAGGTTCTGAACAGCAAAATCTGTATCACATTCAGAAGAAGACAACCACATGGAAATAAAAGCAGTGAAGCTGACAGGGGTATCAATGTGTCTTTCAATGCTTCGTGCTTCATCAGCTGTTTATTTCAATATTTTGTATGTCATCAGCACTTTGTCTGACAGCTCCATTTGTTCACTTTCATACTTCTTTTGAGTAAACAGCACGAATAATAGCTCCATTTTAGAAGAGCCCATTAATCTTCCCTTGTTAAGGGATGACTTGTTCTCACACTTATCATTGCACCTCTCTTGTGATATGACATCATCCCCTCATTTGCTGAGATAAATGTCAAACAACAAAAGCTTCACACTGGCATCTCAGTCTCTACATTGCTTATTTGATTTGCAGCACAACTTTGAAATATAAGGAAAAGGGGACACTAGTTATTAATGAAGCTACTTTTTTTACTTGGCACTTTTATATTTTCTACAAGATTTGTACTTAATATTGAGGACTGAGAGTCCTAAATCAATTATGTAGCTTGCCCAGTAGGTTAAATCAAGCTGTGCCAGGAAACTCAAACATACTTCCATCTCCTACAAGATGGAGTGGCAACCAGCATTTCCCTTGTTCTTCGGCACTCATGGGAAGCCTCTCCTCTAGCACTGAGTTATATGAGCCACAAACCAATGGCTGCATTTAGAACAATTCTAGAAGATTTCCTTATAGAACAAAAGACCTGTGAAAGTTTAATTCATTTACAAATAACTCCTGAGTTAAGTCCCTTCCAGAAAGTGATGCTGAAATACTACACAATAACAATGTATGTTTGATTAAAAACGACATTCAGCAGCAATGGTTCACTACAGATTAGGCACCATATGTCAATTCCTAATCAAATTTTATTTGGATCTTTAATTTCCTGAAATGACCCTGAAAATGTCATCTCTACTCTAGCTCTCACCCTTCCTGCTTGTGATCTCTGCTTGAAATCTGAGTATTACAAACCATAGAGGAATGTGGCTGCATATGACATTATTCTAGTTCCCTATGAAGATATATTGAAACCGAAAAACATACAGTGCACTAAATGAGATGAACTGATCTCCATAAACAGAGCAGGTAATACAATGATAGCTTATGATTTGGAATAAAAATCATGTAGTGTCTTTACTATCTTTCATTCTATCTTTCGCCTAATTTTCTAATCTTCTAAGATTAGAAAATTAGGCGAAAACATCTGAATGTCCACGAACAAGAGGATAAATAAATAAATTGTGCTATGCTCAAATAATGAAATAATATGTAGCAGAGAAAAGCAATAAATTACAGGCATGACTGACAATGTGTAAGATTCCCATGAACATAAATGTTGGAATAAAATGTCAAATGAACACAGAACAGTATGGTATAAGATTTTGTATATAAACATTTAAAACTTACAAAATAATATTATATACTGCCTAAGGCTACCTGCAATTAATGTACCAAAAACACAGTGGAAGATAAATACCAGTGACTCTCTCTAGAGGTTGGAAAGGAAGGAGACATGATCAGAGAGGAATAATAGGGCACTTCAAATGTGCAGGCTGTGTTTTATTTGGTGTTCACTTTGTTTTTCTTTATACTTTCCTTGTATGTGTAAATATTTGCAAAACAAAATGTAATAAAACCATGTAGGTGGCGATCCCTCCCCTTAAGATTTTTAAAATCTAATTAAGGAGAAAAGATACTTGCACATTTTTTAAAAGGTAGATGACAAACACAAAATGACAAATGTCTAAATTCCAAATGAATCTTACTGATAATCTGATAATATTCCTGGAGTCTTCAGAAAAATATTCTTTGAGGAAATAAAATGTCTTATTTATTTATTTCTTTTTTTTTGAGATGGAGTTTCACTGTTGTTACCCAGACTGGAGTGCAATGGCACAGTCTGCTCACTGCAACCTCTGCCTTCTGGGTTCAAGCAATTCTCCTGCCTCAGCCTCCCAAGTAGCTGGGACTACAGGTGCACACCACCATGCCCAGCTAATTTTTGTATTTTTAGTAGAGACGGGGTTTCACCTTGTTGACCAGGATGGTCTCCATCTCTTGACCTCATGATCCACCCGCCTCAGCCTCCCAAAGTGCTCGGATTATAGGCGTGAGCCACCACGCCCAGCTAAAATGTCTTATTATCAAAGAAGCAGATAGAAACAGGGAGAGGACTAAGAAGAATATGACCCATGATCCATGTCCATACAATTATAACGCATATCTTTTCACTGAAAGGTTATCTCTATGACAGCAGGATCATCTGTTGTATTCAGTGCTGAATCTTAAGTCCCTGGCATATCCTAGGTAAACTCTACATAAAATGACTTTCATGGAAGAAAGACTGGCATTCTCTAATACCAATATTCCTGACATAGAAAACACATAGACATTCTGACAGGTCAATAACATATAGTATTTTACACAGCAGTTGTCAACCTCATAGAACTGTTTTTTCCAGAGAAAACGTATAGTAGATATTTTAAGTTTAACATTTGTGGCTGATAGATCAGTATTGCATGAACAAGGGAATGTAAGGGTGTATCTGATAAAGCAACTAGTTTGATCTTTCAACATGAACTATGATGCTCCTATAGGAAATAAAAAATAAAGTGGAACAACAACAAAATCTAGGCCACTTCAACCATTGATGCCAAAAATACTGAATTGAGAATTAGTACACCTAAAATAAGATTTACTCTATTGTTTGCACTTGATGTAGAAGATGTGTGAAAAAAAACACCAGAAAATACTGATGTGTTTTAAATAGTTCTTTGTATCCTAAAACAAAACAAAAAAGTAGCCCTCAGAAGCATTTGCAGGCATCACAAGACCCAGATAAAAGGTGAGAGGTCTAAAGTGACAGATCAAAATGGGTCACAGGATGACCGACAAACCACATGATTTGGTGCATTCAGTCAAACAACTGTAGAGCCAGTGAAAAATCAATATGGCATTGGCAGAAGCCTACGAGTGAACTCTCTTTTCCATATTTTTTAGCTATCACTTTGCCAATAACACACTTGAAATTGGATGCACTTGAGAATTAAAAGATATTAGATCTATAAAGCATGTAGAACAGTGTCTACTGGGTTCTAACTTCTCAATAAATACTGGCTACTTTGCTGAAGTAATAAGTATATTAATAACAAAATTATAAAATATTGAATTAAATCTTTTATTGTATTTACAAAGGCTCCTTCGATGCTATCTGTTATTTTCACCATGGTTTCACATTACCCCATCACAAAATTCTAGTCCTTGCCTATGATCTCAGTGAGGGCTTCTTGCAACAGGATGTACTAAGAACACCAAAGAATCTCAAGCATTCATGGTTATGGCAATTTCTGCAATGAAGATAAACAAGGCTTATGCAATTTGGTTGACATTCAGTTCCCCAGTGTATATTCTTTGGCTTTTCATGATCCTACTATGTGATGCTCTGCTTCTATCTATATTATCTTCATCAAATAACAGGCCTAGTAGGAGAATTAGAGGCAGGAAGTGAAGGAAAAATCAAAATGCATGAAAACTTCAACCAAACACAATGACTTTATATTACAAGTACTGGTGAGAAATTTGTTACAGGGCCAAAAAAGATGCAGAAGCATCTTCATATAAGAATCAGAAGATCCAAGGCCAACTCTAATTTGCCAGTAACTATCTGAGTGATCATGGGACTAGTCCCTTAACATCTGTGAGTACAATACTATACTCAAATTATACACCATGGAATATTATGCAGCAATCAGAAATGATGAGTTTGTGTCCTTTGTAGGGACATGGATGAATCTGGAGAACATCATTCTCAGCAAACTGACACAAGAACAGAAAAAGAAATACCGCATATATTCACTCATAGGCGGGTGAGAAAAATGAGAACACATGGACACAGAGAGGCGGTCTACTATACACTGGGGACTGTTGGGGGAAATGGGGGAGGGACAGCGGGGGGGGCTGGGGGGGATAGCCTGGGGATGAATACCAAGTGTGGGTGAGGGGGAGGAAGGCAGCAAAACACACTGCCATGTGTGTACCTATGCAACTATCTTGCACGTTCTGCACATGTACCCCAAAACCTATAATGCAATAAAAATTAAAAAAAAAAAAAAAAAAAAAGAAAATCTTCCAGATCCCTCCTGTTTCGTAGTTTTGATTCTTGACTTGGCACCTTCCCAGATAAACAAGAATCACCTATAAACAGGAAAGGGCAGGCATTCATCCCTTCTCATCACATTCTCTTTTCCAGTATGTGTTACTACTCTGTAAGTTTTTTAAATAAAATCCCCTAGCAAAGGAATGATTCCTCTATTACTCATAATGAAAGAAAGGGCCAGATTTGCTTTCTGACTGATAGAAATATCTGAATAAATATGTGGTGCAGTGTCAAAAGCCTTGTACATGGAAGATCTGGGACTAATCTCTGATTTACTACTTATTAGCAGTTTTACTTTAGAAATGATGTAGAAATCGTAATATTGGCAGCTATTGTCTTGGAGATTTTGTCTTTGATTTCACTCACTTTGGAGAAGAGCAAACACCCTCAGTGAGACTGAGGATAGATATTGCCAGAGACATGATGGGAACCTAGTGATTTTTTTTCCCCAAGACTTGAAAAACAACTGTTTGGTTTCAAAGTCTGAAAAGCTTTAGTAACTATAACAAAAAATTCTTCAAGTAAAGCACCATGTGCAACTTTAAAATATTATGATATCGAAATGATATCATTGTGGTTGAAGAGAAGCAAGAGCCTTAGGGACTTTCACCTGACTTCTCCCACCTCCCTTCCCCACCCTTCAAGGCAATAAAAACTCTGAGTCCTAGGACTCTTCCAAAGCTCCTCCTCAAAGTGGCCACTAGCATCACCTGAGAGCATGAATGCCATGAAAAATCTCAGGACCCATCCCAGGTTCAGTGAATCAGACTCTACCATGTGACAAGATCCCCAGGTGGTATGTGTACACAGTGAACTTGAGAAGCACTGATCTAGAATACAATTTTAAAACCAGCAAATTACCCCATGCTGCTTTTCCTAATTAAAATCTCTGGGTTAGCTTTCCAATGTCTACTTCACAGTGTTGTTAAAACCATGAGTGTGAACTCATTTTGTAAAGTACACATTTTATAAACAAAAGGTACTCTTATTAGTTCCAAGTTCCTGGAAGTTTCTGCGGCCTCCCTGCTACTTCTGTTCTAGCTTAAAATCTCGAAATTTCCATTAAAAATAATTCTATATAATAAGGCTATTCCCATGTTTTAGCAGATATTCACTAAGAAAACAATGCTTGTTTGATTTGCTTATAGAATCTCTGTGTAACAAATAATTCCATGTGAGTTTTTTCTCTAATCTCTGCTTATCTAAGTCACTTTCTATGATTGAAGTATTTAATTGTGTGTTATTTGCACTGTGTACTGGGTGAGCTGTCTTTGATAAGTCAAGTGCTTTATCCAGTAATCACTGGATAAAGCAATTAGTACATGCCACCTTGAATATTTCAAATAATGAAGTAAAGTTCATTTAAAAAAGATAATACAGCTAAACAAAATATAAACTAATAGGTTATTAATAAATGATGGACACTCAGATACATTAAATGAATGAATTAAAATTTGAAGAAATAAATTTCAAGGAGATTCAGCAAATTCCTCACCTACTGTTGTATTTAATCCTTTGTTTTTATCTGAAAATTCACTTCAACAGGGCTACTCTGTAATGCTGGTTTTTTTCCGTCTTGTGATATGTAAAAACTTATTTTGACAAGTTTCCAAAAAGTGCAAAACTATGCAGCCAACCTAAGTGTCTGATGAAAAGATTTGACTCATTGTGTTTTTGGTGTACCCTCCCTGCTTAATTAATTTAAGAAATCTCTCACTTATATAACTGAGATGTTAAATGACTAAATGATCTCATGATTCCCATTTCAGTATGTTGACTTTTTTTAAAAAAACCTTAATTATAAGAGTTGTCATTAGATTACTTAGAAACGAAGAGTATTAGAGTACGAATTAATTCCTCTCTCTGTTTTCCTCTCTTAAAACTCTACAGATATATGCATCTCCTGGAAGAAAAAGAAATAAAATTGACCCCTTATCTATATTTAATTTTCTTAATGTAAAATATATGATATTTGCAATCACCAGTATATCATATAAACAATCATGTCATTTTACAGCTGGATTCTTACAGATTACTATTACATATCCCACACTCATGCCTTATTTTCTCTCCAAATTGTTTGCATTGCCTCCCACATTTCTGTATATTATTGTTATTATTATTATTTGCTTTCTTGCTCTCTTTTTACAGTACTTTGGAATTTTAAAAACTGGCATTGAGGTAGCACTAAAGTTATGAAATTAAAATGCTGGAGATGAGCATAGGTAAATAGTAAGTTTCTTCAAGTAACACTACATAAGATTAAAAACAAACTATATGCTTTCAAAAATGCATGCCATGAGGAAGAAACAAGGGGTAAGATACTCACTGTTACATTGTATGAAAAGAACACATTAAGAAAGATTAATATAATTTGTTTTCTAGGGTATATAACCATGAAAAAGGTATACTTGAACTCTTAAATGCAGTATATTATTCTTCCCTATCAAATACTTCAGTAAAATTTAATCCAAATATCAAAAAATATTTAGTTTATTAAGATTGTAAGTGGCTAATATCATCAGACTCAGAGGGAATGAGGGATAGAGGTACCACCGTTCATAGACAGCCACCATCTAAGTGTCCCAATGTCATCCTTGTGTCCGGGAGAGCTAAGACTTTTAGGTTACAGAGGATTTTCCAAGTAAATAATACTGAGTAATTCTGCCAACTTATGTTTACACAGGCTGAAGGAGAAAATAACACAGAAGTTCCCCCTTAAGTTTAGTTTTAAACACAACATTTGCTCAGATAATAAGGAACTACTAGTGTTTCAGAACTGGAGAGCCTAGAGCAGCTTGATGCTGTCCCACAATAAATTGACAGTGTTTATTTGGAGGAATTCAAAATTTGCTCAGAATAATTGCTGAATCTAATACCTTTTTCAAAGACTATAACTTGTCACTCTAGTATAAAAGATAAAAGACAAAAGCACCAAAAATAACTATAGCAACAATAATTTGTTAATGGATTTATAAAATTAAAAGATAAAAGGTATGACATAAATAGCATAAACTATGGTGGGAAGGTGCAGAGTAACAGTATAGAGACTGTATGCAATTGAGGTTACGCTGTTATTAGCTTAAAATAGAATGTTGTAACCATAAATGTTATATTTAAGCTCCATAGTAACCATGAAGGAAAAACTTCTAGTATATAGAGAAAAGATTTTAAAAAATGAATCAAAGCATAACACTACAAAAATTTAACAAATCACAAGAGAAGGCAAATCATAAAGGAAGACAGCAACATTGATTGAAGGGAACAAAGGAAATAGCAGTAATTAAGAAAATGGCAACAGTAATTTCTTTCATGTCAATAATTACCTTAAATGTAAATAAATTAAATTCTCAATCAAAAGACACAGTAATTGAATGGAGTAAAAAAATCCAAGATTCAACAACATTCTGCCTAAAAGGGATGCACTTTAACCTTAAGGACATAAGTAGACTGAAAGAAAATGAATGGCAAAAGATATCCCAAACAAATGGTAAGCAAAAGAAAGGACGGGTGCATATATTTATACCAGATAAAACAGACTTTCTGTCAAAATCTGTCACAAGAGACAAAGAAGTTCTTTATATTATGATAAAAGGGTCAATTCATCCAGAAGATGTAACAAGTATAGATATAGATGCACCCAACATCAAAGCACCTGAATATGTAAGGTATGTTGTTGAACAACATAAGCACTGTGACTATTAATTTTATGTGTGAACATGTCTGGGCCAAGATGTACCCAGATATCTGGATAAATGTTACTGTGTAAGAGTGTTTTTAAATGAAATTACCATTTGGCTTGGACTGACTAAAGCAGATCGCCCTCCCCAGTGTGAGTGGGCCTCATTCTACCTGTTGGAGGACTAAATAAGACCAAAAAGTGGAGTAAGGGAGAATTTGCTCTTGCTCTTACTGCCTGAATGTTATTGAGTGGGACCATTAAATTCTTCCTGCCTTTGTGCATAGCCTCATAGTAGAACTTACACCATATGCTCTCCTGGGTCTTGATTTCTTAGCCCCCAAAATCATTTAAGTCAGTTTACAAACACACACACACACACACACACACACGTATTCTCCAATATCTTCTTGTTCTGTTTCTATGAAGAACCCAGATTAATACAAGCTGCTTGTTTATTTTGAATATGAGAAATACAAAAAGTCTATAAAGAAGAAAATAAAAAACACCCATAATCTACCACTGGAGTTAACTACTTTTAACATATTGGTATACTTCTCTCTAGTCTTTCACCATTTATGTATGGATAAATGAGCATATAAAATATGTACATTCATAATATATGTACATTAGGCAAAATATGTATAGATGTATACATCTATGCAAATATATGTAGGCGACTAATTCAACAAAATTGGATTGGTGCTCTATATACAATATTGCAATCTTTTAAATACAAAATTATAAGCATCTCATATCATAAAATGGTCTCCAAATAAATGGTTTTCAATAGTTACATTATATTCATTAAGTTACAATAACGTATTTAACTATTTTGGTAATTAAATATTAATTATTTTTTCAAACTCTGATTACCTTTTGTATTAGTCCATTTTCATACTGCTATAAAGAACTAGCTGAGACTGGGTAATTTATGAAGAAAAGAGCTTTAATTAACTCATAGTTCTGCAGGCTGTACAGGAAGCATGGCTGGGAAATCTTAGGAAACTTACAATGATGGCAGAAGGCAAAGGGGAACCAAGCATATCTTACCATGGAAGAGCAGGAGACAGAGAGAGTTAAGGGGGGAGTGCTACACACTTTTAAACAAACAGGTCTTGTGAGAACTCCCTCACTATCATGAGATCAGCAAGGGGAAAATCTGTCCCCATGATCCAATCACCACCAACTAGGTCCCTCCCCCAACACTGGAGATTAAAATTCAACATGAGGTTTGAGTGGGGATACAGAAACAAACCATATTATTCCACCCCGACCCTTGCCAAATATCATGTCCTCTTCACATTTCAAAACTAATCATGCATTCCCAATAGTCCCCCAGAGTCCAAACTCATCCCAGCATTAAATCAAAAGTTTGAAGCCAAAGTATCATCTGAGACAAGGCAAGTCCCTTCTACTTATAAGCCTGTGAAATAAAAAACAAATTAGTTAATTCCAAGATACAATGTGGGCACAGGCTTTGGGTTAATCTCCCTGCTCTAAATGGGAGAAATTGGCCAAAATAAAGGAGCTACAGCCCCACGCAAGTCAGAAACCCAGCAGGGCAATCAACAAATCTTAAAGCTCCAAAATAACCTCCTTTGCCTCCATGTCTCTCATCTAGTCCATATTGATGCAAGGGGTGGGCTCCCAAGGCCTTGGGCAGCTCTGCCTCTGTGGATCTGCAGTGTATAGCCCCTGTGGCTGCTTTTTCAACTGGCATCGAGCGCCTGCGGCTTTTCCAGGTTCAGGGTGCAGGCTGTAATTGGATCTACCATTCTGGAGGTCTGGAGGACAGTGTCCCTCTTTGCACAGCTCCACTAGGCTGTGCCCCAGTGGGGACTCTGTGTGGTGGCTCCACATTTACAGAAATATAAAGTTAAGCATCAAAGTATTAACATCTAATTATTATAAACTTTCTGTAATTGAACTGGAACTGTTAGGACAATTTTCAAGGCAGTATAGTGGTTAGGCATTGCCTTTGAAGCCATCCTTTATGGGTTTGATTCCATTCTGCTATTTGCTTGTTGGCTATTGTATACTATTGCTATGAATTCCATAACAGAATACCACAGATTTGGTGGCATAAACAACAGAATTTTATTTTCATAGTTCTGAAGGCTGAAAGTCCATGATCATGGTGCAGCATTGGGTTCTAAAGAGGACTCTCCTCCTAGTTTGCAGATAGCCGTCTTCTTGCTGTGCCCTCACATGTTTTTGTTTTTTTTTTTTTTTTTTTTTTCTGTGCATGTGCATGCCTGATGTGTCCTCCTCTTCTTATAAGGTCATAGGTCCTATTGGATTATATAGCTCAACTCCTCTAATATCAAGTTTTTCTATTAGCTCATTTTCACAGTGCTCATAAATAACTACCTGGGACTGAGTAATTTATAAAGACAAGAGGTTTAATTGACTCACAGTTTCATAGGCTGTACAAGAAGCATGGCTGGGAGGCCTCAAGAAACTTACAATCATGGTGGAAGTGAAGGGGAAGCAAGCATGTCTTACCATGTCAGAACAGGAGACAGAGAGAGAGTGAGCAAACAGGGAAGTGCTACACACTTAAACAACCAGATCTCCAGAGAACTATGGAGATCTATCATGAGAACAGCAAGGGGAAAATCCAGGCTCCTGATTCAATTACCTTTCACTGGGTCCATCCCCTAACAATGGGGATTACAATTTAACATGAGATTTGGGTGGGGACACAGAGCCAAACGACATCAGCTTTTAAGGATTTATTTCAGAAGTAAGATCAAGGGGTGTAAACATTCTTCTTTTCTTTTCTTTCTTTCTTTCTTTTCTTTTTTTTTTTTTTGAGACAGAGTTTCGTTCTTGTTACCCAGGCTGGAGTGCAATGGCGCGATCTCGGCTCACCGCAACCTCCGCCTCCTGGGTTCGGGCAATTCTCCTGCCTCAGCCTCCTGAGTAGCTGGGATTACAGGCACGCGCCACCATGCCCAGCTAATTTTTTGTATCTTTAGTAGAGACGGAGTTTCACCATTTTGACCAGGATGGTCTCGATCTCTTGACCTCATGATCCACCCGCCTCGGCCTCCCAAAGTGCTGGGATTACAGGCTTGAGCCACCGTGCCCGGCCTAAACATTCTTATGATAGGGGGCATGACATAAGAATTTAGAAAACAGAGAATTCAGAAAATAGTCCAGAATTGCTGTCCAGAAAAATCTTAACTATGGAAAAGAAATTAGGCATTCAGAAATATAAAGTTAAACATAAAAGTATTAAGCAGTCAGATTTCAAAATATTAGGATCGACGTGATAATGAATGGTCGACAGAAAGTTGAATGTATAAATCCAGAGCATGGGGATTAAGGCTGAGCTGTACAGCAGTTGAAACAAGAGACTGGACAAGATCACCCACCGATGAATATTGGGAGGACACAGTTCGACCTATAACAGCTTTGCTTAGCCAAGTTACTTGATGTCTGCATATCTGATTATCTCGTTTGTAAAATCAAGATAGTAATGAATACTTTATTGACTATGATGCAATTAAATGTGCTTTTATGTATAAAGCATTCAAGAACAGTGCCTAGCACATGGCAAGTATTCAATAGATAGGTAGTGTCATATTTAAAAGTTGAAAGTTTACATGGACATGGTATGCATTAATCACAATTCATTATAAACAAATATCTTCTATAGCAGGATTTCTAAATTGGATACAATATAAATTTTCATAATTATTAGGAGCAATTAGTATCAATAGAGACCAAATAGAAACATTAAGCAAGTAAGCCAAAATCATACAATGAATTGACAGCATAATTCAGAAAGAGGGCAAATGTTTCAAGAAAAGTTATATACTTTTAATTCCTTTGAAATTAAAATAACTTTCATGAAGAAGACTAGTCAACTTCTATAGTAAATATTTATGAATTTCAGTAGGTGAAAACATGGGCTTAAATATTTTTTTAAATCACTTGGAAGATTTCACTTATTTCAGGTTTTTTAAACTGCTTCATTCACATAAACCTCCCAATAAACTTCCCAGTACAACTAGCTCCAAAATATTTAGTAAGATGCTTAAGAATAAGAAAAATAAGTGCCAAGATATGAAGAGCATCCATATTACCTCTGTTTTGAAATAAACTTACTGGAAAATGAAGCAACCCACAAGTAATACCTGAGTTGTATTTTGTGATGAGTACTAGGCAAGTTAACATTGAACATGCCAAGGGAGTTATGATATATGAACAGATAATTGAGATAATATAGATAGTCACATAATATCCTGGATATAGCTGAAGGACACCTAACTTATCACGGCAGGGAGAGATTGGGCAGAATTCCACCAACATAGTGGTCATCTTGGAAGAAATGGAGAAATGGCATTGAGCTGAAGATGACTACAAGATAGATGGCAGAAGGGCTGTGGAAAGAAAGAGCTCAGCCAAGCAGAGGAATGGGAACCTCTATATAAATGAAATCACAAGATCAAAGACACAGACATGGAGAGGAACTTACAGAAAACTACAAGTAGTTCAGCGTTGTTGAACCAGAGTTCAAGGCAGTAATAATAAAAGATGAAGCCAGTGAGGTAAGTGGGTCACATGATAAATGACTTGTATATGTCAAAGGAGTTGGAAATTTAGTCTATATGCCATCTGGAAGTTGCTACAAGGTTCCAACGTAGCTTCATTTGGTGTTACTGACATTTTTGGTTGTTCTACCTGGCAGTTCTGTAGAAGACAGGTTTAAATGTGGCAAAACTAGAGGCAGATCGAGGAGTAAAGACAATTGTGATGATCCAGTGGAATTGAGGTAGTGGAATAAAAGAAAAAGCAGAAAAGTTTGAAAACACTTAAGCATTAAAAGTATTCAAACTATGAATGGGTAGATAAGAAACTTCGGGAGAGGAAAATAATTAGACAGAAGTTCAGGAAGAGAAACAATTTAGAGGGAAGATTTCAAAATATTAGGAGCAACATGATAATGGGTGGTTGACAGAAAGTTGAATAAATAAATCCAGAGCATGTGGATTAAGGGACTGGGCAAGATCACCCACAGAGTATTAAAAATGACAAGTGGGTAGGGTGAAGAAAGGGATAAATTGAGGTATAAAAATATAGTCAGATAGAAGAAATAATGTATTAAATAAATCAGTAATTATAGCAAACAATAATCTATTGTACATTTCAAGAGAGCTAGTGACGAATAATTGCAATGTTTCCAGCATAAAGAAAATATAAATGTTTAAAGTGATGGATAGCCGAATTACCCTGATTTGGTTATTACACATTATGTGAATGTATCAAAATGTCACGTGTACCATTAAAACATTTAAATTTCTTATACATCAATAAAAAATATTTTGACAAATGATTCAAAGACAGAAGACTGGAAAAAATCAACATTAAAGGAAAAACCATATGAAAGAAACCTATGAAGGATGCACAGAAGCAATGAGAACCAGCAAAAAACTGAGTTAAGAGACGATAAATATGCAGAGATACTAACACAGGGGAGCCTTTGATAAAAGCCCATTGACTCTGCCAAAAAGAAATTAATTTGTGATCTTAGAGATGTCAGTGTCTGTATGGTGAGGGAATTAGGAAGATGAACAGATTGTAGTGAATTCCTCTGTGTAGATGAATGTCTAGGCATACCTTCGAATCTTTCTCTGCTTAAACAGGCAAGAAATAATGTCCCATCACCCAAGGTAATATCTCTGAGATGAAACAAACATAGAAGTGTTCAAAATAAATAAAGTGCAGAGACCAGATGGAGAAATCTGGTCCAGATAGGAGACTACAGCTTAAGCTAAGATTATCAGCCTAATGAAATGCTTTACTTGGGAGAAAACAGAATTTCAAATGGAGAACTGGCCAATGAGAAAAGAAAATGCATAATTATTTAAAACAGGAAATGAAGGAACCACAAGCAGAATTAGCAGTAAGATTGACTTTTGATGGCATATCCTGCAAGTTACTCAGAAAGGATTCATTAAATACCCCAGACTAAGGGCAGGGCAAATTTCAGAGAATGAACTGGGCTTGAATGTGTCAGTAGAGATCGAGTTGCTCCAACAAAAGGAGAGGAGTGTGGGCATAGGGAGCTCCAGAAGTATGGGAAGAGATTGACAGGAGAAAACATGATTATACACCTTTGACCTGACATAGATATGCAAGATGGACATCACAGCTAAACTGCTAGGACACATGAAAGAGTCAGGAAAGTAAATTATCTGATGGAATAAGAAATGGACAAAGAAAGAATAACATGTCAGAAGTCAAATACATAAGAGTTTCTATGCCTGGCACATAGTAATGTGGAAAAATTTTATTGAATGAAGAAATGAATGAGTAAATAAATTAATGAAAAAAATAAATGCAAAGATTGGTTACAGTTGCATTGTTTCACTTTATCTAAATTAACATAGAAACACAGTATCCATTCTTCATCTAAAATTTCTACTTTTTAAATTATGAATGGATTAGCCCCCATCCCCAAATTTCTCTAGACAAGAGTTGACTTATAAAGAAAATTAAAAGTTAATTAAATTGTATTAATTTGGAAAATTAAATAGAATTAATTAATTGATTAAAATCACTTACAAACATAATTAGTTTTCCTTTATTATTGTCCTATTTTTCAGTTTCCTCTCAGTAGAAAAGTTATTAATCTGCTGTGTTTTATCCTAGAATCACATTTTTACATTTAATTATATGTACAACATGCACTAAGCATACCCTCACTAAAGGGAATGCCTTAATAAAGACTATACAACATGCCTCTATAACCTAGCAAGGTCAATCCATGAGAAGAATAAATACAAAGGTAATTTAGTAACTGCTAGAATAATCTGAGAAGATAGAAACAAAGATCATGTCTGGAGGACAAAATGATTTTTAAAAAATAGAAAATGGTGAGGTCACAAGGTAAATGATAAAAAAGGCTGGACTTGGAGTCAGAAGACAGGGGTTCTTGTTCTCTGACTTTGCAGTCTAGGACAAACCATTTAATGTGTCTTGCTTTGTTTTCCTCATTCACTATGCAGAAGCCATAGTGATATTTTTAAAACATAAATCAAATCACATCACCTCCCTGCCTAAAAACCTCCAATAGTTTCTTCTTACCATTGAAATAAAATCTAACCCCTTCCCCAGGACCTTCAGCATTGTGAACATGAAGGGTACCATGCCTACCTCTTTAAACTCCTGTCCTTTCCTTTTTCTTTTTATTCATGGCTCCTAGATTGTTTTGTGTTCTTAAACCCTGTGAAGCTCACATTTGTGGTTTGTCTGTCTGAAATACTGAGTCCTAGGTCCTCTTGTTATTTATTGGCTATTTCTTGTCATTTAGGTGTCAGCTCAGATGCTACCATATCAGAAATGCCTTACTTGACTTTCTATAGGAAAATAGCTACCCTACTCTCATCCATCAATCTCTATCAAATAACTATGACTTATTTTCTTTGTACAACTAAGTATAGAAAATAATATCTTGTTTGTTATTGTTTATGTATTTATATGCTGTGTGTGTTCTCCTATCAAACATCTCCTTGCCTATCTTGTTCATCACTGAAATATTTCACTCTGGCTAACAATTTAGGCTTCACACAGATTTGTAGAAGAAAAAAGAAAAAGGAAAACAAAAGGAGAGGAGAGAACAAGAAAGGAGAGAAGAGGAGAAGAAAGGAAAGGAATGAAAGGGAAAGAAAGAAAAGAGGAAGAGAGGGAGGGAGGGAACAAATAAATAAAATACTTTGGCAATAAAATGAGAAAAAATGTGAGAAATTATATTGGGAAGAAACTATCAAGGAATTGTTTAAATATCACTTCATGCTTGAATATATTTAAATACCACAAACTTGTTATGATTTTAAGGAACTCCAGAGACTATTGTTTTCATTTTCTTGATATTTCAGTGAAGCCTGAAAAATGTATATGTGGGGAAATGAGAGTAGATTTGTGATTTAATTTTTGTGCTTTATTTGGGTGAAACTGGGGTATGAAGAAACATAAGAGACACCCTCAGAGCACAATCAAGATGTCAGCATCCACAAACCCATGTGCTACCTCTCTAAATTATACTCCTCCAGATGGCTTGGTTAAATTTGAAGTGGATAAAGCTAACAGTGCCAGATCACACCCAAGTATAAAACTGTATAAGAACACAATAAAACAGTAATAAACAATAGATTATTTTAGTGGCATATGGCAGATTCTGAGTCAGGCCAGCCTCAAATGCAATCTTTGGATTCTGTTTAAAAATCAATGTCTGAATTATAGCATTAGTATTCAAAGCACTCCTTGTAAGCAGTAAGCAACTATTCCAAAGAAGAGAAAGGGAGGGTCAGATAAAGGAGAAAAGGAAAACACAATGGTCATTGGAGAAAAAAGATAAACAAGAAATAATAAGCAGTGCTTGCATGACAATCTACAAGGGGAAATATAAAATTCATGAAAGCATTCAACAGGAAGAGATGGCAACAAGTAGACTGACATGAATGAAATATATAGGGGAACTCCCAGCAAGAAGGGGAGCAAAAGAGAAACAGGAAAATACACACAAACAAAATAACAATTCCTCCCTTTCCTGAATATCTGGGCATAAAATTTTTATCTTCCATTAAAATGACAAACATCATATGTTGCATCATAAAAGTTGGAAATATATTGCTAAAACCTTATCTCCACAATCCCTAAGTCAAAATTTCCTCTTCAGAACATGTCTTCACCCCTACATTAAACCTAACTATCCACTCCTGGGAGAGGGATGCTTGAGAACAATGAGAGGTCTTTTCAAATCACAGAAATTAAAGCGTCCAAGTCAAGAACCCAGGATATAGCCCTCTTTTACCTACTAATATCCTATTTATACCAAGCATTTCAATGTAAACAAGACTTTCTTCATACCAAAGGAGAGATTGTACACCTAGACACTAAATAAAAAGTGGTTTTTTTCCAGAAAAATACTTTTCAAGTGAGAGTTTTGTTAACGGATAGTTTTTTGATAACATGAGTGATCTGAATAAAGTTAATTATCTGTATAATTAACTACATGTGGTTTAATAGAAAGTCTCAGACCTTATTCCCATACAGAAACACTAATTGAACAAAATGTATACATTAAACATTTTTATGAGAATTCCAGGTTCCAATTAAGATGTTGCAGTATCCCAAGTGTGCACAAAGTAGAGAATAGTCAAACTGATTTAAGTAAGAAAAGCAATTTCACTGATCTGTGTCAGCCTCTCCTCCAAGTTAGCACAGCTCTGTGCCAGGACAAAATGCCTCTTTCACATTTTTTTCCTCTGGGAGAAAAGAATTGAGCATGCTTCCAACATTCCAGCTTTTCAGAGAGCTGCCCAAGAAACTGGTCTCTGACTTCCTTGATTGGTGTGCCAATAGAACTAGCATAATTTGAATGTCTGGGGGGTCACTGAGGACAATAGAAAGCAGCAGGTGGCTTGCTGTGGTTGGTATAGCATGGCACAACTGAGGAAGGAAGTGCATAACTTAAGACTTCTTCATTGGCAAGAAGAAAGAAGAGTGGTGGAGCATGTGTTGGCATTCTGGGTCTTCAGAGGGCTGCCCAGGGGACTAGTTTCTTTCTTGCCTCACTTGGAGCACTGATAGAACTAGCATAGTTTGGATGACTTGGAGCCACTGAGAGAAGAAGTAAAAAAAATAAAATAAAAATAAAACAGTAGGCAGTTTGCTATAGCTAGCACAGCTCAGTAAAATCAAGAGAAGATGCACAACTCAAGGCTTCACCTTCAAGAGGAAGGGAGAAAAGAGCAGAGCATGAGTCTGTCTTTTCAGCTTCTTGGAACACCAGTTTCTAAGAAACTGGTATCTGTCTCACCTTAATCAGTGTACTGATAGGAAGCTGGCATACTCTGGATGTTTGCCAGCCATTGACAACAAAAGAGATTTGGAAACTTGCAGCTGTAGATTCAGAGAACTTGTGGTGTCACAGACCAACATCAGAAAAGATAATGAATTCCTGAGGGGAAACAAAAACAGAAAGCCTCTCTGAGAAATTGCATGCACAGGCCAAGATATATCCAAAAAAGTTTCAAAGAATTTCAGAATCTCTTTCTCGTCTATTTAGTGGGGGTCCTATCTAAACAAAGCCAGTTTGAAGACTGAGATAAGTGGCAGATCCTAATATAAAGCAACAAGGTGCATGAACAACAGAGAAACATGGTTCAATCAAAGGAATAAACTAAATATCCAGAAACAGGACCTGAAAAGAGGTATAGGAACAACTTGAAAGAGAATTCAAAATAATTGTCATAAAGATGCCCAATGAATTCTAGGAAATAAAAAATGAACAGGATAAAGTATCAAGAAAGAGGCAGAAAATATAAAAAAGAAGTTTTGGAGCTGAAAAATAAACTACAAAATTCACTAGAGAAGTTTAATGGCAGACTTGATATGAAGAAGAAAACATCAGCAAACTTGAATATAAGTCATGTGAAATTATCTACTAGAGGCGCGAAATGAAAAAAGAATGACCAAGAATAAAGAAAACCTAAGGGACATATAAGGTACTATCAAATGGATCAGTATTTGCATTATCATGGTTTTAGAAAGGGAAGACAGAGAGAATGGGGCAGAAACATTACTTAATAAAACAATGGCTGAAAACTTCCCAAATGTAAGGATGGATACGAACATCTAGATTTAAGAAACTCAACAAGCTCCAATTAAGATAAATTCAAAGACATACACACCAAGCAACAGCATAATCACATTGTGAAAAGTCAAAGAAAAACTATTTTGAAAGCACCAAGAAAAAAGCAACTTGTTATGAACAAGAGACTATCACCAGATTTCTCAGCAGAAACCTTCCAAGACAGAAGATAAGTGGATGATATATCAAAATGCTGAAAAAAAAAACCTGTCAATCAAGAATACTGTATCCAGAAAAACTATCCTTTAGTAACTAAGGAAAAGTAAAGACTTTCCCAGGTAAACAAAAGCTGAGGGAGTTCATCATCACTAGACCTGCCTTACAAGAAGTGCTAAAGGCAGTTTATCAAGTTAAAACCAATGGATGCAAAACGGCAACATGAAAGCCCATGTAAATATAAAGCTCACTGGTAAAGGTAAACAAATAAACACATAAGGAATACTATTACTATGATCTGAATGTTTGTGTGCATTCACAGTTCATTTATTGAAATCTTTACTCCCCAAGATAAAGTTATGAGGAAGTGTGGCCTTTGGGAGACAATTAGGTCATGGGAGCCAAGCCTTCATAAATGGGATTAATGCTTTTATAAAACAGTCCCCAGTGATCTTGCTTGCCTCTTCTACTATGTGAGAACACAGAGAGAAGGCACAGTCTATGAATAGAAAGTTAGCCCTAATCAGACACCAAATCTATTGATACCTTCACCTTAAACTATCCAGCCTCCACCATGACAAATAATTATTTGTCATTTAAAACTACACAGCTTATGGAATTTTGTTAAAACAGCCTGAACAAACTAAGACAACTGTAATATTATAACAATAGTGCATAAATCTCTTTTAATTTCTGTATAAAAGTATAAAAGTATTTATAAAAATATAGCAATGGGTATACAGTATAAAAATGTAATTTGTGGCATCAATAGCATACAGTGTGGGGGAGGTGAGTAAAAGTTAAGAGTTTTTGTATGGAATTAAAGTTATCAGTGTAGAGTATTTTAACAATAACATGTTTTAGGTAAGTTTTATGGCAACCACAGTGGAAATACCTATAGGAGATCCTCAAAAGAAAATGAGAAAGAAATCAAAACATACTACTACAAAAAGCAAAACACAAAGACAGTGAGAACAAAAGAGGTCAAAAAAGCTACAGGATAGCTAGAAAGCAATTTAAGCAATAGCAAATAGTAAGTCCTTTTCTATTAATAATTACTTTAAAGGTAAATAAATTTAACTCTCAATTTAAAGACTTGTACAGTGGCTAAATGGATTTAAGGAAAACAAGACTCAACTACATGCTGTATGAAAGATACTCACTTTGGACTTAAAGACCCACACAGGCTGAAACTGAGAGGTTGGAAAAAATAATCTACACAAATAGTAGCAAAAAAAGACAGTAAAAGTGGCCAAATTTATATCAGGCAGAGTAGATTTTAAGTCAAGAACTGTCCAAAAAGACAAAGAAGGAAAGAACATTATAAAATGACATAAGGGTCACTCTATGAGAAATATGTAAGAATTATAAATATACATGTAACCATAATCAGAGCACCTAAATATAGGAAGCAATCGTTGAAAGAATTGAACAGACAAATAGACAACACACAATAATAATAGGGAATTTCAATATACCACTCTCAATAATTGGTAGAACATCCAGACAAAAGATCAATAAGGAAATAAATAAATAAGAGGATTTGAACCAGACTTTGGATCAAACAGAACAGACGTTTGCAGAACATTCCACCCAACGGCAGCAGAATACATATTCTTGTCAAGCTGCATGAAACATCGTCCAGAATAGATCACATGTTAAGTCACAAAATGAGTCTTAAAAAATTTAAGAAGACTGAAACTGTGCCAATTATACTTTCAAACAATAATGGAATGAAACAGAAAGCTAAGGAAAATGGAAAAGTTCTTAGATATGCAGATATTAAACCACACACTCTTAAATAACAAATGAGTCAAAGAAGAAATTAGATGTTAAATTTTAGAAAAATATTTTGAGACAAATGAAAATGAAAATTGAACATAACAAAATGTATAGGATGCACCATGACCAAGTAAGATTTATCCCTGGGACACATGGATGGCCAACATACAAAAATAATCAGCATGAGACATCACATTAATAGAATAGACAATAAAATTCATGATTGTCTCAATATATGCAGAAAAAATATCTGAAAAATTTAACACCCTTTCATGATAAAGACTCAATAAACTAAGAAAAAAATTACCTCAACATAATACAGTTCACAGCTAATGTTATACTATATAGTGAAAAACTGCAAGTTTTTCCTCTAAGATCAGAAACCAGCTAAGAATGGCCTCTCTCAGCACTTCTATTCAACATACTACTAGAAGTTTTAGCCCAGAGAAATTAGGCAAGAAATATAATTAAAAGGCATTCAAATCAGAACAAGAGAAACAAAATTTTCACTCTTTGCAGATAATATATAGAGAACATTGACAATTACACACACACAGATGCATACACACACACACACACACAAACCATTAGAACTAATAAACCAATTAAGCAAAGTTGCCGGATACAAAATCAATACACAAAAATCAGTTGAGTATAAGTAAACTACCAACGAACAATTGGAAACGAAAATGAAGAAGACAGTGCATTTACAACTGAATAAAAAAGAATAAAATTCTTAGTAATAATCTTAACTGAGTATTATATGTAGAAACTGAAATCTATAAAACATTGCTAAAAGAAAATAAAACACAAATGGGGGCACTATGCCATGAGCCAACCAACCCACTGTGCAGATCGCAGAGCTCACTGACGAGAATGTCAAGTTCATCACCGAGAACACCAACCTGGCAGTGGCCATTTCAATTCAGAGTGTCTTCTTCACTGAGGTACCCATAGTAGCCATTGACTGGGTTCAAATTTATGCCAATTCCTCAGTTCTTCATGAGTTCATGGCTCACAGACTTAGATGAATTCTCCTCATTAGTGATGACACTGTGGACAAGCTGCTGTCCTGCTGGGACAGCACACGTGCAGAGTTCTGCCCAGTGCTTGGTGGAGTTTACCCTCAATGTGCAGTGCAATGAAGACCAGATTCCACATGTCATGTCTTGAGACCTCATCTCCAACAGCCCCCAGGTCATTCTGGTGACATCCCAGAACCAAGATAATGAACCTAATGACTATATGGAGCAGGATGACATTCTCATCATCAAGTTGATAAAGGGCCAGAAGCTGAGACTTTGAGCCTATGCCACAAAGTGCTTTGGCAAGGAGCATGCCAAGTTGAACCCTACTGCAGGGGTGGCTTTTGAATACAATACAGACAATGCCCTGAGGCAGGCAGTGTACCCTAAACCCAAGGACTGGCCAAAGAGTGAGCACCTGGAGCTGCATGAGGATGAGTCCCAGGCAGGATTTTTGCCCTGTGACCCCAAGGGCAAGCCAGAAGGTTTTACTGCAATGCAAAGTCCTATGGCTGTCTGTGTCCTGGAACCATTGTCCTCTCAGCTCTTTCTGGATTGAAGAAGAAGCTAAGTGATTTACAAACTCAACTAAGCCATGAGATCCAGAGTGATATGCTAACTATGAACTAGCTGCAGCTTGCCTGCTTCAGCAAAAATGGAAATTCAAGCCAGCAGCTGGATTTGGGCTTCTCTCTTGAGATTCTTCTAGTTTCTGGGAATCTAGTCTACTGTCACTTGAACTTCTTGGCAGGTCATCAGTACCAACTAGAAGCAGGTCATAGATTACTAGGGATGCCAGTGGTGTTTAAGGACAGTTTTTTACTGGCCCTAATTGCCAGCAGTGCTCCCCAGATCCCAAAACATCACTTTCAGCCTGTTTCCTAATGCACCTGTAGGGGAACCAACCAGTCTTCTCTCCTGGTTGGTTTTTTTAAACGCTTTCTATCCAAAAGGAGTAATTTCAGTTGTACTTTAGATTTCTGGTATTAGGATTGAATGCCATGGCCTTCCTTCAAGGGACTTATAAACCCTTCCAGTCTTTCTGCAGGGCTGGCCTACTACCACTTCAAATTCCCAGGTGTCTTTAATCTGAAAAGTAACCTTCTGGGAATAGCATCAGATCCTGACTGTCCCCTCACTCCTATACAAACACAATGTTTCACGAACCCCTTCACCACGAATACCTGATTATTTAGTTTGGTGGTGGTGGTGTGGTGGCAGTGGCCAGCAAGAGCAAAGTTCCCTCCTACATACACAGAAGTATTTCATTTACCCTAAATGAAGGTTCTGGCCCTAACCTCTTAACACTGTCTCTAGATAGGAACATACCAAAACAGTTAATTCAGCAGCCTGAAGAAAACACAGAAAAAAAGAGATATTTATTGATTAACAGAAGTTGTCTTTTAAAAAGTTTATTTTTGGCAATAGAGAGCACAACATAATCTTTAAAAAAAAGGAGTAAAGAAAAGAAGATACAAATAAATGGAAAGACTTCCCATGTTCATGGATTGGAGGAAAACATTGTTCAAATGGCCATACCATCCGAAGTGTTTTACACATTGACTGCAATTCCTATTAAAATCCTAGTGACATATTTTGCAGAAATTGACAGAAGAATTATAAAAATTACACAGAAGTACAAAGGATCCCAATGTAGACTAAACAATCTTGAGAAAAAGAGCAAAACTGGAGGCCTCACACTTTGTGTTTTTTTTTTAAATTTTTTATTGCATTATAGGTTTTGGGGTACATGTGCAGAACGTGCAAGATAGGTGCATAGGTACACACATGGCAGTGTGCTTTGCTGCCTTCTTTCCCTTAACCCACACTTGGCATTTATCCCCAGGCTATCCCTCTCCAGCGCCCCCCACTGTCCCTCCCCCTTCCCCCCAATAGACCCCAGTGTGTAGTAGACCCCCTCCCTGTGTCCATGTGTTCTCATTTTCCTCACCCTCCTATGAGTGAGAATATGTGGTATTTCTTTTTCTGTTCTTGTGTCAGTTTGCTGAGAATGATGTTCTCCAGATTCATCCATGTCCTTAAAAGGACACAAACTCATCATTTTTGATTGCAGCATAATATTCCATGGTGTATATGTGCCACATTTTCCCAGTCCAGTCTATCATCGATGGGCATTTGGGTTGGATCCAGGTCTTTGCTATTGTAAACAGTGCTGCAATGAACATTCGTGTGCATGTGTCCTTATAGTAGAACGATTTATAGTCCTTTGGATATATACCCAGTAATGAGATTGCTGGGTCAAATGGAATTTCTATTTCTAGGTCCTTGAGGAATTGCCACACTGTCTTCCACAATGGTTGAACTAATTTACACTCCCACCAACAGTGTAAGAGTGTTCCTATTTCTCCACATCCTCTCCAGCATCTGTTGTCTCCAGATTTTTTAATGATCGCCATTGTAACTGGCGTGAGATGGTATCTCAATGTGGTTTTGATTTGCATCTCTCTAATGACCAGTGATGATGAGCATTTTTTCATGTGTTTGTTGGCCTCATGTATGTCTTCTTTTGTAAAGTGTATGTTCATATCCTTTGCCCATTTTTGAATGGGCTTGATTGTTTTTTCCTGTAAATCTGTTTGAGTTCTTTGTAAATTGTGGGTATCAGCCCTTTGTCAGATGGGTAAACTGCAAAGATTTTTTCCCATTCTGATGGTTGCCGATTCACTCTAGTGACTGTTTCTTTTGCCATGCAGAAGCTGTGGAGTTTGATTAGGTCCCATTTGTCTATTTTGGCTTTTGTTGCCAATGCTTTTAGTGTTTTGGTCATGAAGTCCTTGCCTACTCCTATGTCCTGAACGGTTTTGCCTAGATTTTCTTCTAGGGTTTTTATGGTGTCAGGTCTTATGTTTAAGTCTTTAATCCATCTGGAGTTAATTTTAGTGTAAGGTGTCAAGAAGGGGTCCAGTTTCTGCTTTCTGCACATGGCTAGCCAGTTTTCCCAACACCATTTATTAAACAGGGAATCCTTTCCCCATTGCTTGTTTTTGTCAGGTTTATCAAAGATTATATGGTTGTAGATATGTTGATTTGCCTCTGATGCCTCTGTTCTGTTCCATTGGTCTATATCTCTGTTTTGGTACCAGTACCATGCTGTTTTGATTACTGTAGCCTTGTAGTATAGTTTGAAGTCTGGTAGCGTGATGCCTCCCGCTGTGTTCTTTTTGCTTAGAATTGACTTGGCTATGCGGGCTCTCTTTTGGTTCCATATGAAGTTCATGGTGGTTTTTTCCAGTTCTGTGAGGAAATTCAATGGTAGTTTGATGGGGATAGCACTGATTGTGTAAATTACTTTGGGCAGTATAGCCATTTTCACGATATTGATTCTTCCTAACCACGAACATGGTATGTTTCTCCATCTGTTTGTGTCCTCTCTTATTTCATTGAGCAGTGGTTTGTAGTTTTCCTTGAAGAGGTCCCTTACATTCCTTGTGAGTTGTATTCCTAGGTATTTTATTTTCTTTGTAGCAATTGTGAATGGCAGTTCTTTGTTGATTTGGTTCTCTTTTAGTCTGTTATTGGTGTATAGGAATGCTTGTGATTTTTGCACATTGATTCTATATCCTGAGACTTTACTGAAGTTGCTTATCAGTTTCAGGAGCTTTTGGGCTGAGGTGATGGGGTCTTCTAGGTATACTATCATGTCGTCTGCAAATAGAGACAATTTGGCTTTCACCTTTCCCATTTGAATACCCTTTATTTCCTTTTCTTGCCTGATTGCTCTGGCTAGAACTTCCAGTACTATGTTGAATAGGAGTGATGAGAGGGGGCATCCTTGTCTAGTGCCAGATTTCAAAGGGAATGCTTCCAGTTTTTGCCCATTAAGGATGATATTGGCTGTTGGTTTGTCATAAATAGCTTTTATTACTTTGAGATATGTTCCATCAATACCAAGTTTATTGAGGGTTTTTAGCATAAAGGGCTGTTGAATTTTGTAAAATGCCTTCTCTGCGTCAATTGAGATAATCATGTGGTTTTTGTTTTTGGTTCTGTTTATGTGGTGAATTACATTTACAGACTTGCATATGTTGAACCAGCCTTGCATCCCCAGGATGAGTCCTACTTGATCATGATGAATAAGTTTTTTAATGTGCTGTTGCAATCGGTTTGCCAGTATTTTATTGAAGATTTTTGCATCTATGTTCATCATGGATATTGTCCTGAAGTTTTCTTTTCTTGTTGAGTCTCTGCCGGGTTTTGCTATCAGGATGATGTTGATCTCATAAAATGATTTGGGAATGGTTCCCTCTTTTTGAATTATTTGGAATAGTTTCAGAAGGAATGGTACCAACTCCTCTTTGTGTGTCTGGTAGAATTCGGCTGTGAACCCATCTGGACCTGGGCTTTTTTTGTGTGGTAGGCTCTTAATTGCTGCCTCAACTTCAGACCTTGTTATTGGTCTATTCATAGTTTCCGCTTTCTCCTGGTTTAGGCTTGAGAGGACACAGGTGTCCAGGAATTTATCTATTTCTTCCAGGTTTACTAGTTTATTTGCATAGAGTTGTTTGTAGTATTCTCTGATGATGGTTTGAATTTCTGTGGAATCTGTGGTGATTTCCCCTTTATCGTTTTTTATCGCATCTATTTGGTTGTTCTCTCTTTTCTTTTTTATCGGTCTGGCTAGTGGTCTGTCTATTTTGCTGATCTTTTCAAAAAACCAGCTCTTAGATTTACTGATTTTTTAAAGGGCTTTTCTTGTCTCTATCTCCTTCAGTTCTGCTCTGATCTTAGTTATTTCTTGTCTTCTAGGTTTTGAACTTTTATGATCTTGCTCCTCTAGCTCTTTCAATTTTGATGATAGCGTGTCAATTTTGGATCTCTCCACTCTTTTTATGTGGGCACTTATTGCTATATATTTTCCTCTACAGACTGCTTTAAATGTGTCCCAGAGATTCTGGTATGTTGTGTCTTCGTTCTCATTGGTTTAGAAGAACTTCTTTATTTCTGTCTTCATTTCATTGTTTATCCAATCGACATTCAAGAGCCAGTTGATCAGTTTCCATGAAGCTGTGCAGTTCTGAGTTAGTTTCTGAATTCTGAGTTCTAACTTGATTGCACTATGGTCTGAGAGACTGTTTGTTATGATTTCACTTGTTTTGCATTTGCTGAGGAGTGCTTTACTTCCAATTATGTGGTCAGTTTTGGAGTAGGTGTGATGTGGTGCTGAGAAGAATGTATATTCTGTGGATTTGGGGTGGAGAGTTCTATAAATGTCTATCAGGTTTGCTTGTTCCAGGTCTGAGTTCAAGTCCTGGATATCCTTGTTCATTTTCTGTCTGGTTAATCTGTCTGATATTGACAGTGGAGTGTTAAAGTCTCCCACTATTATTGTGTGGGAGTCTAAGTCTTTTTGTAAGTCATTAAGAACTTGCCTTATATATCTGGGTGCTTCTACATTGGGTCCATATATATTTAGAATCGTTAGCTCTTCTTGTTGTATCGATTCTTTTACCATTATCTAATGACCTTCTTTGTCTCTTTTGGTCTTTGTTGCTTTAAAGTCTATTTGATCAGAGATGAGAATTGCAACTCCTGCTTTTTTTTGCTCTCCATTTGCTTGGTAAATCTTCCTCCATCCCTTTATTTTGACCCTTTGTGTATCCTTGCATGTGAGGTGGGTTCCTGAATACAGCACACCGATGGGTTTTGGCTTTTTATCCAATTTGCCAGTCTGTGTCTTTTGATTGGTGCATTTAGCCCATTTACATTTAGGGTTAATATTGTTATGTGTGAATTTGATACTGCCATTTTGATGCTAGCGGGCTGTTTTGCCCATTGGTTCATGTAGATTCTTTATTTTGTTGATGCTCTTTAGCATTTGGTATGCTTTTAGGATGGCTGGTACTGGTTGTTTCTTTCTATGTGTAGTGCCTCTTTCAAGAGCTCTTGTAAAGCAGCCTAGTTGTGACAAATTCTCTGAGTACTTGCTTATTCATGAAGGATTTTATTTTTCCTTCACTTATGAAGCTCAGTTTGGTGGGATATAAAATTCTGGGTTGAAAGTTCTTTTCTTTAAGGATGTTGAATATTGGCCCCCACTCTCTTCTGGCTTGTAGCATCTCTGCCAAGAGATCTGCTGTGAGTCTGATGGGCTTCCCTTTGTGGGTGACCCAACCCTTCTCTCTGGCTGCCCTTAGTATTTTCTCCTTCATTTCAACCCTGGTGAATCTGATGATTATATGCCTTGGGGTTGCTCTTCTTGCGGAGTATCTTTGTGGTGTTCTCTGTATTTCCTGGAGTTGGGTATTGACCTGTCTTGCTAGGTTGGGGAAATTTTTGTGGATAATATTCTGAAGAGTGTTTTCCAGCTTGGATTCATTCTCTTCCTCACATTCTGGTACACCTATCAAACGTAGGTTGGGTCTCTTCACATAGTCCCACATTTCTTGGAGATTTTGGTCATTCCTTTTGGCGCTTTTTTCTTTGATCTTGGTTTCTCGTTTTATTTCATTGAGTTGATCTTCTACTTCTGATATTCTTTCTTCTGCTTGGTCAATTCGGCTGTTGAAACTTGTGCATGCTTCACGAAGTTCTCGTGTTGTGTTTTTCAGCTCCTTCAATTCATTCATATTCCTCTCTAAGTTGTCCATTCTTGTTATCATTTCATCGAATCTTTTTTCAAATCTTTTTTCAAGGTTCTTAGTTTCTTTGTGCTGATTTAGAACATGTTCTTTTAGCTCACTGAAATTTCTCATGATCCACTTTCTGAAGTCTGATTCCGTCATTTCGTCACACTCATTCTTTGTCCAGCTTTGTTCCCTTGCTGGTGAGGAGTTTTGGTTCTTTGTAGGAGGTGAAGTGTTTTCATTTCGGGTGATTTCCTCCTTTTTGCTCTGGTTTATTCCCATCTTTATGGATTTATCCACCTGTCATCTTAGTACTTGCTGATTTTTCAATTGGGTCTCTGTGTGGACGCCCAGATTGTTGATGATGAGGTATTTCTGTTACTTAGTTTTCCTTCTAATGGTCTAGCTCTCTGCTGTAAGACTGCTGAGGTCCACTCCCGGCCCTGCTTGTCTGGGGTATACCTGTAGCAGCAGCAGAACAGTGAGGGATGCTACCAGTTTCTTCTTCTGCTATCTTTGTTTCAGAATGATGTCTGCCAAATGTCAGTCTGATTAGTCCATTTTTGGGGTGACTCTTTGGATATACAGGGGTCATGGAGCTGCTTGAGGAGACGGTCTGTGATTTATAGGAGCTCCAGTGCTGAGCTGTGAGCTCTGTTGTTCATTCAGCGTTGTTGGGAGGATGTGTTTATGTCTTCTGCAACAGAACTCATAACCCCCCCTTTTCTTTTTCTCCCTTAGATACTCTGTCTCAGGGAGTTGGGGCTTTCTTTATGAGTATCTGTTGCACTGTCCTGCCCAGCTAGGAGGCCGTCTATTCACTATTTGCCTGCTGGGGCTCTGCCCTACGAGCACAGGTCCACCCTGTTGCTGTGGGGCTCCATTCTGCTGTGGCTTGCTCTGCCCTGCTGTGGCTTGCTCCACCCTGCTGGCAGAGTCTCTCTGTTATGGCAGATTGCCTCGGCAACAGCAGGCTGTGTCAGCCCTGGGTGGTACTTCAGTAGGGGGGAATTGCGTCAGTAGTGGTGGACGCCCCTCCCCCACCGGGCTGCACTGTCCTAGATGCTGGCAGCAAAACTCTCAGCCCTGAGCACCTCCAATCACCGCCCTGCTTTTCCCCATCAGGGTGGGACCCGCCGAGCCCGATCACCCAGCTCCCTGCCTCAGATTCCATCCTCTCTCTCTCTCTTCCTCTACCCAAGCTGAATGGTTGACTCTCTCACTGGTGCCCCAGTAGCCTGTTGATAGGGCACTGGGATCCATGCGATCTCTTGTGCCACTGCCCACTGCACTGGCTCAAATCACATTTCCCAGGAATGTCCTGGTCTGGCTCATTGTCCAAGTCCTGTTCAATCAGATGGACATGCCAATCTGCCCTTCCAAATCTCAGATTGCCAGTTTAACAGGGCACCCGGACCAGTGAGTTTTGTGCCCGGTGCCACTGTGCTGCGGAACTGGCCGAAGCAGCCGCATGAGCCAGCTGCTCTAGCATCCCATGTCTCTTCCACACCTGGGACTTTCAATGTTCTGTGGGCAAAAAAGGTCTGTCCGAGAACGCGGCTAGGACTCACCCTCTGCGCCTTCAGTGAGAGCTGCAATCTGAAGTCACCTCTATGATGCCATCTTATAAGTCAAGAACGGCCTCACACTTTGTTACTTCAAAACATGTTACAAAGCTATAGTCATCAAAAGACCATGGTACTGGGATAAAGATAGACATATAGTCTAATGGAATAATACTGAGAGCCCAGAAATAAATCCACACATATACAGTCAAATGATCTTTGACAGGATGCCAAGATCACACAATGGAAAAAGGATGGTCTCTAAAAATTGGTCCTGGGAAAACCAGATATTCACATACAAAAAAATAGATTTGCACCTTATTTTATATCATACACAAAAATCAGCTCAAAATAGATTAAAAACTTAAACATAGACATGAATTTATAAAAACTTTAAGAAGGCAACATAGGGTATAATCTTCATAATATTGGTCTTGGCAATGAATTCTTGGATATGACACCAAAAGTATAGCAACAAAAGCAAAAATAGAAAAATGGGCCTACATCAAACAAAAAAAAAGCCAGAAACTAAAAATCTTCTGCATAGTAAAGGAAATAACAGAGTAAAAAGGCAACCTACAGAGTACAAGAAAATATTTATAAACCATATATCTGACAGGGAGTTAATATAAAAATGTACAAGAAACTAAATAGCAAAAAATAAAAATAAGTATCTTCAAAGGAGAGATACAAATGGCCAACAGGCATATATGAAAAGACATTAATCATTAGAGAAATGTAAATCAAAACCACACTGTGGTATCACCTCACACCCATTACGATGGTCATTACAAAAATTAAAAATAAAAATAAATAAATTAATAAAAAGTGTAGGCAAGGATGTAAAAAAATTTGAACCTCGAGCACTATTGGTGAGAATATAAAATGGTTTTGCCACAATAAAAAAAAAAAAAAAACAGCATACAGGTTAACAGAAAAATTAAAATTAAAAAGTACCATTTGATCCAGCAATCCCACTTCTGGGCATTTATCCAAAAGAGCTGAAAACAGTACATGGAAGGTATTTACACTTCTGTGTTCACTGCAGCTTTATTCACAACAGATAAGAATTAGGAACAACCTAAAAGTGTATCAGCAATATGTACGGATAAAGAAATGTAGTATACATTTACATAATTCTTTCTTTATATGTTGTTATAAAGAATAAAGAAAGAATTATATAAATAATGTCTTTATATGTTATTATAAAGATAACATTTCTATATATGTTATTATAAAGAAACGTAGTATATGTTTATATAATAGTATATTATTCAGCCATCAAAAAGAAGAAAATTCCATTACATAGGTATACCTTGAGGCATTATGCTAAGTAAAACAAACCAGTACTAAAGGACAAATACTAAACAATTCCACTTACATGAAGTATCTAAAATAATCCAACTCATGGAAATATATAGTAAAATTATGACTTCTAGATGCTCAGAGAGAGATACATGGGGAAATCGCTGTTCAGTGGGCATGGTTTTAGTCAGACAAGAGGAAAAAATTTCACAGATCAGCTCTACAACATTATGCTTATAGTTAACAATGCTGTGCCATATATGCAAAATTTAAGGGAAAAGTTGTGCTTTTTACCACAATAAAAAAATGTTGTAGCATTCACAGAAATTTTTTTTTACTTTATTTGTATATATGATAGAAACTTTTGATCTACATGTCAAAGGCAAAAAATAATCATTCCAAAATTAAATTATCTTGGTTAATACAGCTGTTTACAATAGGGAATATTGATCATCACGCTCCAACTGAAAAATAAAGACATTCTAATCTCAACAGCCTGACCTCTAATAAGAATATAAAATTATAAATGGAAACTTTTAACTCCCATGTGAAGCATGAAATTTCAGAGCCAATCTACACTGAGAGTGAAGAGATGCGTAGGCTTAAAGGTAAGATTCATATTTTACCTCCCTGGAGGAACAGTGTCTTTCCTCAAAGAGAGAGCCATCACAGGGTAAACCCTAATACAATGACAATCAAAGGGACATCCACAGATAGTGATGTTCATTGCATTGCCTTTAATTGCTTTAGCCTAAAGGACAGCAGCCCAAAAGTAGATTATGATACTTAAACCACCAAATATGTATTCTTCATATTTTAAAATATAGCCACTGGCTCACTGAATATTAATTCTACTTTCCACTTTTCTCACACTGCCTTCTACCCAAAACCTTTCATCTTGACAAACTTAGAAGAATTTTCCTACCAAGTAAAACTATGACTTGCTCACATCCCTATTTTTTCCACATGGCCATGGCAAATCAGATATTGTCAAATTACTGGAGGACGCCAATTCACCATAGTCTTTTCATAAAATGGTTAAGAGTAGGAGCCTATGGTTCATGAAGGAAATTTGGGAAGAAATCATGCTTTGGCTAATAAAAAAAAGTTCATTCATTCATCTTCATAAAGACAGGAACATCATGCCATCCTCCTCATCGCAGTATCAATTGTCTGTAAGTGTTCAGTAAAAAATTTTCAAATGAAGGAATGTCCAAAGTAGTATGGATTCAGTCTGTAAAAGAGTAATTAAGCTTTTGCTTTTGCTTAATATATATGCCTTGACAGTATATTAAAATGCTTAATCAAACAGCTTTTTTATTGTCACAGAAGTCCTCATGATATTCAACATTATGAAATCTACATATTGAAAGCCACCTCTAGTCTATAAAATTAAAGTATTTACATATAATTCATTCACTTATATTTTCTTCATAAAAGGCATTATTTACTATTTGGCAACTAAATCAGAGAATTCAGGACAATTGAATTTTTCATAATTTTATCCAAATGATGAAGTTCATAATTATGCAATGTTATAGTTACTAATAAGAGATTAAGGCATATATTAAAATTTCACAGCAAAATAGTAACACAGTGTCTGAGGTTGTGCAATATACCAAATAGGTTGTTGACTTTGCTCTAGATAATGTGCAAACAAATTTATATTTATATCTTAAACTTAACTCTTAACATTATTTTTTTATTTATTTTTAATTTTTTTATTTTTTATTGCATTTTAGGTTTTGGGGTACATGTGCAGAACATGAAAGATAGTCGCATAGGTACACACAATGCAGTGTTTTGCTGCCTTCTGCTCCTTCGCCCACATTTGGCATTTCTCCCCAGGCTATCTTTCTCCAGCTACCCCCCACCACTGTCCCTCCCCTATTCCCCCCAATAGACCCCAGTGTGTAGTACTCCCTTCCCTGTGTCCATGTGTTCTCATGTTGTAGAGCTGATCTGTGAGAATATGCGGTGTTTCATTTTCTGTTCTTGTGTCAGTTTGCTGAGAATGATGTTCTCCAGATTCATTCATGTCCCTGCAAAGGAAACGAACACATCATTTTTGACTGCTGCATAATATTCCATGGTGTATATGTGCCACATTTTCCCAGACTAGTCTATCATCGATGGGCATTTGGGTTGGTTCCAGGTCTTTGCTATTGAAAACAATGCTGCAATGAACATTCGTGTGCATGTGTCCTTAGAGTAGAATGATTTATAGTCCTTTGGATATATACCCAGTAATGGGATTGCTGGGTCAAATGGAATTTCTATTTCTAGGTCCTTGAGGAATTGTCACACTGTCTTCCACAATGGTTGAACTAATTTACACTCCCACCAGCAGTGTAAAAGTGTTCCTATTTCTCCACATCCTCTCCAGCATCTGTTGTCTCCAGATTTTTTAATGATTGCCATTCTAACTGGCATGAGATGGTATCTCAATGTGGTTTTGATTTGCATCTCTCTAATGACCAGTGATGATGAGCATTTTTTCATATGTTTGTTGGCCTCATGTATATCTTCTTTTGTAAAGTGTCTATTCATATCCTTTGCCCATTTTTGGATGGACTTGTTTGTTTTTTTCTTGTAAATCTGTTTGTGCTCTTTGTAAATTCTGGATATCAGCCCTTTGTCAGATAGGTAAACTGCAAAGAATTTTTTCCCATTCTCTTGGTTGCCGATTCACTCTAGTGACTGTTTCTTTTGCCATGCAGAAGCTGTGGAGTTTGATTAGGTCCCATTTGTCTATTTTGGCTTTTGTTGCCAATGCTTTTAGTGTTTTGGTCTTGGAGTCCTTGCCTACTCTTATGTCCTGAATGGTTTTTGCCTAGATTTTCTTCTAGGGTTTTTATGGTGCCAGGTCTTATATTTAAGTCTTTAATCCATCTGGAGTTAATTTTAGTGTAATGTGTCAGGTAGGGGTCCAGTTTCTGCTTTCTGCACATGGCTAGCCAGTTTTCCCAACACCATTTATTAAACAGGGAGTCCTTTCCCCATTGCTTGTTTTTGTCAGGTTTATCAAAGATTATATGGTTGTAGATATGTTGATTTGCCTCCGATGCCTCTGTTCTGTTCCATTGGTCTAAATCTCTGTTTTGGTACCAGTACCATGCTGTTTTGATTACTGTAGCCTTGTAGTATAGTTTGAAGTCTGGTAGTGTGATGCCTCCTGCTGTGCTATTTTTGCTTAGAATTGACTTGGCCATGCGGGCTCTCTTTTGGTTCCATATGAAGTTCAAGGTAACTTTTTCCAGTTCTGTGAAGGAAGTCAATGGTAGCTTGATGGGGATAGCATTGATTGTGTAAATTACTTTGGGCAGTATAGCCATTTTCACGATATTGATTCTTCCTAACCATGAACATGGAATGTTTCTCCATCTGTTCATGTTTTCTCTTATTTCATTGAGCAGTGGTTTGTAGTTTTCCTTGAAGAGGTCCCTTACTTTCCTTGTACGTTGCATTCCTGGGTATTTTATTCTCTTTGTAGCAATAGCGAATGGCAGTTCTTTGTTGATTTGGTTCTCTTTTAGTCTGTTATTGGTGTATAGGAATGCTTGTGATTTTTTCACATTTATATTATATCCTGAGAGTTTGCTGAAGTTGCTTATCAGTTTCAGGACTTTTTGGGCTGAGGCAATGGGGTCTTCTAGATATACTATCACGCCATTTGCAAATAGAGACAATTTGGCTTTCTCCTTTCCTATTCGAATACCCTTTATTTCTTTTTCTTGCCTTATTGCTCTGGCTAGAACTTCCAGTACTATATTGAATAGGAGTGGTGAGAGAGGGCATCCTTGTCTAGTGCCAGATTTCAAAGGGAATGCTTCCAGTTTTTGCCCATTCGGTATGATATTGGCTGTTGGTTTTTCATAAATAGCTTTTATTATTTTGAGATACGTTCCATCAATACTGAGTTTATTGAGGCTTTTTAGCATAAAGGGCTGTTGAATTTTGTCAAAGGCCTTCTCTGCATCAATTGAGATAATCATGTGGTTTTTGTTTTTGGTTCTGTTTATGTGCTGAATTACGTTTATAGACTTATGTTAAACCGGCCTTACATCCCTGGGATGAATCCTACTTGATCATGATGGCTAAGCTTTTTGATGTGCTGTTGCAATTGGCTTGCCAATATTTTATTGAAGATTTTTACATCTATGTTCATCATGGATATTGGCCTAAAGTTTTCTTTTCTTATTGAGTCTCTGCCGGGTTTTGGTATCAGGATGATGTTGGTCTCATAACATGAATTGGGAAGGATTCCCTCTTTTTTTTTTTTTTTTTTTTTGAGATGGAGTTTCGCTCTTGTTAACCAGGTTGGAGTTCAATGGTGCAATCTCAGCTCACTGCAACCTCCACCTCCTGGGTTCAGGCAATTCTCCTGCCTCAGCCTCCTGAGTAGCTGGGATTACAGGCACGTGCCACCATGCCCAGATTTTTTTTTTTTTTTTTTGTATTTTTAGTAGAGATGGGGTTTCACTGTGTTGACCAATATGGTCTCAATCTCTTGACCTCATGATCCAACCCTCTTTTTGAATTATTTGGAATAGTTTCAGAAGGAATGGTACCAGCTCCTCTTTGTCTGGTAGAATCCAGCTGTGAACCCATCTGGACCTGGGCTTTTTTTGTGTGGTAGGCTCTTAATTGCTGCCTCAACTTCAGACCTTGTTATTGGTCTATTCATAGTTTTGGCTTCCTCCTGGTTTAGGTTTGGGAGGACACAGATGTCCAGGAATTTATCCATTTCTTCCAGGTTTACTAGTTTATGTGCATAGAGTTGTTTGTAATATTCTCTGATGATGGTTTGAATTTCTGTGGAATCTGTGGTGATTTCCCCTTTATCATTTTTTATTGCATCTATTTGGTTGTTCTCTCTTTTCTTTTTTATCAGTCTGGCTAGTGGTCTATTTTGTTGATGTTTTCAAAAAACCAGCTCTTGAATTTATTGATTTTCTGAAGGTTTTTTTTGTGTGTGTCTCTATCTCCTTTAGTTCTGCTCTGATCTTAGTTATTTCTTGTCTTCTGCTAGGTTTTATTTTTTTTTTATCTTGCTCCTCTAGCTCTTTCAATTTTGATGATAGGGTGTTAATTTTGGACCTCTCCACTCTTCTCATATGGACACCTATTGTTATATATTTTCCTATAGATACTGCTTTAAATGTGTCCCAGAGATTCTGGTATGTTTTGTCTTCATTCTCATTGGTTTTGAAGAACTTCTTTATTTCTACCTTCATTTCATTGTTTATCCAGTCAACATTCAAAAGCCAGTTGTTCAGTATCCATGAAGCTGTGCGGTTCTGAGTTAGTTTCTGAATTCTGAGTTCTAACTTGATTGCACTATGGTCTGAGAGACCGTTTGTTATTATTTCAGTTGTTTAGATTTGCTGAGGAGTGCTTTACTTCCAATTATGTGGTCAATTTTAGAGTAGGTGTAATGTGGTGCTGAGAAGAATGTATATTCTCTGTATTTGGGGTGGAGAGTTCTGTAAATGTCTATCAGGTTTGCTTGTTCCAGGTCTGAGTTGAAGCCCTGGATATCCTTGTTCATTTTCTGTCTGTTTGATCTGTCTGATATTGACAGTAGAGTGTTAAAGTCTCCCACTATTATTGTGTGGGAGTCTACGTCTCTTTGTAAGTCATTAAGAACTTGCCTTATATATCTGGGTGCTCCTGTATTGGGTCCATATATATTTAGGATTGTTAGCTCTTCTTGTTGTATCGATCCTTTTACCATTATGTAATGACTTTTGTCTCTTTTGATCTTTGTTGCTTTAAAGTCTATTTTATCAGAGATGAGAATTGCAACTCCTGCTTTTTTTTGCTCTCCATTTTCTTGGTAAATCTTCCTCCATCCCTTTATTTTGAGCCTTTGTGTATCCTTGCATGTGAGATGGGTTTCCTGGATACAGCACACCGATGGGTTTTGGTTTTTTATCCAATTTGCCAGTCTGTGTCTTTTGATTGGTACATTTAGCCCATTTACATTTAGGGTTAATATTGTTATGTGTGAATTTGATACTGCCATTTTGATGCTAGCTGGCTGTTTTGCCCATTAGTTGATGCAGATTCCTTATTTTATTGATGCTCTTTAGCAATTGGTATGTTTTTGGAAAGGCTGGCACTGGTTGTTCCTTTCTATGTGTAGTGCCTGTTTCAGAAGCTCTTGTAAAGCAGGCCTGGTGGTGACAAAATCTCTGAGTACTTGCTTGTTTGCAAAGGATTTTATTTTTCCTTCACTTATGAAGCTCAGTTTGGATGGATATAAAATTCTGGGTTGAAAGTTCTTTTCTTTAAGGATGTTGAATATTGGCCCCCACTCTCTTCTGGCTTGTAGGGTCTCTGCCGAGAGATCTGCTGAATCTGATGGGCCTCCCTTTGTGGGTGACCCAACCTTTCTGTCTGGCTGCCCTTAGCATTTTGTCCTTCATTTCAACCCTAGTGAATCTGATGATTATGTGCCTTGGGGTTGCTCTTCTTGCAGAGTATCTTTGTCGTGTTCTCTATATTTCCTGGACTTGGATATCAGCCTGCCTTCCTAGTTGGGGAAATTTTTCTGGATAATATCCTGAAGAGTATTTTCCAGCTTGGATTCATTCTCTTCATCACATTCTGGTACACCTATCAAATGTAGATTAGGTCTCTGCACATAGTCCCACATTTCTTGGAGACTTTGTTCATTCCTTTTTGCACTTTGTTCCTCTATTCTTGGCTTCTCATTTTATTTCATTGAGTTGATCTTTGACTTCTGATATCCTTTCTTCTGCTTGGTCTATTCAGCTGTTGAAACTTGTGCATGCTTCATGAAGGTCTTGTGTTGTGTTTTTCAGCTCCTTCAATTCATTCATATTCCTCTCTAAGTTGTCCATTCTTGTTATCATTTCCTCAAATCTTTTTTCAAATCTTTTTTCAAGGTTTTTAGTTTCTTTGCATTGATTTAGAACATGTTCTTTTAGCTCATGGAAGTTTCTCATTACCCACCTTTTGAAGTCTCATTCCATCATTTCATCACACTTATTCTCCGTCCAGCTTTGTTCCTTGCTGGTGAGGAGTTTTGGACCTTTGTAGGAGGCGAGGTGTTCTGGTTTTGGGTGTTTTTCTCCTTTTTGCACTGGTTTCTTCCCATCTTTGTGGATTTATCCACCTGTCGTCTGAGTAGTTGCTGACTTTTCGATTGGGTCTCTGAGTGGATGCCCAGATTGTTGATGATGAAGTATTTCTGTTTTTTGTTTTTTTTTTTCTAACAGTCTAGCTCCTCTGCTGTAAGGCTGCTGAGGTCCACTCCACGCCCTGCTTGCCTGGGGAACTCCTGTAGCAGCTGCAGAACAGTGAGGGATGCTACCGGTTTCTTCTTCTGCTATCTTTGTCCCAGAATGATGCCCACCAAATATCAGTCTGACCAGTCCTTTTTGAGGTGACTCTTTGGATATATGGAGGTCAGGGAGCTTCTTGAGGAGATGGACTGTACTTTATGGGAGCTCAAGTGCTGAGCTATGAGCTCAGTTCTTCATTCAGGGCTGCTAGGCAAGTACGTTTAATCTGCTGCAGCAAAACTCATAAAACACCTTTTTTCCATCAGATCCTCTGTCTCAGGGAGTTAGGGCTTTATTTAAGAGTATCCGTTGCACTTTCCTGCCCAGCTAGGAGGCAGTTTAGTCACTATTTGCCTGTTGAGGCTCTGCCCTGCTGCTGTGGGCTCTGCCCTGCTGCTGTGGGCTCCACCCTGCTGCCCTGGGCTCTGCCCTGCTCTCATGGGCTCCTCCCTTCTGCTGTGGGCTCTGCAGTACTGTCATGGGCTCTGCCCTGTTGCCGTGGGCTCTGCCTTGCTGTCATGGGCTCTGCCCTGTTGGCGGAGTCTCTCTGTTATGGCAGGTTTCCCCAGCAATGGCAGGCTGCATCAGCAATGGGAGAGTACCTCAGTAGGGGCGGAATGTCTTGGTAATGGTGGATGCCCCTCCCCCACTGAGCTGCACTGTCCTGGGTTTAGCTGTGTCTGCAGTGAAACTCTCAACCCTGGAGCATTTCAAATCGCCATTTTGTTTGTCCCTGTGGGGGTGGGACCCATTGAGCCTGATCACCTGGCTCCCTGCCTCAGAGCCTTTTTTTTTTTAAAGTTGAATGGTGACTCTCTCCCAGGTGTTTCAGTCACCTGCTGAAAGGGCACCAGGATCTGTGTGATTTCCCGTGCAGCGACCCACTGCGCCGGCTCACAGTTCACTTCCCGGGAATCTCCTAGCCTGGCTCACTGTCCAAGTCCCATTTAATCAGATGAATATGCTTATCTGCCCTCCCAAATCTCACATTGCCGGTTTAACAAGGGACCCAGAACAGTGCATTTCATGTGGAGTGCCACTGTGCTGCGGCACTGGCAGAAGTGGCCGCGCCAGCCAAAACAGCTGTGCTGGCTTCCACTGTCTCTCCTACACCTGGGAATTTCCCCATTCTGTGGGCAACAAAGATCCATCTGGAAAAGCGGCGTGAACTCACCCTCTGTGTCTTCACTGAGAGCTGCAATCCTGAGTTGCTTCTATCTTCCCCCATCTCCCAACCCTTAACATTACAAATGATTGAATGCATCCAGTGGTTTATTTTCTATAAATCTGTAAATAACCTCAAACGAATGTATCAATTTTCACAATGCATGCATTTTTAGTATTAACTAATATTTTTATTTCAAGCAAATAACCATATTATTCATGCCAGTAGCTGTTACAAGCCTTTACCATTCCTTTGAAATCACTTAGCTGGACTCACCCACTCATTTTTAACAGATGGCAAACCTCCTACCTCACAGAGAAAATAGCATCCATCAGTCACAAACCGCACCTCTTGTATTATCTTCATGTTCCCCAGCTTTCCCTCCTTCCCTTCTGTCCCAGAGGATGTCTTGCCTCTCTTCTAAAGATAACACTTTAATCTGTATTCCTGATTTCATCTTCTTCCTTTCTTCCTCTCTATGTTTACTGAATGCCTTCTGATGCTTGAATATTCTAAGCCTGGGGACACAGTGTGAAACAAGACAGACAAAGCCCCTCTCCTTGTGAACTTTCCCTTCTATTACATGTCCTCCAAGGCCTTTCCAACATTCATCACCTCTTTTTGAATCTTCACTGTATCCTCTGTCATGCCTGTTCTCTTTTAGCTTACAAACCTGTTTAACTTGTCCTCATCCTTAAGATGTATCTGCTTATTTAGCTGACCTTGAAGGCATGTATTTCCTTCCCTCACTGCTGCAATTCTAGAATCAGCTGCAGTTTGTTTCTACTTTCACTTCCCTTTTTCATTCCTCAGTGCACAGCTCTTTTTCTTTGGTTCTCTGTACTCCAGTGAAACATCTATCCTCAGGCTGTGACATAGTCTTCCTTCCCTTGAATTCTCATGGGCACACTTTTGGCTACTGCTTCATTCTCTACCTGCAGCATGACTCCCCAAGATTCCTTCTTTGGGCCTTCTTTTCTCATTCTGCCCATTCTTCCTGAATCATCCTACTCACACCTATGGTTTCAATTACTACCTATGAGCTAACAACTCCAAAATTCTGTTTTCAGATCATTCTGAATTCCTTTTCTATATTTCCAAGTACTCAAAAAGCATTCTCATTTAAATAGCCATATCATTTGGTAAAGATATGGTATGTATTGACACAAAGAAACGTCAAGAAAATATTACTAGCTGTGGTTATAGGAAAGCTCTGAAATCTCAGTGGCTTAATAAAACAAGAGCATTTTGTTATTGTTTGTGGTGGTGTTGGTGTTGGTTTGACTTTTTGCTCATGTATGGTCCATTTGGAGGTGGTGGCGGCAGGGTGTTGTGAAGGGGAAAGGTGGTTCTGGGACTCAAGTTCATGGAGACTCTCCCCTTTCTATTATGTGGCTTGCCAGGCCATTCAAGAAAGTTTTATCCAGCCAGTGGATGGGAAAAGAGTTTGGAAGGGGTAGAAGATTTTATGGGACAGTTTTGGAATTAATATATTTTCACCCACATTCCATTGAACAGAATTCAGTGCCATGGTCCCACCTAGCTGCAAAGGGGTTGGAAATGATAGTCCATGTCTGGGCAGCCACTTCATAGAAGCCTCTATATTACGCAAGAAGAACTGATCTTTGGTAATTAGTTAACACTGTTTGCCACAGAAATCCATGGGTGACCTTTCTAGACAGAATTTTGTTTCTGATCAGTTGAATAAGTATTGTGAAGAGCAAAAGTGGAAATGAAAAGGGTGATTATTTTCTGGAAGCGCAATGCTAGTGTGTAGGTGCTCATTTAATGTTTTTAGAACCAAAACTTGGCTGTTAAAGACAAGACAAAGCTTAGGAAGGAACTGACTTCTCTACCTTCTATTTTTGTTTTCTTTCATCCAAACTTCATATAATTTGAGTGTCAGAGTGTTATATGTTTTTTGATATAGTTTTCATTTTTGTCCCCTCCAAATCTCATGTTAAAACATAATCCCCAATATTGGAGGTGGGGCCTCATAGGAGGTGTTCGGGTCATGGGAGCAGGTGCCTCATGAATGACTTGGTGCCATCTCCTTGGTAATGAGTGAGTTCTTGCTCTGGTAGTTCATGCAAGAGGTGGTTGTTTAAAAGAGTGTGGCACCTCCCTCTTTTCACACCATGTGATAAGCCTGCTCCCTCTCTGCCTTCCACCATGATGGTAAATACCCTGGATCCCTCAGTAGAAGCAAATACTGGCACCATTCTTCTTGTACAGACTGTAGAAACATAAGCCAATTAAACCTCTACTCTTATAAATTACCCAGTCTCTGGTATCTTTATTGCAACACAGAAACAGCACTAACACATTGCTGTCCTTCATTCCTTATTTTTTCCTCTTTATGGTTATTTTCCTAATAATAAAAGTGTAGATTAATCTTTCTAAAACTCAGTTAATCATTTCATTCCCTGAATTAAGACATTCAATAATATTTCCAGTATTCCAAGATGATATGCAAACTCATACAATGTCATGAAAGCCAGTACAAGGGGCTCCAGCCAACCTTGCCTGTCTTTCACTGAGCTTTATTGTCTGCTCTTATTTCTGTAGCACTTTAACCCCCATAAGATTTATTTTCCACTGCCAGGAAGGGGATAGCAACAAAGAAAACTCTGGGAGTACTCTTCCCCATGTGGATTTTGTGTAGAGTCACCATTGAGAAGCATCACACAAGACTTGGAAAGCAAATGCTTCCAAAACCAAATTCCAAAGATTGGGAGGGCATTATTCCCCAGATATTGTAAGCAGACACATGGATGGTCATGAGATTTGAAGCACATTCTAAATAAACACTTGAGGATCACCTCATAACTGTTCTGCACTGAGATAGTCTTTATCTCCCCAAAAGGCTTCCAATGAGAATAAATTTCTAATTCCCTGCATTAAACATTTCAAACTTGCAATACATAGAGTAGCTGAAATTTCCTTGAATAAACCTTGATAAACCTATGTTTATCATTATGCTATAATGCTCTCAAGTGGATACACACACACATATACATACACAAAAACCAAAATTCTTATCATTACCAAAATCCATTTCATAGTTTTGATACATCCTATTCTGTATGGCATGTCATTTTTCTGACATTTCTCTCTGACAAAAGTCCTGTTCATCTTTCAAATTCAAATATCATCATCTAACTGAGTCCTTCCCTAATTTCCCCAATTATAGACACATACTCCCTGGGGAGCCCATGACATCTTGTTCATGCCACTTACATGGTATTTATAACATCATTTATGTGCCCTCACCTTGTAGAGGGAAATTATGTTTCATTACACTTCATGGCCTTAGTTCTTAGTGCAAAGACTGTCATATAATAAGCATTCAATAATGTGTTGGATAAATGGTCCATTTTTAAACAAAATATCACTAATGTAAGTGAACATTTTCTTCACAGCATACTCTGAAAATTAGAAGGGTAAACCTACATGCTGGGAGTATATTTAAGGCTCACTGAAGCATTACAGGAACCACCTCCTCTCTCCGGTAGACACGATCATGAAGGCACAGATAAATGAGCAATGGGAAGACACACACAATCTTCCACCTCTCCCTCAACTTTCTCCTCTCAATCTCTTACCATTTATAAATTTACTTACTTCATTTATTGGCCTTCTGGGAGTAGGTTTTATACCAATATCTGACTCTAGTATCCACACTTACATGCTTTTTCCTCCTGAAGGCCTACTGTGGAGAAAAGGGCTTCTCCATGTTGTCACATGAACTGTTCTATGTGTCTAACTTTCCTGTAGGAGATTCCCCAGTTGCCCAGACAAGTGGTGCCACCTGCCTGGTTATGGGGGAACATGCTCCTGCTGCCAGCTTGTATGTCTCACCCTATCCTGGGAATTTTCAGTTTGTTACTTAAAGCAAGGACAGAGAAAACGTAATAACTATTTGATTAGCCATTTGCTTGAATTCTAATTTCCAGAAGCTTTGTACAGGTCAAATACCACTCAACAAAAACACATCCACACATTCCATTGATTCACGCTGCAAATATGGCACTGATTGGGCAGTGAAATTACTAGGGTTTTTCTTGGGGCAAGAGTAGACTGATAAAATAAGTGTGCTCCTTTCCCTCTTGGGGCTTACAATCTTGGGAGGAAGTAAAAGGAGAAAATAAATAAAAAGAAATGTTCAGTATAATATAAGGTAAGAAGAAAGTTCTATAAGGTAAAATAGAGCAAAGCAACAGAATAGAGAGGGTGGGAGGGGGCAGATGGAGCACACTATTTTAGATGGTTTGGGAAAACGTGTCCGATATAATGAGGAGTCTTCTGTGCTAGATCTGAGTAAAGGAAATAAGCCATGGAAATGGAAAGATCTATGAAAAGGGCATTCCAAACATAAAAGAATAGAAAGATCCGGAGGCCTAGAGTATCTAAAGAAGAGCAAAAAGGTCTGATGTGGCTTCAACTGAGTAGGGGGAGACAAACTGGAAAGGCTGGCAGGGGCCAGTTCTGTGAGAGTTTTGCAACAGGAGTTGAAACTTCCACGTAGGTCTAAATTACTGTGACACCTGTGACAAGACTTTAATTAGGGCCATGCTCAATGTTTCTTATTCCTCTTGAGGAGTGAAAATAAATTAGGCAATCTAGAATAAGTAAAACCAAGAAAGTTATTTCTGGTGCCAATTGTCCTGTTATTTGTCATGCTACCTATTTTCTAAAAGAAATTACCTTATTAAAGCATCTCATTTATTTACACCCGAAGGGCTTTGCATAAACTGAAATTAAATCGGTGCAAGGGCTTTTACAAAGTTGGGGGAAATTACTTCTCAGGCTGAAAGTAGTAAGGGAGATTTTGCCAATGCCCTTATGAAATCTTTTTAACTTCCTAGGAATGCAGTCATGTTTCCAGATTTTTCTGAATAAACCTTAGAGATGATCTATCATTTTACATATAAGAACACTGTTATTTCTGCAAAAATCATCCAGTTCATTGGTGGCTGATTCATTCACATTTCTGCAGTAGTTCAGTATGTAGAGTGAGTATTCTACCAGATACACCCAGACTTACAATCTATTCTCAATCTTTCTACTACTCTGGACCTCAGTTTTACAAATTAATTGATAATAGAATCAAATGTAGATACATGGCCTAGGGCCTGGCACATTACATAAACTTTAAATTAGTATTTCTGTGTTCTTAGACAGTTGTATTTCATGAAGCTTGTGGACAAAAATATTGCTGCATTTACTTCCCTGCAAAATATTCTCCAATGCCGTACCATATTTTGTCCCCTCCATACACTCTTGCCTTTCACTTACCATGTTTTTTAGAGTCTAAGTCAATTTGAGAGCCCTCCTTTCTCTCCAGTATAACAGCTTTCAAACTGGAATGGGCCTCTGAGGTAAGTGGGAACCATGTCACATCATATATGCAACAAACAAACAGATGGCAAACCTATTGGTCAGGACTATTCCATCTCACAGACCTATATTTTGATTTGGAAGACATTTCTGTATGTGTAAATTCACTCCCATTGATGGGTCAGACACTTAACCTCAGAATATGGTGTATGAATGAGGCTGTCTGGGTCCAGGGTCTATAGCAGCAATTTGTTACTTGAAGAAAGAAAATATATAGTAGAACCTAGCACATGTTTCTGGCTTCTCTCTGTAATGGAGTTTTCAACTTCTAAGCTCCTGACGAAGCATCCTTGACAAAATATACACACACAAACACATGCATGCTGACACACACACACACACACACACACACACACACACACACACGCATTCACACTTGCTGTGTGTATATAAGGGAGCATTTTGGGGATTGTTATTCCAGAATTCACAAATCATTAGGTACAGAGACAAACCCAGAGTTTACTGCTTAGCGGTTTTGTTCACTTGCTTCCAATGCATTGTCACCTCTATATAAAAATGATGTATCTCACCAGGCAGGATGGATTATGTCTGTAATCCCACTAATTTGGGAGGCTGAGGCAGTGGATCACCTGAGGTCAGGAGTTCAAGACCAGCCTGACCAACATGGTGAAACCCTGTCTCTACTAAAAGTACAAAAAATGAGCTGGGCATGGTGGTGGATGCCTGTAATTCCAGCTACTCAGGAGGCTGAAGAAAGAGAATTGCTTGAACCTGGGAGGCAGAGGTTGCAGTGAGCCAAAATCATGCCATTACACTCTAGCCTGGGCAACAGTGAGACTCCATCTCAAAATAAAAAAGAAAGTATCCTACACAGGATATAGACCTATCCATCTATTCTGTAATGAACTGTCCTGGACAATGAAGCCTGAGACAAGCCCATAGCTGGGTTTTATATTAACATAAGGCAACACTCCTTAGTCTATTCTTGCCACAAATGGGTTATATATATATCATTGTCAGTTTATTAAAACTCACCACAAAACACATGTATAAAAATTAAGTCGTAAAATTGTACATAGATACTAGAAATTCCTTAACCATCTCAACGTGTGAAACACATTTGCCTTCACCCATGGCCTTTGGTGCTCATTCCTTCCAAACAAGCATGGTCAGGACACTGGGGTAAACTTATCTGAGAGTCAGATTTCCCAAACTTTAAAGGACACTGAAGAATCTTGGACATGTGGAGGTGTATATTTTTCTTTTCTTTTCTTATCTTTTTTTTTTTTTTTTGAGACGGAGTTTCGCTCTTGTTACCCAGGCTGAAGTGCAATGGTGCGATCTCAGCTCACTGCAACCTCCGCCTTCTGGGTTCAGGCAATTCTCCTGCCTCAGCCTCCTGAGTAGCTGGGATTACAGGCATGCACCACCATGCCCAGCTAATTTTTTGTATTTTTAGTAGAGACGGGGTTTCACCATGTTGACCAGGATGGTCTTGATCTGTTGACCTCATGATCCACCCGCCTCAACCTTCCAAAGTGCTGGGATTACAGACTTGAGCCACCACTCCTGGCTGGAGGTGTATATTTTTCTACTTTCCCAACTGGGTTCTGAGAAGCTAGCAGCTGGGTTGGTGCCACATAGAGGAAAAAAGACCCGAGAAGAGAATTGGAAAGTCACTGTAACACTGGGAAGAGGCAAAGTAACGTTTTTCAGTGTTATCACCTTTTCCTTTGTCTTTAATCAGAGTTCTTTCCTTTAGTCCTGAGTTATCCATTTGGTTTCCATGCCCTCATTCTCCAAAACCCACACCCAGCACATCTTATATATAGTTTTGCCATATTGTTTGTCTTTTCGACTTCAACAAATTGGACAGAGAATGGTTTTGAAATGTTTTCATTTACAGATTCTTGTTTTCATCTTTATTATTTTAAAATATGGTAAGCACTTAATCAGTGTTCTCTTCATTAGAATTAGTAATCATTAACATTAATAAGAGTATTGTAATATGAAACAAATGTCATCTGCAAGAAATGCCATCCTAACTTGCTCAAAATTCCCCACCTTCACTGTGAAGTATCTTTTGATAAACCCTCCTGCATAAGAAGGAAATAACCAACATTTTAGGATGGAAATTACTCTAGCCAGTGTGTACAATTGTATCACTGGCAAAAGTACTTTACTAATACTCTGAAGGAAAGTTTTAGCAAAAATATTTTCAGAATATCTTGTTTACTATATGAAGAAAGAGATGTATTAGGTTGATGCAAAAGTAATTTCAGTTTTTGTCATTGAGAGGAATGGCAAAAACTGCAATTAATTTTGCACCAATCTAATAACTCAGATTCAAAAAACTTTCCTGGAAACTTTACTCCCAGTGAAAACATTTGACTGTAAACAATTTGCTTTCTTCTTTGAATCTCTCTTCTTATCCTTCCTTATATTGTCTCATGCTTAAATTTCATAGATCATAATAAGAAAAAGGAAAAAATTAAAGGATTTTTAATTTTCTAAAAATTAAAAAATTAAACTCATCTTTTCTTTTTTTTAAATTTTTATTGCATTTTAGGTTTTGGGGTACATGTGCACAACGTGCAAGATAGTTGCATAGGTACACACATGGCAGTGTGTTTTGCTGACTTCCTCCCCTTAACTCACATTTGGCATTCATCCCCAGGCTATCCCTCCACAGCTCCCCCACGCACTGTCCCTCCCCTATGCCCCCCAATAGACCCCAGTGTGTAGTACCCACCACCCTGTGTCCATGTGTTCTCATTTTTCTCACCCACCTATGAGTGAGAATATGTGGTATTTCCTTTTCTGTTCTTGTGTCAGTTTGCTGAGAATGATGTCCTCCAGATTCATCCATGTCCTTACAAAGGACATAAACTCATCATTTTTTATTGCTGCATAATATTCCATGGTGTATATGTGCCACATTTTCCCAGTCCAGTCTACCATCGATGGGCATTTGGGTTGGTTCCAGTTCTTTGCTATTGTAAACAGTGCTGCAATAAATATTCGTGTGCATGTGTCCTTATAGTAGAATGATTTATATTCCTTTGGATATATATCCAGTAATGGGATTGCTGGGTCAAATGGAATTTCCATTTCTAGGTCCTTGAGGAATCGTCACACTGTCTTCCACAATGGTTGAACTAATTTACATTCCCACCAACAGTGTAAGAGTGTTCCTATTTCTCCACATCCTCTCCAGCATCTGTTGTCTCCAGATTTTTTAATGATCGCCATTCTAACCGGCATGAGATGGTATCTCAATGTGGTTTTCATTTGCATCTCTCTAATGACCAGTGATGATGAGCATTTTTTCATGTGTTTGTTGGCCTCATGTATGTCTTCTTTTGTAAAGTGTCTGTTCATGTCCTTTGCCCATTTTTGAATGGGCTTGTTTTTTTTTTTCCTGTAAATCTGTTTGAGTTCTTTGTAAATTCTGGATATCAGCCCTTTGTCAGTTGGGTAAACTGCAAAGATTTTTTTCCCAATCTGTTGGTTGCTGATTCACTCTAGTGACTGTTTCTTTTGCCGTGCAGAAGCTGTGGAGTTTGATTATGTCCCATTTGTCTATTTTGGCTTTTGTTGCCAATGCTTTTGGTGTTTTGGTTATGAAGTCCTTGCCTACTCCTATGTCCTGAATGGTTTTGCCTAGATTTTCTTCTAGGGTTTTTATGGTGCCAGGTCTTATGTTTAAGTCTTTAATCCATCTGGAGTAAATTTTAGTGTAAGGTGTCAGGAAGGGGTCCAGTTTCTGCCTTCTGCACATGGCTAACCAGTTTTCCCAACACCATTTGTTAAACAGGGAATCCTTTTCCCAATCCTTGTTTTTGTCTGGTTTATCAAAGATTATATGGTTGTAGATATGTTGATTTGCCTCCGATGCCTCTGTTCTGTTCCATTGGTCTATATCTGTTTTGGTACCAGTACCATGCTGTTTTGATTACTGTAGCCTTGTAGTATAGTTTAAAGTCTGGTAGTGTGATGTCTCCTGCTGTGTTCTTTTTGCTTAGAATTGACTTGGCTATACAGGCTCTCTTTTGGTTCCATATGAAGTTCATGGTGGTTTTTTCCAGTTCTGTGAGGAAATTCAATGGTAGTTTGATGGGGATAGCATTGATTGTGTAAATTACTTTGGGCAGTGTAGCCATTTTCACGATATTGCTTCTTCCTAACCATGAACATGGAATGTTTCTCCATCTGTTTGTGTCCTCTCTTATTTTGTTGAGCAGTGGTTTGTAGTTTTCCTTGAAGAGGTCCCTTACGTTCCTTGTAAGTTGTATTCGTAGGTATTTTATTCTCTTTGTAGCAATTGTGAATGGCAGTTCGTTCTTGATTTGGTTCTCTTTAAGTCTGTTATTGGTGTATAGGAATGCTTGTGATTTTTGCACATTGATTTTATATCCTGAGACTTTGCTGAAGTTGCTAATCAGTTTCAGGAGTTGTTGGGCTGAGGTGATGGGGTCTTCTAGGTATAGTATCATGTCGTCTGCAAATAGAGACAATTTGGCTTCCTCCTTTCCTATTCAAATACCCTTTATTTCTTTTTCTTGCCTGATTGCTCTGGCTAGAACTTCCAGTACTATGTTGAATAGGAGTGGTGAGAGAGGGCATTCTTGTCTCCTGCCGGATTTCGAGTGAATGCTTCCAGTTTTTGCCCATTAAGGATGATATTGGCTGTTGGTTTGTCATAAATAGCTTTTATTACTTTGAGATATGTTCCATCAATACCGAGTTTACTGAGAGTTTTTAGCATAAAGGGCTGTTGAATTTTGTCAAATGTCTTCTCTGCGTCAATTGAGATAATCATGTGGTTTTTGTTTTTGGTTCTGTTTATGTGGTGAATTACGTTTATAGACTTGCTTATGTTGAACCAGCCTTGCATCCCTGGGATGAATCCTACTTGATCATGATGGATAAGTTTTTTAATGTGATGCTGCAATCAGTTTGCCAGTATTTTATTGAAGATTTTTGCATCTATGTTCATTATGGATATTGGCCTGAAGTTTTCTTTTCTTGTTGAGTCTCTGTTGGGTTTTGGTATCAGGATGATGTTGGTCTTATAAAATGATTTAGGAAGGGTTCCCTCTTTTTGGATTATTTGGAATAGTTTCAGAAGGAATGGTACCAGATCCTCTTTGTGTGTCTGGTAGAATTCACTGAGAAGAATGTATATTCTGTGGATTTGGGGTGGAGATTTCTGTAAATGTCTATCAGGTTTGCTTGTTCCAGGTCTGAATTCAAGCCCTGGATATCCTTGTTAATTTTCTGTCTGGTTGATCTGTCTAATATTGACAGTGGAGTGTTAAAGTCTCCCACTATTATTGTGTGGGAGTCTAAGTCTCTTTGTAAGTCATTAAGAACTTGCCTTATATATCTGGGTGCTCCTGTATTGGGTCCATATATATTTAGGATCATTAGCTCTTCTTGTTTTATCGATCCTTTTACCATTATGTAATGACCTTCTTTGTCTCTTTTGATCTTTGTTGCTTTAAAGTCTATTTTATCAGAGATGAGAATTGCAACTCCTGCTTTTTTTTTTTTTTTTTTTTTTTTTGCTCTCCATTTGCTTGGTAAATCTTCCTCCATCCCTTTATTTTGAGCCTTTGTGAATCTTTGCATGTGAGATGGGTTTCCTGGATACAGAACACCGATGGGTTTTGTTTTTTTATCCAATTTGCCAGTCTGTGTCTTTTGATTGGTGCATTTAGCCCATTTACATTTAGGCTTAATATTGTTATGTGTAATTTTGATACTGCCATTTTGATGCTAGCTGGCTGTTTGGTCCCTTGGTTGATGCAGATTCTTCATTTTGTTGATGCTCTTTAGCATTTGGTATGTTTTTAGAATGGCTGGTACTGGTTATTCCTTTCTATGTGTAGTGCCTCTTTCAGGAGCCCTTGTAAAGCAGGCCTGGTGTGGACAAAATCTCTGAGTTCTTGCTTGTTGTCAAAAGATTTTATTCTTCCTTCACTTATGAAGCTCAGTTTGGCTGGATATGAAATTCTGGGTTGAAAGTTCTTTTCTTTAAGGATGTTGAATATTGGCCTCCACTGTCTTCTGGCTTGTAGAGTTTTGGCCGAGATATCTGCTGTGAGTCTGATGGGCTTCCCTTTGTGGGTGACCCGACCCTTCTCTCTGGCTGCCCTTAGTATTTTCTCCTTCATTTCAACCCTAGTGAATCTGATGATTATGTGCCTTGGGGTTGCTCTTCTTGCAGAATATCTTTGTGGTGTCCTCTGTATTTCCTGGAGTTGAGTATTGGCCTGCCTTGATAGGTCGGGGAAATTTTCCTGGATAATATCCTGAAGAGTATTTTCCAGCTTGAATTCATTCTCTTCATCACATTCTGGTACTCCTATCAAACGTAGGTTAGGTCTCTTCACATAGTCCCACATTTCTTGGAATTTTGTTCATTCCTCTTTGTCCTTTTTTCTCTAATCTTGGTTTCTCTTTTTGTTTTATTGAGTTGGTCTTAGACTTCAGATATTCTTTCTTCTGCTTGGTCAATTTGACTGTTTAAACTTGTGCATGCTTCGTGAAGTTCTCATGTTGTGTTTTTCAGCTCCTTCAATTCATTCATATTCCTCTCTAAGTTGTCCATTCTGGTTATCATTTCCTCGAATTTTTTTTCAAATCTTTTTTCAAGGTTCTTAGTTTCTTTGCATTGATTTAGAACATGTTCTTTTAGCTAACTGAAGTTTCTCATTATCCACCTTCTGAAGTCTGATTCCGTCATTTCGTCACTCTCATTCTCCGTCCAGCTTTGTTCCCTTGCTAGTGAGGAGTTTTGGTCCTTTGTAGGAAGTGAGGTGTTTTGGTTTTGGGTGTTTACCTCCTTTTTGCACTGGTTTCTTCCCATCTTTGTGGATTTATCCACCTGTCATCTTAGTAGTTGCTGACTTTTCGATGGTGTCTTTGTGTGGATGCCCAGATTGTTGATGATGAAGTATTTCTGTTACTTGGTTTTCCTTCCAACTGTTTAGCCCCTCTGCTATATGAGTGCTGAGGTCCACTCCAGGCCCTGCTTGTCTAGGGTACACCTGTAGCAGCTGTGGAACAGTGAGGGATGCTACCAGTTTCTTCTGCTATCTTTGTCCCAGAATGATGCCTGCCAAATGTCAGTCTGATTAATCCTTTTTTGAGGTGGCTCTTTGGATATACAGGGGTCAGGGAGCTGCTTGAGGAGACAGTGTGCTGTTTATAGGAGCTCCAGTGCTGAGCTGTGAGCTCCGTTGTTCATTCGGGGTTGCTGGGCAGATGTGTTTAGTTCTGCTGCAGCAGAACTTATAAAACCCCCCTTTTTTTCCCCTCAGATCCTCTGTCTTAGGGAGTTGGGGCTTTCTTTATGAGTATCTGTTGCACTGTCTTGCCCAGCTAGGAGGCAGTCTATTCACTATTTGCCTGCCGGGGCTCTGCCCTGCTCACGTGGGTCCGCCCTGCTGCCATGGGGCTCCGTTCTACTGTGGTGCACTCTGCCCTGTTGGCAGAATCTCTCTGTTATGGCTGGTTGCCTCGGCAATGGCAGGCTGCATCAGCAATGGGCGGTACCTCAGTAGGGGCGGATTGCGTCTGTAGTGGCGGACACCCCTCCCCTACAGAGCTGCACTGTCCTGGATTCAGCTGACCCTGCAGCAAAACTCTCAACCCCAAGTGCCTCGAATCGCCACCCTGCTTGTCCCCGTAAGGGTGAGACCTGCCGAGCATGATCACCTGGCTCCCTGCCTCAGAGTCCCTCCTCTCTCTCTCTCTCTCTCTCTCTTTCTTTCCCAATTGAATGGTTGACTCTCTCACAGGTGCCCCAGTCACCTGCTGGTTGGCCACTGGGATCCGTGTGATCGCCCCTGTGGCAGCCCACTGCATGGGCTCAAATCACTCTTCCCAGGAATCTCCTGGTCTGGCTCACCATCCAAGTCCCATTCAATCAGATGGACATGTCAATCTGCTCTCCCAAAACTCAGATTGCTGGTTTAACAGGGCACCCAGACCAGTGAGCTTTGTGCAGGCTGCCGCTGTCTGCGGCGCCGGCCATAACAGCCACACAAGCTAAAAGGGCTGCGCTGCTGTCCCGTGTGATTCTCCTACACCTGGGAATTTCCCTGTTCTGTTGGCAACAAAGGTCCATCTGAAAATGCAGCTAGGACTCACCCTCTGTGCCTTCACTGAAAGCTGCAATCCTGAGTTGTTTCCACAGTGCCATCTTAGAATCTCTTTTCAAGCAAACTCATCTTTATCTGGTACTTATAAGGAAATGCCCTAAATAATAAGTTCCCTTCTTTCCATGATTTTTCCCTCAGGTTTCTTCTGTTGTGTGAACATTATTTGGTGGGGTAACTGCAAAATAATTACAGCAACACATATTGCTGGTATCCTCCAAAATATGAAACAGCAAATTTGTACTTTTTCATAATTAAAGAAATAGAAATAAAACAACCTCAAATAGCAGTTTCCAAAATGGGAGTCTTAGATCAATAGTAACACCACCACTGGGAATTTGTTAATAGTGCAAACTATTAAGGATCTATCTCACAGATACTGAATCAGAAATTCAGAAGTGCAGCCCAGCAGTATGAAGTTTAAACAAGCTCTCTGGGCGATCTTCATGTACCCTAAAATTTGAGGATCACTGGCATAAAGGGGGATTTTCTAATTAGGATAAATGAATTGTCTCTACCTATGTTCATGCCTAAAGATCTTTAAGGAGCCCCCCCACTTCATGACCAACGACAAGGTAACAGACTTGTTACACAAGCAGCCCAGAGTTAACTGTGGAAGTTGCCTATTAGTACTGACAAGATTGAAATGGGACTGGGTAGTAGCTTATAAAGAAAAAATGAAGATTTTATCATAAAAAATAAAAATGCAAAGACTGGTGCATCTATACAAGTTGAAGTGTAACTATTTTAATGCTACTATTTGTTCATAATTATTAGAAATGAAACAAATTTTCATTTAAGTAAACTAAAAGGATGTGTGATAGGCAGAATTCTGGCCCCTGTAATCTTTGTCTTCAGCTCCTCTCAGGAATATATTAAATTGCATGGCCAAGGGGACTTTGAAGATATAATTAAAGTAACTCATCAGCCAACTTTAAAATAAAAAAGATTATCCGAGTGGATGTAATCTAACTACATGAGCAATTAAAATCAGAGATTTTCTCTGGCTGGTAGCAGAAGATTCAAAGCAAAACAAGGATTTGAACTCCTATTTTGGGCTTAAAAATTAAGAGGGCCATGTGTGAAGGAAATAGAAACTCTAATGTAAAACTGGATTCTGAAAACTACCAGTGAGTTTGGAAGCAGATTCTTCTACCCATACCCTCTAGATAAGAAGCACCCAGTCTCACTTACACCTTGATTTCAGCCTTTACAAAGTGCTGATCTGAGAGGACCTAGCTGAGCCATGCTGTGCTTGGATTCTGATTCATGGACTGTAAGATAATGAATGGGTATTGTTTTAAGCTGCCAAATTTGCAGTAATTTGTTACAGCAGCAACAGCAAACAAATACTGGGTGTTAATTTAAAATGCTATTACAGTCATCCCACTTTGAAATGAGCCTGCTGCCTTTGTCAGCAAAAGAACCAATTGGCAATTTAACATTCAGAACACAAGGTCCTCACCAGCTTTTGTAACATTCAGAATATCTAGATAATTCTTTTGGCTTCTAAAAGCAAGCACTCCTTCAGTACATTTGTCTTGAGGGCACACTCACTTTTCTTGTAGGCTAGACAGCAACATCTAATATTCGCATAACCTCTGGAAATTAGAAAGAGGTACCTCTTTCCTTTGTTCTTCTGCTTCAGAAGGATATTTCTACGTAAAGGAAACTTGGCTTACACGGTGCAGAGAAAAACCACAAGATAGCTCCACTGCCACAGCTTGGTAGACTTCAATACGTGACGTATTGTCAGACCTCAGCACTTACAGGAAAATGGAGTCTTTCAAATATGAGTTCAGTTCAGCAATTTTTCATTTTGCAGACAAAGATTACACACTTAATTCTTTTTATGTAAGGGAAGTAGGAGGGGATTCATAAGTTGATAGACACTATCCACATAGTACTATGTCCCCAGTTTCTTAGAGAAGTCATGCTGAGAAAGAGACCTTGAGCAAAGGGGACAGGTGGTGCATTAGTGTCTTAGCACTGCTATAATGAAGTACCATAGACTGCATGGCTTCAACAACAGAAATTTATTTCTCATAATTCTAGAGCCTAGAAATCTATGATCAAACTGTCAGCAGGGTTGGCTTCTTCTGAAGACCCCTCTCCTTGGCTTGTAGATGGCAGTCTTCTTCTGGTGTCTTAACCTGGTTTTCTGGGTATCTGTGTACAGAAGGATATCTCCTGGTATCTCCTAGGTATCTCCTCTTATTATTAGGATGCCCGTCATATTGGATTAGGATCTACCTCCAATGACCGCTTTTGATATTAATTATCTCTTTAAGATTGCTAACTCCACATACAGTCACATACTGAAGTACTGGGGTAAAGACTTCAACATATCAATTTTGGAGGAACATGATTCTGTCCATAACAGGCAAAGTCCAGTTGCTTCGGGAGTATAACCTGACTGCCAGTGACCCTCCCAGACAAAGCATCAGAAACTTTCCCACTGCTGTCAAGGAACCCTAGAAGAGGTTTATCTTTCACATATGGCTGAAGAAGATAATAGTTATATTTGCAAAAAATTAGGTGGTAGAAAGTAATACAGCCAAGATAAAGCAAAGTCTCCTGATATGAAACCCGGTGGCTTTTCTATTGCATTATACCATTAGTCCTGATTTACAACATAAAACTCCTCAAGAAATCATATGCACTGTGTCTTTATCAGAGTTAGGATATTCCACTTAATAAGAAAATCATTAACATTCATCCATTTAACTGTTTATCTCTTTTGCATCATCTCCATGCTTCCTGAAGTATCCACAGAATAGAGATGGTAATTTTGGCTTAATTCTGTGTATTTCTTCACAGAACATAAAAGTTAATTAAAATAAACCTCAATATTTATTGAGTCAAAATGTTATAGATGCTGTGCAGAGTGGTTTACACACGTTATCTCAAAAAAACTCACAATAACTCTGTGAGCTCTATACTATGGTTATTCTAATGTTACAGAAAAGAGAGCTGATGTTTAGAGAGATTTAATACCTTGCAAATGCCAAAGAACCAGTATGCAGTGGAGCCAGGTCTACCAGGGACTATCCCAACTGCCTCTCTGATGCTGATTGTCTTCCAAATGTAATAGGCAAAACCTCTATCATCCAATGAAGAAAAGTGACATCATGATTTATGAATTTCCACATACAATGAACAAATTTACTAGCAAATTATAATTCACTACAATTGTTGCATTACTATATAAAGTGAACTCAGGTAATTAACTTACCATTACAAAGTTGAGTGTTTCTGTATGTGAAAAATTTCATGGGCTTCTAAAGGTGTGAATGTGGGTGACCCCCCATATAGACACCAAGGAATGAAAGCTAAGCAGAACCCTGGCACAGTTAGGGCTTGAGGAATATCTCACTTTATAGTGTTACTACTCAGCTATTTCCTTTTATGTAATTCTTTACATTATCATATCTTTAGGGCTTGAAGAGTCCCTTTATATAATCGTATAATATTTGATAGTATGAGTGCTTAAAGAATATTTCCCTACATATATACCTATAACTATATCTTAGTTCATAATCAGAGGAATGTCTAGAGTGGACACAGTACAGAGCATGATTTAAGGGAAAAACAATTATACCAGAACAAGAATCCATGGCCCAGGTGGCAGCATTCAGTATCGTAAAGATACCCGCTGTATGGCAGGCTTGGGGCAAGAGCCACTCCTCCTGATAAAGGAGTTGTAGGACCTTGCTCCAGTTCTTGTGGAAGGTTGCCCTCAGACAGGCAATCCACCTTGGTGACTGTGAACTTTATCAGCTCTTGCTACTATGCTGCTCAAAAAGCATCTTCCCATAGAACCCATTGGAAACTGCCAGAAGGTGGAGGAAGACTTGATAGCTCTGTCACTGCTATGTGACTTAAAACATCCTCCTATAAATCTTCTTAGAATTAGTTTGCCCATAGATAGAAGTATTGCGCACTGCACCCTCTTCACTGTGCACGGCCCACCTTCAAGCCTTGGTGACCTAATGGGGGTGGACCCCATGTTTTATTGCTCACGACCCTATCACTATCCTTAAAGATGATTTCACTCACTGCCTTGCCACCTTACCTATACACAATACATACTCATGCTTCTGGACATTCGGGGCCTCGCCTGACTCTGCTTATAGGTGGCATGGCCCCCCTGAGCCCAGCTGCATTTTTCTTGTACTTCTGTGTCCTGTCTCTTTGTTTCTCAGATTCTGCACCTCAGCACAGCATAAGGCTCACCCCACAACCCTGTGGGACCCTCATCCCTACGGTGAAACCTCTCTCTATAACATATCAGATTATAATATTCTCTGTTTTTGAGGCCTCAGAAATAACTCCACGCACCTACAACCATCTGATCTTTGACAAACCTGACAAAAACAAGCAATGGGGAAAGGATTCCCAATTTAATAAATGGTGTTGGGAAGAGTGGCTAGCCATATGCAGAGAGCTGAAACTGGATCCCTTCTTTACACTTTATACAAAAATTAGCTCAAGATGGATTAAAGATTTAAACTTAATACCTAAACCCCTAAAAACCCTAGAAGAAAACCTAGGCAATACCATTCAGGACATAGGCATGAGCAAAAAAATCATGACTAAAATACCAAAAGCAATGGCAACAAAAGCCAAAATAGACAAATGGGATCCAATTAAACTAAAGAGCTTCCACACAGCAAAAGAAACTATCATCAGAGTGAACAGGTAACCTACAGAATGGGAGGAAATTTTTACAAGCTACCCATCTGCCAAAGGGCTAATAGCCAGAATCTACAAAGGACTTAAACAAATTTACAAGAAAAAAACGAACAACCCCATCAAAAATTGGGTGAAGGATATTAACAGACACTTCTTAAAAGAAGACATTTATGCAGCCTACAAACATATGAAAAAAAAAGCTCATCATCACTGGTCATTAGAGAAATGCAAATCAAAACTACGTTGAGATACCATCTCACATCAGTTAGAATCATGATCACTAAAAAGTCAGGAGACAACAGATGCTGGAGAGAATGTGGAGAAATAGGAATACTTTTACACTGTTGGTGGGAGTGTAAATTAGTTCAACCATTGTGGAAGACAGTGTGGCAATTCCTCAAGGATCTAGAATTAGAAATACCATTTGACCCAGCAATCCCATTACTGGGTATATACCCAAAGAATTATAAATCATTCTATTATAAAAAGACATGCACATGTATGTTTATTGCAGCACTGTTCACAATAGCAAGGAATTGGAACAAACCCATATCCCCATCAGTGATAGACTGGATAAAGAAAATGTGGCACTTATACCCATGGAATACTATGCAGCCATAAAAAGGATGCATTCATGTTCTTTTCAGGGACATGGATGAAGCTGGAAACCACCATTCTCAGCAAGCTAACACAAGAACAGGAAACCAAACATCACATGTTCCCACTTAGAAATGTCAGTTGAACAGTGAGAACACATGGACAAAGGGAGGGGAACATCACACACTGGGGCCTGTCAGGGGGTGGGGGGGTTAGGGGAGGGATAGCATTAGGAGAAATACCTAATGTAGATGACTGGGTGATGGATGTAGCAAACCACCATGGCATATGTATACCTCTGGAACAAATCTGCATGTTCTATACATGTAGACCAAAACTTAAAGTACAATAAAAAAAAAAAAAAACTGAGGTAAGGATTAAGCTATTAAAAAAAAGATTCTCTGTTTTTAAAAAAGCATCACCTTCACATATTAAAATAAAATTAATAATAGAATATAATCTTCAGACAAATGATCACCTACTCTGGAATCCAGGTCCAAATCACTAACATAATGGCTATAATTACCTATTTCTTACTCTAAGAAAGTAGGAAAAAGTTATGGGCATTTTCAAGAGACAAAAGTACTGCTTTCATAAGGACAAAGATACCTATCTCTTATCCTGAAAGCAAATCTAGACCAGTTCTTTTTCATGAACAAAAATTAAGCTATAACACACTAGTAAACTTCTTGCCAGGAAAAAACAATTAATATTGAAGAACAGTACAAATCCCTATTGACCTATTTCAAGTAAACTATTACCACATCCTAGTAATATTTTTTATTTATCTCGTAGACTATGGAGAGTAGCTGCTGTCTTCTCTCATCAAGGCTTAAGATGAAATAACACCGTCTGCAACTTTAGTGCCAAGACTAGACTCCAGCTTCATTGAGAGCCGGGAGGTCTGCTGGAAGCACCTCAGCATTTTTCTCATCCTAAACTCTGGAGAGGCACAGCGCCCTCTGCTGGTTAAAACCGTGGGGCTACAGCACAAACACCCTTCAAAGAAGTGAAATAAAAATTTTATATAACCATGTGCTGCCAAAATTTTCCACCAGCAGATTTTCACTAACAGAAATCTTAAAAGAATTTCTTTGGGCACAGAAAAATTACACCAGATAAAAACTTGAATCTACACAAAGGAATAAAGAGCACCAAAAAATGGTAAATATATGAATACATATAGAATGAGATTGTCTTCACTTTTTTTAACCTCTCTGTATTGTTTTTTATTTCTTCACTGATAAAGCTTATAATGTATTTTTTACAATTGCATGTAAATCTACAATTATTTTATTTTGTTTATTTTTATTTATTTTTTATTGCATTTTAGGGTTTGGGGTACATATGCAGAACATGCAAGATAGTTGCATAGGTACACACATGGCAGTGTGTTTTGCTGCCTTCCTCCGATTGTCTTCACTTTTAAGTTTCTTAAAAGATAATTGGCTCTCTGCTTCTTCCTGTTCCACAAACAGCCATGTATTCTTGTGAAGTGCCAGGCACATACCTAAGACATAAAGGTAAAGGTCCAAGTCACGAGCTTTGTCCACATTGGACACCTGGACTGCTTTCAACTCCAACGAAGAGGAGATCGTCATCATCAATGACTCCTTCACTATATAACCAATATGGTACACATACTTCAGTATGATTTAATACATGGCACTTTCAGTGGCACAGTTAAGGCTGAGAACAAGAAGCTTGTCCACAATGGGAAGGCCATCTCTATTTTCCAGAAGCCAGATGGTGCTCACATCAAATGGGATGATGCTGTTCTGAATATGCTGTGGAGTCCATTGGTCCTGGGGCTCATTTAAATGGTGGAGTCAAAGGGGTCATCACTTCTACCCCTTCTACTGATGCCCTCACATTTATGTTTCGAACCTCCAGACCATAAGAACCATGAGAAGTAGGACAACTCCCTCAAGATTGTCAGCAATGCCTCAAGCAACACCAATTGCGTTTGCCCTCTGACAAGTCATCCAGGATAACTTTGGCATCATGAAGGGAGCAAAGTTCATATGATCACTGATACCAGAAAACCGTTAATGGCCCTTCTGAGGAAATCGCATGACAATATGGGGCTGCCAAGAACATCATCTCTGCATCTCCTGGACCTGCAAGTTTATGCCAGCTGAATGGGAAGTTCAACATGACTTTCCTTGTCCCTGTATCCACTGTGTTGGTTGTGAACCTAACCCACCCTCTGGAGAAAGCTGCCAATTATGATTACATCAGGAAAATAGTATAGCAGCTATCAGACGACCCCTAAGGAGGAGCATCCTGGGCTACACTGAGAACCAGATTGTCTCCTTTGATGTTAACAGTGGCACCTACTATTTATTTTTTGATGCTGGGGCTGACATTGCTCTCAAGGACCACTTTGTCCAGCTCATTTCCTGGCCTAATTATACATTTTGATTATAGCAAGAGTGGTGTACATCAAGGAGAAGAGCCCCTGGGCCATTAGTCCCAGAAAAGGCAAGAGAAGAATAAAGAGATTTTCAGCTGCTGGGGAATCCTTCACCCAAAAATAGCCCAACACACTAAAAAACTCCCACTCCCAACACAGTTTCTATCCTAGACTCCCTGAAAAAGAGGAGCAGCTTAGAGAGTCCTACCTTATCATGTACCATCAATATGAGATACCCCCCCAAAAAGGTAAATTTTAAATAAAAACAATATGCTAGGATTTGTAATAAATACAGGATGTAAATGTATAAAAGTAGCATATAGAACAGGAAGGAGGAATGGAAGTACACTGCATATGGCAGAGAAACGATAGTAATATTTGCAGATAGACTGTGATAAATCACAGACAGAGCAATCACTAAAATAATAAAGTGGTGTAGATAACAAGTTGAGTGGCGATAAAACGGTATTCAAAAATTCTCAATCAAAAAGATACCAAGAAGAAGAAAGAAGCAAACAAAACCTGAAAAAAATTAGAAAGAATAGCAAGATCATATATTTAACCCAATCAGATTGATGGTCACATTCAAGATAAGTGGGTGGATTGGGTTTTTTTTTTTTTTTAAAAGAAGACACAGCAAGAAGCACACTTCAAATATTAATATGAAGATATAGATAGATTCAAATAAAAGAATGGAAAAATATATATTTCACAATTACTAAGTATTAGAGAGTTGGAGTAGCTATATTATCAGCAAAGTAGACTTCAGAACAAGGACTATTATTATTTGGGAAAAGATGGATGGACATTTCATGAGATAAATTATTATTTGGGAAAAGATGGATGGACATTTCATGAGATAAAGGTATCAGTCATGAATAAGACAAAGCAAATCTAAATGGATATGTACTCCAGAACAAATCTTCAACAAAGCAAAGTAAAAATTAATGGAATTGAAAGGAGAAACTGAAAAGTCTACAATTATAGAGACTTCAAAATTTCTCTCTAATTTACAGAACAATTAAACAGAAGATCGGTAAGGATACAGAAAATTTGAACAACAGTCTCAATTAGCTGGACCTAATCAATAGTTATCAAACACTCTAGCCAAAAACAGCAGAATACACATTGACAGTGAAAAAGTTGCCATAGATGTGGTGGACCTGAAACAAAGGAAATCTCAACAATTTTTTTCTTTTCTTTTTTTTTTTTTTTTTTTTTTTTGAGACGGAGTTTCGCTCTTGCTGCCCAGGCTGGAGTGCAATGGGGCGATCTCGGCTCACCACAACCTCCGCCTCCTGGGTTCAGGCAATTCTCCTACATCAGCCTTCTGAGTAGCTGGGATTACAGGCACGCGCCACCATGCCCAGCTAATTTTTTGTATTTTTAGTAGAGACGGGGTTTCACCATGTTGACCAGGATGGTCTCGATCTCTTGACCTCGTGATCCACCCGCCTCGGCCTCCCAAAGTGCTGGGATTACAGGCTTTAGCCAAATTTTATTATAATTAAGAAATACCTATGCAACTACCTTGCACGTTCTGCACATGTACCCCAAAACCTAAAATGCAATAAAAATTTAAAATTTAAAAAAAAAAATAGCAAACATTTTTTCTGTGGCAAAATAAACACATAAAATTTACCATCTTAACCACTTTTAAGTGCAGAATTCAGTTAGCATGAAGTATATTTATATTATCGTTCAAGAAATTCGGCAATATTGAAATAACACAAATATGGTTTTTGACTAAAACATATTGGAGTCATCATAAATGACCAACAATGGAGAAAATGAATGAAAGCAAAAAACTAGATCTTTGAAAATACCAATTATAATGATCAGTTAAACTTCTAGCTAAGCCGATCAAGAAAAATAGAAAGAGGATATAAATTACAATATTTTATAAATCGAAAGAGGAATGTAAGAGAAGAACCTACTAATATTACAAGGAAATTATAAAGGAATATTAACATGGAAATATTATAAACAATGTTATACCAATACATTTGACAACATAGATGAAGTGATAAAATTGTTTAAAAGACACAAATTATCAAAACTAACACAAAAATAAATAATAAAATTGAATATACTTATGTGAATTATACAAATCGTTTAAAATTTAAAATCTTTTCACAAAAAAAATCTACTTTCCTAAAATCTTAAAAGCAAATCAAATCCAGTATCATTTATGCAAGAATATAAGGTTGATTAAACATTCAAATGTCAATAATATAATGTTAATAAAAGAGGTAGAGAAAGCATCTGATTATCTGGATAGAAGCAGAAAGAAAAGCATGTGATAAAATTTAGTACCATAAATAAATTTAAAAAAAAAAACCTCAGTAAAGTAGAAATATCAAAAAATGTATGCAACCCAATAAAGGGAATCTTTGAAAAACCTACAGAAAGCATCATATTTAGGGAGGAAAATGGAATATTTTCCCATAAGACTAGAACAAAGCAAGAACATCTCTCACCATTTTGATTCAGTGTTGTATTGCAGCTATGTCTTATGTTATTGTATTGACCACAACTCTGGCCAATACAATAACGTAAGACACATAGCTGCCTATTTACAGGTAACATAATATTCCATGCAGAAAGTCCTGGAGAATCACCTGAAAAGCTAATAAATGAATTTTACAAGGCTTTAGGATACAAGGATACAAGGTCAGTATCTATTTCACTTTTATTTCTGTATGCAGTAATGAACAATTGAAAAATTTCAAATAAAAAAGTTAAACCATACAGTATCCAAAAGCATGAAATATTTAAGATAAAAATATCCACCCCAAACTCCCAGAACCATAAGAAGTACCACAACTTCCTTAAGGCTGTCAGCAATGCCTAATATACCATATGCTGAAAACTGAAAAACCTTGGTCAGAGAAATTTTAAAAAGAAGCCCTAAATAAAGGGAGATATAAACCAGGTTAATTGAATAGAAGACATAAGATTGTTAAATTGTCAGTTCTTTCTAAATGATCTACATAGTTCATATGCTTTGGCTATGTCTCTACCCAAATCTCATCTTGAACTATAGTTTCCATAATCCCCACATGTTGTGGGAGGACCTGTTGGGAGGTAATGGAATCATGGGAGTGGTTACCCTCATGTTGTTTTCTTGATAGTGAGTGAGTTCTAATGAGATCTGATGGGTTTTTTGATCTTTGTTTTTTGATGAGATGAGTCTTGCTCTAACACCAAGGCTGGAGTGCAATGGCACAATGAGATCTGATGGTTTTATAAAGGGCTTTTCCCAGTTTTGTTCTGCACTTCTCCTTCCTGTCACTTTGTTAAGAAGGACACATTTGCTTTCCCTTCCACTGTGATTGTGAGTTTCTTGAGGCCTACCAGCCCTGCAGAAATGTGAGTCAATTAAACCTCTTTATAAATTAACCAGTCTTGGGAAGTTCTCTATATTAATAGAAAATGAACGAATACAGTACTCAACAAATCCTGGTTAAAAATCCCAGAAGCCTAATCTGTAGATATGGGCACACTAATCTAAAAGCTTTTTTTTAGGAACAAAAAGAAATTAAATAGCCAAACAATTTTCGGAGAGAAAAACATGAAAGATGACTAAATTTACAGAAATCAGAAAAGGGGGTACTAAAGTAAAAAATAGATATATGGATCAATAAAATAGAATAGCAAACTCAAGTACAGAATCATACAGACATGGTTAATAGATTTTCAACGTAAATGACAAGGTAATTAAATGAGAGAAAGTCTTCTCAACAAATAATGTTGGGATAACTGAGTCATGGAAACAGTTGAAACTCAACCCTCACTTGACACCATACACAAATCAAACTCAATGTGGTTCATCAGGCTAACTGAAATTTCTAGAAAATAAAAAGAAAGAAATCTTTGCAAGCTTGAAGAAGGCACACACTTCTAGATTGGACACAAAACATGAACGATAAACAAATAGTGTATGTGAATATATTGAACTTTATTAAGATTAAAAACTTCTATTCTTCCCTATAAAAATGTTAAGAAATGAAGGAACAAGCCAGAGATTGGGTAATACATAATCTGGCAAAGGATCTGTATGTAGAAAATATAAAATACTCTTAAACTTAAGAACATGCACACACACACACACACACACACACACACACACACACACACTTTAAACTAAAATGCCCAAAGGTTCAAACAGACACTTTATAAAAGATGATATACAAATGACCAATAAGCACATGAAAAGATGCTCAACTCTTCAGTCAGACTACACAGACTCACAAGAATGGCTACATTTAAAAACCAATGCCAAGTGATGAAGAGGGAATAGAAAAACTGGAATTCTCATATACTGCTCTTAGGATTTCAAAATAGTACAACCACTTTGTAAAAGAGTTTGACAGTTTTTTCTCTTTTCTTTCTTTCTCTTTCTTTCTTTCTTTCTTTCTTTCTTTCTTTCTTTCTTTCTTTCTTTCTCTCTTTCTTTTCTTTCTTTCTTTCTTTTCTTTCTTTCTTCTTTTTCTTTTGACAGAGTCTTGCTTTGTAGCCCAGGCTGGAATGCAGTGGCATGATCTCTGCTCACTGCAACCTCTGCATCCCAGGTCCCCATTCAAGCAATTCTCCCCTCAGCCTCCCAAGTAGCTGGAATTATAGGCACACACCACCATGCCCAGGTAATTTTTTGTGTTTTTAGTAGAGATGGGGTTTCATCACGTTGGTCAGGCTGGTCTTGAACTCCTGACTTTGTGATCCACCCACCTTGGCTTCCCAAAGTGCTGGGATTACAGGCATGAGCCACACTACCCGGCCAGTGTTTTTTTTTCAAAAGTTTAAAATACATACCTACCACATGATCTGGAGATTCCACTCCTACCTGCTTGTTTAACAAAAGTGAAAATATATGTTTACAAAGATTTTACCTGAATGTCCATAAGTAGCTTTATTCTCATAGTTTCCAAAACCTGGAAACTAACAAAATTTCTAACCACAGGTAAATGGTTAAAATAGAATGTGGTGTACACCTACAATGGAATATAACACTGCAGCAAAAAAGATAAACTATTGATGCAGTAATATCATAGATGAATCTCAAAAAATGCTGAGCAAAAGAAACACATGAAAGATTTCATTAAACATTCATTTATATCAAATTTTAGAAGAGGTTAAAGAATTTTACTGTGAAAAGCAAATAATTTATTGCCTGGGCCCAGGGATAAAGGAATCGACTGGAAGTATCATACAGGTACTTTTGGGGGAGTGGTGAAAGTATTCTATGTCTTAATTTGGTGGTATATATGAGTTATACATTTTTCCAAAACTCGTTATATTATACACTTAAGATGGGTGGCTTTTATTATCTGTAAGTTATCCTTCAACAAAATTTTAAGGAAAAAAAGGAAAAACTGGGGGACTATGCTCAAACTTGGCCAAATAGGCTAAGTTCTCTAAAACTTAATCCCCTCTTCTCGGTTTGAAACAATTCCCAAAATACCCACTCTTTCCTCACATGTCCCTGATATTTGCCCTTTGACTTCATCCTCTTAAGAAGTCATTATACCTACTTCTAACCTGGAATGTTCTTGTTACCATCACCACCCCACTTGCAGATCCTTCTGGGAAATAGGATATAGATTTCTAAACTTTGTTCTCACTACTAACTACCTAAAACAGGTATACAGATATTCTTTCTTTTACCACTTTTACTAGATTTATCTGTGGAGAAAAAGACATAGATGATGACCACAACCAAGAATGGAAAAAAAATACATACTCACAAAATACTTCACAAGGTCATAAAATATACTCTCCATTCTAAGGTCTATCTCAATCTATGGGAAATGCAAAATATTTGGCTTTGGAATCAGTCTGCAAAACTGAGAGTGCCCTGGATGTCAGGATGAATTAGCAGATCTTTCTATCTCTCCTCAGAATTTATTTCTTATTCTAAAAGCCAAGACTCCACCTTTTTCTGTTAATATCTTCCTAGCTCTAATGGAAGTAAAAATAATGACAAGCAAATGGTTGAGCAAATGAATGATGTTGCCATGGTTCTTCTAGTCACTTTACTTTGAACATTCTAAAAGTAGACTCTTACAATAGGCTACAGGGACCACACAAATTTCTGTTTTTGAACTTAAGGTGCTCATCCATACCTAGTCTATTGATCATCTTTTACAAAGAAATAGAAAACATATACATTTATAGATATTCTTCACAGTTGAAAGTTCTCTTGCTCATTACCTTCAAATGTGTGAAATAATGGATGATGACAGCAGTCTTTTCTTTAAAGAGATAACCCATTCTATGGTTGGCAGCCATGACAGTTGTCTACATGGCCCATCACAGGAAATGTCATTTCACAGTTTATACAGTGTGTTAACAGTGTGGTTATGAAAACTAACAACTCTAAAATCTCAATACTGTGGTTTTCAACAACACATTTTTCACTCACAGGTCTAAGAGTTGCTGTTAACTCTGCTCAGCCCTGCTCTAAGTAGCTTTTTATGCTGGGACCCAGGCTAGGCTGATTAAGAACTCTATCTGCGAAAACATGGTTTATATTATGTCCACATACATCCCCTAATAAAGTCACATGCCCAAGCTTGCCAGTGGCACTGGAGATGTATTCTACCTATTGGATTGCAGTGGTAGTCAGATGGCAAAAGGAGTGGATATATACTTCTTGGGAAAGGAACAGGTAGTAGGGAAAAATAATAAAATCTACCACATGTGGTTAACTAAACTTTTTTAAAAGGACCCATTGAGAAAAAGTCCATGCTGTCTCTTGCCACTTCTCAAGTTATCTACAACTTAAGGAAATAGAAAAAGCAGTCATTACCCCCTTGATATATCTGCATATATCTAATATTAAGTGCAAAAATTTATTCTAAATAGATATGAAAAGAGACATGGCAGTTTCTGTAAAGATACCTTGAGGTTGTGGCTTGTCTGCCATTCACAAGATGCCCAGAATCAGTTACACAGCAAGCATGAAAACCTGGATGACAAAAAAAAAGAAAAGTCTGATTGAATCATGAGGGATGTGAAATACTATTTCATTCATCTGTTCTGAGTAAAAAATATATACAATTTAAATGAATATAATTTCCTCCAGCTACCCAAGTGTGATTTACTTTAATAAGCCACTAATTGATATGCTAAACTTATCATTTTCACCAAGTCTTCAAATCTTATTATACATGTCAACTAGCCACTGAGATAACCACTGCGGTCTCCTCTAAAAAGCCTATTGGAAACAACCCTGGTATTAGCCATTCATTTTTTGTTCATAAAAGAGAGCTAAGGAGTCCTAAATTACAAAATAATTATTTTAAAGCCCAGCCTTGGGTGCAGATAAACAGATTCATTAAGATGGACTCTTGAGATGAAATGGCATAAAAGAATGCTACTACCTTATGTACTTCATGTAAATGTTTTCAGTAAATCCTCTTTCCAATTTGCTTTATAAGAGAGATTCAAAACTTGAAGGGCCAGCCAAACAGGCTAAGTTTTCTGAAATCCATGGAAAAAATAGGCAAATATCTGCTTAGACCAGAACCTTCTTGTTTTTATGCTAAGTAATTAGGAAGATAAGAACTTCATTGAGTTTACTAGGTAGTATCACCAAAATCACCACCCAAGGGAAGGGAATGTGGCCCTAAGAGCCTTACAAATAAAGGAGGGCAGCAACACTTTCTTTGTTAGAAATTAGGGAAAATCACTTTCCTTCTTTGGTAGCCAGTTTTCCCTGATTCCTGCCTCCTGCTAATTACACCTCTGTAGAATCCCTTCTACTTTGTAGCAAGAATGCTTTTTATGACCAGTAATACATATGGCTTAACTAATGGCATGTCATTACCAAGATCAGTCGGTTATAAAAGTTTTATTTTCAACAAGTCTTGATTATAAAACTTGGTGGCTTATGCCTTGGGCATTCTCTCTCTCTTAGATTGTTCACTCTAGGGAAAGTGAGCTTCTATGTTGCACACTTCCCTATGGAGAGGCCAATATGACAGGGAACCGATAGATGCCTCTGACTGACAAGCAGAAAGAAAACAAAGCCCTCAATCCCGCAGTCTGTGAGAAACTGAGGACTGCCAACAACTATGTGAATGAACTCAGAAGATCTTCCTCAATTGAGCTTTTAGAAGAAACTGCAACCCTGGCCAACAACTTGACTGAAAAAACAAGACAGATCTTCAACCAAACCAGCTAGCTAAACCATTTCCAGATTCAAGACCCACAAAATCTGTAAAACAGCAAATCGTGGTTGTTTTAAGCTGCTGTTTTAGAGTAATTTGTTATATAACAATAGATATGTAACATACCCTCACAAAGTTATATCTGTTAGATCTTATTCTTCAAAGAACAAAGACAAAAATAAGGCCTTTGTTATTTGTTTTTACTTGTTCTAATTTTTCTTTAATATTAAATCAATGTCAATATTTTACTATATGCACCTTCTAATTTCTAATAATATCCAGAATCTTAAATTATATCTATAACTATATATAATTACATATGTATATATACATATGTATAACTAGACATACAAACATGTATATGTAACTATAATATATACTTCATGTATTATATATTATAAAATATATAAATTATATATATATATGGGTTGCATTAGTTCATTCTCATACTGCTAATAAAGATATACCCAATACTGGGTAGTTTATAAGGGAAAAGAGGTTTAATTGACTGACATTTCACATGGCTAGGAGGCCTTGGAAACTTATAATGTTGGCGGAAGGAAAAGCAGATGTGTCTTTCTCCACATGGTGACAGGAGACAGAATATGAGCAAAGGGGGAAAAAGCCCCTTATAAAACCATCAGATCTTGTGAGAACTCACTCACTATCATTAGAGGGTAATGAAGGAAACTGTCCCCATGATTCAATTACTTTCCAGCAGGTCTCTTCCATGATATGTGGAGACTATGGGAACAGTTCAAGATAAGATTTGGGTGGGGACACAGCCAAACCATATCAAGGGTCAATATCTAGCAATATAAAATTTCCCTTTGTATAGTGGGAAGTTAAAAATCTACTTTTTGTGTTATATAATTAATTTTATAGGCATTGAGTAACGTAATATGCAGTGATAAGACAGTGTTCTTGTTGCTTCTGTGAGACTATCACAACCATCACCAAACTTCTCCAATTTTAAATAATCATAGTAGAGAAAGTTTAGTGTAATATTAATATTCATATCATTGCCACTTATGTTACTTTTGGGCATTATTATTTTTATATATTTTATTTTTTATTTTATTTATTTTTTAGATGCAGAGTCTTGCTCTCCTGCCCAGGTTGGAGGTCAGTGGTGTGATCAGAGTTCACTGTAACCTCAAATTCCTGGGCTCAAGCCATTCTCCTGCCTCAGCCTTTCAAGTAGTTGAAACTACAGCTATGTGCCACAATGCCTGGCTAATGGTTTTTCTTTTTTGTAGTGACAGGGTTTTAGTAGGTTGCCAAGGCTGCTCTCAAACTCCAGGGCTCAGGTGATCCTCCCACCTTGGCCTCCCAAAGCACTGGAATTACAGGTATAAGCCACCATACCCTGGCCTCGATATTATTTCAATACTTATCACACTAACTTGTGAAACAAAACAGTTCTTATTATATTGTGTTGTTCAACACTATAAATGCTTTTATTGAGAGGGTCACATATAAAAGAAAAAAACATAGATTGAAAATAGAATGGAAAGTAAATATCAAAATGAATATTTGTAGTTGTTATTAAGGCATCCTAAAATTTCAGTGTGTCCTTGGAAAAATCCAATCTTGATGTTACTAAAATTTGAGAATGAAGCTTTATGTATATAGTAAAAACTGGTTTGAACAAATTTTTTCCTCTGGCTACACTGACTTGAATTGATTAACCCATTGACAGATTTGAAAAACGTGTTTGGTTAGTAGTGATATAAAAGCTAACATATAATGAGTATTTTATAATCAATGCAAATTTGTGTACTTGAAATACCTGAGCAAAGATTTTGTTACTCTAAACTAGAGTAGGCTGAAGTTTTTATTTATTTATATGTATGTATGTATGTATGTATGTATGTATGTATGTATGTATGTATTTCTTGAGATAGAATCTTGCCCTGACAGCAAGGATGGAGTACAATGGAGCAACTGCAGCTCACTGCAACCTCTACCTTTCAGGTTCAAGTGATTCTCCCACCTCCGACTCTGAAGTAGCTGAGATTACAGGCACTACCACCACACCCGGCTAATTTTTATATTTTTAGTGGAGTCAGGGTTTCACCATGTTGGCCAGGCTGGTCTTGAACTACAGACCTCAAGTGATCTACACTCCTCGGCCTCCCAAAGTGATAGGATCACAGGCATGAGCTACCATGCCCGGATGAAGGCTGAAGTTTCTAAAATTATAACTAAATGGTCCATGGTTCTACTGTTAGTAAGTGGCAAAGGACTTATACCCAAACTGTCTTGCTCTAGAATCCCTAGTTTTATTGCTGCCCTGTACTGTAGTCCAGGACCCATGTGACTGATAATGTACTTCTCCATTCCTCATTATCATTCTTTCATCTAAACTCCTGCAGGTCTAAATACAGCCTGTGCCAGAAATGTGACAGACTGAAAATGTATGTCTCCCAAAATTCATATGTTGAAACCTTATCATTAGTGTGATGGTATTTGCAGGTGGGGCCTTTAGGCAGTGATTAGGTCATGAGTCCTCATGAATGGTATTATTACCCTAATAAAAGAGGTAATAACCAGAGAGCTCCTTCATTCTTCGGCCATGTAAGAACACAATGAGAAATTTGCCATCTATGCACCTACTGGCATATTGATCGTGGACTTCCCAGCCTCCAGAAATACAAGAAATACATTTCTGTTGTTTGTAAGCCACCAGTCTGTCGTATTCTGTTACAGTAGCCTGAATGGAATAAGACAACTATGGACTGAATATGTTCCCCTAAAGTTAATGTGTTAGAAATTCATCATTGTTACAGTACTAAGAGGAGAAACCCTTGAGAGGTAAGTAGATTAATGCTTTTATTACTGGAGTTCAGCCCTCTTTTTCTCATGCACTCATATGACCTTCTGCTTTTTTACTCTACTGCCCCTCTGCCATAGAATAATACAGCATGAAGGCCCTTGAAAGAGGTCAGAACCGTGCTTTTGGACTTCCCATCCTTCAAAACTATGAGCCAAATAAGCTTCTATTGTTTGTAAATTACCCAGTCTCAGGTATCCCGATATAGCAGTAGAAAATAGACTAAGGCAACAGTGTAGGATTCAGAATGCTGGTGATTATAGTGATGATAAAAGTGAACATGATTATGATGATAGTTTTGCATATTAAGAAGGGGAAAATGAGGCACAGCAATCTTTCATTGTTTAATGTAGAAAAAGCAGTAAATTAAAACATTAAAAAAACCTGCAATTGAGCTCCAACTCTGCTATAAAATCCAATCATCTCTATGAGTTACTAAAATGACACATAATTTTTTTATTTATAAAGTAAGTTGGTTGAACAAGATTAATTTATTTTCATTTTATCAGCCCCTACATATATGTCTTATATAATGTTAGCACCTTGAAATCCAGGGCTATATTTAATGTATCTATTTTCTCATTACCACAAAAGTAGAAGCAGCTCAACAAATAATGTGGATTTTCTATAAACTCTAATTTAAAAGGGAACAAAATGCTACTCTCCCTATTAGAATCTTTTATCAACTACATCATTAAGTTTCCTTTTCTGATGTTCTTGAATTTGTGAAATTCTCCTATGATACCTCTAACTCCATGACCAATGTTTCTTTCATCATGATAACATGTCTTCTTTGCTAATTTATTACTATATATAAGGTCCAAGAAATTTATGTAATTTTCTACTAAAGTTCTGCATGCTGTTGAAATGAGATGTTCATTTCTATATATTCAATGATTTTCATGATTATTTCTCTAATTTTTGCAAAAATTTGTTTTTTCACCTATGAAAGCCAAATTCTAGCCTCTGTACTAATCTATCATTTGTCAATTTATTAGACTAAATAATGAAGTGCTTTCTTAAATGCCAAGTAAACCATGTCATAAAAGAAACTGCCAGTATCAATCTGCAATAGAATCTTATACTAAAAGTTAAGGTTAATTAGGAAGAAGTCCATCCTTCTAAATCCAAATAAGTTAAACATAATAAAGAATAATTACTAGATATATGTCAAGAAAATAAATCCATAGATTGAGTATTTGGCAATGATGTCAAAAAGTCCAGATCACTAAACATTACAAAAGACTAATTAAAAGTTTCAAATGTAAATCATATATAAGTGAAGGAGTGAAAAATTATTTTGTATAATTGTTCAAATGCCCATTAATCTAAGCTGTTCAAAGCATATTTCCTTACCTATTGTTATAAGATATATTTCTAAGTAATAACCTGGATTAAGGAATGAACATGAAAATATCTGTCTTTATAGAATATCCTCAGTATATCTCAATATGTGATGGCTAATCTTGAAAATATGATGAAAGATACTTAATAATTTTAGTAACAAATTAACAATAGTTATATATATATTTATTTAAAACTTAATGAGATTTTCATTTAATATTTTTAATTATACAAATTTATCATCACCTATTTTAAAAGCACTTTCAAGTATTTGCAATTAAAAATATTTTAGTATACCCTGTATGCCAAATCTTTTGCTTAGAAGATTTTGCTTGTAAATATCCTATCTTATTTTATATTTACAGTAATCCCATTAAGTACTGTTATAATTATCCCCATGGAACACATAATGAAAATAACATTGAAATATTACATAATTTGCTACACCGTTAGTAAGTAGCAGAGTTGAAATTTGTTACCAGAATTCGAACCCTAAATCACTTAATAATGTTCAAGACAGAAGTCTCAAGACTGACTTCAAGACAGAAGTCAGTCTTTAACAAGCTGATTTTACCTGTTCTCTGAAATTGTTTATATGCTTTAGTTATTCCAAGCTACATTAGACTTCATTTATTTAGCCATTCAGTTATTGTAAAGAAGTATTAAGCCAAACTCATATTGAGTATCATGTTAAGCCCTGGACAAAGTGTCATGCTCATTATTTCCCAGAACATCTTATGTTCATTCTACTTTCGTACTTTATTTTTATCCCACGTCTTTTGCCTGAAATGTCTCCACCCACCTAGCATCATTTTAAGGACCATCCACATGACCTACTTAAAATGTTATTTCCCTTGGAGATTAAGTCCTCCTTTGAATGCCAATAGCCCTTATTATACCTATGACATATTCAGAAATTAAATAAAACTAACTATCTTTATTATTTATACTTTTATGAGAATACATTATAAGCCCTTGAGAGAAAGTTTGTCCTAAAGTCTCAGCCCTGGCACTCTTCCCTGCCAACAGAAAGCACTCCAAAAATATATATAGATGATGAGATAATGATAGAGTAGTTTATTTAAGCCAATTTTTTAAATTGATATAAACTATAGAGGCAAGATAAAAAATGAAAAACATAGATGGAGAGAGAGAAGATGGCGCTGTAGGACCAGCTCAGGATTGCAGCTCCCAGTGAAAGCGCAGAGGGTCAGTGGAGGCCACATTTCCAGATGGATATTTATTGCCCACAGACCAGTAGATGTCCAGGTGGAGGAGCCCCATGGGTCACCAGCATGGCTGTTTTGGCCAGCGTGGCTGTTTCAACAGGCGCTGCAGTGCAGTGGCTCTCCATACAAAATACGGTCTGGTCTGGTTGCCCTGTTAAGCTGGCAATTAGAGATCCGGGAAGGCAGATTAGCACATTCATCTGATTAAACGGGACAGAAACATAAAGCCAGGCCAGGAGATTCCCAGGCAGCGACGTTGTTTCAGCCAGCGCAGTGGGTCACCACACAAAAAATCACACAGATCCTGGTGCCCTTTCAGCAGGCGACTGGAACCCCTGGGAGAGAGTCAACTGTTCGACTTATAAGAAAAAGGGCTCTGAGGCAGGGAGCCAGGTGATCAGGCTCGGCGGGTCCCACCCCCACAAAAACAAACAAACAAAAAAACTGCAATTGGAAACACTCTGGGTTGAGAGTTTCATGGCAAACACAGCTGAACCCAGGACAGTGCAACTTGGTGGGGGAGGGGCGTCTGCCATTACCAAGGCACTACACCCCTACAGAGGTAGTCGGCCATTGCTGATGCAGCCTGCCATTGCCAAGGCAACCCACCATTACAGAGAGTCTGCCATTACAGAGGCGGGCCACCATTGCCACAGCAGTTCTAACCACACCCATATAAACAGGACTGCAGGGAAATACACACAGCAGCAGGGTGGAGCCCACAGCAGTAGGGTGGAGCCCACAGAAGCAGGGTGGACCCCAGAGCAGCTCAGTAAAGCCTCTGAAGGCAGGCAGTGACAAGGCTGCCTCCTTGCTGGGTAGGACAGTGCAATGAACACTCATAAATAAAGCCCTAACTCACTGGGACAGAGCACCTGGGGAAGAAAAAGTGGTTTTATGAGTACTGCTGCAGCAGACTTAAACATACCTGCCTAGCAGCTCTGAATGAACAATGGAGCTCACAGCTCAACACTTGAGCTCCTATAAAGTACAGACTGTCTCCTCAGGCAGCTCCCTGACCCCCATATATCCAAAGAGTCACCTCACAAAGGACTGACCAGACTGACATTTGGTGGGCATCATTCTGGGAAAAAGCAGAAGAAGAAACTGGCAGCAACTATTACTGTTGTGCAGCTGCTGCAGGTGTTCCCCAGGCAAGCAGAACCTGGAGTGGACCTCAGCAGTCCTACAGCAGAGGAGCCAGACTGTTAGAAGGAAAACTAAGAAACAGAAATAACTTCATCAACAATCTGGACATCCACTCAGAGACCCAATCAGCAAATCAGCAGCTACACAGATGACAGGTGAATAAATCCACAAAGATGGGAAGAAACCAGCCAAAAAAGGAGGAAAACACTGGAAACCAGAACACCTCACCTCCTACAAGGGATCATGACTCCTCACCACCAAGGGAACAAAGCTGGACAGAGAATGAGTGTGATGCAATGACAGAATCAGACTTCAGAAGGTGGGTAATGAGAAACTTCCGTGAGCTAAAAGAACATGTTCTAACTCATGCAAAGAAACTAAGAACCTTGAAAAAAGATTTGAGGAAATGATAACGAGAATGGAAAACTTAGAGAGGAATATGAGTGAATTGATGGAGCTGAAAAACACAACACGAGAACTTTGCAAAGCATGCACAAGTTTCAACAGCTGAATTGACCAAGCAGAAGAACGGATATCAGAAGTCGAAGATTCATTCAATGAAATAAAATGAGAAGGCAAGATGAGAGAAAAAAGTGCAAAAAGGAATGAACAAAGTCTCCAAGAAATGTGGAACTATGTGAAGAGACCTAATCTACGTTTGATAGGTGTACCTGAATGTGACGAAGAGAATGAACCCAAGCTGGAAAATACTCTTCAGGATATTATCCAGGAAAACTTCCCCAACCTAGCAAGGCAGGCTAATATTCAAGTCCAGGAAATACAAAGAAAACCACAAAGATATTCTGCAAGAAGAGCAACCCCAAGGCACATAATCCTCAGATTCACCAGGGTTGAAATGAAGGACAAAATGCTAAGGGAAGCCAGGGAGAAAAGTTGGGTCACCCACAAAGAAAAGCCCATCAGACTCACAGCAGATCTCTCGGCAGAAACCCTACAAGCCAGAAGAGAGTGGGGGCCAATATTCAACATCCTTAAAGGAAAGAACTTTCAACCCAGAATTTCATATCCAGCCAAACTAAGCCTCATAAGTGAAGGAAGAATAAAATTCTTTGCAAACAAGCAAGTACTCAGAGATTTTGTCACCACCAGGCCTGCTTTACAAGAGTTCCTGAAAGAGGCACTACACATAGAAAGAAACAATCAGTACCAGCCATTACAAACACATACCAAATGCTAAAGAGCATCAACAAAATGAAGAATCTGCATCAACTAATGGGCAAAACAGCCAGCTAGCATCAAAATGGCAGTATCAAATTCACACATAACAATATTAACCCTAAATGTAAATGGGCTAAATTCACCAATCAAAAGACACAGGCTGGCAAATTGGATAAAAAACCAAAACCCGGAGAGGACCCGGCAAGATGGCGGCATAGAAGCGACTCAGGATTGCAGCTCTCAGTGACGGCGCAGAGGGTGAGTCCTAGCCGCATTCTCGGATGGACTTTTCTAGCCCACAGAGCGTTGAAAGTCCCACAGGACGCTAGTAAAGTAAAACCGGCTAACGCAGCCCTCTGGCGCGGCCGCTTCGGCCGGCGCCGCAGCAGGACCTGGCACGGAACTCACTGGTCTGGGCGCCCTGTTAAACCAGCAATCTGAGAGTTTGAAGGGCAGATTGGCGCGTCCATCTGATTGAACGGGACTTGGACAGTGAGCCAGACCAGGAGTTTCCTGGGAGTTTCCTGGGAAGCGTGATATGAGCCGGTGAAGTGGGCAGCGGCACGGGAGATCGCACGGATCCCAGTGCCCTATCGGCAGGCTCCTGGGGCGCCAGTGAGAGAGTCGAACTTTAAGCTCGCGGAGAGGGAGGGAGAGAGAGAGAGGACGGACTCTGAGGCAGGGAGCTGGGTAATCGGGCTCAGTGAGTCCCACCCTCACAGGGACAAGCAGGGCAATGACTGGAGACGCTTGGCGCTGAGAGTTTTGCTGCCGGCATCTAGGACGGTGCAGCCCGGTGAGGGAGGGGCGTCCACCACCGCTGACACAATCCACCCCTATTGAAGTACCGCCCAGGGCCGAAGCAGCCTGCCGTTGCCGAGGCAACCTGCCATAACAGAGAGACTCCCAGGAGACGGGAGCTCTCCACAGCAGAAGGGAGCCCAGCAGCAACAGGGCAGAACCGCGCAAGTGGGTCAGAGCCCCGGCAGGCAAATAGTGAATAGACTGCCACCTAGTGGGGCAGGACAGTGCAACAGATACTCATAAAGAAAGCCCCAACTCCCTGAAACAGTGCATATAAGGGGGGGAAATAAAAGGGTGGTGTTTTATGAGTTCTATTACAGCAGACATAAACAACCTCCCAACAACACTGAATGAACAACGGAGCTCACAGCTCAGCACTGGAGCTACTATAAAGCACAAACCGTCTCCTTAAGCAGCTCCCTGACCCCTGTATATCCAAAGAGTCACCGCAAAAAAAGGACTAATCAGACTGACATTTGGCGGGCATCATTCTGGAACAAAGACAGCAGAAGAAGAAACTGGTATCATCCCTCACTCTTCCACAGCTGCTACAGGTATACTCCAGACAAACAGGGCCTGGAGTGGACCTCAGAACTCATACAGCAGAGGGGCTAGACCACTAGAAGGAAAACTAAGTAACAGAAATACTTCATCATCAACAATCTCAGCATCCACACAGAGACCCAATTGAAAAATCAGCAACTACAAAGACGACAGGCGGATAAATCCATAAAGATGGGAAAAAACCAGCGCAAAAAGGAGGAAAACACCCGAAACCAAAACACCTCACCTCCTACAGAGGACCAAAACTCCTCACCAGCAAGGGAACAAAGATGGACGGAGAATGAGTGTGACGAAATGACGGAATCAGACTTCAGAAAGTGGATAATGAGAAACTTCATTGAGCTAAAAGAACATGTTCTAAATCAGTGCAAAGAAACTAAGAACCTTGAAAAAAGATTTGAAAAAAAATTCGAGGAATTGATAACAAGAATGGAAAACTTAGAGAGGAATATGAATGAATTGAAGGAGCTGAAAAACACAACACGAGAACTTCGTGAAGCATGCACAAGTTTCAACAGCCGAATTGACCAAGCAGAAGAAAGAATATCAGAAATTGAAGATCAACTCAATGAAATAAAACGTGAAACCAAGATTAAAGAAAAAAGCACAAAAAGGAATGAACAAAATCTCCAAGAAATGTGGGACTATGTGAAGAGACCCAACCTACGTTTGATAGGTGTACCAGAATGTGATCAAGAGAATGAATCTAAGCTGGAAAACACTCTTCAGGATATTATCCAGGAAAATTTCCCCAACCTAGCAAGACAGGTCAATACTGAACTCCAGGAAATACAGAGAACACCACAAAGATACTCCGCAAGAAGAGCAACCCCAAGGCACATAATCGTCAGATTCACCAGGGTTGAAACGAAGGAGAAAATACTTAGGGCAGCCAGAGAGAAAGGTCAGGTCACCCACAAAGGGAAGCCCATCAGACTCACAGCAGATCTCTCGGCAGAGACTCTACAAGCCAGAAGAGAGTGGGGGCCAATATTCAACATCCTTAAAGAAAAGAGCTTTCAACCCAGAATTTCATATCCAGCCAAACTGAGCTTCATAAGTGAAGGAAAAATAAAATCCTTCACGAACAAGCAAGTACTCAGAGATTTTGTCACCACTAGGCCAGCTTTACAAGAGCTCCTGAAAGAGGCACTACACATAGAAAGAAACAACCAGTTCCAGCCATCCTAAAAGCATACCAAATGCTAAAGACCATCAACAAAATGAAGAATGTACATGAACCAATGGGCAAAACAGCCAGCTAGCATCAAAATGGCAGTATCAAATTCACACATAACAATATTAACCCTGAATGTAAATGGGCTAAATGCACCAATCAAAAGACACAGACTGGCAAATTGGATAAAAAACCAAAACCCATCAGTGTGCTGTATTCAGGAAACCCACCTCACACACAAAGATACACAAAGGCTCAAAATAAAAGGATGGAGGAAGATTTACCAAGCAAATGGAGAGCAAAAAAAAGCAGGAGTTGCAATTCTCATCTCTGATAAAATAGACTTTAAAGCAACAAAGATCAAAAGGGACAAAGAAGGTCAATACATAATGGTAAAAGGATCAATACAACAAGAAGAGCTAACGATTCTAAATATATATGGACCCAATGTAGGAGCACCCAGATATATAAGGCAAGTTCTTAATGACTTACAAAGAGACTTAGACTCCCACACAATAATAGTGGGAGACTTTAACACTCCACTGTCAATAGCAGACAGATCAACCAGACAGAAAATTAACAAGGATATCCAGGACTTGAACTCAGACCTGGAACAAGCAAACCTGATAGACATTTACAGAACTCTCCACCCCAAATCCACAGAATATACATTCTTCTCAGCACCACATCACACCTACTCCAAAATTGACCACAGAATTGGAAGTAAAGCACTCCTCAGCAAATGCAAAACAACGGAAATCATAACAAACAGTCTCTCAGACCATAGTGCAATCAAGTTGGAACTCAGAATTCAGAAAATAACTCAGAACCGCACAGCTTCATGGAAACTGAACAACTGGCTCTTGAATGTTGATTGGATAAACAATGAAATGAAGGCAGAAATAAAGAAGTTCTTTGAAACCAACGAGAACGAAGACACAACGTACCAGAATCTCTGGGACACATTTAAAGCAGTCTGTAGAGGAAAATATATAGCAATAAGTGCCCACATGAGAAAAGTGGAGAGATCCAAAATTGACAACCTATCGTCAAAATTGAAAGAGCTAGAGGAGCAAGATCAAAAAAGCTCAAAACCTAGCCGAAGACAAGAAATAACTAAGATCAGAGCAGAACTGAAGGAGATAGAGACAAGAAAAACCCTTCAAAAAATCAACAAATCTAAGAGCTGGTTTTTTGAAAAGATCAACAAAATAGACAGACCACTAGCCAGACTGATAAAAAAGAAAAGAGAGAACAACCAAATAGATGCAATAAAAAACGATAAAGGGGAAATCACCACAGATTCCACAGAAATTCAAACCATCATCAGAGAATACTACAAACAACTCTATGCACACAAACTAGTAAATCAGGAAGAAATGGATAAATTCCTGGATGCCTGTGTCCTCCCAAGCCTAAACCAGGAGGAAGCTGAAACTATGAATAGACCAATAACAAGGTCAGAAGTTGAGGCAGCAATTAAGAGCCTACCACACAAAAAAAGCCCAGGTCCAGATGGGTTCACAGCTGAATTCTACCAGACACACAAAGAGGATCTGGTACCATTCCTTCTGAAACTATTCCAAATAATCCAAAAAGAGGGAACCCTTCCCAAATCATTTTATGAGACCAACATCATCCTGATACCAAAACCTGGCAGAGACTCAACAAGAAAAGAAAACTTCAGGCCAATATCCATGATGAACATAGATGCAAAAATCTTCAATAAAATACTGGCAAATCGATTGCAACAGCACATTAAAAAGCTTATCCATCATGATCAAGTAGGATTCATCCCGGGCATGCAAGGCTGGTTCAACATACACAAGTCTATAAATGTAATTCACCACATAAACAGAAGCAAAAACAAAAACCACATGATTATCTCAATTGACGCAGAGAAGGCATTTGACAAAATTCAACAGCCCTTTATGCTAAAAACCCTCAATAAACTTGGTATTGATGGAACATATCACAAAGTAATAAAAGCTATTTACGACAAACCAACAGCCAATATCATACTTAATGGGCAAAAACTGGAAGCATTCCCTTTGAAATCGGGCACTAGACAAGGATGCCCTCTCTCACCACTTCTATTCAACATAGTACTGGAAGTTCTAGCCAGAGCAATAAGGCAAGAAAAAGAAATAAAGGGTATTCAAATAGGAAAGGTGGAAGCCAAATTGTCTCTATTTGCAGACGACATGATAGTATACCTAGAAGACCCCATCACCTCAGCCCAAAAGCTCCTGCAACTGATAAGCAACTTCAGCAAAGTCTCAGGATATAAAATCAATGTGCAAAAATCACAAGCATTCCTATACACCAATAACAGACTTAAAGAGAACCAAATTAAGAACGAACTGCCATTCACAATCGCTACAAAGAAAATAAAATACCTAGGAATACAACTCACGAGGAATGTAAGGGACCTCTTTAAGGAAAACTACAAACACCTGCTCAACGAAATAAGAGAGGACACAAACAGATGGAGAAACGTTCCATGTTCGTGGTTAGGAAGAATCAATATTGTGAAAATGGCTATACTGCCCAAAGTAATTTACACATTCAATGCTATCCCCATCAAACTACCATTGAATTTCTTCATAGAACTGGAAAAAAACCACCATGAATTTCATATGGAACCAAAAAAGAGCCCGCATAGCCAAGTCAATTCTAAGCAAAAAGAACACAGCGGGAGGCATCACGCTACCAGACTTCAAACTATACTACAAGGCTACAGTAATCAAAACAGCATGGTACTGGTACCAAAACAGAGATATAGACCAATGGAACAGAACAGAAACATCAGAGGCAACACAACATATCTACAACCATATCATCTTTGATAAACCAGACAAAAACAGGCAATGGGGAAAGGATTCCCTATTTAATAAATGGTGTTGGGAAAACTGGCTAGCCATGTGCAGAAAGCAGAAACTGGACCCCTTCCTGACACCTTACACTAAAATTAACTCCAGATGGATTAAAGACTTAAATGTAAGACCTGACACCATAAAAACCCTAGAAGAAAATCTAGGCAAAACCGTTCAGGACATAGGAGTAGGCAAGGACTTCATGAACAAAACACCAAAAGCATTGGCAACAAAAGCCAAAATAGACAAATGGGACCTAATCAAACTCCACAGCTTCTGCACGGCAAAAGAAACAGTCACTAGAGTGAATCGACAACCATCAGAATGGGAAAAAATCTTTGCAGTTTACGCATCTGACAAAGGGCTGATATCCAGAATTTACAAAGAACTCAAACAGATTTACAGAAAAAAAACAAACAAGCCCATTCAAAAATGGGCAAAGGATATGAACAGACACTTTACAAAAGAAGACATACATGAGGCCAACAAACATATGAAAAAGTGCTCATCATCATTGGTCATTAGAGAGATGCAAATCAAAACCACATTGAGATATCATCTCACACCAGTTAGAATGGCGATCATTAAAAAATCTGGAGACAGCAGATGCTGGAGAGGATGTGGAGAAATAGGAACACTCTTACACTGTTGGTGGGAGTGTAAATTAGTTCAACCATTGTGGAAGACAGTGTGGCGATTCCTCAGGGACCTAGAAATAGAAATTCCATTTGACCCAGCAATCCCATTACTGGGTATCTATCCAAAAGACTGTGAATCGTTCTACTATAAGGACACATGCACACGAATGTTCATTGCAACACTGTTTACAATAGCAAAGACCTGGAACCAACCCAAATGCCCATCGATGATAGACTGGACTGGGAAAATGTGGCACATATACACCATGGAATATTATGCAGCAATCAGAAATGATGAGTTTGTGTCCTTTGTAGGGACATGGATGAATCTGGAGAACATCATTCTCAGCAAACTGACACAAGAACAGAAAAAGAAATACCGCATATACTCACTCATAGGCGGGTGAGAAAAATGAGAACACATGGACACAGAGAGGCGGTCTACTATACACTGGGGACTGTTGGGGGAAATGGGGGAGGGACAGCGGGGGGGGCTGGGGGGGATAGCCTGGGGATGAATACCAAGTGTGGGTGAGGGGGAGGAAGGCAGCAAAACACACTGCCATGTGTGTACCTATGCAACTATCTTGCACGTTCTGCACATGTACCCCAAAACCTATAATGCAATAAAAATTAAAAAAAAAAAAAAAAAAAAAACAAAACCCATCAGTGTGCTGTATCCAGGAAATCCATCTCACATGCAAGGATACACAAAGGCTCAAAATAAAGGGATGGAGGAAGATTTACCAAGCAAATGGAGAGCAAAACAAAGTAGGATTTGCAATTCTAATCTCTGATAAAATAGACATTAAAGCAACAAAGATCAAAAGAGACAAAGAAGAATATTATGTAATGGTAGAAGGATCAATGCAACAAGAAGAGCTAATGATCCTAAATCTATATGGACCCAATACAGGAGCACCCAGATATATAAGGCAAGTTCTTAACGACTTACAAAGAGACTTAGATTCCCACACAATAATAGTGCGAGACTTTAACACTCCACTGTCAAAATTAGACAGATCAACCAGACAGAACATTAACAAGGATATCCAGGGCTTGAACTCAGACCTGAAACAAGCAAACCTGATAGACATTTACAGAACTCTCCACCCTAAATCCACAGAATATACATTCTTCTCAGCACCACATCACACCTACTCTAAAATTGACCACATAATTGGAAGTAAAGCACTCCTCAGCAAATGCAAAACAACTGAAATCATAACAAACAGTCTCTCAGATCATAGTACAATCAAGTTAGAACTCAGAATTCAGAAACTAACTCAGAACCACACAGGTTCATGGAAACTGAACAACTGGCTCTTGAATGTGGACTGGATAAACAATGAAATGAAGGCAGAAATAAAGACCGTTTTTGAAACCAACAAGAATGAAGACACAACATACCAGAATCTCTGGGACACATTTAAAGTAGTCTATAGAGGAAAATATATAGCAATAAGTGCCCACATGAGAAAAGTGGAGAGATCCAAAATTGACACCCTATTGTCAAAATTGAGAGAGCTAGAGGAGCAAGATCAAAAAAACTTAAAACCTAGCAGAAAACAAAAAATAACTAAGATCAGAGCAGAACTGAAGGAAATAGAGAAACGAAAAACCCTTCAAAAATCAATAAATCCAAGAGCTGTTTTTTTGAAAAGATCAACAAAATAGACAGACCACTGGCCAGATTGATAAATAAGAAAAGAGAGAATAACCAAATAGATGCAATAAAAAATGATAAAGGGGAAATCACCACAGATTCCACAGAAATTCAGACCATCATCAGAGAATATTACAAACAACTCTATGCACAGAAACTAGTAAATCTGGAAGAAATGTATAAATTCCTGGACACTTGTGTCCTCCCAAGCCTAAACCAGGAAGAAGTCGAAACTATGAATAGACCAATAACAAGGTCTGAAGTTGAGGCAGCAATTAAGAGCCTACCACACACAAAAAAAAGCCCTGGTCCAGATGGGTTCACAGCCGAGTTCTACCAGACGCACAAAGAGGAACTGTTACCATTCCTTCTGAAACTATTCCAAATAATCCAAAAAGAGGGAATCCTTTTCAAATAATTTTATGAGACCAGCATCATCCTGATAGCAAAACTTAGCAGAAACTCAACAAGAAAAGAAAACTTCAGGCCAGTATCCATGATGAACATAGATGCAAAAATCTTCAATAAAATACTGGCAAGCCAATTGCAACAGCACATCAAAAAGCTTATCCATCATGATCAAGTAGGATTCATCCCGGGAATGCAAGGCTGGTTCTACATATGCAAGTCTATAAACATAATTCACCACATAAACAGAATCAAAAGCAAAAACCACATAATTATCTCAATTGACACAGAGATGGCCTTTGAATAAATTCAACAGCCGTTTATGCTAAAAACCCTCAATAAACTCGGTATTGATGGAATGTATCTCAAAATAATAAAAGCTATTTACGGCAAACCAACAGACAATATCATACTGATTGGGCAAAAACTGGAAGCATTCCCTTTGAAATCCGGCACTAAACAAGGATGCCCTCTCTCACCACTCCTATTCAATATAATACTGAAAGTTCTAGCCAGAGCAATCAGGCAAGAAAAAGAAATAAAGGGTATTCAAATAGGAAAGGAGGTAGCCAAATTGTCTCTATTTGCAGATGACATGATAATATATCTAGTAGAACCCATCATCTTAGCCCAAAAACTCCTGAAACTGATAAGCAACTTCAGCAAAGTCTCTGAATACAAAATCAATGTGCAAAAATCACAAGCATTCCTATACACCAATAACAGACTTAAAGAGAGCCAATCAAGAACGAACTGCCATTCACAATTGCTACAAAGAGAATAAAATACCTAGGAAAACAACTAACATGGAACGTAAAGGACCTCTTCAAGGAGAACTACAAACCACTTCTCAACGAAATAAGAGAGGACACAGACATATGGAGAAACATTCTATGTTCATGATTTGGAAGAATCAATATTGTGAAAATGGCCATATTGCCCAACGTAATTTATAGATTCAATGCTATCCTACCAATGACCTTCTTCACAGAGCTGGAAAAAACCACCATGAACTTCATATGAAACCAAAAGAGAGCCCACAGAGCCAAGTCAATTCTAAGTAAAAATAACACAGCAGGAGGCATCACACTACCAGACTTCAAACTATACTACAAGGCTACAGTAATCAAAACAGCATGGTACTGGTACCAAAACAGAGATATAGACCAATGGAACATAACAGAAGCATTGGAGGCAACACAACATATCTGCAACCATACAATCTTTAATAAACCTGACAAAAACAGGCAATGGGGAAAGGATTCCCTGTTTAATAAATGGTGTTGGGAAAACTGGTTAGCCATGTGCAGAAAGCAGAAACTGGACCCCTTCCTGACACCTTATACTAAAATTAACTCCAGATGGATTAAAGACTTAAACATAAGACCTGGCACCATAAAAACCCTAGAAGAAAATCTAGGCAAAACCATTCAGGACATAGGAGTAGGCAAGGACTTCATGACCAAAACACCAAAAGCATCGGCAACAAAAGCCAAAATAGACAAATGGGACCTAATCAAACTCCACAGCTTTTGCATGGCAAAAGAAACAGTCACTAGAGTGAATCAGCAACCAACAGAATGGGAAAAAATCTTTGCAGTTTACCCATATGACAAAGGGCTGATATCCAGAATTTACAAAGAACTCAAACAGATTTACAAGAGAAAAACAAACAAGCCCATTCAAAAATGGGCAAAGGATATGAATAGACACTTTACAAAAGAAGACATACATGAGTCCAACAAACATGAAAAAATGCTCGTCATCACTGGTCATTAGAGAAATGCAAATCAAAACCTCATTGAGATACCATCTCACGCCAGTTAGAATGGCGATCATTAAAAAATCTGGAGACAACAGATGCTGGAGAGGATGTGGAGAAATAGGAACACTTTCACACTGCTGGTGGGAGTGTAAATTAGTTCAACCATTGTGGAAGACAGTGTGGCGATTCCTCAAGGACCTAGAAATAGAAATTCCATTTGACCCAGCAATCCCATTACTGGGTATATATCCAAAGGACTATAAATTTTTCTATTATAAGGACACATGCACACGAATGTTCATTGCAGCACTGTCTACAATAGCAAAGACCTGGAACCAACCCAAATGCCCATCGATGATAGACTGGTCTGGGAAAATGTGGCACATATACACCATGGAATATTATGCAGCAATCAAAAATGATGAGTTCGTGTCCTTTGTAGGGACATGGATGAACCTGGAGAACATCATTCTCAGCAAACTGACATAAGAACAGAAAATCAAATACCACATTCTCACTCATAGGCGGGTCATGAACAATGAGAACACATGGACACAGGGAGGGGAGCACCACACACTGGGGTCTACTGGGGGGAATAGGGGAGGGACAATGGAGGGGGTAGTTGGGGAGAGATAGCATGGGGAGAAATGCCAGATATAGGTGAAGGGGAGGAAGGCAGCAAATCACACTGCCACGTGTGTACCTATGCAACTATCTTGCATGTTCTGCACATGTACCCCAAAACCTAAAATGCAATAAGAAAATTAAAAAAAAATAAAAAGTGTCTTAAAAGTATTAAAAGAAATAAGAAGATACTAAATATTAAGCTAAAATGTTACCATGTGTAGTGGTTTACACCTGTAATCCTAGTTCTTTGGGAGGCCAAAGTGAGAGAATCACTTGAGGTCAGAAGTTCAAGTCCAGCCTGGTCAACATAGCAAGATCCCATTGCTTAAAAAAAAACAAAAAAACAAACAAAAAAAAACCAAATTAAATTAGCCTGGCGTGGTGGCACACATCATAAAAAATAAAAATACAAAAAGAAAATATTAAGTTAAAATGAGAAACCATAGAAGTAACCAGGGTATAAACCCTCAGCTTATCATAAAATCAGTTGGTTTTATTTTATTTTATTTTATTTTGAGACAGAGTCTTGCTGTGTCGCCAGGCGCCTGGATGGAGTGCAGTGGCTTAACCTCGGGTCACTGCAATCTCTGCCTCCTGGGTTCAAAAAATTCTCCTGCCTCAGCCTTCCGAGTAGCTGAGACTACAGGTGAATGCCACCATGCCCAGCTAATTTTTGTATTTTTTAGTAGAGATGGGGTTTCACTATGTTGGCCAGGATGGTCTCTATCTCTTGATCTCGTGATCCACCCGCCTCAGCCTCCCAAAGTGCTGGGATTACAGGTGTGAGCCACAGCACCCGGCAAACTCAGTTGGTTTTAATGGTCTCATAGGGTAAGAGGAAAAGAAGAGAAAGTCTGGCCTTACCCAAGATGCTGAAATTTAATAAGGCACTCCAGTATTAAGCAAGGATACCAAAAGAATATACTACCAAGATAAAGATGAAATAAAAGTAAATAGAAGTACCCTCAGGGAACTGCAAATAAGTTTTTTTTTCTTTAAACAGGATAAGTGGAGAAGAGAAAAAGGAAGAAGTCCTCAGAGATTATAAATCCAAAGCTATAAGCCAACCTCTTGGACACTTATGGCTCAAATTTACATCACATGGGTAATGAATAAAATAAAATAAATTTTAAAAATGGAATAATGAGAATTTAAATTGAGAATTTGGTTTTTACTTTTCCAGAGAGGTAGTGTCTTGATATACCTATCAGAAACATATACACATCTTCTCTAGAGGATAAATCTTTACCTTGAGATTCAATCTCCTCATTAATAGAATTTCAAAACCAATGAACAACACAGAGTTAAACTAAGTACACCCACATATGTGGACACCCCACCACCACCATCACCACCACCACCACTATGAGCGTAAACCTGCAGAAACAGCAGTTACCCAAATAAATCTATACAAATACTTATATAGACTTATCAGACACAGGTGCTTATAATGTTTAAAGAAATCAAAAGCAAGCTTGAAAACATCTGCAGAATATAAAAAACTATGAAAAGTTTTACAAAAAATCAAATACGTATTTTGGAATTAAAAACTATATGTCCCACAAAATTAAAACTCAATGGATAGCTTTAACTATCAAGGTGTAGCAAGTAAGGTTAATGGGAAACATGCAAAGTGATAGATTAGAGGTATGTGAAATTCATACGTACTGGAGGCTGAGCAATGCTGCCACGGAACATAGAAAAACTCTTGCTATGATTTTTATTTTTTGCTATTTTTGTATGGCATAATAATATGGCTATTTATTATTTGTAAATACTTTCATTTTTCCAAAAATTTTCAACAGTAATAGCTTCAAAATTGTCACTTTTAAAGTATAACAAAGTATCTATTTTTCAAGACAGTTGATAATGGATAGGTTACTTGGACAAAATGTATATTAGTGTTTTCCACATAACATGGAGCCATGGTGACATCAGTGACATGAAAATCTACACTTGATCTTAGCCAAAAGGCCGAGAAGCGATGTGACATGAAAATCTAAAGATAGAAATCTCTTAAGAAATTATTGGAATCAACTTCAAAAGTTAGTAGCCAGTCACATCTAGAAGATGGAAGAATAGGAAGTTCCAACCATCATGCCTCACAAAGAAACGCCAATTTTGGGAACAACCCAGATAAGAATACTTCTGTGAGAGACCCAAAGTCCAATTGAAAGGTTCCAAAAGTCCATTGGAGCAAAAAACCCAAGTAAAGCCAATCAGAATGGTAAAAAAGAACAGTTTCACTTTACTCACATAACCTCTCTCCAAATGTAGCACAATTTGATTATAAGAGAGATACCCTCAGCCCACAATTTCTCCAACACTGAAAAGTGAGAGAGAAATAAGTGCCCAGCTTCCCCATCTTTGGGAATGCTGTCCACCAAAACATTGAGGAAAGTGGAACAACTGAATTGCTTGGGGAAATTAGCATATGACCAATGCATATATGGTCAATTAATTTTGAACAAGGGAGCCAAGATATACAATGAGGAAAGGACAGTTTCTTCAATAAATTGTGTTGCTAAAACTAGATATCTGTATGCAAAATAATATACCTGGGCCTTTGTTTTACACCATACAGGAGAACCAACTCAAAATGGATTCATGACTTAAATGTAAGACCTGAAACAATAAAACTCCTGTAAGAAAACAGAAAAAAAACTCATTGACATTGATCTTGGCAATGATATTTTGGATTTCACACCAAAACTCAGGCAACAAAAGCAATAATATATAAGTGGGAGTTTAAACTAAAAAGCTTCTACATAGTAAAGGAAACAATCAACAAAACAAAAAGGTAACTGCTGTGTTTCCCAAATTTTATAAGTATAAAACTTAATCCTCAGTATGGCAGTATTGAGAAGTGGCCCCTGTAAAAGGTAATACAATTACAAGGGCTTTGCCCTCATAATGGATTAATCAATTCATGTAGTAGTGGTTTAATGGATTAATGGCTTATGGGGATGGAACTGGTGATTTTATAAGACGAGGATAGAACTAAGTCAGGGTAACCTGTCCCCTTACCACCATGTGATACCTTTCACTGCCTCAGGACTCTGCAGAGAGTCCCCATCAGCAAAATGTTCTCACCTGATATAACACTTTACCTTGGACAGCTCAGCCTCCATAACCCTAAAAAAAATTTTTTTAATAGGTCATACAGTTTCAGGTATTCTGTTATAAGAAAGAGAAAATAGCAACTTATTAAATTGGTTAATATCCAAAATATAACTCAATAGCAAAACAAAACACAAAAACAAAGAAAAACAAAACAAAGTGATTACAAAATGGGTAAAAGAAGTGAATAGACATTTCTCCAAGAAGAAATATAAAGAGCTGACAAATTTGTGAAAAGATGCTCAACATTACTAGTCATCAGGGAAATTCAAAACCACAACAGGATACCACCACACCTATTAGAATAGCTATCCTAAAATGTTTTTGTCATCCACATATAATTGTTTTCTTGTTATGGTCCTCTTTAAAATACAGTTTTATAATCAGATATAAAATTTGATGAGTGCTCTTAAATGTAGGATTGTGATTAATAACTGGAGATTGTGACATTAGAATAGAGGGAAATAGAAAAGTGAATGGTGTTTGGTTTTCTTTCGACTGTATTTGTATAAATACATTATTAGTGCATGTTCCAAAATTATGGGAAAATTCTATAATTCTGAAATAATTTAGTGTATATTATAATTATCATTGTTATGAAAAGTTGTTATATGCCACAGAAGTAACCAAAATTCTTAATTAGTTGTAGCTTTAAGGATGGCTATCCTAATTCTTTTGTTACCCACAAACATTTTATCTTGCTTTGGTCCTTTTCAAAAGGCTGTATATAATCAGATGTAAGACTCCAAGTGTGGGTCTCAGATAACTTTAAAAATTATAGTATTCAAATAGAGGGGGGACAAAGCAAACTTCTAGGACTTTCACAGAAAACTACTTTGTTAAACACTGCTAAACTTCTTGTTTTCAAAGTCAAGGGACCGTATTTCTTTAGCACTATTGGCAAGTTTTAACAAGTGAGTAAAATAATATACTCCTGTTAACAAAATTTGCAGCACATTTGTTTCTCTATACCTGATTTATCCAGAATTTGGGAACTATTTCTGAGTATTCTCAATTTGTGGTAATATAGTTAATTGCATCCGTGCAGTAAGAATGTGTTTTCTTTTGTAACAGGATACAATTTGAGAAATTGATCATTTTACCAAGGATTTGACTGGAATGGCATGATTCCTTTAAAGAATCAAAGATCAAAGTTGACTTATAGAGCCAAGTAAAGCCTATTGGGGAGTCTGGTCTCATCCCTTGTCCACACAGAGTCCCTGTAAGAGATTTCTGACCTGTGGTAAGTAAAGAATGTCACTTTCTAACAGGCTCAGGAACCACAAGTTATCTTGGGACCTTAAGAGAAGAGTAATTTGCTAAACTCATAGTTATTTGAGGGTACAGACCCATGGCTAGACTTGGCTTTTAAAAAGTTTTATCTGAGATGATTCATAGAACAGTTTCATCAAAGCCAATTAAAGCCATGTGAAAAAAATGATTATTCTTGCTGCACTTTATGCAAATAATCAGGCCAAGTACAGTAAGACTAAAGTTTATTTTGTTAACTGTAAATCAGTTCTATCATGATTTGTTTTCTTAAAAAAAGTGGAGACTGGAGAGAGAAAAATTATGCTTCAAAAGAAAAACTATAGTATACTATTGTTAGCTGTTCTTGAGGCTTTTTCCTGCAGTTTAGACTAAATTCTAAATTTTTTATGGTTAGAAGTCCCCAGACTAATGATTTTGAATCTTTGCTTTTAAAATTGGGAATTGTACTCCTCATCCTAGCACTCATTATTTACCTTATAGTATGCTGTTCACTTAAATACCATACTAAAACTATAGATGAAGGTAATAATATATTTGCCATGCCAGCTTTGAAAGCCCAGCCAGGCCTGAATGAGTATGCTCAGACAGTTGCAAAGTGGTTCCATTCTTCTCACCCTGGGGTTCACCCCCATTCCCATGGCCCCCGCTGTCAGCAGGAAGAAATCAAAGCAATCAATGGCCTTTTCCCATCTTCATAGCCTACACCTTGAGATTAACGTGTTATAAAACCTAAAGGGAGGGATTGAAACCATCTTTGGAAAATTATGACTGAAACAGTGAAAGAGAGCTAACTTGAAAGTCAGTTAGCTGACTCCATCTTGCTTTTAACCTCCAAGCTGTCCTTGTTCATTCCTGGGCATAGGCTGAACTAACTTTGGCAGAACTTTATAGTTTATAGCTTAAACAAAAGATGGTAATAGCTCTTTTCCAAAGCAGATCTCCTTTTTGCCTGAGGACTAGATTGCCTTTGTAGAACTAACGTTTGCCACAAGATTCGAAATTATGGTTTAAGAATCGTGCCGCTGTAATCTACAAGATTCTGACCCTCCCTAAACTGCTCCTAAGATCAGTGCTTAAGATATTTTGCAGACCCTGCACGCGATGGATCAGCCGGCACTACCCAGATCAATAAACTAGCTCATCTAATCTTGTGGCCCCCACCCAGGAGCTGACTCAGCACAAGAAAACAGCTTTACTCCCTGTGATTTCACCTCTGACCAATCAGCACCTTGGCTCACTGGCTTCCCCCAACCCACGAAGTTTTTCTTAAAAACTCTGCTCTCTGAATGCTTACAGAGACTGATTTGAGTAATAATAAAACTCCAGTCTCCCACATTAAAAAAACTTAAAAATCTAATGTCTTTTTTCACAATAATGTTAAAAACAATTCTTAAACTCTTATAGAACCACAAAAGACTGTAAAGAGTCACAATAATTTTGAGCAAAAAGAAAAAAGCTGGAGATACCACACTGCCTGATCTTAAAATGTATTATAAATCAATTGTAATAAAATAGCATGATACTGGCATAAAAACAGAAACATCAACTAATGGAACAGGATAGAACCCCAGAAATAATTTCACATATTTACAATCAAGAGATATTTAATAAAGGTTCTTTATTAAATTAATAATATTATTATTTATTTATTATTATTTATTATTATTATTTATTATTATTTATTTATTTATTATTATTATTATTATTTATTATTATTTATTATTATTTATTAATAATAAAGGTTCTTTATTATTTTTAATAATAAAGAACACACAATGAGAAAAGAACAATCTCTTCAATAAATTGTGCTTGAAAACAATATATCTATATGCAGAAGAATAAAACTGGAAGCTTACATAATACCATATGCAAAAACCAACTCAAAATAGATTAAAGACGTTTAAATGTAAGAACTGAAACTGTAAAACTACTAGAAAACATAAGGAAAAGCTCTATGACATTGGTTTGGGCAATGATGTTTTAGATATGACCCCAAAAGACAGGTAACTAAAGCAAAAATAGTTAAGCAAGATGGCATCAAACTAAAAAGTTTCTGCAGAGCAAAAGAAACAATAAAGAGACAAACCATGGAATGGGAGGAAATATAAATATTTGCAAACCATACATCTAATAAGGAGGTAATATCCAAAATATATAAGGAACTCAAACAACTCAATAGCAAAACAACAACAACAACAAATAGCCCAATTAAAAACATGGGCAAAGGGCCTGAACAGATATTTCTCAAAAGGATTCTTACGAGTGGCCAACAGGTACTTTTTTCTTTTCTTTCCTTTCCTTTTCTTTCTTTTTTTTTTTTTTTCTGAGACCAAGTCTTTCTCTGTTGTCCAGGCAGGAGTGCAGTGGCACTATCTCGGCTCACTGCAACCTTAACCTCCTGAGTTCGAGAGATTCTCCTATCTCAGCCTCCTGAGAAACTGGGATTATAGGTGCTCATTACAATGCCCAGTTAATTTTGTATTTTCAGTAGAGATGGAGTTTCACCAGGTTGGTCAGTCTGTTCTCAAACTCCTGACCTCGTGATCCACCAGCCTAGGCCTCCCAAAGTGCTGGGATTACAGGTGTGAAGCAGTGCACCTGGACGTCAATAAGTGTATTTTTAAAATGCTTAGTATTATTAGGGACATACAAATTAAAAGCACATGAGATATCACCTTACACCTGTTGACTTTTATAAAAATTATGAAACATAAAAAGTGTTCAAGAAGTTGCAAAGTAAAGGGAACTTGGATGGTTCTACCAACTATTATTGTGGAAATCTAAAATCCTACAGCCATTACAGAACATGTTATGGAAGTTCTTTAGAAAACTAAAAGTAGAACCACTATACAATCCAGTAATCCTGCTTCTGAGTATATATTCAAAAACGCTGAAATCCATAGGTCAAAAGGATATTTGCACTCCCATGTTTATTGCAGCATTATTCGTAACGGCCAAGATATGAAAACAACCTAAATGTCCATCATTGGGTAAAGGGATTTAAAAAATGTGGTACAATGCCGGGCGCGGTGGCTCAAGCCTGTAATCCCAGCACTTTGGGAGGCCGAGGCGGGTGGATCACGAGGTCAAGAGATCGAGACCATCCTGGTCAACATGGTGAAACCCCGTCTCTACTAAAAATACAAAAAATTAGCTGGGCATGGTGGCGCGTGCCTTTAATCCCAGCTACTCAGGAGGCTGAGGCAGGAGAATTGCCTGAACCCAGGAGGTGGAGGTTGCGGTGAGCCGAGACCGTGCTATTGCACTCCAGCCTGGGTAACAAGAGCGAAACACCGCCTCAAAAAAAAAAAAAAAAAAAAATGTGGTACAAATACACAATAGAATACTATTCAACCTTTAAAAAAGAGAAAAGTCCTGTTATTTGTGACAACATAAATGAATCTGAAGGACATTATGATAAGTAAAATGAGCCAGGCACAGAAATATAAAATAGCACATGATCTCACTTATATTAGGAATCTAATAAATTTGAACTCATGAAAGTAGAGAATATAATGATGGTTACCAGAGGCTGGGTAATAAAGGGACAGTGGGAATGGGAAGTTGCTGTTGACCAAAAAATGTAAAGTTTCAAACAGAGAAGAGAAAGAGGATTTGAGATCTGCTGCACAGAAAGATGACGATAGTCAATAACAATGTATTATATATTTTTAAATAACTAAAAGTAAGTTTTGAATGTCTCACTATAAAAACTGACAGGTAAGCAGGATGAGCAATATGTTAATTAGCTTAATTTATTTATGCCAGATTTAATGCATATATCAAAATGTCAAATCACATAAATGTATACAATTATAATCAATCAAAAATATTAATACATATTTTTAAAGATGTATATTGCTATACCCTAAAAAAGCACTAAAAACAATTTAATTACAGTAGTCTGCCATTATCAGCAGGGGACACATTCCAAGACCTCCTGTGGCTAAAACCCCAGATAACACCAGATCCTATATATACTATGTGTTCTTCCGTCTGATAACTGAGACAGCTACTATGTGACTAACAGGTGGGTAGATATATAGTGTGAATATACTGGACAAAGAGATGATTTACATTCTGGGCAGTGAGACCTGGACAATGTGAGATTTCATCACACTACCTAGAATGCTGCACAACTTAAAATTAATTAACTATTTCTGGAATTTTCCATGTAATATTTCCAGATCATGGTTGACCATAGGTAATTGAAACCACAGAATGTGAAATCATGGATAAGATTGTACTACTGTATTAAGAGGTATAAATCATACTCAATAGTCAAGTTAAATAGAATCATAATAACATTCCAAAAGCATACAGAATAGAAGGAAAACAGGTAGAACAAATAGAAAACAACTAGCAGGCTGGGCAGGTTTTAACCAGATATCATAAAAATGGTTACATTAAAGGTTACAAAAATGGTTAATCTAAAAATACTAATTAAAATACAATTAAATAATAAAACAAGAGTCAAATATATGCTGTATACAACAAACTCTTTCATTTTTTTCTTTTCTTTTCTTGAGACAAAGTCTCCCTCTTGTACCCTAGGCTGGATTGCAATGGCATGATCTTGGCCCACTGCAACCTCCACCTCCCAGGTTCAAGAGATTCTCGTGCCTCAGCCTGCTTAGTAGCTGAGATTACAGGTGCCTTGCCACCATGCCTGACTAATTTTTGTATTTGTAGTAGAGACAGGGTTTCACCATGTTAGCCAGGCTGGTCTCAACCTCCTGACCTCAGGTGATCTTCCCACCTCAGTCTCCCAAAATGCTAAGATTACAGGCGTGAGCCACTGCACCTGGCCAACTCTCTTTATATATAAAAACGTATTGGGAGGTTGAGGCGCATGGATCACAAGGTCAAGATATCGAGACCAACCTGGTCAACATGGTGAAACCCCGTCTCTACTAACAATACAAAAAACATTAGCTGGGCATGGTGGCGCGTGCCTGTAATCCCAGCTACTCAGGAGGCTGAGGCAGGAGTATTGCCTGAACCCAGGAGGCAGAGGTTGCGGTGAGCCGAGATCGCACCATTGCACTCCAGCCTGGGTAACAAAAGTGAAACTCCATCTCAAAAAAATAAATAAATAAAAAATAAAAAGGCTAAAAGAAAACTGATGTAGAAAACATACCATGCAAATCCACCTCCAAGGAAAGCTGGAACGGTTATAGTAATATCAAAGTAGCCTTCAAAAACAGAAATATTACTTGGAAGAAAGAGAAAATTAATAATGATAAAGGGTAACCAAGATGACATAAAAATTCTAAATGTACACCTAGCAGAAGAGTTCCAAAATAAATGAAGCAAAAACCAACATAACAAAAAGGAAAAATATACAAGTCCACAATTTTTGACTAAAATTTCAACACAATCTTTTCAGTAATTGATAGAAGAAGTAGACAGAAAATCATTACAGATCAAGACTTCAGTAAGAATATCATCTGACTTAACCAACTATCAGCTGATTAAACATTCTTTTCAAGTGGACATTCAGGAAGACAGACAAGAGTTGTGCCGTAAAACAAACCTCAACCAATTAAAAAGAAGTGATATCATACCAAGTGCCTTCTCTGACTATAATAAAATTAAATTATACATCTATAACAGATATTGCTAAAACCATAAATATTTGAAGATTAATAAATATACTTCTAAATATCCCATGCAAAGAGCAAGTTTAAAAGAAAATTAGAACATGTTTTAAGTTGAATGAAAATTAAAACCCAATGTAATAAAATGTATAAGAAGGTGCTGAAGAAATGCTTGAAGTTAAATGGATTGTGCAAAACACTTCCATTAGAAAAAAGAAATAGGTTTTATTCAGTTATCTAAGAACAATGACGCTGGCACCTGTTCCCTCTTCCTTTCCATCAGAGTAAATTATCTGTAAAGAAGATATATACATCCAAAAGATAGATTTTCCAAACACATGCATGTGCATTTTGAAGCCAGACATTATAATCAATTAAGATCCATTCCTAGACCATCTGGTCACTAGCCAGGCATTCAATTTAGGAACTATCACTTTAAGCATTAAATGCAACTGCATTCAATAACATTTTGTCTCCTTCCTTTGAAAGCAAAAATAACTGCTTCAAAACTATAGTTTTGTAATTCAAAGGAAATTTTACCATATTGTTTGCTATTTGTTTTCTCACAGTTGAAGCTGGAAGCAGACAAAATACACAGCAGGAAAGCATAGTTAATATGTGTATCATAACATCTAAACCTATGGCTATAAATAATATGTCTTGAGCTTAGAGTGACCAACCATCATAGATTGCCCAGAACTACAGGGATTCCAGAGACATGGGATTTTCAGTGCTAAAACTGGACAATTCCTGAGCAAAGTTTGGCAAGTTGGTGATCCTAGGCATACATGTCTAGTGAATCATATAGATCTATTTTAATCAAAAAATTATAAAAATAAAATCATTCAATATATTAAAACATGTTAACTTGATTTGTTACTTATTTTCATGGGATATACATTTGTGTTGTAGAATCCACATTTGTGTTGTTAAATGTAAAGTATTACCATACTTCATTTTTATTCTTTTGTAATTTCCTACATAGAAAAGAAATCTGGAATGGATTATGTGTCACAGTTATTAGATCAGGACCAAGGAAACATGTTGCTTTCCCATGGGATGTTGCAAACTACCCAGGGCCACTAAATGGACAACTTAGGAAATCCAAAACCCCAAAAAATAATCCCTGGAAGATATCTGGTCTGTTGATTCACATCCTGGACTCACCTCAACATTGTTTTTTGTTCTTTTGCTTAGCCGAGATGAGAGATAAGGTAATGATATCTGAATTTATCAGATTATTTTCCTTTCAATCTCACATAAATTTGTGGAGGATCCAAGTAAGACTCTATGTATTTCTACGAGGATGCTCTCCTCACTGGACATGAATGTGGCTACCATTATTACTATGTTCTTAAATAAAATAAAGACATTCTTCTTAGGTTGTTTAAGGCAGTAATTTCCAACTTTATTGATTTATTTGGTTCAAAATAAACATTCTTCTCCATTTGCCAGCACTCATCAAAAATGCAAAATAAAAGCAAAAGTGGTCTAGGACATATCAGGGGAGATAGCCAGAATCCATGACATCTGTTGTTTGCTTCTTGACTGGTAATCATGGTGTTTTCCTGTAATCTAAAAGGCTAAGATGATTAAAAAGAATCTCAAAATAGGTTTAAAAGTTTCGCCAGACTCAGTAGTATATTTCTGAAGGTCAAGACAAGCCATAGGAGAAAAATCCTTTGGTTAACAGATGCCCAAGTGGTATCACCAACAACCAAGTCACCACCAGCAATACTGGTAGTAGGGTAACATTTTGTAATTCTTAGTAAAGCCTCATTAATCAGACTTTACTAATAGGAAATATGTGACTATCCAGACAGAAATTGAGTTAAACTTTACCTTTGTACTCTGAATGAGAATTGAAAATGTAAGCATAAATTATTAACCAATTTAAAATGAATATAAACTATTTGATTACTTTATAATAGAATTGACAAATTCATAGAGATAGAGAGCAGAGGGGTTGAATAGTGTTAGACAGAGAGTAGAATGGAACTTAGTGGGTCAATATGAGATGATGAAAAAGTTCTGGAGATGGATAGTGATGATGGTTGACAAACAGTGTGAATGTACTTAATGTTACCGAACTGTCTACCAAAAAATGGTTCAAATGGTAAAAGAGAAAAAATAGTACTAAATGCAAACAATTACTTCAAATTTTAGTTCAACTATTATGTTCTTCCTAGTAGGACTTACATACTCTTAAATATATCCTCTCATTTTGAAACATTTCACAATTCAATTCTACCTACCACAAACATTTATTTCCAGTATTCTGGAAATGTTAGTATACATAGTGGTCTGCTAGCCTGACTCAGTCATTAGACTATTTGAATTAAATCCTCACTCCACCAGTTTCTAGCTGTGAGAGTTAGACAAGTTTCTCAATTTTCTCTTCTATAAAATGCTGGTAATGGTAATTACCTTATACAATCTTTATAAGATTTGAATGAATTCATACATGTAAAGCACTTTGAATAGTTCCTGGCATATAGCAAATATTCGATAAATGTCAGCTAATGCATTTTGTAATAGTACAACAAAAATGTGAAGCTTTGTTACTGTGGAAAACATGTATACATGGATGAAGTAGGGATAGTTATTTTTTAGATAATATACAAGTGGTGATAAAAGCAAATAAAATATGCCAAAGAATTTGCAAAACATTTGAATAAAACTATTCCAGTTGTTTACATTTAAAGGTTTGTAGACAATTTATCTTTCTATTGTACAATTATTCTTCCACTGAAGAATAATGCTTATGTATGTATGTCCTCTAAGCAGTAGACAATGCAGGATAACAGAGTTTGCCACATTTCATTTGCAGACTATTAATGGGCAACAACTTTAATTGTTATTTATTTAGGTTTAAAATTTAATGAAGATATGAATAATTTTAAATTTTTGCCATATTACAAAAATGAAATATTAAACTTGCAATGTATCTAGCCATATCATTTTCTAGAAGTATATCAAATGGAGTCAATCACAGGAAATATTTATTTAAAATGTGAGTAAGCATGAATAACGAATAATAGGAGTAATCATTACCTATTAAAACCATGCTTACACAAAGATGGAAATACTGTGTCAGAGTCACTATTTCCCTTTTCATAAATCTTATTGAGAGGACAAGGATTCTATGAGCTGACACTAACTGTTTACTGCCTATACCAAAATTTTCTCCAACTGTTGACAAACCAATCACAAAGGTACACAGCAGGGATGGGACCATTTCTTCTACTAATCTTTTAGACAATTTCTCCTACATATCTTGGCTGAAAGCCTGTAACAGTTTGAACAGAATTGTGCACAATATGGGCAGCACAGCCAAAACTCATTAAGTGCCTTTGTCTCATGCATCTTGTGAAACACAATATTGCACCCCTGATGAGCAATGCCTCCAAATGTTATGTTAACATTAAGATCACCAGAAACCATTAATTTACTAGTCAAATTACATCTCTCAGCAGCATTTAGACAATGTTCTAGGGAATAATCTGCCTATCACTAAGTATAAATAAAATTTTAATGAGTGTTTTCCAGGTACTTCAAACACAGGTTAAGACAGTGCTCTAGAATATTCTTCATGACTGATTTGTTAAAAGATAAGACTTTAATTTAAACCTAATATATTCTATACATTTTTTCCAGGTACAAACAGTATTTTCATAGTTCTCTGGCTTTATTAAAAGGTCATTTTCTTTCAGAGAATTCAGGTAAGTCTTCAATTTTTAGTTCTAGCTTCTTTTCATTGATGTCTATTTCCAGGTCCACATTTTACTTTGCCTCCACTGCTGCATTGCATTCCACATCTGTATTTTCCCATGTTATAGGTTACTCCTAGAATGCCTTTTCTTATCTCAAATAAAGCCAACTACCAGTTATTTCCCTCTCTCTTTCTAACTGCTCTCAAAAATACACTCCATCAATGAATTATCTGTAACTAGCTAAAAGGCAGGGTGACCTCTTCTAACTCCTTTTGTTAAATATTCTCAAATAGTCCTAGGTACCACAAAACGCAATTATCACTATACTTTTCCACATATAAATATATTCATTATTTATACTTACATTTTAAAATTATGCTTTCTTTTTCTGTCCCAGATTATAAACCAAAGTTCTAAGGCTCTTTGCCTGACTTGGCAGAGACTCTAGGTCATCATCATGTACCAAGAGGCATTTAACAAGTAGCATGCAAATTGTTATCCACAAAATGCGGTAAACATAATGGTCAAATGGTTAAATACTAATGAGTTATATTCCTCAGCATTACTGATTTCTTCAACTAAATTATCTAACATCCTTATTGTCTATCTTTACCTTGACTTATCTTTGATTGATACGTGATCAATCCTTTATCTTCCATTGACAAAATCAAATAAACTACATGACAACATGAGCAATAAGGCAAAATGGATCTTTAACGCTGACAAAAAAAAAATCAACAAAAAATAGATCAAGTTAGCCATTGACTGTGGACAAGGTCATCACACATAGGTCAAAATTCAACTGCATTTGATCTAACAATCAAGAGGTCACTGTTTTTCCTTCACCATTTGCTAAATTCTATCTTCAGCCCATGTACTTCAATTTTTTAAAGCATCTTAAGGTAATGATGATAACACAGCATTTATTGATTTGGAAAAGAATTCCAACTTAGAAAATAGTTATAAATGGAAAAACTTTATTGGTTTTGTTTTCAAAAGATAATGGGCTAAGATAGAAAACCACATTTTACAAATGTAAAATCCTCTGATTTTGAGTAACACAAAATGGAATACTGTTCCCTAATTTGCTAATAAACACTATTAAAGGAGAAATAAAATGATTTGTACACGCAGCTGATAAGCAAATAAAATGATTTGTACAAGCAACTGAGCTCATCATTCAATAAAATCCATAAGAATGATAATTCAGGTCCTTCGATAGTTATCTCTGGAGACCTGAACATGGCAATAATAGATCAGCCTTATTCAGATTTTGTGACTTATAATTCAGACCAGAAACAAATGAAAGGTTAGAACAACTTCTCAAAAGTTAATGCTCAGTTTTGTAGCAAATACATTGTACTAGTTTTAAAAAATGTTTTCAAAGCCCCAATAGAGAAGGGTTAAAAATATGAAAGTTCACAAGAATGTTTGCTCAAAAAGTAACAAGTTAGAAAAAAAATCTTATGAAGACTTGGAGCAAAGAGATTATGGCATGAAGCCTGAGATTAAATATGATGGCTGAGGGATGATTCTGAAACCTAATCACTTAGCACCAAATTGTGCCTGTCCTGCCTTCTGGCTGGGCAATTAGGGAACGTTTCTTAAGCTCTCTTTTCTTCTCTGATTGGCAAATAGGGATGATAATATAACCTACCTACCACTTACTTGTTAATATAGACACAGCTCTTATAACAGTGCCAGACAAATAGGAAGTATTACATTTGATTTATTATTATTTTCTAATGACATGTCTTTGTTTCTTTCATTTGAGGTGCTCTTGCGTTAAGTGAAAAGATAGATAAATTGCTTGTTTTTCTTTTTTCTGATTTTTCTTTTCTTTTTCTGAGATACAGTCTCGCTCTGTCACCCAGGCTGGAGTGCAGTGGTGCGATCTCAGCTCACTGCAACCTCCACCTCCCAGGTTCAAGTGATTCTCCTGCCTCAGCCTCCCAAGTGACTGAGATTATAGGCGTGTGCCACCACGCCTGGCCTGCTTGTTTTTCTATATTCCTGACGGGATGAGACCTATTTCCATGAAGGATTCTTTTTAAAGTAGCAACTGAAAGTCTCAACATGATGAGTCCTCAAGGGATGAATAATAGTCTTCAACAGAAAGCCAAAGCTAAAAAAGAAATTTCTAAATATTCAAAGTGCCATGATGATAACTTTGAAACTTAATTGCAAAAGCAATAAGCAATATCTAACATGGCAATTGTCTAAAATGAGTGCCAATTAAAGGTCAAAGGAACCTACAAAAAGGCCATGAGTGCTCCATTACACCTCGCTAATTTGAGTAAATAGGGTAACAGTATTTATATGCAAATTGTGCAAAGAGAACATACTGCAAATATATTTCTATAGCTATGTTACCCATTTTCATACTGCTTGTCTAATGGATAAGGGAGTTCCAGTCTTTATTAATAGCCTGTAGGATTAGCATTTGCTTTACAAAGAAATTTTTAAGAAAAGAAAGGGGAATTTGCAGAAATTACCCACTCTACTAATCAGCTCATTTACTGCTGACACACGGATTTAAAAATTGACCAACACAGAATCAGAAACCTATACCATAGTGTTTTAAACACCTCAGGCATGGAATGTAAAATGAGCACTAGGAGTGTCCTGACAACAAATGTTTTTAAGCAAGAAGACATTTCAAAACCATCTTTGTGTGTCCTAATGCTTCAAGCACGTTGGCCAAATAGTCCTACCGTGTAAGTATTCTCCCCACTGGGATGGAATGGTTGAGGACATTTCAAAACAGTTGTAACCTTTTGAGGAAACTATTCCTGTTGTTCCCTAAGGAAAAAGCTTATGTGTAGACTTGTCTTCAAACATCTTTGTCAACAGTTGTTAACAAGTTTATTATTACCACAATTGGCTACTCTTTATGTACATTTAAAACTAAATATTAGAGAACAGAGTGATGATATGTAGAACATGCTATAAAATGATTGATTTTCCATTTTTTCTGAGAAGACTGCTACCATTAAGGAACATCAGTTGGCAAAAAAATCGCAATCCCCTTCAGCACCACTTCTGCTGTAGATTTCTAGAAATACCAAATGCTATAAGCTTATTAGGATGAAAACAGCTTTGCAAACATAGATGAGGGCTTTACCTGGTGCCTTTTGACTTAACAGTCCTCAGCAAAACCATTTCTGTACTGATTATTTCTGACTCTATTGTATGTTGAAATTATTCATCTGGCCAAAATTTATGTTGAAAAAACTCACAAAGATAAGGAAAATGTTATCTATTACCATAACACATTATTCGATAGCATTTTCCTCTAAAATCAGGACAAGTGTTTTTTTCTTACAGAACGTTTTTCTCATGAAAAACTATTTTAGACATGAAAAGGTATTCTCTTCCAAATGAATCATGACAGAATTTTTGTGAAGATACTAAATTAACTATATGAGGAACAATGTTCCACATTTTGCAGGGATTTGGGGATTCTACCTTGAGGAGAAATTCAGCAGAAGACATGTGGTCAGGACCACTCTAGCTAAATGAAAAAATTGATGTAATTATCTTCTATAGACAGCCTTTAAGAGAAACCATCTTTACTCAATGCTCCAGATAATTTATATAAAAATGATGTTTGGGGTTTGATTTAACTAGAAAACCTCACCTTTTCTTCAGCTATTTGACTATATAGACATGACCTTAGATGAACACAGCAGAAATGTGAAGTTTAGGTAAATGAAAACAAATCAATACATAAAATCTAGTGTTTCCAATTCTAGTGATTGTCTAGGTGACTTCACTTTCTCTGTTGATAAGAAAAATAATTATTAGTGATAGATTAATAAAATAACTTTAAAATCATGTATTTGACAGTTTAAGTTTATGCTGTGTAAGTTCAGATTTTACTGCCTTTTTAATAGTTTGTAAATCATGTTGACACTTGTAAGAAAAATGTCCATATTATTTTAAGTCCAAATTTTACTGCTTTATTATTTCTATTATGTATTTTGGAAATGGAAATCTTTTGACCTTAAAATAATCAAGTAATAAAATGAAGTAGTAAAAGAAATTGAAAAGCCATGCATCTGACTATTTCAAACCATTAAGATGAAAGTCAGAAAAAAATTGATGACTTCCATTCATAACCAATTGAAAAAGGAAGCAAATCTCTCTTTTGCCTGAAAGTGTATATCTTGATGAGAATGACTAAAAATGGATAAGCGCTGGTTGGTAAATATAATGAATAGTTACTGATGTACTGATTTTTTAATAGCTTAGCTTAAATGGCATTATTTTGTAAGTTTTATGTAAGAAATTGCTTGGCTATTCACTAAACTTATTTCCCAAAAAGTTCTTAGCTATTTGAGAAGCAGTATGTTACAAATACTGTATCATAAAGGAAAAATAGGAAAAAATAATGTCCTCTACCTTTGAAATCTCAGTAGCATTTTAATGTTAACAATGGTCTGCTTTTTTTTATTTCAATGGTAACATAATACTGAAAAGTCTTGTTTGAAAAAAATTCAAAAAGATAACGAAATATGCCAGAAATTTGTCAAACACATTGTAGAAAGAAAACCACAATAAAAAATGTGAGATCCTTTCACACAACAAATTCCTTAGCATTTGATCAGAAAGGTTTGTTATTGGCAGTCACATAATATTTCAATATAATTACCATGTTGTCTGCTAATCATTACTCACTATTTAAAATTGCTAAGGAAAAACCTATGCTTTTTCCTGTGAAAATATTCAGTTAAGGAGTTGCAAAGTATAACATTTTTATTTTTAATATTACCTATTACATATTAAATCAAATGAAATCGAATACTAATTCTGAGATGCAACTGCTTGAAATATAAAAATACTACATCTAAATCTATTTCTGCTCTGTAATTATTCTTCAACCCAGTTCCCTGTACAAATCCAATCTGTGTTCAAGCTTATTTAAAGATGTCAATCTTATCAGAATTTAAATATGACGCAGCATAATAAAACATATCTGGTCACTCAAGCTTTCTACTAGCAAACATGACTTTAAGCAGACCCCAAAGGCAAACCCTGTCATAGGGTGGATTCTCTATGCCTATCCTTTTCGAAATTCATCTCACTAGAGTGACCAAGCCCCCAAAGAAATGCCACATCCCTGAAATATTGCTTAGCCCTTGTGTTGAACTATAGGGCATTTTGATAACTTTTCAGAGTTATATCCCACATATCCCCGTACTGGTTTCCATTATCACATATATTACAGGCTATTCTTTGAAAATTATGTTTACAAGGGAAAATATAAAGTTCTTATGGATTGAGAACACCGAATTCCTAAGCTCAATGTATTTTTAAATTCTATGTATTTATGGTCAAAGGCCTTCAGTTAAAGAATAAAAATCTCAAGTGAGATAAAGCATCAAAATATATATTATGGTTCTATTTAGGTTTTAGCTTAGAAAACCAAGGACATCGTCACTTAGGGAGAATGTCTGCCTCTCAACAAATCAAAGTGTGTTTGCTCTGACTAGTTTCTTAACTGAAATGAAAAGGTAATTTGGATCATTTATTGAACATACCAAACCCACTGGTAAATTCAGCCAATCAGCTACAAGGAGTAAAACAGGCAATTAATGTAATTTGTATTAATCATAACCACTGCAATTATGTAAATGTAGCTTGAAACGTTATGTGTTAATTTAGTATGCTACTGTTGCTTTTAGAGAACCTATGAATTTCTAAACTCAAATGCACCTCCAGAATTCCTGAAAGGTGTTGACGCTGTCATCAGCTATGTTCCCAGGATGACTTGTGTATTAGAGGCTAAAAGCTACATGTTGCCACATCTCACAAATAAATCTGTGGTTTGACTCCAGCCTATTCTAGTTAAGCACAATTAAATAAGCAAGAATCATTTATCCCTTATATTACATTAAGAGTTGGAATGGAGGCTATTCATTTATATCTAGGGGTGGGAGAATAAAGGAAGCACTGATTTAGCTTTTAGAATATTTAGCCCTGAAATCTATTTTTGTACATGAGTCCTTTGAGATGCCTTCTGGATAAGGGCTCAGATTATTACACCAAAATGCATTAGTCTATGGCAAAAAAAAAAAAAAAGAGTTTGATTATGTGAATGAAACTAAACAGAAAATCCTGGGGTCCAGAGGAATGCCTTAAAACTAGAATAAGAAAATTGTGTGTCTCACATACTATGAAAGTACAACTTCAGGGACATCTATCTCTGGTTTTGGTTTTGCAATTTTAAGTTTTAGTCAAAACTTATTGCTTAGTCATGTCTTTTTTTCTCTTTCTATTCCAGAGATATATCTCATGTGATGTAACGACATGAAGACTGTTAAAGCAGCTGCTCTAAAAAGCAATAGCTTCAGCTCTCTCAAGTCTTCCCTGTGGAGCCATATTCAGGCACATGAGCCAAATGCACATCATGTGTCTTCTTCCTCTTGTACAAACTGAAAAGCAAAAACACCAGGGGACAGAGAAGACTGTAAAACTAACATTATACTTGTCAAGTCAACTTAATTATTTCACCACAAATTATTGAATTTTATGTCATGGACTCATCCAAAATTACATATTTTTATAAAGTAAGCACCTTTGATAACAGATATTGTTATTTAACTCATGCCTTATCTTCAATTTAGACACTGAAGTTATTTAATGTCCCACATTTTAGACAATAAATGGTGTCCTCCATGTAAATAAAAAGGATCAGAAATAGAACCTGCCTGCTCTTCCAATCAGAGGCAACTCAACTGTGAAGCCATTTAGGAAACCACAAGGGAATTCACGAATGAAGTTTCAAATGTTACAGTCAATTTCAGTTTTACCTAACAGAAGCAAGGATAAAATTTAAGTTTCCCAAGGTTTGATTAAATGAGTATTTTGCTTCCTTCTACTGGAATTCCACATAACAGGAACTATAAGTGTGCCACTCAAGCAACAGCATTATGAAATGAAGAAATAACTTTTGCTTGAAGTCTAACTCTAGAACTATCTTTGTTTCAAATGGATGACATTAGAGAAAAACAGCCTCAGACCAAATAAATTGTATATCTAGTCATATTCACCAAGGCTAGGCATTTCAGTTCAGAATTCTGTCGTTTTATTTCACTCACCAAATTCTATTCCCTAGTACCATATGCATAAATGACTGAATCTATTCCATAGTACCATGTGCATAAATGATGGTAAATGGCTTGGAAAAAAAAAGTAGAAACATTCATATTCTTTCACCCAGTGATGCTGTTCCTGAGAAAATGTCCAAAGAAACTAATAAACAAAAGCATCAAAATATACATATGTATAAACATGCTCGATACATTACTATTCTAAGAGAAAAACAGTTCTACATGTTTGCTAAATCATATTATATTCATTACGTGGCATATTAAATAGCTGTTAAAATTATGGAAAGGTATATATTGTTATGTGAAATAAGCCAAAGACAATCTTTGAAGTTGCTGTATTGGTTTGCTCACTTCTCAGTGCTATTTGTTCTCTCTCACCCTTTTTGTGAAATGCTAATACTTTGATCACCAATAATCTCTTAATTGTTCAATTCTGTGCCACTCTCAACTTAGTTTGGGTGGCTTCAACAAAAGACAAAATAAACATCACCATTTCTGCCACCACTTTCTATTCCCTCACTTCCTACCATTCCCTTCCCTATCTCTCACCCACGTTTCCCTATCCCTCACCCCAAAGTCACATCTTACTCTGCTCCTTTTCTTGTATTCTTGAGTCAGAAATTTGAGGATCTTCTCTTTCCTCCTAAAATTATCTCCTAAATATCTGTTTAAATCCTGAGTTTCTGTCTATTTCCTGCACCAGGTTGTCTTAGTTTAGACCCTCATAATCTCTTCCTTAAACTACTGCAATTGCCGCCCTCCTCATCTCTCTGCTTCCAGTTCCTCCCCAGCCTGATTCATCCTCCACCTTCCCACTATGTGCTTTTCAAATATCTATTTCTGATCATGTCACTTTCTCTTAAAATCATTGACTCCTTCAAACTAAGAGATGCTCAAATAGTTTGTACAGCATGCAAGAACTTTCTCACACCCCTTTTTTTCTCAACAGCCTCATTTCTCACTGTTTTGCACCATACCCTGTACTCTTTCTCACACGGAACTACTTGCATCCCCCAGATTCCAAGACCTATCAGAAGTGCTGTCTGGTCTGTTTTTCACCTCATTTGCCCCATTGACTCTCCTGTGTTTCTTTTTATAAATTTGAAAGTACTCTTTACATTTTTCTAAGTTAATGGTTTATGTGTGCATCTTTTTCACCATCTATAACCTGTGGTCAGCATATTTGTTTTGTAATACCAACTATATTATAGCACCTGGTACTGAGTAGAAACTTAAAACAATATTTCTTGAATGAATGAACAAGTAAATAAATAAATAACCTGCAACTATGCAAAATATGCATAGACTAAAAGTAAATGTGGGAAATAAAAACAGTTAAGTTCTAATAAGTAAATAAAACGTTTTTCTGCTTTTGGTTAACAAATTAAAATCTGCTTGTGAACAAATTATAATTCAAAAGAAAAAATCTTTCAAATCTGTAGTAAATGCCTACTTTCAATGATCAGTCAATGCTGACTAGCAATAGTCTTATTGCTTATATTACTGGTAACTTTCATTTAGACTAGAGCAAAATTAGTAGATTTTTAAGACAATTTTAGGCCAATAAGATTTCCTGTACAAAGAATGATTTGCCCAAAGTCATGATATATTCAAATCATTTAAGATATTATAATTTGGTGACTTTTTTCTTATTTAAAATGAAAAGGCAATTTCCAAAAGGTTAGTTGAAGTTTCTATCCTAAGTAGCAACCTTTGCAAGCTCATATATGCAGTTCTGTCTATATGCAGAATGTGAAATTGCAAATGGGAATGAAATGCTCATCAATCAAACATCAAATACTAACAGAATCCAGGAAATACTTTGCATTTCCAATTATTCTATATCACTTTACATATCCCAAGATTACTGGCACATAAAACACGCTGTGAGAGAGAATAAAATATTACACTTTCTTAGATTTTACATATATTTTATATATATATATATATATATATATATATATATATATATCTGTACATATATCTCTATATATAGCTAGCGATATATAGAGAGAATAGAATGAATGTGTTGTCAGAGATACTCTCTTTTTATTTTTTATATTTGAGAAGGAGTCTCACTCTGTTGCCCAGGCTGGAGTGCTATGGTGTGATCTTGACTCACTGCAACCTCCATCTCCCAAATTCAAGCAATTCTCCTGCCTCAACCTCTTGAGTAGCTGGGACTACAAGTGCCTGCCACCAGGCCCAGCTAATTTTTGTATTTTAGTAGCGACAGGGTTCCACCATGCTAGCAGGCTGGCCTCGAACTCCTGACCTCAAGAAAACCACCCACCTTGGCCTCCCAAAATGCTGGCATTACAGGCATGAGCCACCACACCCAGTCACAGATACTCTCTTTATAATCTGCCATGATTTGTCATGTATCTCAATGGATACTACTTTACATAAAAATCAACTTTGCCTTTGACTTTATCATTAGCTAAAGTTACAGTGGGGAAAAAAACAGAGATAACAAACCTTTTATTATTATTGATCTATAAAATAATACAGGAGCAGGAGCCAAAATATGTTTTAGTCATTACTTAAACTATATGATAGCAGTATTTTCCCACTATGCTGGCTGAAATTCTCCCATCATGGCCTAAGAAGCTTAGAACTAAATAAAAAACTGTAGAGATTATCTAGTCTAGTACTTCTCACCTTTTACATGCCCTATAACATTGAAAATAGTAATATTTACACAGAATACTATAGGAGGGGAGTGACTACATGTGAACATAGGTCATTGCTCTTAAAATCTTAGATCTGGCACAATGGCACACACCTGTAATCCCAGCACTTTGGGAGGCCAAGGGGGGCAGATCACTTGAGGTCAGGAGTTTGAGACCAGTCTGGCCAATGTGGTGAAACCCTGTCTCTACTAAAAATACAAAAATTAGCTGGGCATGGTGGCGGGGTGCCTGTAATCCCAGCTACGCAGGGAGGCTGAGGCAGGAGAATCACTTGAACCCAGGAGGTGGAGGTTGCAGTGAGCTGAGATCACGCCACTACACTCCAGCCTAGGTGACAGAGAGTGACTCCATCTCAAAAAAAAAAAAAAAAAAAAAAAAGAAAAAGAAAAGAAAGAAAGAAAAAGAAAAAAATGAAAACCTTAGGTATCAAAATTTCAGAGTTTATAAAAAGATGCCATATAAACTCTTTAATGAAATTTCAACTATTATAAATGTTTAAGTAGTTATATAAAAAAACAGACTTCAATTTGAGGAAATTCTGCCCCAGATACTTTACAGAAATTATAAAATCACAAGTGCCATCCTATTGCATCTGGCCTATGGGCCCTGGGATCGGAGAATTTGTGTGGATATGCTTTCAAATCAACTGAAACATTTTCTTGAGCAAACCTATCCTTGCTCTTCCCTTCTTTCCTCATCCTGCTGCCGCCAAAGCTCTGGGCTCAGAACCCAGACTCTCCTTCCTCTCATCCCCTTCTCTAGGTCCTCCTGTGCTCAGGAAGCTGTGGTCTGCAGCTGCTGTCCTGGACACAGGACAACCTGGTTAGGACTTCAGCCCCTATCTGGACTATCATTCCACTTTGGTGTGTTTACTGCAACTTTGTGTGTCCTCTTTTTTTTTCAACTAGTCTCTGGCAGGCAGCATGGATGGTAACTTCTCTGTCCCTCCTTGTCTTTAACTCAAATGATGGTCTTCTCTTTGGTGGGTTTTTTTCTTTCTGTTTTGTTTTTTTTTTTTTTTTTTTTTTTTTTCCTGTTTTTCTCAGCTGTGCTGTTGGTGGGAGTGCTTCATCACTGGAGCCTTTAGATGAATGAGGTGAGGGAGTCTGGGCTCCACAACCCTTCTCCCAGAGCTCTCGTGGCATCATCCAAGTCCTCTGGGTCAGGCCAGGAAGTGAGGCAGGAAGCCGGTAATTTTATCCTTGATCAACTCAAATAATTCTTCTCTTGATCTTGACTCCATTAAAATTGTTAACCACCCAAAATTGTAGTCCTCTGGTCTTTGTAGCAGGTAAAGCAGAATCTTTTAGACACATTCCTGTCTTCCTGTCCTGTGCAAGATTAATGTTAACATATTTCCCCTTACTGAGAGGCTACACAGATGACATCATTTCAGTCAGTTCATAACAAACCCCTCCCAGGAAGATCCAGGACCTGTCCTTGTACACAGAGGACAGGACGCTTTGGGAGTCACTGCAATATTAGCCTGCCTTTTATTCAGTTTCAGGGCCGGTTTCACATTGATTAACAGGTTCATCTCTGTGGGATGGAGAGCCACACAGTGGCGCCTGGGTGGCTGCACCATACCCACCTCTAGAGGACAGACAAGGGAGGTTACGACTTCCAGTGGAGGCCCTCAGGGCACATGCGCCCCTCCTCACATGCCTTCCCCATCCTCCTCACATACCTTCCCTGTTCTCCTCACATGCCTTCCCCATCCTCCTCACATGCCTTCCTCTGCTATGTAATGTTCAACTTTTCATGGTAATCCAGTCACCACACAGAAGTGTGTTACTACTGCTCACTAGTTTGGAAGTTCTAAACTAATCCTGTTTCAAAATAGAATGGCCATGCTGGAACAAAGACTTCTGTTCTGAAATGGTTCCTGATCATGGAAGTTGTGACTCTACTATTTCACTTTTTTTCCAGGTAATAAATCCTTTCGAGAGCCTACAATGTGTTATGTTCACTTGGGCCAAATTATGAAAGATAAATATTTGATGTGTTATAAAGCAGAAACTTAGACTAAGCTTTGCTTTAAGTGTATCTATTATATTAGTTAGGGATGTACAGAAAAACAGAACCAACAAGATCCATTTATTATAAGAAATTGGCCCAGATTATGAAAGTTGCCAAGTCCCAAGATCTGCAGTCAGATAAGTAAAGATCCAGGAGATTCAATGTTAAGTTCCAGTGTGAATCCACAGGCCTGAGAACCAGGAAAGCCAATATTACATGTTACAGGCTCTAAATCCAAGAGGAGCCAGTGTTTCACTTCAAGTCTGAAGAATAGAAAGGATCAATATCCCAGCTCAAAACAGTCAGACATAAGGAGTTCCCTCTTACTCCTTGGAAGATCAGACTTTGTTCTATTTAGGCTTTCTGTTGATTGGGTTGGAGCCACCAACATTGTGTAAAGCAATCTGCTGTACTCAGTCCAGCAATTCAAATGTCAGTCTCATCCAAAATCACCCTCACAGACACACCAAAAATAATGTTTGACCTAATATCTACATACCCTGTGGCCTAGTCAAGTTGACACATAAAATGAATCATTATCCCTATTATGTTTCTAGATTGAAAGAGCCCTCAACAGTAATAATTCTGTTCCGTATCATACCTACTTGAATGATATAGCAGGTGATCCTTTGCTGTTAAAGATAGCAGTTCTCTGGGTGAATATAGTACACATTTGTGTGCACAGCTTCAAATGGCACTAAGAAACCAATAGCCACTATGAGTGGCTGCAATGCCATTTTGGAGAGTCTTAGTTTGATTTGATATCTCAAACTAAGCCACCCAGTTTCTTGTAAAACTATTGCTACTTCTGCTACTTCTATAACACAAGTTTGTAAAAACTGTGATTGTTCTCCAAAAGGTGTGTTTCACTTGGTATTTCAAGTCATGCGGTGGCAATCCCACTTGAAAGCTCCATAAAACAGTCACTTAGGTCTATTGCTCATACTCAGTCAATTCACTGATCCAACCTATTGAACTTGAAACTCACTAAATAATTACAGAGTTGTCATCCTGCCTTTATTTCATTCATATCACTATTGTTAGCACACATAAAAAGACTCAAAAACAGCACACAATAGGGCAGCTGAATATGTCTTAGAAGTCCCTTCCATGTCCATAGGACAGAAAATATACCTCCACCATTGCTCAATTTGACCCACAATTAAATATCATCTTAAAAGCAAGATACATGTATTTACCAGAAAATACAGCAGACTTCTTGGTTTATTTTACTTATGAAAATAGATTAATGTTGCATATGATTCAGTGACAAGTTATCATAGATATAGGTGGTAAAATATAATACTGTGTATTGAAGAAGGATTTGCTTATACTCCAGTATAAGTAAAAATACTTAGTCCAGGATCTTAAATATGTTACGCCAAGCCTTTTCCCTAGTAAATATTTAAGTCATTCTATACTTTTGTCACCATATGGTAATCAGGAGGTAGAAGTCAACAACTTTAAGTTATAAATATAAAAGGCGTTTAGATGGAGGAACAGACAAGGAAAAATATCATCTCTGGCATTGGTATTACTTGTATAACTGTCAACAAGACAAGTTACAAATGTTTTATAGAGAGTGGGAGGAAAAGGCTTTACAAAAGGGTAAATAAATAGGAATATGTTGCTATCCATATAGATTCCCTCTTTTTCTAAAATGTCTACTTCACCAAAAAAGCCACATTAGGCACAGATGGCCAGTGCCTAGGATCCACAATACTTTTAGAGGTTCATGAAAATGTCTTAAGTTCTTTTACATGAAAAAAATCTTTCCTGTTAAAGAAAATGTTTTACTATATAATAACATCTTAATTATTAATGTAATCATAAAACATAATTTTTAGGTTTTTGTGAGTGTGGGTATGGGGTTGGGATCTATGAAGACAAAAGGCCTGAGGGCTCATAAAAGTCATAATATGATCCGGTTTCTAGATTCATGTTTGTCTTACATGGCCCTATTTCTCTGGCCACAGCTGGCTGGAATAGGGACAGATCTTGACCTAAGTCAAGCCTGTCAGGTCCTGTCTCTTGGGAGTTTAGAACTGAGTTTTAAGCTTGTTTGTAAGTGCTAGATAGTTTGTGAGGACCCATCCTTTTGAAGTAGTCATGAGTAAAACACTGAAGGTTGTGTATTGGTCCATTCTCACATTGCTATAAAGAACTACCTGAGACTGTAGTTCTTTATAGCAAGTTCTTTATAAAAAATAGTAACCTCTCAGATGGAACTCCCTGTCTGTCAGGCACTTTACATGTAGTACTTTATAGCAAGTTCTTTATTTAAAAGAAAAGAGGTTTAATTGACTCACAGTTTCAAATGTTGTATAGAAAGCATGGCTGGGGAGGCCTTAGGAAATTTACAATCATAGCAGAAGGTGAAGGGGAAGCAAGCACACCTTCACATGGCAAAAAGAGAGAGAAATAAGGGGCAAGTATTGCACACCATTAAACGACAAGATCTCGTGAGCACTCACTATCACAAGAAAAGCAAGGGAGAAATCTGTCCCCAGGATCCAATCACCTCCCACCAGGTCACTCCTCCAACACTGCGGATTACAATTCAACATGAGATTTGGATGGGGACATATCAAACCATCTGCAAGAGAAAGAGAAGAATGAGAGAGCCTGTTCGACAGGGAGAGAATGAGAGAGACTTGAGGTTGTGTCCTGAGAACCTGCTGTTCTCCAATTTCTGTATACTAAAGTTTGGTTACTCAAATTTTAAAAATCTATGAGGTGTCCCAGTATTCTTCCATTCAGTCAGAAGTTTTGGCTAAGCTGTTTGAAATTATTTTCTGCTAATTTTCATCCAAGAACACTGTATTCATTTGCTACGGTTGCCACAATAAAGTACCATAAACTGGATGGCTTAAAGAACAGAAATGTGTTGTCTTCCAGTTTCTGGAGGCTGGAAGTCTAAAATAACGTCAGCAAGGTTGGTTCCTTCTGAGAGCTGTGAAGGAAAAATCTGCTCTAGGCCACTGTCTTTGACTTATAGATGGCTTTCTTCTACCTACGTCTCTTCACATAGCCTTCCTTCTACACCTGCCTGTGACCAAATTTCCTAGATTTGTAAGGACACCAGTCAGTGGATTAGGGCCCACCCACAGGACCTCACTTTAGCATAATTATCTCTGTAAAGCCCCTAGCTCCAAATGAGGTCATAATCTAAAGCAACAGAGGACAGGACTTCGACATAGAAATTAGGTAGAAAGTGTGGACCCGATCCAACCAATAACAAATACTAACTAAAACAGGAACACAAACATAGACTAAATTATAGCATGCCTATTTATTACTGTCATTAATACTTTTTGATATATTTTTCTCATGTATTGAATTTTAATTTTCAAAGGCATTTTCTATATTTCCTCTTCTTTCTCCCAAATCTTAATAAATTACTTAAGATCTTCGGTTTCCAAAATATGACACAATATCCCATAATGGCAAAGAATGTGGATTCTAGCATGAGACTGCCTGAGTTCAAAGCCAGCCTTTGTCATTATAACATTTATAGGCAAGTTACTTAATCTCTTTATATGTCAATTTCCACAACTGTAAAATAAAAATAAAAACAGTATTTATCTCTTAGGGTGTTATGAAGATTAAATAAATTGCTATATGTAAAGTGCATAACAGACAGCAAATTCCATCTGAGGGGTTACTATTATTATTACAGAGCCCAAGCCTTTACTTGTGCACTGGTCTTTCTTTATGAAGTTTGCCTTTTAAGACAATCACAAGGCAAATCTCAACTGCTGACTGCCTTCCTGGGTAGGGCCTAGGAGCACAGACTTATCTTAAGGCCGGGTTGCCTGCGTTTGGATATGCCACTTAGTTCCTCAGGACTTGCTTCAATTTCCTCACCTGTCAAATGGAGATAATAATGGTAACTACCATAAGGAGTTTGTTGTCATAATTAAATGAGTTAATTTATGTAAAGTACTCAGTACATACTGTGTATATGCTTAATGTTATTATCATTATTGCCAATAGATGAATTGGCCAGGTGGCAATCTCTGACACTGACCAGAGAGCCCAATGACACAGCACTGAATCTGATGAAGTTCATGGCTGGATTACTGTTCTACCCTACAGAGTCTTGGGAATTTGCAAATACTCTCTACCTCATTGAAATTCATAGTCAGGGTGAAAGCACTAATTTTGACTTGCTTTGGTCTCATATAAACACCATGTTCTTTATTTTTGATTCTTTCAAGTATAATTTTTTAATATTGTAAGAACAATACTTGAGAAATATGAATCTTAAATTTGTCATTTCAATTGGAAGCTAAGAGAGATATAGTCTCTATATAAAATATCCATAACCACATGCCATGCAATTAATTATTTCTGCAAAACTGTTCCAAAAGAGTATTTTAGCCTTGCTCTACAGGGAGGGAAATGATATGCAAAGATTCATTTATATTTATACAGTGTATAAAAATATTTGACATTTGTTGGCCTCTCTTTGGGGAAGGGAATCTAATTCTCTTATAGTAAAGAAGAAAACATTTCCCTCAGCTAGAGAAATTAATAGAATTCATAGCTATTTAATAAGTTTAATAACCACTTTCTTTAAAGTGTCTATATATGTGGTATACAGAAGACAACAATTATCTAGAAAATATGCAAAAAAGCTTCTATTTTATTTACATTCTAGAACCAAGCAAATTGATAACACAATATGTGTTGCCTATATTTTAGAACAAGAAGGAAATTTAGTTACACCTCTGATGAAGGACCAACTTGGAATTATATCATTGTAAAACTGGGGAAATCCAATACATAGAAGTAAGAGCATTCCCCATAGTGATACTAATTACTACACAGTATCCATAACCTTTAGAGCACTCAGCTTAATTCAAACAAAATCGCAGATGGTGTTTCAGGAAAACAAGCATTTATATTGCTTTGGTTTTTCTTTTCATTTGCGACTATTAGAGAAAATTATGTTGGGAGTTCACTGGGACCTAATTATATTTGGTCTTCTATTCTTAATTCTGTCTATTTCATTCCAAATAAATAGCATAATTATATTAATTTTAACCCAAAATAAGATAGTACATGGATTAAATATCACATTAGAAAACTTATTCTAAATATCGGGGCAAACATACCATCTGATAAGGTAAACGAATAAGCTTTTCAAATGTGTATTTTATTTCAGATCACTGTTTGTTTTTTTCATGCTTTAAGTCCGCATTTTTAAGGTAACCACTTTGGGAGAATTCAGACAACAGCAGATGAAAATACTGGCTAGAAGTGAAACGAGTGGAATTTTCCTATGTCAATTTGTATATATATATCCCTTCCTGTAAATAAATACACAAACAAAGCCTGGTTAAATCTAAAACAATAATTGAAAGAATTGTAGACAGACACACATATAGACAATCTCTCAAGAGGGTGATATTAGGATTTATATCCATCTTATTAAATGTAAAAAATACATTTCTCTTGCGTATGATAGCTTCACCTGCTGAATTTTGAAAAGACTGCTGACTCAGCTTTGCAGCTTTCAGTCTCATCTCCAAATGATCAAATAGTTTTCAACAGAAGACAGCTAAGTGGCTGTTGTCCTCTGGAATGGTACCAAGCAGTCTCACTGCTGATCTAAATATCAGATCAACAAGAACCGTCACAATTCAGATGTGCGTATGTACTTTACACCTGTTCTATGGCCTCTGTGTTTTCACTTCTACATGAATATTCTACAAATATTCACTTACTCCAACCAGAAGAATTGGACATCACCAGTTACTGGATTAAACAGACCAATCCCTGAATTTTGGAAAAAGACTAAAGTAAAATTTTACTTTATACTACATGGAACCCAAAATACAGTAGACCTACAAATGTAGAATGACCTACCTTGTGTATTTGTTGCATTAGCTACTACTGCCTAACTTAACTATTCAGATAGTTTCCTCATCCTCCAATAAAATTGCTGGATTTATTTTAATCATAAATACCCTTGAGTAGAAACTGTGTAAACTACTTGCTCTGATTTTTACAGTATAGTCAGCATTAGAAGACATCTTCTAATTCAATTTACTGCATTATAATCTTTTTGTTTGTTTCTTTGTTTGAAACAAGGTCTTGCTCTGTCTCCCAGACTGGCAGGCAGTGGAGTGATCTCAGCTCGGTACAACCTCCACCATCTAGGCTCAAGCAGTTCTCCCACCTCAGCATCCCAAGTAGCTGAGACTACAGGCATCTGTCACCATGCTCAGCCAATTTTTAAAATTGTTGTAGAGATGAGGTTTCACTATATTGCCGAGGCTGCTCTCAGACTCATGGACTCAAGCAATCCTCCTACCTCAGCCTCCCAAAGTGCTGGGATTACAGGTGTGAGCCACCGTGCCCAGCCTATGATCATTTTTTTAAATTGATCAATGATACTTGTTCTTTAAAGGCCAACCCCTGTTCAGATTCTTCCCTGCTTTGTTGGTCTATGAGTCTCTGCTGAAAATAACTGACAATCATGTATCTTTTGGTCTGACCATCAAGACTATGTTATACATGAGTTGTCTTTCTTGGTCATTTTGGCAGAGCCAAATCATTCCTTTGTTAAATAGTTCTTATGATTTTTCACACAGTGTTACAAGGAAATTTCAGTGCCTAGAATAAGGACTAACACAACTATAACAAGATCTTACCTTAGCTGGGGTGTGACTAACCCTCCTGAATATTATGCTTGGAATCTCACAAATAAACTAGAAATAGTTCATTCCTCACACCAGAATATATAGGGCCAGAATTTGGCTGATGTACTAGACTGAAGAAGAAATTTTCACTAAACCATGAACTCTACTTGGCAATGGAAATGATATTTTTTTCAGAATAAATCACATCCTGAAAGCCATTGGTCCACACACTCCACATCAGTGTAAATCCTTGCAGAGTCTGGAGATTTATGTTTTCATTTTAGCCTTTCTTTCAATTATTGGAGAGCTTTAATTTCTTTTCCCTATTTTGGATTCCCTCATTTTTTTTCCCTCCTTCCAATTCTCTGCATACATTACACACCTGTATTTGTCTTTGATAATGGAAAAAAAGACTCATCACTTTCAATGCTCACTCAACATATCTTCATTATATTGGGAATATCTTCACCAAAATATATTAAAATGTCACTAGAGAAAAATGAGTGCATATAGAATGTATGAATATTGCTGGGCTAAATGCGTATCTCTATCTCATTAGTCAGTATACAGCCGCCTGGCTGAATGCTTACATTTCAAGTCCAGCCAGGAAAACAACAACAACAACAACAAATGGATTTGAGACATCCAAATGAAAAGAAATGACCCTTTTTCGGATTGTGTTAACATTCTGCTAGGTATTTATTCATTTATGTCTTTTCCTTAGTCTTTTGCAGCACAATCGAGCACATCCCATTTGTTCCCTCACTCCACCCATATTTATTGTACACCTATATTCCAGCAACTATTGTAGGCACTGGAAAGAGATGAATAATACCAGTAAATTTCCTGCTTTCATAACATTTGCATTCTAGTGAAATATCAGAGACAAACAAATAAATACACAGTATGTCAAATGAGTAGTAATATCTAAGGAGAAAATAGCAACAGGGAGGGTAAGAACGAAACTGTGCTCTGGGGCAGTGAGGATTCTATTTTATCTGGGTGTTATCTGAGTGGGAACTTCAAAAAACTTAAATGAAGAAGTAAGTCACATAAGTATCTGGGAAAGTAGTGTCCTTGACAAAAAACTGAAAGTACAAAAAAAGCCTTCATTAGTATGATCTGATTGGGACTGGCTTGAGAGGAGCCAAGTTCATTCCACTTTCAAGTAAAGAATAAGTCAGAATTATGTATCCTTTAAACCATTGTATACTATTAGAAACTCTGCAAAAGGCCTCTGAAGATATTTTTCACTTAACTCTTACTCATAGTTATTTATACTTTTCAAAACTCTTACAACTTTACATTGCATAATTGATAATTCTAAACTAAACTATAGTCCTTTAACGTTGCTTTACATTTTTTAAAAATCAATGGTGGGTGCATTAGTGAGTATCCGCCATTAGTGAGTACATTTTATTATACTTCATAGTTGTTTGGTTACTTCCTAAGGAAATTGTTGGCATGTTTTCACACTATAGGAGATAAGGAGCACAAGGAATAAGACCAGATGTCCTCCCTCTTATTTAAGAGCTTCGATTTCAAGTGACACTTGTACTCTTTAAGTATAGACTGCTGCTTTTCGTAGCAGTGTGAATGTTTGCTACACCAAGATGCTGTGATCATTGAAAATGAATGCAAATCCCTATCCTCACAGGCAGTCTCTAAAGGCAGTCTGATAAATGAATTTAGATGTTTGAACATAAACTGAAAGCAAGAGGAAAAGAGCACTTACCAAATGGAGTAGAATACCAAATGAATAGAGTGCAAGCTATTTTGTTCTGTGAGAGAAACAGTATGACTCCCTTCTTTTGGGAAGTCTATTTCTTTTCTTTAGGTCTGATCCCATTAAATGATTCAATTTATGTTTAGCACTTAGACAATAAACATGATATCCCTTTCCTCTATGACTGTAAGATCAGCAGGAAGGTGAGAGAAAAAAACAAGCAAAGATTTCCAGAGGTTCACAGATACCAGAATTGAAGTGGATAGAGATTATAAATGAGAAACAACATTTTTGTCACTGAATTTAACCTGCCTTTAAAACTGATAAAATTGCAGATTTAACATTGATTTTTCTCTAAAAATAAATAACTTATTTTGAGGAACAGCAGATGAATTTACACCTACAGAAAAAATTTAGGATGCTGGTTCCCTAAAGTTTTGCCCAAGACTAAGAAATATTGATCAAGAGCAACAGGAAAATTCCCAATCAAAATAATGTGAGCAGTTTGAAATTTTATTCTCATATTTTGCCTTTATTCTCAGTATCTCCAAAAAGAAGCTTAGTAGTCACTTTGACATTTATTGTCTCAATATACACATGTATAGAATAGTGAAGGGAAAAGCATTAAATAATTTTTAATGACTGACAGTAAGAGGATTTAGATAAAACTTCCAACAGCTAAGTGGATTATTGAAGGAATTAAATGGATAATTCATGCAAAAAATTCACTGATGTGCTTGAGGTAAAATTTTGTTTATTACATTTTATGCCCATATATTTTAGATAATCACCTTGATTTCTTCTTTACTCTTCATGGAGAGATACAGGCTGAGTAATTTGTGTAACATATATTACCTATATGCAGCTTTTGGTACCATCATATATTTAATCAACATTTATGCTTGGTTGACTTTTCTTAATTAAAAAAGGAAGATTAACTTAGCCATTAATTTATGACCTAAAAGTATAAGCTTCCACCTTGCCAAACTACTATCTAGCGCTTGTAAATGACTGTGTGATTCTACTTGACTGATTTTTAGTGACAGCATGGCATAGTGACCTTAAAAGGGATAACATGGTACTAATGTACAATAATGATATATCAAATGTTGGCTGGAAAAAAAAGGTAGCATACATTAGTGCATCCCTGCTATGATTAAAACTATGTTACAAGTAAGACAAGGATCGAATGGACACTAGAGGAAATATAAGCAGGTTAGTTTGTTGCCATCATTGGGAAGTTGGATTCAACTAGATTTAGGTTCAGCTGAAATGTACGAGATGCCCACTATGCACCAAGCAGTCTGCTGAGCTCTTCTGTCTTTTTTAACTCATTATATCTTATCAGTCCTACAAGAGGATTATTATTATTCTCATTTTACCAAGAAATTAAAAAGAAATACCTTCAAAGAAGAGACTCACGATTACACGGCTTCATGAGAAACTGAAATGTAAGCCAGGGTTTCTGATTACTTTCACAAATTCCCTACAGCAGGTAATGCATTAAAAATAACATTATAAATAGTTATATTTATTATAACTAAAACACCTAATTAGTTCAACTACTCTATGGCTTACCTAATACATAATCTATGCAATATTTGATACATAAAGTATTATTGTCATTAGTTATGAGATTTTCAGGAAATGTGTCTTACATTATGTAGAACAGCAAACCTGGAAGTGAAAATAGGTAACAGCTGTAATGGGATTGTGGTGGAGAGATCCAGGATATACACCTGTGAAGCCTTTTTCTTAATTCTCCTTATCTACCTAGAAGTAGAAACTTTCAGAAGAATTCAACTATCGTGAATATTCCCTCTGAAGTAGTTTGATACTATGAAGAAGGTGGAAAAAAAGATGGCTCACACCTGCATAAACAATATCACAATTTCTCCCACTCGTTTCCGTAAGAATCCATATGTCTTTTCTAAAGAAACATGGATGCTCTTCTCATCAAAGTCTTTTCTCCCTCTTTCTCTTCTTCTTTTTAATCTACTAAATTGTTTTGATTTCTAGATAGCTGGAGAGAAAAGAGAAAGGGATTCCTTACATCCAGAAAATGGAATACTAAAAAGCTAGCAATATTTTGAGCAAGTGTCATAAACAAAATCATAATCATTTTTCTTCAGTTCATTCAATTTCATGTAATTCTTGTTTTGCTTGATCTTGGGTTAGTGGTTTTATGAGTCTATCAGCATCTCCATTATTTCTGAATTCCGTTTTTCTTTTCCCCTTAGGTCAGTGGTATAATCTTCAATTATATACTGTATAGGCTGGGATAATTTGATGATGCTTTGGACGATTTCGAGAAGGTATTAGACTTAAATTCTGGATTTCAAGATGCTAATTTGAGCTTAAAGCAGACTATTCTAGACAAAGAAGAAAAACAGAAGAAATGTTGAAAAAAATTCAGATTTTTAACTTAATTCCTTACATCTGCATCTAGTTATCAGTAATTTAAAGTAGATATTGAGCTACTTTAATTTATATTCAAGAAATTAATACATTAGCACTGAAAGTTAAATAATGTGTTTAAAGTAGCTAATTTCAGGATAAATGCATTTTTTAATGAAGTGTAAATACCAATGCATATATGTATATTATTAAATACTACAGTAAAAAAAAACTTATTTAAGTGATGTCACCATAAGCGTGTACATCATAATATCTGTCACAGTCCTTTCTAAGGTTCTCTGAGGCAGTCTCTTTTGTTAAAGGTAAAACACTTTATGGCCTGCACCTGACTATTTTTAAAAATTGTATCTTTACTTCTAAGAAAGAAGATTTCTAACTAAGGTAGAAATCAAAACAGGATTAAATGGACTTGCATTTCCGCAGGGTTAGGGAGGCCTCAGAATCATGGCAGGAGGTGAAAGTGGTTGCAGCGAGAGAAAATGAGGAAGAAGCCAAAGCAGAAACCCCAGATAAACCAGCAGATCTTATGACACTCACTATCACAAGAATAGCATGGGAAAGACTGGCCCCCATGATGCAATTACCTCCTCCTGGGTCCCTCCCAAAACACATGGGAATTCTGAGAGACACAGTTCAAACTGAGATTTGGGTGGGGACTACACCATATCAGGCCCTGAATATCAGCCTCCAAATCAGCCTACTTCTGATTATTTAGAGGAGGGCCTAGAAAAGGGTCTGGCCATTTGTTACGTTGGTGAAGAGAATTTTGGGCCATCTGGCTTGTGGCACAACTACAGAATAACTGTTGGTGGAAGGGTTTATGGTCTGTGTGGGTTTCAATTTCTGTTGTAAATGTGATTTCTGCTGTTTAGTTTTGCCAAGGGATCCTTTTAGGCTCACCATGATACTTTTCTTCTTTTTTTTAATTCGATTTTTCCATAGGCACAAACAAGACATTTGTTTAGGGTGAGCGCTCTCTAAAAATCCTTTTAAATGTAAAGCTTTTTCAGATCAAAGGATCTGTCATCCAGCCATTGAAGACTTAGGATCTCCAAAGGTATATCTGTTCCAAAATGTGACTCAAAAGAAATAAGACTATTTTGGCTTAACAATGGACACAGGAGGCATTCTCAGAAATGGTGCAGCAGATACAGCCCCTATAATGTAAGGTCACTTCTCAAGCCATTTCCATAAACACTTCTTCTCAGTCTCTTTCTCTGATGAAGCTTCTGAAAAGTAGCAGTGGTGGGTAGAATGCCAGCCACAAATGGAATGCCCAGGCTATCCAGATTTTTTTCCAGATAAATACAAATTCTTGGGATCTCAATCTGATGTTTGGCCATCTCTTAGCACAGACCTGGCAACCCGTATTCCCCGCAGGCAGAAAACCAGAGAGGGTGAACTCTCTTACTAAATCCAAAACAAACTTTCAAGACAAAAAACAAGACAAACAGGGAACAATGACTATCCCTGGAGCAAAAGGATCTATATAACAAGAGGACCCAAACTAAGAGTCATAATTCCCAAAAAAACTATTGCCCATAAGTGTTTTCTCCAGCTAATCTAAATGTAAAGAAAAGACAATGATATGGTAGTACTGGGAAGGGAAGACCACGGTCCCTTTAAATGATAGGGAAGGGAAAAGGAAGCGTGGTGTGGTCCCTGGCTAGGTCTCTACCCCCGTGGACCTAGGTGAGACAGACATTCCTGCTTCTGTGCCCAAATGTTGCATTTCCCAAGACCACCCTGGCACGCTACACCCCCATCCTGGGCCTATAAAAACCTGAGACCCTAGTGGGCAGACACACAGGCAGCCGGATGTGGAGAGGAGCACATCAGCGGAAAAAGACGGTGAGGGCAGCACGCTGGCGGTGGACACACGAGCAGACACCGGCAGGCCTTCGCAGGCCGTCACAGGCCATCCACCAGCCAGACGAGGCAGTCGGAGCAGAGCCAGGGCTGCTGAGCCGCCCAGCTCCAGCGGAAGACCACCTCCCTTCTGACTCCATCAGTACAACTCGACACTCGTTCTCCAAGCCCGCCTGTGATCTGATTCTTACGCCTACTGTAAGGTAAGAACTCAGGAAACACCCCTCTGTCCTTGTGACAAGATAGAGGGTCTAATCGAGCTCCTTAACATAAGCCATAGACAAAGAGCACCTGGTAACACGGCCATTGGGGCTTTGTGAGCTATAAACATCCACCCCTAGGCCATGGTGTCAGAGCCCCGCAGCCTGCGGGTAAGTTCCCCTAGAGGTTTGAGCAGTGGGGCACTAAAGAACAAGTCACACCCCCATCACATGCCCTGAGGATGGGGACAAGGGAACTTCTCATGTTTCAACAAAGACAGGTTCTTACTGCTCGCACTCAACTGAACACTGAGCAGAGATTAGCAAGGAAACTTGCCTTTGCTGTCTTGGTCAAGAGATCCTGAGATCTCAGCTACAGCCTGCAGAGTGACTGGGAGTCCCAACTATCCCACCTTCCTTGCTGAAGAGTTGGGGAGGGAAAACTATTCTATTCACTTATGTTCCTGGCCTGGAGGCCTGCAGACTAAACTGAGGAAAGACAGATTAGCAAGAGAAACAAAAAGTAAAGTTTATTTATGTATGCCTATGGGAGCACACAATATAAGTGGCCTCAGTAAATAGCTAACGTTAGGGGCTTATATGCCTAGCAAAGTCACAGAATCAACCTTAGTGTCCATCTAAGTGGATGACTGAATAAAGGAAATATGTTTGTATATACTATGAAATATTATGCAGCCATAAAAAAGAATGAAATCATGTCTATTGCAGCAACATCAATGGAGATGTAGGCCATTATCCTAAGTGAGAAAATCAAATATTGCACATTCTCATTTATCAGTGGGAACTAAACAATGGGTACACATAAACATACAGAAAGAAATAATAGACACTGGGAACTCCAAAAGTGGAGATATTGGGAGAGGTGGTGAGAAATGAAAAATTACCTATTGGGTACAATATTCATTATTCAGGTTATGGTTACACTAGAAACCCAAACCCCACCAATACACAATATATCTATGTAACAGACCTTTACATGGACCTCCTGAATCTATTTTAATTTTTTAAAATTTAGTACACTAAATTTTTGTCAACGAAAATGAAACAATTATCTTTTTCTCTCTGCCTAATCCTGCCAGAATTTGGAAGATACCATTGAGTATTTATTTTCCTGTAAATATAGTTGTTTGCTTAAATTCAATAATAATCTGTTCTCCTTATAATATAGTCTTTGTTTTGGGCTGCTATAATAGAATATCTGGGATTGGGTAATTTATAAAAAGCAAAAATTTACTTCCTCACATTTATTTCCTCACATTCTTGATATTGGTAAGTCCAAGATCAGAGTTCAGCATGGCTGGTGAGGCCTCAGGAAACTTACAATCATGGTGGAAGGCAAAGGGGAAAGAAGGCACTTCCTTCACAAGGCAGAAGGAAGAAGTGCTGAGCAAAGGGGGAAAAGTCCCTTACAAAACCACAGTTAAGGAGAGAACTCACTATCACAAGAACACCATGAAAGAAACCACACTCGTGATTCAATTACCTACACCTGGTCTCTCCCTTGATACTTAGGGATTATGGGAATTATAATTCAAGATGAGATTTGACTGGGGACACAAAGCCTAACCATATCATTCACCCTGACCCCTCCCAAATCTCATGTTCCTTTCACATTTCAGAACCAATTATGCCTTCCCAACAGTCCCCCAAAATCTTAATTCATTCTAGCAATAGCCCAAAAGTCCAGGTCCAAAGTGTCATCTAAGAAAAGGCAAGTCCCTTCCACCTATGAGATGTAAAATCAAAAGCAAGTTAGTTACTTCCTAGATACAGTGGGGGTTGAGGCATTGGGTAAATACACCCATTCCAAATGGGAGAAATTGGCCAAAATGAAAGGGCTACAGGCCCCATGGAAGTCCAAAATCCAGCAAGGCAGTAATTAAATCTTAATGCTCCAAAATGATCTCCTTTGACTCCATGTCTTACATTCAAGTCATACTGATGCAAGAGGTAGGCTCCCATGGTCTTGGGCAGCTCTGGCCCTGTGACTTTACAGGTTACTGCCCCGCTCCCAGCTGCTAGTACAGGCAGGCATTGAGTGTCTACAGCTTTTCCAGGGGCATGGTGCAAGCTGTGGGTGGATCCTCCATTATGGGGTCTGGAGGATGGTGGCCCTCTTCTCATAGCTCCACTAGGCAGTGCTCCACTGGGGACTCTGTGTTGGAGTTTCCATCCTACATTTCCCTCTGCACTGCCCTAGCAGAGATATAATGATGAGTAAGTGATGGTCATTAAACTTGTGAAATTTACAACCTAGTAGAGAAGAAAAGCGAACAAAAAAGGTTACAAAAGTGGTAGATGTATTCAGTACAGCAGAAACATTAGAGAATGAGTGAGTGACTTTTATGGGTAATATGTATATTTAGAAAGGATTCTTGGGTCCACTGATGCTACACTGGACTCTTGAAAGACAGAATGGTGAGGAAGGTAAAGTTTTTTTTCTTTCAACTTTTATTTTAGGCTCAGGGGGTACATGTACAGGTTTGTTACATGGGTATAATGCGTGTCATTGGAGTTTAGGGTACAAATGATTTCATCACCCACGTAGTGAGCATAGTACCAGATAGGTAGCTTTTTTACCCTAACCATCCTCCCACCCTCCCACCCTCAAGTAAGCCCCAGTGTTGTTCCCATCTTTGTATCCATGTGTACTCAATGTTTAGTTTCCACTTGTAACTAAGAACATGGGGTATTTGGTATGCTCTTCCTGCATTAATTTGCTTAGGATATGGCCTCCAGCTTCATCCATGTTGCTGCAAAGTACATGATTTCATTTTCTTTTATGGCTGCATAGTATTCCATTGTATATAGGTACCACATTTTCTTCAGCCAATCCACCATTGATGGGCATCTAGGTTAATTCTATGTCTTTTCTATTGTGAATAGTGCTGGCATGAACATATGAGTGCATGTGTCTTTCTGTTAGAACAAGTTATATTCCTTTGAGTTTATACCCAGAAGTAGGATTGTGAGGTCAATGGTGGATCTGTGTTAAGTTCTTTGAGAAATCTGAAAAGTGAGTTTTGAAAAGCCTTGTGTTTTAGATAAACCAAATTACTTGAGTTTTCTTTTATTCTCTCTCTCCTTTCATACTTCCTATAACTATACGTATTGTTCCTAGTTAAAATGTCTCCTCTTTCAGACACCCAATTCACTCCTAAGCTATCTCAAAAGTCGCCTATCATGCAGATCCTTTATTACTCTCCCAAAAACTAAATTGTTCTCTCTGATCCATAGCTTATTGGTAACTATTCTATACTGTAGTCATTTGCTTCCATTTTAGTTATTTAGGGGGAGGAGTTATGTTTTCCATCTTTGCATCCTGATTTCCAGCAAATAACAACCAGAAGTTTCTATTATCATCTGTTGAATGGTTACAGCATACCAAGTGTTTGATATATATTATCTGTAATTTTCACAATAATCCTTAACTGTAAACATTATTATCATGCTTATGTCTGACTAATGGGTAGAGAGGCTGTGCTTACTCAGCTCAATACAGTTTGTAAGTGGTGAAGCTGAGTTTGCAATTTAGGTGTCAATCTCTCTCCAGAACCTACATATTCTTATTGACGAACTACAATATCATCCTAGTTGATACTGAAGAAATGTTGAAAGGATAAATAGATGGATTCATGAATAAATCAGTGGTTGCGTACATGATCTTCTAGAGTTAATATGATTAAATATTGGAACAAACTCCACACCCATTAGCTTCTTCTCATATGTGAGATAATGCTTAAATCCACAAAATTTTATTGCAGTTTTGCTGCATATATTCTAATCATCTGTCTTGTTCGGCTTATGGCTGATATATGTCTATATATACACAAAAAAATAATTGCTTTTTAAATGAAGACTTCCATATCATAAGATTCCACCTAGCAGAACATATAATAATAATATGGCTGAAAATTATAATGCAGCTGAACATATGTAATTACATTATGTAATTATATTATGTAATGTCACACAGGTATTATCAATAGATTTAAAAAATTTTTGTCCAGATAGAAAGCAGTCAAACACAGTGTGATTCTTGCTTTCATTAGATACACGTTAGAAAGATCTTTTCACTTGTTTAGATTGTATACCTAATATCCTAAGTTATGTTGTAACTTTATCGCATGTAATGGGTGATAGATATATATCCAAATAGGAACAGATCACGTTTTAGTGTCATTTGGTGTTTATCTTTCCTGGAAATCCTAGAAACCAGAAACCAGAGCATGACAGACAATTGTTATTTTTGTGCGTTTTGTACATAACTTTCATAAGCAAGTTCTATAATTTGCAACCTCATAAAGACAAAGAAAAGTTGAGACTGGTTATGTCTGCTAAAAAGCTAATTTGGGCATACTTCTACAGTTAATGTCCAGTGAGGTTTTGGTATTAACTTACTGTGGCTTTCATATTCCTCAGCATACATTAAACTATGTTGCAGTAACATGTAAACACCTAATTCCAAGAAATTGGCAGGTTAATATGATGTGAATGTTTTTCCCCTCCAAATCTCATGTTGAAATTTGATCTCCAGTATTGGAGGTGGGCCTAATGGGAGATGTTTGGGTCATGGGAGCTGATACCCCAAGAATGGCTTGGTGCTATCTTCATGGTAGTGAGTGAGTTCTCACTCTGTGAGTTCACACAAGATCTGGCTGTTTAAAGGAGCTTAGCATTTCCTTCCTTTCTCTATCACTCCTTATTTGGCCATGTCATGTGCTGGCTCCCTCTCTGCCTTCTGCCATGATTGTAAGCTTCCTGAGGACTCACCAGAAGCCAAACAGATATAGGTGCCAGGCTTGCACAACCTGAAGAATCATGAGCCAAATAAACCCCTTTTCTTTATAAATTACCCAGTCTCAAGTATTCCTTTATAGTAAAGCAAAATGGACTAATATAGTCTACAATAGTGTCCATATCCTAATCTCAAGAACCTGTGACTATGTTACCCTGTTTATCAAGAGGGGCTTTGCAGATTAGGTTAAGGGTGTTGGGACGGGGAACTATACTGGATTATTTGGGTGGGTCCAAGTAATCACACAGGTCCGTATAAAATGGAGGCAAGAAGGCCAGAGTGAGAGAAGAAAATGTGAAATTAGAAGCAGCAAACAGGGAGACAAGGAGAGGGAAACACAGATTTGAAGATGTAATTCTGTTAGCTTTGAAGATGAAGAAAGGGGCCAGAAGTCAAGGAATGCTGGTGTCCTGCAGAAGTTGCAAAACACAAGGAAATAGATTCTCCTCAAGAGTATCTAGTATCTCTATACAGATTCGACAAAATCTTGATTTTAGAACTACTCAATCCCACAACTATAATATAATAAATTTGCTTTGTTTTCAGCCATTAAATTCATGGTAATTTTTTAATTGCATTTTAGGTTTTGGGGTGCATGTGCAGAATGTGCAAGATAGTTGCATAGGTACACACATAGCAGTGTGTTTTGCTGACTTCCTCCCCTTAACTCACATTTGGCATTTCTCCCCAGGCTATCCCTCCACAGCTCCCCCCTCGCACTGTCTCTCCCCTATTCCCCTCAATAGACCCCAGTGTGTAGTAATCCCTTCCCTGTGTCCATGTGTTCTCATTTTTCCTCACCGGCCTATGAGTGAGAATATGTGGTATTTCATTTTCTATTCTTGTGTCAGTTTGCTGAGAATGATGTCCTCCAGATTCATCCATGTCCTTACAAAGGACACAAACTCATCATTTTTGATTGCTGCATAATATTCCATGGTGTAGATGTGCCACATTTTCCCAGTCCAGTCTATCATCGATGGGCATTTGGGTTGGTTCCAGGTCTTTGCTATTGTAAACAGTGCTGCAATGAACATTCGTGTGCATGTGTCCTTATAATAGAACGATTTATAGTCTTTTGGATAGATACCCAGTAATGGGATTGCTGGGTCAAATGGAATTTCTATTTCTAGGTCCCTGAGGAATCGCCACACTGTCTTCCACAATGGTTGAACTAATTTACACTCCCACCAACAGTGTATGAGTGTTCCTATTTCTCCACATCCTCTCCAGCATCTGTTGTCTCCAGATTTTTTAATGATTGCCATTCTAACTGGCATGAGATGGTATCTCAATGTGGTTTTGATTTGCATCTCTCTAATGACCAGTGATGATGAGCATTTTTTCATGTGTTTGTTGGCCTCATGTATGTCTTCTTTTGTAAAGTGTCTGTTCATATCCTTTGCCCATTTTTGAATGGGCTTGTTTTTTTTTTTTTCCTGTAAATCTGTTTGAGTTCTTTGTAAATTCTGGATATCAGCCCTTTGTCAGATGGGTAAACTGCAAAGATTTTTTTCCCATTCTGTTGGTTGCCGATTCACTCTAGTGACTGTTCCTTTTGCCATGCAAAAGCTGTGGAGTTTGATTAGGTCCCATTTGTCTGTTTTGGCTTTTGTTGCCAATGCTTTTGGTGTTTCGGTCATGAAGTCCTTGCCTACTCCTATGTCCTGAATGGTTTTGCCTAGATTTTCTTCTAGGGTTTTTTATGGTGCCAGGTCTTATGTTTAAGTCTTTAATCCATCTGGAGTTAATTTTAGTGTAAGGTGTCAGGAAGGGGTCCAGTTTCTGCTTTCTGCACATGGCTAACCAGTTTTCTCAACACCATTTATTAAACAGGGAATCCTTTCCCCATTGCCTGTTTTTGTCTGGTTTATCAAAGATTATATGGTTGTAGATATGTTGATTTGCCTCCGATGCCTCTGTTCTGTTCCATTGGTCTATATCTCTGTTTTGGTACCAGTACCATGCTGTTTTGATTACTGTAGCCTTGTCGTATAGTTTGAAGTCTGGTAGTGTGATGCCTCCCGCTGTGTTTTTTTGCTTAGAATTGACTTGGCTATGCGGGCTCTCTTTTGGTTCCTTATGAAGTTCATGGTGCTTTTTCCAGTTCTGTGAAGAAATTCAATGGTAGCTTGATGGGGATAGCATTGATTGTGTAAATTACTTTGGGCAGTATATCCATTTTCACAATATTGATTCTTCCTTACCATGAACATGGAATGTTTCTCCATCTGATTGTGTCCTCTCTTATTTCGTTGAGCAGTGGTTTGTAGTTTTCCTTGAAGAGGTCCCTTACGTTCCTTGTAAGTTGTATTCCTAGGTATTTTATTCTCTTTGTAGCAATTGTGAATGGCAGTTTGTTCTTGATTTAGCTCTCTTTAAGTCTGTTATTGGTGTATAGGAATGCTTGTGATTTTTGCACATTGATTTTGTATCCTGAGACTTTGCTGAAGTTGCTTATCAGTTTCAGGAGTTTTTGGGCTGAGGCAATGGGGTCTTCTAGGTATACTATCATGTCGTCTGCAAATAGAGACAATTTGACTTCCACCTTTCCTATTTGAATACCCTTTATTTCGTTTTCTTGCCTGATTGCTTTGGCTAGAACTTCCAGTACTATATTGAATAGGAGTGGTGAGAGAGGGCATCCTTGTCTAGTGCCAGATTTCAAAGGGAATGCATCCAGTTTTTGCCCATTCAGTATGATATTGGCTGTTGGTTGGTCGTAAATAGCTTTTATTACTTGGAGATATGTTCCATCAATACCGAGTTTATTGAGAGTTTTTAGCATAAAGGGCTGTTGAATTTTGTCAAATGCCTTCTCTGCATCAATTGAGATAATCATGTGGTTTTGTTTTTGCTTCTGTTTATGTGGTGAATTACATTTATAGACTTGCGTATGTTGAACCAGCCTTGCATCCCGGGATGAATCCTACTTGATCATGATGGATAAGTTGTTTAATGTGCTGTTGCAATCAGTTTGCCAGTATTTTATTGAAGATTTTTGCATCTATGTTCATCATGGATATTGGCCTGAAGTTTTCTCTTCTTGTTGAGTCTCTGCCGGGTTTTGGTATCAGGATGATGTTAGTCTCATAAAATGATTTGGGAAGGGTTCCCTCTTTTTGGATTATTTGGAATAGTTTCAGAAGGAATGGTACCAGATCCTCTTTGTGTGTCTGGTAGAATTCGGCTGTGAACCCATCTGGACCAGGGCTTTTTTTGTGTGGTAGGCTCTTAATTGCTGCCTCAACTTCAGACCTTGTTATTGGTCTATTCATAGTTTTGGCTTCCTCCTGGTTTAGGCTTGGGAGGACCCAGGTGTCCAGGAATTTATCCATTTCTTCCTGCTTTACTAGTTTATGTGCATAGAGTTGTTTGTAGTAATCTCTGATGATCGTTTGAATTACTGTGGAATCTGTGGTGATTTCCCCTTTATCATTTTTTATTGCATCTATTTGGTTGTTCTCTCTTTTCTTTTTTATCCATCTGGCTAGTGGTCTGTCTATTTTGTTGATCTTTTCAGAAAACTAGCTCTCAGATTTGTTGATGTTTTGAAGGGTTTTTCGTGTCTCTATCTCCTTCAGTTCTGCTCTGATCTTAGTTATTTCTTGTCTTTGGCTAGGTTTTGAGTTCTTTTGATCTTGCTCCTCTAGCTCTTTCAATTTTGATGATAGGGTGTCAATTTTGGATCTCTCCACTCTTCTCATGTGGGCACTTACTGCTATATATTTTCCTCTACAGACTGCTTTAAATGTATCCCAGAGATTCTGGTATGTTGTGTCTTCATTCTCGTTGGTTTCGAAGAACTTCTTTATTTCTGCCTTCATTTCATTGTTTATCCAATCAGCATTCAAGAGCCAGTTGTTCATTTTCCATGAAGCTGTGCGGTTCTGAGTTAGTTTCTGAATTCTGAGTTCTAACTTGATTGCACTATGGTCTGAGAGACTGTTTGTTATGATTTCAGTTGTTTTGCATTTGCTGAGGAGTGCTTTACTTCCAATTATGTGGTCAATTTTGGAGTAGGTGTGATGTGGTGCTGAGAATAATGTATATTCTGTGGATTTGGGGTGGAGAGTTCTGTAAATGTCTGTCAGGTTTGCTTGTTCCAGGTCTGAGTTCAAGTCCTGGATATCCTTGTTAATTTTCTGTCTGGTTGATCTGTCTGCTATTGACAGTGGAGTGTTAAAGTCTCCCACTATTATTGTGTGAGAGTCTAAGTCTCTTTGTAAGTTGTTAAGAACTTGCCTTATATATCTGGGTGCTCCTGTATTGGGTCCATATAGATTTAGGATTGTTAGCTCTTCTTGTTTTATCGATCCTTTTACCATTATGTAATGACCTTCTTTGTCTCTTTTGATCTTTGTTGCTTTAAAGTCTATTTGATCAGAGACGAGAATTGCAACTCCTGCTTTCTTTTTGCTCTCCATTTGCTTGGTAAATCTTCCTCCATCCCTTTATTTTGAGACTTTGTGTATCCTGGCATGTGAGATTGGTTTCCTGGATACAGCACACTGATGGGTTTTGGTTTTTTATCCAATTTGCCAGTCTGTGTCTTTTGATTGGTGCATTTAGCCCATTTACATTCAGGGTAAATATTGTTATGTGTGAATTTGATACTGCCATTTTGATGCTAGCTGGCTGTTTTGCCCGTTAGTTTATGCAGATTCTTCATTTTGTTGATGCTCTTTAGCATTTGGTATGTTTTTAGAATGGCTGGTACTGGTTGTTCCTTTCTATGTGTAGTGCCTCTTTCAGGAGCTCTTGTAAAGCAGGCCTGCTGGTGACAAAATCTCTGAGTTCTTGCTTCTTGGCAAAAGATTTTATTCTTCCTTCACTTATGAAGCTCAGTTTGGCTGGATATGAAATTCTGGGTTGAAAGTTGTTTTCTTTAAGGATGTTGAATATTGGCCCCCACTCTCTTCTGGCTTGTAGAGTTCCTGCCGAGAGATCTGCTGTGAGTCTGATGGGCTTCCCTTTGTGGGTGACCCAACCCTTCTCTCTGGCTGCCCTTAGTATTTTCTCTTTTATTTCAACCCTCGTGAATCTGATGACTATGTGCCCTGGGGTTGCTCTTCTTGTGGAATATCTTTGTGGTGTTCTCTGTATTTCCTGGACTTGAGTATTGGCCTGTCTTGCTAGGTTGGGGAAATTTTCCTGGATAATATCCTGAAGAGTATTTTCCAGCTTGGATTCATTCTCTTCGTCACATTCTGGTACACCTATCAAACGTAGATTAGGTCTCTTCACATAGTCCCACATTTCTTGGAGATTTTGTTCATTCCTTTTTGTGCTTTTTTCTCTTATCTTGGTTTCTTGTTTTATTTCAATGAGTTGATCTTCGACTTCTGATATTCTTTCTTCTGCTTGGTCAATTCGGCTGTTGAAACTTGTGCATGCTTCGCAAAGTTCTCATGTTGTGTTTTTCAGCTCCTTCAATTCATTCATATTCCTCTCTAAGTTGTCCATTCTTGTTATCATTTCCTCAAATCTTTTTTCAAGGTTCTTAGTTTTTTGCATTGATTTAGAACATGTTCTTTTAGCTCACTGAATTTTCTCATTATCCACTTTCTGAAGTCTGATTCCATCATTTTGTCACACTCATTCGCCGTCCAGCTTTGGTCCCTTGCTTGCAAGGAGTTTTGGTCCTTTGTAGGAGGTGAGGTGTTTTGGTTTTGGGTGTTTTCGTCCTTTTTGCACTGGTTTCTTCCCATCTTTGTGGATTTATCCACCTGTCGTCTTAGTAGTTGCTGACTTTTCGATTGGGTCTCAACGCCCAGATTGTTGATGATGAAGTATTTCTGTTACTTAGTTTTCCTTCTAACAGTCTAGCCCCTCTGCTGTATGACTGCTGAGGTCCACTCCAGGCCCTGCTTGTCTGGGGTACAGCTGTAGCAGATGCAGAACAGTGAGGGATGCTACCAGTTTCTTCTTCTGCTATCTTTGTCCCAGAATGATGTCCACCAAATGTCAGTCTGATTAGTCCTTTTTTGAGGTGACTCTTTGGATATACAGGGTTCAGGGAGCTGCTTGAGGAGACGGTCTGTACTTTATAGGAGCTCAAGTGCTGAGCTGTGAGCTCCGTTGTTCATTCAGGGTTGTTGGGTGGGTGTGTTTAGGTCTCCTGCAGCAGAACTTATAAAACTCCTTTTTTTTTCATCAGATGCTCTGTGTCAGGGAGTTGGGGCTTTCTTTATGAGTATCCGTTGCACTGTCCTGCCCAGATAGGAGGCAATCTAGTCACTATTTGCTTGCCAAGGCTCCGCCCTCCTACCGTGGGGTCCAACCTGTTGCCACGGGGCTCCGTCCTACTGTGGTGGGCTCTGCCCTGTTGGCTGAGTCTCTCTGTTATGGCGGGTTGCCTGGGCAACGGCAGGCTGCTTCAGCAATGGGCGTGTACCTCAGTAGGGGTGGAGTGCGTCCGTAGTGGCAGACACCCCTCCCCCACCGATCTGCACAGTTCGCAGTAAAACTCTCAACCCTGAGCATTTCAAATTACCGTTTTGTTTGTCCCTGTGGGGGTGGGACCTGCCGAGCCTGATCACCTGGCTCCCTGCCTCAGAGTCCTTTCTCTCTCTCTCTCTCTTTTTTTTTAAGTTGAATGGTTGACTCTCTCACAGGTGTTTCAGTCACCTGCTGATAGGGCACTGGGATCTGTGTGATTTCCTGTGCCACAACCCACTGCACCAGCTCAAATCACGCTTCCCAGGAATCTCCTGGTCTGGCTCACTGTCCAAGTCCCATTTAATCAGATGGATATGTTAATCTGCCCTCCCAAATCTCAGATTGCCGTTTTAACAGAGCACCCAGACCAGTGGGTTTTGTGTGGGGTGCCGCTGCACCATGGAGCCGGCCAAAACGGCTGAGCAAGCCAAAAGGGCTGCGCTGGTGTCCCATGTCTCTCCTACACCTGGGAATTTCCTCGTTCTGTGAGCGATAAAGGTCTGTCTGAAAATGCGGCTAGGACTCACCCTCTGCGCCTTCACTGAGAGCTGCAATCCCGAGTTGTTCCTACTGCGCCATCTTGGAAATCCCTCAATCCATAGTAATTTGTTATAGTAACAATAGGAAACTAAGATAAAGGTCCTTAACATAAAAAAGAATTACCACATTAAACATACCACATGTCACTGATCAGTGGCAGGGGCTTTTCCTTTTATAGTCAATCAAGAACTCAGGTAGACATATATTCTACCATTTAAAAAATCACTGGTCACCATAGCAAAAAGAAGAAGGGATATGGAGAGCTCAGACCCATTCATCTATACTTTGGTCTAGATAGTAACACATGTCTTTTCTCTTCATTATCCATTGGCCAGAAAATCATATGATCTTGCAAACTGCAGAGAGTTGAGAAGTGTAACCTCCTATGAGCCTGGAGGGAAAGAAGAAGTAGATTTTAATGAGCACTGAATTTAGCATTTCAATGTCTACCTTAGCCTCATACTATGGAGTTCATGAGAATCTTGTCAGAAAAGCTGGAAAGAAATGTTTCTTATCTGATGTGTCTAGATTCCTCTCTTTCACAGTTGCATATCTGCTCTTCTGTGCCAATGTGTGTTGAAATGACCTGCTCCCTATGTTATCAGAGTCTATATTGTTAACTACAGAGAATTCTCAATCTCTGAAATTCTTCACACTTAGATGTCAGGAAAAGAATATTAAGTCTTTCCACAGCTCTAGTTATTACAATACTACACACAATCAATGAATTTTAAAATTTTTTTTCTCCATTTTGGTGTGAAATACCACTTGCAACTACAAATCATGCTGAGCTTTGCATCTTTTTATTTCTCAGTTTTATTGCTTTCTGTATCATATTTGATCCATACTGGAGAACAGCAGAAAGACATAAACTTCTTTTTCTTTTCATAGATGAGAGCAAAGCACAGGTTAGGCAAACCTTAAAAAAGCTCCCCCACACAGCTGGATACCAACCCTGCTAGAGTACTCTAGAGAGGATGCTTAACCACATCATACAATTTTTTTTGTAATTTGTTTGTATGTGTACCTTACAATACTCACATTTGGCTGTAATGATATAGTATATGTAACAAAATGTGATAGATAAGAAAAATATTTTTAAAATATTTCCATAAAAGGGAGACAATATTAAGACAGTAACAACTGAACCACTCTGTTTATGATACGTGGACTCCTAAGACAGGCTCCATTGATCACTTCCTCCTATATAATCTCACACCCTTGTGTGATATCTTTCCCTTGAGTTTGCCCTGGACTTAATGACTTGTTTCTAATGAATTGAATATAACAAAAGTGATGGGTTGTCATTTCAGTCCTTAAGTTGCAATAGACTGCCTTCCCTTTTGCTTGCAGATTCTCTCTTGCTCACATGCTGGTTTTGATGAATCAGGCTGCTATGTAGAAGTGGCCAGGTGGCAAGAAACTAAGGTTAGCCTCTGGCCAAAGTCAGCAGGAAACTGAGGCCCTCTGATCAAGAGCCTACAAGGAATTGAATTATGCCAAAGATTAAATGAATGAGCTTGGAAGTGGATCTTTCCATAGTTGATCCTTGAAATTAGATCACAGCTCCAGATGTCACCATGATTGTAGCCTGTGGAAGATCCTAAGCAGAAAATCCAATTAAGTTTTACCTACATTCCCACAGAAGTGGGAATCTGGGTAGCTCCCCTAAAATCTGGGGCGCTAAGTAGCTCTATTAAGTTGGGGAAAATATAGATCCCCAGCCTTAGTTTTCTCGTCTCTAATATGGGAATTCTGGAACCAATGATCTTGTATCGATATACTATTGCTGTATAATAAATCACTCTACATAGCCCACAGAAACCGTGAGATACTAAATATGCTGTTTTAAGACATTTAGTTTTGGGTAATTTATTACATAGCAGCATGTAATTAAGACACTAGACATTTTGTTTCTTTGGGATTTTTCATTTTGTTTTTCTTTACTTTTTATGTTGTCCCAACATGTTTGCTTTTTCTTCTTTTAATAGGTTCAAGAATAGTGAGAGAAAGGAAAAGTAAAATGTTGGAGTAAATGGTTTTAGAAATAATAAAAACAAGAACAGAAAACTAAACGCTGCATGTTCTCATTCATAAGCAGGTGTTGAACAATGAGAACACGTGGGGACAGGGAGGGGGACATCACACACTGGGATAGGTTAGGGGTGTGGGGGGCTAGGGGAGTGACAGCAGGGGGTGGGGAGGGTGGGGAGGGAAAACACTGGGAGAAATGCCTGATGCAGATGACAGGGGGATGGAGACTGCAAACCACCATGGCTTGTATGTACCTATGCAACAACCCTGTGGGGTGTGCCTATGTACCCCAGAGCTTAAAGTACAATTAAAAAAAATAGATTCCATTTTTTTAATTTTTAAGAATAAAATTTTGTAAGAGATATTTATTTTTAAAAGGAGTTACTCTTGAATTTACACATTAATATGTCCCCAAAATGTGTCTACAGATTTCTTCATTTACACACACAAAATCTAATTTCTACCTTAGTTTACGGAAACCCATCCTTTTTGTCAGTTGAGTTACACCTAAATGAAGTTTATCACTTTCTTAATAAAGAAGTCTATGTCTTTGGTCTCTTCTTCCTAATGAATACCAAAATTTGAGGAGAAAGGTCTATAAGCAGGAGGGAAATGTGATCTGAACTAAAGACTTGAAGATTGTTATTAGATTGAGACTATGTTGAGATGAATTGCTCTCTCATGGGATGACTCAATAACTTATGACTAAGAATTATGTAATAATTACAATGATACCCATATTGGTTCTTTTGAATTTGGGTAACAGAGGAACATAGGTCTTTAAACTTTTAGGCATATCTTTTCAGCTCAAAACAACTTCTTTTCAGTTTATCCCTTTAAGTCCTTTAAAGCTTAGCACACAGAAAAAATAACAGTCTGGGAGAGGAAAATTTAAAAAATCAACTTTCTTCGGAGCACATACAGATTTATTGCAGCCAACTGATGACACTGCAAAGCTGGCACAAAGGCAAACACTTAATAAATAAATGAAAATCAGAGTGAATCAATTCCAGTGCTATATGTTTTGAACCTGGTCCTCAAAGGCAAATCATCATCAGAAGAAAGAAATACACATTTAAGGAGTGTTAATTATTGTTTATCTCCAAGCCCAAAATAAAAAAAGCCTAAAACTTTTAGATTACCAAAAATCTACTATACTAGGATATTAAAGTATTTTAAAGAAAATGAGATTTCTGCTTAATAAAAAAATCCCACTAAATAGCAAACTATTAGGAGAGAAAACCATTCTAAATCACTACATTTCTCAATCCAAATACAATGTCATAAGCTATAATTCAGTAAAAACCTCTATATTTTGGATACTGAAACTTGAATCATAATTCAAAGGAAACTCTCCCAATTCATGATTGCTGGTCTCACATATATTACAGAGTAACCTCTACTGTAGTTTCAAAGTTTCAGATTTTATTTCCAGTGTTTTTGAAAGGTCATCAGTTGACACAATGTAGTTGCTATTTGTGAAAGACAACAATTTGAATTGCAACTCGAAATCAATTGGAAACCAGTCCCGTCTCTAGAGGACACTTGCAATATGCTTCACAGAGCTAACCCCATTAAGCATCAAATGCAACTACAAACTCAGCACACCAAATGTAGCTTTTTCGAGGCACAAGAGAATAACTTCACATGAATGACAATTTCTGTAATGCTTAGGCTTAACAAAATCTTTAACCTTAAGTGTAATATTAATCAAAATAATTCCAGAAAACAGTTTATACATTATCATCTGGAGCTAGCTGGCAAGGATTGAGAAGTTTGTCAATAATTAGGTGCTCTGGCTTTTATATAGCTTATAAGTAGAGTTGTCAACTCTAAAATCTGGGGAGCTAAGTAGCTCTATTAAGTTGGGGAAAATATAGATCCCCAGCCTTAGTTTTCTCATCTCTAATATGGGAATTCTGGAACCAATGATCCTGTATTGATATACTATTGCTGTATAACAAATCACTCTACGCTTAATGGCTGAAGACAACCACTTATTATTCTGTTTCAACTAAGGGACTGGCTCAACAGTTCTGCTGCCCTAGGCCATGTTCACCTGCTCTCAGATGGGCTCACTCATGTATCTGCTGTCAGCTAGCTGGTTAACTGTAGTTAGCTCATCTCGATGGCATCATTGGGGACACTCAGCTCTCTTTCATTGGGCTTCTCTTATATTTCTCCTGCAAGCTGGAAACAGCGTCTTCTCATGGCAGTGGCAGGAGTTTACAAAAGAAAGCAGAAATGCAGAAACACATTTCAGGCTTCTGCTTGCATGAGTTCTGCTAAAATCCCTGCTAAAATCCCTTTGTTCTAATCACACAGCCAACTTAGAATAAGGAGGACACTACCAATGGGCATGAATTAGAAAGGCATGGAAAATTAGATCCATTAGTATAATCACCTTATAATAATCTTAAAGTTGCTTTTCAGTATATAATTGTTTGAGTATAGGGTTTTTAAAAAGAGGCATCCAACGCAAAATACTGAAAAATATACTGTAAGTGAGGAGGGAATATAAGAGAAAGAAAATCAGCTACCTCTTCTCTGCCATAAGTCTTTGTATAATTAGATACAAAAAGCCCATACTTGAAAAAAGATTAGATATTTTTAATTAAAAGTGAGTACCTTACAATAGACTTACCTTTCATGCAATTTTCTCTTAATGTATTTCTGTCAAAGTTTTCCAAAACAATGTAATAACCAAACAAGGAAAATTCAGAAGATAATTGTGTTTGATGAATGCATGATTCTATACATGAATTTTCACTTCTCATTCTCATTTAAGTAAGAACAAAAGAAACATGAATGGGGAGAAAAAGGGAGTAATATCGGATTTTTAAAAAGGAAGAATATTGGGGGTTTTATTTTTGCACACTTTCCTGTAATGCCCATCAGACACCCATTATAATATCAAAGGGCATCTTCTGTTTGCAGTAGTTGGACCGATAGATAATAAGGAGTAATCTGAACCAAGTACATTGCACTGTAATGTCATGCCCAGGATCTGTTTTATAAACCACTAGTAGATAAAATAACTCTTCCCTTATTGAATTCTTCTTTTAAGACTATAGAAGAACCCTATTAAATTTCATCTTCAAATTATGCTCATAGACAGTCTTAAAATCCAAGGTTATAAGTCATAATCTTGTCCACTGGTTAAATCACACAGTAATAAAAATGCATTTCTTCCCTGTTTTAAAGGATAACCCTGAGAACTAAAGTATGGTAAAGGACAAAGCTATGTAAGCACATATAAATCACAGTTATGTTTTTGCAGTAGGTCATGATATTTCTGCTTCCAACCCCTCTCTTCTTTTCCTCTGAGGTAGATCCTAAAACTTTGAATGAACACCCTTACAGTAATGTTTATACCTCTATATTTTACAAATTATTTAAAGTAATATAATATTCATCTCTGTAATTCTAATTTTCTAATAATTCCTAAATTGAGTTAAAAGCTATAACCAATTTGCCTAATGCAGAAAACTTAAATGACTTATCAGAGGTCACATCAATCAACCACTCTGCCAAGACAAGAAATCTCAGTTTGGCTGTTGAAGCATTTACTCAGCTAAGGGAGACAAGCTATAGCAGACCTTTACCTATTCAAAATGTCTTGAAGGCTTGTCTTGCAAAAATTTGTCTTAGTCTAGATGGGCTGCTATAACAAAATATCATAAATGGGAGAGCTTATAAACAATAGAAATTTATTTCTCATAGTTCCAAAGGCTGGACAATCCAAGATCAAGGCACTGACGGATTTGGTGTCTAATGTAGGCCCACTTTCTGGCTCGTTGTCATTTCTGGCTCACTGATGACATCTTCTTGCTATGTACTCACATTGTGGGTGGGGAAAAGCATCTTTCTCTGGTGTCTTCTGTAAGAACTCTAATCCCATTTGTGAGGGTTCCTCCCCAAGACCTAATCATTTCCCAAAGGCCCCAACTTCTAATCACGTTGGAGGTGAGGATTTCAACATATAGGAGAACATAAACGTTAGGTCACAACAAAAATCATTTTATATTCTATGTCATAACATGACCTTATTAAGACATCAAAAAGGCATTGGAATTTCTTGTCAGTTAAGTTACCAATCTCCTTTTATTCCCAGCCACATGTAGACTGACACAAGAGGAAGAAGCTGCAGGCTCATCCTGTGGTTTCAGTAATGCATTTCCCACTGCCATTTGCTCCAGTTCAGGAAACATGACCCTAAGCCAGCCTGTGCAACACTGTTTGAATTATTCCAACAATCAAAGTTTCATTTTCTCCGTGTTTGTATTAGTCCATTTTCACACTGCTGATAAAGATATACCTGAGACTGGGAAGAAAAAGAGTTTTAATTGGACTTAAAGTTCCACATGGCTGGGGAGGCCTCAGAATCATGGTGGGAGGTGAAAGGCACTTCTTCTTATGTGGTGGCGGCGAGAGAAAATGAGGAGGAAGCAAAAGTGTAAACCCCTGAATAGACCCATCAGATTTCGTGAGACTTAATCATTATCATGAGAATAGCATGGGAAAGAATGGCCTCCGTGATTCAATTACCTTCCCCTGGGTCCCTCCCACAACACATGGGAATTCCGGGAGATACAATTCAAGTTAAGATTTGATTGGAGACACAACAAAACTATATCCTTCTGCCCCAGCCTCTCCAAATCTCATGTCCTCATGTTTCAAAACCAATCATACCTTCCCAACAGTCCCTCAGTCTTAACTCCTCTCAGCATTAACCCAAATGTCCACAGTCCGAAGTCTCATCTGAGACAAGCAAGTCCCTTCCACCTATGAGACTGTAAAATCAAAAGCAAGCTAGTTGCTTCCTAGATACAATGGGGTGCAGGCATTGAGTAAATAGTCATTCGAAATGGGAGAAATTGGCCAGAACAAAGGAGTTCAGGCACCATACATGTCCAAAATCTGGTGGGGCAGTCAAATTTTAAAGCTCCAAAATGACCTCCTTTGACTCCAGATCTCACATTCAGGTCATGCTGATGCAAGAGGAGGGTTCCCATGGTTTGGGCAGCTCTGCCCCTGTAGCTTTGCATGGTACAGCCCCCTTCCCAGCTGCTTTCATGGGCTGGTGTTGAGATTTGAATGGAGACACAGCCAAACCATATCAATGTTAAAACAAAATCCTAACATAATTTTTTGTCCTACATATTGAACTTGGAATTCCTGACTTTTTATTTACTTGGAACTTCAACAATTGTTACAGATATATCACTTTTCTTTTCTGCCAGGACCTAATTCTTATTTGAAAAAGTTACATGATGTCAGTTTCAATTTCACTTGGATAATGTGTTATCACAATTTTGCCTTTAATTCACCCTCTGGTGAATTGCTCTGCTCTATCTACCTTTATAAAATGAGCACAAAAAGGAAGTAAAAATTATGGTTCTTACATGCATTTCTTACGTAAGAAAGGATGGAAAGATGATTTGGAGCTATATTACAAAATGAGTCAGAATCTGCTTACTAATTCTGGAGGTCTTTTACAAACTCTCAAATTCTTCAGAAAACACAGCACCCTTTTAAAACATCGTGTTACATGGCCATTCACTGCCTTTCATGCTACTACTCAAGCCCATGATTTCCGAAAGTCCCTCCCAAAAGGAGATTTGGAGTGCAGCTAGGTTTTTATAACTACCATTTAAATCATCAAAATGGAATAGGTTCCTTTCTCCTAATTTAATTCTAATTTCTGTTTGGTGGGGAGTTCATCACTAAAATCCTCTCTGGAAGGTTTGCAAAGACAGAACTTTGGTTGAGGATGGGGGCAGAGGCAGCACTGGCCAATCTGGACTGCAGGGATCACTTTATAGGTCTTGAGAAAAAATAGTGATAGGAAGGGAAGTAGGAGAGAGGAATTAACTAAAGAGAAAAAAATCTCTTGTTTAAACTAGTGGGAGCAATGAAAATCTAGCAGCCCTGGTTTTATCTTTATTCCTTATTGATAAAACTAAACAGTAAACTATATTTTTAAGTTAGCCTTTAATTTACAGGAAGGAAACCAAAAAGAACCCCTTTCTGGCCACTCTAATTTCTACCCTATTTGTTTCTTTAAAAAAATAAAAAATAAAAATATACTTACTTTTCCTACATTTAAAACATAATTTAACCTTCTATTGTTCATTGTAATTTATTGCATTTCTATTTCATTGTTATAAATGCAGTATACAAATATAAATTCCTTGTCTTTTATGACAAGAAGAAAATTAGTCTTTTAAAGATATATTTTTCGTTTTAAATTTACATTTAAAAGTCTATCACTAGTAGATTAATTTTGTTATTTTTATCTTAATATGAGCAGAAAATAAGTTTGTTTTGATTATCTCAAACTCTGGGAGGTCTTTAAAATTAAATAACAAATCAGAGTTTTATTCAAAATTATTCACAACAACTGTCTTTTGTCTTATTCTAGAAAATTAAGGGGACTACACATAGCAAAAATCCCAAGGCAGCGTTTGTTTCATGCTGTTACTTGAATCAGTCATTTCATAGACTTATTCTTTAGAAAATGAAATTCCTTAGGGCAGACTGACCCGGGTTGCTCAGGAATGTAAATAAAAATGATTATTTCTCTCTTTACATAAGACAAATATTTTACTACATTGCATACTATAATAATCTTTCTCATGGCCAATACAGAAATATTAGCATCTACCAAATATGGTTAAATCCTCAAAGCAAAAGCAGTACTGGAAATTGACATCACTAACATTTAGTCACAGTTTCAAAAGAACGTGATTAATGAAACAGAAGTGTTCTCATGGAGAGTGTGCGCCATGTGCTAGTGACAGTTATATCAGAACAAACTACATGTAACATTTATCTTCCTTTTGCTCCAGTATCTCCCAAGTGAAATGCTTGGGTGTGTGTGAAAACCGTAGGGAGAATGACAACTCATTTGGTATTGATTTGGCCTTTGTCCCGGCTCTCTCTCATATCACTGACCCCTTCCTCATCCCTGCTGTCACTGACTTTGAGAAAGCACATGGTTCAGCCATTTGACATTCTCTCTGTAAGACCAGGGATGAGTCTGCTATGCATAACTCTGTTTATAAGTCAGTTTTAAGTAGGTTACCAGTCTACATAAAACCCTTTACCTCTCAGAGTTAGTGGTGTGAGCCTGAAAGTTGCCAGGACATGCTAAACTTTTCCTGAGATAGAGTGCAGTCAGCAACTTTATGACAATCCTGACCTGAGCTTTGCCTAATAGCATCAAGTCAGTCACAGGACAGTCAGGAGGTTGGAAATGTAACACTTGATGAGGTTTTCACATTGATAACGAGGGTAAGCAACTGTGTCATCAGGAGGCTCCAAAGTCCAGGGTCCATTCAGGGCCAACTACAGCAGTTGCCCTTCCTAAGTCCAGGCCGTTTCCACCGACTGAAGCCCTGCAGCAGGCAGCTTCCCAAAGCTAAATCTGAAAGGACCATAGCCAGCCCAGCTGAAGTCCCAGGAAAAGGCCAGGTTGCCTTAGAGTCATGAGACAGCTGGAAAAGTCCCTGCACCTGACACACCGTTATGGAGAGTGCTGCCTCATAGACATGTGAAAGGCACATCAGGGACAGTGTCCGAGTCATGCCAGAAGAGGCACGTTCAATCAGGGAGGATTTGTTTGGGGCTCACATTTAGACAGAGAACGACGCCTTCTCTGTCATTTTTGTAGTTTTGTTCATTGTGTTTGAAAACAGCAGTTCTCTCTCTGGCCTGACAGTGTCCCTTCTATGCTAACTGAAGCTTTCCATTGCAGCGGTGCTCCTGAAGGGGGCGACATTGAACCTGCTGAGGGCTCAGTTTTCCTCTTCCCGGATCTCTGGCCTCCTGGAGCATGAGTAACACTATGGCCTGCACAGACAGGGCTTCATTGTCCTTAAAAGGGAAAATGCCTGCATGTCCAGAGTTGGACAAGCCAGAACAGTAGCCCCTGAGAAGCGGTAGATACATTTTTGGCAGTTCCTGTTTACTTTCCATAGGAGAGAGATTATGAGAAGAACATAAGACCACATTTGTACTAGTTTTCATGATTCATGTTATCACTGAAACCAGATGCTATTCTGAATCAAACAACTCTGAAGTGATGTGCAATTCTAATATCTGCTTAATTAATCAAATATTCATTAATACATAAGAAAGCAATCTATTTGTGGTTTAGAGTATACATTCATCACATGCTCATAAATACTTAAATACAGGAGGCATGCTTGGCAGAGAAATTATTAACTTTTCAGATATCTGCATATTTTGGAAAGTTTTGGGGGGTATTAAATTTTAATGAAACAGCTTTTACTTAATCATAGAAAAATCTAATAGTTTTCTAGATTCTGAAAGAAAAATAGATTATAAATTGTAAATGCCTTTTGTCTTATGACAACCTTGCTATCCTTAGTAATTGTATAATATTATGAATCTTGGGAAACAGTGCAAAGCATCGAAAATTTTTATATTTACATACATATGGATATATATGTAAACATATATATAGACTCTAATAAACCTTTATCTGTATTAGTGTTTAATATTGATTAGAATTGCTTATAAATTTATATTAATAAGAAATACATCCTGATCTAGTAGAATTTTAATAACTACAATCATGTATCACTTAACGATGAGGACACGTTCTGATAAATGCACCCTTAGGCAGTTTCGTCATGTGCACAGCAACATCATGGTGTACTTACACAAACATAGATGGTATAGCTGATTGCTTCTAGGGTACAGATCTGTACATCATGTTACCGTGTGTAGGCGATTGTAACACAATGGAAAGTATTTCTGCATCTCCACATAGAAAAGATACAGTACAAATATGGTATTATAATCTTATGGAACCATCATATATGCTGTCTATTGACTAAAATGTCATTTTGTGTGATAAGGGCATTTACTCCAATATTACTTCATTAGATTGGCATCCTTGCTGACTCAAGACCCTTTCCTTATGTACTGATGATCACCTATTGATTCTCAGAAAGTCTTCTATTCTCACTCTTACATCACCCTCTGTTATTTCCCTCTGCCTTTCACAGCTAGCTGTCCACTTCTTCACTTCACACTCACTAATCAACTGCTGTGAACTTGGCTTTTACCTTGATCTCAGCTCCCCCAAAAGTCACCAATCATTTCCTAAATGCAAAATATAATGACCTTTTCTCTGTGTCCATCATATTTTGTATAACATTTGATATTGTAATGAGTTGAACTGAATCCCTTTCCAAAAAGACAAGTTGAAATCCTAACCTTCAGTATCTCAGAATGCGACCTTATTTGGACACAGAATTGTAGCAGATGTAATTAGTGATGAAAGGAGGTCATACTGGAGCAGTTAGCCCCTGGTCCAATATTACTGGTGTCCTTCGAAGAAGATAGCCATCTAAAAACATATACACAGAACACCCTGTGACAATGAAGACAGAGATTGGAATTAGGCCTTTGCAAGCCAAGGAACACCAGAGATTGCCAGCAAACCACCAGAGGCTAAGAAGAGGGCAAGGAAGAGTCTCTCACAAACTTAAGAGAGAGTGTGGCCCTGCTGATGCCTTGATTTCAGACTGCTAGCCTCTAGAATTGTGAGATGATCAATTTCCTTTATTTTAGGCAGTTTATGGTGCTTCATTATGGCAGCCCTAGGAAACTGATACAGTTACTACTGACCAAAGCTTTAGTCTGCGCTTATCACAATTTTTTAAATGCTCTTGTCCGCAGGGTTCCATACACCATATTTTTCCAGGAGCCTGGCTATAGATGTCATAGATCACAGGATTCTTTACTGCCTCTCATCTCCTTTTTTTTGCAACAGGATTTAACTCTGTGTTGCCTAGGCTGTAGTGCAGTGGTGCAATTATAGTTCACTGAAGCCTCTCCATCTCCTGGGCTCAAGTGATTATTTTCCCTCAGGCTCCCAAGAAGCTAGAACTACAATCGTGCATCACCACACCCAGCTAATTTTTATTTTTTCATAGAGATGGGGTCTTGCTTTGTTGCCCAGGATAGTCTCTAACGCCTGGCCTCAAAGGGTCCTCCTGCCTCAGCCTACCAAAGCATTGGAGTTACAGTCATGATGAGCCAGCATGTCCAGCCTGATATTCCTTTTAAGACCTCAAACTATCCTGCAGTATCAATTGCCACAGATATGTTAGGGTTGCTCAAGTTCATATCTACAGCATGAACCTCTCTATGGCTCCATGGGTCAACCTCCTGTGTTTTCCGGCAGCACACTAGAGTCAATAATATTCAGAAGCCTCATTCACTCTTTCAAAGTTACTAACTGTATAGCCCATTTTCACATTAATATAAAGAAATACCTGAGTTGGGTAGTTTATAGAGAAAAAAGGTGTGATTGACTCACAGTTCTGAATTGCTGGGGAGTCCTCAGGAAACTTAACAATCATGGCCGAAAGGGAAACAGGCAGCAAGGACCCTCTTCACATGGCGACAGAAGAGAGAACAGTAAATGAGTGAAGCGGGAAGAGCCCCTTATAAAACAACCAGATCTCATGAAAATTTACTCACTATCATGAGAACAGCATGGATCACCCGCAAGATCCAATCACCTCCCACCATGTCCCACCCTCAACATATAAGGATTATGGTGAGGATTCAAGATGAGATTTGGTAGGGACACAGAACCAAATCATATCAGTAAACATTCTTTCATCTATATCCCTAAGGCTAATGTTCCTATAGGAGTTCTGCAATGAGGCTTGTCACCTCCTCTAGCTTTATAATATTCTTGAAAGCAAGAAATACATCCTTGTGAATTCCTGTCCTAAAAGTAAGTTGAAAGGTCTTGAAAACTCTGACAAAATTGGCATGTTTTCCTTTTCCTTTCTCATTGGCTGGCAGTGAAATCTGATATCTTCTACATCCCTGGATTGCTTCTAAATTGAAGCAATATGGGAACAAGCCTTTCCCTCTCCCTCTTTGACCCTAGGTGAAGAGAAGAAAACCAGGCTGACAGAGATGCTTATGGGAAGCTACAGATCAGAGTGAGAGGAGAAGACCTTAGTGAAGTAGGGAGTGTTGTCTTCCTTTGGGTCCACCAGGAATGGATCTACCTCTGCTCACCATTCAAAGGGCCTTTTTTTTTTTTTTTTTTTTTTTTTTGGCAGGTTTAAAATAATTTTATCCTGCTTTGGAACAACTTAACAGTATAATAAAGTTCTGAACTATCAGGGAAAAATATTTCTTTTCTTATTTGTTTACTTATAATTTTTCACATGAACCTTATTTCATGAATGGATAGAGAAAAAGCAATGACAAATTTTTATTTGAAAGTGATCTTAATGATGTTTAAAAACTACAACATTGGGATGAAATCCAGCCTCCCATTATGAAGGCTTCCAAAAACCAACTATAACTTTTAGAAGAAGAAAAAATTGTGCATTTTGGCATTTGGAAAAATGGCATGTTATGTAAAAACAGAAAAGTTGTATTTCAGCCCTGCAATTCCGGGGAATTGTTAAGTTGAGGGTCTAATCTAATACACAATTTTTAAAAAGACTAAATACAAACTTTACAAACTAAAAAAGCAGACTTGCAGACTGCTATTGAAACTCTTTTTGTTTACAGATATTTCTCACTGCTAAAGTATCAAAATGGTACTACATTAAACTAGTCAGGACCATCTTTATCCATCTGATAATTATCTGTGTATCACCTATCTATACTAGGCTGAAAGTTGTAACTTAACATGTATTTCAGAACTACATATATATATAATTACCATGATCCTAAAACCTGATAAAGTTCACAAAATAAAACCCTAGATTGATTGATTGAGACAGAGTTTTTCTCTTGTTGCTCAGGCTGGCGTACAACAGCAGGATCTCGACTCACTGCAACCTCTGCCTCCCAGGTTCAAGTGATTCTCCTGCCTCAGCCTCCTGAGTAGCTGGCATTACAGGCATGCGCCATCATGCCCAGCAAATTTTTTTGTATTTTTAATAGAGATGGGATTTTACCATTTTGGCCAGGCTGGTCTTGAACTCCTGACCTCAGGAGATCTGCCTGCCTTGGCCTCCCAAAGTGCTGGAATTACAGGTGTGAGCCACCACACCCAGCCCCCAGAATTATTTAATTTATAGAATTAGAAAATTATAACCCAGAAAATATTCCAACTATTTTTCTACACGTGACTGAGAACTTTCATTTCATTCACATAAGATGAACCAGGACTCCCAGAATCTAGTTGTAGCGCTATTCCCTTCTCTACTCAAAAAGCAAATCAGAACAGCAAATAGTGACTTTGAGTCTGAACTATTTTTTAAAAGTAGTAAAAACAACTGGAAAAGTTAAATAATTTAAATAACATCTAAAAATTATTCACAGTATATCCTAATGAGTAGGTGGACTACTATATTAATAGATAAACCATACCAAGACTTTTGATTCACTATTTAAAAGCAACTTTAAAATTGGTCACTAAAATTTTTTATTACATCAAAGGATTAGAGAAGTAAAACCATATGACCACTTTAATAAATTTCAAAATTATAACTGAAGAAAATGTCATGACAAGGTAAGACTTATTGTTAATGATTCAACATTTTTATCTAGTAAAACTGCAAAATCCAAGATTTAGGATTCTTTCTTTATGTGAAGAATATTTATCTTACATCAATAGCTAGAATCACAATTAACTACGACTGTTAAAATGTTTTAGACAGTAAAATTAAAGCAAGAAATAAGATAAATATGCCTGCTAACATTATTACATTTTGATATGATGTGAGTTTTGCCAATAAAGCAAGAAAAGAAAAATACAGCTTTAGAAAGGAGGAGATAATTTAATGTTATGTTCAGATGACATGCAACTGTATTTCAGAAGACCCTGAGAACCAATTTAGAAATTCTGAGACTACAAGAGTTGAAGAGTTGTTTGAGTTCAACCTGAGTAAGACATAAACAGCCTTCCCATACACTAGCAATTGTCATTTATAAACAGTATAGGGAAAATTCCATTTATGATTTATAATAGAAATTTTTGGAATGTATAGTACCAAAATAAGCTTGGGAAATATGTAAGACCTATATAAAGACAACTGAGAAATTCTAAAGGAAACCAATATAAGAATCTATAAATAAATAGAAGTCTAAATATATAATGTTTTAGTATAGGAAACCACAATATTGCACACATGTGAAGTCTCCTCAAATTGGTTTACAGATTAAATACAACTTCAGTAAAAAAATTTCAACAAATTATTTTAATTTGACAAACTGAATTTTTTACATTACACAGATGAGAATTTAATACATGAAAACATAGATAGCTATTTATGTGATATTACTATTACAAACTCTTTTTAGGTATTAATCCAAAACAGTATTTCACAGTGTGGTTTATTAACTATTTTATATAGAAGTAGCTAGGTACATGCTAGCAAACAGTCACCAGGGTCACACCAAAGGATTATGACCCTGCTTACTAAAGGATGTTAACCCAGGATTATTATACCCTGATGGTGGGTCCTGAGACTCTGTCTTAATGAGCACTCCAAAAAATTCTGATGCACATTACATTTGAGAATTGCTACCAGGAAGAATAAGACTGATAGATTTATTACACAGTTTGTGAAAATTTCTATAAAATAAATACACAAAATCAGGTGGGGTATGGTGGCTCAAGCCTGTAATCTCAGCACTTTGGGAGGCTGAGGCAGGCGGATAACTTGAGGCCAGGAGTCCGAGACCAGCCTGGCCAACATGGTGAAACCTTACTAAAAAAATACAAAAATTAGCCAGGCATGGTGGCGAGCACCTGTAGCCCCAGCTACTTGTGGGACTGAGATACAAGAATCATCATCATCTAAACTCATGAGGCAGAGGTTACAGTGTGCTGCAATGATGCCACTGTACTCCAGTGTGGGCAACAGAGCAAAATCTTGTCTCAAAAAAAAAGAAAGATAAAAGATAAATAAATATAATCAAAAGTCAAAAGAACACCTGGTTAGAAACATTACCATATAATAAAATGAAATGTTCATTAATAATAAATGAATAGAAAAACCAGTGAGAAAAATTTGACTTTCTCCAAACACAAGTAGGCAAAGAATGAGGACAACCAATTCACAAATAGAAGAATGAAAAGACAAAAAAGCAAATAAAAAAGAAAACAAGACAGTTGATACTCACGTACAAAATAAAACCAGATACAGATTTCTTTACAAACTGAGAAAGATGTTTTTAAGCATAATGACAAGTGTTGGCAAGTGAACTTGTCCCTCTCAAATATCATGTGAGAATTTCATTTGATACAATTTTACTGGACAGTTATTTAGCAATATGCATCAAGTATCTAAAAATTATTAATTCCCTTTGACCTAGTAATTTTATTCCTTGGGAATTATCCTGAAAAAATAATCAGACCTGCACCAAAGATTTACATACAAGGAATAAATAAAAGTAAGAATTAAATCATGTTTTGATTAGAAAAATGCAAACAACAAAAATTCCTCAAATAGGAAAGTTTTTCATAAAGTTTTTAATAATCTAGAAAATTCTTATCATATAATTTCAATATCCCTCAAATATATAGTTCCAAGTTTATGAGAGATATGTATGCAGGACATTCCTCAGATATATGATTCCAAATTTATAAAAGACATATATATATGTATTTATATACATATGCACATGCATACATATGTATATATGTTTGTATATCCACACACATATATTCTATGTGTATGGTACTGAGAAAATGATTCTTAGAAATTTTTAATATGTGGTAGTTTCCATTTTCTTTATTCTTTCTTCATTTTTCAAGTTTTCTACAAAGTAAATATGTGACTTTATTGGTTAAGAAGAAAAAAATGGTTAACAAAACTGGCATGCCATAAAATTTTTTTGAAGCTCTCATTTGGAAACATATTCAAGCTTGTTTAAGTCATAAACACACACATACACAAAACTAGCCTTGTTCTTTATATTCAGTGCCTTTTCTGGGGTCAAAAATTCATGTTAGACCGCACTCTAGACTGAAATGTGCCCCTCCAAAATTCATGTATGTTGAAGCTCTAATCCTCCTGTATCAAGTTGGAGACAGGACCTTCACAGAAATCATTAAGATTAAATGAGGTCCTAAGGATGAGGCCCTGATATGATAGGTTTAGTGTTCTCAGGAAGAACACGGAGAAGAGGTCATGCTCAAGAATGCAGCCACCAACAAGCCAAGAGAAGAGACCTCACAATGAAACCACCTTTCCAGCATGTTGATCTTGGACTTCCCAGCCTCCAGACTGTGAAATGTGAATTTCTGTTGTTTAAGCCACACAGTCCACCGTAATTTTTTATGGCATTCTGAGCTAAATAATACAGATAGTTTTATCAATCTTATCATTCTACATTGCTTTAAGAAAGTTTGCTTGGGAGGCCGAGGTGTATGGGTTGCCTGAGCTTCGGAGTTCGAGACCAGCCTGGGCAACACGGTGAAACCCCTCTCTACTAAAATAAAAAAAAAGTTAGTCAGGCATGGCGGTGTGTGCCTGTAAGTCCCAGCTACTTGGGAGGCTGGGCAGGATAATTGCTAGAACCTGAGAGGTGGAGGTTGCAGTGACTCAAGTTCACACCACTGCACTTCAGCCTGGGTGGCAGAGAGAGACTCTGTCTCTAAAAAAAAGGTTTGCTAGGCCCAGCACAGTGGCTCACACCTATAATACTAGCATTCTGGGAGGCGGAGGCAGGGGGATCACTTGAGGTCAGGAGTTCAAGACCAGTCTGGCCAACATGGGTAAACCCCCATCTCCACTAAAAATACAAAAAATTGCTGGAAATTGCTTGAACCCAGAAGGTGGAGGTTGCAGTGAGCTGAGGTCCTGCAACTGCGCTCCAGCCTGGGTGACAGAGCAAGACTCCATCTCAAAAAAAAAAAAAGTTTGTTGGTTTGAAAAATTAATATCCACTTTCTGAGGAGAATGACATCGCACTGCTGTGAACAATAATAGATATATGCCAAAACAACAAACAAAAACCTCTCATGAGAGACTACTTAAAGCGGACCTTTTCCATGTGACTATGTGTTATTTACTTATTAAGCAATCTATGTATGAAGGGGACTGAAAGAGGCTCAAAGTCACAAACTGTTGACTTTTAAACCTTTAAAAAATAACTTTACTGTTTTACCAATGGTGAATTTTTGAATATTGATTATTAAATAAGAATTAATTCCAAATTAGTGTTGATGATTCTGTTTATATTATAGCTTTCATTGGATTGGGTATGCAAAGGAACTTTCAAATAGATAAGTTTTGGATCTAAGCTGGCTTATAAAATTGCAATCACCAGGAAGAAACATCCTAGTGTTTAAGATTTCCATTTCTAACTTAAAGGTCCGCTTTAAGTTAGTTAGTTTCTAACTTAGTTAGAAACTCTGTTATTTCTAACTTACTATAAATTTCATGTGAGAATAAATAAACTCACTAGGCTTGGGTGAGAAACAGCAAACACATTTAAAGAGTTGGATGCCTGTACCCTCATCCAGCCCCACCAAATGATCACATTTTTCTGAATGATGCATTGAAAATGAAGACATGGCCGGGTGCAGTGGCTCATGCCTGTAATCCCATCAATTTGGGAAGCCAAGGCTGGCAGATCACTGGAGGTCGGAAGTGTGAGACCATCCTGACCAACATGGAGAAACTCCATCTCTACTAAAAATACAAAACTAGCTAGACATGGTGGCAAATGCCTGTAGTCCCAGCTACTGGGAGGCTGAGGCAGGAGAATCGTTTGAACCCAGGAGGTGGAGGTTGCAGTGAGCCGAGGTCACACCATTGTTCTCCAGCCTGGGCAACAAGAGTGAAACTCTGTCTCAGAAAAAAAAAGAAAATGAAGACTAAACTCACATATACATATCTGTATTTTATATATGTTAAATATACATATGTAAAACATACACATTTCCATATAAATTAGACCCAAAGATCCATTTCTATATATATGTATACATACATAAAGTATATATTTTCATATAAAGACTAGACCCACAAATACATAACTGTAAAAGCTCTAAGTCACTGACTACTGGCTTTTAAACTTTTAAACACAGATACATACCTGTGGGTCTAGACTTTATATGAATATATATATATGCTTTATGTATGTATATTTTCTAGATATCATTTTATGTGGTTTATATTTATTCAATTTTTATTTGCTTCATTTAGGGCCGATATATCCACTTTTCAGAAAACACTAGGAATTAGTTGTATTTTAGAAAGACATGTAGAATAACAAATTTCAATTTGGACTAGCCACTTTTCAAGTGGCCAATCACCACATGTGGATAGTGGCTATCCTACCAATCACCATAGAGCTACACAAAGGGCGTATGAATGCTTATTTGACTATACTTGCAATTTCTGTAGGTTTCAATTTTTTTTAAATAAAAAGTTGGCCAGATGCAGTGGCTTATGCCTGCAATGCTAGCACTGTGTGGGCTGAGATGGGTGAATCACCCGAGGTCAGGAGTTTGAGACCAGCCTGGCCAACATGGTGAAATCCTGTCTCTACTAAAAATACAAAAATATTAACCAGGCATGGTGGCAGGCACCTGAAATCCCAGCTACTCGGAAGGCTGAGGCAGGAGAATCGCTTGAACCGAGGAGGCAGAGGTTGCAGTGAGTCGAGATGATGCCATTGCACTCAGCCTGGGTGACAAAACTGAGACTCTTTCTTAAAAAAAAAAAAAACTGAGTGGGGGAAGGCCTTTGAAAACACTTCCAATCACATTCATTCTGCTGCAGACTGTTGACTGTTCTTAATCCCTGCAAAACATAGTTAATTCACTAGCAGTTTTGCTTTTCAAGCAGTGACATCCCCAGAGGACCATCCTGTGGTCTTTCTATTCTTTGCATAGTTTTATGGTTCTTAGAGGAAAAAAAAGGATGTCACACATAACAAACAAACTAATCACTAGACACTAAAATGAGAAAAGGGTTTTGGCATGGCTCAGAAAATGTCATATGTATAATTTTTAAATCAGCGCTGCAGTTTGTGGCCCAGCAAGTGAAACGGCATTTTGCTTCCTCCCAATAATCCTTTGTTCTTGTCATGAACCAGAATCTCAGCTTCTGCACTCTGTTCTGGGAGGAAGAGTCTTCCTTGACCTGGTCTGTCTCCTTTGACAAGGAGACAGATTTTAGCTTGTCCAAAAAAAGATAACCCCTGCTGCTCCTTGTTTGGGAGGAAAAACACATTCTCCTTCCTGGGAGAGATTGAAAGAATTGACTACAAAAGAGAATGTAACAAGTCTTCATTTTCAATTCATTTCCCTTTAATTTTTATGGCAAGTAGTGCCTTGAGTGATGTGGCAACAGGCTGAATTTCCCCTTCTTTCTTAAATTGTCTCTTATTTTAACAACAGCCTCTTTTCATTAATAAGAAATCAATTACATGTTCTTCTGTTTTCTTAACAAAAATATGCACTACTTGTGGATAGGATGGTCACATACTTTTGCAGTCCAGAATGCTGGGGACTAGGGTATAGGAAAAAACGTAGAGAAGCAGGTTTTGCTGCGGAAAAATAGTAGCAATGCAGCTATCCTAACTGGAGAGAAACAAAGCTTACAGTTTCACTTCTTGTTCCTTTCAAATGCCATTTTGGCATACCTGAGTTTTCATAGTCCTGGAGATCTTGAGAGACAATAAAACTTTGTGATTGTTTTAGAACTTCAAAACTTTTGTAGAGGATTTTCTTGAAATATCAGAGAGGTTCTTGTGGGAGAGGATGTGAGGATATATTTTTAAGCCAGATGTCAAAACCATTTATTTTCGCTTCTTAAAAGAAGGAAGGAGAAGAAAGGAAGAAATGAAGGAAGGGAGGGAGGGAGAAATAGGGAAGGAGGACAGGGTAAAAAAAACACTGCTGGAGTTCACAAAAATTTGATCAAGTGTAATTAAAACTTTAATTTATTGATAGAAGACTCAGTTATTAAGTCCTTTTAACTTTATTCATAGTCCTAACCATGAATATGTAAATTTATGTATTTATTTCCAAACTTGAAGTTTAAAGGCAATCTCTGTATCCTCTCCATATGTATTTTTTAAAATCGAATATAACATAAAATATTTATTCAGATTTTTTCTTTTCTTCAATCTTCAGTGAAGGAAAATATAATTTTCTTTCTTCAGCAGAGGTTGCACAGTGGCTTTAATAAAATCAATCCATTTCACCTCTAGATATAGAATATTTCCCTAAGGGCCACAAAAAGTTGAAGTTGATTTGCCTTTGTCAAAGCAGATAAGTTGTTAAACGAAAGAAACAGTGCCAGAATTCTTCCCACTAACTGAACTAGGAGAGAGGAATGAAGAAGATGAACTCTACATGCAAACGTACGTAAAATTTCTTTTTTCCTCATGTGTCTCTTGCTCTGTTTCCCCCAGTTCTGTCTGCAATAGCAGCCCTACTGCACTTAGACTATTGAGATATACTGAAACTTGAAAGAAAAGGGAATGTATAATGTGCAAATGCAATATTACTATTACTATTCAATAACTTTGCAAATAATTTTATTACCTTAAGACACCATGGTTTCTTGGTTTCCTCTTTCTGTGTCCCATTCTCTGCCTCCAGCTCTGGGTCTGTTTCTCTCTCACACATGCTCACCTAGAGGGGTATACATATTAATGATATGTGGGAATTTCCTACTTAAAGCTATTTCGTCTTTAAACCAAGGATAGCATAATACTTGGATCCAATAAACAAATGATCATTTCTCAACATTTAAAATAAACAATCTGGCAGAAGACTGTAAATGAATACTTAATGCCAAAACTTAAGGAAACGCATAAAGAAGTGCAAAAGTAGGAAGCATTCTTGTATCACTTCCTCATGACAAAAACAGAACTGGAAATCATATGAAAAATGAACTTTTAAAATATAATACTTCAAGTTTCAAACTTGGTCCGAATAAATAAGATGTACAACTGTAATCTCAGTTCTCTGTTCTAGACACCAAATTTAAACATTTTACAATAAGTCTTACAGTATTTTTTGAATACAAATATTTTTCTCCCTTCAGGCTAATAACACCTATGGGTGAGTGGAGAACTCGAACAACTGGTTCTACTACCAAACTATAAAATGTTCATGCCCTATTTTTCACATAAGAAGAAAGCAACTTTCTCTTTTTTTCTGAGTCTCGTTTTAGCCTGGACATGGTTTTTTCTGAAGCTATGCCAGGTTCAGATCAGATACTATTAGGGCAGCAATGACTGTGGGTTACTGCACACACTATCCCCATGGTTTCTACTGTGAAATCCCTTTAAACTTTCTATCTGGACTGTTTTCATGTGCTGTGTATGCGTGAGCACCTCTGGAGGTTACTAAGCAGTCATTTCATCAGTAAATGTTGGTGATGCTTATCTCTGAATTTCTCTGGATTCTAGCATGCAAGACTTTTCAGATGACCTACTGAGATAAAGATCTAAGTGACAAGCATTGAAAAGACACAATTTGATTGGAAAAGACTTAAGAAAATAAGGAGGTTACTTTCTGCAATACGTGTACAGGGTAACTGTTCTCCGTGCTTATCTTTGAACTCCTGTTAATTTCGTGTTTGATTCTCTATAGTGAACAAAACTGTTCTTTACACTGAATCAAACACAAAGAATTTAGAATTCATTACCTGGTGATAGCCCATGAGTTCAGAACACTCCATAAAGTCTCTACATTAAAAAAAAAAAAGATAGGTACAAATGCCTGGTTCTGTTTTTTAATGCTTTTATTTGGCTTTTATTTATGAGGAGTGTGAACGTCTCTGTAGTACAGTTCCTATCTCCATACTATTTCCTCCACCCTTGACCAACTTCTCCTTTATTGTTTTTCCATTCTAACAATTCCTCTCCCCATCAAATATCTGATGAACAAGGCTAATTTTCAGTCTCATCACCAACTCTGGCTTGAATGCACTTGCAGTTTTTTCTAGTAAAATCAAATAGCCATTCATATTAATTAGGTAGACTAAACTACAAAAGTAAATATTCCCCAAAATGTAATGGCTCAGATAAAACAGAAGCAGATTCATCTTTAAAGTAACAGTTTAAGCTGGAGGTTCAGGTTTGTGTGTGTTTGTGTGTGTTGGGATGTTGGGGTGGGGATTTAAGGGAGGCCCTGCTCTACTCAATAATTCGGGAACCCAATATAGAATGAGGCTAGAGCGGCCATCTGTAATATGTGGCTTCTACGGTCTCTCTTGTCATCACGATTTCAGTCCATGGGAAGAAAAAAAGATCTGTAGGGTGAGCACTCGAACTTGCAGGGCAAGGTTTGAATGACGGCCTTCACTTCTGCTCATATTTCACTGGAGCTTGTTTACTCTCACACGACTAACTGCAGAGGGAGCAGGAAAACATAGTCTGTAGCTAGGCAGCTGTGTCCCAGTTGCGATTCTACCTTACTGTGGAAGAAGTAGGGCACAGATTTTGGTGGCCAACTTGCAATCACTACCACACCCTCTAAGCATTGTTATAGTCTTAATAAGAATGTAAGGATAAAATAAAGGTCCAACAATCGGTTGTCCTGGGTTCTTTGCAGAACAAATTATTCTAAGAGCTATGCTAGTCATCTCAAATGGGAATGCATTCTATAAGTCTTATGAAGTATTAGGGTCTTCCTGTGACCTACTATATATTTCTATTTCACATAGATATGATAAGAAATATATACTCTCTCTATATTATATAAATATACAGGAAACATTATACACATTTAATATATATTTATTCATATATCAGTATATTTTTAAATATATATATTAAATAGATATCAATATAAATATATATTAAATAATATAAATATATATGAATATATAAATACATTTACATATTGTTATATATTTATTTACATTTATGTATTTATTTAATACATATCAATATAGTATGTCAATAAATATATATTAAATATATCTAATTATTACATATTTAGATGTATAATAATGTGTTTCTGTATATTATTTAAAATATATTTCTATATATATTTTTAAAGTATATTAAATATATTTGATTATTATATATCTAAATATATAATACATATTTCTATACATAATATATATCTATATCAGAATATATTTACTATTTCTGTAATTTAATATATTTTTATATCTATGATATAGAATATCATACATTATATATACCTATGATTTAGATATATACTAGATATAGAAATACATTTTAAATATAGTTTTCATTTTATATACAGACATATATTAAATATATAGAGAGAATATATATTAAATATATGTTATACACATAGGCACCATTTGGAAGGGCTTAGAAACTAAATTGAAGGATTCCTTCATTGCTAAATTTAAGAAGGATTTAGTTTAGGCCTATGAAGCCATTGCCCAACATTTCCATAAACAAATAAAAGATAATGACCAACAGGTAAACTGAGTAGGCAATCAGCCCTCAGATAGAGTCCAAACAGACCATATTCATAAGTAAGAATAGAATATATGTTATAGTTAAGCTGGCACCCTTTTGTTGATAATGGGTCTCTAAAATAAAGGCAGATTTAGCAATATAGACAGAAAATTTCATTTAACCATTCAGAACTATAGCTCAAAGAATATCAAAACTGACTATCATTCTTGTAGCATAACAAGTTTGAAGATCAACAAAGTTTGAAGGCAAAACCTAAGAGGAAAGCCTAGAGTATGTGTAGACCTTCAATGACTGAACCCTGGATACAGGATGATAAGAAGTATACCTTTGTCTAAGGAGTACAGCCAAATAAAAATAGGAAGACAAGAGACAGAGCAAGCCCTCTTCACTGGGATCAGACAGAAATACAGATCATAGCAGATGAGTAAGTTGTCTAAACCCAATTTCTTAAGAATAGTAAAAGAGGGGTATAGAACTCTCTGCCCAATCTTGCCTCACAACCCTGATCAATACTCTGATATGTCATGTAAAGTGTCAACTAATATTAGGTAATGGAGGTCTCCTGACCCATTCACCTTGTTTTGGCATTAGACATTCAACTTTTTGCCATTAAATGTCAGATCAATTCCCAATGAGTTGAACATTACCCAGAAGTCTTTGGCTTCCTGGAATCTTTAATGAAAAAAAAAGAATACAAACACTACCATTTCTGAGCCTAAGGAATTATTATTTACTACATTAGCTTAATCCATCTCTCTTGCTCAATTTTTAATATTGTTGTTTCAGTTTGATTTCAGCATTAATAATGCACATGTGTGTTTTTTTAAATCTATATAATTTTCAGTGTAGGTTTTTATCTTTTCTTCTCAGATGAAAAAAAAGTAAGTTATAAGAATCTCAGATGAAAAATCTTTCTGAAATTCTTATAACTTACCATAAACTGTCTGTTTTCTCCTGTAGGCCTTACCAGAATTACCCTCATATTATAATTATAGATGAAAATGTTTTTCTCTCTTTAGGTCAAGTAAGATTGTGTTTATCTTTTATCCTATGTTATATTTTACATTTGGTGGACATTCAATACACAATTTAGTAAAATTTGAGCCCAGCTGTATTTCTCTCAACTTGATGTGGTCAAAGAGAAATGAAAGGGAGGCCCATATGTACAGCTACCATAAATTTATAGGGTATACAAATTTTCCCCTCAGGAATAAAGTGACCAGTCTCTTGGACCTCCCAAAGGAGAATCAAGTCTGGCTTTTAAATGAAAGCCTCACTCTTTAAATGAAAGACTATGAAGCAGTATTTCACAAATTCTTAGAGCTTCTTGAGGGCATGCCCACTGCCTAGCCATACTGGATAAACAGGTATTTAGCAGCAATACTTCCTAACTCATCTTTTTATATCTTCGGGGTCACTAAGAGATTCCTGTGTCCAGAGACTAGCACATCTTTTTGATGGGCATGATACATGTTATTTGAATGACTGATTGAATGAATAAACGAGCCAACAATTGCCATCCCTTGATACCAACAAATTTCTACCTGGCATCCGCCTGCTTGATAGTGTCATTTTCATTAGGTGTGACAAGTGGTAATCTAAAATAACACCTAATTTAGACATGAGTTCACTCTCAGGACTGCTGGGAAAAAGGAAGGGAGAAGATTACATCTCCTTGCACAACCAGCCTCCCACTCCCATTGTACCTGCTGTACAATGATTGCTGTTTTGCCTGCCAAAGTTCCATTAAGGGTTCTGGAGCTCCTGGCACTTGCAGGGATACTCTACTAAATTTAAGCCCCAAAGATGCTTTATTCTTGCCAGCTGGGTGCATCAAACCAAAGGAACAATACCAGACAAATATATAGAGATCTACTTCATAAATGTATAGAAGATGGAAACAGAGAAAAGGGGCTTTTTCCTGGTGTGATTTCTGCTAATTTATTTTTCAGTTTTACCATCAATTCAAATGTTCGTGCCAAAAGAGGTAATATTGCCAGGGACAACAGGCGACTGCAGAGAATTCATCAGCCGTTGGCTGCTTCGGGAGGTAAGGTCTTGCCTTCACTGCTGAGTTGGGATTATGGCCTTATCCCAATTTGGGAGTATTGTTAGTTCGAATCAGCAAAGGCTACTTCCTGCCACTGCTCCTGCACTTACCTTGGTGGGGCTGGGCCAGTTCAGAAACAGGGTGAGGTACTAGGCTGCCCTTCCAGGCCCTCTCATCCTCCCACCCTCATGGGAGATTATTGGGCCTGGCTTACAGAGAGTCCTCACTGCAGACAATTCACATACTGAATTATTTGGCACTGGCTTTTTGGGTTGTGCTTAACTCTCTGTTCTTTCATTGCCTTAAGGTACAAGTGATTTTTTAAAAGACAAATAAGTAAATAACAAAAATAGATTCATCATCATTGCCCTGAATTGAGCCACCTGGAATTTGTTTAAGCTCATCACTGAGAAGAGCGACATAAACCTTTTGCTTTTTAATTTCGTAAGTGCAACATATTTGCATTGTGATATTTTTCATTGCAGGGGTCACTGGCAGACAAAACTCAGTGCTTTATTTCCTTTCTAGGTGTTGATGCAGGTAAGAGGCACTGGGACAGCATGACTTGTTTCACGACGACAGTCATGCTCTGTTTGGTGACCCCTGACCTCTCCCTTCATGGGCTCTGGAGTTTAACAGTATTGTACCTCTACACCGGAAAGAATGTACTCAAGACTAGAAAATGTGGGAGGAATTTAGTGAATGAATAGAACTTGGCGGGCAGAGAAAATAACTGGGTAATTTTGTCCACCCAAAACCCCAATTACCAGTTATTTACAGCCCACTGGTCTGCAATTTCGGTTGCCTAATCAGACATTCATATCAGTGCAGAACCTTGCTCAAATAGTAATAATCCCTTGCCACGATGGACTCTCAGACAAGGAAGAGCAGGCAGAGGAGATAGTAAAGCAGAAGCAAGGCAGTTGAAAGCTGCTGAGAGTTGTCAGGGAGATGGGTGGGTACACATCTGTGATGTGACGGAAGCTGAATACAGCTGTTTGGCACTTTCAGCAGGCAGTGACCATGAATGGGATGCCCTGCTTCCAGGGCAGTGCAAACAGTCCTCCAGCCAGACAGCCATCTCACTCTCCTTCTCCTCCAGCTGTCTCTGCAGAAAGGTCCCGAGTAACATCCTGTGGTTCCAACCTGCTCACTCCTTAGGGCTAGGAAGCAGGAAAATCACTGCTAACCCCCCTTCAAACTTGCCTGATTTCAGAGCTCCCTATCATTCTGCGCTTTGCAGCCACACTGCGGGGGGTCTCTTTCTCGTATATGAAAAGGAGGACAGAATGTTGGAAGGGAACACTCCTCGACAGATGGGAATGAGAGTGGTGTGAGTAACTAACTGGAGGCAATAAAGGTGTTAGCAAATAGCAGGAGGGAAGAGTGGGCCCCACTGAACACTGGCTGTCCCTCGTGCTGTGTGTTGTACCAGTGCCAGTGAGAGCTGCCTATCCAAGCCTTGGTATTAACAGCATGTGACTCTGGCAGATGCACAATGTCCTCATTGGCTTTGTCAGTATCACAAGCTTTGCCTGAGTCCCTATCCAACTGAGGGGGCTGCCATGTCTGTCACCCTCCTTTCTGATGCCTTTTCTCCTGATCATCCCTTCTTCCTTTGTCAAGCTTCTTTTGTTCTTCCTTTTTCTTTCCCTCATACCTCCTTACATTATATTCCTTTGGGATTTTTGTTTTAACATAAGGAGAACCTTACCATTGATGTCAAGCCCAGCATGATACAACCAATTACCCTAAAACCAGAGCCATCTAGCCTTATCCTGAAAAGAAAAAAAAGGATGTTGCCTATGATTGTATATCTACCCAGGCTTAAACATAAATTTCGTTGAGAAATCTTAAGGCAAGAATACCATTAAACTAAAATACGTCATAACAGAAAGGGGTCTTAGATGCTTTTACCTCCTCCCAATCATATTCCATTTTACAACGAAGCAAATCACAACTTGGAAAAGTTAAATGAGTTTCTAGGGTTCCACAAGAAATAAGGGCAAAGGGGCCACTTAGGACCCAGATTTCCTGATCCCCATCTAGTGATTTTTTTCTACTTCATGAATTTTAATGTAGAAAGAGAAGTCACAGATCCTCTAAACCCTTATGCTATATAGGGAAATATTTATTAACCAGAATCATGCTTTAATCACTCTGCTACTGAAACAAATACAGCTAATGAATTAGAGATGCTCTTTTGTTCTCCTGTTAACTGTCTGACCTTAAGGAAGTCACTCAACCTATTGGTTCTCCGTATTCTCTTTCCACACTGAAAGAACTGGACAGATAATCTATGGTTGCTTCTAGCTCCAAAATTCAATGACCCTTTAAGCTTAACTTCTTTCACCAGAATACCTGTCATTTCTAGGTAAATAGTGTTCTCAGTCCTTTCTGCTAAAAGAGGTTAAGTAAATAAAAAGAAAAGATCAGGCTATGCTTTTGGCCTAGATTATAACTTTGTGACCAAGGATGAAGGAAGTTAATAGCAATAAGAAAGCTTCCAGGGTCTACCATTTACAATTTAAATACTTTATTTGGGAGGTTAAAAGTTCAAAGTTGAGTCACAGTCTGAGGTGGCTCTGCTCTTCCTTTTTAATTATCTGAGGTCAGGAAGTTAATAATACCAGAAATCCCCAGTGGAGACCTCTTGTGCACTGTGTGAACTTTAAACTTGCTAATTTTTTTTTGAGGGTAAAAAGTTCAGCAGAAACACAGTGGACTTTTCCTCTTAGCCTCCACCCATTCATCCCCCAAGGTCAAAAGTTGAACTGTAAAACAGAAACCCTTGTTCTCTGATCCACATTTAAACAGATCACTTATTAAAAGGTAAACATTCCAAATGTAAGCCAAAGTTCCAAGTGAATCTGCTCAATAAAAATAAAAATATTGTAATAAAATAAGTCTTTGATCTTTTCTGCTTTCTTAAACTGAACAAAAGAATTTATTTTCTCATGTTTTTGAATCTCAGAAAAGGGGCAGTCCTATAACTACTCTTTCCTCACCTACCTCCACCCTGGGATTGGCATATCTAAAAGAGATAAACCTAAGATATTTTAAAATAGTCAGATTTGGAGCCTTCCCTTAAGGCAATTTCTTCAACTAATTCTAAACCAATTATGTTTGTTTATTTGTTTTGCTCAAACAGGAATACAAGAACAGCAAATGTGATTTAAGTCAGAGGTATAAAGTACTACAGAATTAAGAGGGGTTTGCTGAAAAAGGTGGAGGATGCTGTATTAGTCTGTTTTCAGGCTGCTGATAAAGACCTATATGAGACTGGGCAATTTACAAAAGAAAGAGGTTTAATGGACTTACAGCTCCATGTGGCTAGGGTAGCCTCACAATCATGGCAGAAGGTGAAAGGCACAGCTCATATGAATGGCATCGGGCAAGAAAATAAAAGGCTTGTGAAGGTAAATTCCCTCTTATAAAACCATCAGATCTCCTAAGACTTATTCACCATCATGAGCACAGGAAAGACTGGCCCCCATAATTCAATTACCTCCCATCAGGCCCTTCCCACAACAGGTGGAAATTTAAGATGAGATTTCAACCAAACCATATCAAGATGCAGAGAAAATAAAGAAACTGATGAATGTACCCAATGAACCTCATATGAATAATGAATAAAAAATACCTGAGATCTTCAGTGTTAAAACTCAAACCGGAAGCCAAGAAAACAGCACAGAGCTCCAAATATGTATTTAGTAATAGTGACAAGACTCACTTTCTTGACGTAAGGATGTCAAACTTCAAAAGCATGGAAGAGCCATCGACCAAATAGTAACCCAATCCAATCAGCGTGCTTAGCGAAACTCCCTGAGATGATCATATGAAGCTGTTATTTCATGCAACCTCAAGATGTCCTCTTCTAAAAACAAAAACAAATGACATATGTGTCCAGTTTTTTCAATGTGTACTTACTGGAAATGCTTTCACTTGTTTAAAAAAGTCCCACCTGTGAATCAATATTTGTTTAAAAACTTTTTAAGGAAGCATCTTTGTCACTATTTTTCTATCCAAATGAAAATAATACCACCTGCTTCCCACCTTAATTTTTGTAAAAATTAATGAGAATATTTAAGCACAGGAAACAGTAAGAGCCTTGAAATTAAGATATACAAGGAACACATTGATAATAAATACTTTTCATTCATGTCAGTTTTGACAGTGTAATTTAAGGTTAAATGACTTTGTGATTACTTTTAACACAAATCAAAGCTAGAAGATACGGCTCTAAGTAAGTTGTGTTCTAGATCCATTTACACTGTGATTAACATTCACGACACCCTCTGGGACTCCTGGATGCAGCTGGTGACCCAGACCCAGGAATGACACAGCAAGGAAGGAAGTGAAGAGGGTGCACATGGCTACTTCCTCTCGTTAGAACTCCCCACTCAACAGCTGTAAGGAAGAATGGAAATTCCCTATGAATCAAAGTGTGACTTCAAAGTATGGGATACAATTTGAGAGACCTGATCATATTGATTAGGATGTTGACCAAAAGGAAGTCACTGCATTTCATGTGGACAGTGCTCAGACACTTAAGCTTGTATGACTTAATGAGAAACTTCTGGTTTCAATTCATTGTTTTCCCATGAATATTTGTGTTCCTTCTTTTTTTAAAAAAATCTTTAAGTCACTTCATGATATTCAAACTAGTTATTTCCAACTTTCTGTCTGACTGACTTATCTATTAAATCTTTCTTTTTCCCCCCTGCAAAACATTTTAATTTATGAGACGCTTATTATATAGTAAGGATCAGGCTGTGTTCTGAGCATATGTATCCTCAAAGTCCTCATAGGTTAGAAATAGTACTAAATCTGTATATAATTAACTGTACACAACAATGTGGGGACTATATTACAAGTACTATGAATAAAGCACTGGGAGAACCCTGAGTCTTTGCTACATTTTTTTGTTTCCTCTCTGGAGTTTTTCATGGGTCCAAGCATCACCTGGCATCCCTCCAGGGTTGTGGTGTTAATTTTTCACTCTTTCTTGCCATAGGGGTCATATACTGTAATTTGGACTTTGGTCTGCAGTTCATAGTACATAATGTATTGTAAGAAGGCCTTTGTGTCTTACACATTCCAATCCCGCCACCTAAAATAGTCCTCCTGTCCTTCATCCCTGGGACCCTGTACTCGGCCTTCACACTTCACCTCCCCTTGCCTCTCTGAATGCGTCTCTTCCACAGCAGTCTGTGCAGACTAACACCAGAGTAACCATCTTACAGTATTGTAATGTTTAGTTAATTTCTCTGCCTCCAGCAATACATTATGATCTATTTGAGGAAGTAAACTCCCATACCGTTCTCAAGGAAGTCCTTCTTTAGACATATAGACTGAAACCAGACAGAAAAGGGATTCCGTGTATACCCTAAAGGATGGCATAGGAGAGCTGAGACTCAGCAGGGTATACACTAGAGTGGTCTCGTGCTCTTCTTGCCAACACACCATAGGGTAGCAGTTCTCAACTTTGGCTGTACTTGGTATAACCTGGAAGCTTTAAGATATTTTTGATGTCTAGGTTTCAGTTCCAGAAATGTTGAATTTATTGGAATGGACTAGAGTTGGGCCATTAGGGTCTTTAAATGTTCCCAGGTAATACTGGGGATTATGAGAACTTAAGGATGAGAAGCAATGCACAGCAAGACACTGTGAAACGGGAATAGATGTTAAAAGTCACCATTGGCACTAGGGGTCACAAATGGATTGTCAATTTAAGAGCACCTCATTTTTCATAATTCTCTTGAGGAATAAATTATTCTTCTACCTGAACTGTTTCAGCAATTCTATTTTCTCATAATATCAAATTTCTTAGCATATTACACCATGTCTATAAAATAAACCCATCTTTTTCTTTATCCTCTTTAATATATTGTGTGCTGAGTCATGTAAAACTGCTCGCAAATGCCTAAGTGTGTCATGCAAACCTTTTCCCCTACCTTCCTGTATATCTGCTTCCAGGAATGCCTTTCCTCTTACTCCCCCAGGAATTCATACTCATACTTTAAGACCTGGAGCCAGACATGGTAGCTCATGCCTATAATGGAACTGACTGATGAAGATCACTTGAGGCTTGGAGTTTGAGACCAACCTGATCAACATACCAAGATCCTATCTCTAAAAAAAAATAAAAACAACTGAGCTTGCACTTGTAGTTTTGGCTACTTAAGAGGCTGAGGCAGCAGGATCACTTGCCCTCAGAAGTTTGAGGCCACAGTCAGTCTTGATTGTATTACTGCACTCTAACCTGGGCAGCAGAGCAAGGCTCTGACTCTAAAAAAAAATAAAGAGAACTAAGACTCAACTCAGGCTTGTCTTTCTACTCCTGTTCTGTGTTGCATACATCTTGGTTTCCCATTCAATTTCAATCAAAGCAGTTAACTCATTGCTATCTCTTTGCCACTTACTGTCTTGTTCTGTTCAGGCTGCTGTAACAAAATACCATAAACTGTGTAGCTTAAAAACAACAGAAATTTATTTCTCACAGTTCTGAAGTCTGAGAAGTTAAAATCAAGGCGCCAGTAGATCCCATGTGTAGTGAAGGCTGGTTTCCTGATCCATGATGGATACTCTATATACTCACAAGGTGCAAGGGCTAAGGGGCCTCTCAGGGCTCTTTTATAAGGGGACTAGTTCCATTCATGAGGACTCCACCCTCTGACCTAATCACCTCCTAAAGGCCCCATCTCCTAATACCATCACCTTGGGTATTAGGATTTCAACATATGAGTAAATTTTGAGAAAACACAAATATTCAAGCCATAGCACTTACCCTGAATTTTTTTGTAATTTTTAAGGACAGAAAATGTCTTTGTCTGCACATGCTATTTCCACTATCCGTACTGTCTTTGATATACGGAAGGTGCTAAGAGAATGACTATTGAATAAATGGATAGAAGGATGGATAGAGGGACAGATAGAACGATGATTATGCAAATTAATTCCTTCATCTATTTAACACTTATGAGCATTCTCTCTATACTCATCATTGAGGTAAAATAATAAGGACTTCCTCTTAGGTGTCTTTCACATGCCTCTATTAAAAGTTATGAGGCTCAGAAGCCTGGACCAATTACATGTAATTAGGGACTCCAGGCCAGGGCAGGGAGGGTGCCCAGGAAAATCAGTGACAATTATGATTTCCTTAGTCATGTTAAGATTATCTAGATAAATAAATAGAAGCAAAATATCCTAGTCAAGTGGTGTCTCAAACATGCTAACTTTCTAGATGATTACTTAGCCCTGAGCCTCATCACTCTCTTTTTGTTCTTCCCTCCCCTCCGTCATATTGACCTTGAATTCTACTTCATAGAATCATAATCAGCATAAAAGCATTTGCTCCTCCTCTCTCAATATGGGTTTCAGCTAGAATTTGAAAGTAAATTATGGGTTCATAGGTCTATTCGTGCTAAAAGGAATCTTAGGCACCATCTCATCCCATCCCTACATTTTACAGATTAGAATCACTTGGGAAAAGTTTGGCAAATGCGTAGTCTGTGGCAGTTACCAGTGTAACTAGATGGTTCTGGGCCACATCAGCATGGGAAGACCAATGAAATCACATCAACCTTAACACTCAAATCTTCCAGGAATTGGGCCCTTCTTAAGGTCTTCTGTACTTTCAGGAAGTCTCAAGCGAAAGCTCACGTGTGCTCAGAAATAAGCCCTGGCCTCTTTGTCCTTGTCCTCTTCCTCAAGGACCCCCTCACCAAGTCCCTGGACTGGGTGTGTCTCTAAGAGTAGTCCTCCCTGAGTACCACCATCCTCAGTGGTCAGCTCTAGAGCTACAAGGCTGAGTACAGTAGTCTGCCTCTAAGGGGTGGGAGAGAGAAGAGAGTGGGAGAAGGGAAGGGAGTTGGAGAAGAAAAGGCATTGAAAGGCATAGAAAGAAAGCAATCTTCCTCCAGCTTTTGAGCAGCACTTTGTTATTGGTGAGCCAGACATGGCATTTTCAAATTTGGCTCTAAAATTAGGTCCAGATTTCAAATTTGTCCCTGCTACTTACTATCTTTTTGACTTTTAGCAATATGGAAAACCTTTCTGAATTTGAATTTTTACCTTTTCTTTTCATTAATATAATGGAAATAATAATTCTGTCCTCATAAAATGATTGTTAGAATTAAATGCAGTACTATATTGTTATACCAGTGGCTGAGCAGAGTGTCAGAAGTTAGTAAGCACTCAAAGGATGAGATGGATACTATTATTTTCATCTCCATTGTTCTCATCACTACCAGTTTAATTGTTCATTGACATAGTTCCTTCAGCTTCTGCTCCTAACTGTGCTCTCAATTGCTCTCAACGGGAGTACCTCAGACCAGCTGGAAGAAATCATTGCCTCCCCAACCTCTTTGTTTCCTACCCCCACTTCCAGCTACCTGTACATAAACCTTCTCTTTCCTCCATTTCTTCACAAGACAGTTTGGGTACCAATTGGTACAAAGAGTTCCTTAAAAAGCCATTTTTAATTCTATTGGAGGGTCAGCTAGGACATCCCAGCTGCTTTACTAGCAAAGTCCATCTGTCCTTCTAAAATAGTGGCAGATGTAATTGCCACTTTTCATTGCAGGAAAAAACAAATACATGTTTTGGTAGCTTGATTTCCCCCAAAGGAGCTCTTGCCTTTCCAGTAATAGAGTTCCAGCTAGACACATGGTTGGCTGAAGTCAATCCTTCCCACCTTCAACCATGCAGATGAGAACAATACCCAAGAAGTGAGCAATGCAAGATGATGAAAAGAACCCCAAGCCAAAATAACTTTGTAATTATCCGCCCAGTAGCTTTGATGGGTCTGAACTGTTTCAGCAACTATATTTAGACATCTGTGTTCACCCTATAGCCTAAATACCAGGTGGCGTCATTTCTAAACACTGCAAAGAGAAACTTTCGTTTAGACATCAATGCAACCCAAGAAGACAATATTTAATTAAAATATTAATACCGGTCATATGCCTACAAAGCAGTTGGAAAACCAAACACTTTTTCATTCCCAATATAGAAGCCTCAAAGTTGGTATTGGAAAAGATTTCAAAGTTTCTGACACAGCCAAACATTAAACCTTCATGTCACTGTTATGAACTGAATGTTTGTATCTCCCCAAAATTCATATATTGAAACCCTAACACCCAATGTGATGGTATTAGGAGGTGAGCACACAGCTACTATCATGGGATTCATGCTGGAGTGTAGTGGCGTGATCTCGGCTCACCGCAACCTCCGCCTCTGGGCACAAGCGATTCTCCTGCTTCAGCTTCCCAAGTAGCTGGGACTACAGGCACCTGCCACCACACCTGGTTAATTTTGTAATTTTAGTAGAGAAGGGTTTTTACCGAGTTCACCAGGATGGTCTCGATCTCCTGACATTGTGATCCACCCGCCTCAGCCTCCCAAAGTGTTGGGATTATAGGCATGAGCCACCATGATCAGCCAGATAGCAACTTTAAAGAGCAATTGTTTAAGGTACATTTTAATTACAAATAGATATATTCTAATTCACTCTTTGAGCAAATTATGGGTCTTCATATCAGATAAAGAAGCTCTATATGGAAAGAGGTGGGGAAAGTGCCCCAAACATTGCTGGTCTCATAGTCCCAACCACAGGGAAGAGAATTTACTAGCTCAACCTTAGGGAAAGATTAGGCAGCCCAGCTCATTTCAGGCCATCTCCGATCTAGTTTTCTAAGAAAGCTCATAGTCTGCCAAGAACCTAGTCACACATCCAAGCCAATTTTGGGGTTAGCCTAGACCTGTAGTACAGACTGATAGCCTCAATTTTGTATTTTTGATGATATCGACAGTGAAATATACATAATTAAGTATATTTTTATATTATATTACCTATATTTAATTATTTATATTTGGCTATGTACATTTTATGAAATCAGAATCCGTGGATTGTCCCCATAATGATTGTCCCTACTGAGAATAAGTTTGAAGACTCAAATGAATTCATTTAAGGCAGCTAAAAACTCTCAACACCCTGTCCTTTCACTCTACCCGTGTTGGAATAAGACCAACTTCAAGACTCAGGACACATGGCTCCATGTAACCAGAGATCCCATGCCAAGAGAGAATAGGCAAAAATAGACACAGGTGGATATGTATGACTTCTTTCCATGAGCTTCCAGGCTTCCAAGGGACAAAATTCTTGATTTGGTGCCAAAATGTTTCTATTTGTCTTATTAGAAAAAAATTACCAGGTAAGGTGATATACCCCAGGAGGAGAGAACTGTTCTCGTATTATCCAAATAATTATTTAGGTCTATACATTTTCACTGAGGCTTTTAATGATGAAATTACTAAGACGTAGCATAAGATGAGCTTTCCTAGAAAAATTTTCTCCTATTATTGGCTTTCCCATGCATTATTTTTGCTTTCATGTCCTCTAAGTCTAAAAGCTTCTCCCACATTTCCTTAGATCATGGCTCATGTTTGGTAATATTGTGAGATACATCTAATCTCCTATTAACATTTGCGTAAAGTGCCTTTCCTATCTTTCCATGACATTGTTCTACTGTCTTTGAAGACATCAGCTTTGTGATAGGTGGCGTTTGATATTGTTACTAACCCAACATCTACTGTATGAAGGGTAATAAAACAATACTAACAGTTGTTATACACCTATAATGTGCCAGGCACCTTCTAAGCCTATTTTGTTTTATAACTCAGTGTATAATATATGCCAATTTTGATAACATCAAGGAAGAGATAATTGCATTATTTCCATTCTAAAAACAAGGAAAATGAAATTAAACAGCTCAGCCAGCGGCATACCACTAATAAGTAGCAAGTCCAACATCGAAAGCCAGAGATAATCTAGCATACTATGCAAAATATATCAGTGTTGCTATTCACATTTAACTGAGACTATCTGGAAAGAAATAATAAAAGGATATGAATTGAACATAGCTACAGAATCACAGACTCCTGGGGCCAAAGGGAACTTCAATATCCTCTAGTTTTTCTTGCCCAAAATTTTAATCAAAGAAATTAACTGGTTACTCATTAAAATTAGACAACCAGGTAAAAGGAGAACTGAATATTTCAAAGCAAAGAGTCTAAACGGACAAAGACTGAAAAGAGCCATGTTTAGAAGGAAGAGATCGTGAAGGCATTTGTGAATAAAAGGCAGACTTCTAAAGTAGAAGTCCAGCTTGGCCAGATAATCGACTCTCTAGCATATAAACTGCTGGAAGCTAGTGTAGGTGGTCAGGAAGGAATGATAAGGTTAGAGGAACGAAGGCCCAGAGAGGGTTTTTGTTTGGTTCTTTGGCAGCACTTAATTCTAGGAAGCGATGGGGAAATTCCAATTTCTGAGAATGTTTTTCACAAGAATGACAGACATTAGAGCTTTCAATGAAGAAGATATTGCTGCAATCAAAGAAAGCAAAGTTGAATAAAGCTCTCAGGCCAGATGGCATTTATCTAATCATTCTGGAGAAAATAAGGTGTGAAACAACAGAGATTGATGAAGACATATACTGTGACCATTAAAATAAGAGCCGTTCCTGAATATTGTCTAGTTTTTAACACAGTATCTATGTTTGGTTTTGTTTTTTAAGGAAACCAAGAGAAATCCCAAGAATTCAGACAAATGAACTTTGTCTTGGTGCTAGAATACTGCTTGGGGGAAGAAAGTCTGATGATGGTGCCAAGTAGAATCTGAGAATTGAAACTTGACAGGCTCCCATCATCTCTGCAGGAACAGAGATTTCTCCTCTGAAAACTTAAAATTGATAATAAGTGCTATAGAGACACATTATGCACTTGCCCTTTTAAAAGGTTTGAAAATGAAGAAACAAATGCTTTCTTGGATCTGAAGCTAGCTAGAGAAATTACAATCATGTATAGAGTATGCTTAGGCCAAAGAGAAGAGATTAGCTGTAGCATGCCTGGAATCTGGCGTTGGAATGAAAATGTAATTTCACCTGCATTTTTTAAATAATTAGAGAGTATGTGCAAGTCACAAGCAATTGACTCTCACATGATTGACACTCTGTGGGGGCAAGCAGTGAAAAAGAAATGGTGAGCACATGATCCTATGATAATCATCACTAGCATTTATTGAATGCTTACTACGTGGCAGACACACTGCTTAGTGTTTGACATCCATTATCTCAATGATTCTCAGTCTATGAGTGATGGTATAAACTACTTCAGAAACATCTGCTATTTCAGAAAGAAAAGTGCTCTAAGGAGTAGGGCAGATTATCAGCCAGGGTCACAGTTCAGATGAGTTCCAAAGAAAGCTTATCTAAAATATTCTGACTAAAATGTGGCTTCCATTTAAAACCAAACGGGGGCCAAGGGGGTGGTTGTAAACGAAACTTGAGGTTGCACTCTATTGTCTGTCCCTCAATCCCTGAGCCAGCCAGGGACACTTGTTTTCTCTTAAACCTTAAAATAGGCTTGCTAACGTTGGTTTCAGGCTCTGTCAGAATCACCAGCTCTGAGACTACGGAGTTGTCCTCGCTCTTTCCTATTTCCTGGTCTTTAAGCCTGCTTCCTTACCTTTCTTCTGTGCCTTGCTAATTTTAACTGCTTGGTGTTTGTTTCCTGATTCCTGCAGCTCAATCTGCGTTCCTAGGGCCTTCATCTGTGGCACCCACCTGGGATTTTATACTCATGTGAGTCTAGAGCTTTGGCTTAAGTTTAGTCTGAAACTCTGCTAGGCTTTGGTCCACAACCTCCTGCCACCCAAAACGGTGCTCACAGGGAGGACAATCTGTAGCCCATAAAGATTAAAGCTATGCTATTAATCAGTGATCCTTCCCAGTGAAAATACTTAGTTCAGTGCTCTTCACACAATGCTCAAAGTACTCTCTGTTCAATAAAGGCTTGTTGACTCTATTTACAACTCATGCTGTATTATGAACTGCAGACCAAAGTCCAAATTACAACATATTACCCCTATGGCAAGAAAGAGTGAAAAAATAAAACCACAACCTTGGAGGGATGCCAGATGATGCTGGACCCATGAAAAACTCCAGAGAGGAAACAAAAGGCACTGAACAGAAACAGAGTGCACACACCGTAACCTTGTTCTCTGATCTTTTGTGAACTATGACGGGTCACCTTTGCAAAATTATAAGCCTTTTGAGAGCAGGGTACAATACAGCTTCAACTGCAGGGTGCCCACAGTCCCCATCTCTCCTCCTGCTACGAGGGAACTTGCAGGAAGGGAGCTTTCCTGTTAGCCTCAAGCACTGGCAACAGCCTTGAATGCCACAAAGCCACGTTGGGAAAACAATGAAGTTTTGTCCTACCCACATTTATCTGGACAGATAATCATTTGGAAAAGAATAATTCTGCATTTTATGTAGTGTCACATTTGCCACACAGGATCTCTCTCTCATCACCCGAATCTGGTTCCTTCCCATTCTACATCTGCCTCTTTTTCCTCAAAGGAAGCTTACTTTTCATCTCAGTTTCTCCAGGCAATAAATAGCTCTCCTTACCACCAGGTGTGAGGGTTAATTTTGTGTGTCAAATTGGCTAGCCTATAGTTACCAGTTATTCAAACACTAATCTAGGTATGTCCATAGAGATATTCTGTAGTAAGTTTAATATCTAGAATCATGGACTAAGCTTTTAAAAAATCTATAACCTGTTGACTTTATGTAAAGGACTTTATCCTCAACAATGTAGATGAGCCTCATTCAATCAGTTGCAAGGCTTGAGGGCAAAAATAGTTTCCCTGAGAACGAAAGTCTGCCTCAAGATTGCAACATCAGCTCCTGACCAAGAATTTTCAGCCTGCTGAACTGCTCTGATCCTATAGATTTTGGACTTACCAGCCTCTACAATTTCATAAGCCATACTGAAAGAAGTCTCTCTCCATACCTAGTCAAGCCTTGCTTAACAGAGATACATTCCGAGAAATGCATCCTAAGGTAATTTCGTCATTGTGTGGGTGAACATCATACAGGGTACTTACACAAACATAAACGGTGTAGTCTGCTACGCCCCTGGGCTATATGGTATAGCTTATTGCTTCCAGGCTACAGACCCGGGCAGCATGTTACTGTACTGAATACTGTAGGCAATTGTAACACAATGGTAAGAATCTCTGTACCTAAGCCTAGAAAAGCTACAGTAAAAATATGACATTAAAAGACAAAAGAAATGTACACTTGTAAAGGGCATTTACCATGAATGGAACTCACAGAATGAGAAGTTGCTCTGGGTGAGTGAGTGAGTGAGTGGTGACTGAATGTGGAGACTGTATAATACTGTAGATTTTATCAACACTGGACACTTAGGCTACACTAAATTTATTTTTTTTTTTATTCTTTCTTCAGCAATAAATTAACCTTCACTTACTGTAACCTTTTTGGCTACTTTGTGAGAACACTTAGCTTAAAACACAAACACATTGTGCAGCTATACAAAAATACTTTTTTTATGTCCTTATCTGTACTTTTTTTTTTTTTACTTTTTAAACATTTTTGTTAAAAACGAAGACAAAAACATACATATTAGCATAGATCTACACAGGGTGAGGATTATCAAGATGTCACTAGACAATAGGAATTTTTCAGCTCCATTTTAACTTACGTGGCTACTGTCATATAAGTGGGCCATCATTGACCAAAAACGTGTTTATACAGCGCATTAAAGTCTATTCATTTGATATCTTTTTAAAGGAGGGAACTGGGAGAAATACAAATATATTTGTATATATTTTATGTTAAATATATATTTTATATGTAAAATATATAATAATTATACATTATTATATAACATAAACATGTTATATTTCTGTAAATAAAATAAATAGATATTTCCATTTTCTCACATGTAAATTATCAGGGTTACAGTAGCAAAAATAATTTACCCTCCAGATTTCAAATGAATAGACTATAATGAAGGAACCATGGATAGCAGTGTTGGCAGGATTAAGGAAACAAAAAAGGGCAGGTTAGGCAGCAGAGACTAGCAACAGAGGGAAGCCGTTATCCCTCTAGAGCTGAAGGGGAAGAGGAAGAAAGAAGTTTGCTGAAAGCTGAAACTTGCATGGAGCCTCCGCACAGGACATGTGGTCAGAGAGGGACACAGCCATCTCCAGACAGGCAGCACTGAAGTGGTGAAGTGGCAAGAAGACTCAGACTCCCTGCCTGCTCTCCAATGTCTTGTCCAGTGAGTCAGACTTCAATTTGTAGAACACAAACAGAAGCCAGCTAGGAAGAGAGCCTTGCAAGTCAGAGAAGAGCAGGGAATGGGTCTTCCGGGGAGTGGGCTGTGGGGAGGAGAGCCACTTTGGGAAGCTGAGATGGGAGGATCCCTTAAGCTAAGAAGTTCACCAGCCTGGGCAACATGGCAAAACCCCACCTCTACAAATATATTTCATGAAATTAGCTGGGTATGGTGGCACACACCTGTAGTCCCAGCTATTTGGGAGGCTGAGGTGGGAGGATCACTTGAGCCTGTGGGAGGTCAAGGTGCAGTGAGCCATGATGGCATCACTGCACTCCAGCCTGAGTGACAGAGGGAGACCCTGTCTCTGAAAAAAAAAGAAAAAAAAAAAAGATAATATCTAGCATAGTGTGGTTCTCCTAAGAGTCAAGCTACATACTCATATTAGTTTTAAACTTTCATAAAACACTGTTTGATTTCACTTCTTATCTGCTAATACACTATATCCAATTAATACCAAATAATGTCTGATCTAATATTATTATTTTCCCTGGCCCCAAGTCTTTCTTATGTATTATTTAGTTACACTGGCAATCACCCAGAATTTAGCATGCTCCCTTTAATCTCTATCACTTTTATCAGTCATGTACTCCCAAACTCAATTTTAATCAATTAGTAAAGATACATACATCCATTTACATACAAAATATGGACAAAGATGTTTTATAAAAGAATCTATGTATGTTCAGTAGGTTTGGGGCTAAATATTATTCTGTTTCATACCTATCAGATTGTATTCACTGTAATTCTATGTACATAAATGTGTTCCATCACTTCCTTTTCCTTGTAAATTTTCATCTTTTTAAGACACAAAACAGTAGACTTATCATTTGCCCCATTTACTATGGTCAAAGAGAGAAAAAGGACCTAGTATTCTGCTTAGACAAGGAGTTAACTGTAGCAGACAAGTATGGGGTTATCTGCCCAGGACCCTCTGGGAAGTGCCATGTTCCTCACTCCACCTGTGTGGTTATCACAGAAGGTGTCTTATGGCCACAGTTACTCAGCAGTAGACACTAGACCTAAGATGACCTCATTACCAGCCCTTCCCCAGATTTCATTTCTTAGCTAAATTATATAGTCCAAGATGGGCACCTGATTTAAATGGGGAAAACTGGAATTCATTCATCCTTGGGAATATTGCATCTAGAAGTGACAAGCATTCTTTGAGTGCCTAAACTGTGATGTATAAAACTGAAAGGTCAACTATCAGTAACTGAATTTCCAGTCATGTAGAACAGAAAATGGGAAAAAATAAGGGAAAGGAAAAAAAAAGGGTGTGTGTGTGTGTGTGTGTGTGTGTGTGTGTGTGTGTGTGTGTGTCCAGTTAACAGAAGTGGGAGCCATGTAGATTCCTAATGGTGCTGGGGTGTCTGTTTCTAATTGTATCTCAAGTCCAGCTACATTTCTACCTTTGAGTTTTCTAAATCTTCCACTTTGTTTAAATTAGTTTGAATTGGATTCTGTTACATATAAGCGAATGGGTTCTTATGAAAAAAATGCCTAACATCTAAACTTATCAAATGCAAGCTTAAGCCTCAAAGAGGTCGGTGCACTTGGCGAAAACATGTAGAAAGTAACTTATGAAAGAAAAAATGAACATATGAAAAGAAAAGAAAAATCACACATTAATTTTCTGTCAGTGAATCTGACTGGCTAATTTTCAATTTCTAGGATGTTGTCTTCAGTGGAAGGAAGTTTGGTTTTTTTTGTACTTTAGGTTCTGGGGTACATGTGCAGATCATGCAGGATTGTTGCATAGTTACACACATGGGAATGTGGTTTGCTGCCTCCATCCCCCCGTCACCTACATCTGGCATTTCTCCCCATGTTATCCCTCCCTGACCTCCCCACCGCACCGCAGTCCCCCCTTGGCCCCCCCACAACCCCAGTATGTGATGCTCCCCTCCCTGTGTCCATGTGTTCTCATTGTTCAACACCGCCTATGAGTGAGAACATGTGGTGTTTGATTTTCTGTTCTTGTGTCAGTTTGCTGAGAATTGTGATTTCCAGATTCATCCATGTCTCTACAAAGGACACAAACTCATCATTTTTTATGGCTGCATAGTATTCCATGGTGTATAAGTTTCACATTTTCCTTGTCCAGTCTATTGTCGATGGGCATTTGGGTTGGTTTCAGGTCTTTGCTATTGTAAACAGTGCTGCTATGTACATATTTGTGCATGCATCTTTATAATAGAATGATTTATAATCCTTTGGATATATACACAGCAACGGGATTGCTGGGTCAAATGGAATTTCTATTTCTAGGTCCTTGAGGAGGTGCCACACTGTCTTCCACAATAGTTGAACTAGTTTACACTCCCACCAACAGTGTAAGAGTGTTCCTATTTCTCCACATCTACTCCAGCATCTGTTGTCTCCAGATTTTTTAATGATTGCCATTCTAACTGGCATGAGGTGGTATCTCAATGTGGTTTTGATTTGCAATTCTCTAATGACCAGTGATGATGAGCATTTTTTCACATGCTTGTTGGCCTCATATATGTCTTCTTTTGAAAAGTGTTGGTTCATATCCTTCATCCACTTTTGGATGAGTTTGTTGGTTTTTATCTTGTAAATCTGTTTTAGTTATTTGTAGATTCTGGATATTAGCCCTTTGTCAGATAGGTAGATTGCAAAAATTTTTTCCCATTCTGTTGGGTGCTGGTTTACTCTAATGATTGTTTCTTTTGCTGTACAGAAGCTGTGGAGTTTAATTAGGTCCCATTTGTCTATTTTGGCTTTTGTTGCCAAAGCTTTTGGTGTTTTAGTCATGAAGTCCTTGACTATGCCTATGTCCTGAATGGTTTTGCTTAGGTTTTCTTCCAGGGTTTTTTTGGTATTAGGCCTTATGTTTAAGTCTTTAATCCATCTGGAGTTGATTTTAGTGTAAGGTGTCAGGGAGGGATCCAGTTTCTGCTTTCTGCACACCACTAACCAGTTTTCCCAACACCATTTATTAAACAGGGAATCCTTTCCCCATTGCTTGTTTTTGTCAGGTTTGTCAAAGATCAGATGATTGTAGATGTGTGGCATTGCCTCTGTTCTGTTCCATTGGTCTATATCTCTGTTTTGGTACTAGAACCATGCTGTTTTGATTACTGTAGCCTTGTAGTATAGTTGGAAGTCAGGTAGCGTGATACCTCCAACTTTGTTCTTTTTGCTTAGGATTGTCTTGGCTATGCAGGCACTCTTTGGTTCCATATGAAGTTTAAGGTGGTTTTTTCCAGTTCTGTGAAGAGGGTCATAAGTAGCTTGATGGGGATAGCATTGAATCTATAAATTACTTAGGGCAATATGGCCATTTTCACAATATTGATTCTTTCTAACCATGAGCATGGAATGTTTCTCCATCTCTGTGTCCTCTCTTATTTCCTTGAGCAGTGGTGTGTAGTTCTCCTTTAAGAGGTCCTTTACCTCCTTTGTTAGTTGTATTCCTAGGTATTTTATTCTCTTTATGGAAGTTGTGAATGGGAGTTTGCTCATGATTTAGCTTTCTGTTGGTCTGTTATTGGTGTATAGAAATGCTTGTGATTTCTGCACATTGATTTTGTATCCTCAGACTTTACTGAAGTTGCTTATCAGTTTAAGGAGATTTTGGCCTGAAATGATACGGTCTTCTAAATATACAATCATGTCATCTGCAAATAGAGACAACTTGACTTCCTGTTTTTCTAATTGAATACCGTTTATTTTTTTTCTTGCCTGATTGCTCTGGCTAGAACTTCCAATACTATATTGAATAGGAGTGGTGAGAGAAGGCATCCTTATCTAGTGCTGAATTTCAAAGGGAATGCTTCCAGTTTTTGCCAGTTCATTATGATATTGGCTGTAGGTTTTTGTAAGTAGCTTTTATTGTTTTGAGATATATTCCTTTGATATCTAGTTTATTGAGAGTTTTTAGTATAAAGTATTGTTGAATTTTGTCAAAGGCCTTCTCTGCATCTATTGAGATAACCATGTGGTTTTTGTCTTTGGTTCTGTTTATGTGGTGAATTACATTTATAGACTTGCATATGTTGAACCAGCCTTGCATCCCTGGAATCAAGCCTACTTGATTGTGATGGATTAGCTTTTTGATGTGCTATTGCAATCAGTTTGCCAATATTTTATTGAAGATATTTGCATCTATGTTCATCATGGATATTGGCCTGAAGTTTTCTTTTTTTGTTGAGTCTCTGCTGGGTTTTGGTATCAGGATGATGTTGGTCTCATAAAATGATTTGGGAAGGATTCCCTCTTTTTGTATTGTTTGGAATAGTTTCAGAAGGAATGATATCAGCTCCTTTTTGTGTGTCTGGACCTGGACTTCTTTGGTTGGTAGGCTATTAATTGCTGCCTCAACTTCAGCCCTTGTTTTGGTCTGTTCAAGGTTTCAACTTCTTGGTTTAGCCTTAGGAGGGTGCAAGTGTCCAGGAATTTATCAATTTCTTCCAGGCTTACTGGTTTATGTGCATAAAGTTGTTTGTAGTAATCTCTGATTGTAGTTTGTATTTCTGTGGAATCAGTGGTGATATCCCTTTATCGTTTTTTATTGCATCTATTTTATTCTTCTCCCTTTTCATTTTTATTAATCTGGCTAGTGGCCTATCTTGTTGACCTTTTCAAAAAATCATCTCCTGCATTTATTGATTTATTTAAAGGGTTTTTTATGTCTCTATCTCCTTCAGTTCTGCTCTGATCTTAGTTATTTCTTGTCTTCTGCTAGCTTTTGAGTTTTTTTATCTTTCTCCTCTAGCTCTTTCAATTATGACTATAGGGTGTCAACTTTAGATCTTTCCTTGCTTCTCATGTGGGCATTTATTGCTATAAATTTCCCTCTAAACACTGCTTTAAATGTGTCCCAGAGATTCTGGTATGTTGTGTCTTCATTCTCGTTGGTTTCAAAGAACATCTTTATTTCTGCCTTCATTGAGAAATATATTTGTGGTGTTCTCTGTATTTCCAGAACATTGGTGGCCTGGCTTGGTAGGTTGGGGAAGTTCTCCTGGATAATGTCCTGAAGAGTGTTTCCCAGCTTGGATTCATTCTCTCTGTCACATTCAGATACACCTATCAAACATAGATTAGGTCTTTTCACATAATCCCATATTTCTTGGAGGCTTTGTTAATTTCTTTTCACTCTTTTTTTCTTATTCTTGCCTTCTCATTTTATTTCATTGAGTTGATCTTCAACCTCTGATATCCTTTCTTCTGCTTGGTCGATTCAGCCATTGAAACTTGTGTATGCTTCACAAAGTTCTCATGGTGTATTTTTCAGCTCCATCAAGTCATTTATATTCTTTTCTAAGCTGTTTATTCTAGTTAGCATCTCCTCTAACCTTTGTTCTAGGTTCTTAGTTTCTTTGCATTGGGTTAGCACATGTTCTTTTAGCTCTGTGAAGTTTGTTATTACCCACCTTCTGAAGCCTGTTTCTGTCAATTCATCAGATTCATTTTCCATCCATCTTTGATCCCTAGCTGGTGAGGAGTTGTGATCCCTTGGAGGAGGAGAGGTTTTCTTGTTTTTGGTGTTTTCATCCTTTTTGCGCTGGTTTCTTCCCATCTTAGTGGCTTTATTAACCTGTGGTGTTTGTAGTTGGTGACTTTCGGATGGGGTCTCTGAGTGGACATTTTTTTTATTGTTGATGATGATGAAGTTATTTCTTTCTGTTTCTTAGTTTTCCTTCTAACCATCAGGCCTCTCTGCTGCAAGACTGCTGGAGGTCCACTCCAGACGCTGCTTGCCTGGGGATCACCTGTGAGGGCTGCAGAACAGTAAGGGCTGCTGCTAGTTTCCTCTTCTGTTATCTTCGTCCCAGAAGGGTACCTGCCAGATTTTGGCCTGAGCTCTCCTTTATGAGATGTCTCTTTGGGTATACAGGGGTCAGGGAGCTGCTTGAGGAGACAGTCTGTCCCTTACAGGAAGGAAGGTTTAAACCCGTCATTCCCATTAGAGTTTACACTAGGAGCAATAATGAACCTTAAATTATTCTAAAACATGGAATCTGAGTGGAATTAAGAACAGAATTACATTGAATATCATTTTAAAAGCTAAGCAAGCCATATTGATTCTTTAAAATGAAGCAAATATGTTCTGAAACCCAAAAAGAGGTGAGTTACTTAAGCAAGTCCAACATAACTAGGCCAGTATTATCATTTCAGACGCTCATAGCCATCATAGGGAAATAGAAGATGTTCCAAAGCGATTTCTATCAATCCTAGTTTCCATTTCTCACCTAAACTTTCTACATTCGCTTTGCAGACTTTGACTTTGGGTTGTGGAGCCAGACTGCTGGGTTTCTAATTTCCAGTCTGCCACTTACTATCTATGTGACGTGGGTGAATTACTTAGCATCTCTGTGCCTCAGTTTCTTGATCTGTAAAATAATATGAAAACAGGGACACCACAAGTGGTAGCTGAGAATAGTAAATGAGTTAATAGATTTAAAGGAATTGGAACAAAACCTGGCAGATAATGAGCACTCAATAAATGTTAGGTCTTATTATTACAAGGCCATGAATCACTTAATTTTGTAGCTTTAAATAAAGCACTCACACAGATGCAACTTGCTGGTTATTTAAATAAGAAAAGAAACATAAATCAACAGAGCAAATTTTAATTAAATCAGTTAATGGCATATGGATCAGCTGGGAAAATGAGTTTACTTCGGAAATTATTTCCAAGAGTGTTCCTCATAAAACAAAATGACCACATTAGATATATACTTAAGGGAAACATTAAAAATACATAATATGTAACCTCTCAATTTTCACTTACAGCTGCCTTTATATTATTATTATTCAAAATTATTATTTGATTAAGGGGACTGTATGAATGATTTTCTCAAAAAAAATCAATAAATGTTTGATCAGTCTGGGGGATCACTGGGTCATAACAACTACCAGTACTCAGACGTTGGGGAATTGTTCAGGGAAAAGGCAGTAACTTTGAAGTATCCTCAAGAACAAGAAGGGCATGTCAAAACAATTAATCATAAATAAGTCATTAAAATTAAAAGTGTATTCTTAAATAGTTTTTTGATTAAGAACGAATGCCTCATTAATCTGGAACATACTGACTTGAGAACATAAGTAAAGTCAAAGAGAGTAATGACTGACATGACATGGAACACACCATGCTGAGTGTTCCCATCACAAAAGCTTTAGAGGAACAGATTCCACCAAAGGTCACTGGAGACAGTAAACTGAACAGAAAACCCAGCATCACCCAATGATGCAAAGGTAAATTTTTTAGAAATCTAGATTACAGAGAACACTGGGTACAAGTAGCACTGACACTGTTTCCATCATAGATACTGAGTACATTTTATTTATTTCAGGCATGCAAATAAGTCTAAACCCAAGATCTAAAAAATAAAAAATACAGATATTTCTAAAAGAAACAGGCATCTAATTTTAAAGAAACTTACTGTCTTTCCCCTACTCCCACTTTCCAAGTTTTAGTTAAGTATGTGAATAGAAGTTTAAAACCAACATGAATAGCTCTGAAGAAAATTCTAGTGTAATAATTAGATGATACTAGATTGGATTTTCTTTGGATCACACTAAAGCTACATTTCTTAAAGGAGTTTATATAGTATTTAGTAAACAAAATAATAGATGTGAGATATGCATAAAAATCACACACATAATTTTTTAAAACAGATCAGATAAATGCCCATAGGAGGATGACTATGCAGTTTTTAAACATTAACTCTTGTTTTGGAGTAGTCGTCAAAATATGTCTCATATTTTGAAAAGCTTCAGAATTTCATCTTCTAGAAGGTAAAATTCATGAGGAAAGAGGCTTTTTCCCATCTTGACCACTTTTATATGTCTATTATGTCTATTGTGTCTATATGTCTATTATGTCCTCAGAATATTGCTTAGGACATAATAGATACTCCATACATATTTGATGAATAAGAATTTCAACAGTGGCTGAAATCATATTTGGATGTATCTGCTATGACTGTAATTTTAACACTGGCCTCAGGACTTTTCCTTGCCCTTGGCCCCTTATCTATGGCCCCCTCACACCTTCCCTGTACTCAGCATGACTTACACAGAGATGTCTGCAAATAATGAAGAGAAAGAAAATCTCTATGAAAGATTACAGATGGTTGAGATGAATATTACATGCAAAGAATTTCCCAAATTCCATTCTCTAAAGTATGGCACAAAAATTACAATAATCTTTCCAAGACTAGGATAGATTCTTCTGAAGACAAAATTTAACATAATTTTTAGAGTCAGATTTAGATATGACTATAATATTTTTACTTCGATAACGTACTTCATTTCAAACTTCAAGACAAGGAAGAGAGAATTTTTTTCTAGAAAGAAGAAAGCAGCATAATGAGAAAGAAGGGAAAGTAGAGTCCTACTACTCTAAGTACCTGTAATCAGACTTTGTTTTCAGCAATGTTTAAACCTTATCACTCCCAAAGTTTAAATCTTGACAGCAGGATGGCAAAGAAAAATATTGGATAAGAACCACAGCTGGAACATTTCTTATTTATTAGAGCTACACCCAGCTTGTGCTGGAATACAAATTATCAGAGCCCCTGCCCATGAAAACAAATAATCCAGTTACAGGTACAAGGCTAGCAAACAAGAAACATAACTATATACTGCCATATATTCACTCATGTACTAAACTGTGTGGGAAAAATTCTAAAAGTTATACAACCTGTTGATAAGAGGTAATTCTAGCACCTAGCACAGTGTCGAGGACATATTAGATATGCAATAAATACTTGATAAGTAAGCAAAAGCTTGAATGAAAGAATGAATGAATAGGTGCTTTTAGAAGAGGTGAATCTTGTGTAGGATCCTGGAGAATGATGTCAAGCACTTGGCTGGTATCTGCCACAAATGACGTTTCAATGTTTCCTACCTCTCCATCTTCTCACACATGATAGAAACTGGATCAACTTTGTGCAGAAAATAAGAGAAAAAAGAAACCCAATTGTCTTCTTAGTAATATTGGTAGTCTTAGAGACTTGACCTGCAAAAACTATTCAATAGAGTTGATTGTCCATAGGTCTATATGTAATCCTTCCTTACAATCAGAGTAGCTGCTTAAGAATCAAAGACCTCTGAGTGGAACCTACCAAAAGTTGTGCGTAAGAGCCACATGGTAAGAGAAAGTGAAATTTGAAGTGGTCTTTCCGTGACTTCATCACCTATAAGAAAGAAAAGTCTACGGTTCTGTTCTTAGAATACTTGTTCTGTTAAGATTTAGCAAAACAGATTGACCAATAAATTTTAAGGTTTCCTGCTGGTTTTCAAGCCGTGAGACTGCAAACGAACTTTCCTAAGGTCAGATATGTTGAGGTATTTATGCTATAGTCAAAAGGGTTACTTATGCCTTGCTTAATATATGCATAAACAGATCTCAAATCACAGCTATAATTTTCCATACAACAAATCAAATTTAGCCCATAAATAACGAAGTCAACTTATAAAAGTTACAAAAGAAATCGTAAAGTTTTAGAACTACTAAAAACATTGGGTCTGGAAACCAAATCTAATTCCACACTGAGAATACTGGATGAACCATGCTGCTTCTGGCTTCAAATCATGTGTCACTGGAAACAAAGAAAGGAGGTTTTTAAAATTATGTTCCCTGTCTTAAATATTTGCAGATTGGCATGGTTTCTCTTTCTAGTTTTTTTTTTTTTTTTTCATGTAATGGATGAAACATATTTTTCCTTCTTTATTCATGAAACCCCAATGTTCTCAAACTTCATTTTGTGACTGGAATGAAGTCACATTAATAATGCCCAAAAAGTTACAGGCTTCTTTCTGCTCCCTGCTTACAGAAAACCTTAGGTTTGGTAGAATTTCTCCTGCCACCCAAGAAATTCTGGCATTTTCCAGAGAACAACTTAACTGGTAAAGAGACTGCTGGTTGTGCTGGTTTGAATACATCTGTTTTCTTTGCCATGGTTCATGGGACATCAGGGGTCTGTCTAAGTCCACTGATCATTAAGAATATTACCTTCTCTAGGATAGCTCCTGGTGTCCCCAGTGCTACACAGCAATGTGGCACCATCATGGCACTGTCTTTCCTTCAATCTTCCTTGCTATGCACATGCTGGATTCCATCCAGAAATCAGAAAAAAAAAAAGTCTAACTCCTGAATTCACAGGACTCAGAACTATTCATTCACCCCTTCCAGGAAGTTAATACCATATTATCCTTTACATTTCCTATGTTCTCACCTCTCAGAGCCCTCTAGGGCCTTCAGATGTAAAATGTTCCCTTTTCCTCTCTTCTTCCTTCTCCAAATGCAAATTGTGCTTGCAAATATATGCCTGGGAGAATTGCCGAATCCATAAAGCTGTTCTCAGTTTAGGCTAAGCAGAGATCACAGTCTATATCTACATTTGCTCCGTTAGAACACCAGATGACAATAGTTAATAAAGATGAGATACTGAGTCACCTTTACACCTTAGGCTTTTGTATTTTTCAGTAAGAAGAATGTCACAGTTCTTCCTAGCTTGCCAAAAAATTTGAATAAAAAGGTACTGAACTAGAAGCAAAACTTTCTGCTGGCTAGGTAAAATGACATGTGAAATTGCTCACAGGAAATAATGGCAAACAGAAAGATTTTCCATCTTGTCAAGCAGATGGAATGGGCTTGGATAGAGAGAAGAGAGGAAAACGATAGAATAAACACCAGTTGTGAACTTCACTAAGAGAAGTGGTAGGTTTTATGTATTAAAGAGATAAGCTAAAGTGGTTTATAAGAAGATGTAATCTATTTTACTAGTGTAATTTAAATCATCTGGTATTATACATGGTATATAAAGGTCAAGAAGTTTAACAATGGAAATAGTGAGTTTTTCAATAGAAGTGCTGAGTTGGCCTGTGATCTTGGATGTACTACACGATAGTGAGATAACTCGGGAGCAACTCAGGCCAAGGAGTGACCCACTTGATGACTGGCAAAGTGGGAGCTAAGACAGAAGAAAGGAAAGTAGATGCTTGAATGAAGGTCACAACAGCCATAAAGAAAAAAAAAAAGGAAGAACGTGTATTGAAAAATGATGACTCCATTGACTGATAGAGAAAATCAATTTAGAAGATAGTTTATGTGCTCTGTAAATCTTCAATTGTCACAGCAAAAAAGAAAGTTTTATCTGTTCTTTTTTTTCTTCTTACTTTTTGTGGGTACACAGTAGGTGTATATATTTATGGGGTATGTGAGTTGTTTTGTTTTGTTTTGTTTTGTTTTTGAGACGGAGTTTTGCTCTTGTTACCCAGGCTGGAGTGCAATGGCGCGATCTTGGCTCACCGCAACCTCCGTCTCCTGGGTTCAGGCGATTCTCCTGACAGCCTCCTGAGTAGCTGGGACTACAGGCACGCGCCACCATGCCCAGCTAATTTTTTGTATTTTTAGTAGAGACGGGGTTTCACCATGTTGACCAGGATGGTCTCGATCTCTTGACCTCGTGATCCACCCGCCTCGGCCTCCCAAAGTGCTGGGATTACAGGCTTGAGCCACCGTGTCCGGCCCGAGATATTTTGACATAGACATACAATGCAGAATAATCACACAGGGTAAATAGTGCATCCATCACATCAAGCATTTATCTTTTCTTTGTGTTACAGACAATCCAATTATATTCTTTTAGTTATTTTCAAATGTACAATAAATTATTGGTGGCTACAGACACTTTGTTGTGCTATCAAACACTAGATCTGATTCATTCTGTATAACTATATTTTTGTACCCATCAACCATCCCTGTTTCCTTCTCCACCCCCACCTGACCCCACTACCCTACCACCCTTCCTAGCCTCTGGTAGCCATCATTATATTCTCTATTTCCATGATTTCAATTGTTTTCATTTTTATCTCCCACAAATAAGTGAGAACATGCACATTTTCTTTGTGTGCCTGGCTAATTTCACTTTACATAGTGTCCCCTAGTTCTATCTATGGCATTGCAAATGACAGGATCTCATTTTTTATGGCTGAATATTACTTCACTGTATATATGCACCACATTTTCGTTATCCATTTGTCTGTTGATGGACACATCAATTACTTCCAAATCTTGGCTATTGCAAATAGCGCTGCACAAACATGGGAGCGCAGATAGTTCTTTGATATACTGATTTCCTTTCTTTTTGGTATATATGGAGCAGAGGGATTGCTGAATACTATGGTAGCTCTATTATTAGTTTTTCTGAAGAACCTTCTCCATAGTGGTTGTACCAACTTACATTCCAATCAAAGGTGTACAAGGGTTCCCTTTTCTATCTATCCTCATCAGTATTCATTATTGCCTGCCTTTTGGATAAAAGTCATCTTAACTGCAGTGAGATGGTATGTCATTGTAGTTTTAACTTTTATTTATCTGATGATCAATAATGTTAATTAAGCACCTTTTCATATTCCTGTTTGGCATTTGTGTGTCTTCTTTAGAAAATGTCTATTCAGATCCTTTGCACATATTTAAATCAGATTATTATATTTATTCCTATGGAGTTGTTTGAACTCTTTATATGTTCTGGTCATTAAGCCCATGTCAGATGGGTGGTTTGCAAATATTTTCTTCCCCTCTGTGGGTTGTCTCTTCACTTTGTTGTTTCCTTTCTTGTGCAGAAGCTTTTTAACTTGATATGATCCCATTTGTTCATTTTTGCTTTTGTTGCCTGTGCTTGTGGGATATTCTCAAGAAATCTTTACCTGCACAAATGTACCAGATAGTTTCCCAAATGTTTTCTTTTAGCAGTTTTACACTTTGAGACCTTAGATTTAAGCCTCTAATCCATTTCGATTTGCTTTTCCTATGGTGATAGATAAGGATCTAGTTTTATTCTTCTGTATATGAATATTCCGTTTTTCCAATGCCATTTATTGAAGACACTGCCTTCTCCCCAATGTATGTTCTTGGCATCTGTCAGAAATGAGTTAAATGTAGATATATGGATTTATTTCTTGACTTTATCTTCTGTTCCATTGGTCTAACTGTCTATTTTTATTCCAGTACCTTTCTGGTTTGCTTAATATTACTCTGTAGTATAATTTGAAGTCAGGTAATGTGAGTGTTTCATTTTTGTTCTTTTTGCTTAAGGAAGCTTTGGCTATTCTGGGTATTTTGTGGTTCCATATAAATTTTAGGATTATTTTTTCTATTTCTGTAAAAAAAAAAAATCATTGGTATTTTAAAAGATTACATTGAATGTATAGAGTGCTCAGGGTAGTATGGACATTTTAATAATATTGATTCTTCTAATCCATGAACATGGACAATCTTTCCATTTTAGTTGTGTACCTGTTCAATGTCTTGCATCAATATTTTACAGTGTATATTGTAAAGATGTTTCACTTCTTTGCTTAAGTTATTCCTTTTATCTTATTTGTAGTTATTGTTAATGGGATTACTTTCTTGATTTCTTTTCAGATTATTAACAGCTGTCAAATAGAAATGCTACTGATTTCTGTATGTTGATTTTGTATCCTGCAACTTTACTGAATATGTTTATCAATTCTAGTAGTTCTTATGGAGTCTTTAGGTTTTTCCAAAAATAAGATCATGTTATCTGCAAATAAGGATAATTTTACTTCTTCCTTTTCAGTTTAGATGCCCTTTATTTCATTTATCCAGTTTGTCTAGCTAGGACTTTCAGTACCATGCTGAATAACAGTGGTGAACGTGGACATCCTGGTTTTGTTCCAGGTCTTAGAGGAAAGCCTTTTGGTTGTTCCTCATTCAGGAGGAGACTAGCTGTGGGTCTGTTGTATATGGTTTTTATTGTGTTGAGGTATGTTCCTGCTATACCCACCTTTTTGAAAATTTATATCATGAAGAGATACTGAATTCTATTAAATGACTTTTCAGAAACAATTAAAATGATCAGATGTTTTTTGTTCTTTATTCTGCTGATATGATGTATCACATAGGTTGATTTGTGTATCAACATCCTTGTATCCCTGGGATAAATCCCACTTGGTCATGATCAATGATTTTGTTTAATGTGTTGTTGAATTCAGTTTGCTAGTATTTAGTATTTTTGCATTAATGTTCATAAGGGATATTGGCCTCTAGTTTTTTTGCTGATGTATTGTTGCCTTGTTTTGTCCTCTTAGATTGAGTTTGAAAGTATTCCCTCCTCCTCTACTTTTTGAAATAACTTGAATTAGATTGATAATAGTGATCCTTTAAATTACAGCTAAATTCAGCAGTGAAGCCATCAGGTCTTGGGCATTTCTTTGCTGGGAGACTTTTTATTACAGCTTTGCTCTCATTACTTGTAATTGATCTGTTCAGATTTTAATTTCCTTATAGTTTAATCTTATGCGGCTTTATGTGTCTAGGAATTTATTCATTTCTTCTAGATTTTCCAATTTAACGGCATATAGTTGCTCATAGCAGCCTCTAATGATATTTTAATTTCTGCAGTATTAGTTGCAGTGTCTCCTTTTTTATCTTTAATTTTATTTATTTGGCTCTTCTTTTTTATTTCGTCTGGCTAATTTGTTGATTTTGTTTATCTTTTCAAAAGGCAACTTTTCATTTCATTGAACTTTTGTATTTTTTGTTTCAATTTTATTTCTGATCTGATCTTTATTATTTCTTTTCTTCTAGTAATTTTGGGTTTCATTTTCTCTTACTTTTCTAGTTATTAAAGATGTATCATTAGGTTGTTCAAAGTTTTTTTAAATTTTGATATAGACACTTATAAATTTCCTTCTTACTACCACTTCTGGTATGCTTTTTGGTATGTTGCATTTCCATTACATTTGTTTCAATAAAGTTTTTAATTTCCTTCCTTATTTCTTCATTGACCCATCTGTCATTCAGGAGCATATTGTTGAATTTCTAAGTGTTTGTATAGTTCCCAAAATTTCTCTAGTTATCAATACTTGGTTTTCTTCTATTACGGTCAGAGAAGGTGTTTGATGTTATTTCCATTTTTTAAATGTTTTAAGACTTGTTTGTGGCCTAACACATGGTCCATTCTTAAGAATGGTCTATGTGCTAAGAAAATGAATGTGTATTCTGCAGCTGGAAAAAAATTGTTCCATAAGTAGCTATTAATATTAGGTCCGTTTGGTCTATACCGTGGGCTAAGTCCAATGTTTCTTTCTTTATTTTCTGTCCAGATGCTTTATCCAGTGCTGAAAGTGGAGCGTGGAAGTCTCCAACTTTTATTGTACTGGGTTCTATCGCTTTCTTTAGCTCTAATAGTATTTTTTAAAAATATCTAAGTGCTCCAGTGCTGGAAGCATATATATTTATAATTGTTATATCTCCTGGCTGAATTGACCTCTTTATCATTACATAATGAGCTTTTTGTCACTTTTCATAGATTTTGTCTTGAAATATATATATATTTATGTATATGCATATATATGTATGTATGTATGTATGTATGTATGGCTAGTCCTACTCTTGTTTGGTTTTCAGTGGCATGGAATATCTTTCTCTCCCTTTATTTGCAGTCTATATGTATCTTTACAGTTACAGCATCTTTTTTATAGGTAACAGATTACTGGGTATTAATTTTTATCCATTTAACTCTATGTCTTTTGAGTGGAGAGTTTAGCACATTTGCATTCAATGTTGTTATTGATAAGAAAGGATAGACTCTTGCTATTTTGTTGCTTTCTGATTGTTTTGTGGTCTTCTGTTCCTTTTTTCCTTCTATCCTATCTTTATTTAGCAAAGGTGCATTTCTTTGGTGGTATGTTTTAATTTCCTGCTTTTTATTTTTTGTGTAACTATTGTAGGTTTTTTCTAATTTGACATTATGTGGCTTGCAAATAGTATCTTATAACTCATTATTTTAAACTGATGTATATGTATATATATATATATATATATGATGTATGTATGTATGATTACATAAACAAGCAAAATAAAACCTAATGAAAACTACATTTTTAACTTTTTGCTGTTTCTATTTATCTCTTATCATACTTATCTATCTCTTGAAAAGTTGCATCTATTATTTTTGATAGGTTCATCTTTTGGTCTTTCTACTCAACATATTTGTAGTTTAATTACACTGTGATGATATTTTGTCTTTTACTGTGTACTTACTTTTTTTGGTGGCGGGGTTTCACTCTATCTCCCAGGCTGGAGTATAGTGGCTCAATCTTGGCTCTCTACAACTTCCGCCTCCTAGGCACAAGCAAACCTCCCATCTTAGCCTCTCAAGTAGCTTGGACCACCATGCCTGGCTAATTTTTTTTTTGTAGAGATGGGTTTTATATTTTAGCTGGAGATAGGTTTTGTGTTTTATGTAGGGATTTGTAGACATGGGTTTCATCATGTCTCCTAGGCTTGTCTCAAACTCCTGAGCTCAAGTGATCCTCCTTTCTTGGCCTCCTACAGTGCTGAGATTACAGGCATGAGCGACCATGTCTGGCCTGTACTTACTACTAACAGTGACTTTTGTACCTTCAGATGATTTCTTATTGCTCATTAATATCCTTTTATTTGAGATTAAAGAACTCTTTTTAGCATTTCTTTTAAGATGGGTCTGGTGTTGAGATCCCTCAACTTTTGTTTGTTTAAGAAAGTATTTCTCCTCCATGTTTGAAGGATAGTTTCACTGGATGTACTATCCTAGGATAAAAGATTTTTATTGGCCGGGTGTGGTGGCTCCAGCCTGTAATCCCAGCACTTTGGGAGGCCCAGGCGGGTGGATCACGAGGTCAAGAGACCGAGACCATCCTGGTCAACATGGTAAAACCCCATCTCTACTAAAAATACAAAAAATTAGCTGGGCATGGTGGTGCGTGCCTGTAATCCCAGCTACTCAGGAGGCTGAGTCAGGAGAATTACCTGAACCCAGGAGGCAGAGGTTGCGGTGAGCCGAGATCGCACCATTGCACTCCAGACTGGGTAACAAGAGCGAAACTCCGTCTCAAAAAAAAAAAGTTTTTTCTTCATCACTGAATATGTCATGCCACTCTCTCCTAGTCTGTGAAGTTTCTACTGAGAAACTTTGCTGCCAGGCATTCTGAAGCTCCTTTGTATGTTATTTCTTTTCCCTTGCTGTTTTTAGGATCCTTTTTAAATTCTTGACCTTTAGGAGTTTGATTATTAAATGTTTTCAGGTAGTCTTATTTTGATTAAGGTGTTCTATAGCTTTCTTGTACTTGAATATTAGTATCTTTCTCTAGGTTTCAGAAGTTCTCTGTTCTTATCCCTTTGAATAAACTTTCTACACCCCATCCCCTGCCTCTATCTCCGCTTTAAGGCTAATAACTCTTAAATTTGCCCTTTGAGGAAATTTTCTAGATCTCGTAGGCATACTTTATTCTTTTTTATTCTTTTAGTTTTGTCTCTTCTGACTATATACTTTAAAAATCCTGTCTTCAAGCTCACTAATTCTTTCTTCTGCTGTTAAAAGTTTGATGCATTCTTCAGTTGGTCAATTGCATTTTTGGTTCTAGAATTTCTGCTTGATTTTTTAAAAATCATTTTAATTAATTTGCTAAATTTATCTGATAGCAAATTCCCTCTCTGTGTCATCCTGAATTTTGTTGTGATTCCTCAACAAAATTTCCCATTTTCTTTTTTTTAGAGGGTCTCACGAGCACCCCTGTGTCCACCACCACTGATACTGCACTGGGTGAGACTTAAAGCCAACACAGTACTGGGTCTCACTTAAGGCCCATTGTGACCACTGCCTGGCTATGTTCACTCAAGGCCCAAAAATTCTACAATTAACAAGTGGCAAATTCAGCCAGGTTCGTGTCCTTCCCTTCAGGCCAATGAGTTCCATGGGGCCCCGGACAGGTCCAGAGATGTTGTCTGAAAGCCAGGGCCTGGAGTCAGGAATCTAAGGAATCTACCTGGTACTGTCTTCTACTGCCGCAGACCTGGCACCCAAGCTGCAAGATAAAGTCCTTGCCACTCTTCTCTCCTCTTTCCTCAAGCAGAGCAGTGTCTCCCCATGGCCACCACTGCCCCAGGCTGGTGGTGGGTAATTCCTGGTTGCCTCCAACGTTGACTCAAGGCCCAAGGGCTCTGAAGTCAGTGCATGGTGAATGCTGCCAGGACTGGGTCTTTCCCTTCAGGGATATTGACTCCCTCTGACCCAGTGCTTTTCCAGAAATGCCATCCAAAAGCCAAAGCCTAGAATCAAGGACCCCAGGTCCCTAGAATCAAGGACCCCAGGTACCCAAGATGCAAGACATAGTAGTCCCCTTTACTCTTTCCTCTCCTTTTCTTAAACAGAAAAAAGTCTCTCCCTGTGGCCAACACAGCTGTAAATGTGCTAGGTCACACTTGAATCCAGCATAACTGTGAGCCTCACTCAAGACCTGCAGCGAGTACTGCCTGGCTTCCACTGTTGATTATTCAGGACCCAGAGGCTCTTTTGTCAGCAGGTGGTAAATCCTGCCCATCCTGAGTCCTTCCCACCAAAGCAGTGGGTTCCCTTCTTGCACAAGGTATGTCATTTGCACAACAAATGTCAACAGGGATAAGGTCCAGAATGAGGGCCCTCAGGACTCCACCTGGTCCCCTATTCTACTGTGGTCCCTGTAGTAACCAAGTTGCAAGACAAAGTGCTCTTTACTCTCCCCTCTCCTCTCTTCAACTGGGGAGCTGGGAGCTGTATTACCTAGGTCTGGGGGAGGGGTGGTTCAAGCACTCCCTTGGCAGCCCCCACTGGTGTCTAAGTAGGTTGTGTGCATCTCAAGCCCACTTCTCTGAACCCAGCACAACACTAGGACTTGCCCCGTAATTGCAGTCCTTGTGGCCTAGACTACCTTTCAAGTTTATTTAGGACCCCAGAGCACCCAAATGGCTGGGCTTGCAGTAACTGAGGTTCTGACCAATGGAATGAATGATCTGCCTCTGGCTAGGGCTGCTGTCACTGCTCCCTTTCATGGGTACTGGCTGATTTCTGTACCCTTTTGCTTTCTGCTATAATGGGGTAGTACAGAGTTCCAGTGCAAAGTCCCACAGTCAATGCATTCTTCCTCCCCAGCATGCACAGATTCTCTCTCCAAGTCACACGGCTGCCAGGGAATGTGGTAGGGGTGGCATTGGCAATTCAAGACTGCTTTTTCTGTCCTTTTCAGTGCGTTTTCCTTAGTAGGATGTGAAAACCAGGTACTATAATCACTCACCTGATTTGGGATTCTTATGAAGGTGGTTTTCTGTACAGATAGCTGTTCCATTTGGAGTTCCTGCAGGGGGAACAAACAGTAGAGGCTTCTATTTGGCCATCTTGCTCCACTTCCCACTGAAATGTATTTTTAAGCTAAGCAATTAGAAAATATTTAGATGAGGAATTTTTAAATAGAGAAAAATCTACTCCAGAATCCAAAGTCCTCTGAGACCATTCTGGTTTTTGTCATGCTTGAAATATGAGGCTTACATATTTTTTACACATGCAAAATTCTGCTCAGTTAAATACAGCAGACTGTTTAGATTGAATTCTTAAACACAAATGAGATAATCTGATTCTGCTGCTTCCATGGCATCTGAATTGGTGTCATCCTCTTTTTCAGAACAAATATCTAAGGATGTTTCCAAGGCATCGCAATATTATATAGGCCTAGTATCAACAGAAGCCTTGTCTGTAAATCTCAGGTGTGTGTGAATGCAAGCACACTTACTGGTAGAGTATCAGGCAGTCCTTGGTCTATAGACATTCCAAGGAAGAAAACCACCGCTAGCAGTATTATAATGCATAAAGTAAGCATTATATTTTTAAATAGAATTCACATATCCAAGTATGTGTTGCTGCTTTTACAATATCCATTTGGGAAGCTGTGCATTTATTCTAATAAAATAGGCATTGTTACATGTTTTAGAGTTTCTTTTCAACAATCACCTTCATTGTCTGTGGCACAATTTTTTTTTTCACTGTCCATATGGTAAAGTATCTTTATCTTTTGGGTGCAAACTTGATTTTGAAATAACCAAAAGTAAGTCAGACGTAAATCTTAAGAACAAGAAAGACAAATTGGGAAATCTCATAAACAACTAAGGTGGGCATTGAAAAAACTTTGTCTGGATGTATTATTTTGAATGTATTTGCCTTTTGTTATTAATTTGCTATACCTCATACTGTCAAGTCTTTTTTGAGATAGTTTTGTTGTCTTTACCTTCTGAAGCTATATTAGGTTGGTGCAAAAGTAACTGTGGTTTTTGCCATTAAAGGTAATGTTATTAATAGTATCCTGAATTTTACTCTTGACAAAGAGTGTAGGTTTTATATTATTTGTGTATGAGAATGCATGCATGTGTGTATTTTCATAACAGAATGAAAGAAAAGATTCTGTAAATCCGATCTTTTACATTTAGCAAAAACAAATATTCCATATATAGTTTAATTTAGTATTGAGTAATTAAGCAAAATACTCACTACTAACATGCACATAAACTTCTTTAAAGATATCACATCAAAATATGAGATTTCTTTAAGCTCCATCTTCAATCTTTTATGTAAAGGTCTATTCTGAAAGCTGCTTTATCAAGAATTTTAATAATCTATAAATATTTTTTCTTTAATCTTTATAATCTTTATATAATAATCATATTACTTTTGTTAAATATTTTTCTCCTCTTCAAAATATTGTTTTGTAACTTCACATGCTATTCAATTACAATTAATATTTATAAATTTTTTTCTATGATTATCTGTATGCGAAATCTTTGATACCAAACATGGTAAAATAATGTTTTGCCTTAAGTTTTAGAAACTAATGTTGTTATACACTAATCTGTGAGGCTTTAAATTATATCAAGTCAGCTAAACCTATTTATGCAAAAGTTTTCTTCCTACCACTGTGCTCATTGAAAAGGTCTGCTGACTCAGGTGTTTTGTAGCTTTTAAAATAATTGTTCAAGATGATACTAGGTTGTGGAATGTGGTCACAAATTTCTCAAGTCAGGAGAAGCCTTAGGAGGTCTATTCCACTGTCTCTCAACTTTATTATGCTCATGCTTGGCTCTTATGTCTTTCCTATTTAACTTATTTTATAAAATGTAGAACACATCTTTGAGAGTCAAACCATACCAAAGCCAAAAGTGATGGGAGTGCTATAATTATAAAAAGGTGGAAATGTTCAGTAAGCAGCGAAAGTTTGGCATGAAACTAGACACGGCTGCAATAAGCTAGTGGACTTAAGGGCTAAGTTTCCTTGTTTTCATACTTGTATTTAGTGTCACTAGTTTCTCAAAACACATAAAAAGAAGTCATCTCTCTGAGAAGCAGTCTTTAGAGGAGGGTTTTTCTACTTCAGCATTATTATTTCAGACTGGATAATTCTTTGCTGTGTGTGGATGAGAGTGAGAGGGTTGCTGCGCTGTGCATTATAAGACGTTTAGCAGCATCCCATCCCCCATCCCTGGTCTTTGCCCACGCGATGATATTGACATTCCTCCTCACAACTGTGATCACCAAGTGTTTCCAGACATACCTAAATGTCCACTGGGGGGACAAAATCCTCGTTTCTCACCCTTCTACCTCTTCTGTAGTTGAGAATCATTTCTCTAGAGTACCATTCAAGACTCAGCGTAAGTTTCTGACAGGGGTGTTATAGAAGGCAATTTTTACCATTTTCATTTATGATGTCATGTTTGTTTAGTGGTTTACTACAAGTAGCTTAGGGTCAAGGAAATATATCCAGTTCATTTAATAGTATTCTTAATTAACTCTGTTCCCAAGTTCTTTTGTTTCTTTTAATCTATGAACCTGTGTTCCTGCTGTTGCCTGAAATATTCACAAGAAGAAAAACGTACTGAGTATAGACAATAAAAAATTTAATGTGGCCGAATATAGCATATACTAACATTGTAAAGCATATCTCAAATATTTGCAGCATTTCATGGCAACAAAAGCTGCTATAGAATAACTGGGTCAGAATTACCATCAGGGAAGTAGTACCCAAAATACCTTCGGATTATTATAGGCCAGGCCAAAGCAAGAAAAGCTGCTAGATTTGGGAGGCACTCCTTCCAGGCTGCTAAAGTATCACCAGTCAAACAGCATTTACAAGAAACACAGGTCTGAGACAGCCACGTGAGTGCCCTAATAAGACTTCAAATGCTCTGAGAACAAGCTTCCCTGTATTTATGTTAGTAGAAGTTTCAGATCTATTCTTGCCCAGGCCTAGGATTTTAGTCAGCTAGCAGCAAAAAAAAAAAAAAAAAAAAAAAAAAAAAAAAAAAGAACTTGAAATTTCACTTTGAGAAATATTAGGCTTTATGGAATATAAAAATAATTCAGAATCATGGAAAACCATGAATAATTAACAAACTGATAGAAAATAAATAAAGGAACTCAAGGAATTGCCTTCCAATTTCCTTAGTAACCAGATAAGCAATCGATGAGTTTTAAAACTCCCATATATACGTTTGGTGCTCATAAATACCTGAATAATAAAGATAATCATGCTGCATGACAAAGTACACATAAACTCACTCCAGCTTTGCAAGTACAAAACCAGTTAAAACCAGTTATTCTACTCCTGATATTTTAACAAGTAGAACTTTACATATATTTGCTGGGCCTGGGGAGTGTGAAACTGGCCTAATATCACCAGAGTCATCTCAATGTGTGGTCCCTGACAAACCAGCCTCCTGAGAAGAAAGCAGAAGGAAAATGTTGCCTTATTAAAGGCATACACAGGAATATACAGCTTGTGAATGCAAGCTATGTGACTTATGTTGGCTTTTACATACCAAAGCTGCTCCCAAAGCTCTGTAAGAAAGGCTGGTCCCATCAGCTGGAGAAGCACAGCAAAATGAAAATAATTTGATATCTACATTTCCAATTGCTTAAGTTGTTTACTCTGCTTCATCTGAATCACATCACATCTTATTTTCAATTGAAGCATGGAAACCTTTTCTCGATGGCCTAATAGTTCTTTTCCAAATACTATTTATTTTCATGTGGCATTAATCTTTTTTTACTAATTATTCTTGTGTGCAGCATATTTTATAAGCTCAGCACACACTGATCCAAAGCTGAACTTTATAAAGAGTTATATCACCTACATCAAAAACTTCAAAGTGAGAGTGGGCTGAAAAAAAAGTAGGAGTTAGAAAGAGAGAGTAGGGGATTGGGTAAAATGATAAAATAATGAGGAAAAGAAATAATTTCTATGTATCAGGTAGGAGAGAGAAGCTATTTCCTAAGGCTTTGGGGGAGGTGAATTTCCCACACTAAAGGTGGAGTAGATGAAAAACCAATACTCTTCACTCCTTCACTGAGATTCTGAAACTGTAGGCATTGAATGCTGTGTTAAAGATACTATGCATCCTATTCCTCATAAATAAATTACATTGTTTTATTACTACAATGTGTAGCCCAAAAGGCAAGCAATAATTTTTAGTGGCTGAGAAGAAATTAGCTTCACAAACAAGGGGCACTTTGAAAAAACAAGTGCAATCAAAAAGAAAATGTGGCTTTGGGCTTTCCTTAGAATTAAATTCCAAAACACGCTCAAAACTGCAGAACCAGTATTCAAATTTGGTACCCCTTCTGCTCATCATTACTAATGTCACCCTTCATACACAAATCTTTCCACCCTCCTTCTCCAGGCATTTTAAATATCTACAGGATTAGAAATTGCAAACAGATGCCTCTGGCCAAAGGCACCAAGTTTTGCTGATAAATTTTCCTAAAATCACACAAATGGAAAAAATGGAAGGCAGAAGTGTATATTTTATACTACAAGTCTGAAATCTCAGGTTATAAGTAAATTATTTTGTGATTAAATCCTAATCTCGTCAGTTTAAATAACCAAAAACCCAGTTTAATGATCCACCATAATGTACCTTGAAAATGTAATTATCTTATTTGAATGTCTTCTTTCAGTACTAATTTGATTTTTTTTCCTGAAAATTCTGCCACATGGTGCTACTTTCAGATATTTAACATATTTCATTTATAATTATTCTCACGTATAAATGGTATCTTTAAATAATACAGGCAGGAGTTCTTAATAAGTTGTCACAACTCTCCTTATAAAGCAAAGCTATTCATTTTTAGACAGTTTGAATGTTTTGGTGTTAATTTGATGAATAACTGCTATTGGACAACTGAAGAGAATAACCACTCACATGCAAGTCTTCTCATTGTACTTGATTAAAAAATATTAATATTTCACTCATGGTGTCTTCTCATATTAAATTTCTCGGGGTCACTGGACCTCAGATGCTAAAAGGACAAAGAAAAGGGACAGATGAGAACAGCCACGAAGTGATAGTGAAGCATATGGTGTCCATCTTGTAAGCATAAGGCTCCCTGGTATTGCTGCCACTCTCCCTGTGTTTGGGAAAGCTGGGTGGGAGAAGCCTGTAGGCAATCTGGTGTCTCGTCAGAAGAGTGCCAGAAACACGTTTTGCCGACCTAACCCTTTCCTTCTACCACAGATTCTCTCAGTAAATCCTGCACTCGTTACCATAGCATTGTTTTCAAACACTTAGTTATCTGATGAAAACCAAGAGTTTTAAAATAACAATTTATATGGAGTCAAAATGCTGGAAATTGTTGTCGGTTTTTTTTTCCTTTTTTCCCACTTTTTACAATCAAATAATTTTTTAATTACAATAAAATGCACACATTTTAAATGTTCCCCGTGTCAGCTTTGATGGTCGTATACACTGATGTAGCACCACTCAAAACAAGATACAAAACGTTTCAGTCAGCCCAGAAACTTTCCTCTTTCTCTTTCCCAGTCAAACCACACTGTACTAATTTCCATTGCCATAGACAATTCTGCCTGTCTTTGAACATAATATACTGTATATATACTTTTATATCTCTGGCTTTTTGCCAATATATATTTTTAAGACTCACTTTTGTTGTTACATGTGTCACTAGTTCATTCCTTTCATTTCAGAGTAATATTTAATTATATGAATATACCACAATCTGCTTACTCATTTTCCAGGAAACAGGTATTTAGGTGACTCCACATGTTCTCAACACAGTTTTATATAAGACTTTGTGTAGACATATGTTATTTTATCACCTGGATAAACATCTAGGAGTGGAATTCCTGAGACACAATATGTTTAATCTTTAAGAACATGGCAAACCATTCCCCACAATCTTTGTAACATTTTCCTCTACTGACATATTAGCATTCACCTTTCTCCATATACTCATCAATATTTTGTGTTGTCAGTCTTAGCCATTCCGGTGCCGATGAAATGTTATCTCATTGTGATTCTAAATTGCATCTCTCTGACGACTTAAAATGTTGATTATCTTTTCAGGTGTTCATTAGCCTCATCCTATATAAGATGTCTCATTCCCAAATTTTCTTTTGCTAAGTGTCTGTTCTAGACTTTGACCCATTTTTTAATGAGCTGTTTATCTTTTTATTGTCTACTGGTAAAAGTTAGTTATATATTCTGGATATGAGATATTCATGAAAAATAGGTGATGAGAATTTTCGCAGAATTTTCTGTCAATTGCTTGTTCACTTTCTTTTGATGAGCAGAAATGTTACATTTTGATGAAATTCAAATATTCTTAGACAGGTGAAATGCTTTTAATTCTAATAAATTTTTGTATACCCCAGTGTTACAAGTTATTGTTTGTTTTCTTCAAAAAGCTTTTTGATTTTACTGTTTGTATTTACATTTATAATGTTTTTACCTAATTTTTGTGTTTTGGGTGAGGTAGGATCAGAGATCATTTTTTTTGTTTTCTAGTGGATATCCAATCTTTCCTGCATCATTTTTTTGTTTGTTAATTTGAGACAGAGTCTCATTCTGTTGCCCAGGCTGGCATGCAGTGGAGAGATCTCAGCTTACTGTAACATCTACCTCCCAGGTTCAAGCAATTCTCCAGCCTCAGCCTCCCCAGTAGCTGGGATTACAGGCACAAGCCACAGCATCTGGCTAATTTTTGTAGTTTTAGTAGAAATGGGGTATCACCATGTTGGCCAGGCTGGCCATGAACTCCTGACCTCAGGTGATCCACCTGCCTGGGCCCCCCAAAGTTCTGGGATTACAGGTGTGAGCCACTGCACCTTTCCACATCATTTGTTTTTTTAAAAAAATTGTCTTTATTAATATAATTTGCCACTCTGGTCAGATATCAATGTATGTTTGTATGTACATATCATATATGTGTATATATATCACATATATCTGTATATGCCAATTTCTGGATTTTGTATTGTATTCCACCAATCTATTATTATGCCAATATCACATTCACTTGATTACTGTGACACTGTGTTATCAAATAAAATGAATACAATTATTTGTATTATCAAATACAAATACAATGAAATCAAATAGTGTAAATCCATCAACTTTGTTCTTCCTTATCAATATTGCTTGGGTTAGTCTAGACACTTTGCATTTTCCAACTCACTTCAAAAGAGCCTATTGATATTTTTATTGAAATTCCACTAAATATATAAATAATTTTAGGTAAGATGGACATAAATATTGAGTTTTCCAGTTTGTGAACATGGTATTTTTTTAGGTATTTAAAATTATATGCCAGTAATGTTTTATATTTTGTTCATCTTTTGTTAGATCTATTTCTAGGTATTTAGGGGTTTTGATGCTATTGTAGATGATATTTTAAATTGTATTTTATAGTTGTTTATTGTTAGTACTTAGAAATGTAATTGATATTTGAATATTAGTCCCGTGTCCTGAGACTTTGCTAAATTCATTTATTAGTTCTAGTCGTTATCTGTTTGTGTATGGATTATGTGGAGTTTTCTACACACAAAAGTATGTCATCTGTGAATAATGATAATTTCACTTCTTTTTAATTTTAGTGTTTAATTTATTTTTCTGGCCTCATTGCACTAACTAGAAGTCACAATACAATGTTGAATACAAGCAATGACAGCTATTCAAATATTTATGCTTATCCATATATTTCCCTTCCTGGTGCATTAGTCCCTTTTCTACAGATCCTGACTTCCACATAGTATAGTTCCTTCTTTGTCCAAAGAACTTCTTTTAGTATTTGCTACAGTGAAAATCTGCCACAGACAAATTTAATCATTTTTCTCTCAGAAACTATTTTACCTTCATATTTGTAGGATGTCTTTATAGGATATAGAATTGTAGGCTGACAGTATTTTCTTTTAGCACTTTAAAGATATTGTTCTATTCTTTTTTATAGTTCACTGTTTCTGATAATAAGACAGCCATTATTCTTGTTATTGTTCCCTTACATTTAGTTATCACTTATGTTTGTCTATTTTTAAGATACTATTTATTATTTTGGGTTTACAGTAAATTGACTACAATGTATGTAGGTGAAGACATTTTTATACACTTCACTTAGGATTGATTGCAATTCTTTGATGTCTTTCACTAATTTTGAAAATTTTTATCTATTATCTCTTCAAATATTTCTTCAACCTCATTCTTTCTCTCCTCTCATGAAACTCCAACAACACATATGGTAGATCATTTGATTTGGGCCCATATGTCTTAGATATTCCCTTCCATTATTTTTATTAAAATATTGTTTTAAAACATCTCTCTCTCTGTGTTTCATTGTAGATAATTTCTACTGATCAATCTTAAAGTGGTTTCTTTCTCGTTCATTTCAGTTGTCAATAAGCCCATTGAATGAATTCTTCATTCCTATATTACATATTTCATTTCTAGCATTTCCATCTAACTTTTAAAAAATGTCCATTTCATTGATAAAATTCCCAAACTGCTTACATATATTATCTACTGTTTCCACATACTGATTATAATTATTTTTAAATTTCTGTCTGATAATTCCAATACCTGGAACATCTCTGCATTTGCTTCTATTGACTATATGCTCTCTTTAACATGGATTGTATTTTCTTCTTTCATCACTTGTCATAACTTTTTATTGTATAGTGCATAAAGGAATAGTTATGACCAAAGTAAAATGATATTTTCCTATAAAACAATAATTCCCTTTCCTCTGTCTGGTTGTAAGTTTGGTGAACTGAGTCAATCTGATCTATAATAAAGCTGTGTTTGGACATTTTCACAGGTTTAGTTAAAGCTGTGTTTGGACATTTTAACAGGTTTAGTTAGATTCAGTTTACTCTTGGCTTTACATTCCGTGAGAATAAGCTCAGCAATTTCTCTTTAGTGATGTTTTGAAATCCTAGAACCAGTGATACTCTGGAGATTTCTTTATCCTTTTCATCCAGCCTCCAAATTTCTGAACTATGGGGCATCTCTTTATTTTTATTTATAGCCTTCCTACTAGATTTTTGGTCACTGGGGAGTTTTCTTTGCCTTCATGCCAGATTTTCTGAATTTTAACCTTGGACCTATTGAAGACCGATTGTCTAACTTGAGTGAACTCACTGAACATTTTCATTTCATTATTAAAATAGAATAAAAATCAGCACTTCCATGGATATTAAGGACTGACCTAACATTAAACAGCTAACATGCATACCGGAGAAGCATATGTGTTCTAGTTGAACTGAACGTGAAAGTCACATTTGTTAAGAAAATAAAATATCTTTTTAGCCCAATGTCGCTCTATCATTAGTATTTTGAATTCAGTACTGTTGAACCAAATGCCAAGTCACCAAGTAATTATATTTTTCTTCTTTAGATCTTTTTAAAAATAAGACAGAATTGAATCAGCCTGAGTTATTAGAAAGGATAGTGGGAGCACATCATCAAATTAAAAATTATATAGATTCCTGAAATAATTTCATCATTTGCAATTTTCTAGTGACCTCCAGAACTTCATAAAATGTGATATTTTAATGCAGAAACATACTGAAAGACAGGCAGCATATAAAATACAACCTCTGTGTTACAGGCTGCATGAAAGTTAGGTGAGAAAAGAAAGAAAAAGATGAGAGAATACCATGGAGTTAATATTCAGCATTACTTTATCAGCCATCTGCAATGGCTTAACATTCATTACTCTAGTATTGTAGCTGAACAGAGTAGGACAGAGAGTTTCTGTACTCTCTTGTAGCTGTGGTTTAAAAAAAGAAGTTTGCTTTGTTGAAATTAACCCATATCCACTGCCAAAATTACATGATCCAGTGGCTAACATGTAATGATGCTATTTCTAAAAAAATGTGTTGTAATTAAATGTCACAGTCTTGCATATATTTCAGACAATTCAGCACTGAAGTCAAGTCAGGTCACTGATAGAAAGTTATTGGTCAATGATCCCATTAAGCATGTGAAGGGATGATGCTCTATATTCAAAATGACTTCATCTTCTCTAAGGATAAAACCACCACCTGATCCCAAAGGATGTATTCTTGTCCTCATGAGAACTCCATTAAAAATTAATATCTCCACCAATTACAGTAAGAAGGAAGGAGATTCTACTTTTATTGTGGAGAAACATTTTATAATGAGAATGTTGCTAGGAAAAACATATCTCAACAAAGAAGAGTATAAGGTCAAAAAAAGAATTGAAAGCACTTTCCCTTCAACTTACTGTCTCACAATAAGACCTAAAAAAATATTTGTGGTCAAAGATTGCTTATGATATACACATTACTCTGACTATATTTGTAAAGCCTTGTACTGAAGGCAAAAGTAAATTATTGAATTGAGATGTTTCTCCTTAACTTGGAGGAAATAAATTTCACTTCTGTAAGTTCTTCTCATAAGGATGATTTTTGAAATTTAATAGACTAAATATACATTTATATCTTCCCCCCACTCCAAATCACACTACATAAAATATTTTATTGCTATTAAAAGTAGAATCAAGAACCACAAATTTTATGAATTTCAGAGAGCAGAAAGCATATACAATCATGTCTTCAGCAAAATAAAACTGAATGAAACTATAGACCAGAACACACATAGAAGGACCTGTTGTTGAAGTGGGAGATTTGAAAGTCCCCAAGCCCAGTATTTGCAGTTCTAAAAATCAAGAAAAAACCCTCAAACATTTAGAGAGTAATTAGTTGGAAGGCTCCTTTTGGCACAGCAGACTAGTTGTGTTCTTTCTTTTCTGTCTTTTGTGCTATGTGGTGTTTAATAAGTGGCTAGAGAAGAATATTGAGGTTGGAGAAGACTTATACTGCTATGGAGCTATTCACTTCTAAGAGTGATGAGAACTTTCACATTTAAAAGATAAACTTCCATTCCATATGCTTCCCCAATTTATTGGGGATAGATTCTGGTAATGCAAAGAACACATAAGTAGTGATTCTCAAATACAAAGCTATGGGCAGCCAAGATGTGCGAAACATTTTAAGAAAGTCAGTAATATAGAAGCTAGGCATTATCAAAAAAAACAAAAAAAGAATGACCACCCCTTCTTAGAAAGAGCTAGTAAGTTAACAAAAAAGACTTAGAATAAATATGAGTAGTTGAAAGAGTTGAAAGAACATTTCATTTATGTAGAAGTATCTCCTAAAAAATTTAATTTTTAAAAATTTGATCTTCTTAGAATTAAAAAAATATGAAAGTTTCAGTAGGCAGGCAATAATAGCACCAATACATATTTCATGGTTAATTAGTGAGTTGAACGATTGAGGTTAAATATTTTCATATGGAATAAAACACATGGACAAAAGAAAGGAAATTATGTGTAGAGTTACATGACAAGAAGAGTATTATACTGATTTTCCCAAATCTAGATTATAGGAATTCCACACTAAAAGAAATGAGAAAATACAAGGATGTGTATAATCAAATAAATATCAACCAAAAACAAATCCTCAGGTCTGAAGAAAGCATAAATCTTTAAATTGAAAGTGCTAAGCCAGACTTTAAAAAAGCCAAAGCTAGATGCATCTTTGTGAAATTTCAGAAATTCAAGGATAAATAAACTCAGATCAAAACAATTTGAAAAAATAATTAAACTCTGAAAAGTCCTCCTGCTATCACTGTAACTTCTCATAAATGCAACTCAATACTAGAAGAGAAGTAATTGGTATCTTCCAAGTTAAAGGGGGTGATTTTAAACCTACAATCCCATACCCAGCCAAACTAGCATTTAGAGAGAATCTAAATACATATTCAGACAAGAAAAGCTTTAAGCTAAGCAATTTCTGAAATAATTACTTGAGGATACACACCAAAAAATAATAAATCCAAAAAAGGACATGACATAGTCCTAAATATACAAAAGAGTAATAAGCAAATTTATACTAGAACCTAAATAATTGTTGGTGTGCAACACAAAACTAAAATGTAATAAACATGTGGAACAAAAATTCCAGCTAAACTCAGTATGAAAAGTGGTAGAGTTAGTAAAGAGGAAAAAATCAAAGATAAGATAAGATTTTTACTTTTTGGGAAATGAAAGCAGGTAATTATTAATTCTAAATGTCAATAAAAAATAAATTTTTTAAAATGTGTTAAAAATGTAAGAGTAAGTATTAAAAGTGTAAGATGTATGGCTTCTAAATTATAGCATTAAAAAATGGATCTTAGAAAAACATCCAATTTGAAAGCTCTTGCTTCCAGGCTTTCTCTTGTGCCTTTGTGGTGGCTGCCAAATGCATTTATTTTCTGCCAAGAATGCACTACCTTTGCTAAAGTGTTTTCCAGCATTTGTCTATTAGTATATTATTATGCGATATATGCTACATCTTGCCACAATGCCAAGAATTCCCCGACAATTTACAGTTCTCTGAAGTTAAAGAAGATTATTAGATCTATCCATTACAGGCTGTCACATGTCTTCAACTTTCTTCAAGCTAAGTTTAATCACTGGCTCCACCCACTGCAGTGCACAAAAAGCTCTAAAAAGCTCCAATTCCAGCCATTACTGGAGGTTTGGACCCTTGCACAGTTGTCCAGATTTTCCAGATGTCCAGCTTGTGCATTCTGGTATAAATTCAGACTGGAAAACCTTCCACTGGATGAGGAATGCATGCCAATATGCAGAAACTAGTTTTCTCTTAAGTCCATTTAGACACAAAAACAAATTCAGAAGAGGAAAATCACAAGCAATTTCATTAGCATCAAAACATAAAACACAGCCATTTACAAAACTAGATTCTTTTTCTTCCATTGGTCCAAAGAAGTATCCTGGGACAAGAGTGGTCTTGGAAAAAAAAAAAAAAAAAAAAAAAACAAAAACCTAACTCTCTGGGATACCCATAGATATTATTCATTTAAGTACATCATATCTGGAGTTGTTTGTTTAACTCAGTGGCATACTTTAAATTAAGTTTTAAAACTTCTGTGCTGGGCCGGGCGCAGTGGTTCAAGCCTGTAATCCCAGCACTTTGGGAGGCCCAGGCGGGTGGATCACGAGGTCAAGAGATCAAGACAATCCTGGTCAACATGGTGAAACCCCGTCTCTACTAAAGATACAAAAAATTAGCTGGGCACGGTGGTGCGTGCCTATAATCCCAGCTACTCAGGAGGCTGAGGCAGGAGAATTGCCTGAACCCAGGAGGCAGAGGTTGTGGTGAGCCGAGATCGCGCCATTGCACTCCAGCCTGGGTAACAAGAGCGAAACTCCCGTCTCAAAAAAAAAAAAAAAAAAAAAAAGTTCTGTGCTATTTCACAGATATGTGCTATTGAAGTTATTATTTCCACACCATTATTGATATTTTAGTAAATTTAACTGTTTATTCACAGATATCATTAATACATACAACATGAGTGGCAAAACTTGTTTTTCCAGTTTCTTTATAACTTGCCTCATTTGTCATCAAATCCACATGGAGTAAAAAATCAAAAGCTCCCCAGTGGATTTGATTTAATAAAACTGAGAAATGGGTGGTGTCTTCCTGGGACTGTGTTGATGAAATTGACCTGACACCCAGTTCTAGTGCTTCCTCTCCTAGAAGAGCTTGATTTTACTTAATAAAACAGAGAAACAGAGTTTGCATGAATGAGCAAATAGTTTGATCCAACAGTACAAAGAAACCTGTAATAGAAGATTCTTTATATATGGAATCCAGGCCTTGAGAAAAAAGAGGCAAGCTTAGAAACAGAGTTGTTGATATTTCCAGCAAGACCCTTTTAATGTGCCTGAATATTTACAAACAATAGCAAACGAGAACAAGAGCGTATAGGTAGTGGCAATGCCTAATATAATGGTATGACCTGAGGACTTAGGTGTGTGCATTCTCTTAAAGAACCCCAGGGACTAGGAGGCTCAGCATTATATCTCAGAAAATACCAATCTTTGAGATCCCTTGCTGTACAGAGAAGGGAAGCCGAAACTCCAGAGTAAGGCTTACTAATTTGTGGTATAAGCCAACAGCACACAACAAATGTTTGCTTTATCAGAGCTCTCTGATGGAAAGACAAGAGTGTTTGAGAAATAATGAATACATTTGGGAATTTATCTTTTGTAGGGCTTTGTTTTGTTTCAAACACTGGATCTATCATGGACACAGAGACACACACATGCATGCTCACACACATACAAACAAAAGAATGCCGCATTAATACATTAATACCTATCTGCATGCAAATCCATATTGCACAAATCCTGATGATTACTTAAAAATAGCAATTACTTAGATTTCACTATGTGCCAGATACCATTCTAAGTAGTGATTTGGGTATATTAATTCAATCTTTACAACAACCCTATAATGATCCCCCTTTTTTTGGAGACAGAGTCTTGCTCTATTGCCCAGGCTGGAGTGCAGAGAAGTGATCTTGACTCACTGCAACCTTTGCCTCCCGGGTTCAAACAGTTCTCCTGCCTTAGCCTCTGAGTAGCTAGGACTACTGGCGCCTGCCACCACACCAGCTAATTTTTTGTATTTTAATAGAGACGAGTTTTCACCATGTTGCCCATGCTGGTGTCAAACTCCTGAGCTCAGACAATCCGCGTGCCTTGGCCTCTCGAAGTGCTAGGATTACAGGCATGAGCCACCGGGCCTAGCCCATGATCGTCATTTTTCAGACAACAAAACTAAGGCTTAAAGTGGTTAAGTCACTTGTTCAAGTTCATACAACCAATCAGTAGAAAGTCAAGCTTTATACTCAGAAGGGAGCCTCCAGGGTCTATACTCATGCCCACTATACTCTAAAAATCTCTCAGTATGAGAAACTGCTTCTAACCAAGAAGTGACAGAAACATACTTCATACTTATTTCTTCTTAGTAGTGGACAAGAATTAAGACTAGGCTTTTCCTGTAATGGGCACTATTTCATTGCCACAATAACAACCAGAGTGTGGATTTCTACCTTCCTTCTTAGAGAGGGTGAGGACACTTCTGCAATAATGGGACATGTCTGGACGAGATGCATATTATTTTTGCTGGGTTGCACCATTGAAACAGGTTCTGAAAACAAGTTGGGTAAGTGCCAAGATCTGTTTACATTCTTGTATATTGATCTAATTTAATCTTTAAAATCGTATCTGTCCTTCTGGAAAATTAGCTAATTAACTTGAGAGATTCCTACCATCCCCCTCTTCTCAACCAACTGTAACACTATGGTTAAGTATGAAGCCCAGAAGTTTAAAAACCCTGGATTCTTTCCCTAGCTCTGCTACTGCACGACCTAGGTCAAATCATTTAACCATCCCGTGCCTCGGCTTCATCATCTGTACATAATAGAGACTTCTTCCAGATCTAAAACTCTGATATTCTAGCTCACTGCATTCTGTGTGGATATTTCTATAAATTTCATGAATATTCTAACAGAATAAGAAAACCTTCATGAGAAGAGGGACCATATTCATCTTGGGCACCATTGGACATGCAAAACTTAGCATTTAATATGTGATCTTTAAATATTTGTTGAAATTGAGAAATGTAAAATTATTCCACAAATATAAACAAACCAAAACTAAGTGTGTCAGAAAGGAGCTCTACGTTTGGATTAGTAAACGGGGGAACAGCCAGACATATTTAATGTATAATTAGACATTTTTGGAGAAAGACCTGATAATGAGCCCCTTCTTTCCAAGATTAGTTTTAAAAGCTTGCAAAAACGTTTTCTTCTGCAGTTTTAAATGTAATTCATTATAAGCTGAAAGTTGCCAATAAATGTATCTAATGCACATAAGAAAAGTGCTATTACAGCATCTTTCTCCTTACTCGTACAGCTCAACCTCACATAATATCATGGAAAACCAAAATGCTATCTAGACTTATGCATTATCCTGTCAATAAACACCTTTGTCTCATTGGTACCTATACTTTGTAACCTCACCCAATTTGATGTGCCAACATTCAACTTGGGCACACATACACATCTACATTTAATAGTATCTTTGTCTTGGGAACTCAAAATAACCAATTATGGAATGCTGTGGAATCGTGAAAGTTGTTCTGCAAAATTTCTGGGCCAAATCTAAACAACTACAACTTACTTTTTTGCAGATTTTATATTTTTTATTTCATTTTATTTTTTAATTTGGAAAGGAGAGCTTTATTTCCTATAAAGGGCTGCAGCCTGAAGGGTGGCCATCCTTGGCAGATATTTTAAAGCTGAAATTATTAACTTGAGTTTATTATTAACTTCACCACAATGACCAGGGTCTCCATTAAGTTGTACCTAAGGGGAAAAGATACTGAAGAGGCAAAATTAAGAGGTTGCTATAGTCATGCTCTGATGAAATTTGCAATTTACTCTCGGAGCCAAAAATAATACAGAGAGAGGTAAAGCAAAATAAAAGTGCTTATTAGGTGATCATTTTATTGAAGCTCAGAAAAGAAGCAATTTAAATGAGCTGGATGGGTTTTTTAAAAACGTATCATAAAGAGGTGGCTCTTGAGTTTTTCCTTGGATGGCAGAAGCCAAATTAGAAAGACATAAGGTTGAGAGTGGGAATGGTATTGGGGTAGGTGAAAGGCAGAACCTAAACTTCACAATTAATCGTGATAAAATTCAAACTCATCAGTTACGTAGTAAAGAAAAATTATGGCAAAGTTTTATACCAGCCCTTAAGGAAACTAAGCTGCAGAAAAGATACAGAGAAGACCAATCATATGCCACGTACTATGTCCTAAAACACTCTGGGGCTATTAGGGGCACAGATGAATCCAATGATTTCATTTTAGTCATGAGAAAACAGAGTCCCAGAGATGTTAACTGATTCCTCTAAGGTCACATGGTAGCTTTAATGGCCAAGACAGGAGTGGAATCTAGATCATTCTATTATATCACTGCATTTCCCCAGTTTCAGTTTAGCATGAATATCCTCCCTTGCCACATATTTATCACCAAATAACAAGATCCCATTATTCTCATCCCGACCTTACTGTGTCCACGTCTTGCTGAGTTGCTAATAAACAACAAAAATTGTTTCAAAATTTGAATAGACCCTAGTAGAGACAAATGCTTAGAGATGTATCAACAAACTCGCAGGGGGCAGCAGTACGGGACTGAAGAAGAAAAAGTCAGTGTTTACACAACTGAGTATAGCTTTCACTGTTGACTGGACAGCTGTTCAGTCTAGAGTTTCTTAACCCAGAAAAATATTCAGTTATCAAAAGGGTACATTGATTCGCCAGCTGTACGTACATTGCTAAGGCTTTCTAATATTTAGACGTCATAAAGGTTACCATAATTCAAAAGATATTATTGAATGTTACTGTTGCTTCACAGAAATTGATCTTTCACTATTTATTCAAGTATTCATTCAACTGAACTCAGTGAAGAGAACCTCACTGCACTGTAAATATTTAAATGACTCTTGTTGGAGACAAAGTGAATCAGCATAGTAGGCTGGGAACAAAATTGGCTCAATCTGAGAACAAATATTCAGAATAAAGAGCCCAATTTTGCATCCAGGACACCAGCCTCAAGCAGGTCTATTATCAAGAACACCTTCCAAGTTCACACTGTGCTTGAGAAACATGGGTATCCCATTTTAAACTTAGCAAATAAAAGTACTAAGAAAGTAGTGAGAGGAGTAGGGAGAAAAATAATAAACTCCTAACTCTTCCTAAATCTGAAGCATTAGGAAATGAAATGACAAACCAGTTTTCCTTTCTGACCTCAAGCAAATGATTGACTTTAGAGCTCACAATGACCTGCTTAGAGCTATTTAGAGTGTCAAGGGCCACCTAGTTTCATGTCATTGAACAGGTAACAAAGCACAGCAAAGGAGAGGCTTAGGTACTGGGGGATAAAGTTTGTATCAAGTTACATCCTGAAATCTCAGCCTTTTCCAAACAAATGTAAATACTTAGCTACATCTGAATCATTCATTCTGAAAACCCAACAGACCTTTTCCTGGGAAAGTAGGCCAGATTAAAGCAACAATACCAGATGCTTTGCTCAACTGATTTTCTAGATTGAGCTGAGAAAACTGTTATTGTAGAAATCTAGTCTTACCTCTTTTCACTTACAGAACTGAAATGCCTTTCTAGGTTATGGAGCAAAAGAAACCCAGCAGCAGGGCCAGAGAAATCCTACTAGAGGTGACACACCTAGAACTGAAAGGTCTGAGTTAGGACCACATATTGATTAACTTCATTGATGGTATAATTTTCAGGTTTAGCTCATCATCTGCCCATAACCAACTTTACCTGTGACCGTGGCTCATTACCACGCTGCTACCAACCCACCTTGCTTTCATGTGGTTTCACAAATGAAGTGAAAGTTCCTAGTTTTCTTTAATGATATTCACTTACTCATTTATTAAATCGCTGAATCTCTTACTCTTTTCTTTCTTTCATTTGTTTTTTTTTTTTTGTTTTTTTTTTTTGTTTTTTTTTTTTTAGATAGAGTCTTGCTCTTTAGCCAGGCTGGAGTGCTGTAGCTCAACCTTGGCTCACTGCAACCTCTGCCTCCCAGGTTCAAGTGATTCCCCTGCCTCAGCCTCTTGTGTAGCTGGGACTACAGGTGCATGCCACCATGCCTGGCTAATTTTTTGTATTTTAGTAGAGACAGGTTTCACCGTGTTGGCCAGGATGGTCTCAATCATCCCCCATTGATTTACCCAATAAGTCTTAATGAGTAGAACAGGTAGGCATGATGCTATAATGGAGACGAGAAAGACAAAACACTTTGCACAACTAGGTGCTACTTCTCTTGCCAGAGATGGAGAAGGAGATTAGGGGCAGACTGGACTAATTGTAACGTTGCCTAGAAGAGCTGGAAGGCTCTACTGGATCACTGATCTTGAGAAGTGGTAGAGGAACAAGACAGGAATTAACCAGGAGGAAGGGGCATTTCATAGAGAGGGAATGGTAGCTATAAAGGCAAATAAGCACTGAAGGTCTTGCTATGCTTGGGGAAGGGTGGAAAGTTCTGTATGCCTGGAGAGTAGGCAGGGATGAAAGGAAAGGCACAAGGAGGAAGCAGGGAGTTGGAAGAATGAAGACTAAGGGTGCTATGCTTTCACCCCCATCACTCCTCTGAAACTGCTTTTGCCAAGATTACCAATAAACCTTATTACAACGGAACACATGGGTAATTTTCAAGCCTTATTTTACTTATCATCTAGGCAAGTATTCTACCAAAGGTTGAAAGATGAGAGTAGTTCACGTCCGGTGCAGGCAACAGGGAGTAGTACACTGTCCACAAATTATTTAAAGGCAATCTTAAAAACTGATAAACATGAATCAACTTTCTATGATCGCAGTGCACCAGCGATTCCATTCAATGTTGGTATAAAAAGCTCCTCCCCAAAACTTTTTTGTTAATCTTAGCTCTAAGCAATCGCTATGCTTACTGTTGCATTTTAGTAATATTACTGTATGCACATATTATGTCATATTGTATGGATATGTATGCCAACTTCAAATAAGCACACTCGTGTTACTCATCCTTTAATAAACATCATATATACCTGAAAACTATTCTCAGGAGTCTGATGTTACATAGTCTATGCCAGACACACATGGACTCAGCACATGTGTTCATTTCAAAAGTAAATCCATAACGATTCAGAGTCATTCATGCTTGCTTTGAGCACAGTTAATGTTTCCAACTCTGTAGTACACACCCTGCTGCAAACATGCTAAGTTTAATCGAAGATTCAAAATAAACAATGACAGCACAGAGATTGTAAAGACAAAGAAACAAAAATTGAGTTATTTTAATTCTGTCATTTGCTACCACTAGTTTTTACTTGTATTTAAAATTGAAAACAGGCCGTGCGCGGTGGCTCAAGCCTGTAATCCCAGCACTTTGGGAGGCCAAGGTGGGTGGATCACAAGGTCAAGAGATCGAGACCATCCTGGTCAACATGGTGAAACCCCGTCTCTACTAAAAATACAAAAAATCAGCTGGGCATGGTGGTGCGTGCCTGTAATCCCAGCTATTCAGGAGGCTGAGGCGGGAGAATTGCCTGAACCCAGAAGGCGGAGGTTGTGGTGAGCCGAGATCGCGCCATTGCACTCCAGCCTGGGTAACAAGAGCGAAACTCTGTCTCAATAAATAAATAAATAAATAAATAAATAAATAAATAAATAAAATTGAAAACAGTGAAAGAGTGCCAACTATGAGATATGAGATGTTCATTACTGAGTTCGTTGCTAATTACGAATTTTAATTCATACATAAAATAATGTACTGAATTTGAATGATATCCTTAAAATTGAAATTCATTCTTTTCAAATTGTACTCATTTTTGAATCAAAGAACAAATCAGGAAAACAAAGATGGCTGCATGATAATAATTGAAAACAAGGAATACACTCCGGGTGTCAACTACATCAGGTGCACCACAGATGGAGGCTGTGTTCAAGTTTTGTGATCTCTCCATCCTTCTCCAAACACACTTTTCCTTTGGTTTGTGTGATACATGCTCTCCCAGTTTTTCTCCTCGCTAGTAGTCTCTCCAGCAGTATTCGCATCTCCTCATCTCTGAAAACACCGTATTTCTCAGGGTTCTGTGGTAGCTAGGTCATCATCTCTTCTTAACCTGCAAGGCTTCTGAAGGATCTCTTCAGCTCTATGGCTTCAGTAAGCAACTGCATGCTGACAACTCTCAAATCTGTTCCTTAGCTCAAATCTCTCTCCTGAACCTGTTTGTCCAACGCTCTCCTGAGCATCTTCTTTTGAAGGTAACTTAGACATCTTCAATTCTTGTCTGAAACTGAGCTCATTAACTTCACCTCCTTCTTGATCAGTCTGGAAAAGTAGGAGCCATCCTTGATTTACCCTTTTCCTTTTTCACCCCTTCCCCTCTCAGTCACCCAGGCTGACAAACGTCTCTCCTAAATATCCCTTATCATCCACTTATCTGCTTCTTTGCTGTCACAACCATTACACTGGCTATGCAATCGCTCTCCTGCATAGCTCCAACAGCCATTTTTTGTGCTGTAGACAGAGCTCCTTCTGAAGAGTAAATTGGATTCCATCACCAACCTGCTTAACCCTGTTTAATAACTTCCATAGTCTTTATTGACAAGACAGAGGTAAAATGTCTCTTTTTACCGCCACAGCCTTATCTCTGAGCCACTGAAATCTTATTTCAGTTATTTTAATATGTTTCAGGTGGCTGGGCGCAGTGGCTTGCGCTTGTAATTCCAGCACTTTGGAAGGCAGAAGCAAGCAGATTACCTGAGGTCAGAAGTGCAAGACCAACTTGTATAACATGGCAAAATCTCATCTCTACCAAAAATACAAAAATTAGCCAGGTGTGGTGGTGCCCACCTGTAGTTCAAGCTACTCTGGGAGGCTGAGGCAGAAGAATGACTTGAACCTAGGAGGAACAGGTTGCAGTGAGCCGAGATCGCACCACTGCACTCCAGCCTGGGCGACAGAATGAGACTCCGTCTCAAAAATAAATAAATAATATGTTTCAGGTTCTCTCTTGACTTTAAACCATTGCCTTTGCTATTTCCATGTCTGATGTTCCTAGGAAAATATTATTTCCTCTGGAAAACCTGACTGCCTCTCAGGTTTGAGTTAGATGCCTTCCTACCGTCAGAGTGCAAATTGGTAATTGCAGTTTGTCTGTCTCCCTTGTTAGTCTTTAAATGAATTAGACTTTAAATTCTAAGAGCAGCTATCAGATCTGTATTATTCCTCATTGTATTCCTAGGCCCTTGCTGTAGAGTGGGTGCTAATAAATAGTTGTGTAAAGTGAATGAATGTGTGTATGAATTGCTTTGGCTCTAACTAGAATTTGTCTACACAAGATCATGGCTGCTTTATCTGTGGTTTATAATATCAATTGTTCTATTTTGACTTATTTCATTCCTAGAAAACTGTCTTGTGCATTGTTATTTATAACCACACTTAGGATTTCTTTCAGAAAATATATAAAAAATGATACATGCTAAATAAAATCTGGCAGGTATTTTTTTTTTCCCCACCACCAGGAAGGAAATGGAGGTGTAAATACATTTGAAATTCACCATGTGGTGATGGAATGCAGGACTTTTGGCCAATCTTAAACCTTAAATTGTCCTTTCAATTTTAAATCCACGTACCAACATACGGGATAATTTCAAGTCTCTCTTGGTTCGGAACTTCAGGGGAGAGTGTATAGAGTGGATTTTTTTTTTTTTTTAATTGAAAACGAAGAGATACACGAAAACTAACAAAGTCAAGGCACTTCTTAAAGAAAAGTATGGTGTTTCATTGCTGAAGAGGCCCAACTAAAGTCTAAGGTGGAGGACGAGAAAGAGAGGGGGCTTGTCATATTCTTCAGCCAGCACAACCTTCCCTTCATGTTCACATCGAGAGCAGCGGCGCCTTCTGGTCTGATGTTTACATAAAGCTGAGAGTCAACTGGATACTCTGGCTCCATGCTGGCCCAAGGCAGAGCTGACCACAGCAGGTAACAGGCACCTGGACGGGGCTCCCCATGGGCCATCAGGGGTTCTCATCAGCTTCTCTTCGCTGGCAGATTTTGAACAGTGGGTATGTTCCAAATGTGTCAGGGCATATTTTTCAAACATCACTGCAGATTCATTCGCTATGTCTTGCCTTTTTTTAGACCTTGACAATAAAGGGACACTTTTAACCAAGGAAGGGAAAGAGAAGCTAGTGCACACTGATATTTTATGGCATGCTAGGATCCACAGTGAGATTAACCTATTTCTTTGAGATCTTTGGGGTCCTATTATCTGTGACTCCTTGTTGTTTTCCTTTCCACAACGGCAATTATATTTTCAAAGGGGCAGGGTTCACACCACACTTTCAGGTTTATCTGCTCTGAATTCCTATGTATTTCAAAATACATACCTTGAGGTGAACTTTGATAAAACACAGGGCTCTGTACTCTGCTCCAGTTGTATATGTGTGTGTGTGCACGCACGTGCATGCACTCGTGTGTCTCAACTTAGAATGTGAACACCTCAAACACAAGAATCTTTGCTTTGCTTTATTATTCTCCAGAGAAAACACGTGATACTTAATTTTCACATGTACATAAAAAGAACAACATATTTTGTGCATGTTTCATGAAAATTGTACTTACTGTAGGAAGACATTTAGATATGTGAGGAACAGAATATAGAGAATTAAAATACACCTTTTTGTATTTCATTATTTCCTACGTAGTAGCAAGTGATGTATTACATTCCTAGGGCTTCTATAACAAATCACCATAAACTTGGTGGCTTAAAACAATAGAAATTTATTCTCTCACTGTTCTGGAGACCATAAGTCCAAAATCAGTCACACGGGGCCAAAATCAAGATGTCTGTGGGGCCACATTCCTTCCAGATGCTCTCAGAGAAAATCTGTTCCCTGCTCTATCAGCTTCTAGTGGGTGCCAAAACAACTTGGCTTGTGGCCCCATCACTCCAGTCTCTGCCTCTGTGGTCACTTTTTGCTTTTTTCTCTGCTGTCTACGTCAAGTTTCCCTGCAGGAGACTTGTAATTGCATTTTGTACCTGTCTGAATAATCCATGGTCATCTTAGCATCTGAAAATCTTAACTTTAATCATATCTACAAACTTTATTTTACCATCTAAGGTAACAGTTAATGGTTCCAGGTATTAAGAGATGGATATTCATTAAAGGAATATTCAGCCTACTGCTGGTGGTGAGGACATCATCTTAATAAAAACAAATTTCCTCAGGGGTGCAAGCAATCCAAGGAAAATAAAAGATAAGAGGTACAAGATGTGATAGAAAAAACTGCCCTCAATAAAAATTTCATGCTGACCCTGTAATTCAGAAATCAATGCAAAAGTAAGTTTCTGACTCTGGGAAATCATTGTGTTTCAAAATGTTGTGAGTCAGTTATTTAAAGTTGGGATCTAACATCACTTTTCTATAGAAATGATAGTGCTTAAGACAATTTTGATTCTAGTGAGCTACTGAAGCTAATTAAATGTAAGTGAGGTATAGAAATAATTTATTTTTGTCTTCTAAGAATTTATTCTATGGAAATAATCAGAATGCAAAAACTCAAAATGTGTTGCGAAGATGTTTTTAGCCACATTATGTACCGTAGCATAAAAAAAGATAGAAGGGAGATCTTAAATATGCAACAACATAGAAAGGTTTATGCAAATTATAGAATATCCACATGATGGAATGTTATGCAACCATATTAAGTTGATGTAAAATTGTTAAAGACATGTGAAAATGTGCATACAACATTGAAGTGAAATATTGACAATATTTTTTGCTTGTGAATCTGTAATTTGGACAGAGCTCAGTAGGGACAGCTTTTCTCTACTCCATTTGGCATCAACTGCAGCAGCTTAGAGGCTGGAATCATCTGAAGGCTCACTCACTCATATGTCCAGCAAATGCTGCTGTTGGTCCGAACACCTACACATAGGCTCTCAGTGTGACCTCCCCTTCCTCATGACACAGTGGCTGGTTTCCAAGAATCTTGTCCAAGAATGAAAGCCAGACAGAAGCCATATCACCTTTCATGACCTGATCATTAAAGCCAGGCAATGCCACGTTGGTCACCTTCCATTCACCAAGGCAGTCCCAAGGCCTGGCCAGTTATAGATAGAGGTAAAATATGACTCCGCCTCTTATACAGAGGCAAGGTTCTGACACTAGAAACATTGTCTGGTCATTTTGGGAAAATAGAGTCTGTCTCACAAGGACACAATCTATATACAAAACGTAATCCTGATAATGTTAGACACAAATCCATAGTTACTAGAACATTAGAAGGAAGTAGTAGTAGTATTTTATGTAAACAGAAATAACTAATATTCTTTCTATCTTGGTGGTAGAACTGTAGGTCATTTTTATTCTCCATGTGGTTTTTTGAATGCATCATAAATTTCAGGATCAAATCTATTTGCTGTGAGTGAAAATATAAACAGACTACTTAGAACAGAGAGTATGTGACAAGTACTTAATACAACACCCTTATATATAATATATCATGTAATCCCAGCAATCATCTGGTGGGCAAGGGGCACAAAACTCGTTTTCAGGCCAAGAATCTGAGAGGCAGACAAGCTTATTGCTAGTTTGTGGTGGACCTGGATCTTGAATTTCAAGCTTTTGACTCCAAAGTCTTGTTTCCTACTGTATTCTTGTTCCGTGGTTTCTCCTGTAAATGGGTTGGAAATTGCAGGTAATGTGTGTCATCTTCCAGGGGAGAATCTCTCTGCCATCTTCACGCTCTTCATTGTCATACTTATAAAAAAAGATCTCTCTTCCCTCTCCATAGCATCTTTTTTTGTACTAGAGGTAGGTCTCGGGGAGAGGGAGAATGAAAAACCTGGAGAAGCTTCTGAAAGGATTCAGGTAAAAGAGAGGGAAAGGCAGAAGTCTGAGATGGGGACTTGGGAGAATTCTCTGGCAGTGAGAGACATAGGGGTAATTTTGGCTCCCGTTGAGTGTGGGGCTCAGGTAGCACAACGAGGGATTGAAGCATGCCCTGATCCTTGACCGCAGTGATGCTGAGACAAGATAGATGAGAAAAAAGAAAGCAGAGACAACTTTCCAAAGGACAGCAGTTTCTATAAGGAAGAGAAGATTCATAGGATAGAGTAGTAAAAGGATGACTGTTCCGTTCTAGGAGCTGTTCATAAATAAAGGATTTTCATAATGTGAGTGCTGGTAAATCAGAAATTACCACTAACTCTTGAAAAAAAGAAGAGTGTTTAGCTTAAGAATTCGATGGAAATGAAATGAATTGAAACAACCCCAAATTTTCTTTTGAGTTGAAATTTGCTTTAGAATGTATTTAGGTTTAAATGGAATAGCTCATTTTATAAAAGGAAAAACTTTAATCATATAGAAAAGCTGAAATAATAAAATCAGTAAATGTATATGAGTCTACAGTTATCTGACACTACAAGCAAGCATTCTTCTGTTATACTGAGCCTAGATGAAAGAATTCATCTTCATTCATTTTGAGTACTACGTAGTCAGCAGCACCAAACACCGTCAATCCCTTATTAGACCTCTCCTTCAGGCTGCTATCTTCCTTACAGTAGGCAGATACAGCTAATTTTATAAACTAAGCCTTTTTCTTTGGATTGGTAAATATTGTTTGAGCCCTTAAGCCCTTAATTTTAGCTTCTAGCCTATTGTCCATAGTCTGAAGAGGGAAAGCAAACATTAAGATATAATCAAATTTAATTTAGTGATCAAAAGATCCGTGTTCTTCTATGCTCTGGAAAATCAAGTATTAAAAGAAGACATTTACTGAATGCTCAACATTTCTGATTCTTCTTCTCCTAGGTCTACTATATAATTACATTTCTCATCCCCTTGAAGTTGAACAGGCTGATGCTTTGATTACTGTAATGCAAGGAGACGTGTTTGGTCCTCTAACAGTTAGTGCTCCATTGACTACATTCTTTCCCCTCTGCCATGATAACCAGTGACATTTACAGATAGTGGAGGCTTGATCACCCTCGGCACCAGAGAGAGGATGAGGTGAAACAGAGATCCCTGCCAACTCAAGATGGGCAGGTATCAAAAATATTAAATAAACCTTGTGGTTCTCCATCATGGAGAGTTTCTACTTGCGTGATACTGCCACATAACTTAGTCTTTCACTGGATTCATACAACCAGTGAAACTGATGGGGTTGGAATTGATGGTTAAGCCTGTATTGAGCATAGAAGAGGTAGGAAATTTAAATTACTCGAAGGTAAGCTTCCAGCCTCCTCTGAAAATATATCAACAACAAGTGAAGGAAAACTTAACTCTACACAAAACCCTAAACATGAATAGCAGCATCGTTCATAATTGTCAAATTTTTGAAAACCAAGGCATCTTTTAATAAGTGAAAGGACAGTCAAACTGTGGTACATCTCACACAGTGGAATATTATTCAGTGATAAAAAGAAGTGAGATATCAAGCAACAAAAGAAGAAACCTTAAATGCACATTACTAAATGAAAGTGTCACTCTGAAAACTCTGCATACGATACGATTTCAACTATGTGACAAGATTGGAAAAGGCAAAACTGGTGACATTAATCAGCAGCTGTCAAGGGCTTATCACAGAGATGAGAGGAGGGGTGGGTGAATAGCAGGGGAGTTTTAGGGCAGTGAAACTGTTCTATATGAGGCTATAATGGTGGGTACATGTCATTATGCATTTGTCAACACCCAATAGAATATATAATACAAAGAGTAAATCCCAATGTAAACAATGGATATTAGTTCATAACAAGGTATCAGTATTGGTTCATCCGTTGTAGTAAGTATATCACACTAATCAAGATCTTAATTTAAGGGAAACCGGGAGAGCTGGAAGAGGGGATATATGGAAAGTCTTTGCAATTTCTGTTTAGTTTTTCTGTAAACCTCAAACTGCTCAAAAATTCAGCTAAAAAAGCCAATAAAGGATTTTCTAACTTAACAAAATACCAAAAAGTTGTTTACATTATTACAAAGTGAATTGGTAAGTGGTGGCGAGTTGTTGAATTGAGAGTTGGTCTTGTGGGTTTAATTGTGGAATACTCGATGGACACAAACGGTCATACATTTGGAAAGTATCCAGAAGAGGACAAGAAAAAAAATGAACTTCTTGGAGAGAAGAGCCTAAAAGATTTAGGTAAACTGTGATTAATAAAAGGGAGAAAGAACAGTCTTGAAAAGTAATTGCAAGTGATTTTGTCCTCCTGGCCAGATATGTACCATCCTATGAACAGAAATGATACTGCATCAAAACATTGCTTAAGCAAGTTACCCTGGAGGAATGTTACTTCCAGTGTACATTTATTTGGTAATCAGAAAAAGATAAGTAGGAGAGATTCACTTTTGTAATGGCAAAGTGGACCTCTCAAAACCCCTCATGGTGCAAAGGGGGTTGGCAGTGTGTGAGGCGCTCTGCAAACATCCACTCTAGTGCAGCAATTTAACTGGTAAAAATTATTGAAAGAAGGAAGGAAAGAAGGAGGGAAGGAAAGAAGGAAGGAAGGAGGGAAGGAAGGAAGGAAGGAAGGAAGGAAGGAAGGAAGGAAGGAAGGAAGGAAGGAAGGAAGGAAGGAAGGAGAAAGACAAAGAAAAAGAAAAAAGAAAAAAGAAAGAAAGAAAGAAAGAAAAAAGAAAAAGAAATAAAAAAGAAAGAAAGAAAAGAAAGAAAGAAAGAAAGAAAAGAAGAAAGAAAGAAAGAAAGAAAGAAAGAAAGAAAGAAAGAAAGAAAGAAAGAAAGAAAGAAAGAAAGAAAGAAAGAAAGAAAGAAAGAAAACCAGACTGGGCATGGTGGCTCATGCCTGTAATCCCAACATTTTGGGAGGCCAAGGGCAGCAGATTGCTTGAGGCCAGGAGTTCAAGACCAGCCTGGCTATCATGGCGAAACCCCATCTCTACTAAAATACAAAAATTAGCCAGATGTGGTGGTGCTGCCTGTAATCCCAGCTACTTGGGAGGCTGAGGCATGAGAATTGCTTAAACCTGGGAGACGGAGGCTGCAGTGAGCTAAGATCACGACACTACACTGCACCCTGGGCAACAGAGTTAGATTCTGCCTCCAAAACAAAAAAAAAAAATGAAACAAAACCCTCTGTTTTCCTAAGGCGATACTGCAAATGAAGAAACAGTAATCAAGAAAATTTCTTAAATCTTGGTAAGAAAAATGAGAGTCTCTGGCACTAGAGACATGGCCTGCTCCTACTCCCTCTCACGATTTAATGTGATGAAGCTCCACTAAAGCTGGGTGTGGCCAGGGAGATGAGGTTCTCACTCCTCAGCCTCTAGTTAAGGGTGACAGTATCTCCTCGGGATTGGCAGGTATTTCTCATCCCTGTGAACCTCCATGTTACAGAGGCTAAATTCCAGGCAAATTTCTTTGAAAATCAGGGGCTCTCTTCCTCTACCCACCCTGCCTTCTCTTGCCTCCACTCTAGGTATGGCAGGCCAAGAATACTTGAGTGTCATTACCTTAACCCCTTCTCACTCATAGGGTAGAGGTTCCCCACTGGGAAAACAAGCTGAAAAGACCACAGGCAACTGTCCCTACCCAGCTCCCTGCTTCCAAAGAAGTGTGTCATTTTGAGAGAAGCAGATGACTATCTCTGTCCCCAGCTCTCAAGCAGTGGCTCAGAAATTTTGCACAGGGGATGCAGCAGGCTGTAAAAGAACATATATATTTTTTCTAATTGCTAAGGCCATTTGGGTACGTAAGCATGCTGCTTTGATAGTATATGTTAGGTTGCTGTTTGGTTTGGTGGGGGGAGAGGGGGTTTTGGAGAATGTGGTTGATAAGGGGTCTTATCTCTCTGTAGTCCATAGTTTCATATCCCAATTCCACCTGTCTACAACCTCACCCAAGGAGGAAAAGATGCTGAGAAAAAATACTGATTTTAAATATGCAGACTCACAAGAAACTTCTTATCTTCCATGAGAGTAAAAAAGTATGATTATCCTCTACATATTAGGTTAGAAGTCTTCTTGGTTTGTTCAAGCTAGAAAGGAGCTTATGGGAAGAGAACAGCTTGAAGATTCCCCTTTCCTTAGCAAAGCTAGAGACATTGTACTTCAAACTTCTCTGTCCTCCTGCTGAACACATCCAGCTGTCACCATGGTCCTTCTAAGTCCACAGATATCCAGTTGAAAAATGTCCCCTTTATTGAGAAATACAGACTTTGACGTAGGGCCTCATATTGGATAGAGCTCATAATGTGTCCTCTCTCTCAGTCTTTTTAGGCAAGGGAAGAAGGACTATTCCATCCCCACCATAAACAGATATCTTCATCCTGAATATGTTCTATATTTACATTGTTCAGAGCCATCTGGAATGATCTAGAATATAACAAAAGTGATTTCAATCCAGATCCTACTTTCTCTTTTTGGGGTGGGGTAGGAATAGGAAATGAGGTTTTTGAGGGGGCAAATAAAATGCAATAATTAAAAAAAAATAAAATGTTGATTATATTAATTTCTGGTGTCTGAATAAAAGGAAATCATAATGGTCAGCACAGCTCCACAGATACAAAAGAGATAAGCTTCTGCTTTCATATCAATTTAATACACCTTTATTAAGTACCTGCTGAATCACTGAAAACCCAGTGGTTTTCCAAGCCTTCTAATGATGAAAACTCACGCTATGTGCCAAGTTGATATATGACTCCTGTTTCCTGCATTTCCACACCTCCAGGGACCTGGATTTCCTTGGGGATCTGAAATAGCCTAATGCTAACTCCAGCTTCTATGCTGGTGAGGGTCTTATCATCAAGGAATTAGTTGTACCATACTCAGCAGGAGAGTATATTCTCTGTTATGATTGACTCTGGATAGTCCAGGAGAATGCAGTCTTATGGAAAATGATGTATTCATTAGCTAATTTTCAGTACAGATCATGAATTCTGATCCCAGGCCTACCACAGTACTATATTCAGCTTCCCTACTTGCTCTTGCTATTACTTGGAGGAAGGTTGGTTCAGTAGGCAATTAGGTTTTTACTGGCAAAACCTGCACAGTTCCCATTCTCCTTTCAAGAACCAGTTTGTCTTATCAGGACTTTCCCAGTAGAGATCATATTTCTGCAGGAGATTTGAGAAGGCAGAAGGGAGAATGTCTGACCTGGCCCAGATAGACCATGAGCCCTAGGCTAGAGGTGGCTAGGGAGGCTGGGATTTGCCTCAGGGAAGTGGTTGCATCCCTACCTTATACATTACTTAGTTTCCTTCCAGACAAGGAGGAGAGCCTATCATTTTTTGTTTGAAATCACCTTTCATTCATTCCCTCATTTAGCATACATTTATTGAGTAACTGCTATGTATCAAGACATGTACCAGGTGGCTCACACCTGTAATTCTAGCATTTTGGGAAGCTGAGGTGGGCAGATCACTTGAGGTCAGAGCTGGGCATGGCGGCACATGCTTGTAATACCAGCTACTCGGGAGGCTGAGGCAGGAGAAGTGCTTGAACTCAGGAGGTGAAGGTTGCAATGAGCCGAGATCATACCACCGCACTCCAGCCTGGAGGACAAAGCAAGACTGTCTCAAAAAAAAAAAAAAAAAAAGAAAAGAAAAGAAAAGATATGTACTAGGCACTCACTGAATGTAAGATTAAGAAGATATACTTTCTTGCCTTTAGAAGGAATACAAAGTTACATATGTTGTTAACCATTGTAATAAGTGTAATAAGCCTTTGGCATTGCAAAGGGCTGAGGAACACACTCTGTCCTGCAATAGTGAATTAGTGAGGGAGGGCTTCTTTGAGGAAGTAAATGTGTTAGGTTGTAGAGGTGAATAGGAGTTTACTAGGTTCAGAATGAGCAAAGGAAGGAGGTATTTTAGGAAGAGAATGTTACGTGACTGAACGCACTGATGCCAAGAAAGCAGGAGCACTCAGGAAATAGTGAGTTCTTATTGGGGAATGTTTGAACATGGAGTGATTGCTGATGATGCGCAGAATGGTGTTAGAGGGTAGGAGAATGAGTTGAAAAGGTGAAAATGCAGGCAGAGCCAGAGGTCAAAGGAGCTTGGAGGACACAGAATTAACCCCATGAACTCACACTGGACACCAGTAGTTATGCCACTTTTGTTTGGCTAACACATGGATTTTTCTTTTTTAAAAAATATTTGAATTAGAATAGCTTTAGCTCCTCCATTTAAGGTAGATCCACCCCTTCCTAAGCTATTCCACCAAAAGCCTTACATACTTTACTAGTCCCCCAAGCCCCTATAGACGTGAGTGTGCAATTTCATAAGCAATAAACTCACCAGAGGATTTTAAGCAGATTTAACAGAAGATTTGTATTTCAGAATGATTGCTCTAGTAATGGTGGCTATTAAAACTGGGGAGGGGAGGCAGGCAGGCTAAGCAGAGCTAGAACAATAACTGAGGCCAGGCATGAGAAAGCTCTGGGTTAAGACAAAACTTATCGGTTGTAAGCTACGTATTAGGAAAGTCTACAAAATAATAGTGGCTACCCTAAGAAGAGTCCACTGGGGACCAACATTTTTAGAAATAAGCACACTTCCTAGAAAGGCATGGAAGAACAAATTGGGGAGAATGACTGTATACTGAATTCAAGATTGGAGCATGTTGAAATTTAGATATTAATAGATCGACAACCTGGATATCCATGAGTGGTAGGAAACAGAGGCCAACTAGACAATTAGAAGAAACTTGGAAAAAGTATGGGGTGTTTGTAGATACAGGGATGGCTGTTTCTGTTGAAGATGTAATGAAAGAAGACAGTTGTAAGGTGGAACATAGACAGTTATGGGAAAAGGAATCTGTTATGAGACCAGATGAAATTAGCATTAAGAAGAGAACTAGAAGACACTAGGTTTTGAAAACCAAAGAGAAAAGTGGGTCAATGGTTTGCCCAGGCCAGAAATGCAAGTAGTAGGAGTTGCTGTTTCGGACTCAGGCCTCCCTGTTTTCTGAGTGATCTTTGATTGTTACCTTCTTGGTATATCTCATCCACAATAGTCAAAGTAGACTGGAACTTCACCCTTAGGCATCTCAGTGTCCCCAGAACAGGCATTTCCAGAGTGAACCACAAGCAGGAAAACTCCCCTTCAGAGGGTTATCTATTCTTTGGCAGGTAAACTTGATTTTCATAGTAAGGGCACAAAATTCTCTGAGATGCAAGCAATTCCAAAGGGATCTAAAAGCCCATCCCTGCTGCTCACTTTGGAAAGATTATCATGATTATCTTTACTAGCAGAGAACTATGAAAAATGAGATAGATTTGATTATGGAGTTGAAGGTGTGGGTAAGAGCAAGGTGATCATGCTTGAGCCCATGAAGCCCTAAATTAATCTACCCTCTGTTCAGACTACCCCGAACTTAGGCATGTGTTAAGTCCCCATTTTTTACTCCACTTAGGAGATAAAAATTTCTTTGTGGATGTTGCTGGGGGTGGGGAATGGAAGAATTCCCCCCCCCCCACATTTGTAAACTGCCCTTAGAAAAGCAGGAAGAGAGCAAAGAGCCCTATGGATAAAAGCCCAGATTTTGATGGACATAGGGAAAGGCCACTGCAACTTTAAAGAAACACTTTCTGTGTTGAAGTGGGGTCAGGGATGTGAAAGTAGGTAGCAAACCCAAAGGCATGGCCTTGTGAGAAAAAGTATTGTCAGAGGAAAACAATGAGGGAAAAGGGAGAGAAAGGCCTTCACTAGAGATGTAAAGTTTATTGATCAGTGTGTGTTATGGCGTTTACCCCACTGGTTTTATTCCTGTACTTTACTCTCTCCCACAGACTGGATTGAGGCCTTGTTTTTATCCACATTAGGGTATCAGCACTCTAAATGATTTTTTAATGCATAATTTCTCCCCCAAAAGAAACGTAATGAAAAGGAGAAAGCCATGATTTAGAAGTCGGGGAAGTGGCTAAGCTTTGCATTACAACTATGGCTTTTGAAAGTGATTACAAAATTATGGAGAGAGAAACAGGATCTCCCCCAGTGTTCTCAAAAGTTTTACCTAAGCATGTCTATATATTCAAAGATGCTACTGTGAATAAAACAAGAACATAACAAAACTCACAAGACACGGGCAGAGGGGCAAAAGGGCAACACACAGCACAAAATGTAACAAGGCTAGCTGGTACATCCAACATGGTGCTAAAAGTCTTTTAAGGTCTTGAAGCCTGCTTGTGGAAAGATTAGCTATTAATGTTTGCCAGAGGCAACCCTTCGGCCTTTAGAGAAAATTGGTTTTCCAATTATAAGAAAATTACCCCATGGTTCTGTCCTGGGATTATTATATCAATTAGCTAAGGGACAATACGCTCTAAGACAATGTACTGTACCTGCACTGTGGCTCTACCGTGTGGCATTATTCACGTAGCTTTCCAAAAATGTGGGCTATGACAACTATAAAATGTTAGGTCATTTCTTTCCCAGATGTGACCTCAGAGGTGAATGTTTATCAGCTAAAGTGAGGAAAATGAATATTCCAAAAGGATTGCAGCTTTTCTTAAGGTTTGGAACACATACCAATTAAGTTTGGTAAAGGCAATAGAGGGAGAACAGAAGGTTGTCTGGGACTTTGTGTCAACACGAAGGCTGTAAAAGATTTTCGAATGTCTCAAAATTCTCTTCTGACTGCAAAGGTATACTATTTCAAAATTTGGTTTATTGATTAAAAGGTTTATATACTTTTAGACACTTATAAGAAGACATCAAAAGTGCAGTAGCACCTGCCCAGAACTGGAATTTATGGGACTGTATATCCTATTATTCTGCTTCCAACTCCAGTACATAAATTTTGTTTTTTAGACTGGAAGTTTTCAACTTATTTATGAAAACAGAATCAGAAAAATGTTGTAAATATTGTTGTACCAATCACTTATAGAGCTTTGGGAGTATTAAATGAACACTAGATGATGTCAATAGCTTCCTCTACCAACCCTTATAAGGTGAGATAGTATTAGATACAAGCTTTATGGAATAAACAAAAAAATTACCAGTATGCTTAATAATGATCAATTATTAATTTCCTATACTCAAACAGGTCATAGTTTAGTGATACTAGTGGTAGAAAAATAAATTTCAAAAACACTTGTTATTGATTTTCCACACTAACAAGCTTGAAACAGAACCTTACATAGTATGAGGGATTTTAATTGGAATTGATTTTTAAATAGCCTCCATATTAAAGTTGCGGACACTATTTTATAATCAAGAATAGGTAACTGGTGCTTCTGTTCATAAAAATCTCTCCTGGACAATTCACTACTTGATGCACTTGTCATCCTTTTTCACCACATAAATAAATAAAGCAGACATGGTCGTGCATGTCTCATTCTGACGTCAGCATCTATACAAATAGCAAGATGCAATTTTTCAGCATTTTAATAATGTAGAACAGCAGGAAGTATTCCTATTACTTAAACATTTTTAGATATTTATAAACTTATTAATAGAGAAGCTGTATGGATTACAATAGACCTATTTGGGTCCCAGCAAACAGAACTCCTCTTTGGGAAAATGTCTTTCTTATAAATTACCATTATTTGTAAAAATAAAAATTCCTAAGCCACAAGGATACAAAGGAATTTTTTTTCTTGGACTCCACTGGTCCAATACTTATTATGTATGTATGTTGCTTACGAATTACTCATGACCTATATATATATATAGGATATATTTAAATATGTACACACATGTACGTACATACACATTCATTTTTGAAAAAGCATTAAACCCTTTTCCTTTTAAATACAGCACCCATCAAAAATTGGATAAAAGTTAAAAAAAATGGATAAAAGCCTTCTGATAAAGTCTTATCTTAAAATGAAGTGTGTATGTATATACGTATAGTCAACATTAAATTTGAATGCTGCACAAATTATATTCTAGTTTAAAAATGTACAGTAATCAACTAGTTACACACTGAATCATGGGAGAGAGGCAAAAGGCTGATTGTCATTTTGTTATTTCTTAATTACTCTTTTTTTAGTGCACTAACTTGCTAGCCACCTTCTTTTTTGTCCCCTTTATTTTTCTGACAAGGACAAAACATCCTTGAACATCACTGTTGTATTCATAGCAATGGGTTTTATGTTTATGGAAAACCTAAAAATCAGAGAAAGCCCACAAAATAAAAGTCATTTCAAACCAGAGACAATGCACTTTTTTTCTCATTTATTCAAATTCACTGCAGGAAGTAAACACTAAAAGATTAAAAAACAAAACAAAAAAATTCACACTGCAGTATGTACAGTTTCATGATATCACATGAAGAAATTATATTTCTAATAAAAATGACAAATTATATTACTGAGCAGATCGCATCAAACTTGGTTGTGTAAACACCAGAATTCTTACTATGAATGGTAATGTGCCTGTATTCCAGTATTGCTAATACCAGGATACTCTTGGAATAATGTTTGCAATGGGATTAAAAAATTCATGAAAGTAGTTGCGTGAATTCTTTATGTTTAAAAGTGGTTGACTTGATTTAAAAAAATTGTTTAAGACCCTTGGATTCAAAGCACATTCTTTCACAAAGCTTAAACCACAGACGTCATGTCCAGAAATGGAATACTGTCATGTTGGGATGAACATCTGATCTGATTTGTTAAGACATTTTGCCAAATGCACAGATGCACAGGGTCCCCCATGCACTTTTCATGCAGCAGGTAATCACAACTTAAATAAAAGGTTTATTCTATACATTTGTCCAGACTTGCAACTGTATACATACATGCACAACTTTTTAAACCTGTCTGATTATATTTACACTTATACATGGAATATACAGGAACCAAAGAGATTAAAAGGCTTTTCTGTTGCATTAGAACAATACAAAATATGTATTTTTCATTAAGGAAATCACTATTTACATCACCTTTAAAAACTGATTTTAACATCTTCATGTAACAAGTCAATATATATATATACATATTATATATATATATATAAAATATATACTCTCACCAGTTTACTCTTCTGTAAGATGCAGCAGAGAATAAACAGGTAATGAATGCTACCTTACTGATGTCGATGAGAGCTTTAGTACCCTTTCACAAACGACTTTATTAGAAGAAATTGTCTAGATATCTAAAATAGTCCTTGAAAATGTGTATATGTGCATCCTTATATCTACATATGCATAAACAAAGTGAATCTGTGGATGTATGCCCTTTCTCACTGTTCTTTAAATCACCCTAAATTCAAATTGGGGACATTCTCTAGTAAATCAGAACAGCATTCTTTGTGGTCATATTTATTTAAGTATTACATATTCTCATTCCTTTAATTGTTAACAACAATGAAAACAACCAACCAAAAAACAAAACAAAATCCACAAAAAGAAAAAATAGCAATGCTGGCCCTTGATGGTCTTTTCTCTGACCTAAATTTCACTCTCTTGTAAAAAGGCCATTTTCCCCTACCCAAGGGAGAATACCAACATATTTTTCTGACATACCTCTAAGGCTCCAGACTTTTCACAATGATCAAGAAAAATGACTTGCTTAAAAGCTTATTTATATAGTGTTGACAGTAAGATTGTCACAGTATGGACATGGAATAGAATATATTGAACTGGCCAGTGAAATTTTATGTCAGAATAAGCCTATGCCTCCTTCACTTCTCATGATGTTGCATAGTACCCACTCTTATTTCCAGTAGCTATTTACAAATCATTCTGAGGAAAAATAACCATTTAGGGTTTTAGATCATAATAGGAAATCACACCCAATTTTAATATAAAAATCTTAGAAACCACTTCAAGTAGAACAATTTTAAATCAATTTCCTTCTAACTAATAGTGATTATAGAATAATTTTTGAGAGTTCATTTGCTAACCTGGTTCACAATTAAAAATAAAATATCTGGTGAATGAATTGTGAATTGTACAAACTGAACATATAAAGAGACTTGCTTCAAACTTGAAACCCCATGTGGCTTCAATAATACATTAAGTTCTTCTAAGATAGTATCAACATTTATTTTTCATCACTATTTTAAAATAATATGTCCCATGGAGTGATTGTGTACAATTCTGTCATGAATATGTGCCCTTTGTACTTTTTGTTTAGTCAATCTGAGTTTAGTGCCTTTCTTGGGTTTGAACTAAATGTTGTAACCTTTGTTAGCATTGTTCTTAGGACAATGGTTTTAATAAAGGTTAAGGATGTATTCAGGAGAAGTTTCCAGATCATCCTGGAATCACCTGAGTTTGGTAAGTGGCCCTGTTTTTCCATCCCTAAGGCTAACTAAGTAGATGTTACTCACTAGAACACATAAATAATCACAGATTTTCCTGAGATGTTGAGCCAGATATGAAAGTTGTCCCCTCCACCCAATTTTTTTTGTCATAAAAAGTGTTCTGAACCCGATTTCCAAAGACATAACAGTAAAATATGAACCACAATATTGCAAATTTTGAGCTGATGTGAATGTATTGGGGAAAATAGAGGCATCAGATAGTTTTTTGTTTTGTTTTACAGTCTCATGTTCTGAGGAAAGTCATCAGCCAAGGTTCTCAAAGATCAAGGTGCAGAAGAAACACCTAGGGAGCGTGTTAAGATGCAGATGGAAGATTCCAGGTCCACTTAGCAGAGATTCTTGTTCTGTAGATCTGAGATGCTGCCTATGAATCTGCATTTTAAAACAAGTGCTCCAGATGGTTCTAATGCAAGTGGTCTGAGTTCAGCTTTAAGGAATCCTGGTCATAAGACTTGCAGGTACCACTGGAATGGTGAGAATTAACTTTTACAAGAGATGGTGAAAACTGTCCAAAGAAAAGCCATTTTGCTTCTGTTAAAAACAATTTCTTAAATATTGAACTATTCAGGAAACCACCTAGAGATAAATGTTAACTTTTCTAATTCTGTAAAAGGAGGAGTTTTAGTAAAGTAGTTAAAATACAAAAAATGGAAATCTACCTTTTTTAAAGGATCTATCAAACTTCCCTCAATTGTAATCAATTTTTACTAAGTAGTACAAGGTTTAAAGAAATATATATTGAAAAGGACCAGGGTGGGACAGACACATTGGGAACCAAAAAACCTCTTCCAAGAGTTAAAAATAAACACTTTTTTTTTTTTTTAGCAAAAGTGAAAAATGTAAGCATATATTTTTCTAATTTACTTTTGAATTGGATAATAAGCTGTGAATCAGCACTAGGTTTTTTTTTTATTGAATAATTATCCTTTAAAGACTTGTTTAACAGTTTGGACTTTAAAAAATGTGTTATGTAGGCTGACTTCTGAAAAGCAAAATAAAGTACCCTAATAAAGGCAGCAAAACGCATTAATCCACTATGAATGGAATTTTACATTTTAATTTATGCCTATTATTTATGTTTATAAAACAATTTCATTCATAGGCTACTCACAGTTGTTACCTGATGCATACAGAAGTGTTAAACAACCAATTGCTAGTTCAGTAGTTTCCTCATGACATCTAATGTTAAGCAAAAGTTAGTATGCATATTTAAACATCACCAGTAACCAATACTTTTCAAAATGAAAAAGTTTCAATTATACCATGCTTTTCTCAAATCATGCTCTTATTTATACAGATCTCAAGTTCATACTCATTAGTTTAAAAAGATCCAAAACTGGATGGCAGGTACATTTTATTCTGATTCTTTTTTTATTGTTAGCATGTTTCCCAGAAGTCCATAAACTTCCCCATTCGTGCTGTGTGGGTGAGCAGCATTATTTCCCATATGGCTATTGTAAGGGCTTCTTAAATTAAAGAAAGAAGCTTTCGTTTCTGCAGCAGGAAGTAACTCTTCTTTGACTGTGACCTGTGAGACACTTTCAGCAGATGAAGGCTCCCTCCAAATGTCCTTGTCTTGTGTTTCTCGACTGGTAACAGAATTGCCTCCTTTCTGGAGCATATAATATAGTATTGGGTTGGTTTTGGTCAGTCTTGGAGAATCTTTTTCATACTCATTCTTCTCCACATCAGTGATAACCCACTTAATGGGTCCTTTCTCACTGGGCATGGAACACCCATTCAAAAGCCCAGATTCTGGTCTAGACCCTGCACAGCCCAAGTGCTCAGGGAAAGTAGGACTCACAGGAGTTCTTACTACTCCTGGGTATGAAAATGTCCTGCTATCCATGCAACTGTTGGGCTGAGTGGAACTGTACATCAGTCCATTTAAAGAAGAAATGCCAAATTCAGGTTTGCTGTTGGTTACATTATTTTTGTGTCCTTTCTTTTTACTGTCGGTGACAGAGTTACTTCTGTGCGAGGACAGATCTCGCACACAGTTTTCCGAGAGAAGCAGCTGTTTCAGAACATTGAAGCTTTTGCTCTCTCTGGCCCAACTCCTTTGTTCACTTTCGCTGGCTGAGCTGTGACCAGCAGGGTATTTAAATTCAAGATCATTTCTGCTCAATTTCAGCTCTTCCTGGTTAAGCAAGGACCCATACAGTACTTCTGGGGCACTGTGATTGTTTGCAGCATCAACAATGCTGTTTTTCATCTTTTTAAATGGATTTTCTACTGGCTCAGTATAAAGCTTCCTTTTCTTAGGGACCATGCAAAGATTCTTTGATTCTAGAAGTGCCATTTCACTATTTCTGTGACTCTTGTCTGAATCATCTGCCAGGTAACTATCTTGATTTTGTCTTAGCAATCGACTTAACAGACCATTCTTTGAGAAAGAAAAATCCTGAGGTGAAACAGGCTCCGATTTAAAGTCCTCGGACACTGGTAAGGCAGGTGTGCTTCTTTGCAAAGCAGGAGCCATACCCAAGAATGGCACACTCTTAGTATCATGGCTCAAGTGCACATTTGTATGAGGAATTTGTAAGTCATCACAAGGCTCAGACTTTATTTTCACCATCAATATTTGTTCACTTAAAGCTCTCTCTGAGTGTTCCTGAGTACTTTCATCTCTTAAGGGAGTTTTCTCTTTCTTTTCACTCTTACCTTTGTTGGGGTTTCCCAGGAGCAACTGCAGGACAGTACGTCTTTCAAGCAGATTTTCTATTTCAGAACCAGAAAGTCCTGGTTCTGGAACTGTTGGTTGACTACTAAATGCTTTATTTTCTTCAACCACATTTGTTTTACTTGAGAGCAAAGGGCTATTTAATCTATCAATCATACCCATTGGTTTATCTGTGTTTACAGTTAACAGCTGTTTGCTAGATCTCTGCTCTTCCACTGACACGGAAGACTGCATTCCACATTGTGCTAAATTCTGTAACAGCTTACTGGCACTAAAAGTTGCAGAGTTTTGCGCACCTTCACTGTGGGCTGGTTTCTCTCCTGGTGGTTCTTTGCTTTTTGTAAGGTCCATTGAGTGGTTAGATGTAGTATTTGTTAGCTTTTCGGACGAAGTACTGCAGGCATATGGTGGGGAATTCCATTTGATAACCAGAGAGTGTTGGGAGAGATTGATGGGAGACTCCGCTTTGGTTGATGTAAGTAATGGTGGAGTGCTCACTGGAGTAGTCCGGTTTGTACTGGGGCTTTCTATCACAGAAGTCCTAGAATAATTCTGTGTATTGAACTTGGTCACATCATTGTGTACTCCCTGAGGGCTGGCGTGTTTTTCTACATTTTCTTCATTCTTATGGCCAAGTAGCAATTGAAGAAGTGTTACTTTCTGGTGTGAGTTTAGCTTAGAATTCTTTGAGGTATCTTGATCTTCTTTCATATCTACATCTGGGACTTTTGGATCCCAAGTGTTCAGCAAGGATTGAGTAAAGTTATCCAAAGAAACAGGTTGCTCAGATTCTGATTTTTCAACTCGATGTTTGCAAGACAAGTCTATGGGAACGCAGTTGGAGTAAGAACTTTCATCACCACTGCTGTCATCTGTAAAACTAGGATTGTTATCTGAATATTCATCAATAGTTGTAGGTGTACTACTTTCTTCAAAAATGCTTCCTCTCTCACTGTGACTGTGTCCATTCATTGGCTTAGGTATAGTCTGGCTTTTAAGAAGATGTAAAAGCAAACTATTGTTAGGAGCTTGTTTTACATTGTTTCTTTCTAGTGAGTTCTTATAACCTGCATTTTTAGGGGAAGAAGGAATGATACCCATTGGATTTTGAAATGTTGCAGCATTACTTTTGCTGGCCATCAGTTTGCTTGATGATGTTCTTGCCTGACCATTAAGATGGCTTGACATTCCTTTTGAGAGCTGGAAACTGCCAACATCCTTCTGGCCATTTTCTTGCAATCTGGCCATAGCAGCAAGTCTTTCACTTGCTGCTTGATTTGCATTTTGTGTTTTTAAAGCATGTTCTCGAGAATACTGCTGCAAATGGGCTTCACTTGAAAGAAGTAATGCCAGTTGGCTACAAGCAACACTAGGTTTAGGTGAGGTGGCAGGACTAGCCCTTTTTTCCACCATGCTTGCAACAGCCTGTAATCTTGCAGCACATGACAATGGTTCACTCATGACCTTTGTTCCACTTTGTCCAACATGATGAGGAGACTCTGCAAACCTATCTCTGATGAGGTTTTTAGTCACATCAGGAAGATTAGTGTCAGGCTTTTGATCTTTAACTTTACTTTTCTTCAACAAAGTTTTTAAGTGACTTGATGCAACACCATAGCACCTTAAATCCTTCTCTACTTTTAAAGAATCATGACTGAGGGCATATCCTTGCTCCTTGAGGCTCTGCCTAATTTGTTGTGACAGAGCAACAGTCTGCAGCCTAGAGCTGAATGACTGAAGCAAAGAGGCCAGTAATGTGCTATCCTGTTTGCCTTTAGGCACACTGTCAACCATGCCAGCCAGCAAAGCTTCCTTCTTTACGTTTAAATTTACGATAGAATCAGACAGCCTCTTCCGCTTTGCTGCATTCCAGTCCTCGGAAGACTGCAACAGTCTGGCTTTTTTGAGATGCAGCATGCCAGATCCCTGATATGTGTGTGTATTGAGAACTGGACAATTACTTTGACAGGTGGGAAATGCACTGCCAGAAATGGTAAAGTTCTGATCCTCTTCATTATGCCCAGCAGACTTTTTGTCGACGGCAGTACCTGATCCCCCTGCTGCCTGATGCATTAGTAATCCTTCTAGGTAAGTTAAAACAATAGAATCCTGGTGCACATCAGAGCCAAGCTCTTCTCCATGAGTCATGTTCAATAGAAGTGTTCACAAGGGCTTGGTTTCTATTCACTTTGAAGAATGGTTTTCTGCGGTGAGATGTAACTTTAATAACTCAGTATCAGTTTATCACCTTCCATAGCACTGAGACAGAGACATACTCTTACATTCTGATGAGGATTTCTTCTGGTAATGACAAGATAAATGCAGTCTGACCACAGAGATGATGAACTTCTAAGCAAAAAGGAGGAGAATTCCTTAAAACGTAGGTCTGTAGCAGTAAGCAGATATAATCCTTAGTGAATATATTCTTTTTCCTTCTTCATCTTTTATTCCCCATTAAATGCAAATATCAGTGTTCTAAAAAAAATAAAAATAAGAATAGTTAAGGAGGTGCAGAACTAGAATCATGTTATGATACCTACCAGCAAAATAATATGGCATTTGTAAGTTTATATATATCATTATAGTCACTTTAGTAATTTGTTTTATTGCCATTCTATTCAAATGAAAATCTCTACTAGAAATCCTGTGGGTTAATCCATATTGTTAAAATGATCAAATCATTTAGAGAAGAGAGCATACTTTAATGTTATATAGACGTCTTCCAAAGCCTGCCAAGTCTCTGAATTTTCATAAGCACCTTTCTGCAAATTAATGTGAATGTTAAGTCTCCTTTACAGCTTTATAGCTCTACAGGGGAGCTAAAAGTTGCTTCCTTACATTACTGGGCACTTAGGAAGAAACAAAAGTAGATGTGCAGAAAAAGGAAAAGAGATGCAGACTCCGATGAGTCTGATGTGGGGTTGAGGCCAACAGAACAGATTCACTTCTGACATCATCCCCCAAACACCAGACATCCCATAAGTAATTTTTAGAATTTCTGTTTTCAAAAAAAATCGAAGTACTAACAAGTTGAAGATTATTTTGTAAGCCTGTTCAAAGTGTGACAATCTTAGTCTTATTCATAAACATTAAAATACAGTCATAAACTTACCTACCCATAGTTTTTACCATGACTTATTAAAGACAGAGGATAATGATTCTTTAGATGCTTGTTCAGGGCTATCAAGGATTTCATATAGTTTGTTATTTAATCCTTACTCATGTGTTCTATGGAAAAGTCTTAATGTCAGGTCCATTCCTTACAGATACAGAAGACAGGGAGGGCATAAAATGGAAAATGCCAAAGACATTTTAGTCACAGTTTGAAAAATATTCCAATGATATTATCTAAGAAGATACCAAACAATTCCCTATCACTAACACATATGCAACAGAAGAAGCAAGAACTCACTATATTTCTGAAAACTTGATAGAGAAGTGTCAAAATTGACCTAAGGAAGGGGGCCATTACACCTTTGGAAGAAAAGCTGGAATAAATTCCATGAAAATTGTTTTTCAAGAAGCCAGAACATTTTGTTCTGGTTATTAGATCTCTTCAGTTCTACCAACAAATACCTTGGTCCCTATGGAATTGAAAAGATAAAATTCTAATTTAGAGACTACCCTGTGGCTTTTTGGTTAAAATGCTAACCTCTAAGTCAAACTTTAGGAAAGAATTATCTGATTGCATCAAATTGTTAAATTGATTGAAATGATAAAAACAATACCCAAAGAAAAAGCTATAGAAAGGAGGCAGCAACAATTAAATAAATTTCAATTGTATAAAGAGGTGAGAAGAGAGTTTCTTAAGATCCCAATGCCACTATTTTAAAAAGATTTGCCAGAATGTACTTAAGATGGACATTTTAAGAGGCTTATAATGATATGGAAATGAAATGATAACTGCCACCCAATATCCATTCTCCCATTTTCCTTTACTAATAAAACCCTGACTTGTTTTTCAGAGAGTAGGGAGGTATCCCAGCTAAACACTACTTTTTTTCCCCCATAGGTATATATCTTACAATTGATGGCATGTTGCTTAATCAGAGGCTTATTTTTCTTAGTAGTATAAAACATGAGTACATTTTACTACTGATAACATCTTGGAGTTGAGGAAATAGTTTTCTAATTCTCTTAAATAACTGCTAATATGGCCAGGCAGGGTGGCTCACATCTGTAATCCCAGCACTTTGGGAGGCCAAGGAGGGTGAATCACCTGAGGTCAGGAGATGAAACCCCGTCTCTACTAAAAATACAAAAATTAGCCAGGCATGGTGGTGCATGCCTGCAGTCCCAGCTACTCAGGAGACTGAGGCAGGAGAACTGCTTGAACCCAGCAGGCAGAAGTTTCAGTGAGCTTATATCGCCCCGCTGCACCCCAGCCTGGTTAACAGATCAACATTCCATCCCCACCCCCCAAAAAACTGTTAATATACAATTAATTCTCAACTAGTGAAGACATTTAACAACCATTTAATGGGATATGCAAATCCACTGTATTTCTCTCCACACCACTGTCAACCTTTTTGTTCTCGAGTGAACTCAAGAAAGTAAAAATCTTATCAGTCATTTGAAAACTGGTTTGTAAAATATACGTCATTGTAAATAGCCTTAAAATATACTTCACTGAATCATAAGAATGAAATAAGGAGCATCATTAAGTTCATATTAACTCCTGTTATTTCTATTCTGCTTTTTACTGTGCATAATATAAGTTGCAAAGTATTATTCATTGTTTTAAAAAGATGAAATTTACACATTTCTGAATTTACAAAGCAGATTTGGAAGTTGATTTAAAAAGGAATTACCACAGTTTCTTTGTAGAGGGGCTCTAACACTATAATTTACCATTTATTTACCTATCTACCATTTATTTCCTATCTTAGCAGAGAAAGTAGATGATAGATATTGAGAATAATCATTTCTGTTTTAAATTTGATTACTTTTTTTTGTACTTTAGGTTCTCGGGTACATGTGCAGACCATGCAAGATTGTTGTGTAGGTACATACGTGGAAAGGTAGTGTGCTGCTTCCATCTTCCCGTCACCTCTATTTGGCATTTCTTCCCATGTTATCCCTCTCCAGCTTTCCCAAGAATAATCATCTTTTAATAATCATTTCTTTTTTTGGCAATCAGCTTTCTCAGGTTAAAAATAATAATTTATTAAATATGAAAACAATTAACTTCAATAACAAAAATATAACATACAAATAATTTTATTAAGCTCCTTGGGTCTGAGGACTGTGCTAATGATAATTAGTACAGTGAAACACAGTCAATATATACCTGAATCTTGGGATACATTCAAGTTATTAAACGACCAAAGTCCCAGTAGAAAGGAAGGGATTTTGACATTCAAATGCACACATTCTCTCACACTCCAAAACTATAAGGAGTTGAGAAACTAAAATAATTCACATCACAAATTTGAAATCACACACTGTAAGTTCATCACTTAATGAAATGACAAGGCAAAGATCATTCTAAATATTCAATTGTTTATTTCATTTAAATCAATACAACAAATTCTTACCAAACTCCTAATCTGCTTTGAGACCTGTCTGAGGACTGGTGAATTATGTTCATTTTAAAAGGGGGATGTGATAGGCAACATCTAGAGAACCAGGCAAGGTGAACATCCACCTCTAAGTTTCTAGAATACCTCTAATAATAGAATTCTCTTCTCCTCATGCTATTTCTTTCCACATTTTCACATGACTGTTACATCACCAAGTACAAAAAACTAAAAATTAAATGTGACTTGAAAAATATTCTAAAGATTGTTTCAAGATTTTCCAGTGAAAATTATAAAACAAACATTTTTAGTTTAGAAAATGCGGTTACTATAGTATGCATAAGAATCACTGTGTGTATGCACTAAGCTGTCACACTTTCCTCCAGAGAAGTGAGCCAGAAACACACTTGGGAAGATCAATAATTGCTTCCAAATATTCTAAGTCAAGGTGGTTATTTTTCATTATTTTTTTTTGAAAAAAATCCTATAAAACATACCAATTACATGAAACAGTGGAGAAAAAGGATCTTCTCATGGAGGCCTATTTTTCAAATAAGGTAAATCTGACAATCAAAGACTGTGGTCACTTGGAGAGGCTGCCTCAGGTGACACAGCAGCAACACCTGCCACTGTTCTAACAGAAAATGAAGTGCCTTTCCCAGGAAAGCAGGATTCTTATACCGCTTAAGGCCTGAATGCACTTAGCTCCTTCTATTGAAAGCTCTTTAGGGAGCAGAGTGAGCCAAAATTCTTTGGATATCTTCCTTTCCTATCTCTTAAACAACTAGAAAGGGAGAAATCACTAATAATCCTTCTCACCTTTCCCAAGCCATACCTTTTCATTTCTATAGTACAGAATGTAATTGAGAAATAGAGGAAAAAAAGCAAATGAGGCACGATACTTGGAAATAGTACAGCTTGTTGGGACCTATGGATTTAGTATATAAGGTAAAATATGACCACTACCTAATAAATAGACGTTACTTAAAGTTATTTAATTTTATCTTAAATCATTTTCTTTTTGTGAAAGACAGCCACATTATTTGTGAAATACCAACACATAGGTCTCTCACCTGGTTTTATATAAATATAACTTAAGAATGTTTCCAGGTGCATACTTGAGTATATTTAGTTATAAATACCTAAATTTCAACACATATTTAATAATTAGGTTTCTTTAGAGTAGCAGTCCCCAACCTTTTTCGCACCAGGGACTGGTTTCATGGAAGGTAATTTTTCCATGGACTAGTGGGGTGGAGGTAGTTTCAGGATGAAACTGTTCCACCTCAGATCATCAGGCATTAGATTCTCATAGAGTTGGCAACTTAGATCCCTTCCATGTGCAGTTCACAATAGGGTTCACGTTTCTGGGAGAATCTAATGCTACCACCGAAGTGACAGGAGGCGGAGCTCAGGCGGTAATGCTTGCTGGCCCACTGCTCACTGCCCGCTGTGTGGCCCAGTTCCTAACAGGCTTGGCCTGGAGGTTGGGGACCCCTGCTTTAGAGAATTGCAATTAATGTGTATTTTGAAATTGGAATAGTTTATAAAATATTGAATCTACTGGCTTTTTTCCTAATTTCAACATTGATTCCATTAGAGCTTTTTTTTTTTTTTTTTTTTTGCATGTGTCTATTTAAAAATATTAAACATTTTCTGTGGCACATATACACCATGGAATATTATGCAGCAATCAAAAACGATGAGTCCATGTCCTTTGTAGGGACATGGATGAATCTGGAGAACATCATTCTCAGCAAACTGACACAAGAACAGCAAATGAAATACCGCATGTTCTCACTCATAGGCGGGTGATGAACAATGAGAACACATGAACACAGGGAGGGGAGCACTACACACTGGGGTCTATTGGGGGAAATATGGGAGGGACAGCGGCAGGGGGGAGTTGGGGAGGGATAGCATGGGGAGAAATGCCAGATGTGGGTGAAGGGGAGGAAGGCAGCAAATCACACTGCCATGTGTGTACCTATGCAACTATCTTGCATGTTCTGCACATGTACCCCAAAACCTAAAATGCAATAAAAAAATAAAATAAAAAAATAAAAATATTAAACATTTTCATCACAGTAAGGGAGAGACTTTACTTGTATGCTATATGCTTGTTAAATAACTTTTAAGTAAAGAAAACAGAATTTTTCTATAATTTGGCTTATGTTGAATGAGAAGAACCAAAGGAAGTCAAAACACTAAAGGGACAGAAAAAGAAAAAACAGAAAAAAATACTAAATACAAATAAAGGTGTCATAAATTCTGCAACTCTCATGAGGTTTCAGAAGGAAAAACTTAGTTTAGAAACTAAATAGATTATATTATGAGCCTGTCTTTAAACATTAGGTTGATAGATACGACACTCAAGATAAGAAAGATTTCTTTCATGAACACTAAAAACACATATAAACAAAGAGAAAAAAAGTAAAACCTACACAATAATAAAATATAAGCTAACTGAGTGATGTTTGTTTCAACTTGGCTGTCATTTCTATAGAGTTGTCATAAAATGTCTATAAAATTTTTAGAAAAAAATGGTTACTTTTAGCAAAAATTTTAGTATAACATTTAGGATACCAAAAAGTGCTGAATTTTGATTTTAATATTATCTTCTTAAGTGAAAATGAACTTGTCTATATATATGTGTGTGTGTGTGTGTGTGTGTGTGTGTGTGTGTGTGTGTGTGTATTTTTTTTTTTTTTTTGAGACAAGGTCTTGTTCCACTCGCAGGCTGGAGTGCAGTGATGAGATCATAGCTCACTGCAGCCTCAATCTCCTGGACTCAACTGATTCTCCCACCTCAGTCTCCCAAGCAGTTGGGACTACAGGTGTGCACCACCAGGTACAGCTTTTTCTTCTTCTTATTATTTTTTTTTGGTGGAGATGGAAGTCTCACTATGTTACCCAGGCTCATCTTGAACTCTTAGCCTCAAGTGATCCTCCCACCTTGGTCTATCAAAGTGCTGGGATTACAGGTATGAACCACTACAACTGGCTCTTTACAATTTTGACTAATTCATTTTAACCCTCAGTATACCAAGAAAAATAGTCATCATCATTTATTATCTGGGTTCAACCGACATTTTAAGTTTTAATTCATGAATACTTTACACAATAAGAATAAAGAAAGAGTATATATCTGAAAAGGGCAAGGTGCTTTGAAACTGACAGCTCATCAACTGTCGTGGATGAACTTGGAAATATTTATAAATACTGATTCCCGATTTCAATTGTGTTTAAAAGGACTCTTTGGTTTTCTTCTTTTACTTACAGAATTCAAACTGTGTTATTTTTGATAACATCAATAGCTCATAGTGATGTTGAAAATATGACAGAAATTTGTTTCATAATTGCCCAATATATTTCATTTTTAGATTAACAGCAATTACAATGATAAGTCCAATGAATGACTTCATTTCTATATCATCTTTTTTTCAATATCATTTATCAAACACCAACCTTAAGTATATGTCCACTTATGAACAGTTTCAAATAAATTTTGGTGTTCCAAAAATCATAAAAGATGAAAGAATACTGTCACACACCATTTGAGCAAAACAGAGCCATACAAGTTTTGCCACAACACACAGAGTGTTGAATACTGAGCAATGAGGTCTTTCCTACTGAGTAACTAACTGGATGAAAATACTACACTTACTTTTTGTCCTGAGAACTCTATTTTTGAACTACATTGTTCACTCATCTATTCCTGAGTTTGAGAAAATTCATCCAGAGGCTGGGCACAGTGGCTGATGCATGTAATTTCAGGACTTCCAGAGGCTGAGGCAAGATGATTGCCTGAGCCCAGGAGTTTGAGATCAGCCTGGGCAACATGGGGAAACCCCCCCCCATCTTTACAAAACCATGAAAATAAATAGCTGGGTGTGATGTTATGAGCCTGTGGTCCAAGCTACATGAGAGGCTGAGGTGGGAGGATCACCTGAGTCTGGGAAAGTCAAGGCTGCAGTGAGCCATGACAGTACCAGTGTACTCCAGCCTGTGTGATGGAGCAAGACCCTGTGGAAAGAAGGAACAGAAAATAAAGGATAGATGAAAGGAAGAAAGGAAGAAAGGGAAAGAAAAGGAAAGAAAGAGAGGAAGGGAGGAAGAAAAGAAATCCACTAGGATGTATCTGAAAACAATAGTGAGCAATATTGCTTATATAATCAATAGCACCATAATCATTCATGTGTAAAGTATTACCATCAATTTCTTTCCATTCATCTTCTGGTTTATCTAAGTGAAGTATCTTCATATGTCAACTTCCTTCTCTTTCACATTATAGACAATTCTCAATCATCAATTATTTTTAATAAAAATTTAAAAGGAAAAGACTATGGAGATAATGTCTCCAGGTTTTGTATTTTTATTTTTATTTTACATCCTTGAAAGATAATATAGTATAATGGGCTCTAAGAAAACTAAAGATTGGGCTGGGTATAGTGGATAGCCTGTAATCCTAGCATTCTGGAAGGCTGGAATGGGAGGATCACCTGAGCCCAGGAGTTTGAGGCTTCAATGAGCTATGATTGTGTCGCTGTGTACCACACTGTAGCCTGTGTAACAAACAGAACAAGACACTGTTTCTTTAAAAAAAAAAAAAAGAGGAGGAAGAAAAGAAGATAGAATGATGGTATAACAGTGATGACTTATTTTAGTATCGCATCATCCTTCTGGGCACGTTGATTACTTTACTTTTTATTATTTTAGCCTTTTTTCTAAGCACAGTTAGGAATAAATGATGAATTGCCAAAATGGTAAAATGGCAAAATGCTTAAAGATGGAGATAAAATAAGATCACTAAGATTCCCTAATGTACTTTTGACTTCTAAAAGGTTCAATGGACACATATGGTAATAGCAAAATACTATGCTTGAGTCTATTAAGAACACATTCATTAAAACTTTTAAAAAATGTGATATCATCCTGCCAACCAGTTAAAAATATCTATTTTTAAAAAGTCTTTGAAAACTAAAACTGAGTCCAAAGAACCCTGAGAGTATACCAAAGGCTAATGTATTTCATGACAATTTAATAAAATTCATGTCCAACTACTTAACAATGTTAAATTTATAAACAGAATCTTCCTTTTATTAATTTTAAATTGTTTATAAGCATAAAAATCCTTTAAAGTTTATAAAGTTAAGATTTTACTGGTCTATATCATGTGGTGGAAAAAATTATTACAGTGAGAAATAATTCTTTTAAAAAGTTATAAAATCAAACTCAACCATAAAAAAAACTCCATGGAAGTTTTTTGCATAGAATGATTTGGGGAAAGATCCAAGTGTCAATACAAACTATTTTAATGAACTGTCTAATAAAATGCTTGAATTACAGAGTATACTTTAAAAAGAGCTAGATTCTCTTTTTGTATAAGTATCTGAAAAGTACAGTATTAGGCTGATAAGTAACTTTTTTTAACACTTTTTAAATAAAAGTAGTAAATAATGTGCATACTAACAGTTCACAAATGAGTGCTATATTGATTCTCTAAAGTGGCTCAACTATTTTTATTGCAATATGTTTTACATTTTCTATTTGGAAATGATTTATTAGACAAAGGGAAACTTTGCTGAACTTTTACACACTTTAAAATGATAAAGTCCAAATTATAAGATTTTACTTAGATAAATGAAGGATGCATGTGGTAGAATTCTTACAAATGGGACTACTTTTAGTTGGGAATAGACAAAGAATGACAACGGTCTTTCTCTGGCTATTTTTAAGGATTCAGTATCTTACCTGCAATTAAATACTCCCTTAAAAACACACTTAAATGATTAAATGTCTATGAGTTCACTTGGTATGCCATTTAAATTATGTCAGACTACCTTGTGGCTTCCAATTGTTTCCATGAGATCCCCCCCCCCCGACTTTGTTCTGCCATATCAAATAACACCTATTCAAGTACTGAATTCAAAGGAATTTCTACAATGCAGCTTTGACCGTTAGGACACTTGGCTTTGCCTGGTTCCTCAAAATGTGTAAGTCAAAGGGCTATTTAATTATGCCATTCAAGAAGAACTCCTATTGGACAATAATACTGTCTACATTCCACTGTGGATAATTTCAGGGATATTTTTATATAATGGTAAGAAAGACATTAATATGTTTCATTAGATATTATAAGAAAAATATCTAAATACATACTAAGAAGATTCCAAAGTCTTACTGGCTCTTTTATTTAAAAAATATATACAGATCCACGTATTCACAGAACTCTTGATGTTCTCCAAAGTGGGGCTTTGTTTGAAAGGAAGATTTAAAAGCTGAATGAGAAACAGTAAGCCAAAAACAATTTACGAACTAGATGTAACTCCAGACATCTTGTCTGAAGGGATGAAATTAGCTTTCCAAACCAAGGGCTAATCAAAAGTTGAAATAAGGAAAACCCAACACTTAATTTCACAGAAAAAGAAAGGAAAAGTAACATTTTACATAAGGCGCCTGAAGTTTAAGAAGACAACAGTGAATCCGCTATTATAAACTAAAAGCTAAAATGTCATTGAAAGAAAAAAAAACATGTAAAAAGGAATAAAAGAAATATTCAAGTGCTGACCTTTCACTGCATGGAATAATAAGACAATAAAAGAATATACTTGAGTTTCATTTCTTAAAATGTATTTCTAACTACTTGAAAAAGTATCAAAATTAATATATGTCTTTTGAGGGAATTTGAATACCATGATAATAACTTTCTTTGAAGTAGTATCTTTATTAAAAGATATATGCATGGTTGTACAATTTAACAGGTGCCAAAAATAATTATCTAAATATATTTTGCTCAACTGAGGGCCTCAACACTTGAAATGAGAACTGAGGGATTTCTTGCCCTCTCCTGGGGGTTCCCATTTTTAGGTGCAGATACTCCTCAGAGACAGGTGGCATGGAAGCCAGAGACACTGGTGAGGAAAACAGCTGCCCAGACTGCTCTCCACTGCAACCTGAAGGACTTACATTTTTTTGCCCTAGGCCAAATTTGCTCCTAACTTCTAGGTCCGTCGGCTTTAACTCGCTCATCAGCTGCTTCCATAGGAGTAAAATAGTGTCATTCACATTTCCAATTAAAAAAAGACTCATTCGGAGACCTCCTGCTTGACTAAGTAAAGCATTTACCACAAGGACACATGCATCTGAGGACCTCTCTAAATTTAAAATTTTATTCCTATGATTCCAAGTAATTTGTCAAATTATAGGTTGATAAAAATGATAAGCATTTTAACAAGAAAGATGATACTCCATCATAAAGTTATGGAAATAGCCCTGACCAATTATAGTCTTTTAAATACAATCTAGGGGAAAGAAATAATTTTGAAATAGCCACACACCCCACCCACCTAATTCCCCCAAAGTTGTCTATGTTCACAACTTTCTGTAGGGTCACAGAATTGCAAACAGATGTTTACTTAAAAGCTAAATATGAGCTTACATTCAAACTAGAACTTTTGATTATCTCATAGAAGCTATATACTGAATAAAAATACAGGATAATAGCAAAGATTTAGGATTTTTGATGACACAAATAAAACAGACAGATGAAATAACTATTCTGGTGACAGAAAGAAATACCCCATAATTGATACAACAAAATAAAGAAGAGCTTCTTTGTTCTGGATTATCCCCAGAAGCCTTAAATATATAAATTGGATTCAATAAATTTGCTATTCATTTCACACTGCCTTTATAATCTTTAGAAACATTTAATTTTAAGCAAAATTAAGATGAAAAAGTTGGAGATTATAAGTTAAAAATCAAAGAGCTAGACAAAGGAGCCACAGAAAGAGATAAATTGCCCAACAATTTCTACCTCAAAAATACAATACACTTCTCAATGCTGTGCTGCAGTCTTGAAAACATTGAAACTGAAAAATTGTTAAATAAAGTTAATTTTAACTACAATTTTTAAAGCTCCAGAAAGTAAATATTATATGACAGATAGTACATACCAATTTATCATTAGTTCTAATATCTATTCACTATCTTCTACTGTTATCAAAGAAATAATAGTTTCAATGAACATAAAATAATCATTAACAAATTATTTTAGTAGCATGTAAGTATAAGGAAAGAGTGTAAATATAAAATTAACAGAGAGTGTTTGCTTCTCCTAACCTTTTGCAATACTCTTTGGAGTAACTGGTGCTTCCTATTAGTTTTCAAGAGCATAATATTTTCCAATCTCTATCAAAATAAGAAATGTAACAGAAAATGGATCTTTCTTCTTCTGGAATTGCTTGAGGGTTTATAGTGTATATACAGGGATATCCTTCGAGATGGCAGCATCAATCCTATTAAGCTCAACTATGGTTTTCCCAACCCTAAAATAGATTTGACATACAGACACAAGCACAAGGTCAAGGTCGCAGATCAGCGAGAAAGATCACCAACAGAACTGATGTAACTGCCCGCTTTTGATCAAACCTCCCAGGGTTTTTAGTACACTTAGACACTCTGCACTTTCTTACAGGGTACACTCTGTTTTAAACATGTTCCCCATCTTTGAAGTCAAGATCTTCATGCACTTCTTATTATAAAGTATGTTCTATTAAATATATTGTACTGGACCAAGAATAAGAGAAGAAATTAGTATGTGTGTTACAGAATTGTGAATCTTTATGTGTTTGTGGGCATTTGTACACATGCTTGCATTTTTATTTGTTTGCTTGTTATGACTGATCATTGCCATGTGACAATTTTAAAATTAACTTAACCTGCAGTTCCTTGAATGGATAATGCTCTCTCAGAATTCCATGCTTTTGCCCAATCTGAAATATGTTCTGCAATATCTTGGGTCATTTGTTCCCCAAAACACAGATTTAACTTCTAAGTACTGTTTCAGTAAGAAAATTTTATAATGTATCCAATAGTCTTCCATAACAATTTTCAAATCACAGGGATCAAAAGAAACCTTGGTTATCAACAATGACAAAAAAAAGTAAGTGATTCTTAAGATTCTTAAAGGAATAGATTATTAAATATATTGGTGCAGGCTGGGCATGGTGGCTCATGCCTACAATCCTAGCATGTTGGGAGGCTGAGGTGGGAGGATCACCAGAAGTCAGAAGTCTTGAGCTTCACCAACATGGTGAAACCCCATCTCTATTAAAAATCCCCAAATAGCCAGATGCGGTGGCACACGTCTGTAATTCCAGCTACTCAGGGGGCTGAGGCACAAGAATCGCTTGAATTCGGGAGATGGAGGTTGCAATGAGCTGAGACTGCACCGCCACACTCCAGCCTGGGTAACAGATAAACACACACACACACACACACACACACACACACACACACACACACACACACACATATATGCTCAGAGCTTTTCTGATTTCAATTGCTGGACCAATTGTTAGATAATTGTACTAATCATGTAATTTTATATATTATAAATATACAAAATACATATATAAAATTATATATGTATGTGTGTGTGTGTGTGTGTGTGTGTGTGTGTGTGTGTGTTTATAATTACGATTGGTGCATTACCTAACAAAATTGTGCCTTTTGTTTTAACTGTTTAAACAAGATATTAAATTTATTTTAAGTTACATTTGTGAAACCAAGAGTTAGATGATCAATATTCTTACTGAAGCATTCTGGTCAAGAAATCATTTTTAAGGGTACATAAAGCTGTTGGGGTAAATTTATACTATAAAAGCCTTCCTTGTTAAATCAAGTATCACCTACTGTAGCTTTATACAATTTGCAAATTACTTATATGTACATGTAAATTTTCTTAATTACTGGTTTTTCATATTTTTTAATGAAAATAACCCAGAATTTACCTAGGAAGATTGCTAGTTTTTTCAAAAACAAAATAAAAAAGAAAATATTATGTCAAATTATCAAATTAAATACTATTGAAATGGCATATATGACATGACTCTAGTCATTATAGGCCTATAACACAAAGATATCTAGACAGAAGATTCCTGTCAGATGTGGAAGAGAAACATCACTATAGACACAATCCACAAACACACAGACATGGTGGTGATACCTGTAAAGAGGGGTCAATAAACCTGACTAGGTCCCATCCTACAGAAAGGAACCAAAACCAAAAATACCACATGCACGACGTACCTGGAGAAGTTCTATGTCTTTAAATTTTCACAGGTAACATTAACGTCTGCCTGTCAACTCAGATACGAAGCTGCTAGCACATCAACAGGCTACTTACTTTAAATGGCTTTATTTTAATTGAAGAAATTGCAGTGGGTGTTTTCCCCTGATCTCTTATTTGCCCATCTAGCCATATAACCAAGTGTTTAAAGTAGTCATCTCAGGAACGATAGCCAGTAAATGCTAATCTGAGACCTAGTTCTGCTGTTACCCAGGTTTAGGGCACATTCAGTTTGTGTAGCAGGGATAGAGACACAAGCTCCTTGCCATGGCACCTGCCACTCAAAGTCAGATACAGACCAAGGCTGGGGAGAGTAAGGAGGCTTTAGAAGACGACTCTAGTGTGCCAAGGACACAGAGGCAGAGCAGCAGTCTAGGGAACATGGCTCACAGCTTTTCTGATTTCAACTGTTGGACCAAAAATATTTCAGAACGACTTTTCCCTTAACAATAAAGATCATTAAAAACAACTACTTATTTCCTACTATGAGCTTCATTTAATAAAATTAAATCATTTGAACACTGAAAACCAAAATCTTTAATGAAAATCTATCACTTTTCTTTTTTTTTTTTGTCTTGAGATAGAATAATGATGTGTGGAATGGCACATATATACTACATTGATCTCTTCACTATTTAGTAGTTCATTTGACTTTGTTTTTGAGGTAGAGTCTTGCTCTGTCTCCCAGGCTGAAGTGCAGTGGTGAGATCTTGGCTTACTGCAACCTCTGCTTCTCCAGGCTCAAATGATCCTCCTACCTCAGCCTCCTGAGCAGCTGGGACCACACACCACCACGCCCAAAAAATTTTTGATTTTTTGCAGGAACGGGGTGTTACCATGTTGCCCAGGCTGGTCTCAAACTCCTGGGTTCAAGTGATCCGCCTGCCTTGGCCTCCCAAAGTGCTGAGATTACAGGCATGAGCCATGGTACCTGGTACTAGTTCATTCAACTCTTGAATTACTTAAATCTTTACGTCAGAATTTCCCATTGTTTATATTTGTTTTGGTCTTTACTTTGCTTTCAATTATAGAATTTATATAAAATATATGATTTGTTCTATATTTAAATTCTTGTCATTAAATATGAGATAAAATAATGATAGTGGGGGAGAAATAGGGCACTAAGAAGAGTAAAGAAGCTTCTGCTAGTGCCCTTCCCCCCACATCATCCCTATCATCCTCATCTTTTGAGGAAAAACACATCGGACTTAAAAATGCACAGAATCCTATAATAAGCCCCATTTATTTACAGTCCAGCTAAACAACCAGGACATCTCTTTTGCTCTGTAAGTCTCAGCTGACAACTCATCCTCTCTTTAGGCAGCCTTCACTGAACTCCACAGCCTGAGGGTAGTTGTTTCTCTCTGCGACTCCAGAGCACTCAGTAGATCTTTCAGTCATCTTGCTTACAGAAATGTCCAGTCATTAGTCATCTTATTGTGTTTTGCTTCATTGTACTTTGCAGTTATTGTGGGTTTTCTTTTTACAATCTGAGAATTTGTGTCAATCCTTGTTGATCAAGTCTATCAGTATCATTTTTCCCAACAGCACGTGCTCACTTTGTAACTCTATGTCTCATTTATGTAATTCTCGTAGTATTTTCAGCTTTTTTATTATTATTGTATCTGTTATGGTGATGTGTGATTTTTGGTGTTACTATTATAATTGTTTGGGGTGCCATGAACTACGCCCATATGACATATACTTCGACACATACTTAATAAATATGTGTGCTCTGACTGCTCCATCACTTGGCTGTTCCCATCTCTCTCCCTCTCCTCAGTCCTTTTTATTGCCTGAGACACAACAATATTGAAATCAGACCAATTAATAACCCTACAAAGGCCTCTGTGTGTTTTGCATGTCTCACACTTTAAATCAAAAGCTAGAAATGATTAAGCTTACTGAGTGAGGATGGCATGTGAAAGCCAAGATAGGCCAAAAGCTCAGCCTCTCACACCAATTAACCAAATTGCTAATGCAAAAAAAAAAATTATTGTAGGAAATTAAAAATGCCACTCCAGTGTACACATGAATGATAAGAAAACAAAACAGCCTTAATTGATGATATACAGAAAGTTTTAGTGGTCTGGATTTAAGATCAAACCAGCTATAACATTCCTTTAAACCAAAACCTAATCCAGAGGAAGGCCTTAACTGTCTTCAATTCTATGAAGGCTGAGAGAGGTGACAAAGCAGCAGAGGTGGTTCATAAGATTTAAGGGAAAAAACTATAAAAAACAATGCAAAGGGAAGCATCAAATGCTGACATAAAAGCTCAGCAAGTTATCTAGATGATCTAGCTAAGGCAAATGATGAAGGTTGTTACACTAAACAACAGATTTTCAATGGAGACAAAAGAGCCTTAAATTGGAAGAAGATGCCAACTAGAAATTTCATGGCTAGAGAGAGGTCAATGCCTGGCTTCAAAGCTTCAAAGGAAAGATTGACTCTCTTAGCATGGGCTAATGAAGCTGGAACTTAAGGTTAGAGCCAATGCTCATATACTATTCCAAAAATCCTAAACCCCTTAAAAATGATGATAAATATACCCTGCCTTTGCTATATAAGTAAAACAACAAAGCCTGGAGGAAAGCACAACTGTTTACACCATGATTCGTTGAATATTTTAAGCCCACTGTTGGGACCTACTGTACAAAAAACAAAGATTTCTTTCAAAATGTTACTGCTCACTGGCTATATACCTGGTACACTAAGAACTCTGATGCAGTTGTACAAGGAGATTAATGTTTTTATGCCTGCTAACACCAATTCTAGAGCTCATAGATCAAGAGGTAATTTTGACTTCATATCTTACTGGAAAACACATTTTCTAGGGCTACAGCTGTCATCAAAAGTGATTGCTCTGATTGGATCTGGGCAGAGTCAACTGAAAAGCTTCTGAAAAGGATTCACCATTCTAGATGTCATTAAGAAGATTCACGATTCATGAGGGGAGGTCAAATATCAACATCTGCAACCTCATGGATGACTCTGAGGATTTCAATACCTCAGCGGAGGAAGCAACTGCAGATGTGGTAGAAAAAGGAAAAGAACTAGAAGTGAGCCTAAAGATGTGGGTAAATTTATTTAATCTAATGATAAAACATAAATGTATGAAGAGTTGCTGCTTTTTTCTTTTTTTAACTACTGAGTTCAAGTGATCCTCCCACATCAGAGTCCCAAAGTACTGGCATTACAGGCATGAGCCACCACACCCAGCCTAAGGAGTTGCTTCTTACAGATGAACAAAGAAAGCAGTTTCTTGAGATGGAATCTATTCCTATGAAGATGCTACAAACACTGTTGAAAAACAACAAAGAATTTAAAGTATTATGTAAATGTAAACTTAGTTGATAAAGCAGTGGCAGGTTTAAGAGGATGGACTCCCTTATTGGAAGAAGGTCTCCTGTGGGTAAAATGCTATCAAACAGCAACATATGCTACAAATATTCCATGAAAGGACATAAGCTGATGTGACAAACTTCATTGTTGTCTTATTTTAAGAAATCATTACAGAGACCCCAACCTTCAGCAACCACCACCCTGATCAGTCGGCAGCCATCAATATGGAGGCAAGGCCTCTACCAGAAGAAAGATTACAGCTGTCTGAAGGTTCAGAGGATCATTAGTATATTTTTAGCAATAAGGTATTTTTAAATTAAGGGATGCACATTACTTTTAGACATCATGCTATGGCACACTTAACAGACTATAGTGTAAACATAACTTCTATATAGACTGAAAAACCAAAACTGTGCTTGCTTTCCTGAGATATTTGCTTCACTGCAGTGTCTGGAACTGAACCTGCAATATCTCTGAGATATACTTGTATTGTGGTTTGTTTAGGCCTAGCTCCCTGTGAGAGTGTAAACTCTTTATGGGCAAGAATTAGGTCTCTTTCATCTTTATATCTTAGCGCCTAGCAGATGTAGCATTCCTAGTAGAACATGCTGTAAACAGCAAGTAAACCTTTTGGAGCCTCAGACTGCAAAATGAGGAGCGGCTGTCCTAATTTTATGGGATCAGAGGAGTTAAAATGATACAACGTTATTTAAAATCATTGTTTCAGATGATCAGGCACAGTAGCTCATGCCTGTAATCCCAGTACTTTGGGAGGCCAAGGCGGATGGGTAATGAGGTCAGGAGTTCTAGACCAGCCTGACCAATATGGTGAAAACCCTGTCCTACTGAAAATACAAAAATTAGCCAGGTATGGTGGTGCACACCAGTAATCCCAGCTATTCAGGAGGCTGAGGTAGGAGAATTGCTTGAACCTAGGAAATGAAGGTTGCAGTGAGCCAAGATCGCAGCACTGCACTCCAGCCTGGGCAATAAAGGGAGACTCCACCTCAAAAAAAGAAGAAAAAAAAAGATAGTTTCAGATCCAAGATATCTTTTTCCCATTAATATAAATTAACACAAAAGATAGAAAATTAAAGAGTAATAAACTATTTTATTCTACAGAGAGTTCTGTGGATTTAGAAAACACCTGTGACTAATATTGCGGTAGGAAAAAAACCCACAAGATTTAAGCATTTTATTTGAGATGGAGTCTCCCTCTGCCACACAGGCTGGAGTGCAATGGTGCCATCTCAGCTCACTATAACCTCTGTCCCCTGGGTTCAAGCAATTCGCCTGCCTCAGTCTCCCAAGTGGCTGGAATTACAGGCCTGTGCCACCATGCCCAGATAATTTTTATATTTTTAGTAGAGATGGAGTTTCACTATCTTGCCCAGGCTGTTTTTGATCTCCTGACCTGAAGTGATCTACCCACCCTGATCCCCCAAAGTGCTGGAATTACAGGTAGGAGCCACCATGCCTGGCGAAGCATTTTAAAAATACACATATTTTTAGAGTATTTTAAAGTTTGTGTAAGATGATCTTTATTTTATCACTTCTTTATAAAGAACTGATCATACTAATTTGGTTTCCTTTAGTTGCTGTTTCCCAAGTCAAGATTGGTAAGCTCTGGTACGGATTTAAGTTATACCAAGAAAGAGTATATGCTTCAAAATCTCAGTTCCATCAAGCTTTTTATCATTTTTCCTTTTCAAATTACCTCCCCTACATAAAGATGAAAACCCAGTTAACATTAAAATATTACTTTGTTACATTTTCTTTTGATGGAGATATATTAAGAATTGAAGTATCATATCAAAAGGTTTAGTCCCTAAAACCAGACATTCGTTCTAAAAAATAGTTACAAAGAAATGGGCAAAGTAAGCATTTATGCAACAAAGGCTTTTATTTTTTTTTAAAAACAGTATCAACCACACTTAAGAAACTACTTCTCTGTACCCATTTTAAAAATCAATCGTTGAAGCAGATAATAATTGTCTGCCAAGAACTTGAGCCCTTTAAATGTGTGATAAAAATTAAATCAAATTGGTCAAAGTTATTCTTGGAATGATCTTTTTAATTTGAATCTGTATTTGTTGAAGAGCTTCAAGTATGAACGTCCAATGAATTTGGCTTAATAAAAACAGTATCTTATCATAAAGTGACGAATTAGAAAATGTAAAAGTAATGAAATTCCCTTTTAAAGAATTTGAATCTGAAAACCTAAAACCCAATTCAACAAAAACCACCATTACCCAAATAGGTCTTAAATACTGATACCAAATAACTCCATATGTCATTGCCATGGCTTTCAATTTCTTACCATTTTAACATGTTGCCATTAGTAGAAATATAAAATCATGAAAAATTACTCCTTCAAACTCTTTCAAAGAGCTCCAGGTCCACTCTTGCCTTGTGGCATAGTATTAAACCTTAATAACATTTCTCAGGTCTGAGAAAACTAAAAAGTCATATGGGTCCAGAAAAGATATCACTTTGTTGTGAATGGATAAGATTTAGAAACCCAGTGTTCTAAAATACTTGGTAAGAAACTTTTATTTAGAAATTTGTTTAGGTATTTGTTTTAAATATATTATATATCAATTCAAAATTTCGTTGTCTATAATCAGAAAGTGGCAGATTTTTGGCATATATTTTATTCATTTGTACTAATGACTCTTTTAAAAAAACTAAACTTATATCCTATCTCTCATAATACTAGATACACAAATTTAAAGAAATTGTATCCAATTGGAAGAGCAGCTAATTTTTTTGGGGTGGAATCTATTTTCCTCTAATAATTTTGCCACTGGCTATTATTTTCATAATAGTATGGCATGTAAAGTAATTCTCCAAACATGAAAGAATCATAATTTAAAGGTCTGGATGCAGCTGAAAAGTCATCTACCCAACTAATCATCCTATCTGATGCTTAATCCCCTTATAACTCATTTGCTAACCAATGTGTTATCTAGTTTATTTCCGAAACCTCTAGTGACCATGAACTGTCTTCCAAGGTGATCTTTTGGAGTCAGTTGGCTCCGGGTTCAACTTCTCTGGCTCTTCCATTTACCAATTGTTTGATCTTGGGAAAGTTGACTATTCTTGAAAGTTTTATCATTATTAAAGGTGCAAAATCATTAATATCTATTTCATAAACCCCTGTGCTGAATAAATGTAGTCATGCTCACATAGCCTAGGCACAGAGCAGCTATTCAGGAAGAGTCCTTGCATAACTGCAACAGTATGAAATTCTGCCTTGCACTGACCTATAATCTGTTGGGTTTCAGTCTGATTTTTGTTTTTTGGGGGCCACAGAAAACAAGGCTAATCCATCAGTTATCTTTCAAACATTAGAAAACAGCTGCCATGTTCTACTAACCAGGTCTATCACCTTGTTAAGGTCAAGATAAGATAGTTAAAACCCATTGCTGACAGGGGCTTAGCAAAGGGCAAACAGGAAGACAAATGTTCCTGGGGCCAGTCTGTGGTGGGTGCTGCAGAGATGCAATTCTTTACAAATTCTTGACTGGCCAAAGAGGTGTGTAAAACCTCCTGGGAGCTCCTGTCACTGACTGTTTATTCCTACAAAGCATATTGTACATTTTAAAAGCCCTTCTTTGTCACAGGTGCTTTAAACCATACATACCCTTCCCCAGCTGAAATACCAGAATAGAGTTTTCTTAGATTCTCCTCATGGGGTTGGTTAATACATTATTTATCCTCATTCACATGCTACAAAAAAGGACACTAAAGCTCTGAAGGACTAAGTGGCTGGTTAATTGTCCAGTAAGTATCTGATCCAAAACCACATCGAGATCTTCTGGAACACAGCCTTTCCTATCATAATCAATTGACACAGACTGCAACAAATGTGGATATGAAAACTTTTGGTAAAGCAAATATTTATGCAGCTCTCTGAGAATTCTCGATTACTTTTCCTATTCTAAAATCTTGTCTCTGCAAGTGTTAGTCTCTTGTTTTTATTAGGAAGGCCACAAAGCACTGTGGTTAAAAGAACAGTCCCTGGATTCCTAACTCTGCTACTCAGCAGTGGGTCACTTTGGTCGATTTACCTAACTGCTCCAAGGCTCAGGTTTTTAGCTGTAAAAGAGGAAGAATAATAGTATCTACCTAATAAAACCATTGTATTAAATAAAAGGTATATGTAAACATTTATATCTATCTATATAGATATATCTATATATTTATATTAATATATATAATATATATAACATAGATATAATATTAATATATATATATATATAGGTATAAATATATCTATATATATAGGGTGAGATGAGTAAGTCAAAAATTTGTTTTTGAGAAAGTTCTCTGGGCTGAGGCTTTGTCTATGAATAATAAAACAACATTCATTGAGTGCTTAGAAACTGTGAGTTATTACACTAAGTATTTACATATACTTTTTATTTAATACAATGGTTTTATTAGGTAGATACTATTATTCTTCATCTTTTACAGCTAAAAACCTGAGCCTTGGAGCCTACAGATCTATCTTATATAAATATATATTGATATAAATATATATTTATATTTAAATATCCATATAGATACAGATAGATAGATAGATCTCCTGAAAAACTGAAAAAAGAGAAAGTATTTGGATTTGTAAAATAATTTAATCATTTAGGTAATTAATTCTTTCACTTATAATTTTGTGTGACAGTTTTACTTATAGAAAAAGTAATTTAATATATAAAAGATGCCTATAATATCTTCCTTCCCTAAACCTTTTTCTTAAAGAAGTTGTTTCCAGTCCACAAACCTCAGGAGAATGGATCAACACTGGGAACCTAACTAAAATGGACCAATCATTTCCTCTCTTGACACCTGGAATTCAGAGGGAGACAGAAAACTTCCTTTTGGAATGGCCTTCATGAGGCCACATTTCAGATCAGTGCCTGGAGGAGTCAGTATTCTGAGAGAAAAGACTGGAGTAGACACACAGAAGCAGAGATGAGGAAGGCAAAACGAGGAGAGGGAAGGGACAGCAGGGAGGTGCTGAATGAATGGCTTTCCAGGTGCGGGAGGGGCAGAGTACTCCTACCCCAGTCTCAGGAAGAGTTTGCTGCGTGCCTCTAACAAGTGCCCCTGCACCTGAGCTGTGTTGAGGGGTTTCTGTTCCATGTAATCACACCACCCCTAAGATACTGCAGTGACACTGTGTAAGACAAACTGCACATTTTAATCCATGGTCCTGAAGAACTCTGCAAACACTATTCTTTCTCACTTTTCTTATGGTAACTTCACCTCACGTATGGTCAAAGAGCAACATGTGGCTCTAATTTTCATATGAGGAAAGCTAATGGCAAAAAGAAGTAAATAAGATGTCTAAGGTCATACTTATAGTTTGTAGGGGCAAAGCAAACAACAGAATTTCATATTTCTTATTCCCAGGGGCCTGCACTAACCCATAAATTAACTGCCTCCCTTGATGAAACTGAAGTACGCCAATTATCCAAACTGCGTAGGAAACGTTGACCAAAACAGGGGTTAATTGGACATCAGTTGTTTTAATTCCATAATCAGCTCTTTCCCTGAGCTACCCTGGGAGTGAATAACATATCTTTTGCAGGAATGGGAAGGAGGCCAGCACAGGCCATCTGGCTGAACATGTCCTTTCCTCAAGTTATCCCTGCAGCTGTGTGAAACTTACTGATGTTGAAGAACTTTACAGTTTAATTTGTTTCATCATGTTCCCTCTATTCTACTGAAATTAAAAGTAGACACATCTTTATGTTCATATTAGCCAAGAAGTTTGCCTGACTCCAAAGTTATGGAATATACATGAATATATATAGTCTATTTATGTGTGTAGGTGAGGAGGAGGAGAGCCTGAAATTTGTGGATGTCAGGAAAGATGTTTCATATTAAAAAAGAACAACTCATTCAGACAAGGGCCACTAAAAAAGAAACAAAAACTCTTTTCACACAAAAACGAAACTAAAATACTGGTCATAGTAATCAAGAAAAAAAAAACATGAAAGAGACTATGTAATTTCCTTGCCCATTTTCCCCACTTCTCCTACTTTGTAAATTTTGTAAATATAACATTAAAGCTAGACTACTAGGCCAGGCGTGGTGGCTCAAGCCTGTAATCCCAGCACTTTGGGAGGCCGAGGCAGGTGGATCACGAGGTCAAGAGATCAAAACCATCCTGGTCAACATGGTAAAACCCCGTCTCTACTAAAAATACAAATAATTAGCTGGGCATGGTGGCACATGCCTGTCATCCCAGCTACTCAGGAGGCTGAGGCAGGAGAACTGCTTGAACTCAGGAGGCAGAGGTTGCGGTGAGCCGAGATAGCGCCATTGCACTCCAGCCTGGGTAACAAGAGCGAAACTCCGTCTCAAAATAAATAAATAAATAAATCTAGACTACTAAGTTGAAGAGTATTTCCTAATACTCTAGAATCAGATGTGCATTTATCAAGTGGTTCAAATCATAATTCTAGTGCCACTAGCCTAAAAGCTGGTCCAGATGAGAAACATGTATTTTTTCCCCTCTCAACAATTCTCTGTTCCTGCCTCCCTCCACTCCTCGTCTTATATGGTTTACCTTCTTCTTTGTTCCATCTTTTAATTCTTAAGTCTGAATAGATTTCTATCTGTCTTACTCATGAACATTGCTGGCATTCAGATACTGTCATAAGGCCATCACATTCCTTATGCTGGGAACTGTGTACTGGGGAGGGATGGGGTAGATTACTTTTAAGCAATGCAAATACTAATGCCCAACTTCAGGTCAGACTAGGGTTGTCTAAGCCCTAGAGGAGGGGCCTTGAGCAAGGTTGAAGTGCCTTGAGTGAGGATGAGAATAAACGAATGTCAAAAAGGCAGTGTAGAGGGAACGTCTTTACCCAATACATGATCTAGGTACTATGATTATTAATTAGAAAGTAAGAGCCAGAGGGCAACAGTAAGAAACAGCCAAGAGGAAATAAAATCTTAAAAGGGATGCTGGTGTTCAAGCTATATGTGTGAACAGACATGGAAAACGAATTCCTAAAGTGAAACTCTAACGCAAAGACTGGGTAGATGGTTATGTTGAAGTTGGCCAGCAAACAAAGACCAGATGGTTCTTCCTCAGAGGGCTAGATGGCAAAATATTAGATAAGGGGACCTTGATACAGCTAACTTCTATCATTTCTAGTATAATATGCCCCTATTTATAATAATAAATGGATACAGCATCTAATAATAAGCAGCCATTGCACTGCCTGCAAAGTTTGTTAGTGAAGCTGAGTGGGAAGAAGGGTTACCCTAGGTCAGGTAAGGCCAGCTGTACCTAAGAGCTCTACGTGCTTCTCTTGTTTCATTTGCTGCTGTCAACGATTAGGTTTCCACATGTCTCTAATTCTTCTTAAATAAACTCTGATGGCTGCTGGTCCTAGATTACAGCCCTGGCCCAAAATGTCTTGACAACAATTGCCTAAAGAAAGGAGTCAGAAACAACAGTAATTCCATGGTGTGACGGCCAAGAAAAAGAGGCAAAGATTCCACTGCTGTAGTTCCAACTACTTCTCACTCTATTTATTTGTGTATATCCTATAACATGCCTCTTATTAACAGGACCTAGGCTCTGAGGGACTACTCTCAATCTGTCCATGCAAACCAACTTTTGGAACTTTGGGGCTATGAGATAATTAAGAAAGAAAAAATTTTTCTATCTATTATTTTCTCTTTGTGCCTCACTCTACTCATTTAAAAACTGAAGGCTCAAGAAGATCCTCTTTGAGATTCTACTGCATTTTCCTGGGCTTTAGTTATTTTCCTCCTCATTTTAAAGGCCTTTTTGAGAACATTCGTAATTCAGCTAAACATAATGACTCTTCCTTTCTTCCTCTGCTCTATCTTATAGGCTGACGCTCCTTTCAGGCAGATGCATGCATTTCCACTCTTGACAGAATAAGATGTCTTATTTCACCTCCCCTATTACCCACAAACAGAAAGACTTGTAAGTGTCACTCCAGAATTTTTGCCATTGAGTTTTAAAAATTATCATGGCCATAAAAAGGAAATAAAGTTATTTGCATAAATGATACCAAATTTTCAAAGAGTAAATAGAATAAAATAATGTACTCTTCTATAGAAAGGAAGAAATAAAAAGAAACAAGGTCACTGTTCTATTCATTTTCCCTACAATATTATTAACACTCAGGTATATGAAAAAGACTTGTCAAAAGACTTTTTAATATTAAACTGGAAGATGACTAAAAATATTGTCTATTTACATCTGAGAGGCCAAGAAACCTCATCCAGAATTTAAAAGGTGCTTTTCCTTTAAGCGTTTTTTCTTTTTCCTGTTTCTCTGACTTATAATTTCTCCTCTATTCTAAACATTGTACACAGCCTAAAGAAACTCAATCTTGTTTTGTTTTGTATGCTTTGAGACAGGTCTCACTCTGCTGCCCAGGCTGGAGAGCAGCAGTGTGACCATGACTCACTGCAGCTTGAAACCTGGGCCCAGCAATCCTCCCACCTCAGCCTCTGGAGTAGATGGGACTACTGTCGCGTGCCAACATGCTTGGCTAATTTTACATTTTTATTTTATTTTTTTTTATTTTTGTAGAGACAGGGTCTTGAAATGTTGCCTAGGTTGGTCTTTAATTCCTGGGCTCAAGTGATTCCCCCACCAGTCCTCCCAAAGTTCTGGGATTATAGGTGCATGCCACCAACACCAGCATAGTCTACATTTGAAATAAACCACGGAAGGATATCACTTAAACAATGTAACTTACCTTCAGTCTGAGTGAGTTTTGTGGTTTATAACATATTGATGAAAACAGTGAAGTGTCTACGTTCTGTTTACATAAAAGAATGCTATTGAAGCTTTTAAAATAAAAAACTCAAACTATTGCCTCAGCACCCAAAAAGTCTAACTATAAAGATGGGTTTGCTACAAAATAGTTAGTATAACTGATTTACCAAGTAAGACATCCTCCCTCTCACTGCCCCTCAAAATAGGTATATGTAAGAATACTCTAGGAAGTGACACAAGTGGAAGAAAAATATTCTTTCAATATGCTAAAAACATCTACAGTATACTTAAAAAATCCCTAAATTTGGCAATACATTTCTTCCAAATATGTTATTCAATAACATAAACATTATGAAGTAGAAGTGGCTGTCCCATATGTTCAGGAAAAAAGGGTTAAGTGGAATACGATCAAAATGAAATGGTAAAATTAAGACATACACATACATACATTAAAATCTAAATATTAGAACAGCCAAATAAAAATTTACCTTGCATCTCTACTTTTAACTATATAATAAAAAATGGTCATTGGATAGCAGATACTTGTCAAATCTCAGCAAAATTATGAATGAGAAGGGATAAAAATGGTTAAACCTTAAAATATTTGTGAATATTCTTTTTTATTTTGAGATGAGTTTCACTCTTGTTACCCAGGCTGGAGTGCAATGGTTCGATCTCGGCTCACCGCAACCTCCGCCTCCTGGGTTCAGGCAATTCTCCTGCCTCAACCTCCTGAGTAGCTGGGATTACAGGCACGCGCCACCATGCCCAGCTAATTATTTTTATTTTTAGTAGAGACGGGGTTTCACCATGTTGACCAGGATGGTCTCGATCTCTTGACCTTGTGATCTACCCGCCTTGGCCTCCCAAAGTGCTGGGATTACAGACTTGAGTCACCACACCCGGCCCATGAATTTCTTTAGATATCGAAAAAAGGTTGTTCAGAAAGGAACTTCTACAATTGCAAAGGGAAATCCTTATATTTTGCATGGCTATGTATTTATACATTTGTGCTATCAGTAATGAGTCTGGAGATAAAAGACGTTCATAAATAACCAACTAAAATTGACACTAGTAATGACAAAAAAATCAGGGCTCAGAAGCTTTCTATACTTGATTTCATAAACTATTTTTACTATATTGGTTACTCAGAGTACTAAACACCACTCCAATCTACAAGTTGTGAACCTCAACAATTTAAATGTAAGAGTCAGATTTTCCACAGTTCACTTCTGAGAGATCTTCATTTATACAAAAATCTCTTCCATATTAATTTCTAAAAGACACCATGAGCCTTAAACAGTAACAGTGGGGCTCATCCATTTGCTACATAACCCAGAGTTAAATGTGTCTGAGCCTCAGTTTAATACGTACAACATTGCATTTAATGGAGCAGTTGTGAAGATTAAAAATGACAACGTCAGCCTGGGCAACACAGCAAGACCCCATCTCTACAAAAATAAAAAAATAAAAAATTATCTGGGCATGGTGGTGCACATCTGTGGTCCCAGCTTCTTCGGAGGCTAAAGCAGGAGAATTGCTTGATTCCAGGAAGTTGAGGCTGCAGTGAGACAAGATCATGCCATTATACTCCAGATTGGGCAACAGAGCAAGACTCTATCTCAGAAAAAAAAAAAAAAAAGAAAAAAAGAAGAAAAGACAATGTATATACAACATCCAATCCAACACAGGAGGTCCTCAAGAAATGTTAATTCAGCGTTTTTCTTCTTTGGATAACTTGTATCTGTAGTATATATGATCATGATTTATATAATTATTTTAACATAATCTTATATTAATTAGGCAAAATCTATCCTTTCAAATATCAAGCACTATAGTGGAAACTAAAGTAGGTAGTACTAGTTTGAAAATGTTTTGATACTCAAGTATCTTAAACAATTTTCTGCATAATACCACATACTAAGTATCTGGCATTTCTAATTCCTGACAGATTCTGACATCCACAGTTGGATCATGTATTTATACATTTTATGACTTGGTACTTTCAATCATATGACACTGCTTAATCACAGTTTAAGTCTATTGATTCCTCCTCTATCCTATTGTTTATACAATTATCCATTAAAGGTGAATTCCAAGATTCTGTTTTTTTGAGGGGGCAGGGAGTCTTGCTCTATCGCCCAGGCCGCAGTGCAGTGGCATGATCTCAACTCACTGCAACCTCCGCCTCCTGAGTTCAAGCGATTCTCCTGCCCTAGCCTCTCGAGTAGCTGGGATTACATGCACCACCATACCTGGTTAATTTTTGTATTTTCAGTAGAGACAGGGTTTCACCACGTTGGACAGGCTGGTCTCAAATGCCTGACCTCAAGTGATCCGGCCACCTCAGCCTCCCAGAGTGCTGGGATTACAGGCAAATCACAAGAATCTTTATTCTATACAGAGAGATTTCTTGAGCACTATCTATTTTTTTTTTTTATTTTCCTTTAACTAGAGGAAATAAAACCATTAGCTTACTGAAAAGGATCAGCCTTCTGAGTGATATGACATAGATCAACTTTAATTTCACTAAAATCATAATTTTTAAAAAGTAAAAATTTTCATTGGAATTTCAAATGAACTTTGCTTCTTACAGTGAAAAACACTGCTGTCAGCTGCAAATGATATACAACAGGGATTCTGTGAAGATATTTTGTTTCAAATATACTTAAAAGTGGACAGCACATTGAAGCTAAGAATACCAGCCTTAAAGTCAGGTGAATGGGCTTTGAATCTTAGGTTCAGGCAGCAACATTTCTGAGATTTTGGGGATAATATTCCATATTTAACAAGGTTGTAAAAAAAATTAAAGCACCTAACATTGTGTCTGCTATCCTCTAAGTACTCACAATTGAAAGTATTCTATAGCAAACACATTTTATTTTTCCCTCTAAAGTAAAAACAAAAACCTATAAACTACACTCACCTGCCCTGTATTTTAAAAATCAGTACTATACAAAAAATACAAAACCTTTTACCATCACTGAGTAGTATAAGTAACAATAAAAGCCAAAGAATAATAATTATTCTAATTTCATATACATTAAATGATGGTATTGCAAATATAGCTTGTGATCCAAATAAAACAAATGGAAAACCTAACTCACGTTCATGCAGACAGATACCCACATTCATACTACATAAAAGAAGTAAATAGATAAGCAGAAATCAGGAGACATATGTCAAAGATCTGAGTTTTAGCCTAGAGACACTCATTTGCTACCAGTATTAACCCTGGCAGCTTGCATTTAATTACTTTAAGTCTCAATTTATTCGTTTACAAAAGAGGGAGAAGGAATCCTACCTCAGAGAATAGCTGAGAGGATTAGAGGCTGGACTGTATGAGGAGGTTCTTTAAATTTGAAATCCAAGACCTTCTGAGAAAGGTACATAGGGTCCTATGGGATCTGAGATTGTCAGTAGCTTCCAATAAATCACCAATTACTTGAACTCCCAAATATGATGAAATGTAGGTTTGTCAAAACACTTCAAAATCTTTAAAGCTGTAAGTGATTTTAGAGTAATGTTAAACTTCCACAGATTACAGTGTTCTGGGAGGATGAGAGATTTAATTTTATAAGAATTTTAATATTTCATAAATTTGGAAGGAAAAGAATTCTTATATATGTCAAACTAAACCACTGTCTATATCTATAGCCTAGGAAATTCTGTCAAGACTGAGAAACTCAATGGTGATTAAAGAGACTATTTTTAACATAAATTTGTCTGACAACTGTTGTGATAACTGTTAAGCTGTGTGTGTGTGTGTGTGTGTGTTACTGTACTCACTTCCTAACTGGCCCTCCTCCAACACATTTTCCACATCGCAGCCAATGCTCTTTGTAAAAGGTAAATCTCTTTGCTAAAAACTCATAATAGTTTTCTATTTCATTTTTAAATTCCTTAATATGGTTTATAAGACTACATCAACTGACTCCAGTACATCAGGCAAACCTTATCTCACATCATTTTCCAGCCAGGTGATGTCCAACAGAAATGTAATGGGAGCCATCAATGTAATTTTAAATTTTCTAGTAGCCACACTTTTTCGAAGTTGAAAAAAGGTAAAATTAATTTGAGTATATTTTATTTAACTCAACATATCATGGTATCAATATGAAATCACTTTAAAATTCTTAAGACACTTCACATTCCTTTTGTAGTACTAAGTTCTTCTTCCAAGTTGGTGTGTATTTTACACTTACAGACTACCACCATTCAGAAAAGCCACATGTGGCTTGTGGCTTACAGCTTCTTCACTGGACAGCACAGCTTTAGCTACACAGACTTCCTTGGATAATAGACTACTAACAGTGCTCTCTGGTCTTTGGGGCTTCTGTGCGTATGGTTCTCTCTTATGAGAAAGTTCTTTCTGGCTTTCTTATGGCTGGCTCCTTAAGAAGGCTGCCTCCTTCCCCAAACACAGCTTAAATATCACCCACTAAGTCTTTCCCAATGACTTTAGATAAACAGTCTCCCTGTGTATTCCCTAGCAGAGGCCCTAGGAAATCACAGTGGTCTTAGAACTTCTCTCATTCTGTCATGTTTTTTGCTTGCTTTTCTTGCTTTTAAAATATTTGTTTATCTCCTGTCTTCCACCACTAGAATATAACTATTGTTCCAAGAGAACAAGGACCACTTTTATACTGTTCATCATGGGCATGTCTGAGATACTGAATTTTTTGCTAAATATAATAAATGCATGTCATTACTCTTAATTGCTCTCTGACCACTTCTACTATATTCAGAAACTGGGAGCATAATATACATGCAAGAAAAAAGTAAATATATATATAATTATTTAAATTATAAACAAAATAAACATGCTTATAAGATATAACCATTTGAAAAAGCTTTCTTACTTTCAAGTAAAATGCTTTTATAAAGATAAAAAATTACAAGTACTATCCAATGAAAAAGTAAAACTTTACTTAAATCAAATCATAAGGCATTCTGATTATTTCTCCTTGTCCTGCCTTCCTGAGAAAAGTATTGTATTAACTGCTATTCACACCTATAAAGTCAGATCACCCCCGTCTCCTAAAGATCTACAAAAAAAATCTTTAATTGCCAAAAAATTTTTATGATTAAAAGAAGAAAAAAAAAGCCAGGAAACTATGAGTAATATTTAAAGAAAGATAAAAGGTTTAGTTAAGATTTAAATAAATTAAATTTTACCTTATCTGCTCTTGACTCTCATTTTCCCAATCATATATGATAATTGTAAACTGAAATTCATGACTCCTTCAGACGTTTTATACTTTTAAGTGGAAAGGAGATCACTGACAATTATGCACAGTTTTTGATATATATTTTAATAGTCAGTATGAATAAAAACCACTTAACTTATCATGACAAAGAATATGTACTTTGGGAGAGGGAAAAATATGACTAAAGTTATAGTCCATTATCTAGGTTAAAATCTGAGAATAAAATAATAGGTAAGAAATAGAAATAAATCGTTGGATACAGATTCCATATTAAGGTTACCTAGTCAAGTCATCTGTTACTAACAGCAGGATTAAAAAAAATACGTCAGTAGAGGACATGGCCATCTTACACACAGACTTGCAAAAACCCACAAAAATAATCATTATATATGTTATTTACATTATCCTTGAATTTATACACACACACACACACACACACACACACACACACACACACACACACACACAAACTGTATACATTCCAGGTATTATACATTTGTCTTCTCATTTAATCCTCATAACCTAAAGAGGAAGATAGTATAATAATCCCCATTTTGCAGATGGGGAAACTGTGGTGTAAAGAGGTGAAATAATTTGCTTGCAAACTTTGCCCAGCTGTTGAACTAAAGAACCAAGCCCGGAGATTTGTTGTCCACTAATCAGCTGGAAAGGGTTAGAAACAGCGTGGCCACCATTCCTGTGACTTGTAAACTTATAAACTTAATTTTGAGCATGAAACAGCCCCGTCTCCAAAACATACTGCTACCATCTAGTAGTTTCTCAAGTATCTTTGTGTTTGGTCAATTAGGCTTTCTGACCATGTCTCTAGCTCCCTGTTCATTTCTCTACTGAAAATAAAACCAAGTCATGAATCTCAGCCCATGTGGATGAAGGCCGGACCTACCTATAGCTAAGTCTGTCAGCACTTTGAACTAGGCATGTGATTTTTGGATGGACCTTCTCAGTCTTTACCTTGAATATTCATCTGACATGTACTGCTGGGACCTATCTGCAAACCTCAGCTCCACCCTCAGGAGTCTAATATAACCATGAATAATCTGATTAGAATATTTATTGAACTGTGGTAAGTCAGCATTTAATTATCACTGAAGGAGGCAAGCATTGCCCCTTGGTGGTCCCCACATGAGAAGAGTCTCAACTGGCTGCCTTTCTCTGCAAAGCCATGACTATCCTATTAAAGAAAACACTGCCACAGATATCAAATATCAACAGATTATATAATGTATTTGTGACTCTGCTACACTTGACCCTTGAACAACACTGGCTTGAACTGTGTAGGTCCACTTATAAGCAGATTTTCTCCCACCTCTGCCAATCCTGAGACAGCAAGACAAACTCCTTAGCCTACTTAATGTGAAGATGATGAGGATGAAATCTTTATTATTTCCACTTAGTGATGAGTAAATATATTTTCTCTTTCTTGTGATTTTCTTTGTAACATTTTCTTTCCTCTAGCTAACTTTATTATAAGAATACAGCATATAAAAAATACATGTTGATCAACTGTTTTAATGTTATCAGTGAGGCTTCTGGTCCACAGTAGCTATTAGTTAAGTTTTGAGGAAGTCAAAAGTCATATGCAAATTTTTAAACTGTGCAGGGGCTGGCACTCCTAATCCCCACATTGTTTAAGGGTCACCTGTATTCACAAACTTATTCCAGTACGGACTCTCTCAGAAAGAGAGAGAGGCGGGTTGTTGCTCTGTTGTCCAGGCTGGAGTGCAGTGATTCAATCACAGCTTGCCACAACCTAGATTTTTTGGGCTCAAGCAATCCCCCTGCCTCAACCTCCAAAGTAGCTGGTTAATTTTTTAATTTTTAATACCGATAGGGTCTTACTATGCTGCCCAGACTGGTCTTGAACTCCTTGGCTCAAGTAATCGGCCTCCCAAACTGCTGGGATTACAGGAGTGAGCCATTGTGCCTGGCCACTGTAATTTTAAGTGAAATTTTTTTCTCAATTTTTAATATGTTTCTTTATAATACTAAATATGTTGTTATCCATTCTTTGCATAAAAGTCTACTGAGTCTACATCCATAGTGAGCAATTGGAAATCGACAATTTTTTTTTTTTTTGTGTGTGTGTGTGTGTGTTTGCTTTGATTTATGTTCTATTTGGTTATAAAATTTACTGTGGCTACAGGTATAAAATTTGGCTTATAAAAACATAATTGTTATTTCAGAAGCATAAAACTGAACAAAGAATTGATACCATATTAAAAAAAAGTCACTTTTTTAAAAGCCAGATGATTTGTGTGTTAGCCCTGGCTCAGGTCCTGAGCAGGTTTATAACAGTGGATAAGCAGGAACTTGCCTAAAGCCCAGTGTTCTCATCATTTAAACAAACTCTTTATACTAATTCCTAAGGTTCCTGCTACTGAAGAACTCCAGTCCAAGCCTAGCTAACACTGGATACCCAATAATACTTTATGCTCATTTACTGAGCTTAGGGAAGTGTTACCCACATAAAGTTGTTCTCATGAACGTCTTCCATTTCATGGCTTAAATTAATAATAACAACATGTCAAATGTTTGTTTTCTCTATAGTTCAATGTACTTAGATATATCTGACTAAAATTAACAGGTCATTTTCTAGGATGTTTAAAATAATTTGTTGATATTGGTTAATAAGCATAACGTACCAAAACTGACATGATGAAACTCTAAGAATTAGATTTCACAGCTTAACAAAATTCAGCAACACAGTAGATCAGCATATGAGGGAAAAGAATAGAGGCACTTTGAGGTGAAGAAGAACTCTAAGCATACATTTGGAAGAAGTACACTTTAAGACTCAGTCACTTGAACTACTCTGACTGGGAAACAATTCCATAAACACAATTCAGAGGCTGGTTCTAAAACACTGAATTTCTGTTCCTTCAATACCTAGAATACTTTCAGAAGAGCAACTCATGTAAAAATTCACTACCATGAGCACTGTACAAACTGAAACCATAAATAGCCAAGAGAGAAGAAAGGAATGTATCGGGGTGGGTGGAAAGTGAGGGTGATTGAGTATTCCTTATTCATGTGTTCAACAAATATTTATTAAGCAGTTGTTATGTGCCAGGTACAGTGGTAAGCACTGTGGATACTTTGGTAAACAAAATACAGTCCTTTCCTCTTAAAACAATCTTACACTCCACCTAAATAAATAAGAAAGAAAAAGAAGGAAAATACCAATTTTTTCTACTTGGTATCCTCTTCTAACTTCCCCATCTTACTTGGCTAAGTATTAACCATATGTATATCATGTATTTCTTTTGAGAAAGTGAAAGAATCTAAAATCTTCAAAATTTGTAATTACAAAATTAAAACCTAAAAGTAAAAAGAGTTTAAGAACATGTTTTATTCTGAAAAATGAAATATTTGATTTTTTAGTTCTATACTTTAGTTTTTACATTTTCTGACGTTTTTTCAATAAGAGAAAACCCCAGAAAACTTGGTGTATAAAAATACAATATAAATAATTTTGATGACTATATCCAACTGAAAATAGTCAATTTTGTGAGGGAGTTTAAAAGTTCTTTGAAAACATCCCCTTTATAGATAATATGACCTCAAATAGTTCATTTTAATCAATGTTTTATGCCAGAGAGTGATATATTTATTATTGACAGGTACTTAAAAATGCTTCTTCACTTGCTCATTTTCTATAAAAGTATCTGCAAGCCAGTCTAGACCAAAGTCTATAGCCTCTGATTATACAAATCTGTATCGGAATGTCTTCAGGACATATAATTACTATACACAGAACAGTTATTCACACATTTAAATGGAAGTGAAATGTAATCTAAAAAATGTAAAGCTATACACTCGTTTCAAGAATACAAGAGTAAACAATAGAAAACAACTTTCATTTCATCAGTGTATTAGGTATGAGACATTTTGCTTCCTCTCTCTCCTAAATCAAGTGTTCTGACTGTAATCGAAGGACGAGGATGGGGACAGAGGAGGGAAAAGGGCACCTGCAGTTCACATGTGGCAAGAGGCTTGGACAAGAGAAATTCCTTTTCTCCCCTCACAGTACAGATGTATACACAACTTAAAAAGTGCAGCTATGACCACATGTCAAGAATGCCTAAAAATGCCCAGGGGTCTAACTCCAATCACAGATATTTCAATCACTTTATAAAATGTTAAAGTATTTATTCCTTTCATACTAAGTAATTTCAAATATTCCAAATTGTACACAAGTCTCTATCTGAATAACATTAGCAGAATTAAAATAAAAAACTATAAGAAATATGCATATCCTTTTCTACAACATAATCAAATGGTACAGTGTTTATGCAAATCAAACTAGCAAAAGAATAAAGTAAATAACACATTTCTTAATTTCCTTAATATAGTTTAAAGTGGTATAGTGGCCCCCCTTTTCTTTTTTTAATGAAAATCTCTTTCCTATCCTCTGCACCATGTTATGTAGGACCTATAAGAATATAATGTACTGAAGCACAATTTAAAATAATTTTCTAAACTATGTCCATAACCACCTCCATGACTGCTCCCATCTGATGGTTAAAATCTTACAGTATTAGCTTGAATTTCATCTCCACCTGACATGTTTCAAGCAGAGAAGCAGATTAGTGCCTCAGAACACTTTATAAGGGTTTCATTATCAATCAGGTTTTGTTCCCAGTGACACTTGCAGCAAAATTATCTTATTCGAATAAACTCTCTTGGATTGAAGTAAACAAAGCTGCTGCCCATTGCTCTCTCACACTCTCCATTCATTTATTTCCTTTTTCTTTACTTAGACTTATAGCACGTGCCATAGAAAGAGTGCATGTTAAATATTCCTGGAGTGTCACAATATGTAATACAATAAAACAGATTACAGCCCTACCTTTCTTTCACAGCAGTGGTGCCAAGCACAGGTACACCGGAGCAATCAATTTGTTCTGCAGACAGTAAGGCTTTCATAGAATACTAATGTAAAATCTTTTTTCTTTCTCCTTTGCCTTGACTCCCCAATGCCCGGGTCCCGACCAATACAAGGAGGAGGGCGGTATGTCTTCTGCTGAGATAACCACAACTACTAATCAAGTATACGTGTACAAGGGCACAGGATTAAACCTCCACCAAGCTTGAGTCAGGGTTTGAGAGCAGCTGAACACATGCACAGCATGGTCAAAATTACACACACATACACACACACACACACACACAAGCGTGCATACACATGTGCCATGAAAATACAGATGTGTCTACTTCAGTGAACTAATTCATCACACTTTACCACGCCTCATTTTTTTTATCTCAGGGGCATAAAATTACCTCCTGTTGAACTGAGGGCTTAGATCCAAACAGTGCCTAACAATTGTTTTTCCAGAAATGAGAATCATGATCAGTCCTCTTTGTATTCAAATGTTTACCGTTTTTAAAACTAGGTATTTTTCTTAATTGTACTATTTTTTTAACATGAATTTATCATTTCAGGTATTAACATAGGGTTAATAAGACTCAGCATGGATTCTTAAGAGTTTACACTTTAAAATATTAATAGTTCTAGGCTACTTTCTCAAGAAAAGCATATGCATTGCCAGTAATAAGACATCCAAAAGATTTTCATGTATCTTGAAGTTTTTACATTATGAATAATCCCAAGCTATTTGAAAAATATTTTCAAGTCTCAAAAATTATTTAAAAAGCACCTTTAACACTTTATAATTATGGAATCATGGTGGTATAGTTGATCTTATAAATCTAGAGTTCTGATGTTCTTTTCAATTAGATATTTTCACTTGGCTTATTTTTCTTTTATCAAAAATATGAAAAGGTATGTCAATCATTAAGTAGCGGAATGACAGAAGTTGTTAAATATTTTTTAACAACATATATTGGCACATTTTAATTTGCCTGCTTTAATTTTCAAATAACTATTGAAAAGTATTGATAGTTAAGAGGCTGTAAACTAAGCAATAATTAAGAACAAAATACTCTAAATATCTAAAGAAACTTATTAGGAGGCATTCTAAGCCAATTCTATTTTCATGTATACAGTTGCTTTAACACTGCTAAGATACATGTGCCTCATTTTGTACTTTTTCAGTTTCTTAAAAAAAAATTCAGTAGGAACAATTAAGAAATACTAGGGACTCAATGAAGTATTGTAATAATGTTTATTCGATACTGATGCATTTGTCCTTGACACACTGACCATGTCATCAGGCTACTGTCATGTGATATCATGTCATTTCTCCACCTGGCTCATAACCTTGTCCTCTAAATGACCTAAAGCTTCCCTCAAGTAGCAGGAGGCCCCTCCCCGCTGTCTCAGCAAGGTCGAATGGGTCAGCGTGTCCTCATCTATAATCCACTACCATTTGTCAGCAGGGAGGCTGGAGGAGGCAGGCTTGCTACAAGGGGAGAATGCCCAATTAGGCAGCTGTCACACAAAGCATAGGCTGCAAAATTATCCCCTGTCAAAAGAAAGAGCAGCTGCGGGTGCCAATTACAGCAACCTTTCAACCCTTTAGGTACTGGAAACTACACAGAAGTAAATGAAGAACAATTAGTGATAACAAATCGATGAATTAGGACAGTAAATTAGAAATTACTAGCAGGTGAGCTTGGGTCATACATGACATTTAGGGCATACCAGACTCCAGGCAAGGGCAGGACACAATGAATCACACTAACCAGTCCTCACATACAGATTCCCCCCCCCCCCCCAATATTTTCTTTTTGCAAACTTGAAATCTTTAAAATACCTATACCTAAAAATATGTATCTTAATATCTACACTCTTTCATTTCATGGACCCCAAAAATTGTTTCTCAAGGAGAAAAATCCTTTAGACTAGTAAGTCTTGTTCATTCTAACTTGTTCTTACACTGTCCATCACGTTATCCTTTTAAGTGTGGCCCACAAAATCCAAAATATCAGTTTAAATAATCACACTTAAAATATGATACATCTTTTAAAGTATTTGTCCTGATTCTACTTCAGTCAAAAAGCAACTGAGTATAAATTCTGAGAAAATGGTTTTGCTAATATCATAAAGTTGAAGGTAACTTTCTCTACACAGTGTCATTTTGTGGATAAAAAAATAACTGCCATGTGTGCTTCTATACATAGTATACATAAAGAAAATATCAAGCACAAAATTACTCTCTTAGATTGTTCTGCCCCACTTCTGCAGAGGTGATATGTATTAAGTCTCAAGCACAGAAAGCCAGTGCACTTGGACTTCGTCCAACTAATTTATTTGGTAGTTAACATTCGCAGGCAGCAAAGGAGGAACATGGGGAAACAAGCCTCACGAAGGGGAGCAGATCCAGTATGGCTACTGAGTGTTCATGGACATGGTTTCATTGTGCCTTAAAATGTCATGTATGTTTAGAAACAACTTTCTTTAAAGTCCGTTTTAAACTAAGATTACTTTTTGAATGATTATGTGCTGTTATTTCTAAGAGGCAGGGGTAAACTGCTCAACTAGACTTCTAAATCACAAATGGATAAAAGTGAGGGAGAGAGAAGGTGAGGCAATAAAGCAGCACTTTACTCACCCATTATAAATAAATCACATGCCAGGGGGAAAAGTGTGTAATTCCTAGTTCCTAAGTCAAGTCATTTGATAGTGTTTCCAGGAGATAGATGTTGTCATGGGGAGAAAACTTCTCCATTAAAAGTTTATCTGAGAATCTAATTTATAAATTGCATTTCATCCTTTTAACACTGGGCATTTATAATTTCTCTTAAGTTTAGAACGCAACTCTCTAAAGTCAGACACGAGGAATTCAAAGCAATGACAAGAAGTAGATAGGAATGAAGGAGTTAATGCCTTTAGAATTCAGCTTCTATCATACATGGGTGACTATCTCTTTAAATAATTTAAATCCTCTCCATCAACTACAAAGCTGTTTTGAAGCCATTTAGCTTTGTTCTTTACATGTGTTCTAATTAAGAAATGACCTTGTCATCACACACACCAGAAATCCGGGATTATTTCCTACAGCAAAAATTCACAGAGCCCCCCGAAAAAGGGGGGTAAAAAAGACTTCTTCCTCAGTTCCTCACTAAAGGAAGTTGTTGGTTGGCTGAACGCTGAAGCAGTTTCACCGCATAATTTTTGTTGTTGTTGAATGTCACAGGGCGGGTTAGTGTGACCTTGAGCTGCATCAGCAGCACAGCAAGGGTCGAGATGCCTGCAGGCGCCCTTGTACTGGATTTGCAAGACAAAAACCTTCAAACTGGCTGAAGGACATCTTAAATCTCTTCAAAGGTTTTCCGAACTAATCTGGGCTGCTCTTAGCAGGATCTGTGCCAGTGTGAGAAGCAAAATTAAAAACAAGGTCTTTGACAGGATGTTGTCTCTTCTTAACCCTTCCCAAGCAGAATAGAACAAACCACCAGCATTCTGGAGAGAGGGTTTACCTAGAAGCATTCTTTCATAACAAATTATGTAAGCAGGCAAACACAAAGAATGGGGCAGCTATTAGTTCTCAAAAGTAAACAACCCTTCCATTGTGCTTATTAAAGAATTCAGGTCGAATTCTTTCTTGACTATATTTCAGGGTAGTGAATGTAAAACTTAAAGCTCTATTTGTATCTTTTAGATTTGTAGCACAGTGATAGGTTAAGGCTAACAAACATTTCCATCAACATTTATCTCTAGAATTTTCATTTTAAAAAAATATATGGTTTTAGTTGGTTAATTCACAAACTCATGCATAATGCATATAGAGTACTAAAATTAATAGGTAAGGAAAATTACATCACAGCATGTTTACCAAATTTCTTATTCCCAACATGATGAATACATTCTTAAGAGGGAAAAAAAATATCATTCGAATAGTGAAAATGACACAAGTTAAGACAAGGTGAAGTAATCTCAGTCTTGTCATAAAAAAATCAGCAGGACATTTTTATGTTTTAGCATCAACAGTGCAATGGCCAAAAGAGAAAGTACTAATGCCATTAGAGGGTGTTTGATTCCCTGGCAATGCTCTCCAAATTTAATTTAGTAGTTAGAGTAGACAAGTTTTTAAATCATTACTCTAGAACAACAAAAGAAAAAAGATGAATAAAACAGCCCTGGCTCTCAAGAAATAAATAATTCAGTGGAACAAACAGCTGTAATGCTTAAAATGCCATATATCCTAAAATCAGTGTGTGTCCCTCTATAACATGCTGATTTGTCATCATCAGATAAAAGGTATGTCATGATTAGTTCTTAAAGAGTATTTAGCAGAAGTACAGTATTTAATAAGGTCTAAGAGGCTGCAAATTATTACCTTAAAAAAAAAAAACAGACTAAATAAATTCAAGATAACTCAGGTAACAACCACACTTTCACTCACTTAGATTCAGATATGCCTTCCTAAACAGGATGGGAAAAGGACAGAGTAATAATACCTAGTGAGCAGATAACACACGAGGGTGCACAGTGCCGCTGATTGTCTTCCTTTGTCTCTGTGCCAAAGGAGAGAGAGAGTATATACTGTTCTAAATGCAATGACCGAAATATGTAAAAAGTGCTCTAGGAACACAGACAGGATGTAAGTAGGTTTTTAGTTCATATGTGCATGTGCAGGTGGTGGTCAGTGATGGTTAAAAAATGAGTAAAGGCTAGCCAAGCAGAAGAGAATGGCAGCCATTGTAGGGTCCAGAAATAGCACTCAAAGTCAAGGAAGAGCGGAGTGTGTCACAGGAAGCATGGTAGTCCAATGGAACTGGCGATTAGGCTGGAAATGCAACTGGGACCAAGGACTTTGGATCAAGGCCATGCCAAGAAGCTGGTCTTTATCTGGTGGGTTTCCTTAAACGCAGTGGTATAACAAAAAGCATATTAAAAAACAAAAACACAATCTATGGAGTTGTTGATAGCTTGGAGGGGAGAAGAAACTGTAGATCAGTTAGTGCATGGCCATGGTCAAAATAAGGCAGAGGCAGGAGAGTTGAAGAAAAAGACAGCTCTGAAAACAATGAAGGCTGCTTTAAATATTTAGAAAGCAATTTGTTTAACATAAATAGTGCTATAAGATACGGTGTTATTTCATAGCAACTTTATTAAATCAAAGATAAAAATGATAAAAAATAATTACTGTATCTCAAGCCAGGTTTGATAAACATTGTGCTAAAAAATGATTTCTACAAAGTTTCATGAAAGTAGTAATTCTTCTCAAGGTGCTTCAAAGAGTCAGTATCAGATCCTGTTTGAAATCTGAATTTTGTACATTTCAACTATCAATCTTGGTTTTGCTTACTAAGACAGCAACATGTACCTTTTCAGATAGTGTGAGAGTGTATTTCCCTTGGCTATAAAGGAGAGATGTCTGACTTAAATTATAGTGTAGTTCTTAGAGCTAAGAGTTTTATCCAAAACAAATGAGAAAAAAATTAACTCAGCCAACATTTATTGACTGCCGACTATGTTTAGGACATAGAATTAAAAAATAAAAACTACCCCAACATTCTATCAGCTTCATGTTTTTGGATGATCACTCATAATGATATCAAGTCCCCAAATTCCAGCTTGCATGACATCATCACAAAATAAAAAGACTATGAGTAAAAAGAATATGAAGCTGTCAGTAAATCAAGTGTCGGAACCAGCAACCATCTTGGTATTCCCATCCAGCTGAAAGGTACACAACGCATTCCCAGAAACCGCCGGGAAGACCCAGTACCAATGTGATTTGAAGAGAGTCGTCAAATACTCTAGAGACTGGCTGTCCCGCTAAGACCTCAGAAAGAATTTAGCAGAGTATCAGCCAAGGTAAGAGGGTAGGGAATAAAACAGAACAGGAGTCATCAAGGCCAAGTAAATATCTGCCAGAGAGCAGACTGTACTCTCAGAAAAGGAGCGCCAGCATCAGGGATCAGGTTGAGGCAAGTGGAGGGGAAGGTCACGCAAAGGAGAGAAGGAAAAACTTGAGGGGAAGCCTAATCAGTCCTGCAAAATAAGACATCAACTTCATTTTGTGAAATTATTTTTTAAATGACCAAACCTCTGAAATTTCTGGAGGTAGGAGAATCACCATAGGAGAAATATCTGAAGGTTCACAAATCATAAAAAGGACAAGAACTTGAAAGCCAGGGTTACTGACAGGGCACAACTATGAATGACCTTACTGAGTATCCACAAATAAAATGACTTCTCCTTGAGTAAGCATCTCTGTCTTACAGCTGCCAAGTCAACACTGGCAATAAGTTCCAGCACATTCTAGGTCTAGACATTAATAGAAAAGTGGGTAATATGATATTTCATGCAGTTATTAAAAAAAACTTATTAATCTACAAACACAAAAGCTAGGTCAATATTATTGGAATAAAAATATAGATGATTCTGTTTGCAATTAGACAAGTTAATTTCCATAATATGGCAGTTCTCAAAGGATGGTCCAAGGATGCCAGGGCTCCCCATGACCCATTCAGGAGGCACATGAGGTAAAGACTACTTTCATAATACTAAATGTTATCTAGTTTTTGGTATCATTATCTCATAAGTGTACAGTGGAGTTGTCCAGAGGCTACATACATGGAATGCATCCTGTGTAACTCTTGTTTTAAACCTTTTCTCAGTTTAAATTTCTAACATGATAAATATTAGCTAATATGAATCTCATAAAGAAAAGCTCTCTTGGGTCCTCGATAATTTAAGAATATAAAGGGGTCCTGAAAGCAAAAAGTTTGAGAACTGTTGCTAGTAATAGTTAAAAAGTGCAACGTTGGTTTTCTTCAAACACAACCTCTACTGTCTAATTTCAAGAATTTCCACTACAGTTAGGGCAGATAAATATGGTTCTCTGTGCAGAATGTCCCTAAGACCCAGATGGGGAAAGAAAAGAAAGATCTTTCTAAAAAGATTAGTAGACTAAGGAGGATATGAAAAATCTTCCATCTCTGCAGTCACTATTACTCTGAATTTACCATACGAGAAGTAACAAATCGACAAATATTTATAAAAAAGCTGCTATGTTGTCAAGAGCTGAAGTTACAAGGAAAACTAAGTGTGGGCTCACAATCTCATCAGGAAAAACATAATTAACATAATAGTGAGATACTACTTAAGAGAAGGCATGGACAAAGTGGAGAAAGCACTGAAAGACACAATTGTGGGGAGAAGACTGCGTAGTAAGGCAGGGAACACTGTACTTAGTGAAGGTACTCTACAGAGGTAGCATATGAACTGACTCTAGGGACAATCAAGGCTTTCCCAACTGGAAAAGAAGCTTCAGTCTTCTTTAGAAAGTGGGAGGACCATCAGTCCAGTCCAGGAAGCACAGTGGCACAGAGTATGTTTCAGAAACTTTAATCACCTCCAAGAACAAAAACTGCCGGAAATGACAAACTGTTATAGAACATGACAAAATAATTTGATGGCATAAAATTATATAAAAGTTCTATAGAAGTTATAGATAATTAAATTCAATGATGAAAGATGTGGACTTAGATTTTGTAGTCTTTTAAAAAACTTCTAATCTGTCACAGAAGTTTTTTAAAAAGATAATAAAAGTGAGTTAATAAAAAATAAAATCAAAACACGCAAATAAGTTATTGTCTTTATTGCAGACATTTTGAGAAGCACTAGCTTGAAGGACAGGCCGCAAGATGGCAGGCGGGGAGAAGTGGTAATAGCACGAGACAAAGCTTCAAGCTAGAAGCTTACATAGAGTGTGCTATAAACAATTTTTTTAAATAAAAAAAAAGCAAAAAGGAAGCAAATGAGGTTTGGAAATGACTCATATACCTCTAATCCAGAATGGAGAAATTCGAGTTATCTAAATAAAATACATAAGCTCTGATGTTAGAATCGGACAATTTTCAGATATGCAAACTGCAGGCCACATTGTTGAAGGGCAAATGTAGCAGAGAATCAAGGAGACTATCAGGTTCACATCAGTTAGTTACAGTGAAAATAGACCAGGGTCTGTGTAAGAAGAGAAAGTGTATTGATAGTTTGATCAACACTTTTAAAATTATTTTGACTATTTCATTTGAAACCTTTCACGGAAGAGGAAAAAAACCTGACTTGATATGGGAATCTTAGAATGTAGAAATTTTATAAAATCGAAGTTGATATGGAGGCTTAGTATATAGGGACTTTATGAAATCTGAGTTGATATGGAGGCTTATCTAGTAGGGATCCTCCCCCCCAAACGATATAAGTTATATCAATTAAGATATTAAGTAAAACACTTAAAGAAAAGTCAATTCTTTAAAGATAACCAATTCCAAAAAGATGTTAATTATATTAATATTTCCCAGAGTAACAGTAAGTTAGGATTAAAAAAGGTCTATTACTTTTCTATGTTCATTATGCTATTGCAATTGCTACATTATTTTTGATCAGATAAGTAACACAAGTAAGCTGGAGTTTTAGGAAGAGCTCGTGGTTGTGAGAGACTCAGACAAGGATGTTAGAAAAGAGGCTTGCCAGCACAAGAGCTCCAGATGAGAAACGATAAGACTCTGAACTAACATGGTTGGCTGTGAGGAAGGAAATTAAGAGTGGATGAAAGCAATGCTGGAAACTAACAATGATTCACTTGAGCCAAGCATACAGATTTTCTTACCGACGTTATTCACAAGGCCAGGAAAACTCTAGTGAGAAATCCAAATTGATTTACAGCAATTAATTCCAACTAAGACAACTTACCTACAGTATAAATTGATCTTGGTTTTACCAGTTTCATGTTCCTACTAAAAATCTAACGTGAAAGTTTAAATACATTTTACAAAGAGTTATTTCTTAAACAAAAAACTATGACTTTGAGGAGTGTTTTATGAAGTTGGTAAGGCATTCCACGTATACAGTTCACCTACTGTATCAATCTGGTAACCCAACCCATCAGTACTGGCCTTTAAAAAAAATTATATAGATACCTCTATGTCTGATACGAGTTTTAAACTCAAGACATCTACTAAAATAGTCGTCAAAATTTTAATCAAACTAGAACTCTTCCCAGTGGAAAATCATGACATAGAAAAACAATTCCATTAGCGGGAAAATTAGCATATTCAAGTGTTTAAGCTAAATTGATTTACGGTCATTTAGTTGACTCTACACAGATAGTCCCTGTTTTTGTATCAGCAATTTTTATCAAAATTACCTAATAAATACTATACACTGAGCTCAACAGCAGAGAAAGTATATGAAGTCCCATAAAACACAATAAAGGATGAATTAACTTTGTTACTCCATATGATGATTGTATCTTTTTCAAAAGAAGCCAACAAAGAGCAAGGGAAATACGGCCTAAGACACTAAAAGCCTTTTTAAACACTTCATTCTTTATATAGTTTGCAATACTCAATTAATTACATCCCTTTTCTCCCCATTCTCTTTGAGCTTTCATTCAAAAAAACATAACTATACTCAAAAATATAACATGAGTGTTTTACAGAGTATAACAAACTATAGCAAAGGCCTCATAAAACATATTCATTTACAATCTTCAACTCATCAAATACTCATCTCCAGAAATATACCAGATCCTTCTTTTGGAGACACAGTCCACTGGTTAATGAAAGGCTTACTGAAAAGACATTCTATACTTTGGACCAACATCTCCCAAGCTTATTTGCCCATGGACTGTTCATTCAAAAGGAAAACCTATTTAACACAACACATTTTAGAAAAAACACATTTGACATATCATCTTTAAAATCTAAAAGTATTTTTAAATATATGAAAGGAATAGAGAAAATCACCATGAATAATTTGTTTTTACAAATTTTTAGTTTTCAAAGTTGTTCACTGTACATTAGAATGTCTTTTTCTTTTTTTTTTAATCTGGAAGAAAAATCTAAATTTGATTATTTTTCTAAGAACAACTCATTCTGTGCATATTTACCAGATGGCTACCTATAATTTACTTATCTGACTCTCATAAGTGAACGTTATTCTGGTTTCGAGGTAAAACAAAGGTGTTGACAAATTAAGAACAACGACAAACCAATTGTATCTTGTGTGGGGGGGTCAAAGTAATATGCATGACTATAATGTTAACTTTAACAAAATTAGAAGTTCGGAAATGGGGTTCAATATCAACTGTTTCATCAAATATAAAAGCAGATTTCATACTACCATCCAGTGATTAACACCTAATTATATCTGAATAAAAACACTTCTAGTATTTACAAATAATTGCCAAGTTGATTTTAAATTTTAATTTAGAGGTGAAAAATATATGAATACATGAAAAGTGACTTGCAACCAAATAATTATTAGTCATTTTATGCACTTTTAAAAATTAATATTTTAAAGATTTTCTTGATAAAATTACAAGAAAAACTAAGCATTTAAGTAGGTGATTAAAATAACTTCATTACTAGGTTTTCTGAACATTATCAGAATAGTGAAGGAAAAGAAGTTAGGATCATCTTTGTGGATGCCTACAGGTAAAGAGCAAATTTGGCTCAGAGTTGCCATTCCCTTTTTGAAATACTGTGGTCAGTTAAAACATGGTGAATTTCAGCATGCTGTATCTGCTCTCTCTCTCTGACCAGAGTTTTTCAGTTAGTTAGACGAAACTGAACTACTCACAAATGATTATGAGCACCATAATCAATCACTATGCCTTCACCTAGTTCCCTTTGATTCCTACTGCCCAGAAATCAGCAGCATAAGGTCCAAGAGCTTAAGACATGAGGAATTCATTTAGGTTGTAGCTTTACTAGAAAACAGGAGTGTTAATCCAAGTAGAATTAACCACTCACTCATCCGCTCCTTTGTTGCTCTGCCCACCTACTTGTGTTAATTTAATCCAATTACTTTATCATTTCTCAGAAATGCTAATAATGCTCTTTCCTTTGTAAGAGGAATTTTACATAATTCCAAAAGTAATCACTGGCCTATACTATAATAAATGCACAATAATCAAACATGCTTCTATCTTTCCTCAAAATGGTAATTAACTTTTTATCTGAAATCAGGGATTGCTATTTCAGGCTTTATATTAACTGTCAATTTTCTCTGGTTTTTGATAAAAAAAAATTAAGTATTATCAACAAAAATACTATTTCTTCTTTCAAGCCTCCCATTTCCTCTCTCCAGAAGTAATATACACATTGAATTCTCAAGAATATTTTTCTACATTTCTTTTACATGATTTACCTCTTTTATTATTAGATTACATTTATTTATTTACATTTATCCTTTCCATATAAGTTCCTTAAAGGAAGGATTGTATCTTACTCATTTTTTAAACCATACTGCCTGATGAAATAACTTGCAGAGATGAAGCCGTAACATTTCGAATTATAAGCTAATTTATAACTGAGAAATAATTGTCTGAAATATATTAAAGTCACAATGATTAAGCCTTAAGAACTCAGGAAAAAAAAATTCTCACCATCTGTCTCCAAGCTTTAAGCCTCTGCTTTCTGAGAAAGGAAACTGAGAAGGCTGTTGAAAAGTAGCTTTGATGTCATCTGGAGTCTTCAGATTCCCCGTCCTCCTTCAGTCAAGTGTGCATCTTAACAAGAGGGAAAAGATAGTTTGGTATCTATTCCAAACCAGATTCTGGAATACATTTTGATGAAGTTCAACTTATCCCACTCATTTTCTTGTTCAAATTCAACGCAAAAGTAGTCATTTGCCAGCAAAATATCAATTGCTCATGAATGCTGGTTCATTAATGGAAAGCAACAGATCTTTGATTTCCAGATAATAATTGATAAGAGTAACTGCTTCAACAAAATAAGCCATTAAAAAAGGCTTATAGTTGCTAGGATGGGTTTATTAAACTTTGTTAATTTCAAATTTCTTAGTGTGCTGTGCTATATAAATTAATTTACAACCAAAAATTATATATCCTCCTAAAGATATATTTCTTAAAAAAAAAAAAAAAAGAGTGGCTATAGTTTTTCTTATATGAAACTTTTTCAGTTTCAAAATACCAAGTATGTAATCTTTGCAGCAAAAAAATTGGTAAGAAATATCAAATGCCATATATCCATAAGAAGATTTACACAACAATGTCCTAAGCAGATTTATTTTTAATAGTCAAAAACTGGAAACAACTGAAATGCCCATCAATGGATGAATGAATTATATGGTATGTCCATATCATATAATTTTACTATGCAGTAATAAACAGAATACACACACATATATGTAAAATAAATATGGATGAATTTCAAAATAATTACCCTGAGTGTAAGAATCCAGATAAAAAAGAAACATATTTTGTGTGATTCCATTTGGATAAAATTCTAGAAAATGCATTCATCTATCATTAAAGAAAATACATCAGTGAGGCTGCCTGGGAATGAAGGATGCCAAAGGGTGGGATTTCAAAGAAAGGTTTTCTTAATTGTAATGATGGTTTCACAAGTGTACGCATATGTCAAAACGTGTTGAACTGTATCTTAAATATGTACAGTTTATTATTCATCAATTATACCTTGATAAAACTTTAACAAAAATTAAATGCCTTAACATGTTATATGTCCTTTGATGCAGCAATTCCACGTGTAAGATTTATCCTAATTTTAAAAAAATCGTGGAGGACAGGTATGAATATTTAGCCTTAGGATGTTCAAAATACATATATTGGGCACTGTATATAGCCATAAAATGTCAAAATGAAAAAACAGGAAATAGTTACATAAACTAGAGCATATTACATCATGGACTATTATGTAGTCATTAAAATATTATACAAGAAAATTAAATTATATGAAATTATATACTATATTAAGTGATAAAAACGAGAAACATTTCAGCTTAATTGAATTTTTGTTTTAAACAAAAGTAAATGCAGTATTTCTGCATTTAGAGGTAATTATTATTATTTTTGCTGATATTTACTTTTTAATTTCTCTACAGTAAACACATACATATTACTTTTCTAATAAACAACACAAATTAAATGATGATAGTAGGAAAAAACTAAGACTGTCCACTCCCTAATAAAAAGTATAAAACTCCTAAGAGGCAGTACACATTACAGATGTAATTCTGAGCTATCACATGGCCACCAGTAGCACTCTACCAAGTAGCTATGAGAAAGAGCCAGGCTGACACATGAATGGGAGCATAATTAAGTGAGTAATGCTTTACCAGTTACAAACGCTTTCATGGACATGACTGCATTTGACTTTCACAACAACTCAGTGAAACAACCAGAGATTCCATTTTATACAGGAACAACAGATACTGAGCAGGACTGGTGAAGTCATATGCCCCAAATTATAGACCTTGGACTCACTCAATTCTAGGAAGAGTAGGAAACAATCACTGACCTTTTTATGTCTACCTAGAAGGCAGGAATTCACAGGTCAACTTAACAATAACCATATTTGCAATTACATTAGTACTACTATTAGAATGCAGCAGGGACCTTGGGAATTTCTGAAGTTTCCAATCCCCACTCTCTGAAGCAATACTCAAGGCAAGCCCATCTTCCTCTTGTCAACATTATCTACTAACTCACGGAAATTCTAGTAGAATTTAATTGTTTAATTTTCAATTACCTTTTTTCCTTCTTAACAAAAAATTATAACCTTTTACTTTAAAGTTGGAACAAGAAAGTAATCATAACCATATTTAAAAATGCTGCAAACAATCTATAAATTGATGTCAAAGAATCTAACTTACTACTGGAACTTTAAAATATGAACGGGTGGGCTAAATCCTTTTTTGGTATAGGTATATAGATAAGAAACCCTACAAACTGGCATATTCTATAAAGAAAACTACCAACTCCTGAAAAGGGTAAAAGAAAATATCTTTAGAGAAACATTATTATGATTTTTAGTTGATTCTCCCAACTCAGCCTCCCAAGTAGCTGGAACTACAGGTGTGCACCACTGTGCACCACTGTGCCCAACTTAGAGAAACATTATTAATGAGCTGGCCATTATCTGTTGATGACACCATAAGGAATCCTTATAGCTCCTACCCTTACCAATACTCCCAGACTGAGAGACTTAACAGGTAATGATAACTATGATTTACTGAGCAATTGCTATGTCTCAAACAGAACAATAAGCCTTTTACAGATGTAATTTTTTAAAAAAACTCTATAAGGTGATTATTATTATATCCAGTTTGTAGATGAGGAAACTGAGTTTAAGTTACCCCAAGTCACAAAGCTAATAAGAGGCTGAGGCAGAATTCAAATCCCAGTATTTTGGAAAAAGACAGGGTCTTGGCAGTTCTCTGGAACATAAATTCTGATTATTCTTTACTACTGTTCATCTACAATGGTCTGAATTCAGGTAATGCAAAACATTTGGTACTAGCATATGAAGTTAATGGACCTACATTTTCCATGTAAGGAGTTAAAAGTATTCCAAGCCCACAATTTGTATCTGATATTTTGTCACATTCCCAGAACTAAAAGACTTAACAGGTAATGATAACTATGGTTACTGAGCAATTACTAAGTCTCAAACATAACAATAAGACTTTTACAGATATAATCTTTAAAAGAAAAAACCTATAAGGTGATTATTATTATCTTCAGTTTGTAGATGAGGAAACTACAAATTATTTATGTTAGTGGTTGGTCTCTACTAAAACATTATTATACTCCTTTTGAGACAAATATATAACCACACAAAAGATAAATCAAAAGAATATTTAAATAAAACCAACAAAAGATAACAGAATAAATTCCTCTAACATTAATATTTAAAAATTTTCCTATATTAATAAATGGGTAAATTAGTCTTCAGTCCAAGTTAGTGAAACTGAATATGCCAGATGTGTTTTGAATCACAACAAAAGCATGTCTAATGAAGATATTTAAATAACTTCATCATAATTATATTGTGAAATATTATGAAATCATTAAAACAAATGTTTTCAAAGAGCACTTAATAATGTGGGTAAAATTATCAGAATGTAATGCTAAGAAAGCAAGATACTATTCATCTGAGCTGAACAAATTGTCAAACATATTAGAAGGCTAGACGCTATGCTAGGTGCTGGAATTACAGCATGAATATGACAAATACAGTTCCCATGGGAAAGAAACAAGAAGGAAACAGAAAATAAAAAATAAAAAAATTGAAGATTTCAAACAAAACAAGAGGTAGAGAGGAAGCTATTTTACATAAAGTCATAAGGAAAAGTAAAAGCTTCTCTGAGAAAATGACATTTAAGCTGAGAAGGTCCTAGTCATATAAAGAATAAACTGGAGAGAATTTCCCATTAAAAAAATAGCATATGCAAAGGATGTGCCTGCTCAAGGAACTGAGAGATGACCAAAGTAGGTAGTAATGAGCAAGAAAATAAATGGTCAGAGATATAAGCATAAAATACAATCTTAAATTTGTTTTTTAATGTGTTATCCCACAAACATACACACACCATACTGAAGGGAAGAAGAACACAATGTTAACAGTGATAATTCTAGATGATAGGGAAAGGAGCTGGGGTTATTTTCCCTTAATATTTCCACATGCTTCAAAATACATTGTGTAAGTATTACAATGAGAAAAAAATATGGCTAGAACTTCCAGTTCAGAGTTAAATAGAATTGGTGAGGGCAGACATTAATGCTTTGTTCCCAGATTTTACAAAGGAAAAAAATCCATCTTCCACTATTAATTATTATACAAATGTAGTATAATATAGTCACTATTCCCTCCTCTCAATGTATAGTTTTTGAGTTTTGTTTGTTTGCTTTTATCACTGATGTGTTGGATTTTGTCAAATGATTTCTCTGTATCTATCGAGATAATAATGTGGGCTTTAGTCTTTTATTCTATTAATAATATACATTACGTGTTTCAGTGTTGAAACAATCTTTCCTTTCTAAGGTGACTGCCTACAACTAATATTATAATAGTGAAAGACGGAATGCTTTATCTGAAGAAGACAATGATACCTCATATCTACTCAGTGCAGCGAATATAAAGATATATAGATTGAAAAAGAAGAAGTTAAAATTATACTTAGATGCAGCTAACATGATCTTGTGTGTCAGTAATTCTAAGGACTCTACAAGAAACCCACAATAATTAATTTAAACATTTAGAAAGGTATATGACAAAATCTGTAATCAACTGCCTCTCTCTCCCCTTTCTCCTCCCTCCACCTCTCCCCCCAACTTTTTCTTTCTTTATTTCAACAGAGTCTCTGTTGCCCAGACTGGAATGCAATGGCGCGATCTCAGCTCACTGCAATCTATGCCTCCTGGATTCAAGCAACTCTCCTGTCTCAGCCTCCCAAGTAGTTGAGATTAGAGGCGCATGCCATTGTGCACGGCTAATTTTTGTATGTTTTTGGTAGAGATGGGGTTTCACCATGCTGGCCTGGACGGTCTCGAAATCCTGACCTCAAGCGATCAGCCTGCCTCAGCTTCCCAAAGTGCTGGGATTACAGATACGAGCCACCATACCCAGCTGCATTCCTTATATACTAGCCACAAACCATCCAAAAATAAATTCCATTCAGTCCAAGAATAACAAAAAGAATAAAGCTTAGAAATAAATTTAGTGGCCAGGTGCGGTGGCTTACACCTGTAATCCCAGCACTTTGGGAGACTGAAGTGGGTGGAGCACCTGAGGTCAGGAGTTCAAGACCAGCCTGGCCACATAGTGAAACCCTGTCTCTACTCAAAATACAAAATTAGCCAGGCATGGTGGTACATGCCTGTATTCCAAGCTACTTGGGAGGCTAAGACAGGAGAATTGCTTGAATCCTGGAGACGGAGGTTGCAGTGAGCCATTATCACGCCATTGCACTCCAGTGAAACTCCATCTCAATAACAACAACAAAACAAAACAAATTTAACAAAAGTGCAAAATATGTGAACTCAAAACTACAAAATGCTGTTGAGGGAAATTAAAAGACTTGTTTATTGGAACAAAGATTCAGTTGATTGAAAGATTCAATGCTGTTAAGACGTCAATTCTCTCTACATTGATCTATCTAAATGCCATCATAATTTTTTTTCTAGAAATTGGTCCTAAAATATATATGAAAGTATAATTATCAAGAATAGTAAAATAACTATGAAAACGTATGAAGCTGCAGGATTTAAACTTATCTAATCTCAAAACTTACTATAAAGTTATATGGTAACCAACAATGTTGGTCCTGGCATAAAGATACACATGTAGGTAATGAAACAGAATAGAGTTCAGAATAAACTCCCATTCATAGTCACTTGATTTTCGACAAATGTGCCACTGCAATTAAAAGAATCGTCTTTTTAATACATGGTGCTGGTACAGTTAGATATACATATGTGAAAATAAACAGATAAATAAGTGTAAACCTGTATCTCACAACATACAATAATAACTCAAAATGGATTATAGTCTGAATTGTAAAAATTAAAATAAAACCTCTAGAAGAAGGAATAGGATAAACTCTTGTGAACTTAAGTTATAGAAAGATTCCTTAAACAGGAAAACAAAAGCACAATCCATTAAAAAAAAATGGAATATCATCAAATTGAAAGGCAAACCACAGAAGAAAATATTTGCAAATCACGTAATTGATAAAGATATAGTATACGGTATATATTAAAACCCTTAGAAGTCAGCAATAAGATAAACTAACCAAATTTTTATAATGGACGAAAGATTTAAAAGTACTTCACCAAAGAAGACATATGAATGTTTAGTAAACATACAAGAAGATGCTCATTGTTACCCATTAAAGACATGAAATATTCATAAAATTACAAGGAGATCACATTACACCTCACTAGAATAGCTATAATTTATTTTTTAAGACTGAAAAAAATCAAAGGTTGGGGCGGACAGGAAGAAACGGAAACCCTCCTACATTACTGGTGAGAATGTAAAAATGGCATAGCTACTTGAAATACAGTTTGGCAGTTTTTCAAAAAGTTAAACATACATGTATGCATCCACTTGCAATGACCCACTAATTTCACACTGGCATACCTAACCAAGAGAAATGAAAATATATGCTCACAAAAAAATCTGTCTGCAAATGACGATATCAGCATCAGTCATAATAGCCAAAAACTGTAAACAAACCAAATACTGATCAACTGGTAAAGGCAAGCATAAAGAGGTAACCAACAAAAAAAGGAAATGAACTAATTATTCATGGAACCAAGGATGAACATCAGAAACTTAATTCTTAGTAAAAGAAGCTAAATACAAAAGATATAATGTATAATTCCATTTATATATGAAATGTCTTAAGCTGAATTGTATGAAGAGAAAGCAGATCACCTTCTGAGGCAAGAGAAGGGAGCAGAGATTAAAAATGAGAGTGAAGGAACTCTGTGGAGAGATGAAAATGTCCTAACGCTGGACCGTGGTGATGGTTGCAACATCTGAGTACACTGACTCAAAACCTTCAAACTGAACACTTACAGTGGATGGATTACTTGATATATGTAAATTATAACTAAATAATGCCATGAGAAATAAAAATAAGATATATTACATACAAAATCATAAATTGATTTAAAATGAGTCTGATGCCCTGACAAAGGTCTAATATCCAAAGTTTACAAGGAATCTAAACAAATTTACAAGAAAAAAAATTCCCATTAAAAGGTGGGCAAAAAAAAAACAACAAAAAAGGTAGGGAAAGAACATGAACAGACACTTCTAAAAAGAAGACATTCATGCAGCCAGCAAATATATATACAAAACATTCAACATCACTAATCATTAGAGAAATGCAAATCAAAACCATAATGCGATACTATCTCATGCCTGTCAGAATGGTGATTATTAAAGACTCAGAAAACAACAGATGCTGGCAAGGTTGTGAAGAAAAAAGAATGCATTACATTGTTGGTGGGAGTGTAAATTAGTTCAACCATTGTGGAAGACATTGTGGAAACTCCTCGAAGACCTAGAGGCAGAAATACCATTTGACCTGGCAATCCCATAACTGGGTATATACCCAAAGGAATAAAAATCATTCTATTATAAAGACACATGCATATGTATGTTCACTGCAGCACTATTCACAATAGCAAAAGGCACGAAATCAACCCAAATGCCCATCAATGATAGAATGGATAAAGAAAATGTGGTAAATGTGTACCACAGAATACCATGCAGCCATAAAAAGGAACAAGATCATGTTCTTTGCAGGGACATGGATAGAAGCCATTATCCTCAGCAAACTAATGCCAGAACACAAAACCAAGTACTGCATGTTCTCTCTTATAAGTAGGAGCTGAATGATGAGAACACATGGACACACTGCTGGGGAACAACATGCACTGGGGCCTGTTGAGGGGAGGGGCCTCGGGGAGGGAGAGCATCAGGAAGAACTAAAGGATGCTGGGCTGAATGCCTAACTGATGGGTTGATCTGTGCAGTAAACCATCACGACACATGTTTATCTATGTAAAAAACCTGTGCATCCTGCACAAGTATCCTGGAACTTAAAACAAAAGTTGAAGAAAAAAATGAGTCTAATTGAAAATGCATTGCCACTTCTCTCACTGTTTAGAATAATAATCATACTTTAAGATAAACCTAATGTATTACAATTACTCTTTGGAGAATGCAAAAGTAGAATTAAGATGACTATTTACCTTCTTCATACACTACTGGTGGGAATGTAAAATGTGGTGTAGCCACTAAGGAGAACAGATAGTTCCTTAAAAGGCAACACAGAGTTACTACATGACCCAGAAATTCCATTCATAGGTAATCACAGAAGGGAAATTAAAACCTAATATTCATCAACTGGCAAGTAGATAAAATGTGATAAATGCATACAATAAAATATTATTTAGTCACAAAAAGGAATGAAGTGCTCATACTTGCTACAACATAGACAAACTTTATTATGCTGAGTGAAAGAAGCCCATCACAAACAATGATGTGTGATCCCATTTCTGTGGAATGTACCGAATAGGCAACTTAATCTAGACAGAAAGATGAGTGGTTGTCTAGGGTTGGGTTGGGAAAGGATGGAAATGGAGAGTGATTACTAACAGGTGTGGGGCTCCTATTGAAGATCATGAAACTGTAAAAAATTCTGTGGTTTAGTCACACATCCATGTGAATATAAAAAGTATGAACTGAACACTTTAAATGGGTGAATTTATGGTATGTAAATCATATCTCGATAATGCCATAATAATGACTATTCACCTGGTATTTATTAAAACATCAAAAGTAATTTAGGGGTAAAAACTTAGACCTTTAATCTTACTTGTTTGCTTTTGAAGTTATGTCATATTTATCAAAACAATCTGTTAATATTCAATTATTTGTAGCTAAATGGAATTTTTTTTTTTTTTTTTTTGAAGGAATAGCCGGAGAACCGGGCCAGGGTTTATTTAAGCTGTTTTGTGTGGGTTTGGGGAGGGAGGGCACCTTAATATTATTGGGGTTGGTTGGGGTGGGCCAGGATCTCAGCCATAAAGTGCCAGTTTGCTTAGTTCTCACTGTCTCCTGGTCTGTGCTGCCCTGCCCTGGGGATGCAGGGCGGTGCGGGGATGGAGGTTCCTCGCGGGTCTCAGCCTGGGACAGGGTCTTGCAGGCAGCCTGTCCCCATCCTGGGCACTCAAAAGGGTTTCAGTGTGATGTCTTCAATAAATTAAGTTTTATTTGAATTGAGTGAAACTCACCTCAATAAATTACAAGTTTTTCAAAGAAAAAGGACAACCAAAAAAATTGGAAAAAAGGGAACCCCTCTGTCCCATTCCTTGGGCAGCCCCTCCAGTCCTCTAACAGGTTCACTCGGTGCCAGATGGACTAGGGAAGAGAGGGGATACAGGAGAACTGACACTGGCCACTGATTATCCCAGCGACCACCAGCCTCTGTATGGGTGGGGTTAAGGCAGGTGGGCCTGCAGCATGGGGCAGCGGGCTCTTCTGGTCACCAAGGTAAGGAGTAACCCAGCCATTGCAGAGCCAGGGAAGGCGGCCCTGAGGGGTGAGTCAGCGGACTCTATGGTCACCAAGATAAGGGTGGACCCAGCTGCTGCAGAGCCAGGGAAGGGGGCTGTGCCGCTTCTTGAGGACCTTCACTTCGAGGGCACTGTGTTACCGACAGGCCTCATGTGATCCCGCCTCCAAAGAAGGCCAAGCTAGAGGGTGGGTGAGGACGACAGTGGCCCTGACTTGGTCTCCAAAATTGGGGAGGACACACCCAGGGGTGAGACAGTAGAGAGTGGGGACGGATGGGAACTTCCAGATGGGTGGCCAGGATGGGAGGGGCTGTCAGGTCCTGGAGGGGCAGGGATGTCTTTGGGGGTAGGCTCGGAGCCTCCAGAGGCCGGCAGCTAGAAGAGATTGGTCTTCAATGCGGGGCCGGGCTTCCGGTAAAAGGAGGACAGAACCCCGGAGAAGGGCCCGGGGCCTGACTCCGGCTGCCAGGCCTTAAGTAGTTCGGCTGCGCCAGCGCCGGGTCCGCCGCCCCCACCGCCCGTCACGCCGGCCCACAATGCGCCCTTGAGCGGCTGTGGCCCCGGTCCGGAGCCCAGGGCCACAGGCAGCGGGCTGGGGCTCAGGCGCGGGCTGGCTAGGCCAGGTGCAGGCGGCGGCGGTGGCAGCGACGCCGTGCTGTCGGGCGTGGGGCTGCATGTGGACTCCTTGGAGTCGTCGTCCTCAGAGGAGCAGCGCGCCTCGCTCTTTTTGGCGCCCGACGTGCCCGCAGTGCCCTTGGGCACTTGGAAATGTAGCCTTTTAAAAAAATTAACTGTATTTTTATACACCAGTAACAAACAGAAAATAACATTTAAAAACTATCCAACAGCAAAACATACCTAGGAATAAAAGTAACTTGTAAATACTGCATGTTCAATATAAATAAAATATATTGGAAGATATTAACAATGAAACCTAAATAATCTAAATGGAATGACATACCATGTTCATTATAAATACTCAGTATCATAAAATGAAAATTATTCCCAAATTGAACAAATGCCTTTAATGAAATGCCTATCAAAATTCAAAAGGTTTAATAAGTTGATTCTAAAATTTACATAGAGTAGCAAAAGCCCATGAAAAAGGAACCATCCTACCACCAAAAGAATAGAGTAGGAAACTTGCCATGCCAGACACCAAAACTTATCATAAAGTGCTAAAAATTAAGCTAGTGTGCTCCTGGAAAAGAGACAAACAAATTGATGGAGAAGTAGACCATCACCCAGAGAAAACATTTGACAAAAGTTGGACTTTAGATCACCAGAGAAGGGAGACATCATTCAACAGTGCTGAAACAACTGGTTATCCATTGTGGAGGCAAAAGTGGATTCCTGCTGTCTAACACATGAACAATCAATTTCAGAGGGATTAAAGTTTTAAATAGAAAAGGCACATCTTTAATATTTTTAAAACAAAATATAAAAGAATATCTTTATGATCTCAGAGTAGGAAAAATTTCCTTAAGACACACAGAAAGTGTTAACTATATGTAAAGCATAAGATTCATAAATTCAAATGCATTAAAATTTAAAACTTCATTCATGAACAAATACAACAACAGAAGATGAAAAATGAACTATAACACCAAAAAACATACTGACAAAAAGGCTGGGGTTTGGGTGCAGTGGCTCCCACCTGTAATTCCAGCATTTTGGGAGGCTGAGGTAGATGGATTTCTTGAGGTCAGCAGTTGGAGAACAGCCTGGCCAACATGGTGAAACCTGTCTCTACTAAAACATGAAAATTAGCTGAGTGTGGTAGTGGGCACCTGTAATCCCAGCCACTAGGAAGGCTGAGGCAGGAGAATTGCTTGAACCCAGGAGGCGGAGGCTGTAGTACCTGAGATCATACCACTACACTCCAGCCTCATGACAGAGAGAGATTGTCTCAAAACAAAAACAAAAACAAATAAACAAAAAAATTAGTATCCAGAATTATGCGTGTGTGTGTGTGTGTGTGTGTCTCCCATAACATTTTAATTAAAAATGGGAATGCGGGGGGGGGGGTAGCCCTAATAAGAGGGGTGTGTGTGTGTCCCATAACATTTTAATTAAAAGTGGGCAAAATGCAGAGGGGATAGCCCTAATAAGAGGTGTCTGAGAGCTCAAGCAGAATGAGGTGAATGTCACTGTGGAGTGGAAGAAATGATGTGGCATGGGGAATTCGAACCCAAGCTCTAGATCTGTATTGTACTTGTTATTATATTTGTTATTTTAAAACTTAAAAAACTAAGACATAAAGGCATTTAATGTACAGTTTTAAGTATGTAATGGACAAAAGATATGAACTAGCATTTCATGAAAGAATACACCAATGGTGAAATGAAAATATGTCTAACCTTATTAGCAATAAAAGAAAAGCAATCAAGAACAGTAAGATGTTATTTTGCATCCAATAAATTAAGAAAAGGATGGTTTGAGGTGAGCAGGATGACAGAGAAGTCCTTGCACAGGAGTGGTTCAGCACTGGGTATCAATGCCCAAGCTGGAGCAGAAGGGTGCAAAAGATGCACTGTGGTGTGCACTGTAGCAATCAATGTGAGGTGAGAGGGGCTTCCATGTGAAGGGGCTTTGAGGCTCAAGTAAAACTAGAAGGCAGGGTGAGGGACAAGAGAAAGGGCAGATTGATTACAAACATGAGGAATGATCAAATGAAGTAACACTAAGGACCACAGTAGTCATGTTTCTCACTGTAAGAGAAGGAGGTACAAAAAAGGAAGGAAACATAATTGTATACGATTGGAATGAAATTAGAGACATCAGTATGATCAAGGGATGACACGTCAAAAAGATACTGAAGGGGATACCACTGGCTAAATCAGGGACAAGATGAGCACCAAAATAAGTAACAATAGTAATGGATTACAGCTCACTAAATAAAATAGGCTCATGAGCACACACTGATACAAATTAACTAAAACTGTAATCAGGAAAGGTTTTACATAGTTTCAAAGCACCTGCATGCAACTAATTATTAATTACAGAGGGGAAACGAATAATTTCACAGTAGATAAACAGCAGACACCATCTTAATCAAGTAATCCCAAAGAAAATCAACAGTAATGGGTCAAAATGAAACTGCCACAGAACAGGATGCAAAGAGGAGACACAGCAACACTTCTGTGATATTCTTGCTCAATATTCATAATATGGATCTAATTTAATCATGAGGAAACAAAAGACCACCCTAAAGGAAAAGATATTCTACAGAATTACAGGTCAACATGGTATTCCAAAATGCCAGCATCCTTAAAGTCAAAGACTGAAGATCTGTTCCAGACTGAGGGATACTAAAAAGACGAGACAAGTAAAATGCAACATGTGATTCTAAACTGAATCCTTTGCTTATAAAGGACATTATTGGGACAACTTGGAAACTTGAATGAGTTCTGAGGATTAGATAGTAGTGATGATCAATGATTTTGCTGGTTTCGTTGTGGTTTACAGGACAAGGTTGTGTTTCTTTCTGGGAAACACACACTTGTTTATTCATGGGTAATAAGGCATTAAGTCGACCAGAGGAAAAAATTTCCACTGTATTGTACATGTAATTTTTCTGTATGCGTCATTTTAGAACTAAAAATATATAAAATATAAATGTATAAACTAATACTTTTGAGTACATAATGGGCACATGACATAAATGAGAATTTCATAAAAAATACACCAATGATTAAAAATCACATGAGAAGATGTTCAGCCTCATTAGCAATCACAGAAGTGTAAATCAAGACCATAATAAGATGCCACTTTGTATCTACTAATTCAGAAAAAGTTAAGAAGTCTGACAATTCTTAGATCTGGCAACGATGTAGCTCCAACAGAAGCTTCTGATATATTACTAACCAAATGTAAACTAGGCTGATGACATTGGAAATAATTTCATATTATTTCATATAACTGAGCTTTCTCTACACATCTACTCTTGGGTATATACCCTAGAATCTTGCACATCTTCTTCGGAAGTGTTTTTGCACATATACAAAAACACTAACATCAGCAATGCTTTTAACAGTTATACATATATCTCTGTGAATGTAAGTACGTCAACATATATGTATCTAAGCATACCAACATAGATACATCAAAAACAAGCAAACCAAAGCGTCCAGCAACAACCCAAATGTCCACCAACAGGAGAAGAAACAAACTCACACAATGGAATATTTCCCAGGAATGGAAATAAATGAACTATAGCTACATACGGCAGTAAAAATAAATTTTAAAAAACCACAATGAATTAAAAAAGCAAATTTCATAACTGTACATTTTAAATAATTTAAAGAGTGTAACTGAATTGTTTGTGACTCAATGGATAAATGCTTGAGGGGATAGACACCCCATTCTTCATAATGTGCTTATTTCAAATTGCATCCCTGTATCAAAACATCTCTTGTACTCCATATATATATATATATATATATATATATATATATATATATATATATATATACCTGCATACCCACAAAAATTAAAATTAAAAAAAATGAAAAAGCAAGTATCCAAAGACTTCATACAGAATGCTACCATTTTCACAATAGAAAAACAAAAAGTAACACATTATCTAAAGGTTAATGTAAAAACCAGTATTATTTAAAAGACAGTAAATGATTAACACAGAATTGAAGAAAGTGGTCGCAAGGCACCGGGGCAAGGAGAACAACACACCAATGTATGCAGCTGTGGTAGTTAAGTCTGATTCTATGCTCAATGGACTTTGGGAGATCACTTTAATATTGTGCCCCATAATTCAAATACATTCTTGTTTACACCAAGTGTTACTTACATAATAGAAAGTAAGTGGCTATTTTGTGGCAAATCAGAGCTTTGACCAGTATCTTTAGATAAGCATCACAATAATTTTCACAAATAAACAAATGTTAACTATTAGGCAACAGGTTTTCTTTATTCTCCTTGTTACAAACAAACCCAAAGGAATATATAAAGAGAGACACTCAAAAGAACTGGAAAACTGACTGGCAGATAAAAACTTATAGCTTAGTCAATCAAATAATGAGGCTAATTCATATCTACCACTGCTTGGTCTCAAATAAAGTTAACATAAATGCTTGCTTACTTAATTACTGCAAATTTCAGAAACGTCTGATGGGAGAGGGTCATTTTGCAAAAATTACTTAACATGAGGAATAGGTAAACTGGAGTAATTCAATACACTTCAGGTTCTTAACAAACTGTGTTTCCCTCTAGATCTATAAACAGGCTTTTTTCTCTCTAGTTGATCATATATAGGCCAGCAATCATATTCATCATGACAGGCAAAACTGATGAGAAATACTTAATCCATCTTAAAGAGCAAAGTTTCTTTGCACAATAAATAACGCTTTATGTTCATTATATGGTACTTCTATTTCAAAAAACAATTACAATTCAATTTTCTCAACAACATTTTATTACAGGTAGAGCACACATTGTTAAACAATAACCATTGCATGCAGCATAATATTTAAAAATCTTTTAAATAAGTTAGAAATGTGAATGATGTTCTAAGTCAAATTTGCTATCCAAATACTTCTGGAGTATCTATCATGTGAAACGTACTTTACACGGTGTTTTTGGTATTTTATATAATGCAAACGGATTGAAAATCTTAGCTGGGTGCTACATTCTTGTTAAACTCAAATGAGTACAATAATCTGGTTAAAAGACATCTTATACTAATTCCTCTTCAAAAGAAAGGGAGCGAGAAGTCATTCATCCTGATAAACTCACCTAAGATATACTGTACGGACTCTTTCTGTGGGCTTGGATTTCTTTTTAGTGATGTGTTTGCACATTAACTACAGGCTACACAATACTGAGGAAGTTGGAGTGGGGTAAGATCGTCTATTTAATAACACATTTCCTTTAAAAGGATCATTGCTTCATGTTACAGAGAAAACAGACATAAAACTAAATCCACACCATTATTCCTTGTGGTATACTTCTTTTTGTATGTATACTATTTTACAAGGTTTGGGGCTGAAAAATGAGGCACTGATTCAAATAATAAATATATCTAATATGCAATTTTTAACACTAAAGTGGGCACTAAATAATGTTCAGTGTACAAATGTTTCTTTGAATATATTTTAAAACTACTTCCAGTGTTTCCCTGTATCGTTCAAAAGAACAGAAAATATCCACTTCATATAACATTTAATTTTTCTATTTCCTATTCTTTACTGTTACTATTGAAATTACATTCTTTTAAATGTCATTTCCTATTATTTTAATGCCCACCATCATTCTTTTTAAGAATATACATTGGTCAGAAAAGTGTTTATCTGACATCCCCATTTGGGGGTCTCCAAGCATTTCAAGTTTAATAACTCAATAACGGAGTCCCTGTTTCCTCATCTCAGATCAGCTCCATTCTTCCAATGTTCAGGCTGCCATCCAAGATGCCTCTCTTCCTCTCACACCCACATTCAATGTGTTAGCAAACTGTGTGGGCTTTACCTTGGAATCCAGAATCCAGCATCCAGCTACGTCTTACTGACCCCATTCAAGTCATCTCCTTCTCTCCTGAATTATTGCTCATGGGCCTCCTCACTGGTTTCCTTGCTTCTGTTTTTGACACCTCTTTGGTCTACTTAACACAACTGCTGAAGTGATTCTGCTAAAACATTCTATTGGGCCATTCTTCTGCTCAAAACTGTCTAGTGGCTTCCCCCTCTGATCTCATCTCCTGTGATTCTCCCTCACTCAACCCACTCCAGCCACAGGAAATTCGACTGGAATTCTCTCCTCCCCAGAGGGCTACCTCACTAGCTCCCACAATGACTCAGCGCTTACTCAAGGCAACCTCTGGGTAAGGCTTTCCCTGGATGTCATCTAAAACTTCATGGGTATCTCCCCTTCCCCTGCCCTTAGGACCCTCCATTCTCCTTTCTTTGCTTCAATTTTTATTTATAACTTAATAAGATATCATAATTTGAATTGTTTTATCTTATTTGTCTACCTCACTAATAAAATATAGGCTCCAGGAGGGTAGCAATTTTTTCCTTCTCTTTTGTTTACTGTTGTATCCCCAGGACTTAGAAGAATAACCAAAATACAGTGGGCATTCAATAAATCTGACTGGGTGGGGTGCATATCTCACACCTGTAATCCCAGTGCTTTAAGAGGCTGAGGCAGGAGAGCATGTGAGCCCAGGAGTTTGAGGCTGTGGTGAGCTAATAATAACCCCACTTCACTCCAGCCTGGGTAACAAACAGAGTGAGACCCTGTCTCTAATAAAGTAAAACAAATTAATAATAAATATGTCTGTATTTGTGATCTCATAAGAGAGTCTGCAGAGATGAACAAAACTGCGATCCTCACCAGCTGTGACAAACACTGCAGTGACCTCCTCAAAAACACACTGTCCCCTTCCTTATTTGCCTGCAGAAACTCACCCTCTTCCACTCAGGAGGTGAATCCCAATTAGGTAAAGCTACTTGTGACAATTTCTACTCTGATAATAAGAGGCAGGGCTTAGGCATGGGTATATGATATAATTATGACCAATGAAAGTGACAAGGAAATGTGAGAAAATGGCCATCTTTCAACAATGAAGAGTGACATCACCAAGTCATTCAAGATGGCAGAGTAGAAAACAGAAAATACCATGTGGTTCACTGATAAGATCATTATGACAATTCATTAACTGCCAATACTCCAAATTTTTTTTGTTGGGTGAGAAGATATATCCTTACTGTTGACAAACTTTTAATAAGGCCTTGTATTACTAATATTTTTATTAATGCAGAAAAGTTTTTCAAATATTCACACAGTTTCCTACAATGGGTTAAGTCAAACTAACACTAAGTTGGAGTCATTCACCTCATCGAAGTCAGGTGTTTTCCCTTTCTTCCTGCTGCATGCCTAGAGAACATGTCATACGACAATGAAACAAAGTATTTAAGTGGAAATCATACTTTCTCACAGGAATAATATGTTATAAACAGTGTTTCCTCTTAATTATGAACTGAAAATAAACATATTACCAAAGCAAAGGCAGTACAAATAAATATAGAGCTTTAATAAGTTAAATGGTACAATTACGACCCCAATGACTACATACTTAACAATGTTCTACAGAATAGTGCTCATTCACAGGGAGGAAAGGAGGAGGAGGTTGGGTGGTAAGGAGGGAGGAGGTGAAGTCCCAAGGTCAAATCAATTCAGGAGATGATGATTTAAGTTAAAATAGATTCCCTTTCTATGTGTATACACTCTGGAAGGCAGTTGGGGGACACCATCATACATCTGAGATGCTCCCATTCGTCTCTGAAGTAATCCTAGTTTGGAGGGGGAGGAAGAAAGTAGGTCAGTGATAGTTTGAGCCAAAGGGTTAATTTTGAGTCAAAGGCTTTTGATTTTTAACTCAAAGCCAAACCATCAGTAACAAAGCCAGAACTATGACTATCCAAAACCAGAACTCTTCAAATTCTCATTACAGCCACCTAACAAACCACACACTGCCTCCTCATAAAAGTCTTAAAAACTTTGAAATTCTAATAAATTCTTTGTACTATCATGTAACTTACCATAGACAAAATAAGAGCAAAACAGAGGCTATTTTTTTTTTAATTTTACCATAGGATAAACTTAATTCTGTACTTAACACAGTATCTGTAACATAGGGTAATTGTTCATCAGTACGTGCATTAGCTGTTAGTTTTGAAAAATCGTTTGGATGAATGATGGCTCTGAAACAAAAACTATTTGAAGCCACTGAAAAAAGTAGGGATTTCCTTCAAAACCTTCTCACCATATTCTCCAATAGTAAACAAAGGTATAAAAGTAATTCTGTTGGTAAAACTTCAAAAAGCAGTAATTGAATCAATTTAACTAAGGACTTTAGTCCAGAGAGGATATCTGATCATTGTAAGGTTGATTACAAAGATCTACTGATCTCAGATAGAATCCTTGCTTCCTCTACTCTCCCTGGCTTCTTCTCTGGGTCACTCTGCATTCAGAAAATGAAGCAGGAGAGACAGCAGAAGGGTGAGTTAAGACTGGAATTAAAAGTGTGAAGCCACAGAATGACCAAAATACGTGTGTGATGTAAAAATGTTTTTACAAAAATACAAATTAGTCTCTTAGATTCAAAATACGGTTCTTTTAAATAAGGAGCCACTGAGAAAGCTGAAAAATTGAATGATCGTCTCTGAAGTACCTTATCTCAAGCTAAGTTAACTAGATAAGCATTATTGAAATAAAAATTAAAATGTATCTAATCCCCAAATTCAAACATTAATCATTATGTAAAAAAAATTCAGAACTGTATTTCCCCCAAGTAGTCAAGGTCATTTCTAAAGGGGTATCTACGGAATAGTAGAAATAACTAAAAAATACTGCATACCACATGTCAAGAACTGTGTTAAATGCTAGGACTTCGTTCCTATACAATAACTCTGAAATAACTCCATGAAGTTGTCCCCATTTTATAGATGAGAACACTGAGCCTTAAGGGGGTAAGGTGATTTGCCCATAGTCAACAATAGTAAGTAACTGGCAGGTTTGGGATTCATACCTAGATTATCTGGTCTTGTTGAAAACACCACATCACAGCCTGTGTCAACTTCAATCCATTTACCTATAAACACTACTTTGGCTGAAATGCAGTTTATTGAAGATTTTAAGTAGCCTCAAATATACTTCTATACTGTAATGGTGACTTCCAACACGGAATGTAAGTTTTAAAGCAATTATCTAGTGGGTTACTGTCAGCTATTAGGCTTAACTTTTATTTATCAGACACAGGCTAATACCTGTTCCTGACAACAGTGCTAACAGATACATTATCTCACTAGATATCATCCAGTTTTACAGATGAGACTCAGAGAAGTTGAGTGACTTGCCCAGTTAACAGGTAACTCCGGGATTCAAACCCAAGTCAGTGTGTTTCCCACTAAGGCATTCCACAGCCACTCCCCAATAATCCTCGAAAGTGTCAGACCTACTGCCTTGGTCAGGTGGTCTCCTGATCATTTCATGAAAAATTAACTACCTCTTTATAAATCATTCATCAATTTTTTTGTTCCTAGTGTTGTGCTAAAGACATAAATATAATTACAAGTCCTTGCTAGACCCCACTAGATTTTCTTCAAATAAAAATATGTTTCTAGGGTAGTCTAGATTCTGGCAATTTCTATTGCAAAATCACCAAATACATTGTTTTTGTTACTACCACAGCATAAACACTCTGAACTTTCCTTAGTAGAACAGAGCCTGTTAAAACTTTTTGCAGGAAAATCTCCAGGACTTTTTAAGTATCAAAAAGCTGAGGAAATGTTGGTACTTTAAAATAAATCCTGACCCAGTAAGTACTGGCACTGGGCCTTTTATTTTCTTGCAGTCAGCAAAACTACAAACCTATAAAAATTCAAATAGTAGTTAAGGGCATGCATTTTGAAGTACTTCCATATGTGGTGAGTCACTTCCAAACTCATGCTTTATACTGAAAACTTTTTTTAACCTGAATATGTAGGCAAAAAATCACTTTTAAACCTATCACAGCCAAACTATGAAAGGAAAAGCAAGTCCATGTGGGAGTTTACTAATCGTTTCCCCTGAAAATTGCTTTTCCCTGGGGTGGGGGGAAATGAATATTATTCATTGACTCCTATGTACCACCTTGCTTTATAGTTCAAACAAATTCAAAAACTGTTTTTCCTAACCCTGTATTGATCTAGATCTTTGCAAAAATGAAATGAAAGACAGGTTAATCATCCAACAAACAAAATAAGCAAGTATGTATGAGGAGAGGAGAGCGGGAGGAAGTGGAAAGAACTAGGTCAGTAGGTGGCAGATGCTGAGTGGTTCAAACTTGAAAGGAATCCAAAGCATGAACTGGGGTTTGTGAAACTCTTAAAAGTAAATGAAAATAAAAACAAAAATGTAGGGAAGAAAAGGTTCTAATTCAGAAAGACGCGCTATTAAGTAAAACAGTGATCATCCAAAAACCTAAATTCTTTCTTTTGAAAAATATATTACAATTAGCAACAATATTGTCAATAACACATATCTTTCTATGGTATTACACTGATATCAATGTGCGTTATGTATTTCCTCATTTATTCTGCACATAATTCTTGTGATGTAGGATATATCCTCATTTTACAGATCAAAAAACCAAAGCTCAGATTAAATGATTTGCTAAGAGTAGATGTGAATAGGCAGGGCTCAAATATAAATCTTAGAATTCTAAAGCCAGCGTTTTCCACACTATTGTATTTAACTGTGGCTGTGCTAGTAGCTGCTCTTAATGCCTGTGCAAGAGTTAAAAAACTAATATACCCTTTGGTTTAAAAATGTTTTTTAAAATGACAAATGATTACCTCTGCCTTTTCTCAAGAGAAAACAGGAATCCCTCTATCTCGAATCAATGTTTTCTTTTAAAATACAAGTTTACAAGGTAATAAGTAGTGTTCATGTGATAAGCCTATCAGAAACAAGTCTAAATGCCTGAGCCAGTTCTAAATAGTTCACATTTATTCATTTCATACAACGTTGCTGTAAAAATCAAGTCTGCATTGTAATTCCCATTTTACATTAAAGTAACCAAGATGAAGAGAGGTTACACTAATAAAAGGTTTAAAAGCCAAGAAAATAGCATTCTGTGATCACCAGACTAAGTTTAAATTGTATATGACTTTCTAACAAATACTGTAATCATGCTTTTCATCCTTAATAGAAATTCGTGGGAGTATTTAAAAATATAAAAATATTAACCATTTCTTATTTTCTGAAATTACCATAAAAATGGCAAATTAGCAGTAACTCGGTAGAGGAGTAACACTATTAATACAAACTGCATGCCCATGGTTTTAAAACACTTATAAAAGTTACTTTATTTACATTCCTTGCGAGGTAATATCCATTTCTATGAGAATAAACAGCCTGTCTTTCAGTATTTTTGTCTGTGATATAAATAAAATCAAAGGATCAATATTTTTTGAACCAACACTGGAAAAAAAGGCTGAATATTTTCTAAACGTTATGCCCTAGATGATAAAGTAAGGGCTGTGTATACTGCCCACATTATTTGAGTGGCAAATAAAGTTAACTTCCCAAACCTATTTAGTTGCCAAATGGATATCCAAATTGCACATCGTATTTTGTCATAGTAAGGAAGATTTAGAAACTATAATCATTATTTCTTCCTCCCAAATTCAGTTTCTGCTATTACTCCGTGTTACCAACATCTCAGCATTTAAATACCATAGTCAGTCCATATGTTCAGGGTCTATATGTGATGACAGAATTCACCTTTGTTTATGCTGCTGATTCTAAGAAACTAATTTCCACCCTTGAACTTTTACCATTTCTTTCTGTCAACTAATTTACACCTACCACCCAGATATACAAGATCTTCAGATTTTTAAGTTTTTTTTTTTTAAGGTGGAGCTATCTCTGACAAAGTCAGAAACTTACCTCATTCCTAGATACTGTTCTTAGCACCAGAACCATCCCCTAACCAAATAAAAAAAATGTCACCACCCCAGATTCAGTCCCATTTAGAATCTCCACTAGCCAGGCAGGCTATTTAGGAGTATTTTTAAAATACCCCTAAGAAGGCTGGACGTGGTGGCTCATGCCTATAATCCCAGCACTTTGGGAGGCCGAGGCTGGTAGATCATGAGGTCCGGAGTTCGAGACCAGCCTAGCCAACATGGCGAAACTCTTGTCTCAATTAAAAATACACAAAATTAGCTGGGCATGATGGCGTGCACCTGTAATCCCATCTACTCCGAAGGCTAACACAGGAGAACTGCTTGAACCCAGGAGGCGGAAGTTGCAGTGAGCAGAGATCATGCCACTGCACTCTGGTCTGGGCAAGAGAGTGAGACTCCATCTCAAAAAAAAAAAAAAAAACCTCCTAAGAGATACACTTGAAAAGGTTGGTTTCACCTTTAAGAAATTTAGGGAAATCATGAACTGGCAACCAACAGAATGGGAAAAAATTTTTGTAATCTACCCATCTGACAAATGGCTAATATCCAGAATCTACAAAGAACTAAAACAGATACACAAGAAAAAAACAAACAACCCCATTCAAAAGTGGGCAAAGGATATGAATAGACACTTTTCAATAGAGGACATATATGAGGCCAACAAACATATGAAAAAATGCTCATCATCACTGGTCATTAGAGAAATGCAAATCAAAACCACACTGAGATATCATCTCACACCAGTTAGAATGACGATCATTAAAAAATCGGGAGACAACAGATGCTAGAGAGGATGTGGAGAAATAGGAACACTCTTACACAGTTGGTGAGAGTGTAAATTAGTTCAACCATTGTGGAAGACAGTGTGGCGATTTCTCAAGAATCTAGAAATAGAAATTCCATTTGACCCTGCAATCCCACTATTGGGTATATACCCAAATAACTATAAATTGTTCTACTGTAGACACATACACACTTATGTTCATTGCAGCCCTGTGTACAATAGCTAAGACCTGGAACCAACCCAAATGCCCATCCATGATAGACTGGACAAAGAAAACGTGGTACATATACACCATGGAATACTACACAGCCATAAAAAACGATGCGTTTGTGCCCTTTGTAGGGACTTGGATGAATCTGGAAACCATCATTCTCAGCAAACTGACCCAAGAACAGAAAGCCAAGCACCATATGTTCTCACTCATACGTGGGTGTTGAACAACAAGAACACGTGAAATCAGGGAGAGGAGCATCACACACAGGGGACAGTTGGTGGGGGTAGGGGAGAGATAATGGGGGGTGTGGGGAGGGAGGGGAAGGTGGGGAGAGGTAACATGGGGAGAAATGCCAGATATAGTATGCATCTAAAGTAAAATAAATAAATTTAAAAAAAAAAAGAAATTTAGGGAAATCTGTAAAATGATTCTTTTTTAAAAGTATATTTCTCCCCAATGTGAATTAAATATGAAAAACTAAGGAAAAATTTTGGCAAGTTAACAAAACTTTTATCTTTGGAACTGTTACATGCTAAACAGGTAATTTATTACTTTCACCAAACGCATTTTTATTTTCCATCTTGACAAACAGCAAAGAGACTTACTATACTAAGTCTATAGTAAACTATAAGGAAATAATAAGCAACATTACAAGCAAAATGTATTTAGCTAACATTAAATAGATTTTGCTTATACAGATAAGGAACATTAAAAGAGCATTCTATATATCACAGTAAGTTAAGTCAAAAAAATGTATATATTCAACACAAAAAGTCTGGGTACTGTCATAATTACTCATATCACACTTTGCAACCTGTAAATTTCTAACACACATGCTATCATTTCATCTTCCTACAAAGCACATGAAAAAACTGTTGCACAAATGCAAGTAACATGCATTATATAATAAAGGCGAATTTTTATGCTTTCTAAAGCTTTACAATTGTATCAGGACATACTCTGAAGTTCTGTTTCATCAACACTTTGATTTATCACCCTGTATGTGTGAGGCATCAAGTTGAGTGCTTTGTAAATCACAAATTTATAAAAGATACAGCCCCCTCCATTGAGAATTTTACAATTTTGCTGAAGAGATGAATAAAACGCTATGAGAAACAAAGGTGGTGTGAATGGCACTCATCAACTACTATGGGAGAGTAGATGGGAGCACATGTTCCCTTCTGTCCGAGTGGTCATACAAATCACAGGATGGACAGCCTTTTGGGAAAAGAAAATTTGTGGGGATCAAAAGACATCTGAGCTGAAGATAGCAAAAATAATGTGGCAGAATAAGAAATGTGCAATTAACATGTTTAAGGAAGGGGCAAACCAAATATTTGATCCTGGGATATGCAGGAACCAGGTAGAAATAGGATTTGTTTTATCTTGTGAGCAAAGGTCTTTGTTCAGGGTAACAACACTTTCTTCAGAAAGTTTTACTTTGCTGTGTAAAATGTATTGGGTAATAAAAACTAAAAGGCAAAAGACCAAATAGAAAGTTACTGTGGTAACCATCTAATAATCAGAAAGGAATAAAGCCTGAGTTTGGAAAATGACAGTGGACAGACAAAGGAACGAAAACTCGTAATTCCTCCTGTTCCAATGAAAATGATTATTGACATAGTCATAATCATGGCTGACTGCAATCACATGTTAAGTATGTAAAGGTATAATATAAAACCAACAACTTTCTAATAGTTTCAGGAAAGACTTTGATCACATTTATCATCTCATATTTATTCTACAATGTAATAAGCATTTTAACATCCCCTTTGAATGTATTCTAGGGCACCATATACCATAACTTAATATGCCTTTAATAAAATTTTTATACTATTTTAAAAACATTTATTGTAGCTGACCTAAAAATAAAACTTAAAGAACTACAATTAGATAACCACCAGTATAAAATGAAAGCCAATCTATACTTCTCTATGCAAAATTACTTTCCAAAATCTTTTGAGCTCTGCCTGGTCTATATTAATTTTAAGATACCAAAATATAATAACATGTCTCCTGTATTTTACAGAAACAGAAGAAATCTTTTATTAATATACTTCTCAAGCTGATTGCCAACATAATTTTATTATCCAAATGGAAAAATACACATATTTATACACATAAGAAAAATTGCCTGACCATAATAATGAACTGAAAGCTTCATATTTACATATTACCTTTCAAAGGGACATGTATGTCAGTTAGATGAAAAAACTACTTTCAAATTATTCAAATTATCCAAATGTATTATTATGTTTAAAATTTACAATTTCTGTTTTCATTTAATTTAAATATTCCCTGCCCCAGAAAACCTATGAAGGCAAATTTTCAGAAATGAAAAGAAAATGTGTCTCTTCTCCATGCATTCAATAAATAATTTGTCTATAAAGAGTTATGTCCTCCTTCTAGATGCCCAGCCTTAGACTAGCTTCTTCAGATTTATCAGTAATGAACACAACAGAAATTCTTGCCCTCAGGGAGTTTCAATTTTATAAAGATTAAACAATAAACTACAATTTAAAAAGAAATGCAAATTTCATTGTATTTTTAAAAGTGTTCAGTGCTGTGGAAAAAGACAACAGCATAAAGGAGAGAGGAAAAAGAGGAGGCTTCCAGTTTGAATTGTGTGGTCACTAGGGTGGGTTTCACTGAGAAGGTGACTTTTCAGCTAATGCAAGGACTTTAGTTTTACACGAGGTAAGGTGAAGACTTTTAAGAACAGGAATAATTTTATTTTCTTAATAGCCAATAAGAATTGAGTGTCAAAAAGAATAGCAATTTCATTTAAGAGTGTGGAGGTAGTACTACCAAAAATATATTGGGGGTAGGGCTATAAAACAACGATGGTACCCAGATCCGTGACCCAAAACAAGCGGCATAGTACGATTATGCTATCTATTGCTCAAAGGGCTATTCCCTCCACAATAAGTCTCCATATTGACTGTTTTCACAGGTCAATAGTCTCTTATCCACATTCCCAATTTTGAACACCAAGAAGCTTTAAAAACCAATTTGGTGGCAAAAACAAACCCACATTTATGTGAGACAGTTTATAGTCTTGATTTTTTCACATCTGGCAAAAATAAACATGAAGAAACAGTAACCCTCAAAATTTAGGTAACCTTTAAATATACTAAATAATGAAAAGTCACAGGTACATCTATATGTACACATACAAACTATTTGTAAAGTGCCCTATTTATTAAATATAGTGGAGTTATATCATATAGCAATTTATCACATTCTATTAAAACAGCCATGCTTTAAAAAAAAAGAAAAATGCAATTCCCATAAACGTAAAATTCTACCTACTATAATATAACCTGGAGTAAGATGGAAGATATGAATCTACGGTTACAGATTTTGATTTTATAGTTTAAAGATACATATCTGCCATTCAACATGCCTCCTAAACACTGGCTAATTGTTTTATCTGATGTTCAACCAAAGAAAATACTATTTATTCCAAAATAGAAGGAAAAATAGGCTGTTTGAAACTTACTTCAAGATAGTACTTCAGCATTTGACATGGCACCTTCCTATTGGATTTTTAAGGGTAATTTTAACTAGACTTGAACTTGACTAAAGCACTGTCTTTTAAACACCCAAAATATAACTCTATAGCTGTGCTGTCTAATATAGCAACCTCTAGACACATGTGGCTGCTGTGCACTTGAAAGATGACTAGTCAGAATTCAGAGAGCTGTGAGTAAAAACACACCGCAGATTACAAAAATTCAGTATACACTTACATTCTGTTTGAATGTAAAATAGCTCATAATTTTACACTGTTTATTCATTAAAAGAATAACATTTTGCAGATACTGGGTTAAATCAAATATATTATTAATTCAACCAGTTACTTTTAACCATAGCTACTAGAAACTTTAACATTTAAAATATAAAATTACATAATATAGCTCACATTATACTTTTAGTGAACAGAACTGCTCCATAGAAAAGACCTAGAAAAAGATTAGTACAACAATTCTCAAATACTTAAATGCTAGAATGAATAATTTCAATTTAATCACCGGAGTAATAAAAACACAGAGGTCACAAGAAACACTTATCAAGAATGCTGAAATAAGTGTTTTGTAACTCAAAAGTATCTATTCCTTTAAATATTCAAAGAGGGGTCCAAATATTCAACTAATAAAAAAGCCTTCAATATGTGTTATGTCTGATTTGCTTCAGAAGCCACTTTCAGTATTTGAATCATACAACCATAAGTACACAGAGGAGGGTTTTGTGTCCTATTTTCTTTCAACAGTGTTAGAACAAACCCAGGTTTTATGAGCCAATACGTATAATGGAATCAGAAAGTAGGTAACTTATTTTTTAATAGATGAAAAAATTTAAATAACTCCTTAGAAATAACTTTGGAGTTTACATTAAGTCAAAGAACAGTAAGTCTATCTAATTACAGAATCTACTATCAGCAAAAGACCCACTGAATGACATTTCTTAAACATCCTTAAAAACACTCTAAGTGCATATCACTCTAAAGTTAAGCACATGCACATCCCACCACTCTGCAGTTCCACTCCCGTGCTTATAATGTACTCATGAGAAATGGATGCTTATTTCTACCAAAAAATACTAAACATTCACAGCAGCCTTATTTGTAGCCACAAACTGGAAAAAAAAACTAAATGTCGATTTACAGTAGAATGGATAAACGGTGGTATAAGCATAGAATAGAATAAAGATAATTTAAAGGGAACAAACAAATAACATGCGCAACGTGGACAACTCTTACAGACATAACGTTACCAAAAAGATCAGACACAGAGGAGTTCATATGATATGGTTCCAACTTTATATAGTTTAAAGCAGGCAAAATCAATCTATAGCAAAAGATGCCAAAGACTAGATTCGGGTGGTTAAGGGTTGTATCGATGAGAAAATACACAAATACAGTAAGCCTTCTGAAGTAGGGTGCTAGTTACTCAGCCTATACTTATATATATAAAAAAATCAAGCTAGCAAATAAGGCTGTCTATTTGATACATGAAATTATACTTCAGTAGGTTTCTTTTATAAAAAGTAAGAAACCTTTTCTTAAAAGGACCTTATGCATTATGATTTCTTTTCAAAATAATTACTTAAACCTAATTCCTATCTTGAATACACATGAGAATTTGTTGATTTAATCCTTCAGCTACGCTTTCAATTTTTGGGCAGTTTCTTTTTAATAAGAAAGAATAACTACAACTTTATTCAAGCATATCCTTAATTTTGAGATATAACAAATAATAAACTTTGATGAACTGATAATTCACATTAGCATTAAAATTACATCTTTTATCTTTATAGCTAAGTGTGAATGTTTATATGAAATGTTTATAATAGTTCATTCTTATCTTTAATTTGAAAAAGGTAACTCTAAATTCCATAAAATCCAGAGTTTCTGATCATATATTTTACTGATAAAATATATGTCAAATTAAACTAATATTTGAGGTTCATTTATAAGTTCTTTCACAGACCTAATTTGCTTATTTAAATTTCTTATTTGCTTTTGTCTTTCCCCCAAAACTGACAAGAAGAGGAAGAATATGCTGGTTTGCCAATAAAGAATAATCCTAAATACAAAGTTTCCATTTTAAAGTTCAATGCACTGTGCTGAGGAGACTTATTAAAAGACTATATTCAATCAACATAGAAATTCACACTGCATGACAGTGATTAAGACAATATGTAAAAACTGGTTTTTGTGTTATTTCATATGAATATAAATCATGAATATGCAGCTCACAAAGTTAAATATATATTATAGTAGAAGAAGATGGCCAATTCACTACTACCTTAACAAATACATTATTTTATTAAATGTATTGCATTCTTACTTCATCTGTTTCTATTCCAAGCCAGACAGTTGGCAAAAGTTTGAGAAGGAAATCACAAGATACATAGAAGGTATAAAGTTGAACATTAAGAAGGATGCCTTGGATATAGATCAAGAAGGCTACGTTCACCACTGACAGTCAAACTGGTTGGTATAACCACAAGGGGTCTATGAGGTATTCTATGTTCTGAAAGTTGTGTCTCCCCAAAATTCATAAATTGAAACCATGTTTGCAATGTGAGGGTAATTTGGAGGTTAGGCCTTTAGGAAGTGATTAGATCATGAGGGCAATGCCCTCATGAACAGGATTAATACCCTTGTAAAAGAGGTCCCAAGAGTTTTCTGGCCATCTCCACTGTAATGTGAGGTTACAGTGAGAAGTCAGCCATCTATGAGGAACAGGCCCTTATTAGGCACTAACTCTGCTGGTACCTTGGTCTTAGACTTCCCAGCCTCCAAAACCGTGGTAAATAAACCTCTGCGGTTTATAAGCCTCTCATCTACGGTTATTTGTTACGGCAGCTCAAATGGACTAACATAAGGTACAACAGACAAAGCACAAAGTGAATAAATTTCTCAACAGATGATTTTAACATAATCTGCCTTCCTAGTAATAGGTCACATGGCCTGACACTCTGGGTCTACAAGCAGATAAATTATTATGCTATACCAATCTATCTACAAATGATAATGCAATGAGGGAACTCAGCAAATGGCTGTTCAGAGGTAGAACCAGGTGGCCTCACTCAATCTGTCCATGAAACCTGATGACAGACTGATGCAAATGCAGATGGCAGCTGATCTCTACATTAGAAGGTAGAGCTGTCACAGGCAGGAAGAATTTTAAGATTGCCTGAATATTTCATGTATACTTCACACTATCTTAGATAAACAGGAATTTTATGTATCTCATTTTCAAATCAATATATTCTTTAAAATAGTTCTATATTAGTAAAGTAAAACGTAAATACCTTGGTGTTTACAATAGGTAAAAGTGCTTTTCTTTAAATCAGACTTTTTATTCACTTACACAAAATTCTGATCTACCAAAACTGAAATATAAACATCTTCTTTGTGACAAATGGCAAACTAGTTTATCAATATCTAAAAGTTAAAGAAAACATAAACAACAAAATGTGGCATAACAGTCTTACTTTTTTACAATTGGAAAGGCTTGATAACATTTTAAAAAATGGAGTAATGAGACAAAAGACAATACCTCTGGCTGTGTTTCTCCCAAATGTTAAAATAATGAGTCCTGAGAACAGAGTTCTGAAATAGCTCACAATCCAAACACTTCCTGAAAATTAAGAGAAATAAGTGTTACTTCAAGTGCACCTTATCTCAAAGAGTTGTTTTATAATGGAATTTTAACTACTAACTAAATCATCTCAAATATCAACAAAAAAGATATACTGCAAGGTAAAAAAAATATATATTCATATACTTCATGATACATGCTTGCTTTGGGCAAAGTGGTTGACCAGATATAATGAAACAACTTCATTACGGAATTATTTATAAAAATATACTACCTATCTGTTTTTATACTCCTGTAAATACTGTATCTATTGTCAAAGATGTGAAAAGTTGAGATCAAGGATAAAGAGGAATTTCAGTCAAGGATTCTGGGAGAAAAAAGTATTAGAATTATTTAACAGTCATTGCAGAGTTTGAAACACCTTGTTTCTTTTCTGTATCGATAGGAACAGAAAATGTTAAACTGAGAATTAGAACTATACTAGATAGAGAACAACACTGATGTGGAAAAGTTCATACTTTCAGGAACAAAAGAGTGGATTAAAGTTTTTGGTCAGTAAGAGACATAGCAAACAACTTAACATTGTGGTGGCCGAGGAAACTTTATTTTGATCAATGGACAGTGAAGCTAGCTGGTGATAACGAAGGTATCATGCAAACTCTCTGATACTACCATAGCAGCATTCAATTTGTATCAGTCACGACACTTATATCTGATTTACACTTCTAGAATTCTCAATTCCTAGTCTATAAACTATAAGCAATTCTTAAAGATTATAGCTTTGACTAAAAATAAATCTGTAAACTGGGATTCTAACCTCCGAAAATGAAGTAGCTATTTTTCATTTTCATTTCATTTTAACAGGGACCCTTCAGTCTCCTTAAAAACACACAAAGGTAACAAATTTCTTAGCATAATACTTCCCCAACATCCTAACCAAGCAGGTTCTTCACCACTATACCTGTAGGTCACTTAGTCTATATCTTGCTTATGGTTATTCTCCCTGTGTCTGTGAGCCCCCAATACTCAGCATGGTACAGGGCATACAGCTGATACTCAGTAAATGTCTCATAAATGAAATCAATGAATCACAGAGCCTTAATCAATTAATATGCCAGAGTTAAGTAAAAATAATACCATGAAAGAGAATATGGTAGTTTTATATGGACCAACTACAATGAAAAATACATCCCTTTAGTTACTACACACACAAACGCACTCTCTCATCCACTCATTCATTGTCAGTTCTTCCTCAGTAAGACTCCTCTAGTATCTATTTCAATGCTCTCCTAATCCCCTGCCCCAGAGATTCAGCCTGGCTGGGTGGTGGTGTCCCTTCTACCCAGATGAGTTGGGACTCTTAGTGTGGCTATCTGACATCCTATACCAACCAGCATGGTACTCAGGCACTAATGCAAGTCCTCTAAGCACATAAAGGTACACCTCAGAGATATCCTGGGTTCTACTCCAGATGACTACAACAAAGTGAATATCACAATAAAGCAAGACACAATTTTTTTTGTTTGCCAGTGCATATAAAAGTTATGTTTACACTGTACTATACTCTATTAAGTGTGCCACAGCATTATGTCTAAACAATGTACACACCTTAATATAAAAATACTTTATTACTAAAAATGCTAACAATCATGTGAGTCTTCAGAGAGTTCTAATCTTCAGTCGACACCTTGCCTCCATGTTGATAGCTGCTGATTGATCAGGCTTGTGGTTGTTGAAGGTTGGGGTATCTGTAATGATTTCTTCTTTTTTTCTTTAATGTGTGCACTTTTATTCAACTGGTCTCAAGTCAGTGCACAGGTAAGCCCTCGCTGCCCCACCCACTCCCAGGAAGACCAAAAGCCTTCTTACAAGTTGGGGGACAAAAAAGGGGTAGCCACAAAGGCTAATCTTGCATAATAAAACAAAATTTAAAAGTATTAAGGTGAAGATTAAAAAAATTGCATTACATAATTTACACGAAAGCAATGGTTTTACCTCCACTGTGTGGACTCAGGAGAGGACTGGGCCATTCTCCTTAGAGAGAAATGGGGTGGCTTCTGGGAGGGAATGGGACTTCCTGTAACAATGCATTTCATGATATTTGAAATGACTATTAAAAAAAAGAACAATGCACAATCAATGTCCTCGGCCACTTTGTAGAACTTTGGGGGATGCTTGCTCCAACTGACTGCTGTCACCTTCACCATTCCAGTTTTTAAATCCTACGTCAAGCCAATAAAAAACAAAACAAAACAAAAAAACAAAGCCGTGCCAATCTCATCTTGTTTTCTGAGCAAGTTAGGTTTTGCCGAGAAAGGGTGTAACACAACTAAGTCACAGTCCACCTAGAAGCATTTGCGGTGGACCCCAAAACCTAACTTGCTCAGAAAAGTTGTCATATTCCTGCTTGCTGATCCAGATCTGCTGGAAGGTGGACAGTTAGGCCAGGATGGAGCCTAAATAGATAACAGTATTTACAGGATGGAGCTGCCAATCCGCATGGAGTACTAGCACTCGGGAGGAGCAATGATCTTAATCTTCATCATGCTGGGTGCAAGGGCAGTGATCTCCTACATCCAGTTGGAGATACCAGGGTACGTTGTGGTACCACCAGACAGCACTGTATTGGCATACAGGTCGTTGCGGATGTCCACATCACACTTCATGATGGAGTTGAAGGTAAATTTGTGGAGGCCACAGGATTCCATGCCATGCTCAAACACTGCCACTGCTTTATCAATTAAGTTTACATGATACTCTAAATCCTTTGTTGTTATTTCAACAATGTTCACCATATCTTCATCAGTAGATTCCATCTCAGGTAACCATTTTCTTTGGTCATCTATAAGAAGGAACTCCTCATCCATTCACGTCTTCTCATGGGATTGTACCAATTCAGTCACATCTTCAGGCTCCACTTCTAATTCTAGTTTTATTGCAATTGCCACAACATCTGCAGTTACTTCCTCCATTAATGTCTTGAACCTGACAAAGTCATCCATAAGGGGTGGAAGAAACTTATTTCAAACTCCTATTGATGTTAATGTTTTGACCGCCTCCTATTAATCACAAATGTTCTCAATGACATCTAGAATGGTGAATCCTTTTCAGAATTGCCTTTGCCCAGATCCATCAGAGGAATCACTATCTATGGAAGCTATAGCTTCGCAAGATGTATTTCTTCAATACTAAGGCTTGAAAGTTGAAATTACTACTCAATCCACAGACTACAGAATGGATCTTGTATTAGCAGCCATGACTAATACAACATTAACTTCCTTGTACAACTCCATCAGAGCTCTTGAGTGACCAAGTATGTGGTCAATCAGCAGGAATATTTTGGCAGGAATCTTTTTTTTTTTTTTTTTTTGAGCAGTTGGTCTCAAGAGGAGGCTTAAAACATTCAACAAACCATGCTGTAAACAGATGATTTGTCATCCGGGCTTTTTCTTTCATTTATATAGCATAGGCAGAGGAGATTTAGTATAAATCTTAACGAGCTTAGGAGTTTTTGGAATGGCCAATAAACACTGCTTTCCACTTCAGGTCACCAGCTGTATTAACCCCTAACAAGAAAGTCAGTTTGTTCTTTGAGGTTTTAAGGCCAGGCATTGGTTTCTCCTCTCTAGCTATAAAAGTCCTAGATGGCATTTTCATCCAACAGAAGGCTGTTTCGTTTACACTGATAATCTGCTGTTTAGTGTAGCCATCTTCATCAAGGATCTTACCTAGATCTTCTGAAAACTTGCCGTAGCTTCTCTATCAGCAGTAGCTTCACTTTGCACTTTTATGTTATACAGGCAGCTTCTCTCGTTAAACTTAGTGAACAAACTACTGCTAGCTTCTAACTTTTCTTCTATAGTTTCTTCATCTCTCTTGGCCTTTGTGGAATTAAAGAGAGTGAGGGCCCTGCTCTGCATTTGATTTTGGCTTAAGGGAATGTATGGCTGCTTTGATTTTCTATCCAGACTGCCAAAATATTCTCCATATTAGCAATAAGGCTATTAGTCCATTCTCACACTGCTATGAAGACAGGCCTAAGACTGGGTAATTTATAAAGGAGAAAAGTTTAATTGACTCACAGTTCTGCATTGTTGGCAGGCCTAGGGAAACTTACAATCATCACAGAAGGTGAGGGGAAAGCAAGGCACCTTCTTCACAAGATAGCAGGAAGAAAAAGTGCTGAGTAGGGTGGGGGGTGGGGAAGCCCCTTATAAAACCATCAGATCTCATGAGAACTCACTCACTACCACAAGAACAGCCTGGGGGTAACTGCTCCCATGACTGAATTACCTCCCACTGGGTCCCTCCCATGATATATGGGGAATATGGGAACTATAATTCAAGATGAGATTTGGGTGGGGACACAGCCAAACCATATCAGGCTGCTTTCTGCTCTTATCATTCATGTGTTCACTGGAGTGGCACTTTTAATTTCCTTCAAGAACTTTTCCTTTTACATTCACAACTTGGTGAAATGGCACAAGAGGCCTAGCTTTAAGACTAGCTTGGCTTTTGACATGCCTTCCTCACTAAGCTTAATCATTTCTAGCTTTTGATTTAAAGTAAGAGACCTGTAACTTTTCCTTGCAGCTGAATATTTAGAAGCCATAATGGGGTTGTTAGCTGGCCTAATTTCAATATTGTTGGGTCTCAAGGAACAGAGAAGCCCAAGGAAAGGCAGATGAGATGGGGGAATAGCCAGTCTGTAAAGTAGTCAGAACACACTGAACAATTCACTTCACTGGCTGATATGGGCACAATTCATGATACCCTGAAACATTCACAATAGTAATGTCAAAGATCACTGATAACAGATCACCATGACATATATAACAACAAGAAGTTTTAAATATTGTGAGAATTATCAAAATGTGACTAGAGAGATGCAAAGTGAAAGCATGCTGTTGAGAAAATGGTACTGATAGACTTGCTCAATTCAGGACAGCCACAAACCTTCAATTTGTAAAAACCAAAGTTATCTTCAAAGAGCAATAAAGTTAAGCATAATACAGTGAAGTGTGCCTACACGTCAGCAACACGAAAGCTACCCTACATCATTAACAGGGCACGCCACCTATGTGTATAAGTCAAAGGTACCTAGAATCAGGACTAAGGGCAGCATGTTCCCAAAATCTTAGAAGTCGACAGAAGGCATCTCCTCAAAATAGAGCTTATAACTATCAGACAAAAACAAACAAAACCTGAAGAGACCTCCAGGTGACTAGAAAATACAAAGCATTATCATTTCCTATTAAGGACACTACTTTTTTAGGAGCTAAATAAAAACATTACCAAATCATTTTATGTAATAAAATTTAACCTTACTTTGACCTTTCTCATAAAGCAAATAAACCTCTCTATCCAATAAGATTCCATCTGAACTATGTAAGATGATAGGCAATACCTTAATTGCATTCATTTACATGACTTTGAAACTATTCTGGGCTGAAGTCACTGACTGCAAGGTCACAGAATACAAAAATGTAGAATGTATGCAATGTACCAAGGAGAAATGATCCACTCAGACAGTGTGGCAGCACCTTTTTCATCCATCATTAGGAGACACCAAGTGCTTAACGCAATCAACAGGTGCAGACATCTCTACTTAAAATATATCACACAAATACATAAACACACACATACATGTTCACTTTATAAACACATAAACAACATTAAAATATATGTTTAAGTTCATCATATATTATGGTTTTCTTCTTAAAAATAACCTGCCTAAATAGAGGAAAAGAACAATTATATAACCTAATAGCATAGAATCAAAATATAATATAGGGCCATTATTTTTCCATTGCCTTATAAACTTTCTAACAACTAATATTCAGGTTACAAAGCTATAGTTTTAGGACAAGAATTACAAACACAGGATGCCAAGTATGTTAAGACTTCCTGCTTTCATTTTTTATAAACTAAACAAGCATATATTCAACTAATTTGCTTAGAGGAGCATACTTTACATGTCTCAAATCCAATAATACTACATTAATAACAGAAAAGAGGTACAATAGATTGACAAATTAACTACCATAGATTAAAGGGATAATGTGTATTCTCCAAAATCTCAGAATATATCAAAACACACACACAAAGTTAACCCTACAAAATATTTCCCATTAGCTTTGTAAAATGCAATTGTAACATGAACTATTTATTATTGGCACTTGAAGTTACTGGAGAAAAGGGAAGGAACTCAAAAGAATAAAATTCAGGGTACTTTTTAAATGTTTATAATACTAGTACATTTGCAGAATGTCAAGTATTTGTTACAGGTTTAATACATCACCAGGAGATGCATTTAAGCAGTTTCCACTCATTAAATCAGGTAAATCTCTTATATTTAATTTACTATCCAAACACTTTTCACTACTCAAGCCAATCTTTTGCAACGTACAAATGATTTAATGAAAGAGAAGCAATGATATTATAAAATTTATGCTTCTTCACCTTCTCTCCCTGCAGAGAAGGGCAAAATTTTTTCACTCAAATCTATATTAGATCCAAATCATTTCAAGTGATGCTACTCCACAAAGAACACAAGGATGGATTCATATTTCATTAACATATGCCTAAATAAACTCCAATACATGATGTCACTTTGTCCTTTGTAAATGAGAAATAAAATTTCTCAATGTCTTTCTATAAGGTAACCCAATTCACTTTGGATTAGCTTAGTTTAAAAATAAATGCATACATATACTTAATAAAATACTAATTACTATTATCATCTATGGATAACTTTCAGTGACCACTTCTTCTTCATGTATTTTAATTTTCTTTCTATAAAAACATGACAGTCAGATATGAAATATATAATCTGTGTAACTAGGTAAAAGGCAATTCATGGTTAACATTCTTTGACAAGGATAAGCTACTGAGACCAATCAGAACTTTCCAATGTGTTTCCAGTGTTCTTGGCTATATTTATTTGAACTCAAACCTCAGGAAGAATATTCTGATAAAGATAACTTGTTTTTCTCAAACATTCTCTCTCTGCCTTTCCCAAAAGACTGAATGAATACTTTATGTTCCTAAGTTCATTGACTATGAGTACAACATCTGATGATTTCATTCACATAAGATAGGGATCCTTCCTTTTCCTGGATATCAGAATATGTTGGAGCCAATTTCTATAACCACAACCTAGTATTTGTGTATCTTTAAATGGGCTACAATCTAGAACTAAAAATGAACTATATCAATGGCATCATACTTAACAGCTTTCAATGAAGAAATGGGTTAGAGTCTAAGTTCAAACACACTTCAAACTCACGTGACCACAGTAAATCCTACCCTCAAAGCAAGTATATATGTGTGTATTGTTTATGTTTCTTACGTTATGTATATTATGATGGTTTTGACTCCATTCTGGCTGGGAAGAGATGACAAAGGACTCAGGACTTTCACATGCAAACTAACCAATCCACAGCTATACCTCCACCACCTGCCCCATATACCTAGGAGGCAATATTCCTCTGCCTTCATCATTTCAGGACCAGACACCAGAAAAACTAGGGATCTTATAGTTTAGAACTTGTATACCTGTAACTTATTCAAAGCTATTATTATTATATACCTATAGCTTATTATTAGTAGCAGCAGTAGCATTTACCTATAACTTATGCAAACTAGCTAATCCTAAACTTGGTTACCTGCCCTGCCTTGCTTTTAAAACCACTGTACTCCAGAAAAGGCGGTGGCCTGGCCTCTTTCCTAGCTCCTGCCCCTTTGGCCCCTCAACCAATGCTGATGCTTTCCCACATGGCCCTGAATGTAATGCTGTGCCTTTGAGAACTCACGAGTACAATAAACTTTGTTTTCCTGAGCCTCTCCTGTGTCTCTTCTTGTTAATGCACCTGACTGACCACATAAAAGAGCACAGAACTCGTGTGTGCGTGTGTGTGTGTGTGTGTGTGTGTGTGTGTGTGTGTGTGTGATTTTCATTTTATTTTCCCTTGTTCAGGAGGTCAGTAAAAAATTATTACATCTTTAAAAAGAAGTACCTAAATAAACAAATCTACCAATTCTGTATGTAAAATTGAATCCTGGACTGGCAGTGCTGCTCAGATAACACTCAGAAAAGAACAATGTGACTGAAACTGTAAGGAACAGGTCACAAACAATCGATTTAAAATGTGAACACCTGCTATGGAATATGTTAATTCACAAGTTCATCTAGGAAATATTTTTCTTCCTCCCTCACCTATTCCCCAACCTATCTTGCATTTAACTCTATAAACAGCAGTTATCCCCATTATAAAACAGTTGACGGTTAAAACAATGAGCCAACAAAGAAAGTATAATATTCTATAACTGACATTTACTGCACTGGCCTTGGACTTCTAATCTTTACCAGACGGGCACACAAATCAATCCATCAGCTCATAAAGGTGTGCTTTTTTAACCTCTAAAACAGATGGGATTGGCCAGAAGTGTCTGGCATGTCAAACTGCTAATCACTGCTGCCCTTTGCACAAAATAACCCACTTAAGTTGAGGCATGGTTGCACTGTAACCGACATTAGTCTGTGGGAAACCCATTTAACTGTCACACACTCCTGCCACTCCTGCTCTCCCTTAATTAAGCCTAATGCCTTATGCTTTGACCTTTTGTTCTAGCCTATTAACCCTATCTAGTACAAGTTCAATTATGTTAAGCTAAAAACTTTGCTGTAAAATATTAAATGCCAAGCTAAAAAAATCATAAGGGACATCCTCCCAGCCCTAAGTTCTGTTCACCCTGATACTCAATACGTTTGGAAGTAAAACCTCACTTTGGAAGTAACACTGATACTGAAGCAAGAAACGTTGAATGACTCACCCATTTCATAGCTTTTTCATGGCAAAGCTTCACTAAAACCTATGTAATCCCTAGCTCCGATTCTTTATTCTCCATGGTGTTTCTGATTAATAATTAAACCACCTGGAAGTGTGTTAAGGATACTAATATTTTCACCACAAATTATACTTTGCCATCCTCTAGATTATGCTATGCAAAGAGTCCTAAAGCAAAATAAATGGTGACTTCAGCAGTTGAGAAGTAATGATTCCTTTCCCCACCCACATATCAAAACTTCCTATCCTATCCTTTCACTACATTTTGTTTCCTTTTGAAAAGTAACAATGGTCATTGAGAACTACTAAATCCTGTAACACTCACAAGGTAACATGCACAAACAATTTTCCCCCATACTTCACAGAAGTGTTCAATAGAGCCAATGACTTAAACTACAGAAGGCAATTACAATTTGCTCCTTATCCTCACTGGACAAATTCACACATCATATCTTTTAAAACATATCTTGTTTACACCTGTATGCATGTGAATTGCTGTTCATATTTACCAGGATTCCAAAACACAAAATCAAAAAAACTTTCGAATTTACTCTAAAATAAAATTAAATGTAGTCCAAACTAACATGCAATCATTAGATATTTTAGTTTTACCACATAGTGATGTACACTGTTATTTTTCCTTCCATTTACTTTATACAATCAGAAAAAATATATATTCTTAACATTCTCATTGTGACACATGAAACAACTTAAAGATTAGCAACAAAACAAAATTTGAATTTCTATGATCAGTGTGAAAAAATGTATAGTAATTTTAGGTTTTCAAAAGATTTAAAGTCAGATTTTAATTTTACTTTTGTTGACTGTCCAAAGGCCCATTTTAACTTTTTCTCAATATTAACCAATATTGTTATCTTTTGCCTTTACCAACTCTGAACTTTGCAGTTTTAAAGTAACATGCCATTAAATAGAACATACAATGATTTTGCAAAAGCAAGATCGTTTAGAGTATTGCCAAAACAATGAATAATCTCAATGAGATAATTTATTAAAGAAAAAGAAAAGAGAATAAGAGTTTAAAATTCAAAGAGAATGTGTTTGTGTTATTAGAATGATGCCTTCAAAGAAAAGCATTCCTTGGCATTATAGGGAGGAATACCCATGGATGTATAAAATGTAAAATAAATAGATGGATGAGCAGTCAAAGCTAAGCAAACACTTGTATCAGAGACAACTACAGCAACTCTAGTTTTATCCACCCTTTTCCTCACAAAGGATAATGTCAATTTCGATCAGACATCGTGCCTTAGCTACAAGTTTTAGTTCATGAAATAGAAATTAAGTTTGAGCGTCTGCTGAGGAAACCAATAGTGGGAAATTCACAATCATGACTAATGCACAGAAACTCATGCATTTCTATAACATATTGACTGACACTAAGGGACAATGAAGGAAAAAGTGGTTCAGGAACTCAGGATAAGCACTGGTGGAAAGCACACAGGAGAACACAGAGCATAAACAGTAAATGTGCTCATTTTTCTGCCCTTTTACTTCACACATTATTCCAAGAATTAGTTTGTTCTTCTTTTGCTATGATTTATAAGCATGTGAATACATAGAAATATGAGCCAAAGAAATATACTGTCAAACTCAAAGTTACCTTTGTTAAAAAAACAAACAAAAAAAAAAAACAACAAAAAAAAACTTTGTCTTCACAAAGCAAGGAACTAGGTTAAAGTTATTTTAAGAGCATCTGTTAAAAATCAATGTTATAAATATATATCCAGGTAATTTATATATTTTCATTAGCAATTTAAAATAAATTTCTCCTCTAGAAATCTCTGAGCTCCGTTTCAAAATATCTTCTGTCCCCTACCAGCAGTTATTAATGTAATTAAATATGACAGTGTTCTAACAGTCAAGTAATTCACCTCTAGTAAAGAACAAATTTTAGTTTTTAAAATATAAAAGAGCTTCATATATTACTCAAGTCCTATAACTTACCAAGTTCTGAATTATCAATTGTTCTTGATACCCTCTCTTAACTTTTAAGGTTACTGCACACCAAAATTAACTCTAGATGTGAAATGTTAAGATTTCTACCTTCCCAGGCCATCAAATCCAATTCAGTTAAGTGTGCCCAGATGGTGGGTCCTTTTGATTCCAGGAAGTGAAGCTACGGAAACAGCCTAGATGGCTCTAGAAATATTCTCATTCATTTTCTTATCAAAAAAAAAAAAAAGGTTGTCCCCAAAGATTTTGCTAAACATGTTTTCTAATATTTTATAATTTGTGTTATTTCTGAAGAAATGTAGTATTACTTATCAAATTATTTCAAGTACCAATTAATTAAAATGTCACTAACAGTTAGTTTCACTTTTTTTTTTTAATATGCCTGGAAAGAAGATGAGAAATTTTAAGGAAAAAAATGTTATTATTATATCTTTTAGAAGTCCTAATTTAAATGGACTAAGGAAAAAATATGCAAGAGCTTCCATTATTCATAAGTTTTGCATAACAATTAACAGCTACTATGTATAAATACATAAAGGTTCTATCCCTGACCCCAGTGAGCCAAATTCTCCCAGTGGATGGGGCTGGTGCAGTTCAATTCAACAAACACTTATAGACATCCTTCTGTGTGCCAGGCACTTACGAGACCAACAGTACACTGATGAATAAGCTCCTATTCATGGAGTTCACAGTATACCAAGGAAAACAGCTATAACACAAGTTTAACTTTCACAATCAGGGTGTACAGAAAACTGTGAAAGAAAATCTGATTTTGTTAGAGGCTTGGGGACAGAAGTAAGCCTACAAAGTCCCTTGCCCATTGTCCCAAGAGGGAGAATATTCCTTTCCAATTTGTTTCACTGACGTCAGGAACATGGCCAGAGTGTGGCCCATGAAAAGGTCTACAGATAGGTTTCTTCTCTCTCCTTCTTTTCTAGGGGTGTAGACCAATGTGAACTTGGTTCCCAGCACATTATCACCACTGGTCTATACAGTGTCCCCTCATCTTATTTGTTACCTTTCACAAGAGAATAGAAGAATAGGGTACGTAACCTTTGGGATATGTTCCCACTTGAACCAACAGACCCAAGTACCTCCATTAATGGTGTCAGAACATTCGTTAGTCATCAGTCAAAAGTAGAGCTGGCTTGTGAGTGTTCTGGTCAACCAAAGGTATCTGGCTCTGTTCATCTACAAATAGCAAACTTCCCTGTTTCTTTTCAAATAGAATTCCAAATGTATGCAACATGTAAAGCAATGCCACTGCATGAACATGTACATAACTGTACTCTTCTTTTTTTTTATATTCTCAGCCTGGAAATTACATTTCAACTACTAGAATATTCAGTGAATCCTAAGACTTTCATGAAGACCATGAGAAGAAAATAATGTACTAGAACAAAAGTGATGCAGCCAGCCATTTCTCATTCCATGTCCCAAGACCCACTTCTCATTATTATAGATCCCTTCTTGGGGCTAGCTTGGATTTTACTGTAGGATCCGTCATCAAAGGTTATTAATTATTCCTTAACACCTGGTACACAAACACCTCTTTCTGAGACTGCTTTGATAATAACAAACTAAAAAGTGTGAAATAAATCAAGATATGACAGATCATCCTAGGGTCTACCCAACGGCTAGCTGAATGACTTTCAAAATTTCTTTAAATTCTTAAGGACTCAATTTCTTTCCTCTGTGAAATGCAGATAATAACTGTTTTGGACATTTTAACTTAACCACAACAAAAACTGCAGGAAGATAAGTAATCATTTACCCCATTGTATCACATGGATCCCCTGGCAATTAAAACAAGTATGAATGAGATATTAAGAAATAAAAAGGAAAACAGAGTAAAGATGAAACAAAAAATAGAGAAAGAAGGAAACTCAAGAGAAAAGGAACTGGCACATAAGCACTAAATGGCAGCATTTTATCATTATCTTATTTATAGTCTACAGTAACTATGTGCTCTTCCATACACAAGATGCATCTATAAACCAACTTGTTTGATAAATTGAGGGAGGACAAGATACCTCTAAGATAAGTGTGCTTAAATCCAGAGCAGTCATACCTTTTATCAAATTCTCTTGCAACCTGAAAATCTAACGATTCTATGAAATCACTTCAATTTGTGAAAGTCCAAGCAAAAGAAATTCAAAGTTTAAAAAAAAAATGTGACTTTGACTCAGGTAAGTCAAGTCTTACCAGGACAGATAAAAGTAGATTTTTAGCAATAGTTAACAATGCATTGCCTTCGGTTTTGCTGCAATAGCAACCATCAAAATATTGGGAAGGAATCAGATGATAAATTAAAAAAAGACTGTTTTCAATCCTTATGTTTGGCATCAAATATATTCGGTATATTTTAATTCATTTTTTAAAAGGCATATAAGTTCATACCTGACCTTTAAAAAGATATTCTTTCCTCCATGTTGTTCACTTTGACAATTTCTCTTTTTTCTTATTTGGCCAAAATATGTTTTCTTTAAACAAAAGATAGATACAAAATGTTTCCTTTGCAGCTTTTATACAAATCTCTTGTTTTTCCAACATGATTTGGCAATTCGCAATCCAAAGCACCCTAGAAAATATTTTGTTTACTAGTTTTATTATTCATCCTTGTGTCTCCAATATAGTTTCAATTTGACTATACCTTTCAGGGTATATGGAACCACTCAGCTTCAATCTTTCAGGTTCAAAATTCCATAAATTTTAAACGAGGCAAGTAAAAGGAGGTGGAGAAACTCATAACTCCATGTCTCATGGCCTTAACAATAAAAGCATATACCTGGTATGTACTTAAAAATGTACTATGTGCCACAAAGCTCCCCAACTCAAAAATCTCCCTCCTGACCACAGCCTACTCCCAAAATAAAGCCAACTACTCCTCATCTCTTACTTCCACTTCCTTCCAATTCACAAATGCATTGTCAATTTCCTCTTTGTATTTCAGAGACCAGTTTATCAGCACAGCACAGTCTTTAACAAAATTCTTGTGAGTGAAGACAGGGTAATTAAAAAAAATCATGCTAAGAACTGTGTAATAGTCAAGAGTTGTAACTTTTCAACTAGGAAGAGCTATGGTTCTGAATTTGCTGCTACCACTGCTTGAAGTGGACAAACATAATTAGCCTTGGAAACACTGAGATTAAGAACATGGCAAGCTATTTTAATGAATTATATCAAGAAATATAGTTGCTTTCACTGCCTCAAATAACACTGCAGTAATTCTTTAGTACACTTCACAAGAGCTAGCATTGGAGGTTGGAAGAGCCTTTGTGGCAGCCCTTGGTGACTACATTTCTCTCCAGTGCATCGCAGGCAGCAGCACATCAGTGCTTCGAGAACTAGCATAAACTGCTGCAGAATCATCAACTGGCAACAGCGTGCCTTCCCAGTAAGCCTGGTCTTGGAGAATCCAGGCTATGAGGCTTGGAAATGCTGCATGAGTTTTGTGGCTACCAGGTTGGGAGCAAGTTTTTTTTTTAACAGCTTCCTGAAAATCAGACGGCAACTGGTTTTCTCTTCGAACAATGGCATATTCTTAAAGAAAATGAAATTATCAATGAAATTAGCCACGTGACCGCAGGCAACTTAACTACTCTCAGATTTCTCAGACTAGGTTTCTTTGTCTCTAAACTAGGTAAATGATACCTGTATGTCACAGGGGAATTGAAAGGATTAAAAGACAAAAGCAAGACAAAATGTGTGTAAAGCTTCAAGCACAATGTCTGGCACAAAACGGCTGCCCCAAAACATTCAATGCTCTTCCTTTCCCTGCTCCCCCTCCCAACGAAACAGGAAAAGGCAAGAGGCAAGTAACTAAACAACTTCTTAGTATTTCAAGTTTCTACCCAATCATTTCTTCTTTTAAAATCACAGGCTTGAAATCCTTACTGCTGACTGTCAACAACAGCATATACTGCTGTGGAATCAGAATTTTAGAATTTAGAAATCAAAGCTAACCCCCTTATTCAACAGATGCTGCTGGGGGAGATAAAAGGGCTTTCCTTTTATCTGTATCATCTTGATTCAGTAGCAGAACCTAAACTCGAAAAATAAACGTGGAATAACAAAACAGGAATACTGTTTTTAATTTTTTTTTAAATATCAAACCTGAGCCTACGTGACCCATTGTGCAAACAGCCCCTTTAGGAGAAAAACTGCAACTGTGGTATATTCCTTTTGAGGATATTTCTCATTTCACATATTCCCAAACACATTTTCTTCATGTCCTCCATGGTGTTGTGCACTCTCTCCTTCCCTTAATTTGTTTCTTTTCCAGTGTATAAATCTATTGCTCTATTACAGATTACTATAATACAAACTCACAAATTCAGGAATTAAAAATCTTAAAAAGCATGCTTTTCAGAAACCATTACAATCTGGTAAACATTTCCTATCTCTCAACTTCTAGATAGATTCCTCAAGAGAGAAGTCCCTTTTTCATCCTGAACTTCTAATTCTCAAATTTTGATTGCGTCCTGTGAAGTTATCAAACACACCCTCATACTACTACTCTTATTTCAATATTGTATATAAACAATTTCTCATCTTACTAATAAAATACTTTTTTTAATGCAGTAACATATTTAACATGTGCACATGTTATGGAGAGTATAGGCAAACTCAACTATTAAAAACATGTAACTATAAGGAAAGCCATCTTAGTCACTATATGTGAGTTCAGCTAAGCTTTTCTCTTAAGTATCTAAAGCTTACCACGAGACTTTTACCTAGTACCCTCATATAGCTACATAAGAAAGCAAAAGTAAAATAAAGTAGACTCCTAACAGCAGAAGCTCCAGACTCCTTAGTTTCTCTGTTTCGCTCAATCCTATAGCAAATTACAGGCTTGAAAACAAGGAGTAGCTCTGACTATCACTTAACAAGTGACCAAGAAATTACTTTCTTAATTAGAAGTCCAAGGGTGAGAGGCTCCTTTCCACCAAAGCTCTGAATAAACACCAACATCAGGTCAACCAGAGTTGTCTTGGTCCCAGGAGTAGTTTAAGCTGATGACTCAAATTCCCAGTAGGATTCTAGTTTAATATTTATTGAAACTCTGAGCTTAGTCACACAGTGCCTTGGAATTTAAGGCACATAGGGTCTCTTCTTTCCATCCTTAAAGATATTTTTGTTAAGTGACACAAAGTTAAAAAGGCAAGATAAGTTTTAATTTAGAGCTTTTATTCCCTGAGGTGTAAAAAGTTAAAAATTTTCTGGGGAGAGTGAACCATGCTAGCTTTGAATTTCAAACATAACTATTAACCCTGTCAGAGAATTCTATTATCAAGTTTAACAAAACTCTTTTTTTGTTTTACTACCCCAGACCTATGTATTAAAAGTGGAAGGAAGGAAGGGAAGGAGCAAAGGAGAGGGGAGAATGGATGAATGGATGTATGTCACAATCACCTTTCCAGCCGAAGTTGCAACATATGCTGGAGTTCTTGAAATTATTTCAACCAAAAAAAGAATCATATGACTCATAATTTGTTTAGCAGGTAATTATTCACCTCATTATTTTCAAGAACAATCTATCTTAAAACTGTATATGGATTTTTAAAAAATCTTAATACTAAGAGGATCCTTTTTTCATAACCCCCGACTTTTTTTCCTCTATTTTTAAGTTGCCAGCCTTGTAAATTCTTCAAATCTACTTCACATTATATTACTTTTAGAATTCTAGGCTAAATGTTTATCCCTAGCATGATTCAAGGTGTTAATTTTAGCAAAATCCTAACATAATGATAAAATATATCAAATTTATTTTTAACTCTCTCCTATTCTTCTAAGAACTTTAGGAAAACTTTTTATGTTTCAGGTGCATTTTGATAAGCTAAAAATACCACAAATTTTGTAATGCTTCATTTGTAATATTTACAAAATAGTGTAGAGATCAATTTGAATTTCAAGGCTCATGATATAGAGTATGTGCCGTTAACAGTGACAAAAATTAGTATAAATCCCTACTCATCTCAGTTTCTGTACTGCAACAAATTAAAACTGCACTTCATAACTCACAGTAAAACAAGGAATGTTCTGTTCTAAATAAACTCCAATCTTCAGAATCCTACACATTCAGTATCCATCAACTTCAACACTAAATTTCAAGAAAAAAACAACAGATGGGCATTCATATACAAGTTTGCAAAGAAACCCTAATAAGACTTCAGGAGTTTCTGCGGTCTCAGTTTTCCTGCTACCATGACTCATAGGTGACGTGCTTGAATCCAGCATTCTTTCTGCAGTTATTTACATGGTTTATCTTTATCAGAGATCCTATTAAAGAATTATCCAGTTTACCACTCAAACTTCAGCACTCAGAACACTGTTTTCTCTGTTGATGAAGCCCTTTGAAATATTCCAGATCTTAAAATATTAAAGAAAAAGTGATCTAATATTAATTCATTTTCCTCCAAAGTGAAACTCCTAATTCCATGGTGGTACCCAGTTTTGATCCTCTACTTTAGATACATCTCAGAGACATTCAAAACAAAGTGTGAACATGCACAAATGGGGAACTTGTCATTTCTCTCCCTCAAACAACCACTATTTATATAATATTGCTGCCCTCATAAAAGAGAATAGAGAATCCATTACCATCAGCAATTCATGTCCCTGCTTCAGGATCAGATGCAGATAGGATACAGAAACTAGATCTGTCTCCTCCATTTACTTTTTGTTCATTCCAACCTCTCGACATAATCTTCAGTTCCATTCCAATGGCCTGTTTCACCATCTGACACTCCTGGTTTTTACCTTCTCAAGTCTTAGTGACCGTACTGGTGTTACATTTCTCTAAATGTTGTGTTATCTAAATACTACAGGATGAGTTTGCTCATCCCCCCTGCCCCAAAAGTCCCTGAAAAAAACTACAACTTAAGAAAATGCAACTTGAACTATTTAGTTCACAGATTCAAACTCATACATCCTGCAAGTCCCCGAGCTTATCTTGTTGAAAATTTTCTTTGACTTTTCAATAGTAATCAAGATTATTTTAATGAAAATATATCTCCAGTTGGAAGACACAGGTCTACAGGACTTTGCTAGAATGGCAAATGCTTTTTCCCACTCTTCGTCCATGTAAGAGTAAATCATTATTAAACACACAAAACAAGGCCTTTTCTGATTATGTATCAATCACCTGAAGGGGCAGAAGGAAAAAGTACAAGAGTGAAGAAGAAACCTCACCCCAACCACAGCCAAGAAGGAAAGCTGCAACTAATGCACTTTTCATGGAAGAAAATATCCAAAGATGTAGACGCTGTTTATTTTAGAAAAGGGGAAGAAAGCAACGGAGGGAGGGAAAGAAAGGGTGGGGGAGAGACTGGAACTCCTCTTCTCTTACTGACCTACATTAAAAACTAACTGTATCAAGCAATCTCAAATGTGAAAAGCAAAACTGCCCCCATCACAATTTAAAGTGAATAATGTTTTCCTAGACAAAAATTAGGTATTTAAAACTTTTTCTGAGCAAAACCATTTTTTAACCCAATACACCAAACTATTATTGCTTTTCCCAAACAACACTTAGAACGTGAGCTTTTAAGTTTCTTATATTCTTTAACGTTTTAAAATTAAAAGCCGAATTCCTTTAACCTCATATATCCTAAGCCACTCTGATTTAATATTGCTTCTATAGCATTGTCTTCCAGCACTGGTCTGCAACAGAATCTGTGCAATTAACAATAATCTTCTTCCCTCTGATCTTTCTAGAGTCAAGGATGGCATATCTCCTTATCTTATTTGTTCCATTAGATTGGCATATTTTGCCTCATCTGTCACCTTCTATCAAACTCTGCTTTCAGATATGAGTTAATTCATTTTTAGTTGTCCTCAATGTTCTAAAATAGTGATGTTTGACAGAATTAATACAGTGCTCTAGTTCTTTCTGTTCAACTGGTATTTAATTAAAGATCTTGGAGGCCATCTTTCTCTCAGGCTACACCACTTAAAGGGGGAACATTACTTCCTCCATGGACAATGTGATAAGCCACATGGCAACAAAGCTGCCTCCCTAAGGTGTCTCATTTAATAGACTGCTTTACCACATACAGACTACCAGCAAAACAGATTACCACTTTAATTCACATTGAGTTTACTTTTCACATCTCTGAACCACAACTCTGCCATAGGCTGCATCCTCTTAACTTCTGAATTTCCAGAATTTCTGTCGCTGTAATGCTTTCCTATATTTTTGCTTTTGTTTCATTCGGACTTTAAAAAGTTCTAACGGCATTTCTTGAATCTCTGATAACATCACAGAAGTTGTTAAGGAATCAGAACGGCCTTGGCGCACAAGCCGAGAACCCTTCGTTTTAAAATATTTTGAATTAATATCTTGGAGAATAGCCCACTCAACTTGATATGTCATAATTTTCAATTCTAAAGGTGGCATGAAAAATTTAAACTGGCACTTGCTATTTATTACTTAAATAATTGTTCTCTTGGATGGCCTTTTGAAAGCCAGCACTTCTTAATCATTTTCGACTATATCAGAACTGTAACAGACACATCAATTTAAGCAAACTTCATGAGCAATAAACTAACAAACAGACTCTAGGTGGTGGTATAGGTTATTTTTTATCATGATGTTTTGCACTTATAACTGCAAGAGTCAGAAAAGCCTTTGGTCTCTTCACACATTACTGCAAAGTTAACAATATTTTAGGGTGTTAAAATTCGCAAAATCCAAGTTCTACAGAGTTTGGAAAAGCATGCAAAACAGGCATTAAATCTGATTTTCAACTAATTCATATGAATAAAATCAACAACAAACAGTCGTTTTTTTTCTTATGTTTTGATGTATATTTTACTCACACTCCTAGGACACTTTAAAGGGTAAGTTAGGAAAGAGGTCTTTTCCACCAGAGAATGAAACAGACTAGATAGAGCAACCAGTCCTATGACCTGCAGGGCAGTATCTGCTCCACTAATTGATTCTCCTTCTTTGTTTCTAGGAACTATACCCAGGCAAAGAAAAGTTACTATAGGAGCTACTGCTCCCTGAACCAGATAAACCCTACCGACGATACCGAACTGCTGAGCAGAGCAACTCACTTACTTGGAAGTTAAAAAACATTTCAACATACTCCAGGCGGCAACCGACACTTAGGGGCCAGGCAGATGAAGCACCATTTGTTTAAAAAGTCTATTATTTCACTATCTCTTCAACAAAGGTGGAAAACTGATGATTAAACATTGAATAATGCTACCCATTTACTAAACCTATGATTCACTAATAAGCAGGTTCAATGCAATTCATAACTTTAAAGAATGAATTACTGAAGCCCCTTGCTTCACAAATTCCCCCAAGAAATAGAAAGAGCATTCATCATATATAACCCGACAACCATTTTTACTGTGGACACCTACAGATGGCTTCTCTGCCTCTAAGGACACAATTTCCTTCACAATCCCACATGTAATCATTTACAATACCAGAGACAAACTCTAACTCAGTTCCACCAATTGAGTTCTTAAAAATCCTTGTACCTAAAAACGTCTTCTTTTTTCCCCCGAAGTAAAATGTGCCATTAAAGAATATTTTTAAAACGCAAAAGTGCTTATCATTCCTTTCTTCTTTTACTACCTTCAGAACCCAATTACTGAGGTGATAAAAGGTAGCAACTCGTGGAATGCTTCAGAGATCAACATGTGTCACAGACTCCAGCCTGTCCGCCTCTAAGACACAGTTCATTCCTTTGTTCCTTCAGACTGAACACCAACTCCTCATTAAAACTGAGAAACTACTTTGGAAGGGCTGGGAGGGTGTGCAGAAGACGTCCACGGGAACCTTCGTAAAACAATATTCAATAGTGGTAACGTGGACACAGAACAAGGGAGAAAAGGCAGCCTCCCCGGACTTCCACGGGGGCTCAGCCTAAATGGAAGCCGGCCCCCAGCTCCGGGTAAAACGGTGGCTGAGGCCTCGGGTCCGTGAGCCTCGCTCTCAGGAGTGGACAACGAGTGTGGGCAGAACGGGCCTGGGGTCGTGTGGGGGCCGGGCGAGCGGTCCCGGTTCCCATTCACTTTCCCAGCCGGGTATCCCGCGAGCACCGAGCAGGGAAGCACCAGGGCGAAAGGCGCCGCCCCGGATCCGGCTGGACAGCAGGACCGAGAGCTGCGCGGCGAGCGGTGCCCGGGGCTCGGGGCCGAGAGGGCAGGCGAGCCGGGCGTAACCCCGATCCGGCCCCGCGAGCTCCCGCGCAGGGGCCACGCGGCGGCCGCCCCCTCGCCCAGCACTGGCACGTACTGGCGGGCAGCCCCGGGGCCACTCCACAACTTGCCGGCCCCGCCGCCCCGGACCCCCGCGAGATCCCGGGGAGCGAAGGCAGGATTTCCCCGGAAACGCACCCTCCTTGCCGCCCCGACGCCCCCGCGGCCCTGCCCGCCCAGCCAGCGCCTCCGCGGGCCGCACTCCCGGCCGTTTCCGGCGGGGCCAGAGCTGGCTCCTCCGAGCGCCCCGGCCGCGGCCGCCACTCACCCGAGGCCGCCGCGGCTCCCAGCCTCCGGCTCCGTCAGGCTCGGTCCGCGAAGGCGCCCGCCGCCCCGTCCTGGCCCGGCGCCCCGGCGAGCTCTTCCCTCCGACCAGCGGCGCTCCCGGCGCAGCGGCGGACGCGAGGCCACGGGCTGACGGGCGCGCGCGGGTGGCGGGCGGGCGTGGGGCCGGGTCGTCCCTGCGCCTCGCCGCGCCTCCTGCACCTCCTCCGCCGCCGCCTCCCGAGTTCGGGGCTCTGCTGCAATGTCTGCGAGGCTGACTTTGAGCGCCTCGCTCGCCGCCCGCCCGCAGCCGCGCTCCTCCCTCCGCCGCCGAGTCCGCCGCGGCCCAGTCCCTCCCCTCGCCGCCCCACGCCATTCAGCTCTTCAGCCAAGTTTCTTAACCCTTTTCTCCCCCTCCCTCCCATTGTCACCCGGTCGGAAGGAAGCCGCGCGGATCCGGGCCGCTCTCGGGAGTCGGGGAGCCCCCTCTGGTTCGTGGTTTTCCTCCTCGCCTGCTCGGGGGTGGCCCAGACGGGGCTGCGGGGGCCCGGGGCTGCGAGAGGACCGCGTCCCCGGGAGAGGGGCTGCTCGGCAAGCCGGGGCCGTCCCGCGGGCTCCCAGCTCTGTCCAGCCGCTCCCGACCGCCGCAGGCGCCTGGACAGCTCCTCGCGGACACTCGGGGAAGCGCTCTCGGGACCCAGGCCGATCGCTCCCGCCTGGGCACAGCCCGGGGGCCGGGACGTCCCAGGGTCCCCACCTGGGTGCTGGCGCCTTAAGCGTCTACCTCCTCCCCTTCACCCCACGACACGCGCTCCCTGGGCTCCCTATCACCCACCCACCCCCGATTTCCACCTCCTGGTCATCTGTGTGTCCTGCTTTAATCTCGGGGGGCACGGGCGCGAACTCTGGGTCACTTTGACCCCACGCCCAGCACGTAGTAGGCACCCAGCAGCACTCATGTGGCGCGACTCCGGGAGGAAAACTAGGAAGAAGACCTGAGGAGCGCCCCGCTCAGCTCCCTGGACAGACGTAGGACCAGGAGCAGGGTTAATCCTCGGCTGCTTTGTCACTGCGAAGTCTCCGGCGGAGTCTGTCAGCCAAACTACATCATCCCCGGGCAGGATCTGACCCAAGGAGACAAGGCAAAAGGAGCAGGGCTTCTACTTCGGCAGCTCTCCCGGGTTCAGTCTCCGAATAAGAAATGACAATTACATCACGAGGCCAGGGCGGCAGCGCGGTGGAGCCTCTCGGTTTCCTGCAGCCTAATCTCGCTGAACCCGCCTCTAAATTGGGGGGGGGGCTACAGATAGGTGAAACGAGAGAGTGGAGGGAGGAGAGTCATACGAAAACATAATTTCCCCTTCTCCGTGTATTTGCTGTTTTAAAAATCGTATCCTCAACGTTCCCCAACCAAGCATCTCACTAGAACTATTAACACCCCCTCAACACCTCCCCAGATGTCAGGTTTCTTTTTGACTTGAGCATCTAGCATTTAGTAATAAGCATGAAAAAAATTTACCAGGGGAAAGGAGTGTTGTTGCTGAAATTGTTTTTGCTTGACACAAAAGGGCTAAAAGTACAGCTTAGTCTCACCCGAAATTCTGAAATGGCATGCCTGTGTTAAAGCACTTATTACATAAGGCAAATGAGCCGATGAGGCACTCCATTCTTATATGTAGGCTTTCATATCCTGAAGAATTTGATAGCATTTGGAAATGGAGTTGCTAATGCGCTTAAAAAACAAAAAGTATCCAAGTCATAAAACTGTATTCTGTGCCTGTTATGTAATGGCTGTATTGTGTATTTCAAATTTCACTTAGCCTTTAAAAATGTGAATACGAGTTTTAAAATACTGTCACAGACTTGAAAGTGAAAGCAAATTTTCAAATTAATGCTTAATAAATTCAGTATCTAGCACAGTGCCGGGCACATGGTCCCAATGTTTTGCTTAGTGGCAATGGCACATATTAAAACAATTATTTTACATCACCCCAGTGATTCAACTATGCAATCTGTTGCCATTTTATATAGTTAAACCTCATATAATAGCATATTATTTGAAAATACCACAGTTCAAAATCTGCTCTAGGCAAGTTAGTAAAGGCTGCTGTTCTTTAGTGCATCGTTTATTCAGAATTGATACAAAGCAAACCGTTCCAATTAAATGATGACCAGCATAATTGGAGCTTGGCCCCTTAGTGGGAGTCAAACTTTTTTTGTGAAAATTATTTTTAACCATGATACAAAGATTTTTCTATACTGTATTGCAAATGTTTCTCTTAAGCAGTTTATTGAACATCATTTAGCATTTTCTTGACAATTCAATGTCAGTTTTATTAAAAGTGATTATGTAATAGGTTGTAGTGGATTCAGGAAATACATCAAATTCCTATTCTATATTTTTCCTAGGTGTTAGGGATGCTCCCAGGAGGTACAAAAGCTATTAGTCGCTACACCGAAGGACTCTAGGATGCTATGACTTAGTGATTATCTCTGCCTTTTGTAATTTCTCTCTCTCCCCCTTCACTGACTGACAATCCATTGTCCTTACTGTTACCAGCATAGCTGCCACTAACATTCTTCTCATCTTCTGATTGGTAACTTCCATTCTAGTGAGGACTGGGAATCCAGATAGCCTCACTTGTCACAATTCTGTCTAAAGTAAATTTAATAGGTTCTGGGTGAGGGACTGATGGGCTCACCAGGGAGTAAGGTGCAACACACCTTAGTGCATAGACTTTAGGAAAGGTATCTGGACTACTCAAGTGTAGCTTTTAAATGCATTCTTCTTACTTCTTAACCAGGTTTTGAACCACAGCGGTTGCCCAACAAGCCGAGAATATTCCAGCCCTCCAACACTGGTGTTAAAAAGTCCACTGCCATATGTTAGATGACTTCCCAAAGCTGCTCACTTATTATTATTATGTTTTCTCAATCCCACAAAAACCCAGTCATTGAAATCCTGAACTCTTTTGATAGTGCATGGGTGTTAAGTAAATTGCACACCTCTCGTGGAATTCATTTTCACTTAATCATGCTAATTATGTGGAGACTATTTTGTTTTGTTGTCGTTCTTTTTTTTTTTTTTTTTAAATAAATCAATACCTAAATTTCCCAGGTAACAGAGTTATTCCAAGGATACTAGGGCATATATGTAATATAAGAATGCCTATTTGGTAATTTGTACTCTGAAGTCAATTCTCATTTGAACCATTTGCTATGTGAAAACAACGCTGTTTGGTTTATATACTCAAACACGTAATTATTGTTTTATGTCCAGGGTTCCTGTGGGATCACATGCTTATAGTCCAGTCTCAGTAGGCCTATCTGCCACAGAGATGTAGTCTTGGAGGGGTATGCCTTTGGTGTGTTCTCTAAATCTCTCCTGTATAGCATTTTTTGAAACCATTTTGTGAGTGGGTATTTGCTTGTCTGTATTCCACTGTAGAATGCAAGCAGTACAGGCACAGGCTCCACATCCCTCTCATTCACATTTGGGGACTTCCAGCTACCTATCCCCATGCCCAGTAAACATGTAGACATTCAGTAGATATTGGCCAACATACCGTCATATTCCAGAGGACAGAATATGTCTTTCTCTTGGGGTCCTGGCTGTGATGTAAGGGAGTTCAGAAAACATTTTGCTGAGACAATAATACTTCAAACTGGCTATGAAAAGGTTAAAAGAATTAACCAAGTAAGCAAAGTGGGAAAAGGGGTTCTCAGGAAAAGACATAGGCTGTTTAACTAACTGTAGACAGGTGTGAGAAAACAAAAATATGCATTTAGAAGTATTGAGCCCATATTTCACTATGGAGTGAACCATGACACCTTAGGGGGGAAAATATGTGTAATGTAATAGATCACAGACAAATGGAACCTCAATGCAGTTACCCTGTTAGCTACAGTCCCTTAGCCTCTGGAGCAGCACTGACCAATAAAAACATAAAGTGAACCACAAATGTGAGCTCCATATGTAATATTAAATTTTCTGGTAGCCACATGAAAAAAGTACAGAGGTACAGGTAAAATTAATTATAATAATGCATTTTAACCCAATATATCAAAAATCACCATTTTAATGTCTATACAACATACAAAAAATTATTAACTAGATATTTTAAAATCTTTTATAGTCTTCAAAATCCAGTGTGTCTTTTACATGTACAGCACATCTCCATTTGGACTAGTCTTATTCCAGGGCTCAACAGCCACATGTGGCCAACAACTACCATTGGGTAGTGCAGCTCCACAGATTGTAGGAAATCTTTAATAATATAGCTCAAGAAAACTTTCTTAAGATGAAAATCTAAATCTTGTTAAATCTGGGAGTTTATTTATGCTGATTATTTGTGTTGAATTATGCTAGGTTATAAAAACCACCTTTTTGTGTTTAGGCTTTTACACCAATTAGAGAATCAGCAAAGTTTACATTTTATGTACTGTGTCTTCATTAATGATGCTGTAGTTACAACTACTTCTGTCTCTATTAACTGTGGTGGTGGACTGTAAATGTAAACTGTCTTTATGGCAGAAATAAAACGCTATAGATTTGGGGTTGACTAAGCTTTAAAAAAATCTCTCTGCAATATGAAACTACTTCTTCTATGCCAGTTACTGCCAAGCATCTTCCTAGCTGTCCAGGGTTTTGCTCTTTAATTCTTCTATGCCCATTTACTTGTAGATGACAAAAACCACTCCAGCCTTTGTTTGAGGCCGTTACCTACCTGAAGCGGCAGTAAGGATTTGCTGCAGCTCCCTGAGTACCAAGAAAGGTCTAGAAAGATCTAAAGTGCTAACATGAAGATGCTTAGACACTCTCTCTGCAGGTTGCTGTGCAGCTTTCCCTAATGAGATCGGACCCTTTTGCTTTTGTTGGGATTTGAGTGCCAAAGACTGGCAAATCCAGGGCACTAATTTTCTTCACTAAAATCAATCTTGAAAACTATCTTTTTTAAAAAGTTTGAGAATGATTGTGTACAAGTAGCCAAATCTGTGCAAGAAAAAGGCAGATACTTTAATGAAATAAATGTGTGGTTGGTGCCATCTCATTCCTTCTCAAAAACAAGAAAATGTCTAGTATAGTTAAGGGGTTAGAAAAGCCAAGGTGTCCCAATGAAGCAAGGAAAACCTGTCAGTTTTAATGATGCATCAATTTAATATATCTAAATGATTGAGAGTAAATATTACATGAAATCTGTCCTTTTATGTAGAAATGGCATCTGCAGCTCTCATTAGGCAGTCCTGTCATAAATGTATATGAAAGTTTCCTTTAAGGAATTTCACAAACATATGACCATATTATGAATCAATTCAGTAATAACATGATCCTATTATTTTTTAGAGATTTATTTAGATAGACTTCGACTAAAGCAAAGTGCAGTACACATGAGTTTTTCCAAATTGTTCAAGGTTCCGAAGGGAAGAAAGCTATAAAGAAAGCATGATGTATGCTCACTATTTATATAATTGACTCTCAAACGAAGACATAGACACTGACCTGTTTTAGATTAGTTTAAGAAACATAAAAATCTCATATAATTTATCTTTCCACAAAGAATTTGCACACACAAGATTTCATGCAATTCAATGGTGGAAAGAATCATTTTTTCAACAAATGGTGCTGGGACATCTACATGCAGAAGAATGAAATTGGACTTCTTTTTCACATCATATACAAAAATTAACTCAAAATGAAACATAGGGCTAAATGTAAGAACTAAACTGTTAAACTCTTAGAAGAATATATTGCAGTAAATCCTTGTGACCTCTGTTAGGCAAAACCTTAGCTACGACACTGAAAGCGTGAGTAACAAAAAGTAGGTATATTGGACTGAAGTCAAACTTAAAATCTTGTGAGTTTCAATGGATACCATCAAGAAAATGAAAAGACCCATAGAATAGGAGAAAGTAGTCACAAATCATGTATCAGATAAGGGACCCATATCTAGACTATATAAAAAACTCTTAAAACTCAATAATAAAAAACAAATACCCAGTTTTTAAAATGAGCAAAGTGTCTGAATGGACATTTCTCCAAGAAGATACACATTAAGCACGTGAAAAGATACTCCATAGGATTAGCCATCAGGGAAGTGTAAATCAAAACCACAGTGTGATGCTAATTCACACTCAAGAGAAATGGCTATAGTAGAAAAAACAGGTGAAAACAGGTGTTGGTGAGCATGTAGAGTCATTGGAACACTCAATTGTTGTTCCTTGTTGATGCGTAGCAAATCACTTCAAAATTCAGTGGCTTAAAACAAGAAATACATATTATCTCATGGTTTCTGGGGGTAAAGAATACAGGAACAGCCTAGATGGATGGTTCTGACACAAGGTCTCTCATGTGGCTGCAGTCAGGGTGTTAGCAGGGACTGCTGTCATGCGAAGGTTTGCCTGGCTCTGGAGGATGGAACTGCAAGAAGGCACCCTCACGTGGTTGTTGGCAGGAGGCCTCAGACCCCTGCCACATGGGCCCCTCCTCAGACTGCTTGAGTATCCTCATGACGTGGCAGCGAACTCCCACTAGAGCAAGGCATCCAAGAAAGGGTGACAGTGAAGCCAAAGTCCTTTCTGACCCGCTCTCCTAATGCACACATGGTTACTTCTATTTTACTCTACTAATTAGAAGTGAGTCACTAAGTTCATTTCACACTCAAGAGGAAAGTCATCCAGAAGGGAGGAGGAGCAAATCATTTGTGAACAGGTTTTAAAACCACCACAGCAGGCTCTTCACATTTTTCCTAGGGTCTGCCCCTTTGGTTTCCTAAACCAACTTGCGTGTCCTTGTTTCCATAGACTGAACAGACTCACTGCCTCCCTCAAGGGAACAAGACTTAAGTGTCTTCTGGTTACTGCATCAAATCTATTGCTTAAGAGTTCTGAGTGATAATGCAGCACTCCCCAGGAGTACCCGATGAGGCTCCTTGAAGGCTGGTAAACAGATGTGCTTTTGGCCACAGCATATTTACATTTTCAATCATGAAGAAGGAACAGGATCATTGCAATAAATCTGTCCATTTGGAAAAGGAAGAATGAGGAACACACATTGATCACCATTCCATAGTAATTATCAAGACCTACTAAGCAGGAATAGCCAGGACTCCTTTCCCTGGCAATTCAGAAGTTCCTGGATTAACCAACCTGGTAGCCTCTGATTCTTTCTCCTGAATGTTCTCTCCCATGCCTTGCCCTCTGCCGTTCCTGGATCTTCCTTTGGAAGATTCATATTTGACAGTTTTCCTCAACAAATGTATCTTAGGCAGACACAGGGGAGGCTATCCTTCTTGGAAACCTCTTGGATTTTGAAATATTTCAGCACAGGGGTTATTTTAAAGATTAACAATAAGATTATTGCAGATCAAGTTGGGGGGTTCTTTGGGATGCTAATTTCTTCAGGCACTTAGCAGGCTTGATTTGTTTCCATTCCAATCCATTCCATGGACAGGTTATCATAGCCAAACCTCTTGCCCAGACATGGTTTTCAAGGCTGCAGATTCTCAGTTTTTATTTACTGGGCTTTGTAGACTTCCCATCCCTCTCGCCCTTAAATTAATGGTGTCTACCTTGAGATCATCTGAAATAATAGGCTTAGGTGGGGAGGCAATACAATTTATCACCTCTTGCTAACAATATCACTGCTGCTTTATGACAAAGCACAAGTCTTACCTCCTGCTAAGCCTGCAGTTTCATGGCCACAGCTTAAAACTTCCTCAATTTCAAGTGCAGAGTAGATGACTGTTTCAATACTGCAAGGCCCAAATCACTGGACTCTCCATCAGGGTAGTTAGCAAGTGTGGGCAGAGAATGTCTCCCTTAGCCAATCTTTGCTTCCTTCCACCTTTGTTTTCAGAATGTTTGGTTCTAGTCTGAGTTCACCTAACTCAGAAGACTTTGCTGAAAATAGCAAAACTGTACTATCACCTACAAACCATATGAATTTATCTTTTATTTCCCTTAACATTATAGTCTCAGCCAGCAAAGCGGCTGGTTTTCAAGGTAAGCAATTGACAGCTTAAGCAAATAGTTTGCTAGCACATTAAAAACAGAGCCCCATCACACACTGACCAAATGTTTCTGCTAAGTAAGTGGTACATGTACCATGCAGCATACCATTTCCGGTACCAATTGGCCATGGTTCCTGGTTGCAGAAACAAAATTCGCTCTTGCTAGTTTAGGCAGAAATGGGTTTTTTTAAAACAGCAACACAGTTTACAACATTTCTGTGAGGACCCGGAAACCAGACTTGAATTGTACATGGGAGAAATGTCCAGTTGCACAAAGGGACTGCCGTGTGGAAATTCCACTCACCTACCATCTGCCACTTTGAACTAATAAAGATACAGACTAAGTGCTAGAACCTTCATTAAAACTCTACAGAAGAACCACACACTTCAACCGACCACTTTAATTGCCAAACAGCCCTAGAAATTCTGCCTTACAATGTGCATATCCAGCTTCCATGTCTTATGTAGGTGCATCTGGTTAGGGGAGACCAGGTCAGCTGTGAAATCTTAGCTTCACCTGAGTCTGAGAAATGTCACATTCAGCTTTCCAGTAACCTGGAAAGTATGCTAGGAAGAGATTAGAGTAGCATTTAGTGTGTGTCATTCTTCAGTATCTGGCACAATGGCCAAATGTTTATTTCTGGGTTTTCATTATGTTTTAACTGACATACTAAAATTTGAGGAAAATCTTAATAAATAGCATGAATTACATTGACTTACTATGTTTCCTTTTCTCTGTAGGATGCTTTTTGGTTTTAGTGTTTGTAGTAGCCCTTTTTGTGTTGCGATAACAGAATACCTGAGGCAGGGTAATTTATAAAGAAAAGGTACTTATTTACCTCACAATTCTGTAGGCTGGGAAGTTTAACAGCATAGCCCTGGCTTCTAGAGAGGACTTTCACGCTGCATCATAACATGGTAGAGGTCAAAGGCAAAGCAAAAATGTGTGAAGAGACAAAAACACGTGAAGAACTTCTGACCTTTATAACAAAGCACTCTCTTGGGGACTAATTCATTCCTAGGAGAACTAATCCAGTCTTGTCAGAAGGCGAACTTACTGCCACCAGAATACCGCACCAAGACACCCAAGAGGGACCTGCCCCGTGAGCCAAACATCTCCTATTAGGCCCCGCTTCCCAGCACCACCACACTGAGATCAAATTTCTGTGTTTTTCTTCCTTCCTTCCTTCCTTCCTTCCTTCCTTCCTTCCTTCCTTCCTTCCTGTTTTCCTTCCATCCTTTCTTTTGTTAACTCCTTTCTTTCTTATTTCTCTTTCTTTTTCTTTTCTTTCCCTCCCTCCTTCCTTCCCTCTCTCTCTCTCTCCTCTCCTTCTCTTTCTCTCTCTCTCTCTCTCTCTCTCCCTCTTTCTTTCTGGATCTCACTTTGTCACCCAGGCTAAAGTATAATGGCATAACACAGTTCACTGAAGCCTCAATCTCTGGGGCTCAGGCAATCCTCTCACCTCAGCCCCACAAGTAGCTAAGATTACAGACCCATACCACCACACCCAGCAAATATTTTGTATTTTTTGTAGAAACAGGGTTTTGCTACATTGCCCAAGCTGGTCTCTAACTCCTGTGCTCAAGCAATCTGCCCACCTTGGCCTCCCAAAATGCTGAGATTGTAAGCATCAGCCACCTTGCCTAAACTAGAGATCAAATTTCAACATGAGTTTTGATAGGGACAAACTCAAACCATATCTAAGGCATAGCAGCATTATTGCTGTTGTAGTTTGTTTGGCCTACCTTTCTATTTTAAAGCCACAAATAGTATTCCAGAAGTGTTTGCTATATATCTCTGTATGCAGATAAATCAATAACTGCTCACCTCCACACTCTTTCATAGTAAGGAGCACGTCTTTGTTCCAAGCCCTTCCCTGGTGGAGACACAGGAGTGGAACATGGTTTTGGGGCAAGTGAACAGTGAAACGTGGCGGTAATTATGCCTAGGATCTGAACTGCTCAGTGCTGACAGTAAAGTATCAGCTAGAGCTAAAAGTGGCTTGAAATTAAGGAAGCAGGTAAGGTCAAATATCCAGTAGAGAGCAAAACCCAAGTTTCTGAAGCACAGGAAGTATCGTAAATTATAAAATGAACAACAACTCACCCAAGGATCATTAAATATGAGTAAATTTTGCATTAATTGTATTTCACTGTATTCTAGTTCTTGGAAAGTTGGCTAACACTATTAATCGGTATACCATATATTGATTTTGTTGGGATACAAAAAAATGTGCTTACTCCTGGATAAGTGGATAAGACACTTCTGGTTGTAAGTAAGAGAGACTTATGCCAATTAATTTGAGAAAAAATGAACTTCTATCTCATAAAATCCTAGGAAGTGCTGTTCCATCAATCCTCAGGAGACCATAGCTCTTCATCCTGGCTCTCCACCAATAATGTGCCCTTTTTCTCTGCTTATTCAGACCCTATTGGTCTGATTCTCCAAGGATAAAATCTGATTGGCTTTTGGCCAGCCAATGGACTACTTCTTCTATGGGCAGGTGTCCAGCCCTGGTCTAACCAGTTATGTTGAGTGGAGATGAGGGCAAGGTCACTTAATTCAAAGGATTGACATTCTCAAACCTGTGAATAGGACTGGTAAAACTAGCAGGGTAAGATGAGTGTGGTAGATCAATAAACTCATGACTCCAGTACAGTTATTATCTTTTACACCACTTAAAAAGACTTGTAGTATTGTAACAGCATCATTAATCTTATTTACAAATGGTCTGCTTGCAAATTAATGCTTGTGATTCTTATATACAAAATACCTTAAACATATTCATTCTTTCACTAATTATTTACTGATGCCTACAAGTACCCTGTGGCACAGTATATCAAGTTCTCTTGATGCCAAATAAACCAATCATGAATGCATACTTTGAGGCACCCACAGAAGGAGACAGCTAATATCTACTATGATATATTTTTTAATAAAGGTATAAAGATGAGTATTGCAGGGAAATAAAGCATTGGTTCATATTTGGGGGATTGAAGAGAAGCCTCCTTCCTTCCTTCCTTCCTTCCCTCAAGTAACTATTTTAGAACTAGATCACTAGTAATGAATTTACCAATACGTTTCTTTCTTATGGTCATCACTGATTAGCTTTTATACACTTACTATAACATCCTATTATCAAATCATATTTTACAGGTGTTGTTTCCATTTCAGGAAGTTTTGCTGATTCTCAATATGTCAACATATAGAACTAGAATGGTATTTTGTTAATTGAAAGTAAATTAAGATTCCCTCCCATGGGATAAAATTGTTTTCTTTAACTTTATTTTTTAAATTTTCTTTCCCTTTTCATAGGCACTGAAAAATCCTTTGCTAATAACATAGTTTTCATGTACATCAGAATTTTTCAGGTGTCTCCAGTAGTGGTGGTGATTGTCACCTCTTCTTTGGTATCAAGCCAGCCTTAAACGAAATGTGAAATGTGCCAAATGTATGTTTAGTATCAATATATGCCCTTTTTCTAACCCACTTTTAGTGCAATGTCCAGCAATTGCATAATAACATTGTATATTTAGGTACCAAAGCTTTTTACTTTAATGCACCATCAATTGCTTCACGTACTTTTTTTTTTTTTTTTTTTTTTTTGAGACGGAGTTTCGCTCTTGTTACCCAGGCTGGAGTGCAATGGCGCGATCTTGGCTCACCGCAACCTCCGCCTCCTGGGTTCAGGCAATTCTCCTGCCTCAGCCTCCTGAGTAGCTGGAATTACAGGCACGCACCACCATGCCCAGCTGATTTTTTGTATTTTTAGTAGAGACGGGGTTTCACTATGTTGGTCAGGATGGTCTTGATCTCTTAACCTTGTGATTCACCTACCTCGGCCTCCCAAAGTGCTGGTATTACAGGTGTGAGCCCCCATATACTCTTAAGAAAGAAGATTGTAGCCAACCAAATAATGGCACAATGCTTTCTTATGACATAGAATTCTAATTTTGTAGTTATTGAAAAGGCCCTTTTAAATTTATTTATACATAGATTTTTAATACTCTATCACTCATTTATATAAATAAAAGGACAATATAAGTGAATCACATTCTTTAATATATTCCTAAACATGTCCACATTGAGTCTGTCCCATTACAATAGCAAAGAACTGGAACTAACCAAAATGCCCATCGACAATAGACTGGACAAGGAAAGTGTGGCACATATACACCATGGAATACTATACAGCCCTAGAAAACAATGAGTTTGTGTCCTTTGTAGGGAGATGGATGAATTTGGGAATGATCATTCTCAGCAAACTAACACAAGAACAGAAAATCAAACATAGCATGTTCTCACTCATGGCGGGTGTTGAACAATGAGAACACCTGGACACAGGGAGGGAAGCATCACACACTGGGGTCTGTTGCGGGGGGCCAAGGGAGGGACAGCAGGGGCTGGGGAGGTCGGGGAGGGATAACACGGGAAAACAAATGCCAGATGTAGGTGACAGGGTGGTGGAGGCAGCAAACCACATTGCCATGTATGTACCTATGCAACAATCCTGCATGTTCTGCACATGTACCCCAGAACCTAAAGTACAATTAAAAAAAAAAAAGAATAACTTTTTTACTTCATCGTCACTGTTTATTTTTAACAAAACACAATTTACTCTTTTGTGCCATCAAGCAGTGTTGTTGATGCAGCATGTCTTAAAAGAGTGGTCTACCACTGTAACTGTAATTTTTTTTCCAAGCTACCGATCTCCATTGTAAGGGTTTTGATGTAGATGCACTAGCAAATGATACCCACAGACAGTGACATGAAGACACATTCCCACTTCTGAGTTGTTAAAGTTTCAAATGATGAATCAATGGCATATGACATAGAATTAAAGAGATATGAGACTACTTGATAACTTTCAAAGTAGTAATGCAGACTTTATGTTTCTTTAGCATTATCATAATCTAAGACAAGTCAGGTAGTCATTGGTTCTTATTTTACAAAGTACTGGATGTCCCCCAAATTAAGTAATCTGCTCCCAATGACACAAAGATAACAAATAGTAGACTTGGAACTATGCTTCATAGTACCTGGGTATTTTATTCATAATCCAAGCCTCTTTCCACCAATTCATGCTATTTCTGCCCTATAAGTACCATGTGCCATGGGGAACCCCAATTTATGCTATTTCCCATTGTACTCTTAGATGTGCGTAAACCTATGCTGTAATTCTCAGTCTCTCTACTTGCCCCTTATCCTTGCCGATTGAAAAATTTAATCCAACAGTTCACAAACTATTCCCCCCAAAATATTGTTGTTTCAAGATTTTTTGTTTTTAAATCAAGTAACAGTCATCTTTTCTTAATTTTCAGGAAAATTTTAGCTACAAAATAATCTTCTAAATCAAATTTTTTCATTATTTTTTCTTTAGTTCTAGTTTCTGCTATCATTTGATGATATTAGAATCTCATTTTGCATGATTATTGAATTTACACAAAACAGTCATTTTTAGTTTACAATAGCAACATTTCAAGGTATTATAAAAAAGTTTCCCACAAGTGTTACATTTCTCGAACAAATATAAAAACCCTTGATTTTATTCATTCTTCTGGAACTCTGCTCTCTTTCAGGTACACAGATAATACTAATGGTTCAAATACACTAATCCCTGCTATTCAATTGGCAAGTTACTTTGTTAGACTCCTTAGAAGAGTCTTTAGAAAATTCACACGGAGTGAATTGAAGATTGAGAATTTGAGACACTTCATAAGACAAAGGAGTTATATTTTTCCAGTCAGACTTCTTCAAGTTTCTTTAATTACATAATGTGTAATTAAAACAAGACATTCTAATTTCAGGATAGCACTACCTGTGACCAACTTTTTCCAGCTAATTTTGGGGGGAGTAGCTCAATCCTGCATCAAAGAATCAAATTTACAGCTTCTTTCTACCCAAGAAAGAGCTGATGCACTTAATTAATCTTTCCAGGAAGCCAGGCTGACTCTCATTATTTCCACGCATTGTATGCTTAAAGCATGTATAATTTAATCCTGTTTGAAAGATATGTGAAAGAGAATTGACATAAAATAGCAAGAAAGCTCTGAAGTGAACTGAGCTATATAATTTGGGCATAAGCATTCTTAATATCACCTTTAAAAGAACTTGAAATATATTTGACGGTGGGAGGAATTTCAGCATAGATTTGAAAACTATCAAACAGCATCTGTTGCCTTCTCCATTTTGATTAAAACATGCTCACAGGGAAAATAGTGGTTTGTCTGTTAAGTCAAACACTAATGAAACATTTGCTAAAATAATCTCTTTAATTTGGACAACATTTGGCAATAAAGTGCACTCATTGGATCATTTGCCTGTATTCTGAAGCTTCTGAGTTAACTGAGTACGGCTAAGTCTAATATGGTAATGGACTCTTTGTTAAAACCTGGACATACGCATTTCTCATGCTCTGTTGTGTTCTCCTCTGGTGAAGAGAGATAAGAAACGTTATTGTGATGGTGTTAAAGGTTTCTCATTGACATATCTAAATACCATGAGCCTGAACTGTCTCATTTCATCATGTCTTATTTCTGTATATCTTTTGAATCAAAGGCACTATGGCCATAAGGCTGAGGTGAGGAATGAGGATTAGTGGTATTAGTCAAGTCACCAAAAAAAGAGATGGTAATTAATGTATCAAAATGGTGGAAATGCTTTTTGATTAGCCTGTGAGAGTTCATATGAAACATAATACTGTTGGCATGTGAAACAAAGTAAATGCAGCAGGTAATATCAGTAGAAAATAGAAATAACATCACTTCATACTATCATTTTATAGAAATTAGACTAAGTGTTCTCAAATTCAAATTGGTTCTTGTTTCTAAATTACTGTTTTAAATTTTATGTATGTATGTGTGTGTGTGTTTGCAAATATATGTATACAATGGACACACACACACAGCACTCCTACACTCCACACACATATTATAATATGTTTTATGGTAACATTTGCTACTCATAGCCAATTAGGCAAGTAACCAGTGAACACACACACACACACACACACACACACAGACACACAGACAGACACACACACAGTCATACCTTCAGCTTTGTATTGCATCCTACAAAACCAAAGCTTTAGTTGTCCATGTATACTTGGAAGAACTGACCTGAAATACCCTTCCAGGAGCCATATATCTAGATCATTATGTTGCAACCCTTCATTGGTTTTGAGTTTTTGTACTATTAAAAGAAGAGCAAAGTGATAACCTCTTAGTCTCTTATTCCATTACCATAGCTCAAGATGGGCTTCCTTTTCTTCTTTGTCTATAAAAATATTCTTATCTACCTAGAGAGTCAGGTCAAATACCACTCTCTGCATAAAACTTTTCTTCCTGGATAATACGTTTCTTACACTTTGCTAGTATTTCATCCAGGCTTGAATACGGTCACATTTCCAGATGCCCTTTACCCTGTTGGACTGTAAGGTCCTGGAAGGCAGGGACTTTCGACAAATGTGGGAGCAGCAAAAGAGGCAGTGTCAGTAGAGGTGGCATTCGAGGTGCTGACCCATGACAGGAGTAGCATGGGCTACAGCAGAGGACACATTGCCAGCAGCCGTAACAATGCAGGAGTTGAGCAAGCAGAAAAGATGTGATACATGTGAAGCAAGAGGAGTAGTCAGTGACATTGGCCTGGGTCCTTCATGAGGAGCAGACTCACATGCTAAAATACATTCCCATGCCTCTTCCCCCAGCACTGCCACCACCTAGAATTAAATTTTCGACAATAACACCAATTGTGTGTTTTGGGGATCTTTCTTTCTTTCTCTTTCTTTCTTTCTTTCTTTCTTTCTTTCTTTCTTTCTTTCTTTCTTTCTTTCTTTCTTTCTTTCTTTCTTTCTTTCTTTCTTTCTTTCTTTCTTTCTTTCTTTCTTTCTTTCTTTCTTTCTTTCTTTCTTTCTTTCTTTCTGTCTCTTTCTTTCTTTCTTTCTTTCTTTCTTTCTTTCTTTCTTTCTTTCTTTCTTTCTTTCTTTCTTTCTTTCTTTCTCTTTCTCTTTCTTTCGTCATAAAGGTGTTACTAAACTTTACCATTTAATTTTATTTGTCTGGATAAATCCTTCCTCATTCCTAGCACTGGTTGCTAGGAAAATAGTTTCCCAACAATCTCCTGAGTTGAGGGTCAGGGAGTCTAGGAGACTGGTATCAAACAAGTAAAAAGTAAGTGAATATCCTTACATGTCAGTTCATCGTTAAGAGACTATTTGTCTCCTTTCGGCCAAGTATTCTGTGATTAGCACAGTTCCCATCACACATGTAAGCTTCAATAAATATTTAAATGAGTGACTAACAATAAATAATATTTACTTGGGGCTTATGTATGTCTACATCATGCAAAATACTTTACATATATTGTGTCATTTAACAGTGCTCTTATTCCTATTTGATGGATAAGTAAACTGGACCTTGAGAGAATAAATAATTTGTTCAAAGTTACATGGTTAGTTAAAGGTGGTAAAACTAGGATTTGAACCAAAGAAAACCACATGCCGTGCCATAACTCTTAACCTGTATTCTGCATTATCTCCAATATAGAAAACATGCAGGAAGGAATGACTGAATGTCCCATGCTTGATAAGAGACAATCATTCTCTAGGTTAATTGTGCATCCAGAATAAAAAGTAGTTAGGAGTGCAAAGACGCAGGGCACTGCCCATGCTTATAAACAATTTGTTTTGGTAACAGTAACTAATTTTTACTAATTTTTGTACTTGAAATGGAATGGAACGCTCTATCAATTTTTTAAACATTATTTTTAAACCTAACATATCTACATGATAAAAAGAAACTTAAGATGACGACTATTTCAGCAAAGAATGATAAGTGAAACACCAGATGCTACATATTTTCAACTGCAGAAATATCATGGGAAGTCAGCTGTGTCTTCTAAAATTTCATGATGTCATTGCATGGCTTCAGGATCTATCTAGTTGCCTTATAATCTTATTAGCTTATCTCTGCTTCCAGTCATGCACTGGACCTTAATTGCATAGGTTTGTTTATAATATTGTTAGTGTTCTGGTCTCATATTTCATGCAAGAAGCATCTTGCTTACAGGCTAGCGCACAAAAACTTGCCACCCTGAGCAAAACCTAGTGATCCATTGCAAAATGATATCACTGTCCCATTTTTCTGAAGAGGTCATCATTTCCTGGCATTGAGCTATCATGCTTGTGACTCAGAGTTTTTTATTTTATTCAACTTTCCCAAAAGTTCAAGTCTAGGATGATGATTTCAAAGTGTGATGGAAGCGAAGTGTTTTAGTTCAGCAAGTTTCAATGTCACCGTGAAATTTACCATGTTTTCCAGATAGCGGTTACACTCCCAGGTTTAGAGAGATTTCAATTATATTAGGAATGGAAATAATTTTGGATTTCTTGCGGTTCTACTCTGAACCCCTTTTACTGTCCCATCTTTTTGTCCCCTAGATTTATTCACTTTTTTATTGTCTTCAATCTACATTCTTTCACAGGTGAATATTTTCTCCTTACAGAATTTTAGATAAGCCATTGTCAGATGTTTCCTTGGAGATCTCATACAAATAATTGAGTTATACTACTTTCAAAAGTTTTAAAAGTGGAACCACTAGCATTTACTACCCAATAGGAGAGGGTGCTCCTCATAGCCGTACCAGAACTAACTTGGGTCATCACAGAGAATGGGTGGCAAATTATCTCCGTAAGAAACTATCGCTACCTATATCTACTGGTTAGTTGGGCAAAAATGAGACCATCTTTCTTTCCCTCAGTGCCTTCTGTGAGTAAAACCTTTTAATTAAGACTCTTCTATGTACAACCAAACAATCTGAACTGGATGTTTGAGGGATGGGACTTGAACTGATTTGCTTCTGTAAGGGAGAAGTCCAGGATTTCAGGGATGGGTTTAGGTGGTGCTGATTTAGGCAAGAGCTCAAGTGGTGTCCTGGTTTTGCTTCCTCTCAGTCACCTTAGTGGTAGACTTAGCTCTCCGCCCTTGGCATGCTAGCATCATTCTCCGCTTCATTCACAGAGCCAAGGGACAGAAATCTCCAGACTTTAAATTTCCCAAATTCCCAGACCAGCAGGAAAGGACAAATTATATTCCTCACAAGGACAGTATAAAACACCCCCAAAATCAATGTCACTGGCTTTGATTGGCCTGACATGTCCATGAGCTCACTGGGAAGCAATTACTGCTGCCAGGAAAGAATGATGCTCTAACTGGCTAGTTGTGGCCACTTCTGAAGTCACGGTAGTGTTTTCTTCACAGGGGCCATGAGAACTGAAACTGGAGGGGCTAGTTCCCAAACAGATCAATCAGAAACAGCTACGTGAATAGGATGAATGGATAGAGCCGACTACTAAACAGTGCCATTTCAGTTATTTGTCCTACTTATTCATATGTTTGGATATTTTCTCTTTCTCTTTCTTGTTCTTTTACAAGCACATTAAACAGTCATTCTCTGTTTTTCTCCGGGCCTGTTTGCTTCTGAGCAGTCATCTTACATCTGGCCTTTTTATATTTATTCCTGCGTCATGCCCACAACATTTTGCTTTGTCCGTTTTACATATTACTAAATGCTGTCATCCTTGCTTTCTTTGGTTACTGTCCTGAAACATCTCATTTCAACACCTGCTGATGTATTCATTTCTTTGTATCATATTGCCTGGATTTTGGGATAAATATTGAAAAGTTGAATGAGTGGGCAGTGAGCATCTAAGTAGTGCCCTTTGCAGATAATACTTTTTTTGATAGCAAAGGAGAAAAGTCAGTGTTTCGTAGGAAGTAGTGTGCATAGATGTGAAAGAATTAAGAATGAAAAGGAAAGAAGTAAATCAAAAATATTGAAACATCTTATTTTAATCACTCTACTCAACCTTTTCTTCCTAAAACGTTTTTATACGTGCAATTAATAACAAATAAATTTCTTTGAGTTTTGCCTCCTCTTTAAGACTGTGTCCACTGGAGCTGTTAATGACTAGGAAAATGATTAAGAGGCAGGTGGCAGAGGAGCTAAGGATGTGAATCAAAGAGTCTAGATAATGCACAAGCTCAACAGTGAGTGCTAAATAATTCATACACGGGTGTATATGATACACAACAGGACACTGATACACAGAGCAAAACACTATTGTTACTAATGGTCTCAGGTTAGCAGCAACCGTTCACCAATAATGACTTCTTATAATAATACGGTCTATGTTTTTGGGCCAACAGATTCTAAAATGACTTCTTCTGGAAGCCTGTGGATTTATCTTTTTCACGTGATAAAATAGCCATTAGATGACAATAGAATGGATACTAAAATCTGTCTTGTATTTACTTTCACAAAACCATCACATATACCTACTGTTAGTAGAATACAATTTTTGAAACCCACAATGTCTGCATATGGTACTACATTCAAAAGACAGACAAGGCATACAGGGAAAGTAAGTCTCTCTCTGCAGCTACCCAGTTCTCCTTTCCAGAAAAAATTGCTATTACCTGTTTCTTATGTATCCTGCCACAGACAATGTAAGCATTTGCAAACATCTGTACCTCTACTAACATAAATGAATTTTTATATACATATTTAGTAACACATTATTAAGCCTCTTATTTTTTCACTTATTAACATATGTTAAAAATTTCTAATGGCTAAATTACAAACAAGTATGTTGAAGACCAGGTTTCCAATATAAATTCTAACCTTTTGAAGAGTAGTATTATAATTGCTATGATGGTAGGCACAAAATAAACCAAAACACCCTTGGCCCCTGGAAAAAACATATGAAAAGAAACGTAAATTTAAATTCAAAAGAGAAAAGCATTGTTACCTGTCAAATAAGCAAATAATAACAACAATGAAATGGTTATTTCAATATAAAATCTGTAATGCCTATGGCCAAATGCTGAAGCCAGAAACCTAAGAATAATTTCTGATTTCTTTCTGTGCTTCATCCACATTCAATATTTCACTAAGGCCTGCCATATCATCCTCTAAAATATATGTATTAAATCTCTCCAGAGGACATAGCTGAGTTGTACTCAGATTTCAGACCCACAGAAACTGTAAGATAATAATATTTGCTGTTTTAAACCACCATGCTTTGGGCTAATTTGTTTCAGTGATATGTAACCATATACCTTTCATAGCACCTTGTTTTTTTTTCATAGTACCTTGTTTTTTTTCATAGTTATGATACTTTTTAAACTTTGTCATTTATTGTCATGATATTTATCATCTCCATTTTAAATGCACACCCCAGAGAGTAAGAATCTTATATATTTGGTCCCCAAAATATCGGTGACATTTATTATAGCTCTGAAATTCAGTTGTTTAACAAAAGAATAAATGAATGAATTGATGTTCTGGATTTACTACCTATGGGAGAATGTAAACTGGTATAAGCTCATTGTCTGTGAGTTCATCTCTTTTATGTCAACAATCTTAACTTTGCCAAGTCTTTGTCCCAGCAATTTCATTTTTAGAAACTTATCCTGGCATATCAAAATTTAGCTAGAATAAAGTTTATTGTAACTGTGTTCATAATAGCAGAACAGCGTAAAAAATCTGTCTGACAATAGACTATTAAGTTATGGTTCATCCTATGTAGCCATTAGGTATAGAAAAATATTCATTAACATAGAACATATTCACTATATGTTGTTGAGTGGTGCAACCAAGCTACAAATCAGAAATGTAATAGGTCCTGTTTACTGAGTGTTTACTATATGCTAGTCACTGTGATACATACCTTACATGTGTGATGTCATATATATAACATATCCAGAGTTATATGTGGGGTGTGTGTGTGTGTGTGTGTGTGTGTGTGTGTGTGTGTGTGTAGATTTAAAGGCATCAGATAGCTGCTTTTGCCAAACACTGATTGATATACATAGAGTATGAATAGAAAGTTATGTCACTAAAATGCTTACAATGATTATCTCCAAAAGGAAAGATGGAATTTGTATTTTTGCTTTTTATTTCTTTCCCTCATTTTTCTACAGTGAGGAGGAACCTCAGGCCAAAATGCCAAAAGGAGAGTTGCCAAATGATAAGAGTTACAGATACCAAACCTAGAAAACAGAGCCAGAGAGACAAAGAGCAGAAGAGTAGATCAGGGTTGGGCAGGAATCCAGGACATGCCTAGAATAACGAGCTATTGTTAATGGTTCTGCTGGGATATGCTGCCACTTCTCTAAGATAATAGGGATCCTGTAAAATCTGGGAAAGATTCTGGGTAGTACTTCTGCTAGGCACTGACATAATTAGGAATTGTGTGCTGCCCAAACTGAATGGTCTCAGTCAGCTGCAATACGGCCCTGCTGGACAGAAGATTGCCAGGTCAGAGGAGCTTTTAAAGAGGTATCTGTTGAACTGAGCCCTGCTAGTTTGTGTGACCTGGTATCTGCTTGGTGCTGACTGCTCAGGACTGAGACTGTTTGCAGGTTGAAGCATTTGAAGAACATAGCCCATTTCACCTATCTATTCTAGTTGGCTTGGCTCTCCTAAGCTGCAGTGTTTAGATGCCTTGTCATCACTTGTCTGAAGACCTGACTGAAACTTGGAATCAATAGCCAGAATTGTCTATTCCTTGAGCAATATTGATTTCAGATGAAACAAAGTTTCTAGACATATAGGCATGGTGATTTTGTTTGCTAGGATGCTCTTTAAGTATCAGCTGCAATGGTGACATCAACATAAGAATCAGAATTTTTAACTGTTAGCATGCTATAGGTTCATTCATGGACCAGATTACTGATTTTAATTCCTAAGATCTTTACTGGGTGGTCAGAGTGAAAAAGTACGGCATGAACCACTGTTTGTATGTAGAAAATTATAGAAATTACTAGACATCCATGACCATCCTTCCTTTCCATGATACTTGTTTTTTTCTAGAAATTTCAAATCCAAACTTAGTATATTTCATTGGCATTAGTACATACATGGTATATTCATATTATGTTTAGAACAATCCCAGTGTTTAGAATTGAGGAAAGGAGCTCATATGTATCAAGAAGATGTCAACATTTATGATTCTGTTTGGTTCAGAATCTGTAGAATCTCCTCTTGGGACACTTAATAGAATTGTAGCGCATTCAAAAGTTTGGAAACTGTTGTTCATTTGCCATGCTCTCATATCAAGGGTTTAGCTTGCAAAGACTCAAGAGTCAGATAAAGTCAGATGATCCCAAGCTCTACAAAGCTGGTCCTAGTATAGGTCAAGATCCCAAAAGAGAATCTCATAATGGTTTGGTACACATAAAAAATAAACAGATTTTTCTGTTGTTTTTCAAAAGGGGTACTGTGGGGTCTAATGAGTTTTCAATACATTGTACGTCTCTATGTAATTTGAGTACTTAGAAAGTGAACAGTCTTGCTGAACAGGCACTTGTAAATGGGCAAAAGAACCTGCACAGAGTGATCCTTATTTTCAGTTGATTTTACCAGGGTTTCTATCTTGGAGCCCCCATGATATTGCCTAGTCACGTGGGAACGGATTGGTTTTGGAACAGTTGTTAGGTCCACTGGATGAGTGTTTGGCAAAAGCAGCTACCTGATGCCTTTCAATCTATCGAGGATCATAATAGGATGCAGCTCCACTCCAGCTTTAATTCCATAGGGTGCAGAACACTTGCTTCCAACCCACCACCCCCAACCAGGATATGACACAAGGCCTAGGCTGCTCTCTTCTCCAGTGGGCTGGATGAGTCTTAGATTGGGCCCCTGCATACAAGGATGCCCAATGATCATCGTTTAACCCTTCTACCTTAGGCATTGAGTGCAGCCAGAACTCTTTAACCTTTAAATTTTGTCATCTAGTGCCACAGTCCATAGGTACCAGGCATAAAGACTGGCTATAACCTCAGGTATCTCAGAAGGAAGGGGACAGGGTAGGTTAGCAAGGTTCAGTGCTTGTGGACAGAATGGGTGATAATGCTCACACAAGACTGGCAGAGATGTTTAACCCAATTGTTAATTTAAATATTATTTATGTCAACAAGTTAAGCATTCAGTACAAGTTCTTCAACCATTTCAGGAGATAATACCACTGAGTGTAAACTGCATTTAAGGACAATGGAGCAGGTCAACAGACCCTCTGAATTATATATTTTAATCTGACTACAAACTGGAAGCAAAAGATCATCTGTAAGTACAAGTGTTTCTTTTAGTAAATATATTTTTTTCATAAAACACAATAGTAGTTAAAAGCTAACAGTTTACTTATGAAGCTATTAAAAGTTAAATAACTTTTCTACAGAATATTACTGTATCAGGAATAGACCTGAAACTAAACTCCCAAATATCCAATATTGAGTCTTGTACCTGGCTAGATGATTGACCATCATATGGCTTAAATATATCTTATTGATCTTGTAAGATAAAAAGAGATGAAATTTCCTGGAAAAAGAATGGCTATTTCTTCAGTATCAGTATTTTTATTTGACATCCGTCAAGTCAAACCCACATTTGATTTTAGTCATTCTAAGTTATTAAAAACTACTTTTTATGCTACCACTTTGGAATGCAAAACCATCGATCTTTATGGAAAAATTATAATAGGGCATGTTTGATCACCCTTTTCCATGACCCAGTTCTATCCATCTTGGAGGTTAAAAAAAAAGAACTCCTATAGAAAAGATGTAGGTCATTATCGAGAAAAATGGTTCTTCAAAGCACTATTGATTGCCAAAAAAACTATTACTGTGAAAAGAGAAATCTTCAACTACTCCTAAAATAATTGACTGGACATATGTTATATGTGACCCAATGGCACAAAAAAGAATTTCATTTAATCAACAAAATAGATCTTTCACATAAAAGTTGGCCTCTTATAATGACATACAATAATCACCAATTTTATAGTGGACTCCAATACTAAAGAAGCCCTTCTGAAAGCAATTGACTTTAAAATGGTCTCTATTTTAACATCATGAGATTCACCTATTGTCCAAACTAAATTGTCTCGGTCAGATGCAGTGTGGACTGGATGGCCAAAGGGTCCTCAGGTTAGAAGAGCTTTCGGAGAGGTGTCTGTTCCACTAAGCCCTGTTGGTTTAGTGATTGTGGCATCTTCTTGGTGCTGACTGCTCAGGATTTAGCAGGCAAGTTGAACAAAAAGGATAGCCACCCACAATTTTTAAAATACATTTTCTGTTTTAAAAGAAGAGTAGATTGAGATTTAGAAATTTTTGGCCACAACCTGAGCAGGCCACTTCATTTTTTACCCTCAGTTGTTTAATCTAAAAAATGAGGAGGGAATTGAACTGATAATGTCTAATTCCTTTCTTACCTCTAAGATGCTGTGATTTTGTTAATGCACACTAATGCTTGTTAATATGTTACTGATGACAATAGTTCATGTGTGTTCATCTGTTGAGGCATTTTATTTCTCACTCAAGGAGAGATCATTTTTATCATGACTTTCAGCCTGTTTCATTTTTTGGTTAACTGTGTGGGCTCAGTTAGGGTTAATCTAACCTTTCACATAAATTTAGCAGAAATGAAAATTTTGTGAGTAAAAATTATTTCAATGTAAATAAAGGTAAAATAATGTAAGACAATAGTTTTTCCCTTATTTACAGGAAATGTTTTGAGGACATGGCATTTGTGACCTAACTGAGAATTCTGGTAGTTTATGTAGTGAGGGAGGGAAGAAAGGAGAGATGCTATTTGCTCAGAAGTAATTAGCAATCTGCAGCCACTCAACAGTGAAGAAATGAAACTAAATCCATAAAACCTGTCAAAATTAGAACTATAAAAATACATTAACTACCATTAAGAATTATATATAAATAGCCAGTTTAGAATAATTAGAGTAGTTGCTATATTGAAAAATCAGGATTATCCATTATTGTTCCCAAGCATATTTAAATAAGTATTACACAAGTATTTCCTTTATTTCCTCATTATCTTCAATTGATTCTGTGTTTACATGTGGCAACTGAATCAATCACTTTAAGTTGAATCTCTTTTTATGCCATCTTGATCATTCAGGTATTCCCAGCTAATCACATTGATAACCTATTCAACATGACTCAGCGAAAAAAAGACCGCTGAAATCTCAAAGTTAGCTGTTTTGCCCATGGATCTTAATTCATATAAACACAGGACAAAGGTACACTTTACATCCATTCATTTAAAATTACCAAAATGTCTCTGGCTTTCATGACTGTAGACAATGGAGTACAGGTTTTGGGTAAGCTAGTTTCCTCTCAGATTGCCAGATGAATGCAATATTGCCTTTACTATTAAATTACATTTAAGCATTCGATCTGTCTCTAACATCATTTCTTTCTTACACACACTTTTAAAGTTATTCAAAGTAATATCTGCACAACTGATATGGTTTAACCGTGTCCTCATCCAACTCCCATATTGAATTGTAGTTCCCATAATCCTCACGTGTCACGGGAGGGACATGGTGAGAGGTAATTGAATCATGAGGGTGGTTTCCCCATGCTGTTCTCATGATAGTGAGTGAGATTTTATGAGATCTGATGGTTTTATAAGTGTCTGGCATTTCTGCTGCTGGCACTCATTCTCTCTTGCAACCTCGAGAAGAAGATTCCTGGTTCTGCTTAGTCTTCCACCATGATTGTAAGTTTCCTGAGGCCTCCCCAGCTATGCAAAACTGTGAGTAAATTAAATTTCTTTTCTTTAGAGATTACACAGCCTGAGGTATTCCTTCATTGCATCATGACAACAGACTAAAACAACTGTATACAAATTTGGGGGAAAATTTTAAAAATGTACTTGTAATCATATTATTCAAATAACCATTAATATTTTACTTTGTTTTTTTATCCTAACATTTTCTGAGACTTAAACATATTCACACACATGTAAATACAAACAAATGTCTCCTATTTATTGTATTTCTTTATCCATGTTTATCTGTTTGCATATATGGATATGTATATGCATGTATATGCATTGTATTATGTATGTAGTTAATTATTTTTCTTTTACTCCTTTAAAAAAATTCAACACAGTGTCATGGGCATGTTCCTACATTTATTAAGTAGTACTAAAAAACATAATTATATAGTCTGTGTAATATCATCAAAGTATTAACTATTTTTAACATATTTCTTTATTATTGAATATTAGCATTTTAACCTAAAATTTACATCATTTTTGAAGACTTCTCTAGAGTTGCATTTCTGATAATTCTGCAGCCATAACCAAATATTTATGTCCTAATCCTCATATTTATTATATTTAATGGCTCTATTGTCTTCTTAATTGTAGTCATCTGGTCAGGTCCAGAGTGAGAGGACTTTCTACTGTCATTTCATTTTGATGACTCTATATATCAGTGGGAAAACAACTCTTCGTTTCTAAGTAAAAAGTCCTTTTATCTTTATTGCCCAACAAAGAATCTTCAATCTGCATTTACTATATTAGAGAGAAGTAAGTGGATTGTCCCATAAAAGAAAAAAGAATTAATGGTTTCCTTTTACTGTTACCTGGTTTACAGAAAATTAAATATCTGCCAAAGGCTATGATGGTTTAGTATATTTTAATATGGAAGTAGCACACGCGCACGCACACACACACATACACACATACACAGACACATATGGCTTTCGTCTTTTTCTGCCTAAGAAGAATGAAATGTAGCTATTCTTTTCTGGGACTGTTGTTGGAAGGTTAATCTCCTCCTCCCCTCAGGGGAAGGAAAACTCAGTTTTTCAGTTTCTTATGATCTGGCCTCCGAGTTTAATGAATCATCATGTTACATTATACAAGGGTTGGGGAAGATCTGGGAAGATGGGAATTTTTATACACCATCAGAAGAATATAAATTAGTACAACAACTTTGTAAGTTAATGATGTCTATTTCAGTTAAAAGTGTGTATTCCTTATAAACATTAATTCCATTCTCAGTCAGATACAAAAGGAGACAAATATATCAATGGTGTTCATCTTAGCATTGTATAATAAATAATAGCAAAAATAAATAAAAAGTATTGCAAATAACAAATACAATAAAAAATAGCAAATAACAAAAAATGGAAAATACAGCAAAAAATAAACAATAGCAAAATCAGGAAAACCTAAGTAACTACAAATAAGAGAATAGACTAACTAATTACAATGTGTTTGTATAATAGAATTCCATATAGCAGTTATAAGGCATAAAGTAGATGTGTAGGCAACAAATATGGACAAAATTAGAAAGTCATGATGAATGATAATGGTAAATTTCAGAAGTATATATGCACAATGATTCCATTCATGTAATGGTTAAAAACAATATTACCTCTGAATCGCGGTTATCTCTGAGGATGTGGGGAGAGAAGGATAGAGGGATGGGAATAGAATGAGGATTGATATAGAGAGGTATTAATAATACCTCTAACATTCTAGTTCTTAAAAAGGAAACAACTTCAGAAGCACATTTAGCAAAATATTAACATTGGTTATATCTGGATAGTGGGTAAACAAATATTTGTTATATTAATCTCTGTAGTTTTCTGTATGTTTAAAATGTTTATGATTTTAAAATGCTTAAATATTATTTTAAAGTTCTGTACATGTCAGGAAGAGGAGACTAAAGTGTTTGTTTTGGGGTGGCAGGGGGGCAGGTAGGAAGGTGGAAACTGAGAAAACATGGGGGATGGTGAGAGAAAGCTTTACTGACTGTCAAAGGAAATTGGCATCTCCTCAGGAATAAAGAGGACTTATTTACTGACACTTTCACTGGTCAAAAGCCAGGTGTGAATGACACGGACTTTACTTAGTCTTTGTCTGTCTGACTATGCCAGGTGGACATCTCCCACAGTGTCCCAGGATGGCCGGAAATAGAATGGCCCTTGGTGTTTCATGAAAATTCTGTTGGAAAGTACATTCCCCTGGGTCCTAACACATCTATTCCCAAACCTGTTACCACTGGTACACATGCCCACACAAAGTTAGCAAAGAATATAATACAAATGTTATTTGTTGGCAAAAAAGAAGTTGTTTATTTTATGCACAGTGTTGGCAACAGTGGTAAAACTGGCACTTTGCTCACTGTGAGTGGGTTTGCAAATTGAGACAATTTGCCAATAAGTGTCATAAGCCTTCAAAGCACAAAACTTTCTGACCTTGTGATTCCTTATTGTAAAGAACCAGAAATGTGAAGGAGTTGTTTATAGCAGTATTATTCATAATCCAAACTATTAGAAATAGCTTAAATGTCGAACAATAGAGAAATGAACAAATCATTGTCATTACAGCAATACAATGGAACATTCTACAACCATTAAAAATAATAGGATACTTTGCAGCCATTAAAAACTATAGTATTGGGCTGGGCGTAGTGGCTCATACCTATAATCTCAGTGCTTTCGGAGGCCAAGGTAGGAGGATCACTTAAGACCAGGAGTTTGATAGCAGCCTGGGCAGCCTAGTGAGTCCATCATCCTCATAAGAAATTGTTAACAAATAGCTAGGTTTGGTGGCATGCACCTGTTGTCCTAACTACTCAGGAGGCTGAGGCAGGAGGATGGCTTGAGCCCAGGACTTTGAGGTTGCAGTGAACCATGATAGCACCATTGCACACTAGCCTGGCTGATGGAGTGAGAACTTGTCTCTAAAAAAAAACCAGAAAGCATAATATTGAAACATACTTATTGGCATGAGGAAAATATTCACAACATATTTTGTTCAAGAAAAGGATTTCAATACAACATAGAATATACATAATAGTGACAATTTAGCAAAATATACATGCATATTTATATGTACAAATGACAGAGGAAATATTTCAACATGTTATTACCTTATGATTTTTATTTATTGCTCATTCATTTATATTTTGCATGGGTCCTACAATAAACATGTTTTAATAAAAGGTATTTAGAAGACAATCGGTCATTAAATAGTAAACATTTTGTAGTTCTCCATTCACTTTTATAACAGACATTTTATGTAGAAAGAGAACTGGTCTGGGGGTCTAAAGAAAGTATCTTACCTTTCTTGTACCATTTGCTTTGTATGCCTCTCTGGTCCCCAAATTTGTCATCTGTAAAACCGAGCCCTAATACATACCCTACCTAGTGAGTTAATAACCTGGATTGACACTCAGCATATGAAGGCTGTTGAAATCTGTGCTTATTTCTTGTTTGAAGCTTTCTCTCCTTCAAATTCCCCCATGCAGCTTACTGGGCAGCCTTTTCCTGCAATCCTCTTCCAACTCATATAAAAAGCACAGTCTCCTCTTTCATAGCACTTGCCTCAGGTTGCAATAGATTTCCCCCATCACATCCACTAGACTGTGAACTCTTGAGGTTGTTTATGTTTTATTCTCCTTTATCTCATTAGTGCCTAGCACAATTCCTGACACATCATCAGTAAATATTTGTTGAGTGCATAAGTAAAAGAGAACATGTATTGTAAAAGCAATTTGCAAACTGCAAAATGCTATAAAGTAAGTATTCCTTATTTCATATGTTCAAAGATCTCAACATTAAGCATGTATTAGCAATGCAATGTGTAGGAATTGAGTAACAAACTCAAGATTATAATGACTGTTTGCAAATTTGTATATTTGACTAAATCTTCTGGAGGTGCTAAGTTGAACAAGAAATTTTTCTAGGCTGATCACAAAGAAAAGTCAAAACAAACAATGTTTTTAAAGTATGGTTAGAAAGAAACCCATTAGGATCTAATATGAGTAGCATATTAAATGAAGCATTTAGATAGAGATGAGCAATATGAATATTACTTAGTGAGAAAGGCTTAGCTGGTGCCACCATCACAATATCATGGTTGTTAAGCATCCTCACAGTGCACGAGTACAAATTATAGCAAGCCACAGAGTAGCGTCATTGGTGCCAGTCTACTGTTCGGAAAGCTAATATAACACTGGGATATAGCACTAAGCCTATCATCCTGCAGTGGACAGCAAACCATCTAGAAGCTAAAACTGAGCCAGGTCCACAGAGTCTTTGTCGCATTTGGGGCTCTATATTTTTTCAGTGATTTGGAAATTTGGAAATGAACCAGGGAAGAACAACAAAAATAATTAGTGTTGGCAAATGGACCTATGGGGAACAAAAGGGAAAAGAACTTGGAATTATTTAGCTGAAGAAGAAATTGCTGCAGGGTGACCTCATAATCACTTTCAACTGGTAAAAGGGTATCATAAGGATAATAGGTGCTGGGGTTTATGGGTGTCAATTTGTTATTTCCCTCTTGACTTCTGGTTTCCAAATTTCTAGAACCAAATTCAAAACAGGTCAAAGCAACCAGGGAGAAATCAAGGATATAATCAACACTCCTCTCCCAAAGAGTCACGGCTTCTGTGTCGAAGGGTGCAACTTGAGCCTGAGGTCCAAGTACAGTTTTCCGTTACTTTATTTCCTTTTCTCCATCCACAGCTCTGCTTCTGCTACTCAGCTCCACAAATCTTAACTTAGGACCCAATCAAGGAGAGAATTGGGTCTAGCTGGTGAGATGCTTGCCCACTCACCCGTGTATGCTTGTAGTCTGCCTCAAATGTGGGTCAAGAAGTAGAGAGAACCAAGAGAGCAGCTCAGGAACAAGCAGTGTTTTTGCCCCAGTCTTAGCAATGAGAAAGTAGTATCAAAGACAAAGAGAGAGAGATAAGAAGTGAGCTTCTTCCCCACAACAGGAGCTCAACTGTTTTGCTATCTATAGAAATAATAGGCAGCCGTGTAACAAGCATCACCTTCCCTCCGCAACAAGAGCCAGGGGATCCCCATGTTCTCAGTTATAAACCAATTTTCCAAAAGGAAGATTTCTCTCGAAAACAGAAATAATGCTGAATCTTTCTTAGAGAATGACATAGCTCTCTAAAGGACAATTTAAAATTTCCTGTGGAGAGTTCTGGCAATGACAGTCATTGGGCCAACATTGTTCAAAGTGTTTCCAAGGGCTCTTAAGAGGGATCACATAAAAAATAGGATTCTGTGGTCAAATCCTTGGAGAAACACTAGGTTAAACTAACTTACATCATTTTCTATACTAAAGATCATAATAAAACTTTTAATATTATAATATTTACTATGAACCTCCATGTTTTCCAGAATCTTTCTTCTTCTTCTTCTCTTTGGCAGAGTGTATCAGTTGGCTCAGGTTTCATAAATTATGCTTTGGAAAAAGTAGCCTTAGATGGTTTCATTAACTTAACGTGGAGACAGAAAAGTTGGATCTCATCTACAAGCCTCTTCTAGCTCTACTATTTCATGACTAAGTTTGGTGCAGTGACTCATCTTATTAGAAACTGTAATCATCACCTTTCACCAAGCTTAAACCTACAAGTGATCGGTGCAACTTTTTTAATGGAAATGAGAACTTGGACTCAGCTGACTACATCTCATTGGGAGACAATACAGCTTTGTATTAACAGCTTATACTGATGAAATGGTGAAAAAACACACAATCCACATTTATTTACAAATGTTTTATTTGTTTATCTATACTTAGCAGCAACATGGTTGTTTCTCAGAAGGTCAAAGTAGGGTGCTCCTGAACTGAAGTTTAATATTGGGCCTTGTTACTTTATTTTATTGCCGTTTAGAACTGTACTATGCCTTTACTTAGGAGGGGCACACAGCAAGAGTGTGGATAGAACAGAGGAGACTCATGGTTTCTCGTGCATAACAAATCACATTATGGCTTATCTTATAGTAACATCACACCACACTAGAGAAGCAGAAAGATTTTCTCCCATAAGAAAAGAATATCATGAACCCAAAAGGGCCTGTGATATCTTCTGTTTTGTGTTAAATAAAAGCCTTGTGTCCATTTTCAGATTCTGAAAATGTCCCCTTTAAAGTTTTCTGTTCTTACGGATAATAATGAAGTGGCATCTGAAACAGCATACTCCATTCAGTTCGGTGCTTTGGCAGGAAGTAGCTGGAAGAAATTGCTTCCATAGGCAGAGAAACCTGCTGAGGCTGCAGGACAATTGTAGAAGGAGGCCTCTCTCAGCTGCTTTAAGGGCTTTGCAGCTTGATTGGTTAGTCCAGAAGATGGTAATTAAAAGATCCCTTCAAGGGAAAGAATTGCTTCAAGAAAAGCAAGATTTATGAGTAAATTAGGAGAGCTTCAGAATTCAGGTGCCACATGCTGTATGTAGCTGTGAGTGCAGGCTCTTCTATGACTCACAGGCGTACCTGAGTGCTTCTGAGATAAACAGTCTCATTTCATTTCTGGTGCAGAGCTCCAAGTTTCTTAAAAGTTGCTCCACTCTAAGCATATGTGAGTACCACCTTTTGCAAGAGAGCTTGGAGAAGGAGAGACCATATTATATTTTCAGCTCTGATGTACTTGTCTTAGCTATATTGTTTTGAATCCATTTAGACTGAAGATTTGTTAGCCATCTTGTTAGTTCTGTCAGTAACAGAGTATGAAGCCCATTTTGAATGAAGTGACAAGAATGAGGCATCTGACAGATAAATGAAAATTAAAGTGTGATTATAGGCACAGGTAAAGGCTGGCCACACGTTGCTAGGAGCTGAGACAGCCAGGTCTTTGCTCTGAAGTTTGCCAGAACAAACAGAGCTAAATATACACATATTTCTGTTGCCCATATAACCCTCAAGCCTTCACCTACTTTGCTGAGAAGCTTAATGCTTTCAAACAAAGCTACAGACCTGAAGCATAACCCATGTCTACACAAATACTAAACCTTCTACAGAACTAGAATTCATCTAGTTACCAATGACCTGGAATAAATGAAAAGAACTGGGTCATGCAATGTCCTCTACACAGTCTATTTGCAACAAACGAACAGCACCGAAGACCACCAGGCTGGGAATGGATCAAGGGAATATTCACTGGTTATTCTAGGACTTCAGGAAAAGAAAGTATTTTTATGTTGTACTATAAATACATAGCCAGATAAATAAGAAATATAATGTTAAAAACAGCAAATAATCCTTTTCTTCCCAAAAGACTTGTAATCTGTTCATGACTATTGGTACAGAGCAAGTCTCCAAAGCCAAGGACGCAGAAACCATTTCCACCCTAACAAGCTGTCCCAATAGGAGGGTGTGCATGGCCCTCAGTGAAAGAATTAACATGGTTGAAGAGACAGCAACTGGCCAGTGGTGCCATGTGTAAAGAGTGATGAGAATACAAGATAACATCAAGAAAGACAGACGTATGAATAACAGTGTCCTACAGGCTCATCAAATAACCATCACCGTGGGTCTTAATGGTAAGGTAAAATTAAGGTGGCCCAGAGAAAAATAGGCGAAGGAAATAAGGAGGCATTTTACAAATTAGAAAATCTAAATGGCCAACAAATTTGGGAAAACATATTTCATGAACCAAACTAGTAGTAAGGGAGATGGGAAACCGAGTAACAATGAGATATCACTACTCACTCATCAAATTATAAAAACAAACGGTTTATGGCCAGTTGCCAGTTGGGTTGTGGGAAAAAGGACACCTTTATACATTGCTGTAGGCATGTGAATGGCTTAGGTTCTTTTGGGAAACACTTTGGCACTATCAGTTCACATCAGGTATGTGTGTTTTTAGATCTACATGTATGAATTTCTCACTCAATAATCGTACTTTGAGACACTTTGCTATAAAAAATGAAAGCACTGGCTCAAAGTGGTGGCTGACACCTGTAATATTAGCACTTTGGGAGATCACTTGAGGTCAGGAGTTCGAGACCAGCCTGGCCAACATGGTGAAACCCCGTCTCTACCAATAATACAAAAAATAGCCAGGTGTGGTGGTGCTGGCCTGTAATCCCAGCTACTCTGGGGACTGTGGCAGGAAATTGCTTGAACCCAGGAGGTAGAGGTTTCAGTGAGCAGAGATCACGCCACTGATCTCCAGCCTGGGCAACAAAGTAAAATTATGTCTCAAAATAAATAATAAATAAATAAGAAAATGAAATAAAAGTACCAACATATAAAGGTGTTGATTGCATTGTTGTCTGTTGTAGCTAGTGAGCATGTTTATATACCTGCAAGTATGTATATTTGCAAATATTTCGTTAAGAGAAAGATGTGGAAAGAAGGAAGAAGGAAAGGGGAGGAGAGGTAAATAATACCTAAAAATAAAGTTGTTCATGAAATTTTTTTTTTCTTTTTTTTTGAGACAGAGTTTCGCTCTTGTTACCCAGGCTGGAGTGCAATGGCGCAATCTCGGCTCACCGCAACCTCCACCTCCTGGGTTCAGGCAATTCTCCTGCCTCACCCTCCTGAGTAGCTAGGATCACAGGCATGCACCACCATGCCCAGGTAATTTTTTGTATTTTTAGTTGAGACGGGGTTTCACCATGTTGACCAGGATGGTCTCGATCTCTTGACCTCATGATCCACCCGCCTCAGCCTCCCAAAGTGCTGGGATTACAGGCGTGAGCCACCGCTCCCTGCCTAGTTGTTCATGAAATTGTAAAAATCAGGTTACTATGATCATATTTAAATAATACCATATAGATAGATTTATATAAACAAAGAAATGTCAGGGGATGGTTACCAAAATGTCCACGGGTTTCCTATAGGTGCAACCTTAGGTAAATGTTTTTCTTTTTCTCACATTTTTGTATTTTTTTTAAACAATCCGCACATTGTTTTTACATCAGAAGAATAGAGAAAGGTATGTTTTTGATCAGCTAAAAACTTTAACATAAAATTCCAATATTGTGTCTATAAAAATGTTTTATGTGGATTAGCATGAATTGTGCAAGTTACCAGTGAATGCAGTGGAAGAGAGCCTGGGGAGGGGAGTGTTTTAGCCAGAGTGTGCATTCTTTTTATTTCCTGCACTCTGGATCTATTCAAATCTCGTCTCCTGCCGAGGGATTCAGTGCAGAACTAAAATATGATGACTTACTTGGCAACAGCAAAAAAAAGAGCATTTACTCAAATGCAATAAAGATAAGCAATAAGTTTCAGTGATGCATATAGTATGTTCTCTGCTCGCCTGCTTGTTCTTTCTTCTCTCAGCAGAAGTTCAACTGAAAATAAGCTCAAACAGCAATTTGCCAAATTAGCTAGTCACCTCACTTGTGACCAAATCACATCCTACAGAGATGCTGAACCCCAAGTTTTTCTTCCCTGGAATGTATATAATTTGAAGAATCTTTTTACTTAATAAATGAAGGGGTAACCTGGTAAGTTCAAGTTACCTTGAAATAAGATGTAGAAAGAATATTTGTGTATAATATCCTCAGATAATTCCTAAATTACTTCTCCCCAATCTACCACCCTTCCAAAAACAGCCGTGCAAGAAATATACGTTTTCCTTTTCTCTGTCTTTTTCCTACCTCACAGAGAAGTATAATGATAAATGCTTGTTTAAATCCTAAAAATAAATTGGAAAAAAATTAAAAAAGAGAACATAACTTAGATAAAGCAGTAGATGGATAATCAAGAATTTGATGTCTGATGCAATCAACCTTTACCCAACAGAGACTAAGGGTATTTCTCTTTTGTTTACATGGTTCTTCTTTCTTTCTGATTAATCCCCTGGTGGACAGTGTTTTGCCACTCTGAACAGCTCTGAACCAATCACTATGCACAGAAGTCACTCTGTGTAGAAGTCTGGGGCATTCTGATTGATCAGCGTGAATCCATGTGTCAACCCTTTGGCAGAAGAGACTAATCTGTAAGCTGTGCCATTAGGGAATGGGCAGCTCCCAAAGAGAAAAAAAAAGTGCTACACAAATCAAAAGTATTAGCTGTTCCCAGTGTTGAGATATATTTGAGAAGTAATTTTCTAGCTGTTACCGCCAATGTAATAACTTTCTTATTCTATCTTTTAGCATATTTGACAAGTGCAAATAACATATAAATGCAAAAGAACTGAATCTTTTCTTAGGGATCCAGCGTGAAGTTTCATTCCATGCCCATATTTTGAGAAAAGTGATTTCTAGTGGTGACCCCCATTGTTATTCTTGTTGGCCATTGGTAGCACAGCCAGCTCTCTTCAGAAGGGTTGACAGTTGATTATTGTAATAAACGGTGTTTGTATTATGCTGTTAGGAAAAATCAAAATATGACCCTTTGGTACTCCTGTTTTTGGATTAAAGTCTCCTGTAAGATTTCTCTCCATGTGAACACAAAAAAGTCCTCTCTTTTGGAAAATCCATCCCAGCAATTAGAAGTTATCCTTTCCAGATATCAAGCTACCCCTCAGACTGCCTGTATTAGTTACTACTGCTGTGTAACAAATTATCATCATCTTAACAGCTTAAAACAATTCCTATCTATTATCTCACATTTGCAAAGCTGGTAGACTCTGTTAGGTTTTCTGCTTGGCTTGTTTCCAAGGCTGAAATTGAGGTGTTGACTGACTTGGCTATTACGTGGGGTCTTTGGACAAGAATCCACTTCCAAGCTCATGCAGGTTGTTGACAAAAACTACTTCCTGTGTTTGTGGGACTCAGGTCTCCATTTCTCCATTTTTCTTTTCATCTGGGAGCTACTCTAGTTCCTTGAGACTGTTCCAGATTTTTTCTCATGTGGTTCCCTCCATCAAAGAGCCAGCAATGCTGGAATGAGTTAGTTCTCATGTTTTGAATCTCTCTGACCTTGTCAAATGCCACTTCTTGGAGAAAGAGCCTTTAGTTTTAAGGGCTCATGTGGTTTAGATCAAGCTTAACCAGATCATCTCCCTTCCTTGTCAACTGTGCCATATCATGTAGCATAATCATGAGAGTGATAGCACATTGTCTTTCCAGAGATGAAGGCAGGATATCTTTGGGGACCATTTTAGATATTCTGCTTATCACCTGCCTGCCTACTACTAATACTCCTATGAGCCAGCATTGATTCAGTGCTTGTTCAGTGTCTGCTAGGTGCTTTGCTAGATGCTTTGTATGGATTATCTTATTTAACATCTATAGTATTTTTGAAGTGGGTGCTATTTTCAGTTCCATGTTTGGATAAGGAATCAGGCTTAGGGCAATTATATCCTTGTCCAAGATGACAAGCCAGCAGGTAGTGGTGCCAGGATATGAACCCAGGCCTAACTCTCAGGACTATACTCTTAATTGCCTCCCTTGTTGGTCATTATATATTTGATCTCCCAAGAGTAACCTTAAAAATTATCAAATTATGAACTTACATAAAAATGTCAATTACATTTAATTAAAGGTAGTGTGTTTTTATTATTAGTTACATTATCTCATTTGGACAAATGTAATTGTTGTAAACCCCAAAATAATTTAAATAGTTGTAAACCAAAAATTATTTTAGTTTTCAATAATAAGTAAAATTTGCCATATTTCAAATGCAAAGGAGCTGTTGTTATTTTTATGACATGCATTTGGAATGGTGTTTCTATTAGAAATGATTGTTTGCATCCATCCAAAGCCATGATTGGCAAAATATCTGTGTATTCATTATTAAAGTTACCATATTTGACCTATTGGCCAGTCATTCAGAGCAAGAGGGCCTCTTTGGGTGGATGGATTAGAAAAAGGCAACTTGCCTGCTGGGCTGACACTTGGATAGTAAAATGTGGAAGGCTTTCACCACCCACTCCATATCCTTGGTCTGCTGCCCCATGCATCACCACTCTGAGCTGTGCATATTCTCCAGACTTCAGCTTACAAACAACAGCACTTATTTACAAATTTTAGATACATGATGTAATCTCTTGCTGTGAGCCTAAGTTTTTGGTTTTTGCGGGATCAAATGTCTGTCCACCAACTTCCATTAGATCAAATACTAAGAAGACTGGCCCAAGATACCAATGAAAATATTTTACAAGTTAAACTGTAGTTAATGAAATGAGTTTTATGGTTATCAATTTAGGAAGATGTTTGTGCTGTATCTTTGATTAGACTTCACATTAATCTTTTCCATTTTATGATATAAATATAGAAAAACAAAGATGGTAAAAAAGTAAACTACTCCACTGAGTACTTCTAAATTGCCCAGTTTACATTTTTATAACCAAGACTAAGAATTAAACCCAAAAGACAGGAATAAAAGATTTACTGCTATACAAGTCCAGTATTATAAACACTGTCATTCAGAAGTTGGGCTGCTTTTTGCATTTAATGAGAAATTTATGAATTCTCATAAACCATTCATCTTTTACTTAGCATTCTTTTGAGTACTAAAACATTTGTTTTAATGCAGCATATTGACATATGAGGCAGTAATAACAAAACAAACACATAAACAAATCTTCGAACTTGAAAAGTCATTGCCTCTGAAAACACATTTCCGTTTTTCAACATCCTCAGTTTGTGACTTTCATTACAATGTTATTCTTTTAACCTCAAATTTTACTTTAACAGTTATGCATGTGGTACATGAGTCCTCAGGGGCCTGGGTCAACATCTAGGCCAACAGATTGGTCCTCTTGTCCCCTGAGCCACAAAAACTCAGTGCTTTGTGCCAACATCCAGTACTTACACCTATTTAAAGGTCTGAGGCCTTAATTTGAGTTCAAGCTCTTTCCACACTAAAGTTTAAGTGACACAAAAATTTCTAATTTGATTTTTAAATTCTATTTATTTTATGGTTGCTCTTTAAAAGCATTTGGTTCATTATTTTATTGATTCCATTTTAAAATACCTTAACACTTATCATACTTGACACCATCAGCCAAAGCTGTTTCACTGCTTAATCATGAAACAGACCCAGCACTGAAACAATCCCACAGATTCATCCATTGAAATTGAAGGCACCCAACGCATCATTTTAAGGTTAAAAAGCACACAGTTGACTAATTAGAAATCTTAGTCAGAAGAGTTTGTATCCTACATTTGACAGGTAAAACAGACTGTTATCAATGATTTATTTTTTAAGCCCCTCCACTGAGACCCTATCAGTCCTATACTGTGATCAGACCATAGTTAGATTAATCTTACACACCTTCATTTGTTGTGGTAGGTGTTCAATAAATACTGATGCTCAGAATAGTGATGCAAAAGTACTGCCAACTAAGCACCATCAAAGAAAGGCTCATGGATCCATGAGTCCAGAGAGTAAATAAAGTGGAATAACCCAGTGTATGAGCATCTCACCTGATGAAGGGGTCAAATTCTTTGATTGTTTTCCTTTAGACCAGGTGAAGTGAAAATTTTGCAAATTTCCAGGCAATAAACATTTTAGCCAAGAGCTACTGGACTCATTTAGATTATGTATCTATACTGATTTAATTCATCAACTAAATGCCAGTTATCCACATTGTACTATGTGTGGTGGTAGGCTCGATCTTCAGTGTATAAGATGCATTCCTTATGTCATTCATTGGCCTTTAAGAGGTAGAAGGTAGTGGAAACAGGGTATAATACAATTTTCCTTTTCTTAGCATAGGTTGTCCTGTCTATATATATATATATATATATATATATATATATATATATATATATATATAACACTTTAGGAAACTTTCTCCAGATTATACATTACATTTTCTAAGGCTGCAAAGGGGAAGACTGAAATCAATTTGTTACAGATTTTGGTTTTTATGCTAAACTGGCAAAAACAGAAATGAAAGATATCACTGTGCACCCTAAATGAAAGATTGCACTAATACTTGGATAACTCAAGAGTGACTACTGGTAGGCCAATGTTTCTAAATCCAGTGAGAAATTATGCAATCTCTTATTTTCTTATTTCTTATTTTACTTATTTATTTATTTATTTTTGAGATGGAGTTTCGCTGTTGTTACCCAGACTGGAGTGCAATGGCATGATCTCAGCTCACCGCAACCTCCGCCTTCTGGGTTCAAGCAATTCTCCTGCTTCAGCCTCCCGAGTAGCTAGGACTACAGGCGCACACCACCATGCCCAGCTAAGTTTTGTATTTTTAGTAGAGACGGGTTTTCACCTTGTTGACCAGGATGGTCTTGATCTCTTGACCTCGTGATCCACCCGCCTCGGCCTCCCAAAGTGCTGGGATTATAGGCGTGAGCCACTGTGCCCGGCCTCTTATTTCTTATTTTAAAGCTCTGCAAACTTGAGTTTATGAAGCATTATGCCAGGTCATCATTGCTGTTACGAATAGGTTGTTTTTGTTTATTGTTGCTTTTAGGTTTCTTTTTAAATGTCCACAAGTTGATTTATTATATGACATAAAAAATAATTAAACTCTGGCTGGGTACAGTGGCTCATGCCTGTAATCTCAGCACTTTGAAAGGCTGAGGCAGGTGGATCACTTAAGGTCAGGAGTTTGAGACCATCCTGGCCAACATGGCGCAACCTCGTCTCAACTAAAAATACAAAAATTAGCCAGATGTGGTGGCGCACACCTGTAATCTCAGCTACTCGGGAGGCTGAGGTAGGAGAACTGCTTGAACCTGGGACGCAGAGTTTGCAGTGAGCCGAGATTGCACCGTGGCACTCCAGCCTGGGTGACAAAATAAGACTCTGTCTCAAAATAATAATAATAATTAAAAAACTCTAAAAATAAAATCAGCAAACTGATATTAATCTCTCAGGATAGAAAAAGTGTGATGTGAAGTTCAGTTGTGACTTGAAAAAGTGTCAGGTAGCAAGCACTGTAGCTAATTATTAAGTCAACAGATAGATCAGATTCTAAAATGAATGGATGAGTGATTTTAAACAGAAAAAAAAAGCATGTGTTGAATAGAATTGTTTGGGCTTGAGTAGGTAGCTATTTTTCTTTCACAGAGAGAGAAAGTAGAACACTAAAATTTAAGAAAAAAGGTATATTGACAGTAAGAGGGTTATGGATGCTACCAAAATGTTATTGAAAAGTTGACTTAGATAATATGTAGTGAGGCAAATAACATAAAGGAATTTGTTGCAGAAAGAAAATGTAGAGCATTTGCAGTTTCTGGGTTTTGACACCAAATCATTTTATTTTCAAGAATGATTCCTCTAAACTATTATTCTATTTCATTATGTAGCATACAAGTGACTAGGGATTAAAGCAAAAGAAAAAACAAATGTGTTGAAAAATATGCAGTAATGTCAGGTGCAGGTTTAGATTTGGTTTTGACAGTCAAGTTCAAAGCTAATCAGTTATCTCAGTATTAGACCAAGCCTGGAGATACAACTGATATGAAAAAAAATAACTATAGTCATGATGCCCAGAAGCTTACGTTGATGACACATAAGTGGGCAATATTTAAAAAAACACTTCAAAGGAAATTTTTCTATATCAATTATCAATTGTAAAGGTGAGAAATTTTTAATTCTGTCTAGTGTTCAGAAAAATGTTGAGAAATTTAAAAAGCATGACAGCAATCCCTTCTGCACCCCACCACTTTCTTTTTTCTTATTGTTTATTTATTTATTTATTTATTTATTTGCTTTTCTTATTGTCTGGGGATTGTCAAAATTACAGTGGTTACACCAACACTGCCTTAACAGATGGAACACAACTTGTTTGTCTGATATGATCCCTTCTCATTAAGAAACTTTTATGTTATAGATGAATAATGGTCACTGGGAAAGGAGACCAGATCACCCTAAAGACAGCAGAGAAACCTGGAGCTCAGACTTGAGTCTGACTGCTAGACATCATAGCTGTGTGAATTCTGGGAAAGTCTGAAAAATCTTCTGTGCCTCATTTTAAAGATGAGTTTGCTCATCTCTGGAAGCATTATGCTAGGTCATCATTGCTCTTACGAATATGTTGTTTTTGTTTATTGTTGCTTTTAGAGATTAATTTGCTCATCTCTATAATGGGAATAGTAATTGTACATACCCTTAGGGTTAATGAGATGATTAAATAAATTAAGATATAAAAAGCACTTAAAGTACTTGGCACCTAGAAAGTAATATATGTGTTGTTACCTATTATTATGGTTATTAATATGTTTAAAAACATTTGAGAAAGCCACGAAATTTCCACTTTAGAATGTGGATTAGATAATATTAATAGCTTTGTATACTAGCTCCCCACAATGCAAGGAGAGCAAAAATAATTATGGATGAATTCCAATGAAGCTAAGAACTCCAAACCAATGCAAATGTAGGTTCTCCCTAATTTAGAAATTCCTCTTTCATATGGAGTTACCAGCAATCTCTCACTCATTTATTCACTCAAAAAGTATCTATTGACTACCACCTAATATATGCCAGGGGGTATAATAGTGAATAAATATTACCTGAAAGAATGGGCCTTTTAATCAATTGGTAGGTAATATTTCTCCATGGAGCATGTTCTTCCCGAGGACATATCTGTCCGACTTTCGATAACGTGGGTCTCTTGGAAATGTGAAGATGTAAGTGCCTGAAAACTGAAAGTATCAACGTGTGAGCAAGGGCTGCCACAAGGGAGGTGGGAGGAGGCCAAATGTGAACTTTCTTATTTTCAAAATGTGCTCAGGCCTGTGCTATATTAATAGATGGGAATACACTTTTCCTCTTCCATTCCCTCTTCTTCCTCTTCCCTCTTCATCTCAGGACCCAAACCACATTTGTGTAAAATGATTCCCATGATTCTGCCCAAGGTGGACTAAATAGGCATCCACAGAATGCCTGAGGCTCCTAGCTGTGACATAGAACATTGTCTCTATTATAAGTGTTAATACTCTAAACAAACCTACTTGCAAATAAAATTTTAGAGCACAATTCGTTTGTTGGAGTCTGTATTTTCATTATTGCTGTGATAATTTTCTGGTTCTGATATTGAGTGTCATGAATGCAGTAGAACAGACGTTGAAATTTTCACTTTCTTTACATGTCCTACCCTTACTTTTTTCTAGATACTTATATACATAGGTTAAAGCTAGTAACTTTGTTTTCCATGGTAAGTTCCAAAACAACTTAAAAGAGAACAAAAGGGACGGATGGGTAGTTTATACTTGAAAATAGATTAATTTGCTTGAATAATACATGGCATCAAATTGGAGTGATGAGGTTTGCATATAATCAAAAGGGGAGAATAAAACTAAGAAATATAATTCTACTCCTTTCTCTTTAATTTGCTACCACAGTGGGTCAGTACATGGCAATACTTTCAAATGTAATCTTTGTTTCATTCGGAAGAAAACACAATGAAACACAAAAGGATATTTTCTTTTTCTAGGAGGAAAAAGAGTTTTCTGGAAAATCTTAATTAGCAAATTTTAACTTTTATTATTATTTTTTATTAATAGAGACAAGGTTTCACCTTGTTGCCCAGGCTGGTCTTGAACTCCTGGCCTAAAGTAATCCACCCTGCTTGGCATCCCAAAGTGCTCAGATTACAGGCATGACCCACTCTGCCTGGCCAGCAAATTTATTTTGATTTTCCCTCCTATTAATCAACAATGTTGTTATTCCAACTTTAGCCCTTACCAGGTTCTACTACTGTCTGAAATGACTACATAAGTAGTTGAAAATAAAAATATTGTGTAATTCTCACCAACAAAGCAAAATGCTCAGCTGATGATGTTAAAATAATGATATCCAAGAAAGCAGTAGTGTGTAATGGCCATTGTTATCCAATTACTCTAAACTAAACCACCAATACAGTAAAATAAAGTCTTCTTATTTAAGAACTTACATTAAAAATATTTTGATGCCCTCCTTGACTTCAACTTCCTATAAAATTTCTCCAGTTCTATTTGGCATTTGGTTTTTGCTACTAGCCTTATTCTCACTCTGTATCTTTGAACTAATTTTGTGAAAGAGATTGGGATTACATACTGGTCTTTTTGTGTGCTTGCTTCCAGAACACACACATTAGCATTGCAAAATTTTGCATGTCCAGATGTCTCCTAGATTTTCATTTGATTTATGGCTGAAGGGTCAGAAAAATTACAGAAATGAGCTGCCATGTTCCCACGTTTCCTGTTCTTCTGGTGTCTGATGGGGGAGTGTGGACAGTGAGACGGATTAGATAACCACCACCTCTATTCAAAAATATCTACTCTGCCCTATTTTAAGGAATTGGGCTTTTCACTACTTTAATCAGTGTAGTCAGATTCTTCCTCCTATAGGTTTATTTGAACACTGAGGAATTGGAGATGGGAGAAAAGGAAGGAGAAAGAATTATGTGTGTGTGTGTGTGTGTGTGTGTGTGTGTGTGAGAGAGAGAGAGAGAGAGAGAGAGAGAGAGAGAGAGAGAGAGAGAGAGAACATGAATGGATGTTGAGAAATGTAGATTCCACAAGAAGATGGAGAGAAGTTGAAAAAAGAAAAAGGAAACCATAAGACTGTCAATGATTACTTGCTTCTTTGACGCTTTATCCAGGCCCCTGTGGCAGTAACAGCCACTGAAAACCAAACTCCCAAGTACTTTTACATGAAATGTCTTCATGATCAAACTTGTTCTAATATATGTTTTGGGGGAAATGCCCCAGAGAAAAGGTAGATGTAGATGGCATTTTACCAGTGCCAAATAAAGTGGTCAAAATGTTCTTCTTAACAAGATGGAAACAATCAAATAACCACCTTCGATTGATTTTAAATGAACTGACTGTCTTGCATGGTGTGCATTAATATTTACACTCTGTGGTTCCAGGAATCTGTATAAAATGTGATGAACTACTTATTAGCTATGTGCTGACTTCCTCCATGATCTCATCTTCATATTCCAACTAAAATTTCTCCAGCTATGACTTGCAGAAATTCTTGCTCATGTTTGTGTCATACTTGGTCTTTATTTCAATAAAGATCGACTGGGCACCTACTGTGTTTGAGGCAATACGCCAGGTGTTAATGACGCAGTGGTGAACACAAAGGGGTGCCTTTTAAAATTTACAGTCTGAGGAGGGCAGGTATTAAACCTTATGTTACACCAATGAAATTATGTATTAGTCATTGTGATGGACCTGAGGAGGAAATGTGAAGTACCTTAGAACATAGGGCAGTGACAAACAAAGTTAATTTGGGGAGACAAGGAATACTTTCTGGCAAGGGCCAAAGGGTGAGGCAAGAGCCTGATGGTGCCAGCAGAGGGGAAAACATGGGTGAAGACCCTGATGCACTAAGAAAAAAACAGTTAATTTTGAAATAAGTATCGACTGACAGAAGTGACAATAATAGTACATAGAGTACTGTGAACTCTTCACCAGTTTTTTCCAGTTTCTCCCATCTTTTGTGACTCTGCTATAATATCAAAACCAGAAAGTTGACATTGGCACAATGCTATGAATTACAGTCTTATTCAGTTTCCAACAGTTTTTACATGCAGTGTGCTTGTATGTGTGTGTGTGCATGTGTGTGTGTAGTTTTATAGTTCTATGAAATTTGACCACCACTGCATTCAGGATACAGAATTATTCCATCATTATAGAACATCTCCCTTATGCTTTTCTTTTTTCTGGAGTAGCACTAACTCCTCATTCTTGTCCCTATCCCCCAGTAACCACAAATCTATTCTCTATTGTAGAGATAGAGTTTTGTCATTTTGAGACTGTTATATCAATGGAATCACACAGTATGCCACCTTTTGAGACTGGCTTTTTTCACTAAGCACAATGTCCTTAAGACCCATACAAGTTGTTGTGTGTTATCAATAGTTTGTTCCTTTTTTATTGCAGAGTAATATTCCATTGCATGGATGCCTTAGTGTTTAACTTATTTCTGGACATTTGGGCTACTTTCAGTTTGGGGCTATTACAGAGAAAGCTGACATTGACACTTTTGTACCCTAATGCATTTTTACGGAATGGGGAAAAGGCAAAATATGAGGCTTGTTTGGGGCCAAATTATGCAAGGCCACAAATCCTTTCTGGGTATAGACTATAAAAGCACAAAAATGAATGAATAAATAAGAGGAAACTGAATGTAAACATGGAGTGTTTTAAGGACTCTGACTTTTGGTGTTATATCAGTATCCAGATGGCTGCCTTTTATTTTCCGTTTTTTAATCTAACTGTTTGCACATAATGAGGTGGTCACATTTGAATACTAGTTTGCAGATGGATTGGGGGTACTCTATACTTGAGACAGCTAATTAAAACATAATTCTAAAAACAGGCTTATAAAAACTTTTCTTCCCTCTGTTCACTTAGAAAAGACTTATATTTAGCATAAGAATGTTATTGGAAGCACCAAATTGAAAACTGTCAGCTCAGATTCTGCAATCTAAGGAAGATTCTGCCTAGTGGTGTGTTGAAGAATGTAGAAAAATCAAGAAAGCATGAGTGTACTAGGTTTTCTTTAAATCAGCAGATATAGCATAATGGGCTGTGAGAATTCTGATCAAGTCACAGGTCTGCCACCAAATGCAAGGTATGAATTCCACGTTATGTGAAGTGAAAGGAGGGAACCACCAAGGCGATTTTAGAATAAAATCAGTCCTATCTGATTTAACCCAATTTATCAATACAGTTTTTCCCAAAGGATATTATGCTCATTTGAACCTCTGGGCCTCTGCCTATGCTTTTCCCGTTCCTAGTTTGCTGTCTTGGTTCCTTTTTGCCAATCTGAATCCTATAAACCCTTCAAGGTGTAGTCTAGAGTTTATCCTTCCTTGAAAGCTGCCCTCACACTGATACATTTCTTGACTGATTTCCTGTCATAGAGCTAGGATAGTACAGCTTAATACTTAACGACTGTGCAGTTATTGCATGCCTTACTCATATATGCCCAACCAAATTTCTTCCACTTAAATGTAAAAGTAAAATAACAAAACATAAAGCCTGAAAATTGAGGGGTGGTGGTGGGGCGGAAAAACTCATAAGATCATTACCTATATATTTTCTTCCAAAATCTCTTCAATGTCATAAATATGCTCAATCCTTAGAGGGTTCATGTGAAATAAAGATGGTGATACAACCTTGACAAGTGTTTTAATTGAGACTAATCTTTGAGGACAACCATTTGGACTCTTAAAAGAGAAGTAGGTTTGTTGTTTGAGACAGTCTTGCTCCATCACCAGGCTAAAGTGCAGTGGCCAGATCTCGGCTCATTGCAACCTCCACATCCTGGGTTCAAGTGATTCTTCTGTCTCAGCCTCCTAAGTAGCTGGGGCTACAGGCATGTGCCACCATGCCTGGCTAATTTTTCTATTTTTGGTAGAGACAGGGTTTCACCATGTTGGCCAGGATGATCTCGATCTCTTGACCCTGTGATCCTCCTGCCCCAGCCTCCCAAAGTGCTGGGATTACAGGCCCGAGCCACTGCGCCTGGCCTTGGTTTTTGCTGTTGTTGTTGGTTTTTGTTTTTGTTTTGAGACGGTGTTTTGCTGTGTCACCCAGGCTGGAGTGCAACGATGCCATCTCAGCTCACTTGAACCTCCATCTTCTGAGCTCAAATGATTCTCCTGCCTCAGCCTCGTAAATAGCTGGGACCATAGGTGTGTGCCACCACACATGGCTAATTTTTGTATTTTCTGTAGAGACGGGTTTTACTATATTGGTCAGGTTGGTCTTACCCAACTCCTGACCTTGAGTGATCTGCATTCCTTGGTCATCTGAAGTGCTGGGGTTACAGGCATGAGCCATTGCACCCAGCCTCTTAACAGTTTTTTATATCCTTGGACCAATAAGCCCACTTCTAGGAATCTCTGCTAAAATAACCACTAGAGATGCAGACAAAAAGTTACATACAGGATTATTCTTTGCTGCATTATTTATGAGATAGAAAAATGGAAATGATCTGAAGAGGAATTTAATAAATTAATAAGTTTCTTTGCAGGCATTAAAATTAAGTGCTGAAGGAATATTTAACAACATCAGAAAATACTCATGTTATAATAAAAAATGGGAAAGCAGAAGACCCACAATAGTTACTACCCTGTTCAAATCAGCTTTGAATCCTGGCTGTTTTCTGTTCCTTCTCCCTCCCTGCATCTGTCACTATTTTTGCAATAAACTGTTTGCATATGGGAAAATAAGGGATTCTTTTGGAAATTCACGTTCTGGGCTCCAAATCTCACATACGCTTATGATTACTTTCAAATAATTAGAACAAAATACATTGAATAGCAAATATATGTAAATCCAAAAGCTAGAAATAACAGAAGTTAATGTTTTATCAGCTATGTACCTCAATTATTACTGTACAAGTTGGAAGAGATTTCCCCTGGTAAAATGATAAATTAACCAGCTTTATTGTACTAGGGTCAACATCATATTGTACACAAAGCTGCATTATGACTGCATGTTGCCTTGAAAATCATGGTGTACCTGTAGTTGTTACAGCTAATATACTTCCTGGACACAGTTTTCTGACATTAGAAAGTCTTTTTAGCTTTCTGGATCTCTGTCTTCTCATCTGTGAGCAGAACATAAGTGGCTTGTCATCCCCCAATGCTTATTTATGTGTGTGTTGAGTTCATAAGATGTAAGTTTTTAATAATAGACTAAAAATTTGAAGCATAGTACCTGCCTCTAAGGACCATTCAAGATACATTTTGTGACTGTGAGACTTTATGACACAGAATTTGTCTCCTGCTATATTGCATATCCTTTTGTAATTGGTGACATGTCTTCTACTGAACTCCCTCCAGGTTGTCTTAGTGAGCAAACATGCTTGTGGATAAAATGAGATCCTATCAGACTGGCAAAGGTTTAGGAGTTTGAGAACATTCCATGTAGCAGAGGATGTGAAGAAACAGGCATTGTCAAATACTGTTGGTGGGAATGGAAATTAGTTCAGCTCTTTTGGAAGGCAATTAGGTAATAATATACCAAAATTTAAAATGCATATAGCCTCTCTTTAGCCATTCTACTGCTGAAAATATCCCACAATTATACTTGTAATGTGAACAGATTTATGTATAAGGATGTTCTTTGTAACATTCTTTATAATAGAGAAAAATAATTGTAACTTAAAATAGATACTAGATGCATAAACTGTGGTGTGGCCATGCAATGGAAAACTAGTCATTCAAAAGAAATAATTAGGTCTGTATGTACTGAAATAGAAAGATGTCTAAGATTTTACGGTAAGTGAAAATAACAAATTGAAGACAAATTTGTATGGCGTGAGCTTGAGTTAAAAGCAATGTGGGTTCACTTCAATCTGAATAGTAAAAGATGGACTCCTTTTATATCTTTCTTATGCTCTTTTCTCAGTTTATGCCTGAGAGAATCGTGGAGCCTCAGACAATAATTCTACACACTGCTATGATGAAATAATGTACAAAACAAAAATGTTTCTCCAGAGATCATTAAAAACTGTAAGGCAGAATCTACATTGCTCTAGAAACCTATGAAGGTATGAATAGGTTTTCATTGAAAGTTTCACCATATGTGGGAAGCAGAGCAGTGATATGAATACCTACTACTTTGACAGATGATTAAAAACACACTTCTCTGTTCTCTCTAAAAGTCATGTCTGGTGATGCTTGTGTGAAGGCCATGTGTTGACTCATGGAATTGAGAAGGGTACTAAATAGAAAATGGTTAATATATATTAGTTTTCATTTCCAAACTTACTTATCAAAATTGGCAAGAAAAGTTTTCAAATTAGATGTAGAATTATTTTGTCTCAGAAATCTGTGGTTATTTTCCTAAGATATGTGAGATTTTCAAAAGAAAGAAAAATAATTGTATTTGGGAGTAGGGCTAGGCAATGAGAGGGAGTGGGGTTTGAATGAATAAGGAGATCCCTTCTAAAAATTAGTCAAAACAATAGCAAAACAATAAGAGAAAGAATCAATCCCTAGAGTCTGAAGTTCATAGTATACAATATAGTTTACTGACATAGAAAGAATCAGAGGTTTAGCCCATCCGAATACATACATATTCCATTTGTTAAGAAGTTGATATAGAAAAAATGTGGAATTTCCTACTATAATTTAAGGGATGATTGACCTCCAGAAAGCTTCACCACAATATCGACTCTATGCTCCATATATTTTCTTTAATTCATAAGCAGTAAATTTTATTTGTAGCATAATCACTTATTCCTATATTCCAAATGCTTTATTTTCTTTGTTTCCTATAATTTTATATATAATATGCAAATACACTAAAATTGAAATATAGTTTGACAGTTTGTAATACTGTAAAACCATAAAATATAATATATGACTACTAAATATTTTGGTTTAATGGGCCTGGTGTTCTACTATATATTTATTTTAACTCACTCTTAAAATGTCAAATAAAACTCAAAAATCTGTTTTAGTTCCAAATGTAGAACTATTAATTTTATGGCTTAATATCTGATTAAATTTAACTATGCTTCTAAGAGTGTATAGGTTCCACACATTAGATGGGCTGACTATTTAATCCCATCATTTTAAGTGGAATTGAACTCCATCTTGCCAAATATGCTAATATCCTAAGGGAGGGAGAGAGGGCAGAATGAAAGCAGAAGATATTTGAAGGCTCTGTGAATTTATATTCTTCACTTGGGAGGCTCACCAAAACATTTTAATATCTCCAGTATCCACATTCTGGAACAGATAATACAAAAGTCAAAAGGGAAGTGTTTTCAGTGATTTCTCTGGCACTAATAAACCTATATACATGTGGACAGACTTAAATAAATAGTTAAAACAGAATGTCTGGGTATCCTGGCATGTAGGCTGAGGGCTGAGCTCTGAGGCTGTATCACTTCTATTTCCCAATTGCTAGCTTTTGAGGCAATGGTGCCCTTAGTCTGAGAATAAAGGCACAGACAACCTCACTCTCATGGTTCTGAAGAGTCCTGCTGACTTGTTCATTAAACAGAACTGGCAACTGACTCCTAAGATATAAGTTCCTGATAGCTTTCCAAGCAGAAGGAACGGTGCTGAGTGACACATATAAATATGAAAGTGAGAAGGAAGGGTGAGCTCCAATGGCAGTGACGTTGCAGGAGCAGTTTATGGAAGAAGTACTTGTTGTAAGACACTACATTGCATTCAGGAGAAATCGTTCACCACTAAGCAAACGGTGAGACCTTCCCAGGAGAATCTCCAAAAGGAATTTTAGATATCAATGGTAACACTTTTGAAAATAGTGTGGTCTGAGAAATAGCTTGCTCTACTGGACTACTTGCATATATATATATATATTTTGGTTCAACTACGGGTTTCATCTGTACTACAGAGACCTTAAGAAAATTTCTTGAAGATCCTTTTTTAATGGGAATAACCACTTCTAATATTTTTTCTCTGGGTATTCTGTGAGTATCTGTTGTCTCAGTAAGCATTTGTATATCATGTATGCTACGTAATTTAAAAAAGCTTGAGATCTTCAAGTAAAATCAATAATGCAAATAAATGATTCAAAATTTAGCTATTCTAAGCATATTAAGTGGTTAACTTTTTTTTTTTTTTTTTTGAGATGAGTCTTGCTCTGTCACCCAGGCTAGAGTGCAGTGGCACAATCTTGGCTCATTGCAACCTGTGCCTCCCAGGTTCAGGTCGATTCCCCTGCCTCAGCCTCCTGAGTAGATGGGATTACAGGTGTGTGCCACCACACCTGACTGATTTTTGTATTTTTAGGAGAGACGGTGTTTCACCATATTGGTCAGGCTGTTCTCAAACCCCTAACCTCAGGTGATCCACCTCCCTCAGCCTGCTAAAGTGCTAGGATTACTTAAGGCCACCAAGCTCGGCTTAAGTAGGTAACTTCTAAGCAGTGACTATCATTTTCCAATTCTTTTCAGAATAAATGCATCTCAAAATCTACATTACAATAAATTATCTCAATAATCCCTTTTCCTATTTTTGATTACAGTACATAATTTAAAAACATTTTAGTTAGACATTTGAAGAGGACATTACAAAAAATATTGTAATAAGCCTTATGTCTCCTCAGGTTTTAGAAAATCAATGAGTTGTTAGTATTAAAGATGTTTGGAATGCATATTTTGAAATGAATTTTTTGAAAGAAGTATTTAAATATAATGTTTAAAAGTCAAACTTCCTATGGAGATTATATTAACATCCATAATAAATCTTAATAGTATGATACTGAACCCTATTTTTATTAATAAAATTTAATCCTGTTGTCTACCACCAAATTCTGCATTTTAGCTCTTTTCACTAGATATTATGGTGTTTTAAATACAAGCATGATACTTTGGGGTTATTAGTAATTGTCATAATTTTATTATCTGTCCAATAGGTATATCTCATAATGTAAAAAACCATGTCTTTGAAATAATCTCATTTCTGAAAGATAATTAATGATTTCCAATTGCTTTTACAAATTTACATGTTTTCAATAAAATTTGTCATTCAAATATGTTAATAAAAATATTTTATCTTTTGTGATTTAAAGAAGAAACAGTAATACTGGTGTTTGTTTCAACTCCTTTTGACAATGGTTCTCACAAATTCTCCCACATTTCTCTAAGTACAGAAAATGACTGGCTTAATAAATTAAATTTTAAATGATCCTAATGGAGCATTTACATAGCCTTAAATGACTATAACACAGCCAAAAAGTAATTAAAGCTTCATAAATGCAGAGTGACTTCATCCAATCAGCTATTTACATTTGTGTAGTTCAAAGTAAGAGGACCTGGGAAAGCCTTCATATGGGGAAAGAAGATAGAAAGAATAGAAAAAAAAACAGTTTTAGGTAAAAATATAACTTTAGTGGATAAGGTTAGAGGAATAGCTTTAAGAATAATTTCTCCTTAAGTCAAAAAGCACATGAGAAATATGATATTTATAAAATATTTATGACAAGTAATTTTCTTTTAATAGCAACAATAAAAATATTATAAACTGAAACAGATATCACCTTATCAAAACTGTAACAACTCATTGAATATATATGGGAGCAAATTGTTTTCATCAATTCTCACATGAATGTGTAAAATATTTTTCTAAAAATAGATTTTACTCTTTGAAAGGCCAAGACAAGAGGATCACTTGAGGTCAGGAGTTTTAGACCAGCCTGGCCAAGGTGGCGAAACCCTGTCTCTATTTAAAAAATTACAAAAATCAGCCGGGTGTGGTGGCATATGCCTGTTATCCTAGCTACTTGGGAGGTCGAGGTGGAAAAATCACTTGAACCTAGGAGGTAGAGGTTGCAGTGAGCCGAGATGGCACCACTGCACTCCAGCCTGGGTGACAGAGTAACTGAGACTCCATCTCAAGTATATACACATATAAAATAATAAAATACATATTTTAGAAAAAGTTGCAAACAATGGAACATTTTTACTTTCTTTAATAACTGCTGAAAGGGAAGGGATAGAAAGAGAAGTGGGAAAATGATAAAGGGAGGAAGGAAGGGAGGGGGAAGGAAGGAAGAAAGGGACGGAGAGGGGAAGGAAAAAGGGGGAGAAAAAGAGGAAAGAGAGTGGAGGAGAACCACATAACTCGATGAAAGGCAATATGTGTACTGTCTATGATTTTTGTTACTAAATCTCATACTGTTGATGGCAAACCATCCTTAGCCATATACACAATCTCTTAGTGGGCATTTCTACTGAGCTCCAGCTCAATGACTTCAGAGTCAGCATACTCCTAAACTAACTCATCACCCCTCCTGCTCCCTCCTTGCCCTTCTATATTGTGTATTGCAAGCACCATTTTTCAGATATGGTAACCTAAATATGTAGGTGCACTTCCTGACACCCATCTTTGCGTCAAACACTACTTTCTATTGGTTCAGTGTCAGGACTGCCTAATGATCCCACAGTCTCTAATGTCATGCTGCTAAGTTCTCTGTCTAAAAGCGAATTTGGTCATGCCAATTCTTGATTTAGGAAACTTACTATAAGCAGAGAATAGGTGTCTCCCTTCCACACTTGACTTGGAAATGAAATTGGCAAAAACTCTTCCTCTCTCTCAATTCCATGGCTTGCTGATGACCAAAACCTTCCCCAAGGCTTTTAAATGTACTTGTAGGAGGAGAGAGATAATTACTCTTAACATATCCTTCCTTTTCCCTCCCACCGTGGATATTCACTAACCTTGTTTATGAACCTAATTCTTGCTTCCCTTTATCTTGTTGGGTCTGCTCTGTGTTTCACTTCTCTGTTTCTGATTTCCTTCCTAAAGAAGAACTCCGAATTCTTCTTCTCCTATATTTCAGAGTAATTCAGCTAAACCTCTCTCCTGCCTCTTGTACAACAAAGCCCATCCAATGTGTAAAATAAAGCCCTTCAGAACACAGACAAAGTGGCCCACCATTTGATTTTCTTTTTTGACTATAGAAAACAGACGTAGTTATAAAAAAGAAAGCATTGATGAATTTTTAAACAAAGACTATAAAAGTAAACAACAGCAATGACTCCTATCAGATAAAACCCAGGCTCCTTAGTTTGTTCTGTGAGAATGTACTTTCTGTCTATATCCTCTGTCTCCCTTTTACTGGTAGCCCCAAGCCTTCAATTCTCCAGGTACCAGGAACCTCTTATCTTTTTTCAAACAAATTCAAACTATTTGTACTCTATTTTATTCCTAGATGGCCCACACTACCTTTCTTTGCTTAATGGACCATACTCATGCTTCAGGGTCCTTCTCAGATGACCCTCTTAGCCCTCACACAAAGTTAGTCTCAACTTCACACAGCACTTTCATTTTAATGTTTGAAAACGTGGCTGCCTTCTTCATTAGGACAGGTGCCACTTCACGAGTCAGGGGATGTAAACTTGAAAAGTAGACAGTCTTGACTCTTACATAGCATCAAAACTATTCTACTGTCTTCCAGTGAGAGTTGTCATCGTAACAATATCTTAGATACTTTATTCACAGAGTTTCAAATAATCTAATCTCTGCAAAATTGTTTTTTTTTTTTTTTTTTCTGAGATGGAGTTTCTCTCTTGTGACCCAGGCTGGAGTGCAATGGCTTGATCTCAGCTCACTGCAACCTCCGCCTCCCGGGTTCAAGCAATTCTGCCTCAGCCTCTCAAGTAGCTGGGACCACAGGCATGCGCCACCATGCCCAGCTAATTTTTTGTATTTTTAGTAGAGATGGGGTTTCACCATGTTGACCAGGAAGGTCTCGATCTCTTGACCTTGTGATCCACCTGCCTCGGCCTCCCAAAGTGCTGGGATTATAGGTGTGAGCCACCGCGCCTGGCCTAATTGTATTATTTTTTATATGGTGCTATGGTCTGAAGGTTTATCTTCTTTCCAAGTTTGTGTGTTGAAATTCTAACTGTCCCCCAAGGTGATGGTATTAGGAGATGGGGCCTTTTGGAAGTAGCAGGTCAGGAGAGTGAAAAATCATGATGGAATATGTGCCTTTACAAATAGGGCCTGGAAGAAGAACTCTTGCTCCCTGTACCATGTGCAGACACAGCTGGAAGACGCCATCTGCGAACCAGGAAACTGGTAAACTTATAAAACACCAAATGTGTCAGTGCCCTGATCTTTGACTTTTCAGTTTTCAGGACTGTGAGAAATAAATTTCTGTTGTTTATAAGCTACCCAATCTATGATATTTTGTTACAGAAGCCTGAAGACACTAAGAAAGAAAAGTAGTACTGAGAAGTGGTGTGCCACTCTAACAAATACCGAAAAAATGTGGAAGCAGCTTTGAAACAGGGCAACAGGTAGGGGCTGGAAGAGTTTTGAGGTTCATACTAGAGAATTCCTACATTGCCATGAACAGCCTATTAAAGGCAATTCCAGTGGTGGCCCAGAAAAAAAAAAAAAAAAAAAAAAAAAAAAAAAACAGAGAGAGCTACAAAGAAAACCTCAATGGTCTTAGAGAATGCCTAAGTAATTCTTAACGAAGTTTGGTAGCAATATGAATGTTACCAAAAGTCATTCTGATGAAGTCTCAGGCAGAAACAAGGAACCCATTATTGGATAATGGAGGAAAGTTCAACGTTGTAATAAAGTAGCAAGAAACTTGGCTGAATTATGCTCGTGTTCTTGTGTTTTGTAGAAGATAGAACATGTGAGCGATGACATTGAATATTTTCAGGAGAAATATCTAAGCAAAGTGTAGAAGGAGCAACTTGGTTCCTCTTGATTGCGTGTAGTAAAATTCAAGAGAGAAATAACTTAAAGATAGAATAGTTAATCAAATGGGAAACAGGTAATGGTATCAGGAGGTGGAGCTTTCGGTATGTGATTAGATCATGAGGACAGAACCCTCATGAATGAGTTTAGTGCTCTTATATAAAAGACCTCTACCACTCTGCCATCTGTGGTTACAACAAAAAGAAGCAGGCCCTCACCAGACATGGAATTTGCTGGTGATTGGAGCTTGGACTCCCCAGCTTCTGGAACTGTGATCAATAAATTTCTGTTGTTTGTAAGCTGTTCAGTCTATGGTATTTTGCTATAGCAGTGTGAACAGACTTACAGGCTAAGATATGTGACGTATCCCCAGATTTAGTTTCCAGAATCTCAGTCTCTTGAAACAAAATCACTAATTTTTTTAACTCAAATGTTTTATTCTTTTGGTGGAAGAATCATATGCTATCTTGGAGGTCATCTTCCTCAGAGCTTCTCATCCTATTTATATCTTCTAGCACTCCTGAAGGTTAACACGTTTGTGCCACATACTTTCTCTGGCTGTTGCAGCTCATGATAAAAGATATAACCTGGGGGTTTGGCCCTGTACTTGGTACCAGAACTGGAATACAGTACTCTGCCCTGAGACATGCCAGATGGAACTGACATTTGCTGCTCTGGTACAATACCCCAATTTTACTGAAAGGGAACGGAGACACAAAGAGGTTAGCTGACTTGCCTTCTGTCATCCAGCTCCCTAGAAAGCGGCAAAACTTGATCTAGAACTCAAGTGTTTTGAGATGTAACCTTTTAGATAAGGCAGTGAGAACTATCATGGGTGTCAAGGAAACCCTGCCTCCACTGCTTATGTGATTGCACTTAGTCACTTATGTGTTCCGAATTAAAACCTCCCTACTTCTGAGGTGCTGTCTTCACATAAAAACTGACTTGGCTGAATTTAGCCTATAGAAAGTAGAATTCATGAAAACATATTTTTTCCCAGAAATGATGTGAAATTGAGGCTTGGATAATTTTTTCTTTTTATTTTGTAATTAGTTATTTCAGGTTTACATAGAAAAGGCAAGATGCTGTGAACCAGAAACTTCAAATAACACAGGAGAATATTAACTATCTTTGGTGTTAAGGCAATTGTGTTTGTGACAAAGACTTTTAGCTGAGAGGATAGGTACTAGGCCAGTGCCCTGAAATAAATAGGGAAAATAGGCTAGGCATGGTGGCTCACACCTGTAATCCCAGCACTTTGGGAGGTGAGGCAGGAAGATCTCTTGAGCCCAGGAGTTTGACACCAGCCAGAACAATATAGAGAGACCCCCTCTCTACACAGAAATTTAAAAATTAGCCAGGTGTTGTGGTGCGCACCTGTGGTCCTAGGTATTTGGGAAGCAGAGGCAGGAAGATCGCTTAAGCCCATGAGGTTGAAGCTGCAGTGAGCCATGATCCAGCCTGGACAACAGAGTGAGACACTGTCTCTAAAAATAAATAAATAAACTAACTAACTAACTAACAAAAGAAAGAAAGAAAGAAAGAAAAAACCTCATAAAGGGTAGTTTGGGCTCCAGCTACAAAAGCAAACTTGTGGATCACAAATAATTACTGAAAGGAGATCTGTTCATTCACAAAAGAAGTACAGTAATGCTCTAATAGCTCAGGAACAGTTGAGTGTCTCTGCACCATGCCCTGTAGACAGTGGAGATGTTGTACAAAACAAAGGTGTATAATCAGTCTTTTTGTAGATCAACCAACCTAGCATTAGGGTAATCTAGCCAGGAGAAGATAAAAGCATGAATAAGCCATAAGCAAGGTGAAATTTACTCATTTATTTCAAAAACATCCTAATCTTTAAATGAGACATTGAAAATAAAACATACACCCTTAAAAATAATATAAAGAGGCAGAAAAAGATTTTTAGTTGATGCTCATGGGTTGAATTTTTAGGTCAGAATATAAGATCTGGTAAACAAATTGCTTGCATTAAACTGAACAGTAAAGAAAAAGATGGCTAGGCTCGGGGGCTCATGCCTATAATTCCAGCACTTTGTGAGGTCAAGGGGGGCAAATCCATTGAGCCCAGCAGTTTGACCCCATCGCTACAAAAATTACAAAAATTAGCCAGTGTGGTGGCATGTGCCTATAGCCCCAGTTACTTGGGAGGCTAAGATGGGAGGATTGCTTGAGCCTGGGAAGTCGAACCTGCAGTGAGCTGTGATTGTGCTACTGCACTCCAGTCTGTTTTACAGAGCAAGATCCTCTCCAAGAAAAACAAACAAAAAGGGTAATTTGGAGGCTGAGGCACGTGGATCATGAGGTCAGGAGTTCAAGAGCAGCCTAACAAACACGATGAAACCCCGTCTCTACTCAAACTACAAAAATTAGCCAGGCATGGTGGTGCCTGCCTGTAATCCCAGCTACTTAGGAGGATGAGGCAGGACAGTCACTTGTACTCAAGAGGCAGATGTTGCAGTGAGCAGAGATCATGCTACTGCACTCCAGCCTGGGGAACAGAATGAGACTTCGTCTCAAAAAAACAAAACAAAACAAAAAACAATCAAGAAAAGAGCAAAGAGCTCTATGGATAAAAGCCCAGATTTTTATGGACATAGGGAAAGGCCAGGGCAACTTTAAAGAAACACTTTCAAGTTGAAGTGGGGTCTCAAAAAAATAAAAACAGGATGCACACTTTTGTATCAGCACCGACTTGCAAATACGGTTACAACAAAACAATACACTGTTAGAAATCACCGGCTTGGTTCAGAAATAGATTTCTGAGTTGTCATGGGCATGAAACCAATACTGTGCCAGTGAATAGATCTACACCTAAGCAACCTTGGTGAACTGAGCAAGATCAAGGCCAGATTGTAGTCCCTTGAAGCACTGATGATAAACACACTATGGTTAAAGGAGAGGAATTATCCTTGGTATCATAATGAAGGTACATACACTGAATGTAAGAATAATGTGATTCAAACTAATGTAGGACTGTGCCAAGCAGGAAGAGAAAGTCCTTTGGGCATTCCGAAAGAACATTTAGACAAAGCAAAACAAGAAGGAGAATTTGTGGTTAGCAGGAAGCTGTTGCTCATTTATATTTTATCAAAGATTTTAAATGTTGAGTAAAAGAGTGTGACTGTACCAAGCAGAAAGAAATTTGGAATGTATGTGGTTTATAACTGAAATAATTAACTAGAAGAAACAATAAGCATCAGGAGGATTTTTTTTAAGTGTTCTCTGTGGTTTCCTAAAATTATGTATTTTGGAAACTCAGATGGGTTAGAAAAATCAACATACATTTCTCCGGTATCTCATTATGATGTCTCATATGACTTACGCTCTTCTATGTTAATCAAGTGAATCTCTTCCAGTTATACAGATTGCTATGAAAAATCATGAGACATCACATTTTACTAAGTGGGAGATACTATTGATCTAACAAGATTCATTGAATAATAAAGGGGGTCCATTTTTTATATGTTACTCCCTCTAGCAAGGTTGAATAAATATACCAGTGAAACATGGAAGGAAGGATTTTTATAGTTTCAGATACTTACATAGTTTTAGATAAATACATGGCAATTTGTTAGTAGACTCGGAGGTAATGTTTTAATTGCCTATATCCCCCAAAGTACAGAGTTTAGGATAAAACTAATGAGTTTAACAAATCATTAGTTCTTCTTTGTAGGAGTTTAAAATGAGGGGATAATGAGAATAATACAGAGAAATGCATGAAAATGTTGTAAACCACAAATAAAATAATGTTCAAATATAAGTACTTTTGGTCCATTACAAATGTGGAAGATATGCACTTATAATGAGGGGATAAAAAGAAAATACCTTAACTCTTATTATGAAGTAAGCTCTTGATGCTAACATAATATATTGAAAAATTCTTAAATATATATAAAAAGTGAATCTATCTATCTCTCTGTCCATCCATCCATCCAACGGGAGAAGATGTAAAGTGAAATGGCCATAGGAAGAGAGTAGTAAGCATACGTGTGAATTGTACATCAGGAGACCTGATTGTGATTCATTCAGAGGGTATACAAGAAGAAGGGAGAAAATGGTTATAGTAGGGCATTAAAAAGATTAGAATGAAATATTTTGCAATTGAGTGAGAGGATCTAACATATGAAGTATAAGACAAATTAAAAAAATTATATGGCCTCAAAAAATCTGGCATACACAAAATGACAGGTGAAAAAGATAACTTTGGCAGAAGAGCTGAAGACTTACAGGACATAAATGCTGTAACTTGGGATTCTGGGAAGATTCATATCCAAACAGGGAAAGAGAGATTATACATAAACCACCATAAAACAAAAACAGTGTCTGGAGTCCAATTGTTATGTTTCATTGAAACAATACATTGTCTTACTTTCAATTATATCCTCCAAGTTAGTATGATTTGGTCCTGAAAATGACAAAAATAAACAGACCACCTTAATGATCAAATTGAGAAACACAAATCTATTTGTTTGTGCAGCTATCATTCAACAAATATTAATTGGCTACTCTTTGCAATATATCAGAGCAAATAGTTGCTATACAAAAATGCCAGTTGAACACAGAGTACTTAAAAAGTTATTCTGCACAAATAAAAATCCATCGAAGTGTTGAAAAGAAGGCAAGTCAGATTCAAAAAAAGTCATGAGTTAAAAAAAAAAACAGATTTAACTGGGAATTCTAAATAGAAATTGAAAAACAACCAAGAGTCAGGAGGAGTTTTATTTGGGAGCTTCGTTTTTTATGTGTTCTTTGCCAACACATAGATGTTGGATGTGGAAGAAGTTAAAGACAAATGATAAATTTCTGTTTAATATGAGTTGGTCATGCGACTTGCCTCACAGCCAGATGCAAGTGCAGGTCTGAAGGAGACACAGAAATTGACCTATGAGATACGTGCATTTGTTCAACTTCTGTTTGAGTCTATGGTATTTTGCAAGCACTGTCTAGGCAGTGGGGTTCTAATATGAGCGAAGCATGGCCTCTGCAGTCCGTGAAGCAGCCATGCAGGAAACAGCTAAGCGGCAAAGCAATAGGGGTAGCCCATGGAAAGCGGAAGCAAGGGAATGAGGGGTGAAGGGTTTCTGAAACACATGAGATGAGAGGCAGGCTAAATGAGGAAAGAGGCTCCAGAGCCAAGAAGAGAGAGTTGTGTAATTGGTTATCAGCAGTGTCAAATTCTGTACATAGGTCAAGGAGCATCAAGATGGAGAAGCGCCATTTCGTTTTGGCAGTGACTATGTTACTGGAGACCTTGGCAAGGCTGGCTTCTGGGAAGTGGCGTGGGTTAGAGCAGGACTGGATCAGGTTCAGGAGCATTTTCACTGAGGAACTGAATGCATCTGGTGCACTCTAGGAGTCAGGAGAGGAAGGGTGGGGAAACAGTTGTTAGAGGGTGTAGGCATTTCTTGAGACCTAGGGATATCTGAGACTCAGCCGGATCCAAACACAGACTTTTTAGCTCTATTTTGTAAAAAAAAAAAAAAAAAAAAATAGAGCTTTTCTCAGCAACAAGGAAACAACATTTACATCTTGAAGCAGGCTTTGTTAAGCTTGTTTGTTCTATCTGGCAATGAGTCACTGTAACACTGACCCTGCCATTGAAGTCAGTAGATTCTATTTGGAGAGATTTGTGATTGTGGGGGAAGTTGTTTGAAAAGTTAACAAAAACATCTACTCTCCCTGATCTGCTAAACACCTGTGTGTATTAGTTTTGATGACTGACTATTAGCTCAAGAGCATGGGAATGCTATTTTTGAGTTAAAAACAAAAGGAGGTCCCATCAGAAGAAGTCAAATGTACATGACACAAGAAAAAGATATAATATTTTCTATTTTAGTTTCCACTCATTTGAAAAGAGTTTTGAAAAGAAAAGTGTAATAGTTCTGCCGACCGCCAACCTCAATTAAAATGCTAAGTACAAGTTGTAGTTTCTCTACCTCTGCCAGAGGGAATATGTCCAAAGTGACCAGCCACCTGTTTCCTTTTGTAAGAGCTCAAGACTGCTGCTCCGTCCAGCGTACTCCTCACTGACACTAAATATCAGTGTGATGATGAATCAAAAGTCAACAGCAGCAGAGCTTTATTTACCAAGAAATGACACTTAGTAAGGTCATCTCTTTTCGAGAGGACTTTGCAATCATTTAAACTGATGAAGATATCAGTGATTTATCAACTTCAAATAAGGCATGAGGAACACGTATGTTAAGGGGCACCCAACTTGGCTGTTTCCAACTTGCTTAAATATATATGCCCACAGGCTGGCCGAAGGTATTTAAGGGATAGTAATGGTACATGGTCTGTGATGGCTTAGCTAGGCACAGTGAAGGTCATAGAATGAGAAACTTAAGAATCAATTACGAAACAGGTTAAAGTTGCTGTCTGTAAGACAGTGGCTTTGGAGTCAGTAGACTTGGGTTTTAATGATAGTTATGCCATTTATTAGCTGTGAGACGTCAGTCAAATGACTTAAATTCCCAAGCCTCGGATTTCTCGTCTATAATATAAAATAGAAATAATACTAGTGTCTCAGTGCTGTTTCAAGGATTAAATGACAGCACATGGAGCATAACCCAGAACCAGGCATATAGTAAATGCTTCATAAAATGATAGCTATTATATATCTTAAATCAAGCATTCTCAATGCCTTGTTGATAAGAAAAACATCAACTGTTACCATTTGGTTAAAACCATGAGAGCTAATGTGAAAATAGATGTATTAAACAGCTTGCCATAAAAATACTACATTATTTAAAACAATTGAGATATGTCTAAAAGAAAAAGAGGGAGCATTGTAAAATTCAATTGAATCTAAAGGGATTGAAGCAACAGCATTTTAATCTGCAAATAGAACGCAGAAAGAAAATCCTAAAGTTATAAAAATTTTATCCACTTCTGAAATTTAATAAGATTCTGATTTTAGTAACATTAAAAAATAAAATCATCTCTATTAAATATAAAATTAGCTTATTATACCTATAGTCTCAGTGATCTTATTCAAATTAATAGTAAAAAATTATTCCAAGTACGTTCTATGGGACATATTAGCAATTTGAGATAATAATCAGTGCCCTTCTCTCCACATATAAAATGCCGTACTTCATTTTTAGAATAACCTGATGGCTGAAGCTCTTCACCACATTATCTCTTTTATAGTTCCTAGTTCACCATTTAGTATGGAGGCCCTAGAGCCCTCTCTTCCATCAGTCAGTTGCAGGCTTTCTGCCAGTTTTCCGATTCCATGTTTAATCAGAACCCCGGGCTCTCCAATCCCAGTCTGTATTACTAATTTTTCCAATTCTTAGGGTAAATTTGCCACTTTGAAACATGTTATGTTATCTGCAAACAGAACCCAGAAACAAAAATCTTATAGTAATAAAGAAAAGATTGGTAATGTTTTAAGGAATGAATGATAAACAACGAAAGCCCTTTGAATCTCAGCAAAGACTGAGATTTAAGTCACACCCTTATGGAGAACCCAGAAATCATTCTGCTGGCCCCGAAATGGACTTGCTGAGGAAAAAATGGGCTGTCTTTTATCATATATAAACTCTATATTTCTAGATAAGAAAGAAAACTGCAACAGCAAGGCAGCATGAAAAACTTCCCACTCACTGGGGCAGGTTGATGGAAATTCTACTTGACAAAGCCTTTCTTAGCCAAACTACCCCAAAGTGCCTCTCCCTCCACTGGGTTGCTACTTACCATTGTCTTGCCATTTGTGTTTATGCATCCTTAGACGCATGAATGGAGGGTAAGCTTGGTAAACAGAGGTAAGATGGTAACAGAGGTAAGCCTCCACGAGAGCTACATCTTATGAAGACTTTCTCTCCCTTTCTCACTCACCTCAGAGTCTAAGCCAGAACTCACTCTTCCTAGAAGTGCTGAATCCCTGAGACAGGGAAGAAGGAGGGGGAAGGGAATTTGGGGTTCTTCTTGCCTGTGTCAACCTCCTATAAGTCACTCAGCCTCACTTGCAGTGATTCTTTTGTGTAATGGAGATCATTATAGATACGAGTTTGAGAAGTGCTTTGATATCCTCAGACAAAAGAGGCTCTAAAAGGGCAGAGGGTAATTATTATTAGCAGCTCAATGGTTCATAGGTTTTTCCATATGCGGCTTCCTCCAGGGAAGCTAAATCCATCAAAATAAAACCAGTTTGAGAGAAAAGGTACAATAGAAACTATTTAAACAAGGAAAATGACTTCAAAAAGATGAGCCAGATGAAACATAAAAGTGAAATAAAAAATTAAAGTGATGACAAGCTTCTAAAAAAATCTCTGCAGTCTTGTCATGAATGAACTTAACAAAAGTCATGCTGGTAATAATGGCATCTTGCATATGAATAATGTCTTCCCAATAACTTTACAACTCTTTTGTGACATAAAATGATACTTAGTAAATCTTCAAATTGCTATCAGCCTCGTTTTTAGGTGAGATCATTGAAGGCTGAGCCACCCCACATGATAGAACAGTGAGAATTAAAATCCAGTTTTCCCAATTCTTTAACACAGAAGCAAGACACTAGGGTATCTTCCACCTCATGGGAACTATAGAGGATTTCCTTGTTGGAATCTAGTCAGCCAAAGCATACAGATAGGATTTTCAGCACTTGTTCTGATTTTTGTCTTGCTAAGTAAGATACTTGTCTTCAGCAAGTATTATAAAACAATTATGTATGAAGGGCCTCCTAGGCAGCTAATCCTTGCTAAGAGAATAAAAGATAGGGAATAGAAACACAAGTATTATATCAGTCTCCAGCCACAAGAAGATTATGGTGTAGTTGAGAAGATAAGACATACACACAAAACAATTAGTGGTCAAAATATTATTATACACTTTAGTATTAAACGCTATCTTCTCTGAAGAGCTTTCCATAATTATGCTAATGGAAAGTAATCTTTTTTAAATTCCTGTAGTACTCATAGAACTACGTTTCTTATAGCACTTGTAAGAGGCATATATCATGTCACATCTTCTCTTTGGTATCAGAGTTTATGCTCACCAAAAGTAGAAATCATGTTTTATTTTATCTTAGATTTCACTTAGTGCTTTACATTGTTTTGGATATAAAGAAAAGGCTCAGCAATATTTTTCCAAATGACGTAGTGATGTAATAATTTTAAAATATAGAAAACATGTAAGGACAATATGTGCAATAACATTGCTCAGCATGTTTTCACTGATAATTGAAATCCATTAGGCTCTAAACAATTAGGAAATAATCACTCCACTCCTGATACTCTTTTAGTGTCCTGGTAGCATTTACAAATCAGATTATAGTTGAAAAGTTCTTTACAGTTGTTTTTTACTATTCTTCAAAACCATATGAGTGGCTGAGCGCAGTGGACCATGCCTGTAATCCCAGCACTTTGGGAGGCAGAGGCAGGCAGATCACTTTTGCCACCTCACTTATCTCACCTGAGGTCAGGAGTTCGAGACCAGCCTGGGCAACACAGTGAAACTCTATCTCTACTAAACATATGAAAATTAGTAGGGTGTGGTATTGTGCGCCTATAATCTCAGCTACTCAGGAGGCTGAGGCAGGAGAATCACTTGAACTGAGGAGGCAGAGGTTGCAGTAAGCTGAGATTACACCACCGCCCTCCCACCTGTGTGATAGAGACTCTATCTCAAACAAGAACAACAAAAGCAACAGCAAAAATAATAAACTCCAAAAGCCATATAAGCACAATTTACTTTTCTTTCCTCAGGAAACAGATGACATAAAAAATAAAGTGAGGAACGTGCATGACCATCCTACCCTTAGGATTTTCTTGTCATCTTTGCAGCCCCTAACTTCTTACTTTAGGTTTTCTCTGGGGCTTCAGGTGAAAAAAAGTAGTTAATTAAGCAGTGCTGAGACCTGGATAATGGAGCCAGCTGCCACAGAGATAAGGGGAGACAGAAGAGAGACTAGGAGAAGGGACTTAGGAGTTCCAGAATGTACTTGGGAGGACAGCCTTGTATCCCACTTAATTTCTTCTGTAGGCACAAGTGGAAAGGCCGACTGTCTATGTGCCCCCGAAATAAGGCCAGAGTTAAAAGTAGGGTAGTGGTCTAGAGCACAATTGCAGGATAACTTTTCCTCTACACCAAAAGAAAGAAGAGGAAATAATTGGGTGATAGCTTACTGCTCCCTTTCATCATTTCTTTCCTCTAATAGTCTGTCCTTCATGGAAAAAGAGCACATACTTTCCATTCATGGAAATATCACATGTTTATGTAAAATGATTCAAAATTAAATTTAATTTTCTTTTTGCTCATTGGGTACAAAATAATTTATATTCACATACTGAATACTGACCTACTTAGAGAGGTATCCATACACAGTTAGGTATATAATTCTCTTCTCTTTAAGATGCTCTCAATCTAAGAAAAGATTATTTAACAGGGACACCCAGGCCTTTCCCAGACAACTACATAAGTAATTAAACTGATTTTTTAAAGGATCAGGATGGTTTTTCACATTATGCATAAACTTAGGAGGAACTTCGCCACCTCCCATATCTCACCAACCCTCTTTCACTTTCAAGAGAGGGAGAGAAAAAAGAAAAAAGAAGTAAGGATTTGTCCTCCTAACAGGATACAAAGATACTTTTCTTGAGAGATTCTAGATGTGTTTTGGCTATCCAGTGCTATGTTCTTTGCAGGCAGCACTTCACACTGTTTTTTTGATAACTTCCTAAGAGAAGTCACGATGCCCAGGCTACCAGGGGTCAGACAAGGTCAGCTCCTCTTCCCACTGTAGGGAGGGAGACGCAGGAGTTGACTTTGCCCAAAAATAGCCTGTGTCCATGATGCAGAATTAGCTTGGTATCACTAAGTCCAAAAGTTGGAGCCAGAAGTCCTGTTTTCAGAAAGGACTTCCAGCCCCTGAGCATTGCTGTTACTCAAGGTTTTAATTAGTTATGAAGTCACTGGTAGCCAGCGCCCTGAGACAGTACCATGATGACCAGCGCGGGTGCCTCAGGAGGGAGGAGGGAGCCAAAAGGATGAAGACACCACCTTTACGAGAATGTTTTCTTTCTACCAGTCTGAAGGGAGTCTAAGTAACAAGATCTTGGATTTCTACTGGTATAGAGTTGTTCACCCTAAATCTCTATAGTTTACCATAATTTGTTATGTCATCTCTACCTTCCTTGTTTTCCAAGAAGCTGATCATTTCAACAACTTAATCCAAGTCATGACAAATTTGATTGATAGACAAAACCTCCATTAGACAGATGGACTTTATACTTTGAGCCTTCTCTGGCACAGAGTACATGCATCAAAATCGGGTAGATGAAATTTTATCTGTAGGAGAAGAGATAAAATTCAGTCTACTATGGCCAGAATGCTTATTACTCTCCTGAATTTGTATTCAGTAAATATCTTATTTTTAAAAAAGACATTTGCTAAACTATTAGTGTGCCATAAATAATGATTTAGAAATGTTGTCTAATAAATCACTTCCCTGGCTCACAGCTAAATATTCGTATCCCTTTTGTCTTTATGGATGGACAAAATGAAAGTCATAGATTAAATTAATGGAAGGAAAGTGGACTAAAACGATGGTTACTTCTACTTCGGCAAAGTGAATTATTCATGAAAATCCTATTGCAAGCATACAGTGCCAAAGGTAGCCCTCAGGATGATTTTTCTCAGCCTCTGGGCCCAGAGAGTAATTGCAAAGTGGGTAGCAATTACTTTTGGCATCTTTCCACTTCATGCCCACTGTCCTCCCAACTACTTTTCTGGAACCAACTATGTGGTAACCCTATCAGAGCCTTACGGCTTTCCAAACTTCTCTGAGTCATCCTACTTATCTCTCTGCACTGAAACACCTGGGGTTGTTATAATTGGTATATAGGTCTGTAGTTGTTATACGTAGCTGCATAAATACATGCACATGCACACACACACAAACACAGGCAACAGGAGGAAGGCTTTCTTTTTTTTTTTTTTTTTTTTTCCGAGACGGAGTTTTGCTCTTATTAACCAGACTGGAGTGCAATGGCATGATCTCAGCTCACCACAACCTCCGCCTTCTGGGTTCAAGCAATTCTCCTGCTTCAGCCTCCCGAGTAGCTGGGACTACAGGCACACACCACCATGCCCAGCTAATTTTTGTATTTTTACTAGAGACAGGGTTTCACCTTGTTGACCAGGATGGTCTCGATCTCTTGAGGAAGGCATTCTTATTATAGGCCTGAGATCATTTGTACTAAGGTTTGGGGATGTTAAGAGAAGTTTTTTCATTAAAATGAACTTTAAATGGATGTGATGTGTGGAGGAGACAGTTTCTCACCTCATTGTCCCCTTGTTTGTGCCCTAGTGTCCCCATGTCCAACTCACCTTCCAAACAATACTAAGAATTAGTTAGCAAAGAGTATTCTGCCTCCGAATGCTTTCTTTATCTCTATTCATGAGATATAGACCTTAGCAAGACTCTACAGACCTCAGGCATTCTTAAAACAATCTCCTAAACTATGGTGTGAAGAAGTGGTAAGAATTTAACTCCCTGCTCCCTGACTCTTGGCAGGCAATAAAGTACAGGAATTTAGAAGAAAGACCTTTGGGTTCAACTTCTGGCGTATGAATTCTGGCTCAGCTAAATGACCCTAGACAATTTCTTTAACCTTTTTGTAAAATAGGTATATAGTGTAAAGGATTTACAGTTCCACATAGCTGGGGATGCCTCATAATCATGGTGAAAAGTGAAAGACATATCACATGGCAGAAGACAAGATAGAATGAAAGCCAAGTGAAAGGGGTTTTCCCTTATTAAACCATCTTGTGAGACTTATTCACTACAATGAGAACAGTATGTGGGAAACCACTCCCATGATTCAGTTATCTCCCACTGGGTACCTCCCACAACATATGCAAATTATGGGGATATAATTCAAGATGAGATTTCGGTGGGGACGCAGCCAAACTCTATCAGGGTCCCCATGCTATTACTTCATCACATGGTTTTAAGGATTCATTGATATAGTAAGTATACAGTTCAGTACCTGGCATTAACTAAGTATTTGTTATTACTGTAGGCATAGCTATTACTATAAACTATAGCAACATCTAACAGAGATTCCCCATGTGGGCAACTTTAGTGCTTACCTGTGGTCACATCTCTCACTGAGTATCCTAGCTTTAGTACTTCATCTCATTTTTCTATCTTTAGCTATTTATTTGGGAATATTGTGCATCAGGCCTTTTGCTAGGAGCTAGAAACAGCCACAAGCTACACAAATAAGACTCCTATAGCATGCATGGTTTTGCCGAGGAAGACTACAAGAATTAGGAAAAAATCCATCTTGAAGGATGCATAGGAATGAAATAGTGCAGGGTTCGGATTGTAGAGTAGAAGACAAGTAGATATGAACATAGTAGAAGAATCCATGTGAATAGATGGAAGGAAGCCAGTGTGGTTGAAGAACAAGAGAGCAGGGGCTGTGGTTGGGGAATATGGGGGGAGTAGTGCCAAATTTGGCTGGAGGCAGGACAGGGTTCAATTAGATCAATTATTCTCGGTCAGGGTAGACATTTGGCAATGCCTGGTGAGATTTTTGGTTGTCACAACTGGGAGTGGCGGGTTCTACTAGCACGTAGTGGGTCAAGACCAGGAATACTGCTAAGTATCCTGCAATGCAGAGGACAGCCCCCATAACAAAGAATTATCACAGTAAAAATGCTAGTAGAACTGAGGTTGAGAAGCCCTGGGACAGGTAGATCATGCAGGACCTCAAAGGGCTGAATAAATGCATTTTGCTTTACTGTAAGAATAAGGGGACTCCAGGGGATGGTTGTAAGAACAGCTGTGATGTGATTACATTTGTAGCTGGTAGATCTCTGCAAAAGTCAGGTGAGAGATGAGGTTGGCTTGGACCAGGCTTGCATGAAAATGTATACCCGGCCAGGCGCGGTGGCTCACGCCTGTAATCCCAGCAGTTTGGGAGGCCGAGGTGGGTGGATCACGAGGCTAAGAGGTCGAGACCATCCTGGTCAACATGGTGAAACCCCGTCTCAACTAAAATTACAAAAAATTAGCTGGGCATGGTGGTGCGTGCCTGTAATCCCAGCTACTCAGGAGGCTGAGGCAGGAGAATTGCCTGAACCCGGGAGGCGGAGGTTGCAGTGAGCCGAGATTGCACCATTGCACTCCAGACTGGGTAACAAGAGCAAAACTCCGTCTCAAAAAAAAAAAAAAAGAAAAGAAAAAGAAAAGAAAAGAAAAGAAAATGTATACCCTCACATTTCCTAAACTTTGAGCTAGAGAAGGGAATTAAAGAGATGTGGAGGGGAAGCAGAAAAAATAATTGAACTCCAGAGAAAGAGAATTGTAGTTTCCTTTTCAAGATTCTCTGGCTCATATAAATGAACCTTCTCTTTTCTTTCCTGGTATGCAGGTGTCACCGCTGACTCTTTGTTGGTTGGTAGTTACCAGACAGGCCTCATCACCTCTTCCACCCTCTCCACCCACTTTTCTACCTCCACTCTGCTCTTAGTATTGAGAATTGGCCCTTGTGGGCTACTCTACCCAGTGACACTCATGTTGGAAACGTGTGCTAATCACTGCTCCACAGATTGGCAGAGCCCTTCCCCCACCCAGAGTGAAATCTTATGTGTGTCCATTGTGGCAAATGCTTTGAAAATGGAACATCTGTATCTTCCTTCAAAACTAGGTGTCTAACAAATTCCACAAAACAGCAGTCTCCTGTGCCTGACTTCTGCCGTGCACATGGTATCAATATGGCCAGGATTTTTTGAAGATGATCCAGATTATATGTCATTTGATGGCTTTAAATAAAAAATAATTCATCATCAATCTTTATAACTTCATCTAATAGCTGTCTTCAGTCCTTTCTGGAAAAAAAAGGACAAGGTGGAAGTATATATAATTGTGACTTGGATTTTAAATTTGTAAAAGTTTCTTCCAGTACGTAAATATATAAATCAGAAGTCCTGATTGAGGAGTGAAAAACAAGGTAGTTGCATTGATGAGTCATATTCTTCCTCCAGGGGAACAACAGAATAAACAGTCAGGCACCCATATACGGAAACTTCTAGATTGTGGTGTCCCAAGTTGCCCATATCAGCCAGGTATAAATCAGACCAGAGTCTAACACATCCAGGGCCAAAAAGACAGAAAAAAATAAACGTGTAAAGCAGCCAAAGAATAGAAAGTGCTGGAATTTCCTGGGAACCAGATACATCCACCTAAAAGTGTTCCAATTAAAAACACTTTTTAAAAGCAATGAGGAGCCAAAAAAAAAAAAAAAAAAAAAAAAAAAGTCTACAAGCATCAATTGGCCAATAGTTGCCAGTTAAAGAAAAAAAATAAAATCAAAGGCCTAAAGAGCTCCACTGGAAACTTTAAATGCCACTAAAGAAAAAAATTGCCAAAATATTAAAAGATTAAAAAATGAATGTATGGTTCAGATATAGCAGATGATCTTTAAAACTCTGTCTTATTTTCCCCCTTTCAATGTTCTATTATTTGTGGGGATCATATAAATACAAAATTATTTCCCTTATTCCTTTCCCTCATCATCTCCTTACCATCTCTTTCTTTATATCTCATACACGACACATCACCATAACGGCAGGGATGTGAGGGTCAAATCTACGTAAGCAAGGAAATTGAGCATCCTTGCGGAACTGCTGTCCTTAAATGTGTGCAGCCGCATCCGTAAGCTCCGCAAAGTAGGTCATCAGAGTCTGAAGGGACATATTATCTGTAATGCCTGGTGCATAATAGGGCACATTAAAGACAAACTTTCAGCCTTAATTCTTAATCTCTTTTCCAGCTTTGGTAGATTTAAAAATCTGATATTCTGAGCACAGCATTATTCTTCCCAGGGCAACAGCTGTGCATTGCTTTCTATCTTGGGAGGAGATGTTTTTGCACAGGTCTAAGGAAATGCAACACAAGGGAAATGCCATTTTAACAAATTTCAAGAGAGGAGGAAGATCGCTCTTCTTTTTGCTGCAACAGAATTTTGCTGGTGGAAACGTTGTAGAAGTGGAATGATAAGGAAACTCGTAGTTTAACATTTATATAGTGCCATTTATTCCTTAGGAACTCAAAGACCTTTACATATGAGCACTGTCCTTGTTCCACGGTTCACGTTTTGAGGATGTCCAGACCACATTCTTTCATATTTTCTCATCCCTGCTCTGTGAGTTGGGTAAAGACAGTGAAAGAGAATCAAAATAGAGGGAACAGACTTTTTTGTTTTGTTTGTTTGTTGATATAGTTTGGATATTTGTCCCCTTCAAGTCTCGTATTGAAATTTGATCTCCATTGTTAGAAGTGGGGCCTAGTGGAAAGTGTTTGGGTCATGGGGGCAGATTTCTCAGGAATGTCTTAGTTCCCTCCCAGCAATAATGGGTGAGTTCTCATTCTATTAGTTATGAGATGCTCTCTCTCTTTTACCATGTGGCATGCCAGCTTTCCTTTCTTTTACCATGAGTAAAAGTTCCCGAGCCCCTCACTAGAAGTAGGTACCATGCTTCTAGTACAGCCTGCAGAACCATGAGCTAAATAAACCTCTTTTCTTGATAAATCACCCAATCTCAGGCAATCTTTCATTATATCAAAACAAAAGTGACTAATACAGGTGGTAACAGATGACTTTCGCAATCCCTAAAAGATGATGAAAGTATATATTCTGTACATAAGCTGCACCCTTTCTATAAGTTTCAGATCCACTGAATGTTTCTTGGGTTCCCTAAATCCTGTATTTGACACCTTTTGGTATCAAATCTTTTTCCATGTTGGTGAGGCCAGTCACTATTCTAACTACTGCAAGTAGAGTAGTGATTACGAAAGGCAAGATTCTCGTTCTCATGAGGCTGACCTGATGGAGAAGAAGACAATCAAGAAGCAAATAAACCAGAAATATGGTACGTACAATATGCAGAGAATTAGCTGACGATCTAGATGGCTCTGTAGATTGCATGGTCAGAGAAGATGACAAGAATGACAAAGAGGAGCTAAAGATTCTGGGAAAGGGCATTCCGGGTACTAGAAACAGCTAGTGGAAAGGCCCTAAGGTGACAAAAGACCCCGTTAGCTAACTGTGGCTGCTGTAAAGAATTCCTGCAAACTTAATGGTTTAAAATAACACGACTTTATTATATTGCAGTTCTGAAGGCCAGCAGTTCAAAATTGAGTTTCACTGGGCTAGAATTAAGGCACTGGCAGGGATGCTTTCCTTTTAGACACTGTAGGAGAGAGTCTGTTTCCGTGCTTTTCCAGGTTCTAGAGGCCACCTGCAACCTGCATTCCTTTGGCTCATGTCCCCTTCCTGCATCTTCAAAACCACAGTAGAGCATTTTCATGTCCCTCTCTGAAACTGACATTCACATTTCTCTCTCTAACTTAATAAGAATCCTTATGATTACACAATTGCCCCACCCAGATCATCAGGAATAATCTCCCTATTTAAGAACCTTAACTTAGTCATACCTGCAAAGACTATTTTGCCATGCAAGATAACATATTCACAGGTTCTGAGGAAGAAGGTATGAACATCTAAGGAGCTACTTTTTTGTCTACCATGGTGGGAATGAGGTTTTCTGTTTGAGGAACAGAAAAAGCCAGTGTGGTAGCAATGTAGTAGTGAAATAGAGAATGATGGAATAAGGTTCTGACCTCCCAGTGGCAGTAGTAAATGTCGTCCCCATCATAACACCATTCATTGTTCACTTGGATGTCCCCAAACTTCTGATATTAGCACAGGATGGGGGAGGTCATTCAACCTTTGAGGTTTCTGACCTTCCTTGATTAATAGTAAATCAGTATTGTAATTCCTTAGTCTAATTTTCTAGTTTTAAGTACAGCAAAGTTTTAGCATGTATTATAAACACTTTTTAAAATTCTGATTCATCAAATCATAGAAATTCAAATCTCAAGAAAATGTAAACAAGTACCTAGTTGGGCTTTTAAGTTTTACCAAAAAAAAAAAAAAAAAAAAAAAAAGGACATTAAGACAAGAGAAGTTACATGTCTTTCTTAACAAGATGGACTTAAGACTGAAACCTCAACATGCAATGTCCCCGTCCATTTCAACTGAGCATTACTACGTTTTAGGTATGTGTTATTTTTTTCTGATTGAAGCTGCCTCATGTGGGCATAGGGTGTTACCCTTGTCTGGATGTTCCCCAGGCCAGCATGCATTGCTTTGCTTTCACAGAAGAGTATATGGTAAATAATACTTGTTGATTGAAGGGTTGATTCAGTCTATTTCTTGTCCTCCCACCAAGAACAGAGATGATAAAATAGAAACTTCCTGATTTACAAGATGTCTGAAAGGTATGTAATATTTTGTATCAGTTGCAAAATACTCTAAAAGGCTATCCTGTCATTTGATAAGAAAAGTCAATCATTTGTGGATGTACCTGAGACTTTATCAAGAACACTCAAGTGAGGGTACTAACCAAAACTTGCCACCAACACATTTTCCATCTGGAATCTATGAGCCATTCAGATTAATTTATTTTGGGGTTTTTCTTGCCTCTATAACAGATTTTTGAAGTAAATGTTTTTGCATTTCAGAGAAGTTTCAGACTTCCTAATCCTGTCCACCACCTCCACCATCCTCTAAATTTGACCTATAGCAGAGGATATGTAGATAAAACAGCAAAGAAACTCAAAATACTGTGAGGCTGGGTGAGGTGGCTCATGCCTGTAATCCCAGCACTTTGGGAGGCCAAGAAGGGTGGATCATGAGGTCAGGAGATGAAGACCATCCTGGCCAACATGGTGAAACCTTGTGTATACTAAAAACACAAAAATTAGATGGGTGTGGTGGCATGTACCTGTAGTTCCATCTACCCAGGAGGCTGAGGGAGGAGAATTGCTTAAACCCAGGAGGCAGAGGTTGCAGTGACCTGAGATTCTATCATTGCTATCCAGCGAGGTGACAGGCGAGACTCTGTCTGAAAGAAAAAAAAAATCACTGTGAAATACAGGAAATTACTTCAATGATTAATATAAATTTGGTTATATAGATTAGAAATATTGACAATAGCGGGTAAACATCACACTTTAGTTTTTGACTCTGGGCTTTGTAAATAACTACCAGCAACTTCCAACTTGCTCCTAAAAATAATCTACTGAAGCAACTTCTGAAAAAATGCAGGAAATGGTGAGACAAATTAATCCATATAAAGAGGAACAAAAGAGTTTCTTACAGCCTGCCCTGCGTAAGAAAGCTGGTTGGGGCAGGTCCCAGAGGCAGAGCTGGGTGTGTCTCTTGGTTGCAGACCAAGTCTATAAAGTTCAAGCAGGAAGGTTTGCTAATCTCCAAGCAGGTGGGTCAAGACTGATAGATATTCTGGACTTTCCATGCCACTGCCCTGCACTTTCCTCAAGATTCCCCAGCAGAAATAAAAATATTTCTAGATATTTCTTTCAAGGGTGTAAGGTAGCCAGCACTTTAAACTGTTAATGTATCTTACCAAATGTAATTTATGATCTTGCATATGCTGTGTAAATCACTATATTGGACCAAAAGCAAACCACAAGTTGTTTATATACAAGGCCAGCTCCCAGAGCACTCGGTTAACTTATTTTACTTCAGTGACAAGAGAAAAACATGCATGGGAGCATTTTTTTATGATAATCATAGGGCTTTTTGCATTGTTTAATAGAATGGAAAACTGTGTTTCCCGTGTATTTTAATTCTAGGCTTAGAAAGTTTTTATACCATATAAATTCATATTTTTGGTATTTACAAAACAGTTTATTAGAGTTTCTATGTTACAATCCTATATTTTCTGTAGTAACTGCACCACATAATTCCAGCTTCTTTAAAATTAAGAGCTTTATAGCAAGTTGAGTGTGGCTTAACTTTAGAAAATATGGTCTCAGAGCCCAGGAACTCAATAAGCGCAAATGCTCTGAACAGGTTAAAATCCTGCAACGATTTACTGCTCATTACACATGGTCTTAGCCAAAAGGCTGAGAAATGATTATTTTACTGCTCATTTATTGTAGCCTCTGAGCTGTGTTTTAGCAGAGACCTATTCAAATAATATAAGATCACGTTGGTGGCACACAAAACTAGTATACCATCAATTATGAAATCATATGAAGAAAATAAATCTGCAGTTTTGCGCTAGGAGTGCAAAAATAGTTTTAAAGAGAACTTAGGTATTAAACTGTTGATTGATGCATGACGTGTAGAAGAGGACGGATGTGGAGAAAATATTCAATACTGATCATAATGACATAATAATAGTTCACTGCATGCCGTCTGCATGCCAGCTATGAGGCCATGTCCTTGATGGGTCTTATATCTAAGACACATTTATTCTGCATTCCCAATTTAAAGACAAAGAAACTGAGGCTTAAAAATGTCACAGCTTACTAATGACAAAGCTGGAATTCAAACACAGACCCAGCTGGCTCCAAAGACTACATTTTTCCACCATAAAATAGCAATAAGCACAGGAATAATTTTGTGATGAGCTGGCTTGAGAGGAAAATGTCTTACACATACTGATGGGCAGTACATTTGGATGGGTCATGTGGAGTTAAATTTTGGAGGAATGTGAATGCCAGGATAAAAGGCTTAGATAGACTCCATGATGAAGTAGAGAACTACTAGAGGTTTTTAGCTCAATCTATAACTCTGGTCACCGTTCTATGCTCTGTGCAGATTTCTGACTCAGCTTTCCGTCCCCAGGGCAAATGATAAATATAAACTCCTTTAGTCCAGTACAGGGCCTGGCATTCACAATGTGCTTAATAAATGCCACATTTCCGTTCTTGCTGGGGACTGAATTCCTCCCTTTGTGCCTCTCTTTAGGGGCCTTTGCAGAGCAAGTAGGTCAGTGGTCTAGCTTTTCTCTTCACAACACACAACAGCCTAAAACTCGGATTTTTTTTCTCTGCATTCTTATCGAGAGCAACAGATGAAGCCTGAGCCAAAGGACTTTTGGTACTGCAACCTGGACCCATCTCAGGTAAAGCAACATCTATCAGCACTGAGCGGAAGACTTAAGCCTACATTTGGAAGTAGAATAAAACTATCCCAAGAATTACATCAGCAAGCAAATGTTTAGAGGGTTTAAGGTAAGTAAAAGATACACTGAAGTTACCAGAGTTACGATCCACATTTACAGAACTTACAAATGGAAGAAACAGCTGGGAAAGAGAATAGACAGCTTGCAAATGAGGACAGGGAAAGCAACAGAAATAGATAAGGTGTGAGTAGTTCAAGAGGTGACTACACATACATAAGTTCTGAACCTCTTAGATCAAATAGTTCTGGAGTACTATTTTAGGAGTAGGATAAGAAATATAAAAGCTGGTAACTGGCAAGGTGCCGTGGCTCATGCCTGTAATCCCAACACTTTGGGAGGCCAAGGCAGAGGATCTCTTCAGCTCAAGAGTTTGCGAATAGCATAAGCAACATAGTGAGACCTCATTTCTACCGAAAATAAAAAAGATTAGCCAGGCATGGTTGCATACACCTGTAGTCCCAGCCACTCAGAAGGCTGAGGTAGGAGGATTGCTTGAGCCAGGGAAGTACAAGAGTGCAGTGAGCCATGATTTTGCCACAGCACTCCAACCTGTGCAACAGAGCGAGACCCTAAATAATAATAAAAAATGTGATAACCAGTAACTAGGCATTCATGCAAGCGCCAGTGCTATGAACAAGCAACTCAATGACACTAAAAAAGTCATGTTACTCTTGTCATCCAGAGCAATTCCTCTAATATAATCAAAGGCAGTTAACCTTAATTTATGCCAAAGATAAATGCAAAATTAGCACCGAGAAGAAATTGTGGGTGGAAATTAGAAGGTCTTGCAGTTGATTGATTATATCAAGCAAAAATTTTTGATCTAACTCTGTGCTCTATCTAAATATTTTAATATAAGGCCATATTTACCACTATTCTCCATTCCTGTTTCTTTTTAAAATAGTAATACTATAAATAAGAAGCCAGAATGTGATTGGAGGAAAGGACATTTGACCCGAAATTGCAGCAGAGATTGGCGTGATAGTCCAGAGAAAGCTAACAACCACATCTTTCTTTGAGAGTCTTTCTTCCCTCTTTATCACCTGCCTGCTTTCAGTGTGGCAATGCCTCTGTCCTTGCTAGTTTCCTTTTCTTCACTTCTTTCCTTTAAGTTTTCACTCTGGGAATTAATGACTATTTCTCCAAAGCATAAAAGATAAAAATACTGGTCCCTGAAAGTCTAAGGGAAAGTCTGTCCCTCAGGCGGTTGGTGCAGATCCTCCTGTAGACACTTGTCTTTGCTGATCCTGTCCCGAGCTCCTTTTATTCTACAGCCACTTTACTGTCTGCTTTTCCCATCCATTCTCTCCTGTTCCTCTGTGTGTGTGTGTGTGTGTGTGTGTATGTGTGTGTGTGTGTGTGTGTACTGGGAGAAGAGACCAAAATATATGGAAAATTAAAAGGAGTTGTTATTAGGATATCCATGAAACACTGAACTCATGTTACTTTATATATTTTCACTCATTGGTCAGGAACTAAGAATCATATGGAGTAATCTTGTTTGTTTCATGGAATTCACCTTTATGCAGAAAAAAAAGAAAAAAAATAAGAAATTCAATAAGCCCTGCATTTCTCATCTGTAAGCTTAGTTTACTATAGTGGATACGATATAGTTTTATTCTTGTATCTTATGGTAATCAGCTATATAAGCTACAATCACCTTTGATTGCACTTTGTTAAACCTGCTTGGAGCAGGTGACAAGATTCTTGGAGAAGCTTGAATTCTTGTTAAACCTACGTGGAGCAGGTGACGAGATTCTGGGACAGAGAACCACTCTGGAAGGTCTAGGTGTGGTTGGGGAATGAGGAGTGGTCAGAGAGAATTGGGGTTTTTGTTGTATGGTACCCCAGACAGGGCTGACTCCAGGGCTGACCCCTTGCTGAATGAGAGTTAGACACACATAGAGAAGCAGGTGGAGGAGTGGGAAGGGGAATAGATCAAGGGTCAGTTACTGTGTTCCTTCTGGCATCACTGAGATTGAATTTGGAGGCCAATTCTGCAGCCCTGGCTGTCCTGAGTGTGCTGCCGAAGCATCCGACTGCATTGCTTTCAGGGCAAAGGTAATTAGGTGTTCTGGAGGAGCCCTGCTACTTTTCAGATTGACCAAATCCTAAACAGGTGCAGCCCTAATCCAAGGCCTTGGGAGGAGCTGCTGGAGAGCCAGCTGCAGGTACTGGCACGCTTCCAGAGGAAAGCAGGAAGCAAAGAGACTGTTGCGGGAAGAGCCAAAAGTACAACGTTTTAGTACCAAAAACATCGTTGGCACAGAAACAGTGAAATGCATGGCCTGGTCTTTTAGGTCTTCCTGCCACCTTGCTGTAAAAGAGGTGATCCCGGAAAAGCCAAGCACAAGGAAAGCTAGATATATAGAGTCTGTGGATCATCCAGGGATGACGCTGACCATAAAAGCTGAAGACGTGATGTTTCCAAATAATTTATATTTGTTTTAAATTTCCCTTCTCTCCTTTTAAATAAACTGAATCCAGATACTAGGCTAAACGACTGGACTGCATTCCCTTGTCATGGCAGGCTTGCAAAAACATATTAGGAATGAGGGAGGGCAATATGCACAGAGAAGCCAGACCTTCTCCTATACCTTGTCATTTGTGCTCCAGTGATGAGTTTCTAAACTATGTATTTGAGGGTGTCAATGAAAAACAAAAGAGTAAAGGGAAGAAAAGAGAAGGGGAGAGAGAAAAAGGGGAACAGAGGAAAAAAAAAAAACACTAGGAAAAAACAAGAGGAAAGTAAGGCAGGAATATTAGACTGGCTTGCAAAGTATGTTTTGGTCAACCAGCTTTGGCATAAATGGACTTGGTGATTGGGAAATAAAGCAGATAGGTAAGTCGGGGGCTTAACCACTCTGGAAGGTCTAGGTCTGGTTGGGGAATGAGGAATGATCAGAGAGAATTAGGGGTTTTTGTTGCATGGTACCCAAGACAGGGCTGACTCCGTGGCTGACCCCTTGCTGAAGGATAGACACACAGACATTGTTTAAGACAAAAAGAAAAATGAGAAGAGGGTGAATTGTTGTCTGAACTAAGCTCAACCACTCTCAAAATAGACAAAGTAACCCCGTGGTGAAAGGTTAATTTCTTGTCCCCCAAACCCTCAAGCAAAGCTTTGGAGGGGGCCCCTTTGGTCTTCGTTAGTTACTAAATGAATGGCCTATGGTCACCAGCTCCTGGGTTTCAGAGACCAAAGACTACTTATTAATCAGCATTGAACAAAATTGGCAATTGAACTAGTAGCAACATATTCTCTGGGTTGGGTAGGGCATGGAAGTCTGAGTATTTTCCGTAGGACTACTATGGGTTGTATAGCTGGTCACTGATGCTTAGCTCACTAACAATCTCACTCTTCCTTTTCTGGAGCCCAGCCCCTCTCTTTAAATAGCTAACCCTTCAAGCTTACTGTGTATCAGTTACTGATTTGTTGAAGTTAAGTACAATGTGTTTATTTGGGAAGTAGGATACTTGGACGTGCCCTGAAATTGCTTTGAATTCCAACTGCAGCAAAACACATCTTGGCCTCTCTGGCTGAGGGGATGATGTGTGTGACGGGGGCACCATCATTTAACTCTAGTGCCACTGTGAGCCTGAATGTGGAGAAAAAAATGAGAGAAGGAAAAAAATGAAAACGATAAAAGAATGAGTGAAAAGAAAGATAAATAATAGAAGAGTTGACATGGTAGGGAGAGGCGAAGTGACACCAGTCACTGCCTGATGTGACATTTAATAGCATCAGGACCATGGTTACCTTCTCTAAGTGTAAACTGAAAAGCAGAGAGCACTGTGCCACCTCTGGAGCCACAATTACAAAGTGGCATCTCTGCAACAGCCAATTCTTAACAGGAGAAAGCCCTCCCACAGGGACGATGAGTCCCTGTTAGAGAAAGACAGTGCACACAGCACAAGTGCCCATCCCCATGGCAGGCATAAGGGGGAGAGGGATCATATTTTAAAGCTCCATTAACAAAGAACTTTACTCAAGGAGGAACTGTTAATAAGTAATGAAACAAAGTGCCTGTTATAGAGATTAAATGCCCCTGTGTCGAGGTACAAAGTTCAGGCTGCAAAGTGCAGCTGTCACCCTGTCTATAACCCCACGGCAGCCTTAGAACCCCTGGTTCAAAGTGTGTCTTGCTGCCTTCCTGTTACTAGGCTGCCCAGTGCAAGGTCCAGCCAGGGTTCAGAGTTCAGCGTCTGAGGCTCTGCTGACTGCCTTCTTTGTTTAGCTTGGGCGAGCTTTCGATAAACCAGGGGCTGCTTATTTAAGGCGATTATTACAAACAACTGACAGATTATTTTCCCAGATTCTTACACTTATTCTTTATATACAAGTTTAAATGAGCCCCAAACTATAATTTCTTGAGGATTTGTGTGTGTACAAAAGCAATCAAGATAAGGACATGTGAAAGACTAGGTCAAAAATCTATTTCTAAGGAGTAACTATGCTCCAAGCAGACACAGGAAAACAAGGTCCTTTGAAGTAACGACTCGTGAGGGCAATTTCAAGACAGGTCAGAGAATTCACATCTCTAACTATCAAAGATCAAATAAATACTAGATTTGCCCTTTAAAATCAGGCAAACCCTTTCCTCGTATAACAGTAGATCAGTGTTAATTCATTTCTGGATAAAGTCTCCCTCTATAATTGTTCTTTTTATTTGTTCACTAAAAACTCAGAGGGAAACTCACTTTTTTCAAATAGTTTGCATTGCTCAGCCTAATCCTAGCAAAAGCCTCAGGAAGGTGGCGAATGGAGGATTCGTATTCCCATTATGTAGATAAGGAAATAGACTCGAAGAGAGTAGCAGTTGGCCCAGGATCATCGAGGTAGTATCTTACTAAAACAAGAACACAATCCATCTCTGCAGCCTTTCGTCTCGGCACTTGCTTCAGAAGTCCACTGCTTCTTCTATGTCCTGACACCAATTCTATTTAAATGGCAGTAGTTCTTTTTCATTTCTCACTTTTATGGAAGTGAATGAAATCTAAATAAAATACCACAGGCAGGCAGTTTGGGAAATGTGATATGAAAAAGCACTCCAGGTAAGGTTTAGGAAAGCAGGGCCTGACTTGTTATTCATGCTCCTTCTGCTGGCCACAAGTGACAAGGGGGCAGGATTTTCGACTAGTTACCCAGTGGGTCGGTTAGGGTGCTGCACCTTCCGGAGATAGCATAGATTAATAATTTACCTCAGGAAGGTGCACATCTCATGGTGATACATGAGTACCCCACAGGCTTAGAATTTAGAATAATACTTGCTGACAATGCATAAAGCACACTAAGATTTCCTTTTCTCTTGTTGTCTTTACATATCATCAGCAGTTTTTTTCGTTGTTGTTTCGTTTTTGAGACAAGGCCATGCTGTGTGGCCCAAGCTAGAATGTAGTGGTGCAGTGATGGCTCCTTGCATCCTCAACCTCCCAGGTTCAAGCTGGGCTCAATCGATCCTCCCACCTCAGCCTTCTGAGTAGCTGGGACTACAGGCATGCATCACTGTGACTGGCTAATTTTTATTTTTTTTTGTAGAGAAGGGGGTCTCACTGTGTTGCCCAGGCTAGTCTTGAACTCCTGGGCTCAGGTGATCCTCCCACCTTGGCCCCTAAAGTGCTCAGATTATAGGCATGAGCCAACACACCTGGCAGCAGGTTTGACTCCTTTGGCGGATACATATCAAGGCCTACAATATCTCAGATATTTACTATTAATATTTACATAAATATTTTTATAGCTACTATAAAAATATATAGTAGATATATTTACATAAATATTTTTATAGTTACTTAGTGAGCTCACACTGCATGTCATGAAGAAGGCAGAGACAGAAATTCAGACTTCTGGTCCTCAAAGAGCTTGATCTGTAGTAGGAAGAAAAAGGCAAAAATGTACATAGCAGGTGACAACAAAGAGATACAAGCAAAACACTAAGAGTTAGCAAAAAGCAGTGAGAGTAGAAAGTGAGTCTTTATTTGCCAAGTACCTATTTAGGGCCAGTCTCAAGAATAAGTGTCTGACCTATTGTAGGCTTTAAATCCACACAACCACACCTGGAGGTAGATACTATTTTCGTTTTACGGATAACTATACTGGGTTAAGACACTTGTCCAAAGGACCTGTAATGAACAAAAACGAGTTTCAACCTATTTCTCCACCTGAGCTTCATGTAGACATGTAGATGTTGGAAAAAGATAGAGCCAGAAAAGAAGAGAAAATAAATTATTAGAAAGGCAGGAAGACAACAGGAATTTTATTGTATCCTGAATGTCAAGATAGAAGGGATTCTCTGGGTGATTGTAGGTGTGATAGAAACATGGGGGCCAGAAACTAAAAAGTGAGGCTGAGAGAGTTGATGAAGTAAAAGAGGCATTGATAGAAGCTCCAAAAGTAAACCCCTAATTCTTTTAACACATGGCAAGGGGAATAAGGGTTGAACAAAATGCATTTTTAAGGTCATTGTTTGTTGGCTCCCCTTTCTCTGCACCCATCTATGAAAAAGACTACTTTTCTCATGTTACGTATATGCTCTTACGCTCTCTTAGGATGGCAACTATCTCCTATACTTAATACACACCCTAACCTAGATCTCTTGCTACAATCCAGTCTCTCTCTTCAGATATTGATTTGTATTTCCAGGTGCCCATGCAGTGTGTCCAACTGGTCAGTTCAGAGACACCTCTGTCTGCTCCTGCAAACCTGTTCCTTTCCTACATCCCTACCTCAGACCATGGCATCCTACCCCTCAGTCTCCCATGCTATCAACCCTGATGTTGTCTTTGATGCCTTCCTTATCCCCCCCTTGCAAATTCAACACATCTCCAGTCTTCATAGTTTTAACTCTGAAATGTCTCCAGATACATCACCTCCTCTCAATACCCCTGCCACAAGATATATTTTTATATCATAGTCTTATCATATATGTGTAAGAGATATACTTTTATATGAGAATTATGTCAAGTCTTTATTATCTCTTGTAATGATTAAAGTGTGGTTGATCTAACTCTGTTCTTCACAGATATACTCCACTCTGTCTTTCCATTACTACCATTACTAGAAATGATTTCTAAAGTGTAAAGCAAATGGAGTCAAATCCAGCAATGCCTCTTTCTTGCTTTAAAATGTTAATAAAACCAGAGGCCAGGTTTGGTGGTTCACTCCTATAATCCCAACACTTTGGGAGACAGAGGCAAGAGGACTTTCCACTCTCTACAAAAACATTTAAAAATTAACTAGGTGTGCTGGTGCACACCTGTAGTCCCAGATACTCAGGAGGCTGACACAGGAGGACCTCTTGAGCCCAGTAGTTCAAGGCTGTAGTGTACTATGATTGCACCTGTGAGTAGCCACTACACTCCATTCTGCACAACACAGCGAGACTCCATCTCTAAAATGCAAATAAACAAGTTCTAACAATCCCTATATCTTCACAGAAGAGTTAGCAAACTGGTGACCATAGGCCAACATTGGCCCACAGATTTATTTTATTTGGCCCACACAAGTATGGAATCATTGTGTTTTAAATTTGAATTAGTTGTCAATATTTAAAAGTTGAATATTTCACATCAACATTGAGATTTCTGGCTCTGTTGAGAAATGAAGAACAGTCAGCACTGGGCAGGACTCCCACAGAGCAGCAACCAGGATTCCATGGCAGCTGCCTGTTACAGAGCGGCCCTTCCTCTCCAGCTTGACCCCGTCCTCACAATCATAAGTCATAGTGTATACTCTTGATATAATGGAATGAGAGTGGCACTTTACGCCTGTAATGTTTCTCCCCAAAGCCATAAAATCCCAATCTTATCATGAGAACATTAGAAAAATGCCAAGTAAGGGTCATTCTACAATATTCTTACCAGCATTCCTCGAAACTGTCAATGTCCTCAAAAACAAAAAAGGTCTAAAAAACTGTCACAGCCAGGAGGAAACTTAGTTGATAAATGTAATGTCGTATCCTGGATGAGATCAGGGAACAAAAAAGGACTCCAGGTAAAAGCTAAGAAACTCCAAGTAAAGTATGGACTTTACTTAATAACAATGCATCATTATTTGTTTATTTATTTATATTGAGACAGAGTCTCACTCTGTCACTCAGGCTGGAGTGTAGTGGCGTGATCTCAGCTCACTGCAACCTCCACTTCCCAGGCTTGAGTGATTCTCCTGTCTCAGCCTCCTGAATAGCTGGAATTGCACATACCACCACACCTGGCTAATTTTTATATTTTAGTAGAGACTGGAGTTGCACTATGTTGACCAGGCTGGTTTGGAACTCATGACCTCAAGTGATCTGCCTGCCTTCACCTCCCAAAGTGCTGGGATTACAGGTGTGAGCCACCGAGCCTGGCCTATTTGTTTATTAATTGTAACAAGTATACTATGCTACTGTAAGATGTTAGGGGAAACTGTATATATGGAAACTCTCTGTATATTCACATTTTTGTAAGTCTAAAGTTTTTCTAAATTAAAATGTTATTTTAAAAAATGAATTAATGGCAAGAGTAAAATGTAGACAAGCTGTTTGTTGACCCCTTTTTATTTTTCTAATGCCTCAATTTCTCTAATCTGTGTGTTTTAGTGACTCAGAGATAGTGCATAAAGAATTATCTTGCACATATATGCACACTCACACAGAGACATGTCATTTCATATATCAATTATCTTTCTAACATATGTATAAGTACATACACACATATGAAAGATGATACTTTATGTATTTTCATTGAGTCATTATCTATATAGATATATATTTGGAGGTTACTAAAAACCCAACGTCTCTGATACCTAAATGATTACATTTCTACTGGTAAAGATTTAAGTCGTTGTCGTATCTGAGTGTGGAAGATAACCATTGTTAGAGTAGAAACTTCCTAATCGTAACATCAGCCCTGACTGTTATTAAAATATTCAAAAAAGGAAAAAGACACATGGAAACAGCTGATTTTGTAGAAGGTGCTAACTATGGGCATGAAGCATTGAAGAAGAAACAAACTCACTGACAAATTTCTCCTACCCCCTCTATGGAAATGTTCAGGATCCAAAGCAAGAGATACTGCAATTCATCTGTGAGGAAGAAAAAACATTCCTCACAAGTGCTCACAAATCACTTTCACTTTATTAATTTCATTTTGTAAATCAATCCCCATGGTCACCTTAAGGGGTGCATTGTTTTTTTCTAATTTTTTTCAAGGCAAATAAATTTTGGCTTGAAGAGGCTCACTGACTTTGCAGAGGTTATCTAAGGATTCATTAACAGAATAAAAATTAGGCTCCAGATAATGTCACTAAGCCATTGCTATCCTCTGCATCTTCTAGCTTCCCTCAATCCAAAGAGGCTCTAAATAAGGAGATAACGTAATTACATAACTTTAGGGGAAATGCAAATGAACCAAATCTGGAGAAAAGATGAAGATAAATTAATCAGACCGAGTGAGATAGCTTAGGCATGCATGATGTTTGGGAGACAGCAAATTAAATTGCCATTTGTAAGTAATAAGATAGGGCAATAAGAAAGGCTGGGAACATTGTGGTCTGTACTCAAAGAGGGATAGCATAACCCGAAAACGAAGTAAGGGCATGGCACTAGTATTAGGTTGGTGCCATTACTTTTAATGGCAAAAACTGGAACTGCTTTTGCACCAATCTGGGGGACTCATTTTGGGGTCCATGAACACCAAAACTGCAGACTTTTTGGAAGAACTCCAAATAATAACATATGCAGATAATAGGTGAAGTTCTCAGGTTGCTTTTCTCACGGTCCCTCAAGTTCTAAGGACAAACTTACGCCAGATGGGATTGGTTTAGCCAGCTGAGTAACTCAAGTGGCAGGTCTGTGTAGACATGTTTTATTCAATTTTTATTGCCTTCAATTTTTGATACGGATGATTCTGTTTGGGTGGGGATAAACCTACATGTATGTGAAATAAGTGACATACTGCCTACAAGGTATAGCCCCCAAATTTCTGTCTTAGAACCCACAGTGCTATAATGCTCTCTCTGTGGCCTGATAGTCTCAGCATGAGAGAAGGAAAGACTTGGGAACAAAACCAAAATCACTACAGAAAGTGTGATTTCCAAAAAGGGTCAAATCTCTGCATTGTTGCAGCAAGAGCCTCTGGTGCTCTTCCTCAGAGAATCTTCACCAGGTTGTTTATGAACCGATCCCACTGACATCATGGAATTCACAGAATACTGCTTGGTGAATTCCAAAAGAGATAGCATTTGCATTATGCTCCCATGATCAAAGATCAGCCCCTTCTAATCAATAATTTTTTCTATCTGACAGAAGGGGCAATATCCACCTGCCTCTAAAGGCAGGCAGAGCTGAGTGACATAATGATGAACTGATGGCAGTAGGTAGGAGAAATCTATTCCAGGCACAGATGATACCTAGGAAAGTGAGTAAATTCTATTTTTATAGGCAATGGCTGCTGAGTAGAGACAAGGGAAGTTTGTATTGAGCAGGGTAGGAGAATTGAGAAGCAACTAACTTTACCTCCTTTACTCTGCATTCACCCTGATGACCAGGGTGAAGCCAGGTAGGTAGGTGAGACCAGGTAGGTGAGAGTCATGATTTGCCCTTCTTATCTCCCCTTTCACCCTTTAGTATCAAGAGGATATCTCCCCAAAGCCAAGGCCCACCCAGGAGAATGACTCAGCCCCTACTCTGCTATAACAATATAAATTATTTGACAATAAAATTAAGATTCTGAATAGACAGATCCATGCTTTTTCTCTGCCCATAGCGCTGCTGGAATAACAGCATCTCTAAAAAGTAATGTAAACAGTCAAAAAAATGATTTCAAAAAAGAAATACAGAAATTAACACTATCTAAGACAGTTTCAGTTCAATCAGAAAAGAGACCAAGGACATCAAAAAAAAAAAACTTGACGCTGAATTGAATGCTTACGTCTTGGCAAATGTCTTTTGATACCAGCAAGGATGTAGGAAAAGGGAGTTTTAAAGAGAACTTGCAGTAAGAGAGTCGAGTGAGAATTAGAGGTTCTTGGATGAAAAAGGGAATGAAGAGTTTGTCAAAGCCAAAGGATAAACGAGGTGCTTGGGAAGGATGAGGAAACCCTCCACTTCTTTCTTTGTTCTTTGCTTTGGGCCAGGAATGAGGCAGAAACCCATCCTCAAAGAATGTGAATGTAGTTCTTTAATGTTTCTATCACATTTTTTGTTCTTTTTTGAATGAACCATTTGAAATCTATTTCTGCATTGCATAACTCAAGATTTGAAACTGGAGACGTCTGGAAGCCAAGAACTCATTTTCTCCTTTGGGACATGAAAGCACCAGGTACACAAGATCTACGATATGGAGAAAAGTCTATAATGCTTATGTTTATTATTTTATTTCTAATATTTTCTAACTTTTTAATTTTAATTGACATTGATATGATTTGACATGACAACAACAAAGGTCTAAGTATACTAAACTAGCACTTTGCTTAGTACTAGTATGTATAAGCACAGTGTCTGTAATAGCACATTGCCTCACATTTTCTTGAGAGCTGAAGAAATTCCCTGCAGCCTCAGGACAAGAATTCATTAAATCTTTTTTAGAGGGGTATTACCAGGCACAAATTTCAAGTCAAGGAACAAAGGGACTAATCCAACTTCACGAAAAATTTGATTGGCTTTGTGTTCTGAACCCGTGACTTCCTCTATCACTGCAGATGAGGCATAAAGCATGAGGGATTTCCTAACAATGCCAATGAACTAGAAGCCAGAGGGGCAGGGACGCCTCGTCTCTCACTGGTGCTTGGAAGATTTCCATAGGTAACTCCCAAAGCTACTCCTGAGAACTGCATAAATGAAGCCTTCAGTTCAGGATAGAACCCAGACTTGTAGCTGAGGGCATGCTAAGAACAAAGTGGCCTTTGAGTATGCTCAGAACTCAGAATTCAAGAGCAGTCAGAAAAAGGCTAGACACATCTTAAAAATGTGTTGGAATCCATTTGCAATAGTTGTGAATAACCTTTATATAACTAATTTAGATAGCTCATTATTAACTAGTAGCTAAAATATTACAGAAATGCCCTCATAAATATATTTCCAAAATCAATTTGGGAGCATTAATTATGTCTTGTTTATTGAAAGAATATAGTGAATTGCCAGGGTCAAAGCCAAGATGACGTTTGTGGGTAAGTGAGTAAGTATTTAAAAAGGAGGGCGGATATCCAGAACTGGACCATCCAACAGAGTAGCCACAAGCCACCCATAATAAGGTAATTGTAAATTAATTAAAATTAAATGACATTTAAAGTCCAGTCTTCAGTCACACTAGCATATGTCAAGTGTTTAGTAGCCACATGTGCAGAGTGCAGAGACAGAACATGTCCATTCACCTTGAAAGTTCTATCACCCTATGCAGATCCAGAACCTCCTGCCTCTGTCCCCATCCCCACCCCCACCCCCACAGCATATGTAACTTCCAAATTCCCACCAGTGCAACTTTAAGATTCAGAACGACTCTAGAAGAAATCAAAACTAAAAGTCAGAGAACTAGGGCAAGGTTGTTGCCGCTATCAGCTGACGACATAGCTAATGAGCTGATGATGACCATGGGGGTAGGCACAATTTTGGAGCCTAAATTTTTCTGTACATGTGAGAAGCTCTGAATTGACCCCAAGGCATTCTAGCTAAAAGTCATCTTCCTTTGGGTTGTGATCTTGTGTTCATAGGGTCTGTCTACATTTCATATCTGCTCCTAGCTGTTCCTCTAACTGCACAGCTGCCCAACACAATCAGATGATGGTTCAAGGGAAACAGTCTTTTGTGTTCTAAACACATGCTTTGCCCATATCACCCATATCACTGTGGTTCCCTCATTCATGTGAATATTAGAGGTTAAATTCAGGGTTCAGGGTCTAGAAGCAAGATGTGAGGTATAAAAAGAGACCTCAGAATTACCGAAACATTAACACATGAATGAGTATGAACAAATGGCATTACATGGTGTGCAAATGTTGAATTCATTTCGTGAAATAAGCTTACTTGCCAAAACCATGTTTTGTCTGAATCTTTCTTGTTTTTTTTTTTTCTTTTTTGCAGCCATGTGATTTTTCAAATTATCTTCTATGTGAGTATCAATAATTTTAAAAATCAGCCAAACATTCCTTCTTTTGGACTTTATCCTCCTATCACTGAAGTGCTTGATCTAACCTTTGATATAAAACTGAGCTAGTGTTCCAGAGAGGCGATGCACCTACCGTTTACAAAAACATCTACAGAGAAGAGTGGCAGAGTACAGTTATTTCTAAAAAGGAGGCACTAAAAATTGGTTTTAAAATAAGCACAAGTTACTACTACTTGGTTTATTTTGTTATAACTATTCAATAATATATGTGATTGATAATATGATAATATTGATCAATAAGGAGCATTATACTTAAATGAGTCTCTTCCCCAGGAATAATTATTTTCTAGAAGGTTGTACCTGAAAAGGTTAGTGTAGTTAAGTGCTGGTGCTATATTTCTTTTTTGTTTGTTTGTTTGAGATGGAATCTCGCTCTGTCGCCCAGGCTGGAGTGCAGTGGCATGATCTCGGCTCATTGCAGCCTCCACCTCCCAAGTTCCAGCGATTCTCCTGCCTCAACCTCCTAGGTAGCTAGGATTACAGGCACATGCCACTAAGGCTGGCTAGTTTTTGTATTTTTAGTAGAGACAGGGTTTCACAATGTTGACCAGGCTGATCTCTAACTCCTGGCCTCAGCAGATCCACCCAACTTGGTCTCCCAAGGTACTAGGATTACAGGCATGAACCATAGGTCCTGTATTTCATCTTAACTTCTGTTTCTAATGACCAGGTAAAGATGAAATAGTAAGAGCACTAGGGACTACATTGGCAATAAGTCACGATGAAAATTCTTATGCTCTAGCCTTGCATATATTGTTGCAATTAAAAACAAACAAAGTGAACATTGTGATATGTTCCTGGAATAAGTGGAGGAAAGACAATGGCTTTTTTCAAACAGAGGTGTTGCATTCATTGGAGTTAATCCTAAAGTTCTCTGAAATTTGGCAATGATGGTTTTATGTTTCAATTTGGTGACTGCTGTTTAAACTGCAGAGTTGATGCACAAATGATCCATAACACATTTTGGCATATTAAATCATCTTCACAGTTCTAATACACCATGAAACCCAATTTACATATAACGTAGGCACAGAAGATGAAAAGCTGAGAACGGACCCCTGTTTCAAAAGGCATCAGGCACACTACTTTATTTTCTTGAAGCGCCAGTAACTTCTATAAATCCTTTGCTAGAAAAGGTTATTAAACTGCCAGGCCCTTCTTCTTTCTTCTCAATCTTTAATTTCCCTCCTCTTCTCACATGCCATATGGAAACTCTTCTCTCCTCCTCCCATTTTTTTTCTTTTTGTTCCACAGCTCCTTTCCCTTGAGCTGAATCTCTCAAAATCATGGACCATGACAAACATAATTCTTCTCTTTCTGTTTGAACTTGTAATGTATTTGGATTTTAAAATTTTATTTTTTTGTCTATGGTAGCTGTGACATAGCAATAGAAGATGAAGTAGGCAACAAGGCTGCATACAGTAGGCATGATGTACCACTATATCATAATACCAATTTTCTTCTTTCTTTCTCTTTCATTTTTTCTTTCTTTCTTTCTTTCTCTCTTTCTCTCTTTCTCTTTCTTTCTTTCTTTCTTTCTTTCTTTCTTTCTTTCTTTCTTTCTTTCTTTCTTTCTTTCTTTCTTTTTTCTTTTCTTTTCTTTCTCTTTCTTTCTGTTTTTTTTTTGAGACAGAGTCTTGCTCTGTTGCCCAGACTGAAATGCAATGGTGTGATCTGCAACCTCTGACTCCTGGGTTCAAGCAATTCTCCTGCCTCAGCCTCCCAAGTAGCTGGGATTGCAAGTGTCCACCACTATACCTGGCTAATTTTTGTATTTTTAGTAGAAATGGGGTTTCACCATGTTGGTCAGGCTGGTCTTAAATTCCTGACCTCAGGTGATCCACTCACCTCAGCCTCCCAAAGTGCTGGAATTACAGGCATGAGCCACCATGCCTGGTCACCAATTTCAATTGTCATTATAGACAATAGACTTTCAGCCTACCATCTAATTATTATTAACTATGTGGTATACAGCCAAGGACATCACAGGATGAACAGAGTGCAAAAATTGGCTTCCACCACACCTCAGAATAAATAATTCCTTTGAATTAGATCAGCAAATACTAAAACATTACTTAATCATGTCTCTTAGAAAAAGTATTGAGAATGTTTTAGGTTCTATTAGAATTAAATTCAATGTCCTCAATCATTGTTGTCAGTTGCTTGGCATTAGATAAAAAAGACATTGTGCCTGCCAAAGCTTTCCTTTCCTCCAGGGTCCTTAGATCAGGGTTTCTTAACTTTGGCACCATGAGTATTTTGGGGCAGGTTATTGTTTGTTTTGGAGGTTTGTTTGAAGGTTGCAGAATAGTTAACAGCATACCTAGCTTCTGCTCCCTAGGTGCCAAGAGCATCCACTGTAGTTGTGACACACGAAAATCTCTAGACATTGCCAAATATCTCCTGAGGGGCAAAATCTCTCCCAGTTGAGCACTACAGTCCTAGATCTATAAAGGCATGGATCTTTCATCTCCTATTTCTTTTTCTCCTCTTCTTTTATGCTCCAGGCTAATTCCTGCCCCAAGCAGTATCTACCTATCCCCACTTAATCACAGTCTTTCCCCACATCCTCCCGGTTCTCTGAAATAGATTATTGGTTACCTGAAACTCCCTTTGCAGTGCCTGTGGAAACCACAACAGATTCCCTTGGGCCTCAAGGGAGTCATAGCAAAGTCTGAAGCAATATATATATATAAAAAGTAGCTAGAAAGTGTGAGGAATGTCTGTCTGGCTCTCTAGGGCTCTGTATTGGGAAATCAAGTTTACATTGGCTGCTATGGTTTGACTATCTGGGACAATTTGAAAGTAATATTATGGGGTTAGCTTGAAACTCCCCTGAGGAATTAAGGACCTGAATTTATATCCCACAAAATTTTTCTTCTTATGGAAGCTTAGAACTCTTATTGATATCCTATGAAAATTATTCATCATGGATGTTCCATAACCTTTAAAAATTATCTAAACCCTCTAAGTCCCACCTGCTTGACCTAACTTATTTTTAGCAGGTGACCACATCTTTGACTTTAAACTGTGGAAATTGATGAGAAGATCTGACTCATCTTAACATGAGCTTTCTTTTTAAAGCTTTTTCCTTTTTTCCTTTAAATATCTCTTTTTTCTACCTCTCAGCTATGCTTGTCATTTCCCCCTTCCTTCCCTTCTCTTCTTATGGTGGCCTCTGGTTTCAGTGGCTGAGATTGTTCTCCTTTTTAAAACTAGCCCCTTGAACTGTGTCCATGACCTCGAGCCTCTGATTGTCTACTTTCTTTGCATCTTCCAAAGATGGTACCTTCTTATCAGCACCTTTTACCTTTACTGGTACCTTCCACTGTGTATACAAATATCACTGCCTACCTCACCCATTTGCCTATCCATTACTACGAGCTTTTCTCTCGTAGTCTCTCTTTTTTCTCTTTCCTCTCCTTTTCTCCCAACAGATGTCTCAAAAGAATAACCTATGCTCCTCACTTTACCTCTCACACCTTGAAGCTCTTGCAGGCTTGTTTCCATCTTCACAAATATGCTGAAATTATTCTTGCTGTTTAACAGTGACAATTCAACCATTGAACCTAACGGATTTTTGAACCTTAACATTTGGGAATTTGACACTATGATCACTTTCTTGATTTTTCAAATGTTCTTGCATTCTCTGAATTTTTTAATGTGTTACCTTTCCTGTTTCTTTTCCCTGCTCTTGTCTGCTACTACCCCAGGCAAATTAACTCAAGGCTTCAGATGTCTGCTATTCTGTCTAATGTAACCAGTCCTCAACAGCACTTCCATTTGGATATGCCAATGTTGCTATAAAAATAAATTTAGTGACTTCCCCTTAACTTAGAAGTGGCATCCATTCTCCTCTTTATATGATTTTTTTTTTCAAAATGGGACAATGTCTTTAATAACCTAGAGTGGAAACTTTGGAACTTAAGAGACCTATTTGACCCAAGCAATGGGGCTATCATTTCAGGATTCTACCAGGCCCTTTAATATAAATACTGATGCTAATCTCAAAGGAACCAGAAGTTTTGGGAAGACAGGGCATATATTAGAGCAGGAATTTTTGCCAGCAGGAGTCTATTATATAGATATAACAGTGCACATGTGCAAGGGTGGGTGATGGGGAAGAAATTGGAAAATCATAAGTAATATTTAAAAACTTAAAAGTAACTACATATATAATATTTAGATATTCATAGATCAGTGCAAAAATAATCCAGAAGATTGAAGTTAGTTCTGAAAAAAGAAAAATTGAAGGATCTTATGGAACCTGATTTAATGTAGTAGGTATTTAGAATTCATGGGCCCTTTAAACTATGCATGTGTAAATAAAACCCACATACATACCTAATAAGCAATACCATCAATGTTAGTAGTTAATTATGAGAAACAGAGAAGAATACAGGATGTAACAAAGAAAACTTCTTGCTGTGTAGAAACTTTCTGGGCTAGATGGAAGAATCTGAAAAGGGAGGAAAGGAAGAACAAATGCAATGAGGTGCCAATGTGGTGCTGACTCTCTACTTCACTCTATACATTTGAAAGCCACGGGGGTGGGTGGGGACCAGAAGATAGCTTAGGAATCTTAGCACGAAGATTATTAAGTCATTAAGAAAATGTTGGCCAGGTGTGGTTGCTCACACCTGTAATCCCAGCACATTGAGAAGCCAAGGAGGGCAAATCACAGGATCAGGAGATAGAGACCATCCTGGCCAACATGGTGAAATCCTGTCTCTACAAAAAAAAAAAAAAAAAAATTAGCTGGATGTGGTGATGCGCACCTGAAGTCCTAGTTACTTGGGATGCTGAGGGAGAAGAATCTCTTGAACATGCGAGGCAGAGGGTGCAGTAAGCTGAGATCATGCCACTGTACTCCAGCCTGGTGACAGAGTGAGACTCAGTCTCAAAAAAAAAAAAAGAAAAAAGAAGAGGAAAATGTTCCATTTTCCACTGGGAGCTTTGAGTGCCTTCACTCTACCTTGGCAGCCACAGCAAAGTAGAAGTGGGATGTCAGGCAAACAACAGGACCTTAAGATATTCTCTCCAGCTCAGTTGGCATGGTCTTTTGTAGAAAGAAAGAAAAATATTCTTACCCTGAGATCTCTTCTGGGCCTCCCTGGGCCTCATATTTTAAGGTGATATATATTGGTCTTTTTCTGACTGAGTTTTGCCTTACTGGACCAGAAGTCCATTGGAAAAAAGGAACTAGCCCATCCAGGTCTCAACTCACTCCCACCATTCTAGACCATGCTCTGGACCCTTGAGATCCTAGAAACTCTGACAAGACTGCCCTCAGCCTGTATCTTGACTTTGTGTGTCTCTTCCTTGGTCTAGTTGCTGGAGAGTGAGTCATAGCATCTGTGTGTAAACTCCTAGATCTGAGGTGTGGCCAAGAAGTGGTTATTTGTTGTGTATTGGGGGAAGGGAGGTGGTTGCTATGGGGAAAATATGGGAGCTTAAATATGTGGGCTGGGATTTCCACACAAGAGTGCATAGGGCCATGGGGGAAAAAGCTAGATATGGAAGCATATTAGTCCATTCTCATCTGCTATAAAGAAATACCCAAAGCTGGGTAATTTGTAAAGAAAAGAGGTTTAATTGACTTAAAGTTCAGCATGGCTGTGGAGGCCTTAGAAAACTTAAAATCATGGTGGAGGGCACCTCTTCACAGGGTGGGGACAGGAGAGAGAATGAACACCAGCAGTGGAAATGCCAGACACTTACAAAACCATCAGATCTTGTGAGAACTCACTATCATAAGAACAGCCTGGGGGAAACTGCCCACATGATTCAATTACCTCTCACTGGGTCCCTCCCATGAGATGTGGAGATGAGATTTGGGTGGGGACACAGCCAAACCATATCAGAAAGACAATAGAAAATGGGTAATGAACTGGGATTTGCTTTCCCCCGTCAACACATTTCAGCACAGAACTACAACTAATCTAATAATTCTGAATTCAGATGACCTAACTCATTATGAAAGTATACTTGTCAAGGTAAAAGTGTAGAATGTAGGCCGGGTGCGGTGGCTCACGCCTGTAATCCCAGCACTTTGGGAGGCCGAGGCGGGTGGATCACGAGTTCAGGGGATCGAGACCATCCTGGTCAACATGGTGAAACCTCGTCTCTACTAAAAATACAAAAAATTAGCTGGGCATGGTGGCGTGTGCCTGTAATCCCAGCTACTCAGGAGGCGGAGGCAGGAGAATTGCCTGAACCCAGGAGGCGGAGGTTGCGGTGAGCCAAGATCGCTCCATTGCACTCCAGCCTGGGTAACAAGAGCAAAAGAAACTCTGTCTCAAAAAAAAGTATAGAATGTATTTTATTTCACAGTTTGTTTCTCAATTAATAATATGCAAATATTTAGAATTACCATATATAGACCTCTATTTGTACTCTTGCCCTGAGCCCTGCAAGTATTATGTGGCTCAGAAGGTGAGTGCTAGCATACCGGGAGGGTCTGGGGAGTGCAAGATGTTGGGATCAAGATAAAGGAGGAACAATATTCAGACCTTGTGACTGGAGGCCAAGGCAGCTTTTAGGTGTGAAGGTCAAGAAGGACCAGTTACAGCAACTTCAGCAAATGTAGCAAGGGCAGAGGCCAATAACCAAGACACAGAGGTCATGCAGCAGGAGACAGTTTAGCCTTCTAACAAGAATTTGGAAGAAGAAGTGAAGATCAGACCCATCATCACACACACACACACACGGCACTGTGTATCAGATGAGCTCCTCTCTGATACCCTGTAGGTAGGAGAAAAGACAAATAAATCTTTTGAGAAGTTAGAGCAGCCACACTAAAGAGATTAAACTATGAATTAAATAGCTCTAAAACTGGAATATAAATAACTTTTTAACCCAAAGAGAATATTTTAAACAGGTTGTAATTGGATAAACTACCTTAAAGATACATGATATTATTATTATTATTTTGCTAGTGATTAAAGAGGGATTTAAAGATCAGCTCTGGAAATGTAGCACTGTTACATTTCTGTGTATCTGATTAATTAATGTAAATTAACTATTAATACCCTGGAATATAGACTCATGGATAACTTCCTGGAGAAGCTGCTCTGGGTCCTGTCACAATACAGTGTGAGATTAATCCCATGACTATATACCTTGGTAGGAAATAGCTCATTATATCCAAGCTGTAGATGAATTCTAACTTCAGAGGATTACATAATGGACTCAAAGATATTTTGAGGTTCACAGTTTGGAGTTCCTTCCCTTAGAAAGAAATATTGAAAGTTAAGGCTACTTTTTGAGAGTGTTTTCCTAGAGACTATTAACTCCTAGGTCTTGACCAATCCTTGTGAACCCCAGACACACTGCAAGCCAAGAGATGTGATAAGAGGAAAGATCCCAAGTCATTAGGCAAAGAGAACCATGCCTTCTGGAGGCAGTTCTATTGCATTATTTGAGTTGAATCTGATCGACAGAGAACCATTCCATGTACGCAACTATATCATACTAGGACATTATAAATACCTGGACTTTTTGTCAAAATTTCAGATTTATCTATCTGATAGTTCTGATTTCTTGACTTGATGATGTGGATGACAGAGAAAGGGGAATTAACCTACAATATGATTAATTTATTTTTATTATTTTTCCTCTTGAAAAGGCTAAGGATGTCAAGAATCTTACTTGTTCTTACAGTATTTCATAAAAGACCTTGAAAATTAAAGTAGTGTTAGAAACTATACATAGCTTCAACCCAAGGTACTGGAAATACATTACCCACTAGTGGGAATGGCATATAATAAGTGTTTAATAAGTGTTTGTTGAATGAGTTTGTTGAATATGTAGGTAGTAAACACACATGTAGACATATACTGCATAAAATTCAAACATTGAAAACTTGTGAGATATATTTGGTAAAATAGAAAAACTCAGGAGTTTGGCAACTCCCAGAATTTCTTAGACACTGTGTAGAAAATAGCTTTTTACTATGTGTGTTTCTTGCATGAGTTCATCTTGAACAGGGAAGGTACTTTAAGATATTGTGGGAAGAGTTTTAGTTGGCCAGTATAGAAGAGACCCAGAAGAAGATCAATTCATGTGATGCCATCACATGAAAGCCTTTTTCCAAAAATCATGGAGATACCACAACCATTTTATCTTCAATTGAGGGGGAAAGTATGAAAATATGAAAAGCACTAACATCAAGCCTGGGGAGAGTTGATAAGGCATAAAGTGGTTTTTATGGAGCATTGCATCAGTTGCTGATAAGGTCCAATGAAAGGATTGTCAAGCAGCATAGAGGGTCCAACAAGGAGAGAGACCACAAATCCTTGGTGGCACCATTTCACATAATGGTGAGATTTTCTCTAGCAGCACTCAGCAAACTGGTGTTTAGAGCATTGGAAATAAATTAGTGCCTGGAGCTGTTGGGGCTTCACTGGGTGGATACTTTGCATTGAACATTTTAGGGAGCGAAAGGTTGTGGTCTCGCTTGGCAGGAGGGTGCTGGCTGATTCAGAGAAAATGGAATGGCAGTACAGGCCTGCATTTGGTCAACAGTAGGCATAGGGTGAATAAAGGATGGAGAAAGCTGAAATGGTAAGAAGTTATTGTCCATGAATGGATACTGGCATTTAACAGACATGGAGTATTTCATAATAATGTCAAGGTCTATTATAAAGTCATATATGCACCAAGCAGACTGGAAATGGAAGATTCAAAGTTAAAGATATCATGGATCTATGAGGAGAACACATAAAAGATGTCACCTAGATGTCTAATTAAATTACTAGGGATGAGCAGAAATTGAGAAGCTGAGAAGTTAAAAGGACATATGTGACTCAGTTGCCCAAACTGGTAGTTAGTAAAAGGGACCAACAAGATGTACATCTAGGTGACAACAACCCCAAAGATTTCTGACATGTAGAGGAATAATAGGTTAGTATAAATCTTCATTGATGGACACAAGTAGATACTAGCACGCCTCTCTTCATTAGAAACATCTGCATGGGAAATCAACTTTTAGTTGAGGCAAGAAGGTGGAAGAAGCATGCTGTAAAGAGATTTACAATGGAGGGGTTTGTGCCGTAGAATGTGGGTTGCAGAAGCCCCAGCTGGAAATGGCAGGAAGAAAGGGACAGGCAGAAAAGTAAGGCTTGGGACTGAGAGTAGGGGAGAGGGTAGATGGTTAAAGGGAATTGAATATTGGGCAGGGACTGAGAATCAACAAGGGTTTGAGGTCTGGTAGGATTAGCTGCTTTCTGGGTTCCAAGTGGAGCAGAGATACAAAGTGGCTCCTGTGCCAGTGTTGGCTCAGTCCATAGAGGGTGTTGTCAGAGGCTTCATGATATTAGCAATTGCATTTTTTCTCAGTTCCCCAAACAGAATCTTGGTGAGAAGCTCTTGTGGTGCTGCCGAAGAGATCATTGTTCACCCATACACACACAGATATAGAGTGAGTGTCCTCCGGGGGTAGGATGGCTCTGAATCCTCTCAAAAGGTTGCTATGTCCAGATTCAGTAGTCCTTTTGAAGAAATCCTAGCTGGGGATAAAGGGATAAGTCTAGTTTTGCATCAGAGAGAAACAAGCTTCGTTCTTAAGTGCAAGTGCAGCTATTGAAAAGAAACTATATCATTAATGTGAAGTTAACTCCTTGATATGATTTGTCTGTGTCCCCACCCAAATCTCATCTTGAATTGTAGCTCCCATAATTCCCATGTGTTATGGGAGGACTTTGGTGGGAAATAATTGAGTCATGCAGGTGGTTTCCGCCATACTGTTCTTACAGTATTGAGTAAGTCTCATGAGAGCTGATGTTTTTATAAGGGGTTTCCTATTTCACTTGGCTCTCATTCTCTCTTGTCTGCAACCATGTAAAGTGTGCCTTTCACCTTCTACCATTATTGTGAGGTCTTCCCAACCAGATGAAACTGTGAATCCACTAAATTTCTTTTTCTTTATAGGTCACCCAGCCTCAGATATGTCTTTATCAGATAGCAGTGTGAAAATGGACTAATACACTCCTTGAAAAGACTTTCAACCTGACTATTCCCCCAATTCCATGAGTGTTCTGGATGAAATATTATTTCTTTGTTCTGCAGGATAACTGAATTTGGAGTAAATATACATGGATTTAAAATAATACATTAATTTAAATTCTCTAGGTAGAATTACTTTGATAGAAATTTCCCTAAAAAAGCAACAAATAATTTGCCTCTGCATCTAATCAGCCAATCAGACACTCCCATGCTGATTACTTAATGAACTGGAATTTTAATGCAAAAATTTGTGATTATCAACAATTCTTCTGTTCCCCTTACCCCCAAAAGCCAAACACTTTGTGCTTATAATTCTTAACAATTTAGTAAATATTTTCTTTAACCATATAACAGAATTTGTTAATCAACACTGAATTCCTAGCCAAATATCTCAAAGCAGCTTGAAAAGCATGTACCCAAGCAGATAAAAGGTTGATGACTAACCAAGTGGTTCTCTGTTTACTCTCAAGAAGAAAATAATGCAGGTAGATGTATCAAGAGAAAATAAAAGGCCAGGGACTATTTCAGAAGTCTCGTGGCAGACTAAAGAAAGAATACAATCACATCCATCCATGGAAAAAGGTTTATTCTATCCTGAGTTACTATTTTACTTAAATTCCAAAGGATAATCTTCACAGTGAGAATAGAGGTCTAATTTTGGCTGGGAAGGTGAGACAAAGTGGTGGTTTTAGGCAGGATTTAGTGGTTTGTCATTGTACTTTTTGAAATAAAGAAGAGGTCAAACTACTTTGATAGACTGTGGTACTCTAGGATACTGTCAGAGCTCTTTGCTCTGACTTTCACTCTTAAGTAGAATTCAAAAGTGGAATAAAACTGAGGAAACGTGGGGCCAATGGAAGTCAAAACAGTCTGTGGGCCCTAAGTTCCAACTACATGATATTATTCATAGAAGAGGTCTATGTTTGTTGTACAGATAAAATTTGTTTTCTAATGAAAAAACATGCTATCTATATAATTTTTATAGAATGACATAGAAAGTTTCATTAAGTGAATAAATCCTTTCTATGCCTCATTTTAAAAATAATAAGTGTGATCCTTTTATAATCCATGTATTTTGGTTATAGTGATTTTGCCTACAGAATAATAACACCTGTTTCATGGGCTGAGTGTGAGAAATCCTTCAGCTGATAGCTATGAAGTATGTGAAACTGCATCTAGTGCCCAGAAGAGTACAACAAACAGTCGCTCTTACCACTAGCACTCTAGATGGTAAATAAACCCTTCTTAGAAAAGAGGAGCTTGAATTTCAGAGCATTTTAGTGACTTCCACAAGGTACAAACTAAATCACCAGATTGAGAGTGCTGCCAGGTCACACTGAAATTATCTGAACTGTTGGCCTACTCCTAATCTATTTCCAGACTCATAAATTCAAAGCCATAATTGAAATAGACTCATATGAAGGTAGTCAGAAGAGACATTGAGCAAAATGATATTAAATCACATTTTATAATAAATACAGCTGCAGCAGGAACAAAATTTGAAATGTAAGCCACTCATCCTGATGACTTAGAGTTTTTGCTGATATTTGGAGACTTTGCAAGAAGAAACTTTCAAGGGTCTGTTTGTATGAGCAACCCAAGACCAGCAAGGAGAGGAATTTGTGGTGAGAAAACACAGCTTTAAGGTACATAAAACTGTTTCTATAATCAGTTGTTAAAGGAGAGAATTTTTGAGTAGCCTGGTGAATAGTAGTGAGTCTGGCCTACAGATCCAATCTCCCTGAACAATCCTGTGCCTAAGGGAAGAAAAAGAAGCAACAACAAAACTCCGGGATCAGGAAAATCTCTATGAGATCTCAAGAGTGAAGACTAGCCACATACACACAGGAATCGAATACGACATTTCTACGTTATAACCTAAGTAGACTAGAGGATGATTTTTCTCAGTGGAAGAGGTAGCTGTAGAAAAAGTTGACATTCAGAAGACAAGAAGTAAGTAACATGTACAAGTAAGTAACCCTAAACACATTGGAAGGATCATCAGGAGACATCCTCAATGCCCTGAGCAGGAAGTCACAACTTATTTCATCACCAGGATAGCAACATGGGAGCCCAGATTCCATGAAGTCTGTGTTCCAAGAGGGAAGAGGGGAGTAGTAGGCACCCCATGATAAACGGGAGGGCTGCATTTAGTGCACACATGAAATGAGAACTTTCTTTAAAAATTAGAGGAATTTGACGGGGAGTGGAGTAGAGTTTCTACAATTCAGCAGGTGGAAGATGAACCAAACTGTGTTTAAACATTATTATATGATTTAAATTTTCCTACAAATTGTGAATACACAATTAATTATTATTTTAGCTTTGTAAAGAGAACTGTGCTAGCATGGTGGCTATGACAAAGAAGAAAATATGGTCCTTGTTTTCAAATACCAATTTTTGGAGGAAAGTAAGCTCCATGAGGGCAGGGGCTTTATTTATTTTGTTCAATTATGTACACTAGGACATAGAGAAGGTCTTGGATGGAAGACGCAGTTATCAAATATTTACTGAAATAACAATTAAGTGACCTAAGTTAGTTTAAAAAGAATTTTAAAGGGTGAGTTCTATTACATTCTTTTTTTTTTTTTTTTTTTTTTTTTTTTTTTTTTGAGGTGGAGTTTAGCTCTTCTTGCCCAGTCTGAAGTGCAATAGCATAATCTCAGCTCACTGCAACCTCTGCCTCCTGAGTTCAAGCGATTCTCCTGCCTCAGCCTCCCAAGTAGCTGGGATAGCAGGCCCCTGCCACCATGCACAGCTAATTTTTTGTACTTTTAGTAGAGATAGAGTTTCACTATGTTGGCCAGGCTAGTCTCAAACTCCTGACCTCAGTCAATCCACCCACCTCCACCTCCCAAAGCTCTGGGATTACAGGTGTAAGCCACTACGCCCAGCCCTACATTTCTTAATGTATACCCAAGAAGACTGAAAACATACATCCACAAAAAAAAAAACTTGTACACAAGTGTTCAGAGTAGCTTCATTTAAAACAGCCTTAAAGTAGAAATAACCCAAGTGGATATAAGTAATGAATGGATAAATAAAATGTGGTATATCTATTCAATGGAATATTACTCACCCATAAAAAGCAATAAAGAGCTGATTCATGCTACAACATGGGTGAACCTTGAAAACATTATGTTGAGTGAAGAGGTCAGTCACAAAAGTCCACATATTGTATAATTCCATGTACATAAAATGTCAAGAATAGGCAAATTCATGGAGACAGAAACATAAGTTGTTGTCAGGGACTAGTGGGAGGCCTCGGAATAGGGAGTGACAGCTGATGGGTGTGAAATTTTTTTGGGGGGTAATTGAAATGTTCTAAAATTGATCATGATAATTGTGCAACTTTGTGAATATACTAAAAACATTGGAAGTGTACATTTTAAATGAATGAATTGTGTGATATGTAAAATACTAAATAAAGCAAAACAGAGAAAGAAATAAAAAGGCAAAAGAGAGAAAGTGGTATCTTCAGGATACCATATGGTTCTATGCAGAAACACATAGAACATACTACTAAAAATCAATGCAAAAGTAAATTATTCCTACTTTAACCTTAGTTTATCCTCTAATCTAGAGAATTTTGAAGTTATGCTCTTATAGAGATTTGCTACAGATGCTAAGTGAAAAAAAATCTCATCCACAATGAGATTATTTTTTCTCAAATCTTCCTCCCTCATATTGGAGGTCATATGGCTTTTGTCTGCAGACTCTGTCCTACCCCAAGAATTAGATCAATCTTGACCTTGATCAGGGGACATTTATTGAACCTTAGTTCAATATTACATGGACTTAGCATAGTTTCTACCCTCTTGTGAGTTTGGTCCTGATCTAAGCATTTGAATGTAAGTCCTATTCTTGAGTCTGAAACTCTAAGCTGTCCTTGCAGTTCTGGGTCTGTGCCTTTTACTCTTATGCCTAAGCACTTAGCCTAAAGCTGTGTTTAGACTGAAACTTGGCCTGGCTTTTCAGGTCTTTTTCCAGGGATGAGGATTTTGTCCTTGATTGTGATTGGGTCTTGGTCAGAGTCCTCAGATGCTAACCTCCATCCAGCATTCCCGCTGCCATGCCTGTATCACAATTGGCCTTTGGTAATGCCATATACTTAGCTGAATGCTGCTGCTGCCCCACCCATGCTCCTCCCTGTCTATCTGTGTCTATCAAGATACAGCATTCCAGGGTTGGACCTCTATCTGCCACTATTGTGCTGCTTTCTTCCTCCCAACTTCCTCACTCCCACATTATAGAGATTGTAGATCATCCCAGTGACACCAATCCTGGCACAACTAACTTTTTTTATAGCTAGATGGTTTTGATAAAAATAAAAATAATTTTGGCTTTGATAAAAATATGCGCTTTTTCATTCAATTTATGCTGCTTAGAGATTCAGCAGATGTGCGTTTATTAATTCAACAGTGAATGCTTACTATATGAGGGGTATTGTCACAAATGTGGAATACACACAGCTGAAATAAAACTGATGATGAGGATGATGACAACTAGTATATATGAGTATTCATGAAGTGCACTCCCTAGATCAAATGATGTAGATTATTTCATTTATTTTTCACAACAACCCTATATTTTAGATTCGAATCTGCATTTTAAAGATGATAAAACAGACACAGGGAGCAGCATGTCCAGGATTCAAATGTAAGGTGATCTCATTCGTGATGCTAAGCTGTGTATTAAAAAGTAAATGTTATTGTGTATATCTGAGGTGTACATGACGATGTTATGGGGTATATATAGACAGTAAAGTCATTGCTATAGTGAAGAAAATTAACGTATCTATTATCTCACATAGTTTCTTTCTTTTGACAAGAGTAGCTAAAACTTAATTAACACAAATCCCTAATACAATATACTTTTTTTTTTTTTTTTTTTGCCAATCATTGAGAGCTTGTAAGGTTGCTGAGGTTGGTTGGCCTTGAACTCTTGGCCTCCCCTTCGCAAGCGCCACGACGTCCAGCCGGAGCCACTTTGGGCCCCTACAATATACTTTTATTAAGTATAGTCCACATGTCATACATTAGGTCTCTAGACTTGTTCATTCTACATATCTGCTACTTTGTGTCCTTTGATCTATATCCCCCCATTTTCTCCCCTTCCTCCCTGACCCTGGTAACCACTGCTTCATTCACTGTCCTTGTATATGTGACCTCTTTTTTCTGTAGACACCACATGTAAATGGTATTATGCAATTTTTTTCCTTCTGGGTCTGACTTATTTCACTTAGCATAATGTCTTCCAGGTCAATCGTGTTGTAGCAAATGGCAGGATCCCATTCTTTTTAAAAACTGAATAATATTTCAGTGTTGATACTAAGCTCTTAATCAGCATGTTATATTCTCCAGAGAACTTAGGTTCTAATGAGACTCAAAAATAGTATACTCAGTTATCACGAAGTAAACTCAGAGTAAGATAATATTCAGCCTTAAAAAGTCTGTCGAAAGAACTATGAACAGGCTTCCTACTCTTGTTCCTATGATGACTCATCCAGGGTCAAGAACTGGAGTTTCAGAAGACAGGGACAGAGACCAGAGGTCAAGTCCAAGGATGTTGTAAAGGCAGGGAGGAGCAGGTGGGTCCTACATGTCTAAACAGGCCCACAGGTGCACAGTCCGGGGAGTTGAGTTTCAAAAATATGGATGAGGACCTATAGGAGATATCACAGGCCAATCTGAGCTACAGTATTTCTGCATCTAGGCGGGGTCCCTGAGTAACAAACATAGGGTATCAAGGTTAATAATGAGCAGGATGGTGAGCCCAGAGCTCTGCAATGTGATGATCCTTCAGAATTCCTTCCCTGATCATGTGATGACACTAAGACAAGTCACAGTCACAGACAGCAGGCTACCTGATTGCAGTGGGGAAGTGAAGGGAGCAAGTATTTCTACCAAGCTGTGCATCTGCCACAATTTAACAATATAGCTTTGCATGAAGAATAACCTATATCTAACATCAATGAATTAGATTTATCTAAATGCCCCTTCTGATTTAACCAAAAACTGAAGGAAAAAAACAAAAGAACTAGAAGAATCAGTAAAATGAGCTAAAGCGACCTTGGGAATATTACAGAATCTTCAAGAGCAGAAATAGACAAAGCAGTCTTGGAACTCATGTGAAGCAGTGCTTCACCACTTTCGGTATATTGTATTTTCCAAAGATGATCACCATCATGTCTTCCACGTGTTCTTCTAGAAGCCTGACACTGAGAGACACAGTCTAAGTCCCCTCCCCTTAAATCTGAGTGAGCTTGTTACTTCTCTGTAGCCAACAGATTGTAGCAGAAGGAATTACAATCAATCTGATTCCTGAGACTAGGTTGTTCAAGGCAATATGATCTGTTATCTTCTTAGTGGGAACACTCACTTTTTAGAGTGCTGAGATGGCATGCAGTAATATATACTGTAAGACTGCCATGCCAAAGAGCTCACGGGAACATTCTCGTTAACAGCCCAGCTGAACTCTGAGACAATAGTCTGCTTCAACTGCCAGCCCTGTGAGTGTGAGTAGACCATCTTGGATGTCCAGTTGAGTTGAGCCTTCAAATGACTACAGCAGTAGGCAACATCTCACTATGATTTTGGGAGAGACTTCAAGTGAGAAAGAGCTTACAAATTCCTGATTCACACAATTATGAGAAAAATAAAATGTGTCATTTTAAGCTACTAAATTTTGGTGTGACTGATTATGCACCAGTAGTAACCTGAAAACCACAGAAGAGAGAACAATAACTGAGTTTTCAAGATTCAAGATTCAAAATACATGGTTCCTCTTCCTCTGTTGCAGCTATGAGGAGAGCTGCTGACTGCTGAGCAGGGTTGGGGGGGACACCTGTGTGGGGAGAAAGCACCTGTGTCCAACAGAAGCTTAGGTTAGGGTCACCAGTCAGATAGTCTGCCCATTAAAGTCCATTCATGCCATGAATTAAGCTTTGTGGAATCTCCAAAACAGTGCATTTAAAAAAATTGTTTCTCAGGCTCAATTTTTTTACCTAAACAAGTGTTTCCTCCCTGACTTCAGTTCCAGGAGGTAAATAAACTTCCAAGATACTAACATGGAATTTGCATAGTGATAATGATCAATGAGTCAGGAGGGATGTGTGCACTTGTGCATTTATTCTTAACTGCATAGCTATATGTTAACAGAGACTGCAAGAATGAATGGTAAAAGGAAGCCCTCAATTTCTTCTAGTTTGGTTATGAGGCCACTGATGATGAAAGGACTTATTTAGATAACTAATTTTTAAGTAGTATATGTTTTTTCAGCAAACTATAATCAGGATTCCTGAGTTCTATTACCTCTTCCCTTTCACTTATTCTTATGATTAGAATTTTTGCAAACAATGCACCTTCCCCCTGCCTCAACTTTTTTTCCAACTAAAGACTCCCATGAAACATGCCATCTATGAAATTCTCAGTAGGAAAGAGAAGAACAATCGCAGTCATAACCACTTAAGTTATTCAGCACAACCTCTGCCAGCAACCTCATTCTCCCTTTGGCATTCAGAGGACTCTGATGTACCCCTTGCCCTCAAATATGCTATCAGCGCAATGGAAGTTGAGATGAAAATTAACCATTTAGTGAGCTTTCTCTTGCATATGTTTTAAAATCTTCGGGTGGGGGCTGGGCAGTGGGCGGTCAGAGCCTTAAGAGTCCGTGTTGGGATTCACCATGGCTGTACCATATCGGGAAACCTGAGAAAATCTATAAGAACTGCTTATTAGGGAGAAATGGGGTGATGCCATACCTCAACATTTAAGATCAAGAACCTCATATTGAGATAGGCTTTCTGACTGTAATTTCCCATAATTTTCTGTTTATACTATTCTCTTCCCACTTTTGTCTCATATTTTCTAGTTGGGCTCTTTCTCTTACTAGACTATAAGCTTCTTATATGTTTTTGAATCCTTTGTGCCTAGAACTGGGTTAGGATATAAAAAGAACCTAATGGAGTTTTGATGAATTAATGCCACCCTAAAAAGAATGAAAAGATATCCTCACTCTAATAATGTTTGAGAAGTATACATTAGGGATCCTTAGGGAGGCTCAGTGATCTTTACATCAAGGTTTGCCCTCAGCCCTTTGTGGTAAAATCAATTTATACGTGCCTTCAAATCTCCTCACAGATAAGAGATGGAATAACAATAATAGTAGCTGATATTTTTATAGTTCTTTTTTGTTTATCATGTTGATTTTTATGGCAATCTTTTTTGAAACAATTTGGCAAAACTAATTATTATCATTTTGAAGTATACAAGAATAAATCTAGCTATACAGGACAGAAATTTAGAGTCAAGGAGTCCTGACTCCTTATCCAGTGCTCTTTCCACTATAGCCCACTCTGAAATTTTGGAAAGAGTGGAAATAACTGTTTACACTAAAAGAAAATGAATTTTGGATTCTGATCAAAATGTGATATTGTGGGTTTCTGCAAACCACCTTAGTTGAGAGGTAGTCATTTTTCATTTAGAAGCCAGCACTTCTGTAGCTAAAAGCAGTCTGTGTATTCATGTGAGGTGAAGGATGGGAAGTTCTCTGAAAAGGTTTGAAGGCTTAATTCAATTGATGTTGGCACAGTAAACTCTAGGACTCATCCAAATCCATTATGAAGGGCTTCTCATGCCAGCAGATTTGCAAAACTAGATGTGGAATTGCAACAAATTCTTTCTGCTGTGTATTTTAAGGTAGAGTGACACGAATCTCCTACTTTCACATGAGGACTGAAGAGTATGCTCCTATGTGAGTGACATTCTAAAGAAAAGCAAAAATAAAATCTCCAACTCTTGGCTTACCCTTTCAGGGCATCTGGCACTGAAAGGCTTTCTGATTCTCCACACTACAGTGGGATGCACACACGGGGTTTTGGTAATGTGGAATAGAGACTGGAGGATTCCATCACCATATGCCCATGGTCTTTGACCAGGAATTACAGATATCAGGGAAAAAATGGAATTACTTGGTGCTGCTTTCTAAAGCCAATCTTTTAGAATCATGTGGATGTTTAAAGTTAAATATTTTGGTCATTTTTTTGCTACTATATTATCATAAGTGTATTATGATAACAGAGCTTGATTCTGACTATTTCATTACTTTTCCTCATTAACTTTCTACAAGACCTAATAATACAAGAAAGGGCTGAATTCACTCTTCACAGACTCATTTTTAGACATTTCAAAAATGAAAAAAAAAATATGGAATAATTTTCTGTCAGGATGATTGGAGCTACAAGTAACAGAAAACCCTAAAAATTGACAAATGAGATCTCATTAACTAAAAACTGCACCGCAAACACAAACAAAGCCTATCATTGGAGTGAACAGACAACCTATAGAATGGGAGAAAACTTTTGCAATCTACCCATGTGACAAAGGTCTAAAACCCAGAATCTACAAGGAAAGTTAAAAAAAACTCCAAAACAACCCAAATACCCTCTTTAAAAAGTGGGCAAAGACATAAACAGGGACTTCTCAAAAAAAAGACATTTATGTGGCCAAAAAAAGTATGAAAAAAAGCTCAACATTACTGATAGCTAGAGAAATGCAAATAAAAACCATCATGAGATACTGTCTCGCACCAGTCAGGATGGTGATTGTTAAAAAGTCAAGAAACAACAGATACTGGAGAGGCTGTGGAGAAATAGGAACACGTTTACACTGTTGTTGAAAATGTAAATTAGTTCTACCATTATGAGACACATTGTGGCGATTCCTCAAAGACCTGGAACTAGAAATATCATTTGACTCAGCAATCCCATCACTGAGTTATACCCAAAGGAATATAAATCATTCTATTATAAAGACGCATGTATGCATATGTTCATTATAGCACCACTCACAATAGCAAAAACATGGAATCAACCCAAATGCCTATCAATGATAGACTGGATAAAGAAAATGTGGTACATATACACCATGGAATACTATGCAGCCATAAAAAAAATGAGATCATGCTTTTCGCAGCAACATGGATGGAGCGGGAAGCCATTATCCTCAGCAAACTAATAAAGAAACAAAAAACCAGCACCACATGTTCTCACTTATAAGTGGGAGCTGAACAATGAGAGCACATGGACACAGGGAGGGGAACAACACACACTGGAGCCCATCGAGGGGAGGGAGAGGGAGAGCATAAGGATCAATGGCTAAATGGTTAATGCGCACGGGGCATAATACTTAGGTAATGGGTTCATAGGTGCAGCAAACCACCATGGCACATATTTACATATGTAAGGAAACTCCACGTCTTGCACATGTATCCTGGAACTTACAATAAAGTAAAATTTTTAAAAATGAAAAACAGAAAAGCTTGATTCAACTTGCTTAAACAATAAGAATGTTAATGACACTGGTAACCAGAAGTGCAGAGATTCGACAGCTCTAAGGCCTGGTATGGTCAAGGCCTAGTCTGAACCCCTCTGTGCCTTAGATTCTCTTGTGACTGGCTTCTGTCAGGTTCAAGATGATTGTAACAGGGCTAGATGTCACATGCAGATACAACAATGACAGAAGGTCAGAAAAATGGGTCCGTTTCTTTCACATACTGCTTTCAGGAAGAAAGAAAAATTTCCTAGAAGATGTGCTTTTATAGCTCATTGGCCAGACATGTGTCTGGCCATGCTGAAACCAATCACTGGCAAAAGTACTGTGGCCATCGTGTTTGGTTTAGCCCAATTTTAGGAACCATCCCTGACACTGAAATTGGAGTCATTGTCCTTCAAATATGACCACAGAGAAAGGTAGATACATCAGGAAGGAAGAAATTTATGTGGTGGAAACACTGGGGACATGAATTGATGTTGAATAGATGAAAATAGGCTTTGTTACAAGGCTTATTCAGAATATTGGACTTTTTTTAATCCTTATAAATTCCAGCTTTATCACTGCCTCTGTCACACTTACTATTGAGTATTTAATATGAACTGTCCTAGGACTTCAGGGTTGTTTTAACTTGGGATGCTATCACAAAATATTGTAGATCAGGTAGCTTCTAAACAACAGAAATTTATTTCTCACAGTTCTGGTGGCAAGGAAGTCCAAGATCAAGCTGCCAGTAGGTTTAGTGTCCATTGAGAGTCTTGTTCTGATTCACAGATGGCTCCTTCTTGCTGTGCGCTCATCTGGCAGAAGGGGCTAACTAGCTCTCTGCATTGTCTTTTATTAGGGCACTAACCTCAAACATGAGGGCTCTGTCTCATGAGCTAAATCACTTCTGAAGGGAACCAGCTCCTAGTACCATTCACCATAAGGTAAGATTTTAACATATGAACTCTTGGGAAAACACATCGCAAGGATATTCAGACTACGGCATGGATATTAAGATTTTAAAAGGCAATAGTTCTGCTCTAGAGGAAAGCATAGTCTTTTCCACACTATTAAGAAAAGGCACAGCAAAATAAAACAAAACTGTGAGAATGTCTATCATTCCAAAATGAAGAAGAAGAAAAAAGCTTTTTAAAACCTGCTCTTCCACTAATTATCAGAAGTAAATTATAGCACTTCCATAAAAATAATAAGTAAACAAGAGACATGAGTTTGACCTATTTTCATAAGCACATCATTTACTATAAATGCAGGTGGGTGGGGGCGGGAAGTTAACAGTAAGATTCCACTGGCCCCATATGAAGCCCATGGTATTATAGAACTAAGACAGCTGAGATTTTTAATTGAAAACAAGATAAGTTATTATCTTTGATTCTTGTTCTAAGAAGGTAATAATTAGAGTGGATCCCCACTTCTGGGTTCACATACCCAGCTTACAACCTGATACAACTCCCGGCTTGATGTTAATGGAATAAATAGAACAATATATCCCCAAATCCATGGGGAAGGCAAGAATATGATTGGGGATTTTAAATCCTGTAACTGTTGAATTCAGAGTATGAACAATGCAGGTAATTTCAGTAAGATATCTCTACTATTAGAGTCTATAACACCCTATGGTATCTTTAAAAAGAAGAGGTGGGTGGATCACGAGATCAAGAGATCGAGACCATGCTGGTCAACATGGTGAAACCATGTCTCTACTAAAAAAAAAATACAAAAAAATTAGCTGGGCATGGTGGTGCGTGCCTGTAATCCCAGCTACTCAGGAGGCTAAGGCAGGAGAATTGCCTGAACCCAGGAGCCAGAGGTTGCAGTGAGCCGAGATCGTGCCATTGCACTCCAGCCTGGGTAAAAAGAGCCAAACTCCGTCTCAACAAAAAAAGAAGAAAATGCCCCATTAGTGGCTCAATCCGATACTCCTTTAAAATTTCTTAAGCTTGATGATTCAAACTGATGGCAAATAACTCTCTTCTCAAGTAATGTTTTAATCTGAAAGAAATACATTATTTAAGAGGAAAATCCCCACAGATGCCAAGATGTGGAAACAATGACTTAGAATACACAGCAACATGAAAGAGTAAGATAAAAGAAGAGAAAGAAAACATCAAACATATTCCTCTAAACCAGAAACAGAAGAAAGTGTTCTTTAGAAGATTAGTCAGGTCTTGAATTTTTATTGTTGGCAAAGAACAATGATTAAAGGCAAGAGCTCAACCTTTCTACTGGGCAGTGTAGTTTTTAAATTCATGGACCAAGATGGTGACACTGGCTGTGTGTACTAGAAAAAGAATTGAAAACAACATGACCCTGCATGATACTCAAAAAATAGTATATTAAAAACTCGTGATAAGAGGCAGATCATGAGCAGAGGCAATTTTGATTTTAAGAGCCAAAGTGGATATGTTGTTATAAAAGTTAAACTTCCGAAAGTTAGAGTATCATACTTATGAAAGAGTTAAACTTTGAATGTCACAAGATATTGGGGTAAGAGAAACTGAAGAGTCATCTAGTTTAATTCAAATTCTTAAGTAAAGAAGAGGGTATGAGGCTTCACAATGACAAGTGGTCTAGTTTACAGGTAATTCTTGTCCCTATTTGTAGGACTTTCTGTGAAGGTCAGGTCAAGATCCCAAGTAACAAAACAGGAAGAAATGAAATGAGAAATTGTTTCCGAAAAACATAATTGTATAGCAGCAAAATTTTCTATGGTTTGGATGAAGAATACTTAACACATGCATACAAGGTTATAAATTCTTAGCCCTCCTTGCTAACTTTCTGTGAAAAATAGTTTTATCTTTTTTTAAAAAAATGCTTTAGCATCAGAATCAGAAAGCCTGTTGAATCTTAGTAAAAGCACTAATACTATTTCTATTTTTATTTCTCTTCCAATTTTATATGAAAGGTACATTTTCATTAGGGGAATTAGGTAACTAACTCTCTTGCAAAGATTCAGCTGTCATTGGGTAACACAATCTTTCTCTGCCCTCCTCACCCAGGCTGGCAGGGACTGTGCTTCAGCTAACAACAGTGGCTCTGGTTTGCTGGGACGTTTCGAGCTGCTGTGACAGCTGACAGGAGAGTAGTAACAGCTAAGGTGTCAAGCCATCCTTTCCCCAATTCCATTTGCTTTGGGAATGTGCTAACTTGAAAGCCCATAAGAGTCATTTAAGAACAAGTATTAATAGATGGTATTATTGGTTTCTGTTCCTCTACACAGTCCATTTAAGGAGGAAAAATAATTTTTATAATACCATCTTAAGTGACTTTATAGTTATTGATAAAAAACACCTTGGAAAAATATCCCAGTGCATATGTTATCTTGATGTTTAAGCAAGGAAACATTTACCTAAGGAATAGCAGATAAGGAATAGCACAGATAATTTTGTTTTTTCAGTAAGGGGTCACGAACTAGTACTTTAATATGATATATAGCAAAAAGTCAATTCGATTTCCAGTGCACGTAAGGCTATGTTTTCTGTGGACTTAAAACATTCTTCATCAACACTTCTTTTCATCCTGGATGTGACAATGAGCTCAGGAAGGGTTGGGTAAAATCCACAAGTCAACAAATTGCCGAGCACTGTTGAATTGAGTTTAGTACTGTGGGAAATCAAAACCTTTTGTAACACAGTTCCTATTTTCAAGAATCTTCCTGATTGCAAAAACAATTATATGTAAGCTTAACAATATCTACCTAAATAAAATGATGATTTTAGTATTTCAAAGAGGCAGCATGTTTTTCTAGACTGAGTGTTCACTTGCCTTGGAATCAAATGCTTCAATTCACATCTACACACTGACACTTATTCATTTTCCTCATTCATAAGAAGGTTGGAGTAGACTATCTTTAAGTTCAAACAATTCATGATTTATATCTTCAAAATATGTGCTTTTTTCATAGTGATTTATAATGCAGCTAATAGGTTAGATTAGTAATTAATCAAAAATACAAAGATTTGAGTGAATTTAGATTAACAAAAAAGTTTTATGTTCTAACAATGTTTTAACAATGATTTTGAATAAAAACACCTTGGCTGTGTGCATCTTCGATAATTAAATATTTATGAATGAGCATATTTTCATTATTCTTAAATAAGACAAACTGAACTTCTATACAGAGCTGCTATTTACACATGAGGTGTTTGCTTTTTGGTTTATCTTGCTGACTTTTGCCAAAGCCCCAAGTGGTTTTAACTGAAGACAAGGTTATCTTGCCATCCTTGATTTGGGGCAATCAACCATCACAAAACAATTCTTGGTAATAAACATTAGAAGGAGAGGCCTGCAAACAGCTCCAGAATGATAAATAAGGATATCGTTTTCCAAATAGGAAACAGGAGGAGGTTAATTTAAAATAAACCACTATGAGGTTTCTTACAGAGTTATCATCATCTACCTTTCAAAATAAGCATAGTCATTACATGTGAGGGCAATTGTTCATTTGAACATCTTGTTTACTTGTCTGATTGTTCTCCCCAGGTATAATGATTTTCAACAGGTCAATCAGCAGTTCTAAGCGCTTTTCAAGCCTCTTTAACAGGATAATTTGGTCAAAGTGCACGTGTTATATAAATCGCCCTCCCTTAACGTTCCCCATCATGAAGGCACACACTCAAGAGTTTCATGCAAACCTGTCTGTACTTCTTGCCTCTTCTACTTTCCTGGAAAGTTGGATACGTTACTTGAAATTTTTGAGTCTCATTTCTCTCATCTAGATTTTTTCAGGATTAGGGAGGTTAAGTCCTAAACCTGGGACAGTCCCAGGCATCTATTTCCAGCTCATTGATGACAGAGAGGGAAGGAGACAGCAGCTCTGTCACTTCATAATAATATTTAAAAAAAAACCTCATAACTGATAAACTATGTGTAACATAATCTTAATCTGGCATTTATTTTCAGATATTAAGGTTAAGCACTATATCAATTTTGTTAAAGTAAAAATTTATTTCTACCTATACAGAAGGCATTACCTGGATTTATTTATTTATTTTTATTTTTTGAGACAGGGTCTCCCTCTGTAGCCCAGGCTAAAGTGCAGTGGCACAATCAAAGCCCACTGCAGCCTCCACCTCTCAGACTCAAGCGACCCTCCTTCCTCAGTTTCCTGAGTAGCTGAGGCTACAGGAACATGCCACCATACTCAGTTCGTTTTTGTATTTTTTGTAAACACTGCCATGTTTCCCAGGCTGGTCTCGAACTCCTGGGTTCAAGCCATCAGCCTGCCTTGGCCTCCCAAATTTCTAGTTTTATGGGCATGAGCCACTGCACCTGGCCTGATTTTATTTTATTTTTTAAATAAGCCAGCTCATGAATGATTAAATGGAAATATTATAATAATAAATGACTGCTAAATAATAAATCTAATTTATAACTAATATATCCAACTCACTTCCTTAGGTTAGTTTTCAATGCTCGTAATTTTTACGTGTACTAACATCTCTCAATTTTCAAACATGTTTGGCTTTTTGAAAAATAGCATGGCAATTGAAAGACTAATTTATATTTATTTATTTTTTTTTTTGAAAAACTTATTTTTAAAGTGAACAAAACATTGAGTCCCAGAAGAAATATTTTAATGAGCAAAACATTGATTTCCAGAAGATGAACAATTTCACATGTTCATATGTAATCAAAATATGTAGCACTAATTATAGATGTATTTACGCTTTTCAAACACCAATATTAATTCCCGAATACATGTGGTAGTAAGCCGCTTTTGAACACAGAATAGATGGCTGATCGATAATGTATTTTTGTAGCAAAGCAAGTTTTCATGCCAAATTTTACATGTTTGGATTCATTAGAAAATAACTTTCCATTTCTTCTTGTTAAACAGAAATAAAAGCATCCAATATACATGTTTTTCAAGACGTGGAAGACTAGATTTGACGATCAATTATTAAAATAAAAGAAAACCTGGATTTGGGAGGCCAAGCCAGGGGAAGCCAGGGGTATCACTTGAACCTAGAAGCTCAAGATCTTCCTGGGCAACATTGTGATGGATCCAGTCTCTAGAAAAAATATTAAAAAGGCTAGGTGTGGTGGCATGCACCCATAGTCCCAGCTATTTAAGAGGTTGAGGTGGGCTTAAATCTGGGACTTAGAGCCTGCAGTGAGCTATGATCCCACCACTCCACGCTGGCTTGAGCAATAGACTGACTCCATCTGAAAAAACAACAAAACAAAATGAGCCTGGTGTTGCCTAACAACCTATCTTCTGGAACTAACATCAGTCCATGGGGAGTCCTGAGTGGTATCAGAAAAATGCCATTTCAATCAGATAATAAATATTCAGCCCTCTACCTCAAACTCTGCACAGAATGACTCAATAAATATTAGTAGCAATGACAATTAACAACTGCTTTCAGTCCAGCAGTTCATGGATCCTTGATATTCTTAGCTTATCTTTCTAATCATTATTAATTCCATCACCTTTCAATGAATTAGTCAGAAATTTAAATAACAAAAGGGAGAGAAGGCAAAACTAAACATCTGTGAATTTTATTAATTGTTAGCAATTCCTTATAAAAGCCAAGAGGGTGGAGTAAACTGAATGATTAAAATCGTAACTAGAAGTTCTTTAAATGACTCTTTCAAGGCCATTCTCCTTTTGCACTGTTTAATCAAGAAGTGGCTGCAGTGGCATTTTTGAGGTTAAGAAATATCGAGAAAAGGAAAAGGTGTATATGTGGTTTTCTGCATCACTGGGTTGTCAGGAGAATAGCAATAAAATAACCATTTAAAAGGGAAAAATGGAGCAGTAGGCCCTACTCTGAAGCAGGTAGGACATATTTCCAGTGTTCTCTGAATGTTACAAGACACAGGAACAGCAACCCGGGGGGTCTCTATCTTGAAGACTATCAAACTATGAACACAAGTTCTATAAAGGAACTAGCGAAATAAAAGAATTTGGAATATTTATCCTCTTATGATGACTAGATTTCAGACTCCCTGAAACAGCCTTTCTCTTGGCTTCTAAGCCACTGCTTCTCAAACTTCAATGTTCACACACATCAGCCAGGGATCAGGTGGAAATAAACATTCTGATTCTGTAAATCTGGCTTGCAGCCTGATATTCTATATTTCTAACAAGCTGGTCCTCAGACTCCTCTCGGTAGCAGGCTTCTGTCTTACAGTGTGATTTTCTTATCCTGTATTCTTTAGCATAGCCTAAATTTCATTGGTGTTTCATTATGTTCAGCAAAGCCAATTAGTTAACTAAGTTGATTTAATTTTTATACCTTTTAGAAGCTGTTCATATAACAGATTTCCCTCATCAGAAAATAAAATGTCCAATTAGGTTTATTGGCTTGGGGTTTTGGAAGATAGTCTTATCATAGTGACCTATCCCCACCTTCTCTCTTTTCTTCTTGAGACTTCTCATCTTATACAAATACTCCTTTGTGTATCTGCATAACAACTTTACTGGAATAAAGTAACTATTATTTTCAACCAATCAAGGCTAAATGAGTCATCCATGAAGAAAGAACTGTTGAGATGTACTGGAGCCCTGAGCTAGGTGTTACAACTGGAAACAAGGGAGAATTGGATTTAGGAAACTTTCCTAATGGTCATAGGAATTTCTTTCTTTTCTATCAAAAAATAAATGGAAGAAAATCTCTTCTTTAGTCTCCAGGCTCCAAGCTCTGAATCTTGGTTCTCATGCATTAACGAAGTTACACTGCACTCAGGAGAACTGAGCTAATTTCTTGCTTTGTCACTTACTAGCTGTTTGACATTGGTCAAGCTACTTTACTTCACCTTTGTGAACTTCTGTTTTCTATTTTTTTAAATAAGAGAACAAAGTTAGGGAGGGAACTAAAGGTCCTCTAAGCTCTTGTTCAACTTTGAAAAGACAATATAAACATATGGCCTCAAATTTGAGTTCTTAACAAATTCCTAGGGGCTTGATATTCTGATTATATGAAATTATGATTTGATTATAATTTACCAAGCAGTTGATAAGAAATTGTTATATGTAATCCAAAGCAAGCCCTTGAAAACTTTGTGTCTCACAAAGATAATCAGAAACTAGGATTATCCAGGCCCCATTTAAATTTCTGTTAGTAAAGTTTTGAAAGTTGCCATACTACGTCTCAGTAGCCCTCAGCCTCAGTGGCCCTCAGGCTGAGGCTACTTTTAGATCTTATTTTAGCACTCTGGACCATTCTCTTCTCTACAACAATGAACTTCATTTTAGTATTATGGCAAAAGTCTTCTTTTCTAAACTCTAAATCACTCAAATAGTAATGGGAAATCAAATAATATTTACCATCTCATTAAAAAAGAACAACTGAATTTGGATGGGTATATATGTTCATCTTGTTTCTTCAGGACCTGGCTAAATGTTTAATCAAACAATCAGTCAATTAACAAAATCATGGATAAGTCCTGGAAAATCTGTAACAGAAGATAAAGAAAGTCTTTAGAACCTAAAATTGAAACAGAAAGAAGTACCATAAACTCTCTCCAGAATTTCAATACCTTTGAATTAATTTTTCTTTTTTTTGAGACTGAGTTTGGCTCTGTTGCCCAGGCTGGAGTGCAATGGCGCGATCTCGGCTCACTGCAAACTCCACCTCCCGGGTTTAAGCAATTCTCCTGTCTCAGCTGCTGGAGTAGCTGGGATTACAGGAGTGAGGCATCATGCTCAGCTAATTTTTGTATTTTTAGTAGAGATGGGGTTTCACAGTGTTGGCCAAGCTGGTCTCAAACTCCTTGACCTCAGGTGATACGCCCACCTCAGCCTCCCTAAGTGCTAGGATTACAGGCATGAGCCACTGCACTTGGCTTGAATATATTTTTTTTAAGTGACAGTCTATCAAAGTTTTAGGATTATTCAAATTCTGAGCAGGAGCACACAATACATTACTATGCAAAAGGTGAAAATTAAACATTTACAAACTACCTCTAGAAAGCATTTTCATGAAAGTTTAAAGTTGAAGAGAAGAAATATTGATATGAAAAACTCTTGTGAGCCACAAAAATACTTGAGTCTCTTAACTCCATAATCATTTTCAAACACCACCACCCAGATGGAAAAACACAAGCCTGAATGAATGTAATGTTCCCCTTTCCTACTTCCCAGCAAATTTGTGGCTTCACACTGATGACTTCAGGTAGTGATCATTTAAAAGTAAATGTATGACGACTCGTATGTGACTCTCTCCCACCACCAGGAAACATGGATCTCTGTGTGTTTCATTACAGGTCAAACGCTCCGTTCAAAGAGCAATTAAAAGCTGCTGTAACTTTTAAGTCTTTGAAATGCAAAAGAAAATTCAAGAAATGAAATTTGCTTGATAATTCTATTGCCTTTATCTAAGACTGATTTTCATATGAAAAGTGTTGCTTTCAAAAGTCCTAATTAGAAGGCCACCCTTAATAGTCTCCTGTACTAGACATCAAGCAATATATAGTAAAAGAATTAAGCAGAATATGTGAGCTTTGAAATTGGTGTCCTAATGGGGCAACAGCTTTCAATCAAGTAACCCTCTCTATATTCTGTGTTGAAAAGGAGTTTTCAAACCAAAACCACATGGATTATGCTCAGTGGGCTATATCAATATTTATAACTCTTATATTTAGTATGTTCTTTTCAATCATAAGCTAAATTTCTTAATAGATAGGAAATATTATATGTTAAAAATATGGAGATATTTGTCTTTGGTAGAATCTCTCTTTACAGGCAATTAAAGAAGAAAAATAGATTCTATCAACACCAACTTTAATCTGATATGTTTCTAGTCACTTTGTTTTCTGAAATCAGTCTGTGCAGAAATCTTTTTCATACAATGTCATATATTTAATCTTACTAATGAAACAATGTTACTAGATAGAAGGAATACATGAAGTGAGTTTAATTATTCTTTTACTTTCCATGAATTAATAATAGAAGCATTATTTTTCTCATTGCATTTCTAATGAGTGAAGACTGACGACTCTTTCTGAACACAACCCAGTAACTCAGAATTATGATGAGACTTGAACAATTGTAAACATTTCCTACCTTTAAGAACTGCTCTTCAAAAAGAATGCCACTGTTGAAGAAACTCAAGATTGTTCTAAGTGCCCATGGGTATTAAGGAAAAAGTTATCTGAGAAATATAATAAATCATCCGGCTTTTTCGTCTGTTTTGCCAAAGTTATAATTTTCCTCTTGTTACAGTGAACTTTTTATTGCCCAGAATCCTATTGGTAAAAACTCTTTATTAACCAAAACCTATTTATACTACCTCCCTTCACACTGTCTTAAAAGTGTATAGCACAATATTTAATAGCAACCCTAAAATGAAAATGATGGCTTAGAAGATTCTGAATTATTTTCTAAAACATCAAGAAATTAATTTACTCATAGATAGTCTGCCTCAGTTAGAATAACTCTCAGTTGGCTAAGATTTGAGAAAACAGAATACCCAAATCTCAACCATGCAATTCTGTAATTTGCACTGTATATAACTGATATCTAAAAAGTGGAAGAAACATTCACAGAATTTTAGAAAAGTTATCTAAAACCAAGTGGAAAGATAATATAAATAATAGTCTTTGCATTGTATTTATTAATTTAGATAATTATAAATTGGTGGATTCCCTAAATGAAATTAGGAGACTTAAAAGCTAAAACATAAAGAGAGAAGGGATCCAGAGAGTGAATCCAATCCCCTCATTTTGCAGATGAGAAAACCAAGGCCCAGAAGTAAAGTGATACTGGGTTTGGACCACTATCCAAGTCTGATTTTCCATTCAACATATTTTCTATCAGAGAACTTATAAAAAATAGATAAAATATAGGGTAAAATTGGAGTTGGGGAAGCACAAATAGGGGTAATCAGGGATGGAAGCTACCAGCAATTGAAGAGCCTCTTACTAGATGTCGAGCATTGTTTTTTGTTTTTGTTTGTTTTTGAGACAGAGTCTCGCTTTATCGCCAGGCGCCAGGCTGGAGTGCAGTGTCGTGATCTCGGCTCACTGCAACCTCCGCCTCCCGGATTCAAGCAATTCTGCTGTCTCAGCCTCCCGAGTAGCTAGGACTACAGGTGCACACCACCACACCCAGCTAGTTTTTATTTATTTATTTACTTATTTATTTATTTGTTTGTTTGTTTGTTTGTTTGTTTATTGAGACGGAGTTTTGCTCTTGTTATCCAGGCTGGAGTGCAATGGTGCGATCTCGGCTCACCGCAACCTCCGCCTCCTGGGTTCAGGCAATTCTCCTGCCTCAGCCTCCTGAGTAGCTGGGATTACAGGCACGCACCACCATGCCCAGCTAATTTTTTGTATCTTTAGTAGAGACGGGGTTTCACCGTATTGACCAGGATGGTCTCCATCTCTTGACCTCGTGATCCACCTGCCTCAGCCTCCCAAAGTGCTGGGATTACAGGCTTGAGCAACCGCGCCTGGTCTTAGTTTTTGTATTTTTTGTAGAGACGGGGTTTCACCAGGTTGGCCAGGGTGGTCTCGATCTCTTGAACTCGTGATCTGCCCACCTCGGCCTCCCAAAGTGCTGGGATTATAGGCATGAGCCACTGCACCCGGCCTCAAGCATTGCTAATGACACTTTTTTTAGGTGTCAATCAATGTTTATCTCATTACACACTGTGCTTCATTTAGAGATAAATAAACTGAAACTCTCCCATGATGAGAGATCATCACAACCCTAAGGTCTATGCAATTTCTCTATATTGACCCCAGATACAGAATGACTACGTCTCTGGTGATTGGTTGATTATTAACTGGTTTATTTGCTCACAACTTAATTCAACAAATGTATGCTGAGCCTTTTATTTGTGCCAAACCCCATCCTGGAAGTTGGGTGTGCAGTGTGCAGTGTGCAGTGCAATATCTTGCCCTCAGATAGCCAGTGGGCACAGGGGCCAACTCCACTCTTTCCTACCCCAACAGTGTCTCTCAGTCACCGCCACGGTTGGGAACCTCCACTTCAAACCACTTTTTGGAAACTTTGATAATGACCAGATCCTTGAGAAAAACACCAGAAAACTTAATATCAGCTTTTTATGTACTTCCCTTCCAAAAGTTGATTGACGCAAATGGTTTCAATAGCAATTGTACGTTTTTCACAGTAGTTTTCCACAGTATGGAAACATCAAATTTTGGATTGGTTTCGGGATTAAGTATATTCTTAAAATTTTACATTTTCATTAAATCCATCCACTGAAACACACTAAAATTTGAGTATAGTGCAATATTATTTTATAGTTAGGTTTATTTTAGACTCTATGCAACAAGATCAATCAGAGAAAAGGTGATCATTGACCATGGGAATTGTGGTCCTATGCACTGACCATAGGAGCTGTGTTGCACTGAATTGTTAGCATAATGCTTGCAGCACCAATTCTGAGAATGTAAACCATTCTTATTTCACAGGCAGCATATATTCTGTGAATCACAGAGCACTCAAAGGAATGAATAGACTTGGTATATGGCTTTTCCAGGCACTTATAAATATTCACTGCAAACTTACATACATAACTGGGTTTTGGGTTTGAAAACAGTGCTGATCATTCTTTTACCAACCAGCATGTATATGTGCAGATAAGAATGATGCATGTCAGAGAGGTCTGTCTACACTGCCTAGATGAGATTTGCCCTTGATTTGCAGCTACAGCTGCTAATGGCAAAACATACAGCTATTTTCAACCACTCCACTTAGATTCACATTCTTTTCTGCTCTGGTGCTTTAAAAAGAACCAGGATGCTTGCTTGTCTCCTGTGTCCTGGAAGGCCTTAATTCTACAGACTGATTTTAATTCGAGCTTAGGCATGTCATCACAAGTTTGTGGGAGAGTCATCTAAAATCGTCAGAAACGTGATGACTGTGTTCTTGAAGCGCACATGCAGGATGTCATGCAAAAGATTATAGATCACTTTGAAGAGTCAACACTGTGTCCCAGAGTGATGATAAATCCAAAGAAGATGTGCATTTCCACATAACAAAGATTCTCCATGGTATTGCAGAGATGAGACGTGACATGCATCAACACTCTGTCCCATGGTATGGAAGCATGATGATACCTCGGTTGTTCACAACTTTCCTGGGTAAAACATACTTTAGGCAAAGTTGACCTGGGTAGGGTAAAGTTCTTAACTCTTCATTATTTTAGTGGCTGCTGAGAAAAGTCGAACATTTCTTTTGTAAAGCCTTCTATGACACACCGAGAAGAGTTGATCCTTTCCTCCTTTGCACCTTTACTAGCTCTTTGACATGTTCTTGTTTTTGCATCAATTTACATTCTACTCCCCTCCTGGACTCCTAGACTCTTATGTCTTTGAAGGAAAGATCTGTTTCTTTGAAATGCTAGCACATAAAATGTTGTGATTAAATATGGGTGGATGAATGAATGGATAAATGGATAGGGAGAGAAAAACAAGACTCAGTAGGCTACTGCGGTTGGCTGGCCTGTTTGTTGAACTAGAACTAACTCACTCCATGCTCCCATAGTTGAGTCAACTTGGAGAGAAAAAGAAGTGAGGTAATAGCAAGCAGTTATTACATGACATCTGTGCTACTTGATAGCAGTTGCTGCTGAGAGGAGAAGCCTCCTCCATTTTAACCAAGGTTCCTGGAGATCAACTTTCCTCCAGGTATGACGAGAGGAGAGGAGATTATTATTCTGTAGGGATCCAGTAAGGTGGGTAAATAGGGATGCTAAAAAAAAAGAATCTTGGAAATATGACACACTTGGGAACCAACTGGAATTTAGCCAACTACTAATTAGCTGGGTGATTTGGGACAAGTTACTTGGTTTCCTTGAATATCTGGCTCTTCATCTACAAATTTAAAAATCATAATGTCCGCTTTGCAGCATGGTCATAAGAACTCTAAGGAGCCTATGTTCAGTGCCTTACATAGAGAGATACTCAATAAATATTTTTATTTAAAATTATCATGTGTGTGCATTTCCTTATTTTTAGTTGTATAATGACATTTTATTTCACTAAATTTGACATTAATATTGTTGGAAAGTATATTCGTGGTTAATTCTGATTTTCCTATAGAAAAGAAATTCATTTTTCTCTCAATGAGGCAAATATTTAGTCCCTACCATCAGGCAAAATGGTATATTCAGAGGGCCCATATTATTCTTTGGACAATGTCAGATAAAATGAGGTGACCATAAGAAAGATCCATAGCTGAATGACTGAATCACACAGCCTCCAAATAAGAAAGCTTGAAAGGTAGGAGGGATAGGCATTCACAGACACATGCTGTTATAGACTGAATGTTTGTGTCCCTCCCAAAATTCATGTGTTAAAAATCCTAACCCTAAGGTGATGGTATTGGAAAGTGTGGCCTTTGGGAGGTAATTAGGTTATGAAAGTGGAACCCTAGTGATGGAATTAGTGCCAGTATAAAAAGGAACCCAAAGATCTCTTTTGCTCTCTTTTCCAACAGTTGAGAGGACAAGAAGGCAGTCTGTGACCTGGAGAGGTCCCTCATCAGAACCCAATCATGCTGGCACCCTGATCTCAGAGTTCCAGCCTGCAGAATTGAGTGGAATGAATTTCTGTTGTTTATAAGCCACCTGGTCGCTTGTTATAGCAACACAAGCTGACACATGCATACCTATGCATATGAATAAGAAGGAGCTCGTGGTTGCTTGGGTTTAAAGAACAATATTTGAGTATTCCGCTCATATTAACCTGCAACAATTACAGAAGGCCATATGTGTTCCTGAGTTCTAGCAGAATGTCTGTAAGATGTTAATCTTTCCTTTCTTCAGAACAAAACTGGTCATGAGAATAAACAAGTGACCCAAGAGAAGGGTGCCTGATGGGTCACTCTGTATAATGCATAACACTTCACAGACTGTTACAGAAACCAGGGTTCAATATCCCAAACTTAACTATTCGACTTTGACATTCCCCGTCTTTCCTGCCTGTGCCTTCAGGTGGACCATCCCACTAGAAGATGACAGATGCAGTGGAGAGACCACTAACTGTCCATGTCACAAGATATTCCTCCCACACCGACCTCACCCCCTGAAGTGGTCTGTTCTCTCAATCATCTTAGCATCCCCATGTTTTAACTTGTTTTCATAATTTTAGAACCCTAATCTCAATCAGATATGAGTATTACTAGATTTCATGATTAAAATGATTTAAAATAAGATCTGGATGACAGAGTATGCTTGCATGATTTAGGTAGTTTATTTTATTTGCAAATGTAACTTAGTTGCCCAAATAAGATTTAAACATTTACATTTGGGAATCTTTCACTTATTCCTTTCCTGGTCCATAAGAAAAGCCAAAACCACAGCTTGCTTCTCTATTTCAGAGCTACATTAAAATGAGTTTAAAAACAAGTTAACTTGCTGAATACCAGGAAGAAAAACAATATAAGGGAATAAAATCAATGAAGATAAGACCTGGCTATTGAGGAAATTATCTCTGGATAAGGAATCATATAAAACTCAATTCTTAATTAGTTGAATCAAGCCATTCTTAAGTGAAAATCATTAAATAAAATTTTTAAATTAATTGTCTCAAACTGTTTTTTAACCAGAAGATGTATAAGTAATAAGCATATTAAAATAGCATGCACAGCATGCAGTTTGATAAAAGTTGACTAGGATGAATTATATAGCCCTCCCCCAAGCAGTTTTTCACTGAATTCTGAGGGTAACAAGATCGAGTGGGAAGAAACCTGGAAAAAAAAAGAAAACTTGTTACAACAGAAAACTGCACTTGTGATTCCAAGGAAGAGTGGTTTGGGTGATTTCCAGTAATTCTCGGAAAAAAAAAGAGCAGGGACTATAACTCACAATGTAATGAGTTGGGATATGAGATTCAAGTATAAAGATGAAATAACATACCTTTCAAAAACAGAATTCTTCTAAAATCTACAAGCTGAGAAGAAAGCACCTTTGAAAAGATTTAAAGTAAAAATAACAGAATGCAAATGCTGTAATTATGGGACCATACTATAGCCATCTAGACAGATTAAGAATACAGAAATTACTTTGACGACCATTTTAGAGATTGGCTAGAAGGAGATGAGGAGTCATGAGATATCCTACCATGACCTACCAGTCATAAGGGCTGTACGTCTTACCATCTGTATTAGTCTGTTCTCACATTGCGACAAAGAAATGCCGGAAACTGTAGTTTATAAAGAAAAGAGTTTTAATTGGCTCATGGTTCCACAGGCTGTACCAGAAGCACAGCTGGGGAATCCTTGGGGAGCTTTTATACAGGGCAGAAGGCAAAGTAGGAGCCGGCATCTTCACCTGGCCAGAGCAGGAGGAAGAGAGAGAGTGGGGAGGTGCCACACTTAAACAACCACATCTCATAAGAGCTCTGTCATTAGAACAGCACCAAAGGGGAAATCTGCCCCCATGATATAAACACCTCCCACGAGGTCCCACCTCCAACACTGGGGATTACACATTGACATGAGATTTGGGCGGGGACACAAATCCAAACCATTTCACTGTCTAAGCACAGAGCTTAGTTCTATGGCTTTCAAGCTAAGTCTGCTCACAAGGAAAATGCTACAATTTCATTTATTCTTTAAATTTAGTGATCACCTACTATACAACTACTTTGCTCCAGGAACTGGAAAGGTAAAAACAGGTTTTGAAAGCCTCTGGAATTTAAATTAACATGACAAAATAATGTGGCAAGTGCACAAAGAGAGGTACATAAAAAATGGTTTTATGGGAGCTGTGCTGGGTGTAGTCCACCAAGGAGGCTGCAGGAACGACTTCACAAAAGGAACAGCAGGGTTGGAACCTGAAAGACAGCTCTGCCAGTCATGGAGGTGTGAGGGAGGAGTGCTCCGCCTGGGTAGAAGAGCACATTTAGGAAACAGAGAGAAATGTGGTGTGGGTAGAACCTCTTAAACATGGGGTTTGGTAAAAGATGTGGTGAAGAGGTCAGCGTGTTGAGTTTGGGAAATGAAAAGCAAATCAAATGATTAAAGGAAAATGTGACATAATCGGATTTAAATCTTAGGATGTTCACACCCACTTTCGTGTAGAAGACACACCAGAAGAGAGGAGGACTGGGGGTGGTTCATCATACTGACTTCTTTTTTTATTCAAGGTTGTTTATTTGCAAGGTCAGAGAAATCCAGTCGATAAAAATGTTTTTAATATTTCATCATGGCACTTGATGAGCTCTCTTGTCAACAAGCTCTAGAAATATTTTTTTTTTTAATTTTTATTGCATTATAGGTTTTGGGGTACATGTGCAGAACGTGCAAGATAGTTGCATAGGTACACACATGGCAGTGTGTTTTGCTGCCTTCCTCCCCCTCACCCACACTTGGTATTCATCCCCAGGCTATCCCCCCCAGCCCCCCCCCCGCTGTCCCTCCCCCATTTCCCCCAACATTTACTGGATAATAATACAGTCAAGTTGGTTAATCAGTAGGCTCCAACCTACTCTCCCAGCCTTTTCTTTCCTTGTTCCCATACCTTCTCATGCTCCGGTCGTTACATTCCTTGTTGATCCCTGTAAGCACTGTGTGTGTTCCAACCACACTGCCTTTGTTCACGATGTTCTCTCCACCTGGAGTGACATTCTTTCCTCTTCTAGCTGTTGAAATCCTGTTCGTTGTTCAATGGGTCACCACCTTCACACGTATTTTTGTACTTGCCTTACGATCCTTTCTTTATCTTCATTATAGTCATTTGAGTAATTGATACTCCCTACCACAATTTACCTACTTGAGTGTAGGAATGTTTTCATATTCCTCAGCATAATGATAATGATACTTATAATAATACCACCTTCAATGTCTTTAATGAGTCTTGCCAGGCACTGTAGAAAGCCCTTTGCATGCCTCCTTGTCTCATGTACTTTTAAGTGGCAGTTCCATGTATTCATTAGAAATGAGAAAAATGTGGCAGTCATCCGGACCCATGCTAGCTCCTAGCTGTAACACATTGTTGCATGACCTGGGGCAAGTTATTTTACCTTTCTGAACTTAAATGTTCTCACCTGAAAATTTTTAGGGTTGTTTTGGTGATTGAAGCAGATTATTGTTAAAAGGGCAATTAGCGACCTGGTGTGGTGGTTCACATGTGCAATCCCAGCACTTTGGGAGGCCGAGGCAGGTGGACCAAGAGGTGAGGAGATTAAGAACATTCTGGCTAACATGATGAAAACCTGTCTCTACTAAAAATAAAAATAAAGAAATTACCTGGGCTTTGTGGTGGGTGCCTGTAATCCCAGCTACTTGGGAGGCTGAGGCAGGAGAATCACTTAAACCTGGGAGGTGCAGGTTGCAGTGAGCCGAGATTGCGCCACTGCACTCCAGCCTGGGCAGCACAGGAAGACTCTGTCACAAAAAAAAAAAAAAAGGCACTTAGCATAGTGCTTAACACACAATAATGAGACTACAGTTAGTCTCTATGAAATCACTGCTAAACCCATTACGCAGATTCAAGGCAAACACAAAAATGCGTGTGGACCCCTCTGAGGGAGTTCACAATTTAGTAGAGTCCAAAAGCTGTCAATGCTCTGGAATTTTAATAAATACTCATACTAATTTTTAAAAACATGAAAATGGCAAATTGGTACTATAAGCATTTCATATTCATATTGATATTATGGAATTGCTACATGAAATTTAAATCATTTTTAAATCTGGCACACTTAGATTACCTCTATGTGATACATTCATATTGCACTAAAAGTATTTTAATTACCCATAAACCTTTTTTTTAATGATGGGGGGAAAATCACCCCTGGACTATGTCAAGAAAGAAAGGAATAAAAGATGTTGAAAATTTTGAAAAGCATTTTGATGTCATTTTCAATTATTACTTTCAGCTCTTTACTTCCTCCTTTTCAAATAAGCCATACAGAATAAAGAGAAGACCTACAGAATCTTGGCACTTGGGATGACTCTTGGCCTCTACCTCTCCCAGAGAAGGAAGGAAAGGCCCAAGGACTTTGAGATTTCATGTGTGGTGGCATCTGATGGGCTGGGTGCCATCTTTGCCCTATAGATCATCTCTATTTTTTCTCCACTGCACTCTGCCCTGAGAGGCTGACCTGGATGAGCTGCACCTACAGACTCATTTGTTGTCAGGTTTCCAGTTGAGTTCCACCAATGGGAGGCACCATCAGGAGATGCAGACTTTAAGAAGTGTGAAGTTGGGATGTTTATTTCTCCAACTCTTGCTCTGCCAAGCGGCGTGTGAGCTGGCTGGGTGCCTTGGTGAAGTTTGCACCTCCCATCAGAGCCCTTTTCTACATCTGCCTCCATAACTGCCCACTTTCTTTTGCCATTGCAGCCAGTTGAGTGGCAAAACTGGCCCCTCAATATTTCACTGTCCGCTATTGGCTTCTTTGCACTCCGTCCACATTTTTGTCAATTACCTTTTCTTTAAACTCTCTATTACCTGTTTAAACATGACACCAGGGAAGTTGCTTTGTTCCTGATTGACAACCTTGGTTTCTAGTTTAACACTTTCCCCTCTCCCCACCCCACATGATGCTGGGTTGAAGCATGGAGGAAATAAAAGATTACCTTCATGGAAATGGGTCTTATTTCTTTATTTAAAAATTATATTTTATTGGAGATACTTTGATAGTTAAGAATTGCAATTTCAGGCTTTTTTTTTGTGATGACATTGCAATTCCTTTGTAGGACAGTTTAGAAAAAGACTGAAATTTTTCCTAGGCGAATTGCTGATAGAACCACATCTCTTTCCAGCTCGTCCTTCCTCTGATAAAAATGAAAAGAGGTTATTCTTTGCGATATTGAAGCCACAAAACAACCAGATAAACTCACAAATAAAACCCATCTTAAGAATAAACCAGGAGTCCACAAGTGCAGTATTTCAACTATAACATAGTGTGAAGAAAGGGCAGGCTGAAAGACAGAAAGCCCATGGGGACAAGTTTTCTTTACATGTCCTACAATCGTTTTTCTTTCATAAAAGTAATGAAAGAAAAGGTGAGGTGAAGTGGCGATGGGGAGAAGAATGGGTGAGAAGATAAGACACGCATGCCTGGTGCTGAAGAAAAGACCATTTGTACATAGTACATTGTAGAAATTGTTCAAGAACAGCTCAGCCATGTAATAATATGACCCTGTAATACTGCCAAGGTCAATCAGACCCATGTGATTGATTTAGAAAGGGCTGGCGTTATAGGATACCATTGCACAAAGCCTAGGAGAGTTTATACCCCTAATTGCTGGCATTTGGAAGGTAGCTTTTTATTCACTGTTTTTTGAATAAACCAAAAATGGACTCGTAAATAATAATTTGTAGAGAGTTGCCTATTAAATGTCAAATTTATATACCTCAAATATGAACAACCATGATGTCTGCTAGAGTAAGAGTAACGTGTGTGCTGAAGAGTATGTTTGTTTTATCTTATTCATGCAAAAGAATAAAGTAATTCTTTTTGAAAGAAGGGACCCTTTATATATCATGTATTATATGTTGAAAAAACACATGTATATAAAATATTTGCAAGTCTAAAAAAGTACCAAGTTGCAATCAATTTTTCCTTACAGGGAATCAGGTTTTAGAGGTTTTTCTTTTTTTTTTTTAAGACTTTTGTATTATTCAATTTTGTTGCAAGAAACAAGCATTACTTGTACAACTTATAAAAAAAAAAAAAAACTAAAGTCATGAGACAAAATCTGATAACCTAGTGGCTTTGGAGTCAAGTATTGAACCAAATTAGAAGATGTATTTGTAAGGAATGATGATTTAATTTTCTTTCTTTCACTCTTTTTATGTTTTTTGTTACCAGAGCAATGAGACTTCTTCCCAATTTCAACTTCTATCCCCAACTCACTCCAACAATATATTTTGCAACCATGTCTTTACTCATGACCATATACCCTATTAAGACTTTTCTGCCCAGTACTATTTCTAGGCTGAGCCAACTTTTAGGTTGTAGAAAATAGTAAAGGAAAAAGGAATAGGGACGGGATAGGGTTTAAAAGAACAAAGATGTTTGAGGGGAGGACAGGCTAGGGAGAAAGTGACAGAACCCTAAAATGATATCTTTTACATTCTACCCTCCCCCCAGATCAGTGCACTGAAATGTCTTTTGTTAGGGCAATATTTACTAGAGCCAGAAATACCGGAGTATCAAGTATCCCTGTCTGAGCTGGCATTTTGCCTACTCGTCCATGAACTCTCCCACTGGGTATATCCTGAAGCCTTCTTGGAGATTGCAGGTCATAAATGTGTGTGATTAATTTCCTATGTTGAAACAAAAAAAAGAAATGTTTCCAGAGCATTCAGACTAGAAGGTGAAGCAAGATCCCATTGGGTGACAGAAGAAATCTCTGTTTGGAGCCTGACAGTGATGGCTGAAGGAAGAAGACGGAGCTGACTGCGGCTGCCTAATACACATTTCTAGTAGGTGGAATAACAAAAGGGATACGACTAGAAAATAGAAATTTGTCACAGATTATGAAAGACACCTAATAAATTACAAAGGACACAGGCTGTGGGGCAGTGACTTAGGTAAAACTAGAAGAGCGAGGTGTAAAGCAATTTTCAAGAGAAGTCCACAACTTTGTGTCTAAGTAAAATTAACTAATTGAGATGGGAACATGGGGCAGTACAGTGTATTCCTTATGTATGGAGATACACACAGATGTCTACCACCTATGGGTGAGAACAAACAATTCATCATTTCCAGTTCTGGTAACAAACTATATTGCCTCCCTTGGAGGTGCCGAGTGTGTGCACACAAAAACCTGCATTAAATATTATACAGAATTGGGCAAAATAGAGCCCTGCGGTGTCCTCAGTTGAGGCCACACACTTTTGAAGACCTCACAGTTAACAGATGAAATATCAAAGAATATGATAAAAGATTTCTTTGAATGCCCTATTCTGTCTTTAGTAAATGAAATTATATGTTCTATAAACTGCTCCACAAATCCTGGTACAAAAACAGTCACTTACTAATATTTTTCATTTTCAATTAACTGCTGTCGGACTATCTTAGTCCATGTTGTACTGCTATAGCAGAATATCAGAGACTGGGTAATTTATAAAGCAAATAATTTTTTTCTCACGGTTCTGAAGTTTGAAAAGTTCAAGATGGAGGGGTCAGAATCTGGAGAGGGAGGAGGAGATCACTTGAGGGAGGGAGAGCAGGAGATTGAACTCATAGTCTGAAGCCTTCTCATAAATCCATTCATGAGAGTAAGAGCCCTCATGACCTAAACACCTGTGATTAGGCCCTACCTCCCAACAGAGTTGCATTGGGGATTCAGTTTCAAGCCTGCACTTTTTAGGGGACATGTCCAAACTACAGGAAGGACTTAGATGTTTTGGTAACTGGAAGTCTAGTATTTTTTTCTTGAGGTTCCCTGTCTTTCCCTTACTCATTAATTCCCTACCCTCTGCAGGCTCATCCAGTCCAAAGTAGAGCAATTCTGGCTACCAGAAAGCAGAAAGAGATATAGAGGCAAAACAGTGCTCTGCTGCAGCTGCTGTTTCTCAAAGATTAGTCCTAAACAGTTGGAAGAGTGATTACTAGCTCAGAATGCTGCAGGGAGCCCACTTCTTCAGTTCTAAGGTTGGCCAAGGGCTATCCATGCTTAAAGTCCCAACAACTGCTGTTATATACAAACAGTCCATTCTAAATTTCAGGCTACTACTAAGGGGTTGGGGCTGATCCAGTTTTGTGTATACTAACTCCCAGGTCCTGGACCCCCATGGCTTTTCCTCCTCCGTGACCTACCTAAGGGAGAAGTAACTGATCTTGCCGCCTTTCCCCACATCTCTCAGATTTACTCTTTGCTCACGTTTCTCAGGGATGCAATCCTCAGTGATTTAGCCAAAGTGCTATAGCCTTCTCAGGAAGGTTCCCAAGTAATTCCACGGTTCCATATTTCTACCTTTCTAAATCAGGCTACTGTCTGTGACTCCAAAGTGATTTTTTCATCCTGGCCTAAATTATGAAGACTTTGGCACATCTCTCTAAAGAAAAGAAAAACACACGTTTATTTCTGTTTGATTACTGCTGGATACAGCACCCCTGGACATATGTAACTTCTGCTTTCAAAATTGCAAATAGTTGTAGCTAGAAGTGGTGCCTCACGCCTATAATCCCAGCACTTTGGGAAGCTGAGGGTAGATCGCTTGAGGCCAGGTGTTTGAGACCGGCCTGGGCAACATGGAGGAAACCCCATCTCTACTAATAATACAAAAATTAGCCCAGTGAGTGGTGTGCTCCTATAATCCCAGCTACTCCTGAAGCTGAGGCATGACAGTTGCTTGAAACATGGAGGCAGAGGTTGCAGTGAGCCAAGATTGCACCACTGCGCTCCGGCCTGGGCCACAGAGTAAGACTCTGTCTCAAAAAATAAAAATAAAAAAAGTTATGAATTATGACAAGGTACAAACCATTAGCTTTAGATGTCTTAAAACCTTAGAACGACAGTTCTCTGCAAAGCAGAACTTTGTACTCATAGGATGTTTCTGGATGTAAACAACAGAAATCCAGCAAAAGCAAAAAAAAAAAAAAAGTAGTCAAGTTTGGAGGCTCATGCTTGTAATCCCAGAATTTGGGAGGCCAAATTAGGAGAATCACTTGAGTCCAGGAGTTTGCGACCAGCCTTGCCAGCATACTGAGACCCTGTCTTTTTTTAAAATTTAAAAATTAGTTGGGTGTCATGGTTTGTGCCTATAGTACTAACTACTTGGGAGGCTGAGGTAGGAGGATAGCTTCAGCTTGGAAGGTTGAGACTGCAGTGATGATTGATCACACCACTGCACTGCAGCCTGGGCACCAGAGCAAGACCCTATCTAAAAAAAAAAAAGTGAATTTTCAGTTCATTTAACTAACTGAAAATTCCAAGTCTAAGTGTTCTTGTCAGAGCTCTCTCTTTCTATGTCTTAGATCCACATGACTTGGTTTAAGAATTAACCAAAGCTTCTCACCAGGTGCATTGTCAGAAAAGTTTGTCAAAGCTCATACCTTACAGCATATACTCCAAAAGAGAGAACAGTTTTACTCCCAATTCCCGTATATGGAATTGCATGAGTCTTCTAATTGTCACTGCTAGGGTTGTGCATGCACTCTGTAAACCATAGAGGATTAGGGGAGGGGATTCCACGATTAATCAAGCCAGGCAATGTTTCCCTATTGTAGAGACAAGTCATGATTGGCAGTCTCACCAGAACCACAAAGAAAGAGGAGAAATATTTCCCTAATGGCAAGAGAAAAGGTATATTTAAAAACAATCTGGGAAGAGGGCATTGCATTGGGTCTCCTTTAAACTGTTACTGGCTGAGTTTATGAGGTTCTACTGAGAAACACAGTCCATCCAGTTTGTATGTAACCTTTATCAGGCATGCAGGAGAGCACAAAGACTCACAATAAACACTTGACCTTATGTCCATAGGTTTGAACTGGGTTTGGAGAGTTCACCTGCAGACTAGCTTGATAAAAAGTGCTGTCACAGATGTAAATTGGAATGTTAAGAATAGCTTTATTTAATTTTGTGCCAGAGCACAGGATCTGAACAGTCATTTGCTCTGCAGTCTTTTAGAAAGACAGGGTCCGTGCAATATGATCTTCTTCTACTGTGATATTACTGGAAAAAGGACTGGACCTTTGTGCTGGTTCCATTTTCTGCTAATACGTAGTTGTGACCCAGGACAATTTTTTTAACCTCTTTGGAATTTGGTTTTCTAATGTATTAAGGAAGGTGGTTATGCCATCTGATTTCCAACACCTTTGATAATTCAGCCCTGAAGGTCTAAGGTTTTATTTTTTTCATTGATTTTCACCTGACACATGGGCTGGAAAAGATGAGACCACGGTAAGAGGCAGGTAGAAGTTGCTGTACTAGACAACTTGAACAGATATCTAAAAGATAATAAAACTACAAGTTGTTATTTTTATTTAATTTCCCTATAAAAAAATCAACTCCAATTACCAATCTTTGTTTTTAAATTTTAAAAATTACTAATTTTAAGGAATATTTAAGAAGGACTTTATAGTTTCCAGTGAAGCAACTTCAAAAAGAAATTAGAAAAAGAGATGAGATAATTAGCAGAGGCCATGAGTAGATCTTCTTTTGACCGTGGCTTGAACAAAGCAATTGTAAAATATATGTTCCATACAACTGTGGGAACTTAGATATGGCTTGCCTATCATATGATATTAAGGAATTATAATTTTTTTAGATGTGACAACAATAATACTGCTATTATTGCAAATTGCAGGAAATTGTTCTTACTTTTCAGAGATGCATACTTAAATATTTAGGGTTATATGTCATGATATCTCTGATTCACTTTCACATACTTGAGCAAAATAAAAAAATATATATAAATAAAATGTGGCAAAATGTTAGCAAAAATATCTAGGTGAAGGTTCAATGGCTGTTTCATCTACTATTCCCTCAGTGTTTCTGTAAGCTTGAAAGTTTCTAAAAAATTTAATCAAAGAAATATGATTTTCCTTTAATGTTTCAAGCTGTGCTTACCCTACATATTTATTTCAAATATAGTTCTAGATTTTAGTTTTCCCAGGTGAAACTGCACTTAAATGTCTTTAAGACAGTTAAAATATGATATCTGAATTTTCAACTTCAGGATGTGAGTTATAAGGTAAGTAAAGTGACAGCCTATTTCCTATGCAAAAATGACCTTAAATAGAATCTTTAATATGCAATATTTCCCTCCCTGCCCTCAACCACACACACATATAGACCCTTGACTCTTTCTAGCTTTTGCTAATTGTGTTGATGAGCCCAGAAGAGGCTGAATAATGTAGTGTGTAGAAATTCCAACTTGAACCCTGTTACCTGGGTTGGGATAATCATAACACCTTATGTTTCAGTTTTCCCAGCTGTAAAATAGGGGAAAATGTTATCACCCATATGATGGGGGCCTTTTGAGAATTAGGCATATTATGCGTTTAGCACAGTTTCTGGCACTTTGTAATTTTTAATTATTATTTGTATATTTTGCTGTAGGAAATTCAAATAAGGTTTGAGTTGATGTCAACGTTCAAGAACAGAAATGCTTCTGCTTTTTAGGTGATAACATTGGTTCAAGCAATGCATTCTGCCCTAGTGACTAGCATTGAGACAGAGAGATTTTTTAAAAACTGGAAGGGCACCATGGCACTTCCACTGTAGTAATTTCCCTTACCAAATGACTTAAAGTCTTCTCAAAATGCTAGAAAACTAACATCTGAGAAAATAAATTTCACAAGACTTTCTAAAAATAACAACATTGCCCCAACAACTACAGGCTGGAAATATATTTGATAGATGCTTCACTGTACTTGCCAGGCATATTAAAATGATGTTGTAGTGGTTATTACAAAATATCCTTCAATCATTTATAACCAAGTAAGACTCCTTCATTAGATTGCATACCTATTATAAGTGCTTATTGAAAACCAAGAATTTGGTCTCTTTTATATATAAATTTCCTATCTATTTATGACCTTGTACATTTAAATGTTGCCCAAGCATATGACAAAAAGAAAATTGTTTCAATGGAGATACACAAATGTCCTTATTCTTCCTGGACCTTACTATGAATGCTAGTCAAATTTGTCTAATAAAACTTTAGAGAAACTGCCTAATACTTGGGTTTTATTTTTATTGTCAGTCTTTATTTAATAATGGTATCTCTATGTTATCCAAAGTAAATATTTTCCTTCTTAGAAAGATATGAAGTGGATGATGTCTCTATTGAAGGCTCCTCTATGGGCCTGATAGGCCTTTGCCAAGCCAACTGTGATTCTTAGCATGTCAAAAGAGCCATTTAAAATAATGTATATAAGTGAAATTGTTGCATTGCTAGAATTCGAGTAAAGAAATCCTTTGGTGCCTTGGAGCAACTGCAAGAAGCTAACATCAAAATTAGTCCTTCAAGTTCTATTTCCAAGGAGAAACCAGGTAACAGAGACTACATGATTGAGACTTGAGTGTGCTATTCCTCTGAATTCAACTTAAATTGGGGGGAATTTGGCCCTTGTGGGGAGCTGTTGGTATCCTGTTGGAAATGAGGTCCTCTTCCACTCTCTGCAAAAGAGTCTTACAGTAGTGGGGCATAAAATAGAAGCTATTTAGGCAGGCTGACTGAGGGAAGAAATGGACTCTGGGCTCCTTTTCATCCCAGAAAGTCAGTATCTGATTGGAGTAGAGGTGACAGGCCTTCAAATATGTGTCACACAGCTTCACTAAGGGTGAAATAGAGGTCTCAATTCTGTCTCCAAAATTGTCAACTTGGACTTTTAAAAAATATAAGCAGCACTAGATTAAGTGAATTCTGGAGCTTCTTGGTAAGTGAAAATTATTTTGAAAATATGATTAGTAATTTGTTTAATTTATTTATTTATTATTTTATTTTTAAGTTTTCTTCACCATTATCAAACATCACTATCACTCTTTCCCAACCATTTTTAAGTTTTTAACTTTCTGTGTAAATTTTAGCATTAAGAATACCCAGGTCTCAGAAGTGTCTCTCCAGCACTGTGCAGACTAGGTGGATACAGATATACCTGCTTCTCAAATTATTGGGCATTTATAGTTCCTTGTAATATAATTTTGAACCATCGCTCCATACAGTATCTACATTCTTGCAAACAAACATAGAAACAATACCTCTAAGCTTACATACTTACAAAAAATATTATTATTAGCAGATTATAAATGTGTGCCCTTTTCTTAACTTCTTTAGGCTCATTTGTTCTTAATGCATGTTTTCCTAATTGTCGACCCTCTCCCTCAACTCTGGCCCCAGCTGGCTACTAGACAAATTTTCAAACCTGATGAAAATATGAAACAGTCTTAGTTCCAAGATAGCCCTTACGTGCCACTGTCTGTCCCTGTAAGGTCACATTCTCTCAAGCATTCAGTGAGCAGTTCAAGCACCCTACAAGGAGTGCGACTCTGCTTGCTACCCTCTCCAGTGGTGAAGCAGGCAAATTTGGACACAGCAGCTGTCTTCTCCTGAAGACAGCTGGAAATAACCATGTGCAATAGGATCAGCTATCAGAGGCAGGGCAGCACTGTTGTCTGTAAACAGCATGCTATCTCTGAGACTCCAAGACAGTGACACAAGCAGCTCCAGGTTCAACCTGCCCTCGGAATAGCAGGGGAGGCACTTTACATCCAGCCTTGCACAAGTTGAATCCAAACCATAGAATTTCAAGACTGAAAAGTGCCTTGGAGATCATGTCACAACCCTGTATTTTCACAGATTAAAAAGAAAACAAAAACAAGAACCTGAGACCACAGAGGTATAGTGATTTGTGATATTTATAATTTTCATTTTGCACACATGGATAAACCCATCGAATCCAAGAAGATCCATGTATCATTCTGTTGTGCTTAGGCTGGTACATTTGTTTCCTTCCAAATGGTTAATTCTGTGCATCAACAAAATTTCATAAGGTTTAGCCTTAGATATAAGAGTAAATATTTTGATCTGCTGTCAATTCAAATATGTCCTCAGGAGAGTGACATCAACAATCATGTGGTTACTGTATACAGGCTTTGTCTGGAACCAAACACTGAAGCTACAAAGACAAATAGCAGGATGACTTAAAGGCATTAACAGACTAGTCTGGGAAACAGATATGTGAACAAATAATTAAGAGATATTGCACAAGCGCCATATGGGAGATTTCTGTAAAGTGCCATATTAGCATATGAAAAAGTTGCCACCTAGGAGATGGGGAGAAAAGTGAGTAAGGCCACAGAAGAAAACCACTGATTTAAGTCACATCTCTATAGTAACACTTGAATCCTAGTGAAGGGCATGAGAAAAATGAAGGAGTCAATAAAGAGGGAAATTTTCAGGCAGGAAGGAAGAGTACTTTATTTGTTGTGAAATGAATTGAGTTTGAAGAGCCACCATTTTTTCTGTCTGATTCTTCTACTCTACTATCTGCTGTAGCTAAAATTTGTATAAAGAAACTCTGTGATAAGGGTCTCTTTTGAAGCAATGGGCATGAACTTCATGATTGCATTTTTCCTTCATTCTTATAGGCTCATATTCTGGCTCGCAGTTTTGTTCAGCTTGATCGAGATTGTCAGAAATATGATTCTAAGACAGATAAGAGGTATTCTAGATTATAAGTGACCAAATGAAGAATAGCTGGTGGTAATTCTTAAACCAGGAGGAACTTCGGGAGATCGGAAAGTCATAAGAATAATCCAGGGAAGAAAAGCTTTCAGTATGACCTCAGATTGAAAGTCAACAAAGAAACAAGACACTCACAAAAAATACAGGAGAAAGAGCTAAAGGATGCAGTTTCAAAGTGCAAGGTTTATTAGGAGTCAAAGATAAGAAGTTGGCATCATTTGCCTACAAATTGGGCTTTAAAAAATAAGAGGGTAAAGGAAAACAGGCAATTCTGTTTATTGCTAATGGGAGTAAAAGTTGGTACGAGCATCCTCAAGGTAGTTTTTCTCTCCTTCACTCTCTAAATTTATGTATGTATTATGTGTGTATATATATATATATATATATATATATATATATATATTATTTACACATATATATGAAGATATTATATAATATGTGTAAATAATATGTATATTATATAAAGATATATATTTTACCATATTCAATTTCCATTTTATACATCCATAGATCCTCATCTCAAGAAGGTAATATTTATGTACCTAGACCACGACATAAAGATGTTCACTGCAAAGATGCTTATTAAACAGAAAAAAATATATAAACCTGAATATTTGATAATAGAATATACATCACATGTATTATATGTCTATAAAATGGAATACTATACAACTATTAAAAATGCTATTCTTTTAAAAATCATCAGGATTAAAATAGTAAGCACAAAATACTTAGAACAGTGCCTGGTACCTAGTAAGTGCTCAATCAATGTCAACTTTATTATTATTATTACCATATCTTTAAACATAGGGAGATATTTCTATATGTAAAGAGAAAAAAGTTACAAAATAGTATATAAATTGTGATACCAATTTTATGTGTATGTTTATGTATATATGTATATGTGTGTGCTTATATGTGCCTATATATGAACTTAGAAAAAAAAATGGAGGTCATATTAGTTTGCTAGGGCTGCCAAAACTGTACCCCAATCTGGGTGGCTTAAGAAACAGAAATGTATTATTTCAGAATTCTGCAGGCTAAGAGTCCAAAATCAAGATGTAGCAGGGTGGATTCCTCTGAGGACTCTGAGAGAGAATCCTGTTCCAGGCCTCTCTCCTTGGCTTGCAGGTGGCTATCTTCTTCCTACATCTTTGCATTATCTTCCCTCTATGGGTATCTCTGTCCAAATCCCTTTCTTTTTATTTTAATAAGGACTTCAGCCATGCTGGATCAGGGCCAGCCATAAAAACTTCACTTTACCTTGTCTATCTCTGTAAACACCCTATCCCCAAATAAGGCCACATTCTGAGGTATTGGGAATTAGGACTTCAATATTTGAATTTTGGGAGAGACACAATTGAATCCATAACAGACATTATGTATATCCGTAATTTTCGAATTATGGGTGTCATTCATTTTATTCTTCTTCCTTATCTGTTATTTTTTTGTAATGGACTATTACTATAATAATAGTAATAAAATTTTAGAAAGTTATTTTTTAATTCCACAGCTCAGAATGCCAGACACACACATTTTAATAACTGAAATTAAAATACTTTGAATTCCTTCCGTATTTCTCTATTTTTAATATTACTTCATTCTGTTGTGCAAGACTAAGCATAGAACTTAGAACACTTAACATTACCTGTAGGAAGAAAAAGTTTGCACACTGAAACTCTGAATATTCAGCTTCTTATATAGCCAATATGTATTGCATGTGCTTTAGAGTTCAAGATTATTTTCTTTTGGTGTTTCTGTTTCATTGTGGATTCCTGAACTGTATTAGGATAAAGCAGAATGATTACATAGCTTTCAAGTATTGTCATTTTGGAAGGATGCTTACTTTCCTGCCAGTTTCTGAGCTTGTCAAATCTAAAGTCAGTACTGTACATTTTTCCTGAATATTGCATCACTTTTAAATAGTAATCCTGCATGTTGAAAAAAATTTGCAGAGGTAAAACATGTTTTATATAATCGATAGACTTTTGAATAATCAATCACTATTTTAGAAATCAGACTATACTTAAATGTGATAGGAAAACTTTTACTTTGGTAACATACAGAATGAACTTGTAAAGCAAAAAAGTAATAATTTGCATATCTTTTAAAACTTCTTTAATAAATCTGACTTTCCTGAAGCCAAGGGTGTGCCTCGCTTTTAATTTTAAATTGGCTGGAATTAGGATATGCTACACGAAGATGAAAGTTTACGTAAGAAAAGCTTATACTCAAAAAATTGTTTTCAATCTATTATTTGGAAGTGCTGGTCATTTGACCTTAAGCTTCACAGCTCATTTATACATGGGATGTTCAGTGAAATCAATCCATTGTCTGCAAGCAACATATATCATTCTCATACTATTAGGTGGCTTGTATGGTTAATGTTTTGCCAACACTAATTATTAATTTGTTTTCATGAAATAAATCAGATACAAAAAAATCAGGTTCTTTACTAGTATTCCTGGTGATGCCACAAAATTGCAAAAATAAATTACTGAAGAAGGTTTTGTGGCTAATACCTTAGAGGGAGAGAACATTGTTACTCATTATGTTAAGTAATGTCTTATATCATCATGTAAATAACTTTAGTGATTGCTTGGGAAAAAAAAAACTATTCCGAAGAGAAAATTAATATATCTGATTTGTTTATTTATTCATCTAATTTAGGGCTGAAAGATTTTTGGAGTGATACAAGATATGAAAATGTGTCACTAAAATTTATCAGTACACAGAGCTAGGGCCCTTACCCTATAAATATGGGTTTAAATAGTTGCATGCATGGTTATCTCTGATAAGTTAAATCAGATAAGATGTTTAATATATAATTCTCCACTGTATGTTACAAGAATTCTACCCATCTTTCTGTTTCTGTCAGTTGTAGGTTGGATGGGAAATTAAAAGTTAATTTTGTCTTTGTCCTTTTGTCTTTTTCTTATCAGCAGTGCCTGGGAGGCATGGTAAATAAAGTGTGCTGAAAGTGACCTTCAGCTAACTCATATCATCTTGACACAAGTGAGCCAGGCTCTACCCTTGTAAGCTTCATTGTTAGCCACATGAAGAGGAGCTTCTCTCAGTAGGAAATACACATCATGCAAAAATACATAGGTATTTGATTCATTTCATGTGATTGTTTAAGAAAGGCTGTAAGGGTAGAGAATCAATAGTGAAGGTAATGTGTGAAGGAGAAAAAATTACAGGTGAAACTGCTACCATGCAGAGGGTGAAGTAATTTACCCAAGGTTAGCAGCAGAACGTTCACGCAGGGACACAGTCAAAATTAGAACCCAGGGGTCCTGGCTTCAGATGCAGAATGCCTTTCCCTTCTCCATCCTGCCTGAGGCTGTGGAAAAGCAAATGAGCTGCCCTTCTCATATGGGGTTAGATGCCTGGTTTAGGCACTGCAGAGCCACTTGTCTGTGTCGCATGTTGTTTCTTTACCTCTGCCCTATTCACATTTTTGTCTCTCTCCACTTAAGGCAGAAGTTGAAACTTCTGGTTGTAAGGGCACAAAGTGGTTCCATGTCAACTTTCCCCCATAAATTATTTTTATGGGCATACCAACCAAGGGCATATCTAACGCACATGATTGCTTTTGGGATCGTACCAATCCTTCTCCCCGCTCCCCCATTTTATGGATTAAAAAGACCTTTTCTGGTTATTCTTCTCAGATGGGGCCCTTGAAACTTCTATAATACATAATGTTAATAAATCAACTAGCAAAGGAAAAAAACATAAGTTGCTTGATAGAAGTAGGCATTTGAGATTTCAGGCTCCTGAAACCTATACCCATTTCTTAATTACATGGAACACATGAATTTAGGCTATTCCTGCATCCCTTTTCACTCCTCAGTAAAAGGCTGATTTTAGACGAGCATTCTGGTTGGAAGTTGACACATTAAGAATGTTAGAACTACAGGTCTCCTGCATCTATGGCTGAATAGATGGGTGGGGCTGCTAATGACGTTGAGTGTTCCATGAAGAGTGATATGTAAAGATCTTCACTGGGATGCGCTAACTGCTGTGTGTTCAGTAAGCACAGTGCAGGACATCTGAATTCAGCAAAGGACACAGCGCTGCAGTGTGTGCCCTTGACAGTCTCCTTTACAAACATGCCCGAGCCGAGATAGTGACCTCATGCTTCCCAGAGAACATCTTCACTGGGCTGTCCTGAAGTCACCTCAAACTCAACACATCCAAAATAGAACACAATCCTCCTCACACTTTCATGGGGCCTCATCATCCCCCCGTTTGCTAGGACTAGCAATCGCATTTTCATGCCAAGGACAGACTGGCTCTGTGTCTGTACACTTTCTTGTATCTATACCTTCCATTGCTCTCCTGACACCACAACCTTGAGTCAGGCTTGTCATGACCCTCTCTACAACTTTTGCCATGACTTTCCTGATGGGCTCCGAAATGGCAGATGATCCTTCACCAGTCCATCTTCTGTGCTGCTAATGGCACCGCTTACTAAAACACCTGCTCAGGCCAACCACTTCCCCCAAACCTTGAGTTGTTCCTTGCTGCCTACAGAATAAATTCCACAATGGTAAGCTTGGAAGAAAAGCCCTTTCATAACCTGGACCAAACATGCCTTCTTCAGGCTCATTTGGGAATAAACAATGACAATGGTCTGAAGTTTGTATGTTGGAACCCCTAATATCCAATAGTATTGAGAAGTGGTGCCTTTGAGAAGTGATGAGGTCACAAGTACTACACCCTCATTAATGAAATTAGTGCCCTTACAAAAGAGGCTCCTTTGAGCTTCCTTGCCCTTTCTACCCTGTGAGGATGCAGAAAGAAGTTGCCATCTTTGAAGCAGAGAGCATGTCCTCACCAGATACCAAATCTGCTTGTGTCTCGACCCTGGACTCCCCAGCCTTCAGAATGGTGAGCAATACCTTCCCATTATTTATAAATTACCCAGTCTAAGGTTCTTTGTTATAGCTGTCTGAAATGGCAAGGTTAATAGTTAATGAAATAAATCAGTTTCCTCCAGATATGCTCTATGGTCCTCAGCCTGTACCTCTCTTCTCATGCTATCCTCCCAGTTTCAACCACCTTTAAAGCGCCTACCAAATCCAAACTGTTGTATTTTCCCCAGGGATACAAAGCAGCATCAACATTTAGCTTGCCTTGGGCCAATCTAAGATAAAAGCCCAGCAGGTGCTCCTCATTCACATACACAATCAAGTTGTATAAACATGTGAAAATGAGAGACTTTGTACATGTGAGAGTAATTAGCTAGATAGCAACCAGGCAAGACTGCCCTAAATTGTGATATATTTTAAGAACAGAATCAACTACACACCTCAAGTCCATGCCTCATTGCATTACATGGAAAACCTCAAAAAAATTAAATTACTGCAACTAGAGATGAGAGGCAAAGGAATTGGGAAGTCAGCAGAGATGGTAAATTGGTGGTGATCTTTGTTTTACAGTTAACCTAAGGGGATGCTTTTTAAACAATAGTATACTTTGGTGCTCAGAAGTCAAACCTTTGGATAAGACAATAAGATTTAGACAAAAAACTAAAATGTCCATGTTCTTATCCTTCATGTTGTTTTTTCCAAAGATATTTATCAAAGCACATTTTAAGAGAGGAGTGGGAAATGCCAGTTACACAAGAAAAGCTATCCTCTGCCCGACTGAAGAAATTGTTCAGAGTGCACTCTTTCATAAGCAATGCTTCCTAATGTAGCCAGGGTCAGTGAGGGCTTAGGTTATTAGTTATGTAATCCCTGGTTCCTCAAACTGCAGTTTTGATTTGAATACACAGTTTTAATTAGTTACTTCAGTTTTTGCCTTCATTTTTAGAATCTGGAGAAGCTCAGATAATCCCCAAGTTCACAAATCTGACCCCCAAGAGGTATCTTTAGCACAGCTTTGAGCCCCATGCTCTTTCCCTGACACCACTTGTAGATTGAATTACGTTCCCCAAAAAAGGTATGTTGAAATCCTAATCCCTGCAATCCCTGGTATCTGTGAAGATGATCTTATCTGGAAATGGGGTCTTTGCAGACATAAGATGTCAGTTAAGATGAGGTCACACTGGAGTCGGGGGGCTGCTAGTTCAATCTAACATATACCCTTAAAAGAAGAAAAAAGACACATGGAGAACTCTGTGTGATGACACAGGAAAACTAAGCAAGAAGTACTGATGGCCCCAACCAGCAGCTAGAAAGAGGCAAGGAAGGATATTACCCAGGACCTCAGAGGGAGCAGGGTACTCTCAAGAATTTGATTCTGAACTTCTAGCCTCCAGACTGTGCAAGAATATACTTCTGTTTTAAATCACCTAGCTATGATACTTCGTTACAGCAGTTTTAGTAAACAAATACACCGTTTTACCCATTTTGATTGCCAATTTTTATTTTTATCATGTTCTCTTGGGGAATCTCAAAACAAACTGACTTTGAGACTGGGCAGATGCTTTACATATTTTGTCTCATTCAACAATCACAAAGGCCTCTGAAGTGGGTGCTATCATCACCCATGCCCATTTGAGTATCATCTGGGTCCCAGACACCGCCTTTATGCTTGGCGAAGTCCTGGTTCTACATACTGGTTCTTACGTTCATCTACTTTGATTTGGATGCCTTTATTATCTACAATGTCACATCAAATCTTGCGTCTACCAAGAGGTTAAGAGAACTTCAAATTCTGGGTCCTTGATGTAGCCACAAGCCACAGAATGCCATATCAGTACATGCTGGATGTACTCTCCAGGTTGCTATGAATATAATGACATGAAAATCACTGTTAAATTATAATATCGTTGGCTAATATGTATTTAATACAAATTATGTGTTCAGGACTGGGCAGATGCTTTACATATTTTGTCTCATTCAACAATCACAAAGGTCTCTGAAGTGGGTGCTATCATCACCTATGCCCATTTTACATAATAAAAACTGAGACACAAAGAAGCTAAGTAACTTGCCTGGACCCTATAGCAAGAACATGACAAAGTTGAGATTGCAAGATGCATTCAGCAAACTCCACAGTCCATGGATTCCCATGTGCCCTGAAGACATGTGACCTTAAACTATCTGTTTACAATAGAAACTCACCATAACACCCACCAAATTTACTGTAAGTCCCCAAAGAATTTAACTTCAACCTCTTTCTTAGCCTCATCTCTTGTCATCTCCTCCCTCCAACTTTCCTCCCTGCCTCCTACCCCTATACTTTAACCATAGCAGGATCTTCACATTCCCTGGAATGTGCAGACTCTGTCATCCCACTCTATTTTCCACATTCTGGTCTTTGACTCCAGGTGTTCATCCCCCATGCCCCACACACGTTATGCACATCGCCTGCCCTTATGACCCCGAGGAATTGTCATCTTCTCTGAGTCCCAAATTCCTCAGTAGTTAGTTGTTCCCTTCTTCCTTCCCATGGCATGTTGTTGAGACCTGTACTCTGACACTGGGCAGGGCTGCAGTAAAGCACCGAGTTGCCCAGGGCAACACAGTTGCAGAGGCACTCATTCTTAGAGTCAAGGGACAGAATCATTCATGGAGATATTAACTTGTATTTTCTCATTGCAAGTATGATCTCTTGGAGCAGATTCTGGTGGGCTGGGATGGAGGAAATATGGAAGAGGGAGAGGAAGGCGATTACCTCCCAGGCAGAGAAGAGAAGGAAGCTGGGTGGGAGCTTTGGGCAGCAGGACTCAGGCAGGCCCTACTCCTGGGCAGAGCCCTGCGAGGAAGCAAGACCATAGAACAGGAATGGCTGGCTGTGTATCTAGGAAGATGGCCCTGGGCACCAGAATCCCAGATCCTCAAGGATCCAGTGGCTCATGTGTGTCATGGAAGTAGCTGAGCTTTCAGACCTCAGGTAACCAGCCAGGCTTGGACCACAGGCATCCAGAAATAGCCTGTGGGGATCCAAAATGGAAGGGGGTTTCCTCCATTCTCTGGGTTGTGAAAAACCATAGGACCTTTGCATGAGAGAGAGACAAAGCCAGGAGAAACTCTTAATACTGACAGATTGCACTTCCCATAAGCCCAGCAGTTCAAGAGCTCAGAGTTGCATTGGATTTTATCCTTTAAAGATAAAATCTAGACACGTGCCATTTACTGCACACACACCTCCATTTGTGAGCCATGATTCACACTACAAACATGTGTTTCCATGTCTGTCTCCACTATTGGATCATGCACATTTTTAGGGCAAAAACCAACATTTTTTGTCTTTGTATTTTCAGCCTTTGCAAGGCACCTACTGCAAAGCAGTCCCTGAACGAAAGCCTGCTAAATGGATGAAGAGAAAATGAACCAGTCAGCCAGGTGGCCAGTCAATCTCTAAGGACTCTTGCAGTTCTTGGAATCTGTGAAAGAAATGTTAAAAGTACTAGACCCTCCAATTTAATCTCTGTCTGGGAAGGTAGCTAAGATCAAGCCCTTCTCACCAAAGCAGCCAAAGGTAGAAAGAAGGAAGGAGAAGGGAAAGGATTTGCTAACTTGAAAAGGTTTCTTTCTTCCATAGCCTTTGATTCAAGAGGACGAGTAAGTGAACTTTTTTCATTTTTATTTGGTGTAATGCTGGCTGCCTTCAGGCAGTATGAAAAATTAAAGAATTAGGCTGGTTTCTATATCAGTTAAGTTGCACAAGGACTGTTGGAAGTCAACGAAAAGTGATCCTTTGGGAAATGCTGTTAGGTTAACAATGTTTCCATCTCTATTGTTTTTTGTACCTACTGGAATCTCTGAGTTTCCCTAGCTGGTTCTTCTAGGTGTTGATATTCTGAAAGGCCATGACCAGGATAATTTGGTTGAGAGAATTTCTGCTCATGATTTTATTGTTACCTGGCTTCTGGGTATCAAGGACACCAGGACACACAAAAACACTCTATGATATCCCAGATTCACAAGGTTTCATGAATTTATTTTATGTGCAATTGCTGGGTCCCCTCCCCAGGAGAAAATACAATGGTGTAAGGGTCAAATATCCGGAAAATATCCTAGGTGACAATTAGAAAAAAGTTTTTTTTTTTTCATATGAGTTAGTAAGCCAGCAGACTGCGTTCTTTCCTTTTCTCAACCCCTTGAGAGACTGACCTGTGTCAGGGGGAAAAGATGGCAATTAGATAAAAGCAGTGTCTGTATCACAGGGAGGCCTGGCTTCCAAATATTCCTTTGTGCAAATTAACAGAGGGATTTCAGTCTTCTTTCCATTCTTAGGGCTCCTAAGAGATCCCCTTTCCTCTCCTATCCAGGGTGGTTTAGCTCCTAATTAAAGTATTTTCTTTTGTACAAACTAACAGGCTGGTTATTAGCTTCCAGTTAGAAAGATCCTATCATCCTCTTAAACATCTATAAGAACTGGAATGCCTTGACTTTCCCAAGAGAGGAGACAGGGAGAACAGGAACCTCCATCACCCTAGGGCTATTTGGCCATCTTCCCTCTTCTTCCTTCAACACCCCTTTTTGAGGTAAGAGTCATCCTATTCCTTCCTTCTAGGTTCCACTGGAGTCAGAGGGATTAGGCAATGGGGCATGGACTGCAATGCTCCAGCCCTACCCAGGGGTCAGGGCTCACAGCCAGGTTACTCACACAGAGGTCACTGGGTCTCTCTGCTGCTGCTCAGCCCAGACTGGAGCCGCTAGCCACAGATCTTAGCCACACATGGGCAAGGATCCAGGGGTCTGGCTTTATTGGCCATAGGGCTGGTTTCACTGGGTGACTAGGTGGACATTCTAATGGCTAAGCACCTCTCCTTACCCACGCCCAGGGTCATTTAAGACATAGGTTTTTAAAACAGAACCTAGCAAACAAGAGAGATCTAGAAAGAAAGAAAAATACTGTAGAATTTATAGGTTAGAATAAACAATTTTACCTGTACAATAATATGTTTTTATTTCTGCTAGAAATATTGTATATTCATTACATTAGCAAGCCAAATATTGACTTGGCCATGGCTTTTAGTAATAATAATGTTAAGATAAACCTATAATTCCTATATCAGGGAATAAAGTCAAATGAAATTAGATATAAAAGAAACCAAGCGTCTCTGACTTTAAAGTCTTCCTAGATACTGAGAGTTCACTTTAGAATTTCAAGAGGAATCTATCTCCTTATCCTTCTCTCAATAGAACCTGCTTTCTTTCCCTCAAGTGTTAGCAAGCATAATGCAATCATCATGTATTAGATCTGGTTCCCTACTTTATTTCTAAGCTTTTCAGTTTTGTCTAGTTAATTATATTTTTTGTTTTGTTTTTGTTTTTTAGCTGAAAATTGCCTGTGGATCTATCCTGTATGATATTTGACACATCCTATTTCTATTTAAATAGACACTTTGGGAAATGTAAGGTTTCCTTTACAATATTGTAAGTTTGGGCAAAGTCATCATTGCATTAGGGTTGAAGTATAATTGATTATCTAACTTCCACCACTTCTTCACTTCCTTAAAACTCTCTGATTCAGTGTGTGTGGGGAGGGCGAGAAGTTGTTTCTGGTCAAAATGCTTTTTATAAAAGAATATTTTTTGGTACAGATGTTCTTGGTCCATATTATTTATAGTAAGATGTGCAGTATACCAATATCATGTTATAAATGTGCTTCCAGATGACCTAGCCCCTGATCATTTTATTCTTTTTTAATTTTTCAATTGCTCATATAATTCATTTCAAATAAAAGGAAGAAAGTGATCATAGAAATAGCCTAGGTAGCAGGAAGGGAAGACAGAAATGTTTGCAAGTTGCAAACAGGAAAAAGTAAATTGGGACAACCGGGCTTCAGAAAGGCTGCAAGTACCCTGGTCAACAAACTTAGGCTGCCCTGGAACAACCCCCTGTTTGTCTTTGCTCTATGGTGCAATGTGGTCGAGTGGTCTGATCAACTGGGAATCTGTTTTGCCTCAGACTCCCTGTTCTGTACTGAATGGCCTTGCACCTGATCTAAGATAGGCAGGTTTTCTAACTGTGAGGGTGGATGTTTGTAAGTGGAAAGGTTGCAAAGGGGTGAAGGGCATTATGGCAACTAAAGCAAGGACTATTATATAGGAACAATCAAAACAATAATTTTTGTTTGTTTGCTGCACATTTAGAGTCAAACACCAATTCTCCCCCTGATAATTTGTTTGTTTATTTATCCGAGTACGTATTTTATTGAGGTCCCTGAATACCCAGGCATTTCAGAAACGGGTGGGAGTATGTGCATAGCAAAAGAAATCATCTATTGACCGGTTTTGATAGTTTCTTCTGCTTTGTAATTCTTCTCTTCCTATCCCTAGAACTGATTTCTTTTTTTAAATTAAGAACTTATGTTGTAATGTATACTTTAGATTTTATGAGCATGCTTAGTTATTTGCATTTTTTTCAAAATAATATACTATGTACATATTAGAAAGCAAGGTGTTCAAACACATCTTTAAATGAAACCACGTTTAAAGAAAGCTCCACTTCGGCCGGGCGCGGTGGCTCAAGCCTGTAATCCCAGCACTTTGGGAGGCCGAGGCGGGTGGATCACGAGGTCAAGAGATCGAGACCATCCTGGTCAACACGGTGAAACCCCGTCTCTACTAAAAATACAAAAAATTAGCTGGGCATGGTGGCGTTTGCCTGTAATCCCAGCTACTGGGGAGGCTGAGGCAGAAGAATTGCCTGAACCCAGGAGGCGGAGGTTGCGGTGAGCCGAGATCGCGCCTTTGCACTCCAGTCTGGGTAACAAGAGTGAAACTCCGTCTCAAAAAAAAAGAAAAAGAAAAAAAAAAAAGAAAGCTCCACTTCTATTAAAATCCCACGATATTTGGAACAGTGCAGTCTAGCCGAGCTTGCTGATAAGTGAAATCCATAAATAGTTAAGAGCTTCCCGCCGTAGTAAAGAGGAAGTAAAATAGACTGATCTCATGACCTAAAAACAAAAGCTGCAAAATAATTAGCTTTTTACTCAGTATTTAAACAAAATATTATAGAGTGAGAATTTGGTTATTTCTGAATTGGATTTTCATCTCAATGGTGGAGTCCAATAAACGTGGAACTATTATGCTTTCTTTTATTTCAAAGTGCAGGCTTTAATAGGAAAATTGTTTTATTGTTCATTAAATCATGTAATCACTTAAGAAAAACTGTATCGAAGTTGTTACCATTAACCCTTATGAACAAATTACAAAATGTAAAAGTTAAGTCTTTAAAAATTATATTCCATGTTTAGTAGATTATTTTTTAATGAAGAGTACTGTTTTCCATTTAGAATCCATGGATCTAAATAGTAACTGGCCCTGCTTATCTGGGAGTAAAGGAAGAAAAAGAAACCTCTTCTTGCGCCCAGTTTACCCCAAACATAGACTGAGGAAATTAAATTTATTCTAGGCTCTGGCATGCGGAGCCTAGAAAAATAATCTAGCCCAATTGTAGCTAGTATCCCTTCTCATCTCTCTTCTCTTCACCTGTCCTCCTTTTTATCATTTTTTCTCCTTTTTTCCTCTTTTAGTTCCAATATATTTGAGCACCTACTGTATACCCAGCACTGTGATGCTGAATGCCTTGGAATTAAAAATGAAAAAGATCCAGGGTCTTCAGAGAGCAGACCAGAAAGATGGTTAATAAGAAGCCATCTACATATTCCAGAAGGTACTGAGAGAGAGCATTAGCAAGACACAGAGACGAGGTTGACGGGGGCAGATCACCTGAGGTTAGGAGTTCAACACCAGCCTGTCCAACATGGTGAAACCCTGTCTCTACTAAAAATACAAAAAGTTAGCTGGGCATGGTAGTGGGTACCTGTAATCCCAGCTACTTGGGAGGCTGAGGCAAGAGAATCGTTTGAAACTGGGAAGTGGAGGTTGCAGTGAGCTGAGATCACACCATTCACACTCCAGGCTGGGTAATGGGACTGAAACTCTGTCTCTGAGAAAAAAAAAGAGAGAGAGAGAGAGAGAGAGACAGAGATGCACCAGGCTGCAGGAAGTAGGGTTTTAAGGAGAGCTTCTTGGAGGAATTGAGCTTTGGAATTAGTTGGTACTAAAAGACAGGTAGTAGCAACTAACCAAGGACATGAAAAGAAAGAAGGCAGGGAACAGCATACACAAAAGCTTCAAAAGAGAATGCAAGTCAAAGTGTCTATTTCATTTAGGGTCAGGGGGATATGAGTGGGAGCAGGAGATAAAGCTAGAATCTGACATGGGGTAAGAGCTTTCCATGCCATGCTGTGGAGTTTAGCTTTGTTTCTGTGGGCAATAGGAGCCAGTGAAGGTGATTAGATAGGAGAATGACATGACCAGATTTGCATTTTAGAAAAATTACCCTGGCATCTTCTATAAGTATTTTGGGGTTGACATTCTGGGAGATACCATGTCATATAAATATGAATTTCCTTAAACCTGGGCCTGTGCATTCATTCACATAGCAAACCTTTATTGAGCACCTGTTTAACACAAAGCACCATACTTAGCTCTGTGGTGAATACAAAAAGGGACAAGATACAGCCAACAGCAAGATTCTTAATATCATACCTAGCTGCTATCTTTTTTTTTTAAGTGTCCAATAAAAACCTGTGGTAGCACAGCCATGCTTATTCATTTACATATCATCTATAGCTGCTTTCTTGCTACAATGGCAGAATTGAGCAGTTGTAACAGATGTGGTCTGACCTGCAAAGCCAAAAATATTTGCTCTCTGACCTATTGAACAATTCTTTTTTAAAGACAGGCTTGCTGCTATCCAAACATCACCAATGAACCTCCATGTATTGTCTATAATATCCAATTGGTGTAGAGATTAATTCCACCATCTAAAAATTTCCTTTCTTTTGTTTGGAAATGCAATAGCAGTAAGATTAGTAGCATCTGTTCTTCCATTTCCTTAAATAATATTTTCAGTGTCAATTACATCTCCCTTGCTACTAACATTTAACAAAAACTGAAACATAGCAGAGAGTAAAACTTAGCCTTATAAGTCTGCACAATTCCCTGGTCTAGGTAAATGAATTTCCTTCATGTCTAAGAACATTCAAAGTGCTGAAAGGTAATTTAAAAAAAAAAAAAGCTGGTTGAACATTCTCACTCTAATACCACTTGTAGGAAATAAAGAAGAATAGAAATTAGCACCTAGCTCAGTGGAGTGTTTTGAGAAATCACTGTATCAAAAGATAGACTGTGATCTCAATAAGAAGCTGCTGCAATGAGATTTTGGAATCAAATATAGCCCCAGAGACCTACTTGGCTCATAAGTAGAAACAATCGATTCTACAATTAAACTTCTAGGGTTATGACAGATGAAAGAAAATCCAAAACAACCTTCATTCATATCTTACGCCAATTTCTTTAGGCTTTAGAAATTATACTACTCAACTATTATGCAACCTTTTCTAAGGGCACTTACCCAAAACTTCCATTTTTCAAAAATTAAGAAAACCTTTTAATAATAAAATAATTTGAGGAAAAATGAAAAACTAATTGGAAACTCCCTGGAAATAAGACCACAAGCTGAACCAAATGGGTGTCACATAGAAACAATAATAGAAAGCTAAATGCACAGCTTGTAGCTTATATATTAATAATGCAAGAACCATATACGTTTATTCATAATAATGGACTGAATATAATTTGCTGTGAAATAATTGAACCAGAACTAATTGTTGCTCTCTGCATTTTATGTTAGTATTATAATCTGACATTATAAAGATTTCCATACTAAAATTTAATGTCAAAGTTTTATTCAGTATTAGTGTCTGGTTTTTAGCTATATACACAATATACATATTATGGATACTATAACAAATTTTGAACATAAACACTTTTTTAGGACACCTTTTAACTTTCTTTTTTGTCTTTGATTAAAGTACAGACACATCATTTACCTAATAAATAGTTCAAATAATTCTGGATCTGCAATTACTAGTAGAGATTTACTCTTTGGGAGAAATAGAATTCTGTTCATTTCCTTGAAGAAATCATCAAAAATAATTATGGAGCCTGAAGAGTCTATAAAAATAATATGAAGAGGAGGTTTTCATCTCTAGTGAGTGCTTCAAACCGCTTGAAGATTGTTTACTCTGCCCAGCCACAAAGACGGGAAACTTCATGGCCTTAAAGCTTCTTCTATACAGGCAATTTGGTGCCACAAAACAACGAGGATACAAGAAAATGCTAACAATAAAAATGGAAATCAAGGAAACAGAAAGAAACAAAACCACCAGTGTTCCTGGTATCCAGATGCTTGACCTGCACCAGTAACTAGCTTTGAGAACTTGATTACATCAGTTACTTAACCTGGGCCTCAGGTTCTTCACCTTTCAATGTAGATAATAATAGTTGCCTGTACATTTCACTGGTCCCTGTGAGTAACAATGACAAACAATAGAATAATTGCAAAGGTGCATCTCAAATTGTCAGGTGCTAACTCTTTGCAAGGGTGGTGAATATTATTCTTCCTGGATGGAGTTCTTTCTCCTCCAGTGGTTTATTTTTGTAGTTTCTGAGAATGCACAGTTTTGTTAATAACTCACCCAGAACATTGAAGTAAACATTTTTTAGTCATTTAATCATCAGAGGAGACATGTTAGCCTGATTGAAATATCTATGCTCAATATAAATCTATTTGTTTATTAGTCTATTCGGATATTAAAGAGTAAGCATGGCCCTTTTCCAAATTTCAGAAAGCTCAAAGCCTTTCATTTCAGCAAATCTATAAACTGGGAAATTTCTTTTCTACAAAGTACCAGTTTATGGTTTGTGGTCCTTCTGACACCTGTAGCGTTGACTGTCTATAAGATCCTTGAGGGTACAGACTTTTTGTTAGAACAGGCTTTCCATTGTCCACCCAATAGCCACTAGATTTGTGTTAAAAACAGTACTGCTGAAATACCACTCTACTGAAAAGCTGTCACTCAATTCAGTTTAATGCAATTCAGGAAACAGTTATTTTGGGTTATATCAGGTCTAGGTTCTGTGATAGGTATAAAGCAATTCAATAAGGACTTAGATATGATAGGAGCCCTCCTGGAGCCCCTCCTGCTTATGAGATGTTACTCACCTCCATGGGATGGCAGCTGGGCTTTAAAAATTCTTGGCCTAATTGACAAAAACACTTTAAAGGCAGTTTTGAGAAAAATGGAAAAAAATGTAATATGAGCTGCTATTAGACATCTGACCATCTAATAAATTAATATTAATTTTGCTTTTGATAATGGCATTGTGATATATAAGAAAATATCCATCTTTTAGAGATACACGTCAAAATCAAAAGATGTAAACTAATAGATGTCTGCAATATGCTTTTAAAAAAATTAAGCCAAAAATAAAAAAAAAACAGGTTGATGAACAAATGGGCCAGATTTTTTTTGAGACAGGGCCTTACTCTGTCACCCAGAGGCTGGAATGCATTGGCGTGACTACGGCTCACTGCAGCCTTGACCTCCCAGGCTCAGATGATCCTCCTACCTCAGCCTCCAGAGTAGCTGGGACCACAGGTGAACACCACCATGTCTGGCGAATTTTTTTTTTCACGTTTCATACAGACCAGGTCTCACTGTGCTGCCTAGGCTGGTCTCAAACTCCTGGGCTCAAGCCATCCACATGCCTCAGCCTTCCAAAGTGGCAGGATTATAGGTGTGATCCACCATACCTGGCCCCAAATTTTGATAATTGTTAAATGTAGGTAAGAGGCCTTTGAGGGATCCTTTTATTATTCTCTTTCCTTTTGTTAATGCTTGGAATCTTTCATAATAAACACATTTAAAGAATTAGCTGCCCAAACTTCTGGCCTTTCATTCACTTAGGATAAACCCTGGCACCCATAACAGGAGCTATGTTCAAGATTTGTGTCCTCCTGCAGTTTCCTCTCCCAGCTTGCAATGTCTCTAGGATCCTATTTGATGCAGTCTTTGAAGGCCTCGACATCACCTCTGCTGGGAAGTCTTTGCTTCATCGCTCACATAAAACAGACTTTGACTGTCTTTAAGTACTCAGAACTTGACTCATTCATCTATTATAATGTTAGTACATTTTCTTATGTAAAATTGTACTTATCTTCTCCTGCTGCCGTGGAAAACTTTTAAGACTGGGAACTGTATGTTCATTGTCTTTCTTTCCCTTGACTTTTCACAGGGTCTGACACAGAACATAACACCCCTGAAAATGTGTGTTGGATCATAGAGTTATCACAGTATTCACAGTGCAGAGCACATAGCACCGTTGTCATTTTGTGACCTCAAAAGGATAGCCCCAAAAGTATATTTGAGCAGCTAAGCTGTGCAAATTTTATTTAGTTTGGAGGAATACAGAACTATGCAAAACTTGGGTGTATTTGTTTAACTCAACCTAGTTACTATAGCAGTTTCTCAAACCTCCTCATGCATTTAGGGTTAAAGGCATTTGGTTGACTGGAACCAGCAAGAACTCGTTTTGGAGAGCACCACATACATAACTAGGTCTCATTCAGATGAAGCGTACATTATTCATATCCACAAAGTGCTTTTGATTTACCAGGAAACCTTTGACAAAGCTCTTCTCCCTTCAGGGAAGTGTGGGTGGTAGTGGTGTTGCAGGACCTAAAAGCAAAAAGGAGACACTTCAAACAAAGCCATCAAGTTCTTCTGTGCTGTTCTAATGTGATCTGGTTAGATAAAGATTTGCTCTCTACATTTGTTTACAGAAATTAATTCCAGAGATCTTTGTAAAGAGGAGTGCTTTAGGGGCAAAACAAGCATGTGACACTTTCTAAGAGCTAATTCTATATATAAATTTAGACTTTGTTAAAATAACTAGTTATCATGCAATCTTAATGGGCTTTTAAAACCAGCAAAGGAAATATATTTTATTAGTTTAGCGTGCTTGTCAGAACCAACTCTTGATACATGGCTTCCCTGGGCACGTGGCATGTGTTTTGAAAAATCAGCCTCCTTTGGGAATTGTACTCTTAAGATATTTGTTCTGAGATGTTCAAGCTCTCAGTTACAAGATGCTTGATCAGAAACAGAAAAGTGTGTGTGTGTGTGTGTGTGTGTGTGTGTGAGAGAGAGAGAGAGAGAGAGAGAGAGAGAGAGAGAGAGATAATTATGCTAAAATTTAAAGTGTCATCTTCCTCAAGTAATTCTGACCATCTGTTGTCTCAGCTCATCTTAGAGTTCATAACTGTGTTGTTTCTCTTAGGGCTGAGAGTATAATATTGAACTTAACGTAGAATTCATAGCAGGCTCTTTCTTTCCCCATCTCACCATTGTCCAACTGTATGTGCCTGTTTAAAGAACAAAAAACACTGTGTTTCATAGTATTTGAACACAGGTTGTGATTTCCAACCTTGCTTATTTCCTTAGGTCACACTGAAGCTGCATCTTTTTTTGTCCCTTTAACCCAAAAGGTAATGATGGTGGCTGATGGCATTTGTTAAGGAATTCAGCTTTTGTAGAGCAATTATTTAATAAGGGTTTAAAAATTATTATTATTATTACAATAACTAAGCAAATTACACACTATAAAATTTTTTCCAGGCAAAATCCATTAGTCATGATAAAAGATTCCTCAGTACTAAAGGCTGTGCATGCATAACAAATATACTTGGGGGTAAGTTTGCTTTAGGGGAAAAATGAAGCCTCTAGTTGCTTGATAGAATAATGTGCATTTGAGTTAAAGTACGTTAGCATCACTATGAGTTGAAAACAACTGAATCTTATTGTCACAGATTAGCCCCATTTTCTTGAAAATATAAACTCTGTATTTGTTAGGGACTTAGTTATAGATGTGCACAGTCTGCCATTGGTTAATTTTTATTGTACAAATCACTTTTACTTTTATGGGAGGCACTGTTGTGCTGTACTCTACATGGTTATATAAATTATGCAGTTTAAGGCACAATTAGCATGCATTCTCTCAGCTTATGAATAATAACATCTTTTTAATAATAATATATTTAGACATACACAGAATGAAAGGAGTTTAATGTATTGTTCAAGTTTCTTTCATCGCACAGAATAAGAATGAAAAGCTGTTTAGAAACTCAATGAAAATATTACAAAATATCCTCTTAATCTATAATGTACACATTGTGTATATGACATCCTTGGGACTGTGCAATGAAAACAGTGACAAGTAAACAATGAAACAAAAGAAAATCAATTTACCAAACCCAGAAAGGTGAAAGCATTTGACGAAACACAACTCCACAAAGAAATGTGAAGCGCTGACAGAATTGTTATATAACCTTCAATTTATTTTTAATAACACTGGAAGGGCAGATGTCACAGTGGTTCCGGGAAATCTTTTTGAGGTTTCCAGGATGTGTTCCCATTAATTTTTTTTTAAAGCACCTACTATATTGTACAACCTACAACCAGCATTAACTAATTTATATCATGTTCCCTCTTGCGGCTGACTAAGGTCTAGTTCCCCTAAAAGGGTTTCGACTGAGCAGGATGTAGGAGTCATATGCAAAGAGGCTTCTCCATGCAGGACGGAACACAGCCTCAGGAAGGTCACAGAAGTCAAGCTGATTACCTCCTCCAGCTCTGGCAAGCAGAGGGCTCAGCTGGGTTACCCAAGTTCACAAGAGCTATTGACATTCAGCTGCAGCTCCCACTCATTATGGGATCAGCAGGGGACTGTCTGGGCCTCCTGTTAACTCTTCTGTGCCCTGTTTTAAGATTGCAGTGAGGTCAAAAAGGAAGCCTCTCAGGTTGCTATGCCTCAACTTCTTCATAGTTATGAATCGATAAATGAACCTTTTAAACCAGTATCTAAAAAACCTTTTACAAGTGGACACAACCAATCATTTCAAAAGCACTGGATAAAACGCAGGTAAATATATATGTTCCATGTTCATGATGCAGTGAATGTTTATTTCCTAGGTGGAAATGGAAATAGGGAGAATACGTTTTCTTTTGACACCAAGAATAATTCCCACTTTGTCTTTAATAAGGAAGGCCACACATGATTTTTAAAGAGATAATAGCAGCAGTTACAATTCTTTGTCAATTAAAAGTGCATGTTTTCTCTGAGTTGCTCATGTAAAACTAACCTCAGAGAGAACTTTAATAACTCATCATCTAAGAAGTGAAGTCACGGTTTCACAGAAGTTCAGAACCTCTCTATTAGGTTACAGACATGGAGCTCTAAGTGGTAAGCCTGTTCCTTCAGGCTTTGATCTCCTGCTGACACATTATGATCTTCTACAAGTGACTTAACCTCTTTGCCTGTATGAACTCATTTGTAAATTGAGAATAATAGTTAATTAATCCACGAAGCATGTCTCTGTGGTAGCAACGGGAAGACTGACTCACTGTTACACTCAAAGGCTCTAAGTAATCTATCACTCCTAATTCTTCCTTTTTTAGCAGTATACTGGCCCTAGAACACACATTATGCTGAATCCTTGGCTCTCTTCTTTTATTCCTAATTGCTCCTGTAAATGGTTGAGTATCTGTAAACAGTTGGGGCTAGTTTTCATTCAACTACTATATTTAAAAAGTATTAAGCTTCTTTTAAGGGCCAGGAGCTTGTAAGACAAAAGCACTACCCTTAAGGAGCTTAGAGTTTAGCTAGAAGACACGGAATTATAAGCAATGTGGTCAATTCTAGGAATCCACATAAATAATTCAGAGTCCAGGTGAATGTGGGGAGATAGGAGTTATCCAGTTTGATTTCTGTCTTTGCTAGACGGTCTAGTTGACTGCCAAATCTGCACTTGACCCAAAGACACAAAAGACTATCTACATAGACTTGTTCAATCTTGACTTTCATCACAAAGGCAAACAGAAATTCCTTGATCTACCTTTTTGTGTAACATTTGACACTGTTGGCCATTCTCTCTATTATGGGCATTTGAGAAGCTATGTTAGTAAACTGGGCAATGCTAGCCCTGCATGATGATTAGCTCTCCACCTTTCTCTTGCCATACTTGATTTCTATCACCCTTACCCCCACCTCCCACTCTATGGCTTTAGCCATTTCCCAAATACTTAGCAGCCCTCTTCTAAGCAAGAGGTCCATTTTTGCACTTGCCTGCTCTGCATTTCCACTGGTTTCTCCCACTAGCATTTTTAACTCGAGTCTAGTGTGACATCTTTCCCCAAAGAGCTCTGTCCTCCGACTTCCTTTTTTGCTGCGTAAGGATTCATTATCTACCCGGTTAATCAGGCTCTCAACTTGAGAGTCATCTTTGATTTCCTCCTCTGCTTTCACCCTCCTAACTTGTCTCCCATCAATATCCCATCAATTCTATGTTCACCCTTTCCTTTATTTTGTACACAGCCTTCATCTTAAGGCAAAACTGTTAATTTTCTCGTACCCTAATGCATCACAGGCTATTCTGAAATCTTGAATGTTCCCTTTAAACTTCTATAATCTGGCATCAGCTTACTTTTTGTCAGCCTTCTGACTGATGGCATATTGTTTCATATTGTTTTACAACCACCCCAAGAGTTATTCACCCTTCCTGAATATGCTGCGTGCGGTTCTGCCTCCTTCTGTCTGCATTTGCCTTCTCTGCAGTCAATATCCTACAGTTCTTCGCAAACTAGTTTAGACATCCGTGAAACCCTCACTGATTTATATTACAGTCAGTCTTCTGATATGTAGCTTTTTAAGTCCTCAGCATTTACTATCAGTGCCGTAGGCATTTATAGCTTTACCTGACTTCTCAGTGCTCCGAAGATGGAGGAGACTGTATCATGTGAGTGTGGATCCCCCTGCATCACTAAGCACAATTCTTGGCAGAGAGTAGATGGTTAGTAATACTTATTGCAAAACCAATGTATTAGTCAGGTTCTCTAGATGAACAAGACTAATAGGATAGGTGTACATATGAAAGGGAGTTTATTAAGGAATACTGACTCACAAGATTGCCAGGTGAAGTCCCACAATACGCTGTCTGCAAGTCCCACAATAGGCTGTCTGAGAAGCAAGAAAGCCAGTCCAAGTCCCCACACCTCAAAAGTAGGGAAGCTCACAGTACGGCTTTCAGTCTGTGGCTGAAGGCCTGAGAGCCCCTGGCAAACCACTGGTGTAAGTCCAGGAGTCCAAAAGCTGAAGAACTTTGAGTCCCATATTTAAGGGCAGGAAGCATCCAGCATGGGAGAAAGATGGAGGCTGGAAGACATGGCCAGTCTGGGCCTTCTACATTCTTCTGCCTGCTTTTATCCTAGCTGTCCTGACAGCTGATTAGATGGCACCCACCCAGATTGAAGGTGGGTCTTCTCCCAGGTCACTGACTGAAATGTTAATCTCCTTTGGCAACACCCTTACAGACACACCCAGGAACAATACTTTGCATCCTTCAATCCAATTAGGTTGACATTAAATATTAACCATAACAACCAATATGAATGAAATCAAATAGAGGATACCTTCTTCTGAATAGGTTGAAATATTTTAAATTTTAGAACATCAAAACTTTAATGAAATTCATTTTAGTTTATAATGTCTTCTATTCCAATTTCCTCAAAAAAAAAAAACAGAAAATTCAGATTTTTCTTGACATGTAAAGGACAACAGAGAGCTACTAAACGGGGATTAAAATTTAAATATGAAGAGTTAATGACATCAAGAGTGAAAATCCCACTGGATTGCAAATAGAATGGAAAAATCAAACAGTGTAATCAAACCATTCTCATTAGACTTTGGATTAATAACTTGCAGTAACAAAGTTCTCTTCAGGAATATTAACAGTGACGTCCAAGCCGAGCCACCTCTGTGATCAGAACTATGTAAAAAATCAAGAGAAGAAAATGAGATTTTAAAAAAGTAGTTCCTGGAAAACATGGATTATTTATTATCATTTTATTGTGAGACAATTAACCAATTATAGAAAGTCAAATCCTAAAAGAGAAATACATTTTATATCTTTTTTATTTTTTTTTGAGATAGAGTTTCACTCTTGTTGCCCAGGCTGGAGTGCAATGGTGGGATCTCAGTTCCTGCAACCACTCCCTCCAAGGTTCCAGCAATTCTCCTGCCTCAGCCTCCCAAGTAACTGGGATTACAGGTGTCTGCCACCACACTAGGCTAATTTTTTTGTATTTTAAGTAGAGATGGGGTTTTACCATGTTGGACAGGCTGTTCTCGAACTCCTGACCTCAAGAGATTTGCCCGCCTCAGCCTCCCAAAGTGCTGGGATTAGAGGTGTGAGCCACCATGCCTGACTCATTTTATATATATATATAAAACTAAAGACTAGTTTGTGTGACTTGCTAGAGAAGATATTGAGAAGAATATAAAGTTGGTCAAGACGATGCAAAACTACCTTTAAAAAAAGGAACAGTGAAAATATTGTAATATTGCTGTTGTGAAAACTATTGTAGAAATAGAGAAGAAGAAAATTGAATTTTGCCTAATTGCTGCCTTTAACCTCCAGGGTTGAGTCTGTCACTCCTATCTGGTTAGAAATGCATCTGTTTTTTCTCCAATATTCCTGATAGAAAATCATGGGATTCCCAATGGATATTTTCTCTCCTCTGGCAGATCACTTTTTATTATTGTTTCTATTTAGAAAGGAAGAACTGGTAGAGAAGGGCATATAGGTGTAAGATTGTGACACACATCCTGAGTACCACAGTTTGTGATTTCCCCACAAACTCACTGATCCATTGCTTGCAGTGTCTGGTTATGTTTTCTCTCCTGGTATCTGACCCATGCTTTTACTCAACAGAGGTAACCTCAAAGGAGGCTGGTCTGTCTGCCCCCTAGTTTTCCAAATCCTAATCATAATGCCAATGAAATTGTGCTTCAAGGTGACTTGTTATTACTTTCCACACTGCTTATAGCCATCTCAGTTCAGATAAGCACACCATTATGTTATGTCTTGGAAATCTGACATCACTGATTCTTTCTACATCTTCATCTCAGTGTAACTGAGGTGCACTAAGCACCAAAGCACCTTGCTTTAATGGTGGTATATAGGGTACTTAATGTTGAATCCCCTATGAGCAATCTGTGTTTTAGGGAGTTTTCCTGATGATTTTAGATATGCTAAGGTTTGAGAACCACTGGTTTAGGTAATTAACACAAACTGATGTAACAGACAAACCTCAAATCTCGATAGCCTAATACAACAGTCTTCTTTCTTGCTTGCATCACCATCGAACATGGGTCGGATAGGCTCCCTTTGTCTTATAGTTAAGACAGCTTTTTTCTTTTTCTGTGTAGAAAACTATTTTAATAATTATAAAAGTATTGCATGCTTATTACAAAAAACTTGAAAAACATGAAGTTATAAATAATATAATAAAATCACCAATGATTTCAATGTTTAGATTAATAATGGTTATTAATATTTTGGTGTCTTTGCTTTCTTCTTTTGAACATTTGGCTTCCAAGTTGCTAAGGAGGGGGAACAGAAGCCCAAGGAACTGCTTGGGAAGAGGTTATGGGGCAGACTCGGGAGTGGCTTACATCCTTTCTGCTAGAATTCAGTGACATCAGTGACATCACTCCACCATACTGCAAAAAAGGCTGGGAAATGTAGAGCATCACGTGGTTATTTTTGAGAGTTAACATCTGCCACAACCAGTATCAGTGAAACATTATGTTACTTCTACCAGGCAGATACATCATTTTGATTTTTCATTTTATTATTATTTATTTTTAATTTTTTTTGAGATGAAGTTTCTCTCTTTTCACCTATGCTGGATTCAGTGGCACGATCTCGGCTCACTGCAGCATCCACCTCCCAGGTTCAAGCGATTCTTGTGTCTCAGCCTCCTGAGTAGCTGGGACTACAGACATGCTCCACCACAGCAGACTAATTTTTTTTTTTTTTTTTTTGTATTCTTAGTAGAGATAAGGTTTCATCATATTGGTCAGGCTGATCTCAAACTCCTGATCTCAAGAGATACCCCAACCTCAGCCTCCCAAAATGCTGGGATTACTGGCATAAGCCACTGCATCCAGCCTCATTTTATTATTTTTATACCATCCATGGACCCCTGGTGCTAAACCATTGTCTTGAAAGCTGCCTTCCTGCTCATATTCAACTGACTAGCATAGGGTTTATATTATTTATTGAGCTTTTTTCTGAATCTGTGCCCAGGCTAGGGCCACACAAGACATAGACATAGACATAGACATAGACATAGACATAGACATAGACATAGACATAGACATAGACATAGACATGCATACATAGACTAATATAAAAACAAAAGGGTTAGCTTAAGGTGTTTTGAAGAGTATAAACTTTACTAAAGAGTAGTATCACTGAAGCTATACTCTTCCCACTCTTGATTACATTCCCCCAGAGGTACCAACCTTGAACCACATATAAAGCTGGTATTTAACTCCATAATGCTCAATAAAGTCATAAATTTCAATCTCATAGAGGCTGGGCAGGTAATGTAATCAGAGAAAGCAGAGTAGGAGATACATAGCTATGAGATTGAGGAGTATGGCCAATGGAATAGCATACTCTCCATCTAAAGGAAACTGTATGCAAGCTCTGGCCAATTGCTCCCATGTATGAAGGCAACTTCAGTGTTGCTAGATTCTTCTTTCAATTTTTTTTTTTTCTCTAGGAAAACTAGAAATCTAGATGTTTTGGTTAAGTTTCTTATTTTGTTTTTAAACCATTGCAAAAGAAATAAAAGACAAATGAAAAGAATCTCTTTTGCATAACTGGCCTGTACATGCAACCCCTGTGCTAAATCACACACTCACACATCTATTATATATACATATGATAGTGGGAAGATCACATGAACCCAGAAGACTGAAGCTGCGTTGAGCCATGATTGTACCACTGCACTTCAGCCTGGATGACAGAGTGAGACCCTGTCTCTCTCTCTCTCTCTCTCTCTCTCTCTCTCTCTCTCTCTCTCTCTCTCCATATATATAGCATCCAGGCTAAAGTGCCATGGTAAAATCATGGCTCAATGCAGCCTCAGTCTTCTGAGTTCATGTGATCCTCCCACCTCAGCCTCCCAAGTAGCTGAGACTACAGATGTGCACCACCATGTCCAGTTAATATTTTAAATTTATATTATGTAAAGACAGGGTTTAACTATGTTGCCCAGGCTGTTCTCAAACTCTTGGGATCAAGTGATTCTTCCACCTCAGCCTCCCACAGTGCTGGGATTGCAGGCTATGAGCCACTGTGCCAGCTCATACCTCTATTTTGCATTTAACAACTTCTTAAGATTGTCTAATAATTTAAACCCCAAAATTTACAACTTAAAGTACCTTATTTTTCCTTATAAGAATTGATGAATTTGCTGAGTTATACTCTCTCCTTATTTCTCCTTTATTTTTCCTACTAAATTTTTTATTAATCATATTATTATTAAACCTTATTTTCTTTTTATTTTTTTTTTTGAGACGGAGTTTCGCTGTTGTTACCCAGACTGGAGTGCAATGGCACGATCTCGGCTCACTGCAACCTCCGCCTTTTGGGTTCAAGCAATTCTCCTGCCTCAGCCTCCCGAGTAGCTGGGACTACAGGCGTGCACCACCATGCCCAGCTAATTACTGTATTTTTAGTAGAGACGGGGTTTCACCTTGTTGACCAGGATGGTCTCGATCTCTAGATCTCGTGATCCACCCGCCTCGGCCTCCCAAAGTGCTGGGATTATAGGCGTGAGCCACCACGCCCGGCTAAACCTTATTTTTTATTTATTGAAGTTGACATTAACTCCTTATGCCCATTTTTAGGATAAGAAAATTAGTGCTCCACATTTTTCTCCTCCTTCTCCTCCATACCTTTACAGATCTATTAGCTGTGGCATTATTTGTACTTGATCACGTTTATACTATTTAAATTTTAGACTAACACAGCTAATTAAAAATTTAATACTTTATATTTTAAAATGGAGAACCAATAAATGTTTTTCCTATTACAATTACAGTAATTTGTAATCATTGTGGAGCCGAGTAGAATGACATAATCCTACTTCACTAACCTTGGTCCTCTTGACAAACGAAGTTCTAAGAGTGAAGGTCAAGTGGAGCTTTTTCTTTATATTCCACAAGTAGTTCAAAACACTCTGCACTGCACTCTTCCTCAGATTTGCTACGTGGCTTCCTTATACAGGTTCTTGCTCTTCTTTGAGTTTCCAGTTTTCTTTTTAATTTCCATATTGACAGACAAGGCTTAAGCCTTTTTATTCAGCGTCACAATAATCCTGTCTTTTAACTCCACTATATGTCAAAGTTAATCAACTTGTTCTGGAAAACATTGTAGTTAGTGCCCTCTATACCACATTCCAGTTTTGACCATTTTTCTTCTTACTTTGGGAGGATTTCTTTTTCTTTTTCTTTTTGAGATGGAGTCTCGCTCTGTTGCTGAGACTGGAGTGCAGTAGTGTGATCTCAGGTCACTGCAACCTCCACCTCCTGGGATTCAAGAGAGTCTCCTGTCTCAGCCTCCCAAGTAGCTGGGATTACAGGCACCCACCACTACACCCAGCTAATTTTTTGTATTTTTAGTAGAGACAGGGTTTCACCATGTTGGCCAAGCTAGTCTCGAACTCCTGAACTCAGGTGATCCATCTGCCTTAGCCTCTCAAAGTGCTGGGATTGTGGGTGTGAGCCACCACACCTAGCCTGGGAGGATTTCTTTTCATTGTATTTCTGGGTTGGTGCACTATTTCTTAAATCCCATGGCTTCTCTTCAATTCCTTTGTAGTTTTCTTGAAAAATAAAAATAAACATAATTAAAAAATTTTTTTAAAGCAAAGGTAAGTGTAGAAAATCTATTGTGTGTTTGAAAATGTCTTTATTTTACACTCATGCTTTTGTTTATCTTCAGGCTGAGAATTCCAAAGAATGCATCTAGTTCTAGTTCTACATTTGGGTTTTTTGATGATTTGTTTTTTAGAGACAGAGTCTCACTTTGTTGTCCAGGTTGAGTGCAGTGGCACAATCTCAGCTCACTGCAGCCTGGACCTCCTGAGTTCAACTTATCCTCCCACCTTAGCCTCCCAAGCAGCTGGGACTACAGGTGTGCACCACCACGCCTGGCCAATTTTTGGGGTGTTTTTTGTAGAGATAGGTTTCTCGATGTTGCCCAGGCTGCTCTAGAACTCCTTTGCTCATGCTATCTGCCAGCCTCAGTCTCCCAAAGTGCAGGATTACAGGCATGAGCCACTGTGCCTGGAAGGAGGTGTCTAATTCGTTCTTTTTTTCTTTTCTTTTCTTTTCTTTTCCTTCCTTCCTTCCTTCCTTCCTTCCTTCCTTCCTTCCTTCCTTCCTTCCTTCCTTCCTTCCTTCCTTCCTTCCTTCCTTCCTTCCTTCTTTCTTTCTTTTTCTTTTTTATTTTTTTCCAGAGAGGGAGTCTTGCTCTGTCACCCAGGCTGGAGTGCAGTGGCGCAATCTCGGCTCACTGCAACCTCCGCCTTCTGGGTTCAGGCGATTTTCCTGCCTTAGCCTCCTGAGTAATTGGGATTACAGGTGTCCATCACCATGCCCAGCTATAATTTTTTTTTTGGTATTTTTAGTAGAGACGGGGTTTCACCATGGTGGCCAGGCTGGTCTCGAACTCCTGACCTTGTGATCCACCTGCCTTGGCCTCCCAAAGTGCTGGAATTACAGACGTGAGCCACTGTGCCTGGCCGACTAGCTCTTTCTTAATGCCTAGACATGGATCTTTCATCCTGTACTCCAATTAGGACTTGGGCATTTCTTTGGCTCTGGGGAATTTGGTCCTCTTTCTTCTCTGCTACCTCCATTTTCTTTTCCTTAATTTTTCTCCCTCTATATTTTCCCTTCTCTTTTTCAGAAATTCTTCTTAGCTAGGGATTTGGGCCTCTTTATTTGAGTCTCCATGTCTGTTCATTCCTCTTTCACACATAAATATTAATATATTATAATCTTGGGGACTTTGACTCTATGTTCTAGATTAAAATATCTTTTTTTTTAATTTCTTGACTTATATCTAGTACTTTCATTAGTTTTAAGAAATTTGCCAGTTACACATTTAATTTCCAAAAACTCTCGTTTTCTAATTGCCCTATTTCCGTAGTAGTCTCTTCTTGAGTTGTGGGTATGTTTTGTCGGCAACATATTCCTGAATCTTTCTGAAGAGACTAATTATAATTCTGGTTAGTGAATTATTTGTTTTCTCTGGGATCACTTATTCTGTTTATTTTGGTTCTTTTTTGACCCTCATCCTCCTCTGATTTTTCTCAAGTGAGTGTGGTTGGTTGTCCACTTAATATTATGAATGAAAGACTCAATTAATGAATATAAGGAACAAGGATAGGTTTTCTCTGCTAGAAAATTGTGTGTATAAAGAAGAGCAGATACACTTTACAGTGTGCAAGAGAAGGGTAGACAGGCTGGCCTTTTTCTTCTCTTTTTTTCTGTAAAAACTCTAGCTCAAGCTTGTTCAATGGCCCGCGGGTGGCCCCAGACAGCTTTGAATGCAGCCCAACACGAGTTCATAAACTGTGTTAAAACATTATAAGATTCTTTTTGCAACTTTTTTTTTTTTTTAGCTCATCAGCTATGGTTAGAGTTAGCATATTTTATGTGTGGCCCAAAAAAATTCTTCTTCTTCCAATGTGACTCAGGGAGCCAAAAGATTGAATATTCCTGCTTTGGCCTTTTGAGTTCTCAGGAAATGGAGTTGAAAATTACCTCTTGTCCTTCCACTTGGCCAATCTCAACCTTTCTTTGCTGCAAACACCTGCTTTTTTCAGTACATTGACTTACCTGGGCAGCAGGCAAGGTGAACCTGTTAGGCGATTGCACTCCAGCTTCAGGATCTGGTAACCCCACCCTGTCCTTTGGTCCCTCTAGTCCCAGGAGTGGTAGACTCTCACTGCTATTGGTAACCTCTGCATTGAATCACCATTTTAAACTCTTGGCAGTACCAAATTGTTTACATCTTTAGGATAACAAACCTTTGTACTGATTTACCTCAGTTTAGCATGTCTATAAAGACTTTTGTTTTCCTGATTAAACCCTGCCTGACACAGTTGTATAGCCCATTCCACCTCTCTTGTCTGCTAATTCTTAGGTTGGAATTTTTACAGATCTTCACCAGCAGAAAGAGTCCTCCCTGAATTGCTGCATCCTTCAATGAATAGTCTGTTAAGTATATGACTTCCTCCACCTTGAACATACACTTCATGTCATCCTTTCTTTTCACTTTTTCTTCTGATGACCCTGCCTCTCTATTACCTCCTTTTACAAAGCTATTATAATTTATTCATTTTAAAACATGCTTACTGTCACTTCAGTGACAGAACAGGAAGAAGAGAAGCTGGATGTGTGAACTCAGTTTATTGCCTTGTAATGGAAGTTTTGGGTGAGCTCCTTTTGAGAGTTTGCTTTTCTTAAGAAAACTGGATATGACAATCTGATAATAATTTCATTTTTACTAATTTATTTATATTAAAAACAAGACAATAATAAAATCAAAAACCCCAACAACAGCAAAGTCCAATGTAATGATTATTTCTGCTGTTAATGGCTGGATAATTATTCTGAACTAGAGAAAACTAATGAAGAATTTGGGTGAATGATTTCTGTCCTACCCTTTCATCCATGAGCAACTATGTCCTTATATCAGAAGCTCTTCCTATGTAACATTTCTGTGTATTGGAGCTGCTTCTCTTAAGGTTTCATGGTTTAATCAGTTATTCTGTGAACACACCAAAACTATTCAATTTGCTAATTTGGTCGTCCCATAGTTGATTTCAGTATGTCCCTTTCATTTAGCCACTCTGTTGTGACATAAACATGGTTATAAAGTAATAAGAAAAGTCATTTATTCTAAAGATTTTCTTTAGTTCTAGTTACGTTGAACTGAAAATATCATTCTGGGAAAGTGGAGAAAACTACGTAATGACCAAATAAAGCGTTCATTCAAATCCCTAATGATTTTATGGTGGCTTGAAAATAGGGGTCTAAATTTTTAAGATTGAATCTACTACAAACTCAATGGAAAATTGACTCTGCTCAATATTGCATATTTTAAATACTTAATAAAATGGTAACATGTAAACACTTTTCTGTTTAAGAACAATTTTGGAAAAGAACATGTATCAACATGAAATTATTTAAGTATCTGCTCAATTGACACCTCCTTTCTATGAGAAATTCACCCCTTCATGTCTCCATTTGTTCTTGTATTGATTTATTTTGTTGCAAGACCTTTGCCACTTTGACTACTGTTGATTGCTCCAAGATGGACACTTACCTACTCTGAGTCAGTCAGATTCTCTCTCGAGAAACTGATACTCAGAGTCATCTAGTTTCTAAAAATGGCTGGAGATGAGCAACATGTAAAATGTCTGTGGATGCTGGACAAGACACCCATCACCTATTATAAGAAAAGAGAGAAATGACAATGAAGAATGACAGAAACAAGAGAAGCAAATCAGAAAGACAAGATATCATGGGGGTGGGGGGACAGGGGGAGAGAGAGACTGTAAGCCTGCTCTGCATTCCTAACAGCTTTTATTACTGATTCCTGTTTCTTTAGAGGCATTGGATTTGCAAGGCTCACCTGAATTCTTATAATGAAATCTTTCTTTTGCTTAAGCTTAGTTGAGCTGTTCTGCTCCTTGAAACCAAAAGAGCCTAAAATAAAACACAGCACACAGCAGAACAGGGAGACTGTTACTTTCCAAGTGCATGAATACAGAAATTCAGAGACTGCTGGGTTTACGTGTGTGTAAAAAGAACAAATTGGCTGCGATTACAGGTTGCCGTCCAGTGATTTTTTTAAAATTGATACATAAGAAATACATCTTCAACAATTTGCATATTAAGTCTTCTACGAGTATCCAATTCCTAAATATTTAGATATTCTGTATTTGGTTAAAGTCTTATAAATTTATGTTACATTTATGTAATCTTACACAGTTTTGAAAAATCTCATTAAATAGTTCTGAATGAGCTTTGTAGAATGTTGCACAATGTCTGGTAAATGTGTAAGTGCCCATTACTGTTCACAGTACTAAAGACATGGAATCAACCTACATGCTCATTAATGGTAGACTGGATATAGAAAATGTGGTACATATATACCATGGAATACTATGGAGCCATCAAAAGAATGAGAGCATGTTCTTTGCAGTAATATATGAGGAGCTAGAGGGCATTAACCTTAGTGAACTAACACAGGAACAGAAAACTGAATACCACATATTCTCACTTATAGGCACCTGGACATTGAGGATATATGGAAACAAAGAAGGGAACAATAGACGCCAGGGGTCTACTTGAGGGTAGAAGGAGAGAAGATGGAGAGGACTGAAAAACTACCTATTGAGTACTATGCTTATTACCTGGATGACAAAATATTCTATACACCAAACCCCCACGACACACAATTCACCTATATCACAAACCTGCATGTGTACCTGTGATCCTAAAAAAAAAGTTAAAAAATAGTGTAAATGCTCATTAAATGTTAGCTCATGTTCTCTTTCCTCCTTAAAGCAGTAAGTTTTTCATTGACTGATTGCCTCATTTGTTCAGAAAATATTTTAATACCAAGACCCGTATCTAGTTCTGGGGCTATGTAGGTTTTAAATAGACCTACAGTTAGAACTACAGAGAAGGTGGTTACAGACAAATGTTTTCAATACTACCTGCTAAAGACTGCAATGGAGAGATCAGAAATTTTTAGGAGCACAGAGGAGGAGCAGCTGCTTGGCTGTGAGGGCAATGATGCCAAATTTGCCAGTTCTGCCTTTAAGCAAGTCCTTTAGGTTCCATGGCCCTCAATTTGTTAAATATAAAATAAGGCTAATAAGGATTTATCCTTAGTTTTTGTCACAATTAAGGTTGATAATTTAAAACGTATATACGTTTTATTTATTTTTATTCCCTCCACGTAAATACACGTATAAATGTATATTTCCATGGAGGGAAGTGATTGGATCATGGGGGAAGTTTCCCCCATGCTGTTCTCATGATAGTGAGTTATCATGAAATCTGATGGTTTTGTAAATGGCAGTTTCCCCTGCCCTCTCCTCTTTTTCCTGCCACTATGTAAGACGTGCTTGCTTCTCCTTCACTTTCCTCACAACTGGAAGTTTCCTGAGGCCTCCACTAATTCACTAATACTGTCTGGAGAAGTTAAAAAAAAAACTACCAATCATACACCTAAGAGGCAGCATTTGAAGTGGGTCATGCAGCATTTAGTTATGATATAGGTTTTTGCAGAGAAGAATGTTCTAGAAAGAGCAGACAACCTATACAAAAGCATCTGTTTTATAGTAACATGAATTCATAGGAACACAGAGGAGAAGCAAATACTTGGTTGTGAGAGCAATGGGTAAAGTGTCTTCAGGCAGTAGGAAGAGCTTCGCACAGCCCATTACAGGCAGTGTTAGAAAGGAGTGGTTGAAGAAGCAGTTTGGGGCTCCAGAGGAGGAAGATTTTCCTTAACCCTTATGCAGACCCTGGCTGTGTGTGAAAATAAACTGATAAAGACAGTGATATGATTTAGCTCTGTGTCCCCACCCAAACCTCATCTGGAATTATAATCCCCATGTGTTGAGGGAGGGACCTATAATCCTCATGTGTTGAAGGAGGGAAATGATTGGATCATGGGGGTGGTTTCCCACATGCTGTTCCCATAATAGTGAGTTATCATGAGATCTGATGGTTTTATAAATGACAGTTTCCCCTGCCCTCTTCTCTCTTGCCTGCTGACATGTAAGACATGCTTGCTTCCCCTTCACCTTCCTCCATGATTGTAAGTTTCCTGAGGCCTCCTAACCTTGTTTCCTGTTAAGCCTGTAGAATTGCGAGTCAAGTAAACTTCTTTCCTTTATAATTATTTAGTCTCTTTTTGTGTGTGTGTGAGATTGAGTCTCACTCTGCTGCCACGCTGGAGTGGAGTGGCATGATCTTGGCTCACTGCAACCTCCACCTCCTGGGTTTAAGCGATTCTCCTGCCTCAGCCTCCCAAGTAGCTGGGACTACAGGCACGTACCACCATGCCCCACTAATTATTCATATTTTTGGTAGAGATGGAGTTTCACCATGATAGCCAGGATGGTCTTGATCTCTTGACTTTGTGATCTGCCCATCTCAGCTTCCCAAAGTGCTGGGATTACAGGCATGAGCCACTGCACCTGGCCTCAGGTAATGTTCTTTACTGCAGAACTAAAGAGCATGACCTGAGGTCAGGTGCAGTGGCTCAGAAAGCAAGCTTATATAGACAGATTAACAGAAAAAAATTCCAATTTATTTAGTGTAAGCTTTCTGTGAAATAAGAGCCTTCCTAAGGAAGTGAAAACCCAGAAAAACATTCAGAGTTGTGTATTTTGAGAGGTTTGGTGAAGAAGTGGATTGTTGTGGGGAAGTATGATGGAACTAATCAGGGTATGATAAGGACCATGCTCCGTGGGAATATGCTGCGGAGAATTTAGCAAAGCCGTTTGTTCAGATGCTTCCCAGCTGTCACATGAGGGTCTCATGATAGGCTTCTGAGGAAGGTGAGAAAATTCTTTCTAGGTTTTGTGGCTTGTTTTAGGGGAGAAGGGCAGTAAAACCTCAGAGAGACCTTCCTGCTTCTGCAATTTTCTCAAATTCTTTTGGGTTAAAATACTCAGTATGTCAAGATGACATATTCTGGGGAAGCCTTGATAGGGCTCAGATGGGAAGGGCCATCTCTGGAAATGGGATTTTATTCTATAGGCATTAAGGGGAAAACAGAGCATTTTAAACACAGGCACAACAGTCAAATATGCATTTAGGAAGATAACTTGATGACTGGTGGAGAAAGCACTGGAAGGTAAAAGTGGAGAAGCCCAGTCTAGAATTCTTTTAAGATAATAAGGCATCTATACCCTCCGTTTGTTTCTTAGGAATCATTCATTCTCTAAAGACTCAAAAGGCTAGTAATGATTGCTGCAGAAAAATACTACTTTCCCAAAAGTGCCTATGGATTTTCAGATCATCCTGAAGACAGAGAGGCAGAAATATGTGGGCTACAATATGAAGTAAGGAAATAAATCTTAAGTATTTTTGAATTTTTTTTTTGAAAAATAAAAAGTGCTAAAGAGTAATGTGACTTATTGAATGCAGCTATTTATAGCTGGTTGAATAGGCTGATTGGTCATTACTTGATGAGTGCAGGGTTTAAAAGTTATTTGGCCAATTTGAGCAATCTATTATATAACTACAACTGTTTGTATCTCCAAATTTCCTTTCTCTCTCTTTCTTTAATTTTGAGACAGAGTCTCACACTCTCTCCCAGGCTGGAGTGCAATGGTGCAATCTCGGCTCACTGCAACCTCCATCTCCCGATCTCAAGCAATTCTCCTGCCTTAGCCTCCTAAATATCTGGGACTACAGGTTCCTGCCACCACGCCCGGTTAATTTTTGTATTTTTAATAAATTTTAGTCATGTGCTTTACTTGGGTAATAGTTATAACTCCATGAGCTATATATCTAGTCTTGGAATGTACCATAGTACAGAAACTAAAAGTCTATTTTAAAATAATAAGAATTCTTGACTCTTACTCTATTTTTAGAATACCACGAAGAGGAGTGAGACCCACAGAATGCATTACCTCTCAATTCTCTTTCTGCACTTGTTCTAACCAAAGCAATGGTATCCATGCTTCTCACTTCCACAACTCCCTTAGAATTCCTTCCTCTGACCCAATCTAAACACTGTTTTTCCCCATTTCCTACCACGTTCCTACTGAACTTGCACAACAGAGGTTCAGAAGAACCTATCTGGCAAGGGAGGATTCCTATGGGATGGTAGGGGATGGGAAGAAACTAGGGTAACAATGGCAGGATCCTCTTTAGTAATAAAAGTGAGGAGGATGGCTGGGACCATTCATACATGAGCCATTGGACCACAGTGCCCAAAGTGTGAGAAAAGGTTACCCTAGAGAAGGGGCACAAGATGAAGTATGGAAAAAGTTGGCATACGTAAGTCTGGTCTTTGGTCCTATAAAATATGTCCCACTCTGGTTTTCATATCTGGTTAATGGCAGTGAAGAGAGGGTCTGAACTGTTGGAAAGGCTATGATTTTATTTTTCTTAAGTCCTTTGAAAGTGGAGATACAAAGAAGGCCAAATTATAAGGGAAGTAATAACAAAATAATAGCTAATATTTACTGAGTGCTTATTAAGGGCCAGGCATTTTGTAAGCATTATCTTATTTAATCCTCACACAATGCTCTGAGGTATATGCATCTCCACTTTGTAGATAAGGGAACTGGGCTTCAGAAAGTTTAAATAACAGCTGGGTGCTATGGCTCACGCCTGTAATCTCAGCACTTTGGTAGGCCAAGTTGGGCAGATCACCTGAGGTCAGGAGTTTGAGATCAGCCTGGCCAACATGGCAAAACCCCATCTCTACTAAAAGTCAAAAATTAGCCAGGCATGTTGGTGGGCACCTGTAATCCCAGGCTGAGCCAGGAGAATCACTTTAACCTGGTAGGTAGAATTTTCAGTGAGCCGAGATCATGCCACTACATGCCAGCCTTGGTGACAAGAGTGAGACTCTGTCTCAAAAAAAAAAAAAAAAAAAAGTTTAAATAAGGTGCTCAAATTGGTAGAGCCAGAATCTGAACCTGGCATATTTAGTCCAGAGTCCATAACTTAATAATTGGATTGAAAATATTCTGTAAACTTATCCTTCCACATAAGTCCTAGAAATAATAGTTGGAAGAGTAAAAGATTTTACAAAACACATTAATTAAAGTTATTGTGTTACTTCAAAATACTTCCTCTGAATTATTAGCATTTGTAAAAAGGAGACTAATATTTTCATGAATGTGAAAAAGGAAAGTGCTTTACTAATGGCTAATATAATTAATTAGCAATAGTAACATCTATGGATGAAAATGACTTTAAACACCGTTTTTTCAAATGAGCAAGCATCTGATGAACATCAATTGTACCCTGCATGTTGGAGGTCATACCAGACGTATAAGATTTTGATCTTCAAATACTAAATGATTACTTAGGATAGTGTACATAAGGTTTCTAACATATTCCATTGCTTATAACAGGTCAGTTAATATTGTTTTTTTTTTTCCTTATTCTCTGTAATGAGCTTAAGATACAGTTGGGGAAATGTGACTAACACATCTGAAATATACATAAACTAGTGAAATATGATTAGTATGATTATATAGTGTGGATATTTGTCCCTGCCCAAATCTCTTCTGATCCGTAGTCAGACGCATTATCCATTGCACCACTGGCCCCTGAGTGTCCAAATCTCTTATTGAAATGCAATCCCCAGTGTTGGAGGTGGGGGCTAGTAGGAGGTGTTTAGATCATGGGAACAGATCCCTCATTAATGACTTAGACCATCCCCTTGGTGATAAGTGAGCTTTCTGTCTGAGTTCACAGGAGATCTGGCCATTTCAAAGTAGCACCCCCTCCCGCCCCTTGTTTCACTTTGGCCATGTGATGTGCCTACTCCCTCTTTTTCTTTTGGCATGATTATAGGCTTTCTGATGCCTCCCCAGAAACTGAGCAGATGCTAGCACTAAGATTCCTGTAAAGCCTGCAGAACCATGAGTCAATTAAACCTCTTTTCTTTATTAATTACCCAGTCTCGGGAACTTATTTAGAGCAGTGCCATAATGACCTAATACAGTATAGTATATTACTACAGTATATTATAGTACTATAGTATATTATTATAGTATATAGTACAGTATAGTATATTATTCAACATATATATAGTATATATATACATATATGTTGAAGCTGCAGGGAGCCATGATTGCAATACAGTGAGACAAATTTGAGACAAGGTCTCACTCTGTTGCAATCATGACTCCCTGCAGCTTCAACTGGCTGGGCTCAAGCAGTCCTCCTACCTCAGCCTTCCCAAGTACCTGGAACTATAGGCATGCGCCACTGCACCGAACTAACATATATGTTTATGTATATATGTTATATATGTTTATATATATATATATTAGCAGATGTTTATATATATATATTAGCAGATGTTTATATATATATTAGCAGATGTTTATATATATATATAAACATATATAACATATATACATCTGCTAATATATATATAAACATATATAATGTTTATATCTGCTAATATATATATGTTATATATATGTGTGTGTATATATATATATATATATACACATCATATATATATTAGCAGAATTGAGAGTTATTGCAATGTTGCCCAAGCTTTAACACCAGGGCTGAAACAAACCTCCTGCCTCAACCTCCCAAAGTGGATTGTTGGCGTGAGCCACCATGCTCAGCCACATGCAATATTTCAAATAGAAGTGAGTAGACAGGTCAGATTTCTGAAATGAAATTGACTCTGAATGGGGATTTTACAGTTTATTAAGATTTACTTAGGCGAAGAGTTGAAAATTTAGGAAGATAAAATAATTTGAATGTATGTGAGATTAAATATGAGTTTAGGGAAATATTTAATGTATTGATATGGCTGAGTTAGAGCCTTTTCTTTAAAACTAAAAATATTTTATGAATTTCCAGCAAAATGATAAGATTTTAAATCTTTTGAATAATTTGGGTTAAGCAGTATAATCATGATGAATGTCTTGGTAGCATATTATCTCAAGTGAATTAAGCATTATGAGTGGAGACATCTGACCCCAGGAGATTTTGAAACAAAACAAAGGGACATATCAAATGTCTGGTTTTACTCCAAAAAAACTTCACAGTCTGGCTAAAAGGAAATATTTTAAACATGTTTCTTAAGATAATAGCCCAGGTTTCGGACTCTTCCAAGTCATTTGGAGAAGAGATTGTCATACTAGAAACATCATCTTTAGGTCTATCTTATCAGGTATTAATATGTCTTCACAAATGTATGCTTTTCTCCTTAGGGTGAAAATATCAAGTTAATCATGTCATGCAGGTCTCACAACTCAATATATTACCCTTAAAGTCATATACACATTAGAATGTACAGTGAAGCAGTTATTAATGAAATACCATCTCCTGATAGTGCAAAAATTGTGTCTACAGATACACATTTTTGTTTTTGTTTTTGTTTTTTTTTACAGTCTTGGCGTAGCTTGTGTGTTTTTAAGGGAATAATTTTATAAAATGAAAGTCTAAATCTTGGGAGTGACTTTTTATTTTAGAGGAGAAAATTGGATCTTGCTCTGGCTGAGATACATTGGCATTAGTCCTGCTGTGGTATATCTTGAAAAGACAACAGAACTATATCTCAACTATTATAATACTGCCATTCTGTATTATGCAAACTTGCAATATTCCGTGAGCTGCCTTGTACATTCCAGAGAAAGGAGGAGCCAAACATAACACTTTAATAACATTAGCTCATATGAATTCATTTTTTTTATACAGTGCACATGGAACGAAATATATAATCATATGAGAATTAATTGAAATCACAGGCCAAAAATGGAAATATGGTTCATTGTCTTTAATTTGGACAAGTGCCATTTAATACCGAAAACATTTCACACTTAACTTCATTATTTATATATTTCATCTAGTGGGCATCAAATGGGATAACATATATTGAAATGTTCTACAAAGTAAAAGCAATCCTAAAAATGTAAGGTTTTTATATTAATCGCTCCCTTTGGCCCAGTGTATTTTAAAATAGAAATGTGAGCATTTGTGTAATATTTTTTATTATGAACCTCCATTGGGTTATTTCATCAATGAGTGATTCTAAATTGTCTTTGTGAAATCTATTAATATTCTAATGCTACTGCAATTCGCAAAATGTAAATATGAAATAAAATCAAATAGGTTTAATGTGAAAATATTTTTTTCTCCAAGTAATTCTGAAAGAAAGGTAAAAGAACCTTAAAACTTAAGACAAAAATTATTTTAAATGAATTTTATGGATATTTAAAGATAACGTTGTAAGGTAATCAATGCCTCGTTTTGGTCTCTGCAAATATTATTTGGAATACAATGCTAGGAAATTGTTGGCACTTGGATCTTAATGTCATCACTTTTTTCAGATCCAACTTCTAACAAATATAATCACTGCTAACTAAGCACAACACGGGGGAAATGGCACTGGTGGGTTAGGTCATGACTATATGCAACAAACAATACAATTAACACCTTGGTACTTAGATGGAGAAAAGTACACTTTTCTTGCTCTGGAATATATTCAATTCTTACTAAGACAACTAAATTTAAAATTCTGTTTCCAAACACTATTCAGGTTCACCAGATTCCGTGGCGCTATTTCTTTAACCCTGGGAGATAAGACTATTTATCATCTTGCTATACCTCACCCCTGAGTTCTTCCAGTTGCACACTCTGCTTGCAGTCTTACTGGCAGTATTCTGACACTTATGATGCAGTTCTAGGCACCCTAACCTTAGTGACCTGACCTCTTGGTGAAGGAACTTTTGACTTTGCATACCAAACTTTCATCAGGATAGCTGTAAGGCACTTCACAATTGAATTCTAATGCCTGCTAATTTACAACTACTAGGGAAAAGTCACTTGGGAGTCCAGGTGGGGGAGTAGTTTGTTCAATTAATAACATTCCAGACGCATCATTTTCCAATAGGAAGTACAACTCTATTGGTCAACATCGGACTACTCAAAATTCTTCACTTACAAGAATGTCTCCCTGTCCTTAAATTCAAGGACTTAGAGCAGTAAGCAAACCCAGCAGGAAGTCCCCTTTGAAGTGCAGGAACTCAGATTTGCAAAAGTCTTCAACAGCAAATGCTGAAAAGTGCTTCCGTTTCTCACCTTTGGGATTGGCCATTAACTCACTTCTCGGCATTCTCAAGTAAAGCTGTTTTTCAGGTTGCTTCAACTTCAGAGTCAATAAGTGAGTGGCTTTGGTCAACAAGGGTTAAGAAACACTTTCTTCTGCCTCCTGCCTCCTCACATTCCAAAGTGGACTCACTGAGCATGAATGCATTAGCATTTATAAGAGACAGCCTTACAGTTATCTACAGGGGGTTTCTGGGATTACGGCAGTCTTTCTCATTTGTTCCCCCTTCTTTCAAATCTCTTCCTACTTCAAAAGATCCTACATGTAACTGCATGAAAAATCTTCAACACTCGCCTCATTCTGTGACTTGAGTGTTTCCCAGGGGTTCATGTCCCATCTTAGTGACTCTGCCCGCTGCTCAATATCTCCCACCATTCTCTCTCCACATCCCATTATTTTGACACCTCTTTCAACATGCTTTGATGTTATTTGTCTACTCCTGGTGTCATTATTTCTGCTGTGTATATTTTTTCCCTCTGCTGTGAGTTACATTTGCATTACAATTTTTAAATTTTAAAAATATCTTCCTCCACAAATTCTGCTGTGGATTACCTACCTCTGACTCATTCCTTTTCTATTCATTCTATCCTCAACATGGATATATGAAATTTTACCCTATTATCTTTAAGCTATTTTTTCACAATAGTGATAATGTTAATAACTAGGAATTTCCGACTTCCTGAATTCCTTCATGTATTTTTTTTTTTCATAGCAACAACCTTCTGAGGTAGATATTATTGCATTTGTTTTATAGAGGAGAAACTGAAACTTAAGGAAGTTAAATAAGTTTATTAAGGTCACCCACATAGGAATTACCAAGGCTTGAATGTGAACCCGGCAGAACGTCACACGTAATTACTATACTGTGCCTCTGGCTCTCGAGCCCCTTACTTTTACTAAACACCTCGTAGATATCAGATTCCACAGCTAAGTGATGGAGACAGCAAGAGCATAGTCTCTGCCTGCTCCCTGCTTTCTCACAGCCTGGTGGAAGACAGGATGTGGATGTCACGAGAGCAATGTGATAAGTGTTCAAACATGTGGAACTACATGGGTAAATAAGGGTGACTTATGAGAGGAAGTGACAGCTGAATTTGAAGTGGGAAAAAGAAGCTTGCCAGATGACAAGGAGACAGGAAGTGGCCATGAAGCAAAGGGGTAGAAGCAGGAAGGGTCTTGAAAAGTCAGGTAAGGGCTCTTCACCCAGAGTGTCCAGAATGCAGGACTCAGATCTGGAGCGTTGGAGGAGGATTCAGAGGCCCAGAGGCTTATGGCCCAAAGGGCTTGTATAAAGACAAAGAGGATAGGACTTTATCTTTTGACATGTAGTGGGCTCTGTAATATTTTCTCTGAATGACTTTCTCTTCTGATTAAATTGTAAAAGCTTTGAGGACATCTAAGCTGCTCTTATTCCGGCCTGGATACTTTTCCATACAGAAAGGGATCCATCTGTTTATTGGAGGCATTGGATGACCTGCTGCTTTTCTTAGTTTAGACTTGGTACCATCAAGACGCGGTCAGTGCCCTCATTTTGGGAAGTATTAAATGCCTCCTGAAGATGTGGAGCCCTCATACCAAAAGAAGTTAGGTAACTATTTTTCAAATAGTGTGATACTTATGGAATCTGTATTAAAAACTCTGATAAGGAGCAAAAAGAGAAAGAGGCCCAACAGTAGCTTTAAAATAGAGAACCATTCTAGAGAAGATAAAATGGAAAGATCTAGATGGGGACAGATGCATCATAATCAACATGCGTCAGTATTGCTTTGGTGAAGGGCAGTATTTTTATTATCATTAAAATAAGATCATTCTCATATACTAGGCCAGTGTGAAGAGCAAGACTTCAAGTAGGTGATCTAAGTTTAAAAGCGAGGGGAAAATCAGAAAAAAAAAATATCCAGGAGTTTGATCAGTAATTCTGTGAAAGGCAGCGTAATGTGGGCATGTTCCTGCATCTGTAATAGAGATATTATCCCTTCTTGCTAATGAAAAGAATGGGTGGTCTTAAAGATATTTATAACCCTGTAGTTTGAAGCTCATGCTGTTTTAGGTTTGAGAAGAGATTGCTTGGTACTCTGTGATTTGTAGGGAATTATTAAAATAACCTGGAAAAGATAAAATTGTAGCATTCCAGAATGTACCCTGGCCATCTACCTCACATGCAGTGAGGGTGTCTTTGGTCTAGAGGGCTCTATTGTATAAAATTGACAACTGTCCTCTTCTATTCTAGAGTTTCAAAACAGTTCTACTTAGTGATCCAATCTTGGCAGGTCAAAAATGAGAGAATCAATGTCCTAATTCCAAGTTCATCCATCTAAAATGTGGCTTAAAATAATACAGAAAAATAAATAATACAGAAAAATAAAATAGCCACGTAGAATTCTTTTAATGGCTAAATCCTATACATAGATTTAAAATTCAATAAATGAAGTGATGAAAAGCAAATGTTTAAAAAACACATATGGCTGATTATTAAGTTTCCAGGACAGGCTGCTTGAGTTCAGATACCTGTTCCGTGGCTTACTAGCAGTGTGACCTTGAAAACTTGATCAAAATCTGGCCTCCTTTTCTTCATCTGTAAAAGGGATAAATGTGGCATCTACCTCATAGCATTGTGAAAATTAAATGTGTTATTGTGCCTAAAGCACTTGAAACAGTGTTAGCACACAGCAACTCCTCACTAAATTGTTAACGACTACTTTTTTTTTGAGTCTGTAAGTCTCTTTCAAGAGTATACAGATTTGTAAAAGAGATGTCATTTGAATTTGTAACATAATTGTTTTTAAGATGATTAAGATGGTAGGTTGAACAGATGAATGTATTTAATAATTTTAATAACTCTGTCTATTGGTACCAGATATTTGAATTTCTCTCTCTCTCTCTCTCTCTCTCTCGTCTCTCTCTCTTTCATTGTATGCATTCTTTTTTCCCTTCTTAACCCCATTTCACATTGTAGCATGTTTAGGAGGGTAGGAGGGAAGTGGCCACTACACTATGAGAATTTAATATACACATCTTAAAGCATTTCTCAATACATATCACCCTCCCCATCATCCATATTTTCTCTGTACCTACTGAATTAGAAACACTGGGGGTACTCAGGTACCTCCACTTGTAACTTACTACCTAGATTTTCATGTATATTAAAGTTTATGGATAAATGTCCTAGATTCTAAAGTAAGGTTTAACTAATACTGAGTAACCAAAGTTTTATATGCTTTGCTTTATAATATCTATTTGGCACCTAAATATGTTGACTCTGAATTTCAATCCTTTCATTAAATTAATATTTTATTTTCATAAATTGGACTCTTTTGGTGGGAAGTAGAACACACATGTCAAAACAAGCAATCAGACATGTTTTTGGGCATCACCTTTCCTCTACCAATCTCATCAGGGCTTATGCAATAATATTAATCTAAGGATGTGGTCATTTTACTCTTAAAAACCAAAAGAAAGTGTTTTTTATTATCCCACAGAAGTGGATCCCTGTGCTGAATGTAATTTCTATGACTCTGATTTTTGTGTCTGGGTCATCTTTTCTTGAAATGCTCCCAAGATGAATATTTGCCTGCAAGGTCATCCTCTGACACGTCGTCCAGTTTGAATCTCAGCCCTCTAAAACAGGGCCCTTTCCACAAAAGCCTTCAACTTCAGAAGAGCTGCCTTTTATGTGGCTCATGAATATGGTCTAACTGCTTCAAGCTCTCCTCTCTGACCTTTGTCCTATTTAGTGGAGTTCAATTGTCTCCTACATTTATTTAAGCTAATGATAGAAGCATTAAGCAAAAGTTGAAAAAAGGGACAAATGGATTCATCATGAAAATGCACTGCGCCATAAAAAAGCCCATACACCAAGATGCTATTCACAGTGGGTAGTAAATTTACGAAACTCATTGCCTCAAGGTATTATGTAGGCTATTATATATAAATAGGTTCAAGAAGGACTAGAGCAGGTTATTAAACAATATTGGGATGCCAGAGGTGGAAGTGGCGAGCTCATCCCTTACCTTGAGAACATCGTGGAGGTGGGCAACATTGCTTAGTACCTCAGTCAGAGTTGCTTGATGGAAGTGTATTACCTTCCTGTGGTGGGCTGGAACAAATTGCTACAGATTTAGTGGCTTAAAACAACACGAATATATTCTCTCACAGTTCTGAAGGCCCGAAGTCTAAAATCAGAATGTTGGCAGGGCACACTCCTTCAACGGGCTCTAGGAAAGAATCCCTTTCTGGACTCTTTCAGATTCTGGTACCTACCCATGTATTCTTCCCTCTGCCTCTGTCTTTACATCGCCTTGTCTTCTATGTGCCTGTCTTATAAGGATATGTGATTATATTTAGGGCCCAGTTGGATATTCCAGCATAAGCTCCTCCTCTAAGATCTTTAACTTACTCACATCTTTTGCCATGTAAGGTAATACCTTCACCATTTACAGTCATATTCACGGGTTCCAGAGATTAGGACCTGGGCATCTCTTTTGGGGGGGCCACCTTTCAACCCATGACAGGGAGGGACCATCCTTCTGAGCACTCTCTGGTTTCTTTTGTTCCTCCTTCTTCTTTTTAATTGGAGGGCTGCTCCAGTCTAAACCTTTCATTCCAATAACAATATGACAAATTTTAACTTTCTGTTAAAAAATCGTTCTGTTTCTGTCCATTTCCTACATTAGTAATGAGCATTAGCCCTGCTGGATGTTAATCGTGGTTAAACAAATTCAAGAGAAGCCAGGCATGTTTTAGAAACCTGATTAAAACAACATTTCATAGAATTTCTCAGAGGCTTACGATGCCAGTCTGTACCATGTTCTGTGAAGAGAACATGGTGTGCTCACCAGATTCCTTCAACCACAAACCCTCTAGGCAGTATTCCCTAGCATACATTTTGGGAAACTATGCTCTAAAACATAAGAATGACATAAATCAAACGTCTTTGCTTTTTTCCTTTTGGGACCAAATCTAGGCCTATGGCCCTCCTTGTTGCATTTTTGGGTAATAATTTCCTTACAATTATTGCAATTAATACAACAAGAAGGAGGCTAGCTGTTCTTTGCCTTAACAAGCTCCCACTGGAATCTGGCAGATTCTTTTTCTATTGGGTTTTACATGATAGCCAATAGCTTTCCCTAGAGCCATCCAGCTACTATAATCAAAATATATACATAGTCTACGAAAAACCATATACGGGAGTCTGGGATTTTGCTGGCTCACTCTGGGTAGAGAGCCAATGAGCACGTGTATGCTCATCTTGATGGTTTCAAGTCAAGCTGCCAAGTTTACATTTTTTTAGAGACTGAACAGACCTTAGAAAGTATGCTCTACCTATTCCCCTAACAGCTTTTTTTCTCTTGAAGTTAGGTAAGATAAGAATATTATTTTGTCAAATAGGTTTCTATATTTTTAAGTCTTTGAGTTCTCTTTTATTTAAAAATGTCTCCCTCCCTATCCCCCCACACAGACAGGGTGTCACTCCTGTCCAGGCTGGACTGCAATGGTGTGATCATGGTTTGAACTCCTGATCTCAAGAGATCCTCTCATGTCAACCTCTAGGACTGCAAGTTTGTATCGCCATGCCCTGCTAATTTTGCAATAAAAAGTTTTGCAGAGTCAGGGTCTCTATATGGTGTCTATGCTGGTCTCAAACTTCTAGGCTCAGCAGTCCTCCCAACTCAGCCTCCCAAAGTGCTGGGATTACAGGCATGAACCACTGTATCCAGCCTAAAATGTCCTAGAATGCTTTTGTATGTTTCTCATCTGGCCATCCAGTAAATATTCATTTAAATTTTCTAATTCACCAACTTCTGTGGTCAATTTAGAAGCCGGAAGGGTATGTGGCTCTGGATGACACTGTGTGTACCTTGAAGGCACTCTCAGTGGAGGATGCATGGCATGAAAAAAATGTATATGTTGTGAAACACACTCCAAGAACAGTATGAGAAATATGTTACAGCGGGGAAGGGAAAAGAAAGATGAACTCTCTTTGGGAAACTAACATTCACTCTGGGTTTTAAAGAATGAATACAAGTTCATTCACTGTGATAAAGTACAATCCAGGATGAAAAACAAGGCTATGCTGGGACACAGTTATAGATGGGTATCTGAGGAATAATGAGAAGTGGAGACTTAATCCCCAGAGGTAAAAGGATGTGGTGCTGGAAGGAGAGGGGAGGTTGAGGTAGGCTGATTTCTAATAAGGAAGGATTCCGATTGCCCAGCCAGGAAGCTTAGATGGTATTTTGCAGGAAATTGGGAGCCTTGGGGAGGGATTCGTATTGATACAAAGGAGTGACAAGATGAGATTTTGATTTTAGAAAGACAATTTTAGAAGTCAGGGCAATGGAAGATCCCAAATCTACTCTTGTTAACCTAGCTAGAATGGTTTCAGTTGGGTTTTTTTTCCTTTTTTTGAGACAGAGTCTCGCTCTGTCACCCATGCTGGAGTGCAGTGGTGCAATCTCAGATCACTGCCGACTCCACCTCCCAGGTTCAAGCAATTCTCCCACCTCAGTCTCTAGGGTAGCTGGGATTACAGAAGTGCTTCACCATGGCTAGTTAATTTTTGTATTTTTAGTAAAGACACAGTTTCACCATGTTGGCCAGGCTGGTTTCGAACTCCTAACCTCAGGTGATCTGCTCACCTCAGCCTCCCAAAGTGCTGAGATTACAGGCACAAGCCACCGCACCCAGCCTCAGTTTAATTTCTTTCTTTCTTTTGTTTTTTTAAAGAATTTGCTAGATTACTAGTAAAGAAACTTAGTAATAATCTATCTAAAGGGCGAAGAGACTCTAAACAAAGGCAGTGGTATCTGAGATAGAATTCAGGGAAAGGCAGATGCTGACTCAAAGGCTTCCGTTTAGTCAGTTGGGTAGATGGTGATGATAATGAGCAGGAGAGGCAAGGAGAGGAGCTGTTTTGGTCTGGATAGAGAAGTGCTACATTGTGAATAGGAAGGAAGGGAATCTAGTCTTTGGTGGCAGAGTCTGTGGGTTTTCACTCAGCCTCCACTCCATTCCCTTTCAGCATGTCTGGATGTATGATACTGCACTATGATGAGATACTGCTAAAATCTGCATTTCCCAGATTAATTTACAGCTGCCTTATCAAATGTAGCCTTTCTGAGATTTGGAAGATGGAAGTGCACATCCTGTGGCCAATTCCATGCTTCTGTTGCTTCAGCTGTTTCCCCTGGCAAGCCTATCCTTAGGGGTGTTTGTTTCTTTTGCAGTAGCTGTGGCAGAGTTTCCAATGTCCAATGTTAGCTTCACAGTGTGAACAGGCAGCATGGGAAGCATTCATTTTGCTGGCAGAGGTTGTGGACAAGCTGGCATAGTGGTTCCAGAGCTAGCAGCCTCTTGGTTCCGGAGCCCCCTGATCATGGTAAAGGCAGTGTCTTCCAGGGAGGCTCACTATAGACTGTTGTTCTGGAAGTTCTGGAAGTTGTTCCTGGGAGCTCTGTTTAGGGTTTATTCCCCAGTGCTTCCACAAATATTAAAGCCTCCAAATCTACTATGATTAACCTAGCTAGAATGGTTTCAGTAATCTGCATCTGATCCTTAGCCAATCGCCTTCAAAAAAAGTATAAGAAAATTCTTTAAATATTGCTCTGTTCATAAATTCATTGCATATGTTTGACATTGCGAATGTTTGGTTGCTACCAACAAAGAAGCAATCTTCTCAGATAGGAGATCATAGAGGACCTGACCTTGTCTTAAACACCTTTGAGTGCCCAGTGCCTAGAACAGCGATTTGCAGTTGGTGTTTAATAAATTTGTTAGGTTTCATTGAATTAATTGAATTGCCTGAACAATTTGTGCTTCTCCAAATAATGCCATGAAATATACTTGGCAAGCTCCCTAACTCTGATAGTTGTTTTATGTGATAAGTTGCCTATATTGCTAGTATCTAAAATGCTTTGATCTTAATTTTTTTCAGAATTTTCAGATTCATGCCATCTGGCTTCACTGACTCATGGAAATTTAATGTCTTAAGTCGTAGTCACCACCTGTTGTTTCTTTTTCCATATTTATGCTGGTGAATCATATTTGCTTTCAATGAAAAGTAATTCTTTAGTAAAAATTCCACATTTACTCTGTCAATGATGATCACTGACTGAGTGATCAGAGAAATAATTCAGCCTTCGTTGATTCTTAAATGCTCCTGTTCCCTCCACTAAGTACATGACTGCATTTTGAGTTCTTTATCTACAACCAGATAGGGTCACATTCAATCCTTAGACAACTTTTAAAGAAGAATGATTTCCTCCATCCATAGACTTTACCTGAATTTTTGTTATTGTGATCCTTTTTGCAGCATAGTAGCATTCATGTCTGGTGTTCTATGCAAATATTGCTTTTTTTTCCATATCATGTATTTCTTATGGACATTTGTAATTTTAATGGTTTCCATGAGGTTCCCTACACACTTCTGTGCAAGAGGCCAGTTAGAGGACATATGAGAAGGAGACATAGATGCTTCTCTAGTACCTCTCAAAATATGTTTTGTAGCAAGCTCAGAAACTCAACTCAAGCTGGGTAAAAGATAAATAGTCAGTTGGGTGTGGTGGCTCACACCTGTAATCCCAGCCCTTTGGTAGGCCAAGGCAGGAATACCACAAGGCCTGGAGATCAAGACCATCCTGGCTAACACAGTGAAACCCTGTCTTTACTAAAAATATAAAAAATTAGCTGGACAGGAGAATTGCTTGAATCTAGGAGTCAGAGGTTTCAGTGAGCCAAGATTGCACCACTGCACTCCAATCTGAGTGCCAGAGCAATCTCCTGTCTCAAACAAAACAAAACAAAACAAAACAAGATAAGTAGTCTATGTTGGTTGACAGAACTGAGAAGAACTAAGATAGTAAGGCTTCAGGTGTAGCTCAAATAAAGTTTCTGTTCTATTTCTTTGTGGTTTTCTTGACTCTGCCTCTTTTGCATATTAGCTTCATCCCTAGGCCGGCTTCTCCTTTGCAGGAGAGATACCTACATAAACATAACAGGTTGTTGTGTCCATTGCACAAAATTTCTAAGCCTTACTCTGATTAGGCCACCCCCTTCTAAGGGGGATGATTACATTCTTGAAACATCCTCTTAAGCTATACTTCTTGACTGTCACCCAATGAGGGAGATTTTAATAGATGTGAGGTTGGAAACCATGTTATCTCTTCTTCCAGTGACCCAGTTTTATTGTGGTCTGAACTGGACCCCAGGAAGACAATTGGGCATATTCTCCACTCTCTTTAAGGGCAGACCAACTCTTAATGTATATTGTTGCATCATTTTTACTGAATTTTTTTTTCTGTTTCTTCTGTTGAAAATGACAAGATTGAGGAAAGGTTTCATCTTGTTTGTACTTTTATTATTGGTGCACATCAGCTACTACTGGAATCTCCTCACTGTAGGGAGCTAATACATGTTGAGCCTCTCTCTATATGTGATGATGATGCTTTAAAAGGATCTGATTATGTGATGATGCTTTAAAAGAATCATCATAAAATACATTAAGATGTATTTTGCATAACCCTGACTTAGGCTTTGCCTCTTGAGGCCTATTGAGCCAAAACTAGACAATTAGTCAATCAAAAAACACATATGAAGTCCTCTTGTGTATGCCACGCATTTGGTGGAGGTAGGGGAACATGGCAAGGAGTAGTGTCTCATTAAATTATTTCCAGGCAAATATAAGTGGGTGATGTCATCTCCCAGGTCTGTGTCCCTCCTCCTGTCACTGTTGGAATTCTCCTTCCTTTCCTGGGTGTTCTTTCCAGGTTCTCAGTGCATTAGTGTGTATTGCCCCATGTCTGTGACCTTCTACTGCTATAGCTTGCCAGTGCTAGGAGAGCTCCTTCTTCTGCTCATGCAACCATGACTGAATGCTGCTGAGGATCCCACAATGACTGAAGCTCATGATTCACCTTGAGACTTCACAGTCTAGTGAAAAGCTTCCACATAAATAGTAATGTGATGAATGCCAGGATAGAAATAAGAATCAGAATCCAATTCAAGCACTCAGAACAGGGTAGTCAAGGAAGAGTTCCCAGAGACAAGTGATGCCTATGAATCTTAAAGAAAAACAAAAGCAAAAATGGGAAAACGTCAGCCAGGTGAAAAAGCATTGCATTCAGAGGGAGCAGCGTGGCCAGAGGCAGTGTGAGAAAAGCTGACTGCCAGCAAAGAGTAAGCCCCTCTCCACAGCTGGGTCATTTCATGCATGTGAAAAGTTGCTAGGAACAGCCTCATTTTCCATATTATCATTCAAGCAGTGTGGCTAATGTTTTTGGTGACCTTTAAATCGTTAGTTGACACCAAGGTGAACAGTTTCCTTCATGAATATAAGAGGAAACTATAGCCAAGAAAGACCTGGGAGTATCTTTCTGCTCAGTCGGAAAAACAATTCTGTCTCTAGAGCCATCCGGGCAGAAGCAGAAGTGGGTTAAAGCAACTTGTTGCCGAGAGCGACTTGAGAGGATCTCTGAGTAAAATATCTTCGCAGTGGGGTCTCTCTCTCTCTCTTTCTATCTGGCCGCAAATTCTGTGGTTAACTCACTAACTGGCGAGGTCGATAAAAGTGGGTCATCTCTTCTATAGAAAGCCTGGGTGATCACGGTGATCACATAGACCTGCCTGAAGAGTACATTAACTGAGATTAGCTCATTATCTTTGTGATGAACTTCAGAAGAGTTTCCATTCAGTGGAAAAAAGAGCAGGCAGGGCTGGGAGAGGAGCAGCGAGGCCTGCAGGAAGAGAAACTCATTCAAATGGTGACAATGCTGCTGTCTCTGTGGGGCTGGTTGGTGTTTTAGTCAGGGTTTTCTAGAGGGACAGAACTAATAGGATAGATTTATATATAAAGAGAATTCTATTAAGGAGTATTGACTCATAAGACCACAAGGTCCCACCATAGGCCATCTGCAAGCCATATGGCATAGGCCATCTGCAAGCTAAGGAGCAAGGAAGCCAGTCCGAGTTCTAAACCCGAAGAACTTGGAGTCCAATGTTTTAGGGCAGGAAGCATCTGGCACTGAAGAAAGATGTAGGGTGGGAGGTTAAGTCAGTCTCATCTTTTTATGCTCTTCTGTCGGCTTTCATTCTGGCCACTCTGGCAGCTAATTAGATGATGCCCACCCAATTTGAGTATGGGTCTGCCTTTCCCAGTCCACTGACTCAAATGGCAACACACTCATAGACACACTCAGGAACAATACTTTGCATCCTTCAATACAATCAAATTGACATTTAATATTAACCATCACAGTTGGGTTTTCAGGGTCCTGACTCATCTTTCTCCACTTTTAGTTCTTTCCCTTTCATATTGGCCAAATGATGGCCAACTTCACACTTTCCAGTGAAGTTCTAGAACCGGTAATTACATTCTTTTATGTAGTAAAAGGGACTTTGCAGATGTGATTTTAAGTTGAGTATCTTCAGATGCGGAGATGATCCTGGATTCTCTGGGTGAGCCCAATATAATCACAGGAGTCCTCATAAGTGAAAAAAGAAGTAGGAGAGTCAGAAGAGGAAATGTGATGGCAGAAGCAGGGTTGTTACGCAGCCAGGACCCAAGGAATCTGGGCAGCCTCTAGAGACTGGAAAGACTTCCCTAGAAACTCCAAAGATGATGCAGTTCTGCCAGCACCTTGCTTTAGCCCCATAAGACCCATTTCAGAATTCTTGCCTCCAGAACTGTCATATAATATACAAAGTTTATGGTAATCTGCTATAGCAGCCATACACCTGTCTTTACCTGATGCCTATGACCATGAGGTCTCCCTTCCCACACCTATCACCATCATCCATACTAAGTCTGTTTGGGGAATCTAATTCTGTTGGCAAATTTCAGAATTGTGTCAGAGTCAAAACTTTAGCAGAGTCACAAGTGGAGTTCAAGCCACATGTCAGGGAAAACTGAGAGGAAAGAAGAGCCTGTTCAGGTTGAGTCTGAGGCCCAAGGCGCAGCGCCACCAAAGTGTCAGAACACAGAGCAGTGCCAAAGAGCAGAATGAACCAGCTACCAGCAGGAATGGAGGAACCAGGAAAGGGCACTAGACAGCCACAGCCAGGAACACTTTAAGGAATGACTGAGAGATGTGTGTTTTTGTTAGGTTTCAACAATACAGTGACTCAGGTATAAGGATATGGCAACCCTAAATACCATCACTGACACAGGAGCTTTAGATGAATGCTTTCAATAAACAGAAAATGCAAAGAATCAAAAAACCTTATGTCTACTAAGGATACTTGGAGAAAGTCCCTAAGAAACAAACTTCAGTCCCACAGTTTCAGACTCTTTATTCTCTGAACACAAGAGTTTTGGTGAGTTATGTTTTCAGCTGTCCTTGCTGTTGTATGTGTGCACTCACTGCAAGTAACGTATCTTTTTATCTGAATGTATTTTAGAGCAGTAGGTAGAATAGCAAATGAATATGAAAACCATGGACTGAATGGACCATTTTATGTATTCAGAGAGAGGAGCCACCCACCATTACCAGAAACGCCATGTAAAAATTGGCAATTCAGAGGGTCAAGTATTTAGTATAGTAATAAATAAATGATCAACATTGTGTGACTACTAGCAAAAAGTGTGTCATAATGAATTTAAAATCAACAAAATTTTATTCACTAATGAATATCAATAAAATAAATTCAAATGCTGAAAATAAAAAAATGAGAGCTGGCTGGGCACGGTGGCTCAAGCCTGTAATCCCAGCACTTTAGGAGGCCGAGGTGAGTGGATCACGAGGTCAAGAGATCGAGACCATCCTGGTCAACATGGTGAGACCCCGTCTCTACTAAAAATACAAAAAATTAGCTGGGCATGGTGGCGCGTGCCTGTAATCCCAGCTACTCAGGAGGCTGAGGGAGGAGAATTGCCTGAACCCAGGAGGTGGAGGTTGCGGTGAGCCGAGATGGCGCCATTGCACTCCAGCCTGGGTAACAGGAGCGAAACTCTGTCTCAAAAAAAAAAAAAAGAGAGAGAGCTGTCCAGAAATGAGAGCTTAAAGAAATAACAATTATACTTTCACATATACACTTTTATTTTGTTTAAACAGTTGGAGGCTCACATTGTAACCAAAAACGTCCATTTAAGTTAACCTTACCAACTTTATTTCCCATTTGAAAGTGACACTAAGCTAACCTCTGTGAAAGATTAGCTAACATGGTTTATTATTCCCATAAACACTATAAAGAAGGGTTTCTCTTTGGCTTGAAAGACCATATTTTGATTGTTAAAAAATCTTGAAAGACATACAATTATATTTGGTTTTAAAAGAAAATTCATCTTCACAACTCCTCACTACCAATTTAAGACACAGCTCAGGAAAAACACTATTACCATGTTTTTCAGAAAACTGGCCTAGAGAAGTAAAGCAACTTGCTTGAAGGCAAAAAATTGTAGGATAAATTTAAATTGTAACAGATATTATTACCTCATTAAATCCTCACAGCATGAGATGAAGCATATCAACAGTATATATATATATATATATACGTTCATTTTAATATTTGGGAAATGAAAGCCAAATTGGTAAAGCAACTGGGTTAGCAAAAAGTAACAACATGGAAGATTTTATGACTCATTGACTTTTTCATTCATAAGTACCTAAGATATCAAGGCTTTTCTTCCCTTTAAAGAAACAGTTTGTGGCCAGGTGCGGTGGCTCAGCCTGTAGTCCCAGCATTTTGGGAAGCCGAGGCGGGCTGATCGTGAGTTCAGGAGTTCAAGACCAGCTGGGCCAACATAGTGAAAACCCCTCTCTACTAGAAATACAAAAAATTAGCCGGGTGTGGTGGCAGACGCTTTTAATCCCAACTACTCAGAAGACTGAAGCACGAGAATCGCTTGAATCCAGGAAGCGGATGTTGTAGTGAGCCGAGATTGTGCCATTGCATTCCAGCCTGGGTAACAGTGCAAGACTCTGTCTCAAAGAGAAAGAAAGAAACAGTAAGACACCCCCTCTCCTTCTATTTTTCTCTTACTGAATCTCAAGTAAAATGGTGCCAGAAGATCCAGCAGCGGGGTGCTGCAGCCTTTGCTCAGCTGAGAGGCCTGTATAATCTCCAGGGAGACAGATTCTGGGAAAATGCCTGGAAGCACCTTCTTCTGAATCAGCTGCAGTGTTCCTTCTTCAAGCCTGGATTCAAAGTCTCTGCAGATGGCAGCAGTTCTGCTCCTGAATTCCTTCAGAACACAGTCAAGCAAGGAGGCAAGTCAGAAAAGGCCTGAGGTGATCTGCAGGCCTGGGGCTTTGTGTCAAAAACCAGGAGCTGGAAGATCCCATTCTGTGATAGGAATCATTCCTTGGGTTTACACAGATCACATTAATTAAAAATATCAATTCAGGAAACCAAGTCTTCTTCTGGTCAGCCAAGTATACATCCACAAGAGAAAATGGGCATGCCCTCTATGGCTCCACCTCAGTTTCCAAAGTGCATTTCTTGGAACCCTAGTCCTGGCAGGTAGGCTGTGAAAGGAAATCCTGTGATAAAATAAGTTACAAAATGCTGCCCCTATTACCTCACCTTGGAGATTCTGAAATGTACATGAACATGTTAAAAGCTTTGTTTAGACAAACTCTCTTCCAAATGTGGATTTGATTATGGAAATTTGCCTCCCCTATAAAACCAAATATAAATGTTGGACACTTTGTGTTAATTCATTGTTAGAATAGTTTCCTCCTAAAAATTTGTAGTAGGACTTTAGAAGAAAGATGACAGAGCATAAAGAAAGAAAGGTGAGATTCTTGCCATTCTAAAGTTGCCTATGAGTGGAAATCATAACACATCTTCAGGTCTTCATTGTAATTCTGTAATTGGTGTAATATTTGCCACAACTCACTGTTTTGAGGATTTGCAGTTATAATTAAACTTTGCTGAGGTGATATAAAACAAAACAAAAGCCATCAAAATCTCCTAAGCCACTTAGATAAAGAGTAAGACAAGATTATTTATTTTGCAGAAATGATTTTAGAAAATGGTCTAATACTTTGCACATTTAAAAGATCAAGTTATAGTAGAATTCATGTTTTCTTCAAATCTTAGATGGAGTTCAAGAGTTATCCCATATATTAGATTATATGGGATATTATATTATTATTATATTTATCCCATATATTAGATTATATGGGATATTATATTATTATTATATTAATTCCATATAATATTTAGAGAGACAACAAGCATTTTGCAATTGCTTTAAAAAAAAGAGCACTGAAGGATGAGTGATGTGGAAATCATGAGAATATAGAGAGTTTATTTTCTCACAGCCTAAATACATTGAGTTACTTCTCAAAGGCTGGTCTCATGAGAGAGGTAAAAATGTATTTGCTTAACTGCTATATATAGGATAACATGGAAAATATATTTCTGGGGATACGGAGCCGCCTGCCAAAGATTGTCTTCACATGTCTACTGACAATTAATCAAATTAGCTAGCTTAAAAACAAGTAGTTTAGAATAGCAAGTAATTCAGTAAGAGTACACTGACAATTTCTATCTTTTGATATTTTCCTTCCATCTAATTTGCTGATGGTTGAGGGAAGCAGAAAATGTGAAGAAAGCTTGTGCATGCTTTATTGTTTTTGAAATACTTACTTTATTCACTAGGTATTTTAACAGCCATTCTGAATTATCCTTCAAGTTATGATTAATACTTTATAGAATTAATAGTAAGATCATCAGTACCTTGTATTGTGTTGAAGCACTTAAATCTCTAAGACAGACCTAGAAAGTTTGAGGGTAGTATATTTTCAGGCCTAAATTTTATATATATATATATGTATGTATATATATATATATATATGTACATATATATATGTATATATATATGTACATATATATATATATACATACACCTATATAGAACATATAAATTGGAGCTGCTATGGTCAAATTCTAATGCCTCCCAATTGTTTACAGGATGAGATGAAAACCCTTTGCTTTTGTGTGTAAGACTCACCACAATCTGCTTTCTCTCTGATTCCAGGTTTAGTTTCCATGGCTATGCAGCATCTCGTCTTTGTACCAGCCAGTATCCCTTAGGCATACTCACGTTCCTCCTGTCACCACTTCTGTGCCATGCCTCTTTTCTCCAAACTCACCTCTAACTCTCTGAAACCTGTGACTATTATTGGAGGGTAAAACATTTGTCCCAGGTCACCTAACAAGGAATGGGGAAAGCCACAATTCACAACTAGGCATTTAGCTTCTAAAGCCTACTGTTTGAACTACTCCATTGAATTTATAAAACACCAAAAGGATGATACTGACAGAGCTGGACTTGAATCCTGGCTCTCTGGATGACTATGAGCTAGATATTTGACTCCTATGAGCCATAAAATGTTTTTTATCTGCAAAATAAACATAATAATAAATTTCCCTTTATAGATTTCTGTAAAAATTAAATAAGGTGATCCCTGTAAAGTACTTGGTTCAGTGATTTCAGTGCTTGCTCTGTAATGAGGACCCAATAAATGTCAGACACTATTTTTACATCCTTATACTGTAAGATAAATGTGCATGTGTATGTATTTATGTATGTATATGTGAATGTATATTTATATTTCCCCCAAAACTGAATTGTTTGAAATTTGAGAATGGGGAAAAAGTCTTCCTGGTTTGTTAAATCTTAGAGCATCAAGAACAGTTCTTGAACTTGATAGATGCTAAATATATATTTTTGATGAAATTAATTGGTATTTATCTTTAATTCTTTGCATTAAAATTGTCCAGTGGCTTATTAAGAGCACTACTATTAATGACTTATGCAATATGATAGCCACATATTCTATTAGAATAAACACTTCTCAATAATTTAAACATTTTAAATGATCCTTTGGTACTTAGCTAACATTCAGCAAATATTTGTAAGATGTTCCTTCTTTGACAAATAGGATAGCCTAACAGTATTCATGTTTTCAATCTTCACTCTTTTTATTAATTCCATAGAAAATGTTTTGTAAGTATTTTATTGTAGCTGGGTTAGTACAGGGAATTAATTTAGTATTCACGTGGATAGATAACACATGTGCTTTTCTAGGTGTTTAACTATCGTTTAGCTTTAGCTAATGAGTACTTAAAGTCTTGTTGATTTTCCCCCAAAGACGTTTAGTCATCTACAACATTCTTGAATAATTGGGCTACAAGTGGAAGTTAACAGGGTTGATTATTTCAAAATATATGCAGAAAAGTCTTTACAAGATTAAATTTGAAATTTGTATAACCCCTCAGATACCAGGTTTTGCAATTCCCCTCTCAAAAACTGAAAGTTAAATAATACATGTAATAGAATGACTTGGGTTTTTGTTATTAGAAGTTATATAGAGATGTTCTATTTTATAAAAATATTATTCACCCTCATTGTAGATCCAACCTGAAAACAACAACAAAGACAACACAACAACAACAGTACCTGGATCCTAAAAATTGCTGCCAGAATAAATACAACGTATCCCTAAGACTTTTCAAGAAGGCTTATTTTTAGGATACTCTCATTTCAAAGTCAACTGTTACTCTATGCTCTAAAGCTGTTTCCCTTATTTTAGATCAGCATGTACCTGTTGACATCAATAAGTCATCTAAGAATTGGCTGACAATCGTTTGGAAAATACTGTCTTTCACACGTTCAACACTTTAAGAACTTAAGTCAATATTTCTGGCAGTGGCGACTGGATTTGGATAGAAAGGGTTTGGCGTCTTTCCCCTCCATCATCCTTTCCCTACTTTGGAGGTGGTTTCAGTAGAACATGATTGAATGGTGATAGGTGGGGGCAAAAGAAGGCAGGATAACATTTACAACTATTACCTACTTATTCATAAGAAATATCCTTCTCTTCTCTTTGTTTTAGAAGAAATGATGCACTTCTGTGCTCCAAGAGCAAAATATCAATAACCTCATATTTGTCATCTCTTATATCATTTTTTCTAATACCCACAGCAACGCTGTGAATTGAGTAAGTTATTACTGTGCCCATTTTACATATAAGGAAACTAAAATTTAAATAAGTTAATTAATTTTTGAAAATGACACATGATTAGATGAAAAAACTGAGACTTCTTTAGTAGAGGACTTCGCCTTTAAGAGCAATGCATTTACTACTCTGCATATTGCCCGAGCTGTTCCACGGAAAGTAGAAAATACAATCATTGGCAAGTTAATGGATACATCTTTAATGGCATTAATAATCGTAATTGTGCTACATGATAATAATGGTACAGTAGACAAGTAGTGCACATAAATGGCTGAAATTAGCATGACTTTGAAGCATAGCCATACTTAGTATTTCTGACATCTGGGATGAAGAGGAAAAGAGGACAGGGCAGAGTAGGAAGCTGCTAAGAATTCTTTCTAGATCTGTCACTCACAGTCTGCTTTTGGGTAACTGAAAGCTACATTTTATTTCCCCTGCTTCCTATCAAAGCCCGTTGGGAATTAGATCTATGTACTACAGTATAAGATGGGTTGTGGGCTCAGGTCAAATCTACCGTTCTCTTAGAACAGGTTAGTTTCATCAGAGACCAGTTGCCTCCACCCAACACACAGATATTAGCTAGAGATCTTTCCTTTTTGTTCTTTAGTGGTGTTTTTCTCTTAATTCTTAAGGAAGAAGTGATATGCAGTTTGTAGAGAACAAAGCAACCACAGCAGTTACTAGGTAAGATCTATCTAGAAGCAGTTTGCTTTGACAACTTTCATCTTGATATCTGTCCTTCCACCTCCCCACCCAAGTTCTTCTTGGTTACCCTTTTCTAGACCTCTTAGTGAGAACTAGAGCCCTCTTCTGGTTCTAAGCCCTGACTTGAAGCATTGCTAAATTATTCTGACTCTCAAATTTTTTAACCTCAAAAAAAACTTTTAATCCTTGAATATAGACCAAGTTTCAGCAAACTCTTTTGGTCATGAGCCAGATAGTAAATATTTTTGCTCTGAGGGCCAGATGATCTCTTTCACAATTACTGATCCATACAATTTGTACTGTGAAAGCAGCCACAGACAATATACAAACAAATGAGCACAACAGTGTTTCAACAAAACTTTATTTACAAAAATAGATTTCAGGCTGGATTTGGTCCAAAACTCATAGTTTGATGACACCTGATGTAGACCATCTCTCTCATTATGTACTGTGCTCTCGCATCAAATTTAAAAAAGGAGAAAGGTAAAACTGACATTGGTTCTGATTTGGTCAGTCAGTAGTGAGATATCAAAGCACTTTCAATTGGCTAAGGTTTGTGCTCCATGCTGCAGATTTAGGGATTAACTCAGACTGGGATTTTGGACTCCTGTTGCTTCCCCTTCTTCTCACCAACAGAAAAAGGACAGGACTATGTAGATACAGGATAATCTTAGTGTTTCACTTCTTTTGCAACTGTATCCATACTTTGCCAAGAAAGCCTTGAGTAAACTTTCAACCTAGACAAAATTTACCTATTTACCTTCTCTTCTGAATCTTGTTTTGTGCCTTATCTCTCATCTCCATGAAAATTGGTGTGCTCATTCTATTTGCCCAGGGTCTTCCTTCATTTCCCTCCTCCATGTTCCACACTCTTCCTCTTCCAATCCTTACCCTCTTTACAGAATATCTTCTCACTCCATTCAACACCAACACAATACCCTTAGAGGCTTGAACTTTACAAATTACACTTATTAACACCATGGTATGAAGGATGCAGATTTTCTTGTGCAGAAGGCAAGCTGGTGAACCCAGTAACAGATGATACTGCAGCTGATAGTAAAGTATGTATAGTCAAGTGTGCATCTCCATGCTTTGTGTAAGCTGTCAGGGATCAAGCCCTTTTCCAGGTTCAAAAGAAATTAAGCTGAATCCTGAATAAAGAGGGCCTCCAGTAGTTTTCTCCATTTGCTGTAAGAAGAATGAAAAGAAAGCAGAGGTGCTTATTATGGGAGGTACTGTCAGCTCAAGGCCTATCTTGCTGTGCCAGTTAAAACAGAAGGTGTGTGACGGATTAATTTGGGCAAGTGCACAACACTCTGAAAGTATGCACCAATATAAGAAAGTAGAATTAAATATTTAAATATGTCAAAATAAAAATGTGTGCTATCTTGACCTCTTTCTCATTTCTTCTCTCCTGATTTTCCAAGGATGGCTTTTGCTAGAATATCTAGGTCAAGAACTTTGACTCCATTGTAAATTCAAATGCCTATAAGACTAGAGTCTAGGTAGTAGGCAATTGATGACTGGGTTTTTTAAATGAGAAATAAAAACTTGAGTGAATACTTGTGAATAGAAAAGTGTAACAAGCAGTTTTTGTTGGCAGAAAATGGGGATAAGATACTATACTAATCTGCAGAGAGAATTCAATGGTTATGGTGTAAAAGGACAGAGGATAATAATGTATATAAAGCAAGGAAGGAAGTCTATAAAATTCAATCAACTTCTATAAGCTAGTTTGGTACAAAAAAAAAAAAAAAAGAACTGGGGAAGCTTGGACCAGCTCTGCATTCAGCAAACATAATGGATCTTGGCTGTCAGCCTGCTCTGGTGCATTTATTTTCTCTAGGGAGTTGTTCTAATAGTCCAAGAAACTGGTCTAAAAAGGAGTTGGGGTTACTTAAGAAGTGATGACTTACTATTTAGTCCTGGAGAAGGTGTGATGGTTTGAACTCTACTCTGTACCTAGTTTTAACTCATTGGATTAACCTTTCTTGCTTGATAAACATGTTCATTGGACAACAATGAAACAACTGGGCTAATTATGATGTGAGCTGACACTGCCAATATAAAGGCAGCTTATGGTTGGACCCAGGCCAGATTAAGCAAGATGAAGACTGCATTGAAAACTGAAAGTAGAAATTCATCAAAATTTCTCCAAAGATGTGTGGGCTCTCATCTCTGCTTCTTTCTAACATCTTCCTCATCGTTCCTTTCTCTGTGAACTAATGGCTATTAACCATTTTTGTGCTATGACTGCCCTTGGCTCTTTGATGGAATCTATGATATCCTTCTTAGAAAATGCTTTTGGTGAATAAAATACGTTCTGTAGAATTATAAAAAGAAAACAAAATATATTAAAATACATTTATAAAATAAAAATTTTATAATATGTTTATTTCTGTCCTTCTTTGCAGCATAATAAATAAAAAGATCTCAGTGGAAAGTCTAACCACCACCAAATTTCAAAGTGGGAATGGGTATAAATAACATTTTGAAGTTTATTACAAAAAAATCTGTAATTTCTACTAGAAGTCAAATAATAGGTATTGATAGTACTCCTGTCATTTTGTCTAAATTCATAATGTAGTAGGTGATTGGCCAAAAGTAATCATTTCTCCCTCTCAAATTCATGGGCCCTCTGAATTCTGTCCTGGATCAGGAATACCTGGGTTCAGTTGAAGAACAGTTGCCATTTTCTAACTTCCATTTTTTCTTTGTACAAATTGGGAAGTGGAGGTCCAGATTAGCAGCTACATAGTCTCAGATCTAGAGCTCACAACAGCTGCTACATATCTAATTATCCCAATACCAAATCCCCAGGAAAGGTAACATGTTGGGCCAGGGGCCAGGTATCCATTCCAATCCCAAAAAACAACAGAAGAATAGATAGAAAAGATCCTGTAAGACAAACCTGTCTTTAATCCACTATCTTGGGAACAAAAAGGCAGAGTTTTCAAAGATAGAGTATGTGTGAAGCAGATTTCTCAAAAGGAGCCTTTTATAAGTACAGATTTGGGACCTCTAAAAGCAATTGGAAATTTCCATAGCATACCCTTACAGATATAATGAGGGAGTTCTTCACAAGGTGAAAAGCTATCATTATTCATTGAGAAAAAAGTTATCTGTGTACAAATGAAAGTCTAGGCTTTTAGGTATTTTAAAACTGCAATATGACACTCTCTAATGGAGCTTTCTGTGGTGATGGCAATGTTTATATCTGCACTGTCTAATCTAGTAGCCACTAGTCACACATAGCTATTTATAACTTGAAATGCGGCTAGGGTGACTGGGGAGCTAAATTTTTAATTTGATTTATTTTTAATTAATTAACATTTAAATTTACATAGCCACATGTGGCTAGTAGCTACCACAGTGAATGACCCAGGTCTAACCTATCGCACACTGCATCTCCATCAGTTTCCTACAACAACACTCCAGTCAAACTAGAAAAGAAATCTTACCTTTTGGCTTCTAACTTTGTTGAGGTTCTTTGCCTAGCCCAGACATACACTCACAGTTGTCCATTTCTCTAGGTCATTCTACACTTTATAGTCCTAACTCATATCCCACCTTGTGGAGGCCTTCTGTTATCAGTCTAGTTCTCTGAACTCTTAAGGCACCTACTGCTATATCTTGGGACAAATCACATGTCACTTGCTTCTGATGTTTATTTTTATTTCAAAAGTTTTGTAGTTTTTCTTGAAGTAGAGTTCATGCTTCTGAGGAGAAGAACAATTTCTCACACCTTTTAAAATACGTTGTTTTTTTTTTATACAGGCGTTCAGTACCATTCTGTTGAATTAGTACACTGAATGCTTTGAAGATGTAGATGATGCAAATAAAGAGTGGAAAAATCCATCAAGGCAAAGATGCCTGAAGGTAAAGTCACTATGTGCTGAAAGATCACCGAAATATGTTAAAGCAAAGAGAGATCGGAAATTAATTTGGTGCTATCTTTGGGCAAATAAAGTATTCTCCTTTTACGAGTGAAACAACCAAAGTTTAATATATTGAATGATTTACCAAGATCATATGCCAGTAAAAAATGGAGGCGAAACTGAAACTTAGGTCTCTGGCATTCAGCAATAGTCTATAGAGCAAGATGCTTGATAGATTGGGAACTCTTTAAGACAAGAAGAAGATCAACAGAAAGAAAAAGAGGACAGCAGAGGGGAAGCTCACAAAAAGGAATAAAAGAGAAAGTTTATGACGGATTTGCTTGATTTATTCAGGTTGTGAAAACCTAATAGATAATTTCCACAAAATTAAAGAAAATTCAAACATTAGATGGTGAAGAAGTCTCTCTAACTTTAAATACCAGCAACTCTTCAGTTACCTGGACTAGATTGCATGTAGGAACCCAGAAAAAATAACTAGATGTGCTTAAGATGCTCCTCCTCCACTCTTGTCGGTCTCCAGTCTACAGTCTTTCTGATAGGTACCTGGCGTGTGTATTATACTGATAGGTACTTGGCATGTATATCTTACTTCACATGTGCATGGCATACTGCAGTGAATCAAGCAATCTGGGAGGGAAACCTTGCCAAGGAGACATCACTGAGAACATTTTCTCTACGATTTGATATGAAACTTGAAGGAAGTGTTAGGAAAAAAAAAAGATGGTCATGAAACTTGGATGCGAAGTGTATAAAGAAAAAAAAGTTACCCATTTTTTTATTTCCTATGCAGTGACAGCATCACAGAGGGATGATAAAATTCAACTTTGCATAAGCATTAGCATTATATACCCCATATACCCACTGGACCCTTATACTGGTACGTTAAAGCTGTCCTATCAGATCTGGCCTACTTTTCATCATAGGGTAGAGATGGGTAGGAAACAGAAGAGAGAAACTCTAGGATAAATAGGTAGATCTTTGTTTAGAGAAAGGAGATCCAAAAATCAAAGAATTAGACATTCAGGTTGTGACTTGCTAAGAATATCCACTCGCTAAACAAAGTACTGGCCAAAACATTTCGACTAAGCTATTGTTCCTATACTAAAATCGTTCTCACCTTTAAATTGGGAGAAACATGCTCAATAATCTTTCAAAGTATCCAGTGTTCCAATGTTCTTACTGAATGTGTACAACATTGCACAAAGACCCTCAAATTAGTAAGACTACTTTACACAGGGTCAAAGTTAGTATGGTTTTTATGGGTTGCAACCAACTTTTGCTCCTTAGTCATAAGCTGGAATCTTTTCAAGTCATTCTATAAGCTCTTGGGAAAATGTCCAATCACCTTAATTTGAATTTGTCTTAAAAACCAGATATCAAAATCAAGAGAATATCAAGACGAAATATGTCTATATAGATAAGGTCCACCTTCATCTACAAGAGGAGACCCCATTTAAAAGTACCAGCCTGGGCCAGGTGCAGTGGCTCATGCCTGTAATCCCAGCATTTTGGGAGGCTGAGGCAGGCAGATCACAAGGTCAAGAGATTGAGACCATCCTGGTCAACACGGTGAAACCCCGTCTCTACTAAAAATACAAAAATTAGCTGGGCATTGTGACAAGCACCTGTAGTCTCAGCTACTTGGGAGGCTGAGGCAAGAGAATTGCTTGAACCCAGGAGGCAGAGGTTGCACTGAGCTGAGATCACACCATTGCACTCCAGCCTGGTGCCTGGCGACAGAACAACACTGTCTAAAAAAAAAAAAAAAAGAAGAAGAAGAACCAGCCTAGAGTCAATGGAGAGTGATTTTCAATGGAGAGTGCAAATGTTAGCTACGGAAAATATAAAAATAAAAATGTAATCAAGTGACCGTGCCTTTATATTGAAAATATGGTGCTTTGCTTTGAAGACAAATATTAGTATCTTTTTGATAATATTAATAATGTGCATCATGTGCTTATGATAGTCCAATATACTCTGTTAAATCCTTTTAAGGATTATTTTATTTAATTCTACAATAATCTTAATATAGGTTGTTTCTATTATTCTTATTTTATTGATGAGGAAACAGAAGCAAAATAATTAATTATCCAAAACACATGGGAAGGGCCAGAGCTAGGATTCAAAATTAGGTAGGCAGACTCAAAGTACTGATATGCTTAACTGCTATGCTATAGTTCACATCTTGAATGCCTCAACATAATTATCCAATTTTCTCCAGCTTTTAAATAATAAATAATGATGTTAAGAGGAAAAAATTGTGTGAGAATCTCCATTTTGAAAAACTGCCTTCTTAAAGTGAATTCCTAAATGAATGTTAATGTCCCCTGCAAAATTCCTATGTTGAAGCCTTAACCAAGGCTTAACCTACAGTGTGGCTGTATTTATGGGAGCCTCTTAGGAAATGTAAAGAAGAGGGGGTCCCTGATCTAATAGAATTCCTGTCCTTATAAGAAGAGACGCTAGAGGCTGGGCATGGTGACTCATGCCTGTAATCCCAGGACTTTGGGAGGCTAAGGCGGGCAGATCACCTGAGGTCAAGAGTTCAAGATCAGCCTGACCAACATGATGAAATCCCGTCTCTACTAAAAATACAAAAATTAGCAGAGTGTGATGGTAGGAGCCTGTAATCCCAGCTACTTGGGAGGCTAAGGCAGGAGAATCACTTGAACACAGGAGGCAGAGGTTGCAGTGAGCTGAGATCCTGCCATTGGACTCCAGCCTGGGTGACAAAGCGAGATTCCATCTTTTTAAAAAGAGGCACTAGAAAACTGTCTTTCTCTCTGCCCTATGCAGACACTGAGGATAGGCCATTTGATAACTCAATGAGGAGGCAGCTGTCTGCAGGTGAGGAAAAGAGCCCTCATCAGAAATTGAATTGACCAGAACTTTGATTTGATTTCTAGCCTCCAGAACTATGAGAAAATAAATTTCAGTTGTTGAAGCCATCCAATCTATGGTATTTTGTTATGGAAGCCTGAGCCCACTGAGACAGAAACTTTAAACTGTAAATTCTCTTGTCAAACAAGGTGTTGTATATTTACAACATGAAAAATGATTTTTAAAGATAGTCATTGAATTGGATATCTGAAACTAAAAATTTGTCACAGAACTCATATCTCACCCCTCCTTAAAAACATATTATGAATCCCCAGTGTTTGTGACTCTTCCATAGGAGAAAACCTAGCTGTTACTAGAACTCTCATCAGTAAAAGTGTCACGTTGTTATGCCTACATTCAAAGATTACCTTAGCTAAACTATTTGCAAGTGGTGAAGTAAATAAGTGGACACATAGACCACTCCCGTTGTTTCCAAATGTTTGCAGCAAGGACACTTTCCTGTCTTTAAACAAACAAAAATATTATAGTATGAAGTTCTTTCAAAGAATGGACATTTCACAACTAGTTAAAATAGAGACGAATTCAGTATAACTCTTAAAATAATTTTTAAGGCTGGGCGTAGTGGCTTATGCCTGTAATCCCAGCACATTGGGAGGCCAAAGCAGGTGGATCACGAGGTCAAGAGATTGAGACCATCCTGGCCAACATGGTGAAACCCCGTCTCTACTAAAAATACAAAAATTAGCCAGGTGTTTGGCACATGCCTGTAGTCCCGGCTACTTGGAAGGCTGAGGTGGAAGAATCACTTGAACCCAGGAGGCGGAGGTTGCAGTGAGTGGAGACTGCACCACTGTGCTCCAGCCTAACGACGGAGCAAGGCTCTGTTTCAAATAATAATAATAATAATAATTTTTAAAGTGTAAATTTTCCTTTCAGTTTCCATAGGTAGATTAATGTATAATTACCATATAGACCCCTTCATTCTTCTCCTCCTCCTCTTCTTCTTTCTCCTCCCCTTCCTCCCTTTCTTCTTCTTCCTCCCTTTGTTGTTGTTGTTGTTGCTGCTGTTGTTGTTGTTGTTGTTGTTCTTCTTCTTCTTCTTCATTTTTATTTTTATTTTTTTGAGACATGGTCTTACTCTGTTGCTCAGGCTGAAGTGCAGTGGTGTGATCACAGCTCACAGCGGCCTTGAACTCTCAGGCTCAAGCAATCTTTCCACCTCAGCCTCCTAAGAAGATGGAACTACAGGCACATGCCACCACGACTTGCTTACTTTTTAATCTTTCTTTAAAAGACTGGGTCTCACTGTGTTGCCTTCATAGTGTGCCAGCTCACTATGTGGCTGGGAATTTTGTCTTTAATGGAGATGATAGTGTTGTCTATGTTATAAGTGGCCATTATGAGTGGCCATAATGGAAGTAATAATGGCCATAGAGGAAGTAATCCACATGAAGTTTTGAAAACTGTCAAATTCTATTGAAATATTGTAGATCATTATTATTGAGTTGTTTACTTTAAATGACCAATAGCATATTTTGAATTTAAATCATTTGGTATTGTATTTTAAGGAAGTAGTAACCATGTAAGTTTAGAAAAAATATTCAACATGTCTTGAATGTATTTTTAATAACAATAGATTACATTTTAAGTATATTTAATGACAAAACATCTGTAATAAATACAAGTTTTGTTAAAGCTATAATAGAATCATAAACCAGCCTAATGAAGAACCTGTTTTGGCTTGGAGTGGTGGCTCATGCCTGTAATCCCAGCACTTTGGGAGGCTGAGGCTGGTGGATCACCTGAGCTCAGGAGTTTGAAACCAGCCTGTCCAACATGCTAAAACCCCATCTCTACAAAAGAATACCCAACAAAATTAGCCAGGCATGGTGGTGGGTTTCTGTAGTCCCCACTACTCAGGAGGCTGAGGCAGAGAATCACTTGAACACAGGAAGCAGAGGTTGCAGTGAGCCAAGATTTCACCACTGCACTACAGCCTGGGCGACAGAGTGAGACTATCTCAAAAAGAAGAATAGAAAAGAAAAAGAAGTTGCTCTGTGGGTAAAGTGATGAAAATTAATATGGCATATTTCTGCAGAAATGGAATATTTAATTTCAATTCAACCTGCATATGGTGAGTACTTGTCACCTGTAAGGTACTGTGTCAGCTTCTGAGACATAAACAGAAAATGATTTTATATCTACTATTGGGTTGTTTTCATGGATATTTGGTGGTGATAGAGAAGGAAAGTGTTCGTAGGGACATTCAGATAAATGGTCTCTGATACAATTTGGCTGTGTCCCCACCCAAATCTCAACTTGAATTATATCTCCCAGAATTCCCAGGTGTTATGAGGAGGACTGAAGGAGATGTAACTGAATCACAAGGGCCAGTCTTTCCTGTGCTATTCTTGTGATAGTGAATAAGTCTCATGAGTTCTGACAGGTTTATTGGGGGTTTCCACTTTTTCTTCTTCCTAGTTTTTTATCTTGTTGTTGCCATGTAAGACATGTCTTTTGCCTCCTGCCATGATTCTGAGGCCTTCCCAGCCATGTAGAACTGTAAGTCCAGTTAAGCCTCTTTTTGTTCCCAGTTTTGGGTATGTTTTTATCAGCAGTCTGAAAATGGATTAATACAGTGTCCATTGATTGATCTGCAGCATAATATGAAAGAAATGATTTGGGAGAATAAAATAGAGTCTTATTGAAAAAACTAGTGGAATATTATCCTTATATACCTGCTTCAAGGGCAGTATTTGATTGCCAGGCACAGGCCTACTTTCAAATGCATAGTTCATGCAGCAAGCAGTGATTTTTGCTTTTTGATTCTTGATACATAAAGCACCCAGTATCAATAATGATATACTAATAACCTAACAGAAAGCCCTATAAATATTATTTCCTTTTCTTCCATGATGTTGAATCAGAGGTGTATTAAATCCAGCTCTTGTAACACTATTTCAGTTTTTATGTGAAGGAGCAAGCAATTTCTGCTCAAGAGGGAGAGGAATTAAAAAAATATATTAAAAATGATTTTTTGCTTAGATACATATAATTTCTATATTGTCATCTTTATTTTGCATCTGCTTCTCATTCTTTGTTTTCAGGCTTTAATTGTCAGCAGACTTCTTCAGGTCTGTAAAGACTTCAGAGTTCTGACGACTGGTTTTTGTGCTTTTTTTTTTTTTTTTTTGAGACAGAGTCTTGCTCTGTTGCCCAGGCTGGAGTGCAGTGGTGCAATCTTGGCTTACTGCAACCTCTGCCTCCTGGTTTCAAGCAATTCTCCTGCCTCAGCCCTGAGCAGTAGCTGGGATTATAGGCGTGCCCCACCATGCCCAGCTAATCTTTGTATTTTCAGTAGCGATGGGGTTTCACCATGTTGGCCAGGCTGGTCTCCAACTCCTGACCTCAGGTTATCCAACTGCTTCGGCCTCCCAAAGTGCTGGGATTACAGGTGTAAGCCACCACGCCCAGCCAGTTTTTGTGCATTTTTGACTTCCAGCTTAAAGGAGAGAGCATGCCTGCATGGGTCATTCCCTCCACCATTGCTGTAGTTTTAAATGTGTTTGTTTTTTAATCAAAGTCCATTATTCTGCATTAGTCAGACCTAAGAGGGTGAGTACATTTTTCAAATTTGGAAGGAAAAACCAACAGAACTCATAAGATGGGTTGATTTCAAAATATCGAATGCCCTAAATTCATAGTTGTAATGAAACTATCACATTTGTTAAATGAAGGAGTTAATTATATAAGATTATTATGCCAGGAAGGGGACAAAAAAATAAGTTTTTTTCCCATATCTGTCAATTGAAAATATGAAGTGTTACAGCTGAAACATGAATATTTTAAAGTAACAGCAAAGTCTTGTAATTCTTCTTAGGCAGTGGTTTCAGGCATGTCCTTTACTGGCAATGAACCACATGCAGGGAGAATCTATCTCACAGTGCCAAGGAGTTATTTATGCTTGCCTTAGACTCTTAGGACTTGAGAGTGTTTATTACACATTTTTCTCCTCTTTTGCATAGAGTAGTTCAAATCTCTTTCAATTTACCCATTATATTTTTTCATTTTAATAAGGTGCAATTTTGATTTTTCTTTTTGTGTTCACAAGTAATGTTTGCAAAATGAAACCAAAGAATAAAGACTCCCTAATTAATATTTTTATTTTTTTTCCCCCTGGGGTTCTTACAGTGAACACAGCCCAAAACCTTGGGGAAACTATTCCCAGAAGTGCAATGGAGTTGAGCACCATGGTCTTCAAACTATCTTTAGTTTATTCTGTTTATACATTAAAGAAAATAAATGCAATTGTAAATGCCTAATGGAACTGTCTGGCACTTACTACTGGAGGTTACTTATATATAGTCTGATAAAAAATTAAAACCAATGTATCAAAATGGCAAAACATTTGGTAATTTGGAACACTCTTAATGTCCATTTAAAGTGCAATACTCAGTAATTTATTCCATTTTGGAGATTTCAAGTTATCAGCGTTTAGTACAATTTACAGCTCATTCTTAATTTTGTTATTATTTACATTAGCAAATAAAAGGCATCTTACACTGCAAAAAAAAAGTGCTGATTCTCATTTTATGGAGTACCTCAGTGTAATAGATTTAGTGTGGAAAACAAATTGAAGGCCTTCTACCACCAAATTAAAGTTTTAAATTTAATGTTAGCTTTTAGATGAGTGGCTCTCATACTTTAGTACCTTGAAGAATCAAACAGAAAGTTTGTTAAAAATGCAAATTTCTGGGGCGGCACCAAGATAGCCAAGAAGAGGCAACACTGGAATGCAGTTCCCAGCAAATGAGATGCAGAGGGCTAGAGAACTTCATCCAAGTGAGGTGCTGGGTTCATTTTGGGGGAACTGGTAGGACTCTGACAGTAGCCCAGGGAGGGAGCCAAAGCAGGTTGAGAGCCGCCCAGGGAGAACGAACCAAGACAGGGCAGGGTGCATCCCCACCTGGAACTTGCAGCCAGCTCAGAGGGTCAGGGGACTTCACCTACTTAGTTCTCTGATTCAGATCCTGTGCTTACTTCATCCTTCCTGCAACCTACAGTTCATAAGAGCCCTGCCAGACTGAGGGGTGCTGTGGGTTGTCAATGCAAATCTGAGCGACAGCTCCTGCCTAGTGCCATAAGTTGTCAGCTGGACCTGGGCAGAAGTTTGGACTAGTGCCAGTGGGAGGGAACAACCTGTCCCACAGAAAGAGGCAGAGTTGAAAGCAGGGAAACAGGTTATAAGGCCTGACGGGCCCCACCCCTCACAAAACTCAAACTGAAGCCCACATGCCAGAGAGTTTGGCAGTGAATACACCAGTTTGACCCCAACCAGGAAGATCAAGCTCAGAGTAGGAGAGATGCCATGGGGAAGGTGGGGCCAATTTCACCTGCAAACAAACCCCAAGGGAAGGCCACCCACCCAGCAACCTGACTGAATCTGAGGCAGCCCAGCAGCACCTCTAAAGGCCAAAAAAGATATGGCTCCAACTGCAACAGAAAGGACGTCCACTCAGAGGTTTCTCCCGAAATCACCAACTTCAAAGATCAAAAGGAGATAAATTCACGAACACGGGAAAAAAACAGTGCAAAAAGGATGAAACCTTCAAAGACCAGAACACCTCTTCCCTTCCCAGGGATCACAACTCCTCACCATCAAGGGAACAAAACAAGACAGAAAATGAGTGTGACAGATTGACAGAAGCAGGCTTCAGAAGGTGGATAATAATAAACTTCTCTGAGTTAAAAGACCATGTTCTAATCCAAATGCAAAGAAACAGACACTGAATAAAGCTTAGATAAAATGCTAACTAGAAAACCAGCTTAGAGAAGAATATAAATGACTTGATGGAGCTGAAAAACACAGCAAAAGAACTTCAAGAGGCATACAAAATTTCAACAGCCAAATTGATCAAGCAGAAGAAATGATATCAGAGATAGAAGACAAAATCAATGAAATAAAATGAGACGACAAGATTAGAGAAAAAAGAGTGAAAAGAAAAGAACAAAACCTCCAAGAAGTATGGGATTATGTGAAAAGACCTAGTCTACGCTTGATTGGTGTACCTGAATGTGACAAGGAGAATGAATCCAAGTTGGAAAACACTCTTCAGGTTATTATCCAAGATAACTTCCCCAACCTAACAAGGCAGACCAACATTCAAATCCAGGAAATACAGAGAACACCACAAAGATATTCCTCAAGAAGAGCAACCCCAAGGCACATAATCATCAGATTCACCAGGTTTGAAATGAAAGAAAAATTCCTAAGGGCAGCCAGAGAGAAAGGTTGAGTCACCCAAAAAGGAAAGACCACCAGACTCACAGCAGAGCTCTCAGTAGAAACTCTAAAAGCCAGAAGGGAGTGGGGGCCAATATTCAATATCCTTAAAGAAAGAACTTTCAACCCAGCATCATATCCGGCCAAACTAAGCTTCATAAGTGAAGGAGAAATAAAATATTTTATGGATAAGCAATTGCTGAGAGATATCGTCACTACAAGACCTGCCTTGCAAGAACTCCTGAAGAAAGTACTAAACATGGAAAGGAACAACCAGTACCAGCCACTGCAAAAATGTACCAAATGGTAACTAAACATAGAAAGGAACAACCAGTACCAGCCACTCCAAAAACATACCAAATGGTAAAGAGCATCAACACAATGAAGAAACTGCATCAACTAACAGGCAAAATAACTCCCTAGTATCAAAATGGCAGGATCAAATTCACACATAACAATATTAACCTTAAATGTAAATGGTCTAAATGCCCCAATCAAAAGACACAGACCAGCAAATTGGATAAAAATCAAAACCCATCAGTGTGCTGTATCCAGGAAACCAATCTCACCTGCAAGGACATACATAGGCTCAAAATAAAGGGATGGAGGAAGATTTACCAAGCAAATGGAGAGTGAAAAAAAGCTGGAGTTGCAATCTTAGTTTCTGATAAAATAGACTTTAAACCAGCAAAGATAAAAAGAAACAAAGAAGGGCATTACATAATGGTAAAAGGATCAATGCAACAAGCAGAGCTAATGATCCTAAATATAAACATACCCAATACAGGAGCACCCAGATATATAAAGCAAGTTCTTAATTACCTATGAAGAGACTTAAACTCCCACACAATAATAGTGGGAGACATTAACACTCCACTGTCAATATTAGAAAGATCAATGAGACAGAAAATTAACAAGGATATCCAGGACTTGAATTCAGATCTGGACCAAGAAAACCTAACAGACATCTACAGAACTGTTCACCCCAAATCCACAAAATATACATTTTTCTCAGCACTACATCACACCTACTCCAAAATTGACCACAGAATTGGAAGTAAATCAGTCCTCAGCAAATGCAAAAGAATGGAAGTCATAACAAACAGTCTCTCAGACCACAGGGAAATCAAATTAGAACTCAGGATTAAGAAACTCACTCAGAACCACACAACTTCATGGAAACTGAACAACTGACTCCTGAATGTTGACTGGATAAACAATAAAATGCAGGCAGAAATAAAGATGTTCTTCAAAATCAAGGAGAATGAAGACACAAGGTACCAGAATATCTGGGACACACTTAAAGCAGTGTCTAGAGGAAAATTTATGGCAATAAATGCCCACATGAGAAGGAAGGAAAGATCTAAAATCGACACCCTGTCATCAAAATTGAAAGAGCTAGAGGAGCAAGATAAAAAAAAAATGCCAAAACTAGCAGAAGACAAGAAATAACTAAGATCAGAACAGAACTGAAGGAGATAGAAAAACAAAAATCTCTTCATAAAAATCAATAAATCCAGGAGCTGGTTTTTGGAAAAGATGGACAAAATAGACTGCTAGCCAGATTAGTAAACAAGAAAAGAGAGAAGAATCAAATAGATGGAATAAAAAATGGTAAAGGGGAAATCACCACAGATTCCACAGAAATTCAAACCATCATCAGAGAATATTACAAACAACTCTATGCACATAAACTAGTAAACCTGGAAGAAATGGATAAATTCCTGGACACTTGCACCCTCCCAAGCTTAAACCAGGAAGAAGTCAAAACTCTGAGAAGGTCAATAACAAGGGCTGAAGTTGAGGCAACAATTAATAGCCTATCAACCAAAAAAAGCCCAGGTCTAGATGGGTTTTCATCTGAATTCTACCAGACATACAAAGAGGAGCTGGTACCACTCCTTCTGAAATTATTCCAAACAATACAAAAAGAGGAAATCCTTCCGACATCATTTTATAAGACCAACATCATTCTGATACCAAAACCTGCCAGAGACTCAACAAGAGAAGAAAACTTCAGGCCAATATCCATGATGAACATTGATGCAAAAATCTTCAATAAAAACTGGCAAACTGTTTGCAACAGCACATCAAAAAGCTTATCCATCACGATCAAGTAGGCTTCATCCCAAGAACTCAAGGCTGATTCAACATACACAAGTCTATAAACGTAACCCACCACACAAACAGAACCAAAGACAAAAACCACATGATTATCTCGAATGATGCAGGAAGGTCTTTGACAAAATTCAACAGCCCTTTATGCTAAAAACTCTCAATAAACTACGTTTCCATGGAACGTATCTCAAAATAATAAAAGCTATTTATGAAAATGCCACAGTCAATATTATACTGAATAGCAAAAACTGGAAGCATTCTCTTTGAAATCTGGCACTAGACAAAGATGATCTCTCTCTCACCACTCCTATTCAATATAGTATTGGAAGTTCTAGCCAGAGCAATCAGGCAACAAATAAAGGGTATTCGGCTAGGAAAGGAAGAAGTCAAATTGTCTTTATTTGCAGATGACATGATTGTATTTTTAGAAGACCCCATCAGCTCAGCCCCAAATCTCCTGAAACTGATAAGCAACTTCAGCAAAGTCTCAGGATACAAAATTGATGTGCAAAAATCACAAGCATTTCTATACACAAATAGCAGACTTAAAGAGAGCCAAATTAAGAATGAACTGCCATTCACAATTGCTACAAAGAGAATACAATACCTAGGAATACAACTAACAAAGGATGTAAAAGGACCTCTTCAAGGAGAACTACAAACCACTGCTCAAGGAAATAAGAGAGGACACAAACAGATGGAGAAACATTCCATGTTCATGGTTAAGAAGAATCAATATTGTGAAAATGGCCATACTGCCCAAAGTAATCTACAGATTCAACACTATCCCCATCAAGCTCCCAATGACCTTCTTCACAGAAATGGAAAAAACCACCTTAAACTTGATATGGAACCAAAATAGAGCCCACATAGTCAAGTCAATTCTAAGCAAAAAGAACAAAGCAGGAGGCACCACACTACCTGACTTCAAACTATACTACAAGGCTACAGTAATCAAAACAGCATGGTACTGGTACTAAAACAGAGATATAGACCAATGAAACAGAACAGAGGCCTCAGAGGCCACACAACATATCTACAATCATCTGATCTTTGACAAACCTTACAAAAACAAGCAATGGGGAAAGGATTCCCTGTTTAATAAATAGTGTTGGGAAAACTGGCTAGCCATGTGCAGAAAGCAGAAACTGGACCCCTTCCTGACACCTTACACTAAAATTAACTCCACATGGATTAAAGATCTAACCATAATACCTAACACCATAAAAACCCTAGAAGAAAACCTAGGCAAAACCATTCGGGACATAGGCATAGGCAAGGACTTCATGACTAAACCACCAAAAGCAATGGCAACAAAAGCCAAAATAGACAAATGGGACCTAATTAAACTCACAATGTCCTTTTTATATAAACAATTGCTTAATACCTTTAGTATTCCTAAAATTAATCAAGTGGATGATTATATTCAACTTTGAGAATTTACATGATCTTTTAACAATTTAATTTTGGAAATTGTTCCATTTTGAATTAACATTACAAGTCGTGTCATTATGACCAAACAAAAATTATCAAATCAGTAATTCACTTAATAGACCATGGTCTACAAAGAAAGCTATAAATGTTTAAATTTGTCAGTTGTATCCTTCTCTTAAACAACATTATTCATGGGGAAATTCAGAAAATGAAACATATCATCAGAAAAATAAATATAACAAGCAGCTAATATTTATATACACCGAAAGAACAGACTGATTTAGTGAGAGTAATATTCTGTTGTGTTACAAAGACTTCCAAAAGAATATGGCTTTTGGAAGTATGTTCAATGCTGAGATCTCATTCTGGCCATGTACTGCTATGTGTTCATTACTACAAAGAAAAAAACCCTCACCGTGAATATTTAGGCTTCAGAAACAAACATATTCTAAGTGACATCATTCTAACTGATAACCCTATTTTTTTTCTGACAGGGAGCTTGCAATGGTGTCATTATAAAAGAATGACTTAGGAATTGAAGGAGATAATATATTCTTGTATTATGGATAATAGTGAAAGATCAGTGAGTCCCCTGCAGAAACTCACTCAATCCTGAAATATTTCCTGAAACAGAAAAGTCAGTTATAGAGGAATGCTAGATGCCAACCAGTAGATAACATCGTAGACTTGAAATTACCACCTAAGAAGAAATAATAAGGCTTTATATCCCAGAGACCATAGGAGAGAATCAAACTTATTATAAACAAAAATGGAGATGCCACACGTCGTCAAAGACATGACAGTGTAAATAGAAGAGTTACAGGTGTGCAAACAAATTCTACGTTCTAGGAAAGGAAAGGCAGAAAGGAAGATAAATTCAACACCATCAAAGTATAGAGCTTCAGAGGAAGGTTCCAACTCTGGCTCCTGGGAGATTTTGGCAGTGGAAGGCAGTTCCTAGGCATTGAGTGACTGGTTGGAGAAAAGGAGAAAGTTACAAGCAATTTCTAAGGAATCTGGAGCCCAGGGCATTCCTGCTCCTGAAGATACTATGACAGGAACCTTAAAACTTTCATTTTTTTTCTGACATGCCATCTGAATTTTAAGATTCTAAAGCAGAAGAACAAGAAAATTCAGTTACCTAAGTCTGTATCCATTATCCAGACAAAAGGCCGTAGAATCAAGCCTATTGGTACTGTTTATGTTTGCCAAATGAACAATTTCAAATATTAAAATGATATCAATTCAGGTTTCTGGAGAAGTTCACTGACATTAACAGCGTTGCCAAAAATGTAATGCAAACTTCTGAACATTTGTCATATTTAGGAAGTTCTATTTTTCAGTTCATTTTCATAGAGCTGGGAAAAGGAAACATAAATTGCTGTGGCAGTAGGGGAAGGAAACCAAAATGTAATGAAGGCTTATCATGGGTCTCACATTGTGTTATGCAGTTTATATATGGTCACATTTGGTAAGCTTATGATATATGTGAAGTGTATTAAAGTTGCTAGCGATAACGTGTGGTTGACAGACATTTCAGGGTTTAGTAATGAACCTGCCATCTCAAACTTCTTTATCAGTTTAACTTAGTAATCGTTGAAATTAAAAGTCATTTTTAAACCAACTAACCCTGAGAAGAGTCTGCAGATCTATACATATTCATAAATATATCCATTTACATTCATTGGAACACCTTTTTGAAGGCTTCTACAAATGGTTATCAGCCTTGGAAAAATAAAAATGGTATATTGGAATTTTTCTATAACTGTCATTGTGACAGGGTTGTGAGGAAAGTCAGGGTAAATTATACACCAACACAGAGCATGAGTTTTATTTGGGAAACTTACAAGCCAAACGTTGGCAAGAAGAAATGTATATCTCCTTTTCTCTAAGCATTCCATAGAGAAGCATGCCAGCAATGAACAGTGTAACTTGTGCCCTGGTAATTCTACTTCTTATATTGTAAGCAGAGAATGGACCAACAGTGGCTGTGTTAGCCTTAATTTTCCTGAAAGCAGAGCCTTGAACAAAGATGTGTGAGCAGTGTATTTGGGAGTGTGATTCATGGGGGCAGGAACTAGAGAGAGGCAGAGAAATACATGGAAAGAGAGAAAATGACCCAGTATAAGTTATCCACTTAGTCACTGACAAGTTGGCTGATGAATTGCTCAACACTGAGGAACAGCTTGAGTGGTACGACACATGCATTGGGATCATCAGCTCAATGAAAAAAAAAAAAAAAAAACGGGAGAAATATTTACCCATTGGCCTCTGTCTCTCAATAGCCAAGAAGTGTCCCAAGGGGCATTAATTTACTACGCAATTTATATCAGTCTTCTCTTTGTGTGAGAGGCATCCTAGAACCTGATTGAGGAGTTCTTATCTAATGCCTGAAGGGAGGTATTGTCATGTTGCCTTTACAGGAAACTGATCAGAGCTCATGGCTGGAATAGGCCATGACGTTTGAGTAAATGTATGATATGCAAATTTCCCTTCAGGTGGAGGATTCAATGTTTTGGACTCAGATACTAATAGGTTAGGTGCCAACTGTCACAGCTCAGCTCCTGGAAACCTCAGGAGCCCATGGAAGATTGCAACATCTCCTGGATGGAGGGAGCCACCCATCCTGTGGGAATTTGGTTTTGAAATACAGCTGGAATAAATGCGGGACTCCAAGGTAGCTTGTCCATTGCCAGGCAGTGAAGAAAGGGGACTGAGGCTCACCTTTGGACTTCCTGATTGACATCCCACGGTCAGATCTGGATATTCAGTGTGTAAATTCATTCTAATAGTGATTATTTTAAGAATTGTGTACAATTTTTCTAATTAGGTATTTTATGCACAGATTAGGAAAAGAATTGATTTTGTTCACCTGATAAATTTGCATTGAACCTAATTCTCACATTTTATGTTCATGAATTGTAAAGGAAAGCTTGAATAGAGGAAAGATTCTTCATGTCTTGCTTTTGAGAGAGAGATATGGGTTTGGGTCAAAAGGTGATTAGAACCTTCCCATCCTCTAATATATTATGGAGGATATTAACTGCTCTTCATCTTTGATATATTAGAGTATTAGGTTTATAATGACTATTTTATATTTAAGGAGGGTGTTTTTGTAAAAAGCATGATCTTTTTCTGATTAGTAGCTTCTTCAATGCTATCTGTGTTCTCCCTGGACTGTGACTCTGCAGCTGAATAACTGATTCATGATACTACTGAACAACTTTTTGGTGACATGAGTTTATTTATTTTTGAAAGACCAATACCTTCATTTGCCATTCTTGTACTTCCTGTCCTTCTGCTTAAAACACTTTTTGGTATTTGTGTGTGTGTGTGTGTGACATAAAGTCAGCCCAATTTATCTTCATTCAAGGCATCTTTAATGAAAATGCCTTGTCTCCAGGCTCACTTTGGTTTCCCTTTCCAATTCTTATGGACAACTGGTTATCTAATAGAATCACTCCCAAGCCCCATTTCTGTTAATAGCCATATGCAATAAGGTGATGGGTCTAAACATTTATCTAATAAAGAGAATGTCACATCTGTTGAATGTCACTTATAGAAGTTACAAAAAGGAGGCAGCCATTTATTCTTTCAACAAATATTTGTTGAAGCCTAAGATGCATAGCATGCTATTCTCTATGTTGCCGGATATTACAGGATGTAAAAGACCTGGCTCACAAAAGCATCCAAGCTAATGCTGCTAACTTCATTTTGTCAAGCAATTTGGTGTGGGAAATAACCAGTGGGAAAGCAAGTGGGGAAAGAAAAATAAGTAGAAAGACTCTGAACATATGTTCAACACAGCAGGAGACAGCGTTAGAGACCTGGGATCCAACTTGTAAAAAGAAAGTGTAGTAGCTTGCATTTTGAAAAGAACCCCATATGGGAAAAGATTATACTTTGTGGCAAAGACACAACAGGGAGACCCAGATGAGATCATAAGTACTTTCTTTGTGGAACTACAGAGAAGAATTTAGGGTTAGGAAGCCCATTAGCAGATGACATGCCCAGGAGCAACACTTAGCCACTGCCTGGGCATTTGTAGTGGCTTGTTTGTGTTGGAGGCTTATGAAGCTCTGAACATTCAATTTATTTATCTTTGAGTTTAGCATCTTCTGTGCAGAAAAGTATTTATGCTGCAGTCTCATTGTTATCCAACATTTTAGAAAACTAGCTACTTATTAGTAGTAATTGTATAAAAACATAAAATTAACCACTACCTAGAATCATTTTTAGGATTTCTTTACTTTTAATTAAATCTAACATCAATGTTATAAAACTAAAATAAGATTATTAGGATAGTTAAATAAATTTTCAAATGCTTTTAGGTCCCCTGGGGACTAAAGTTCAATAAGAATTGGAGTCTTGTCATACTGAATGCTGGAAAGAGCCAAACACCATGTTGAGAGTCTGTAAGTCTTCTGTACCAGCAAAGAGAGGCAGTAGAAGAAACACTTACCTACTCTGCATTAGCAGAACTATTAGGCTGCCATTCATCATGCAATTTTTGGCAGTCACACAGAAACACATTTCTAGGTCATCAGACAGTTAAGTTCCGAAAAGGATTTTGCAAGAATCAAATCACATGTGAGCTGAGTCAAAATCAGGAGGTTGCTCTGTAGGTGAAGAATGTGGCAAACATAAGGTCTGAATGAAAGCAAAATTGAGTCAGCTGTGCAGGTTCTTGGAGGCGAAAGCTCAAAAGACAGGCCAAGAAATGCTTTCGATGTTGGACCATGGGGATCAAATGATGATTTGTCAAATTACTAATGCGGTGAAAAAACAAAAGGACACTCCCCAGCCAGGGTCATGGGACCAGAGGTGTTACCAGGTCAAGTGACACTACCGGGTGGCCTATGGCTCCAAGATTTTTCTTGATGCACTTCATTTAAGTTAACATCTTCATTCTCTGTGTTGTATTTTATGGATAGGGTTATCTCTAGCTGAAGTTTTTGGAGTATTTACTCCATGACTTATCATTTGATTCCCCCTCTTTCAAGGTAAGTTGGCTGAGAACAGGATGTTTTCCTACTTACCCACTATCTCCCAGCTTGTGAACAGTTACTAATAGCACTCAACTGTTTTTTATTTTTAAAAAAATAGGAATGAGGTCTCACAGTGTTGCCTTGGGCTGGTCTTGAACTCCTGAGCTTAAGTGATCCTCCCTCCTCAGCCTCCCAAAATGCTAAGATTATAAGTGTGAGCCACCACGCCTGGCAGCACTCAACTGTTAAATGAATGAATAAATAAAATAAACATTTTTCAATAACAACCTTGCCACATCATCCCTGTGGCATAGTGTGCACCAATGAGTGGTAATGTAGGATTCTATTGTTGAGTAAAGCTCAGATGTTTTCAGCAGACAGAGAGCTTGGTAGCAGAGCAAGCGCTGATAATAGCTCTTGCTGTTTGTGGGTGTGTACAGTGAATTTTAATTCACCTTGTTTATATAAGAAGGGTATAATATTAAATATAATTCTGGCATAGGCTTTAAAAAACAACAGCCTTAATATATTAATAAATTAGTACTTTGGGCTGTTGTCTCTTTTCTCCCTAAAGAAAATTCAGTTAGAGTTAGGGTCATGTTGTCCCATAATGTTTGACAGAAGAGCATTTGAATTCCGTAACCAATTTTTAGAAACAGTAGCCTGAGTTATTTTCTTCCTTAGTGCAGTTACCATGGAATTGATATAAAAACTTGGATATTTCTATATTACTCATTTCAGAAATGTGTTCAACTTTAAGGAATTATTTGGGTCTTAAAAGTATTTAGCAACCAACTCATCTATACCATCAACTCAGGACTCACCATCAAGCAATGTTGTCTGTCTCTCTGCTTTTACCTCCTTAAATTGGAGCTGATATTTTACATCTAATCTGTTATAGACAAGATACAAATTACATGAGGGCAAGGACATTATCTGGTTCACTCCCTGCCTAGGCCTCAATGATGTAGTGAATGCCTAACAACAGCAATTCTAATAAATCGAGGAGAAGTTAGTGGGCTGTTTCAAGCAGTACTTCCTGAAACAGCTGTGTTTTGGTGGGGTTCAGAGTCTGGTTTTTTGACTTTGCATGTTTGGAAATTAGTTTTTATTCTATTTTGAAAAATGAGATCATAAACTTTAAAAAAAAATTTAAATCATATTTATTCAAAAGTAAACCACTGCTAAAAGGCATATAACAGTGCCTTCTTTCTCCCTTACCTTTCAGCCCACAGCTATCCTCCTCACCAATGTGATCCTTCTTTGGAGCTGAGAAATGTCATCTTTCTTAGCTTTTCTGGTACTTACCTCATTATTTCTAAATCTGATATAGTATTGCTTTATTTTGATTATTAATTTTAAACATTATCCAATCCTATCACAGTGTGGTGAAAAATCCGTAGTTGGTATTATCACTATTAGAACTAATGTATATGCTATTCACAGTGAACCCAAGTAGCACACCGTATTTATAGTACATTATTATAGTATCTTTTCCTCGGTTAAGAACTCAACATTTTTCTTTCTGTTTCCTTAGTTTACCTTGAAATTATGGTTAAGTCATCATGCATCTTCTAACAGCTCTATAAAATACTGCCTCATTCAAATTCCCTTAAGTCGAATCTACCTGGTAATCTCTGCATTTCTTCTTCATCTCTCTTTCCCCTGGAAGCATCCTTTGAGGGGGTGGCTGTTCCAATCTGCAATTGCTCTCCTCTGTGTGAAAGTTTCTGCCCAACTATAATCTCTGTCATTTCTTTTGTCTCTCTTGATTTTTGGATTACCTGCTTTCTGATCCTTAGTCTTGCCCTGTCTTGGTTCATCCCATTATGGAGAGAGCATCCACTAGTTCCTGGAGAAACAGAGTTCGAAGGTAACTTTTTTTGTGACAACATTTCTTAAAACATCCTTATGTCATTTTCATGTAAGGCTGATAGTGCCATTGTGCGTGGACTACTAGAATGGACGTCATTTACATGAAGAATCTGAAGTGCATTGTGCTACTGTTGTAGGACCTTCTCCTTAGTTCAGCTAAAAGCCAGGATCTTGTCACATAACCATGAAAGATTAGGCTAGCAGATACTTTGAAGGGTGAGAAGAGCAGGGTTCACTGGGTAAAGGGGAAAAAGGGGAAACAGAGACCCTCAGCCAAGCGAGAGTCCTGCTAGTAGGTTTCTTGCTTCACAGATTGAATCCGCAGTTACCACTCTGGAACAAGGGAAGCCAGGCTCCTCTCTCCTGCAATGGGCGCGAACTGCCCATGGCTCCATCCGGTTCTCCCAGCGCACTGGCTACGCGGAGGGTCTCCGGGGACTACTTTATACTTCGCTGTCTCACTACTGCCCTCCACCTTTCCATGTTGCCATTTAAAAGCAAAAGCGATTTTTATTCCTCAGCTTTTAATGAACTCCCTTTTTCTCCCTGGAAACTTTCCTCTTTATTCCTGTTTTTTCTTTTTCTTCTTTCTTTCTTTCATTTTTTTTTTTTTTTTTTTTTCATTTATAACTTTAGGCACTTGGTAGTGAGTCTTTTCCATCTGGGCACTTCCATCTTTCAGAGTGAGGAATTACCTGATTTTCTCTACGGAACTCCTATTAGTCAGCTGTTGGGCCTTTTTGCTTAATATTTTCTTTAATCTTTCCTCTCCTATTGGTTATATCTTTATGTTTTTGATCTTCCGAGTCTTTTGTTGAATTTTTATTCTCTAATATCTATTTCTTGTTTCATGAGTGTTTCTTTTTATGCTTTTTCATGTTGTTCTGTGGTTTCAATACCTCTCTTGCCTCCAGGGATCTAAATCACAGTGTTTTTTGGTTGTTCTTTTTGTTGCTGTTGTTTTGATTTTTTGCCCCTGAATTCTTTATGGTTCTTTCCTCATTTTAAATTTAGACATTTTCTATGATGTTTTTGTTCTTTTCTAATTAATATCAAGCCCTTCCAAAGTAAATATGAAGTTCTGTGGGTGTAGGCTGCAGTTTTGCACTGCTAGACCTCCTGAGGTTGCCACAACTGGCCTGTTAGCTTCTGTGTTGTGAAATCTCCAAATGCCTGCATTCCCACAGCAGTTTTCTTGGAGGCAGTACATTCTCTCTTACTCCTACCTGGGGGTAATAAGCTTGGCTACCAGCATTCTAGAATTTGGTGGAAAAGGAAAGCTCAGGGTCCACAGTTCAGTTAGAATAATTCTATTTTTTTTTCAATATGGTACTTCGCTGTCTTTGAGGCCTCGTGACAGCAGGTGTGTAGAAGTGGGGCAGCCATCTGAAGGTGCTCAGAGTGGGCAGGAACCAGGAAAGTGAGGCTAATTGCTCCCTAGCAGTTTCTCAAATCTTCTCCCCGATTTCTTCAAATTATTCTGTGTAATTACAATTTCTGAGCCTTTTCTAACTTTTAGGGGCCAAATATCTTAGCATGTCCATCTGCAAGAGCTTATTCTCCTCTATTCTCCTAAATTATTTATTATACCTACTTGACTTTAGTCTTCAAACTCTGACTTGAAACTATAGATATCTATTAATTCCTAATGAATACATATATTCAATTTTTTGTTTATTTGTTTTTGTTCTATTTTCCTGAATTTTATGGGTTGAATTTATTTATTTATCTGGTTGTTATTTCTTGAGATGGAGTCTCCTCTGTTGCCCAGGTTGGAGTGCAGTGGCACCATCTTGGCTCACTACATCCTTGGCCTCCCAGGTTCAAGCAATTCTCCTGCCTCAGCCTCCCGAGTAGCTGGGACTGCACTATGCCTGGCTAATTCTTTGTATTTTTAGTAAAGACCAGGTTTCACCATGTTAGCCAAGATGGTCTCAGTCTCCTGACCTTGTGATCTGCCCACTTTGGACCCCAAAGTGCTGGGATTACAGGCATGAGCCATCACACCTGGCCAGGGGTTGGATTTTGATAGGAGAGGAGTGGAAATGTCTTGATTCCGTCAATTTAAAAATCACAGATCTGGTGATCAGATTGTGAGGGATAGATTCACATCATAACAACACTTGTCAGAAATTTATGTTTTAAGGAGAATTACAGTGTATTAATTCAGAAGCCACGTAAGGATCTAAACATTTTTATAGTAGAGAAAGTTAAGTGTTCTTTATGGTTAATGTTGGCCCATTACCTAGCCTGATGCCACATCCCTCATGGTAGGTGCCTGCCACAATAAATAGAATGATTAAATTGGGAAGCCAGGAATTACCACTGGGCAGTTCTGATAATTCCCTTCTTCTTTCTCTATTCTTCATGAATTCTACTGATATCTGTTAAAAATAGATTGCACATTATTTGAGTGAGAAAAAAATATTTATGAAGTGTCCACTCTGTACCATATATAGTAGTATGCATTATTTCATTATTCTTTGTCAGATATTAGTTACATTTTAAATTTATGTCTTTTTAGTGAGATTTCAGGGAAGTACCTTCTTTCCTGATGAATTTAAGGAATTCCCATTATATGCTTTAATCATTTCCTGGGAAGACTTTCACATGCGACCAAATACATTCATTTTATAATGCTTTCTATAGCTTTTATTTTAATTGTTGATTTTTATCGCTTAGTTCATAATTCTGTGCATAATTTTTTGTTTACTCATATTATACATTGACTACATACTCAATATTAGACAAAACCTTCACTGCTTATTTTTCCATAATAAACAAGGAAAATGAAGTCTTTGTATTTGGAAGAGACTTCAAAGGCAGATCAGAGTCCAAAACCTAGTACTTGCCCTCACTCCAGTTTGATGAAAAGCCAATTTAAAAATAGGAGGGGGAGAGTAAACAAAACACATATGCAGAAATACAATAACAAAAATATATATCGTGCATCACTGCACATTCTTATCCTTCCTGGAAAGAACTTCAGTGATTGTGAAGAGGCTTTCAGAGGCTGGATGCTCCCCTGAAATTTGCACCTGGTCCTGAGGTGAGCCAGATTGGCAGGAAGAGAAGGCAGAGCTGATTCCAAACTGTTATGCCTTAGCCAATCACCAGAGTGACAAACCTTGAGTGAGCTTGAACCACAGATGCCCGCTAGATGTTCATCCCTGTGTTAAAAAAAGATTTGGTGAAAATAGTGGCTGGTCCTGAGCCCAGCAAGGATGGAGACGAAGAATGATAAGTTATTCATTTCTAAAAATTTTATAAATATAGGACTTGCTTAACACTGACTGCTGACCTTGAATTCCCTTCTTCTGAGTATGTCTGCAATTCTAAAAGCAGCCCCAGAAGGCTGAAAAACGACTCACAAAGTGGCTATTAATAAACAGTGGTACATATAAGTGACAGAAGTCCAAAGTGTTTAGACAGGTGTTTTACTTTAATATTGTAATGAAATGCTGAAGCGATGCAGGTGTTCAGTATTCACAGTGTTGTCTGAACACTGCAGTGTGTGTGTGTGTGTGCGCGCACGCACCTGTGAGTACATGCCTGGGTATGCATGCGACTTACGCATATGTACTTTGGGGAAGCACTTACTATGTGCATTCTGCAGTAACAAATCATGATTTGCTTTCAATCATTGGTATATTGATTTAAGTGAGAATGTGCTCTTAATTCATGCTTCCATTCCAATGTTCCTTGGTTTCAGCGATATCAATGACTACACTGTTTTGGGCTTGTCTCACACTGCTAATAAAGACACACCCAAGAGTGGGTAATTTGTAAAGGAAAGAGGTTTAATTGACTCACAGTTCCACATAGTTGGGGAGGCCTCACAATCATAGTGGAAGGTGAATGAAAAGCAAAGTTGTGTCTTACACAGTGGCAGACATGAGAAAGTTTGTGCAGAAGAACTCTCCTTTATAAACCCATCAGATACCATGAGACTTATTTACTACCACGAGAACAGTATGGAGGAAACTGCCCTCACGATTCGATTGTCTCTACCTGGCCCCACTCTTGACATGTGAGGACTGTTCCAGTTCAAGGTGAGATTTGGGTTGGGACACAGCCAAACCATATCATCTACTTAACAAGAAACTTAATTAATATTGTACCCATATGTTTTAGGGTTTTTTTCCAGTACAATTTTATTTATTTATTTATTTTGAGACAAAGTCTTGCTCTGTCATCCAGGCTGGAGTGCAGTGACACTATCTCAGCTCACTGCAACCTCTGCCTCCCTGGTTCAAGTGATTCTCATGCCTCAGCCTCTAGAGTAGCTGAGATTACAGGCATATACCACTACACCTTGTTAATTTTTGTATTTTTAGTAGAGGTTGGGTTTCATCATGCTGGTCAGGCTGGTCTCAAACTCCTGGCCTCAAGTGATCCACCTGCCTCACCCTCCCAAAGTACTGGGATTACAGGTGTAAGCTACCACGCCCAGCTACCAGTATGATTTTAATGAGATTAAGGCTGATTGGTCTCATGGGAAAATAAAACATTCAGGTATCCTATTTAGATTGAGTTCACCTCAAAATATAGAAAAAAAAAAAACAAATTCAGTCTATTTCCTAAGTCAAGTTGGTCAATAACATCTTCACACATAGAAAGAGATTTTTCAATATTTAAAAACCAGCTACCTGGATCTGACTTGACCACAATTAAATAGAATTAGAAGATCAAGTACTTTGACATAATGCAAACATTACTAGTAGGAATGAATTGATGAGTTCTGTTTTTTATCCCAGCTTCATTTCTGGATGTGTAGTCTTGCCCTCCATTTTGCTTTTCAGTTCTTTTTTCTCCATCTTCATCCTGCCTTCTCCTGGCCACCACCTCCATTCTCATTTTATGGAATAAATTGTAATGTGAAAAGCATCTTCAAGAAATTTTATCTTATGGCCTTTCTTAAGGTAATTCAGACTTGTGCTTGGCCGAAAAAGAACTGTATGCTAAATTTATGTATGTTCCCAGAGACAGAGAGAAACTATTTTTTCTCTGTCCCCTTCATGAGACATTTAAACAAGTGAGTAACAGGTGCTGCATGCCTGGAACACACTGTACTCTGAATATTCTCGTAAGAAGTTGTGCACTCTGGGGAGAGCATTTCATTTCTAAGTCTTCATGAACAACACCTGTGCTTGGTCAGTCACTGGAAGGATACTCCCTCAGTCATAAAAGGGATTTTATTGGGCTATGGATAGAATTGTCTCCTTAAATACTTGAGAAGGAAGCTGACAAATTAAGTCTTCCAGATTGGATAATAACTGCATATACTTTAGAATAAGCTGTTTTATCTGTGCTTTGAGTAGAAGAAATAATGCAAGTTGCAAAATTGAACCACCAAACTAGTGTATTATTATAATTTGAAAAAAAAGTTTCCCTTTTCTAGTAAGAAATATAAAACTTTGTTGTACCAAAGTGTCGATACTTAAGTAGGAAAAGAAAAAAAGAGAGCGATATAAAAAACGAAATATTGGTTAGTTGGATTGAGAGGCTAATCTCCATGTCTTTTGCATTAACCTCAGAATTAGCAGGTATATCTCACGGACTCAGCTTAATAAAGATGATTTGTATGGTGCTATGGATAACAGAAGAGTTCTAGAGACAATATTTGTAAGCCATAAATTACTAATACATATGTACTTATGATGAATAAATTATTTTGCAATATGATGAGCATGATCTTTCTTTGAAGAGAAAAATAAAATCTAGGTTTCTGAAGGAGAATTAACTCCATTATGCCCATAGGGTATATGTATTTTAAGTCACTTCATTGCCTAAAGTTTTAAGTATCCTAACGGCTAGAAATTATGCATTTGTCCATACAGAGCATCCTCATAACTCCCCTAGGCAGACCTGTACCAAAATTTAAGCCAATGCTTGATGACTTTTATAAGCATGGCAGGTGCTTTTCTTTTCACCCCTGCCATCTACTCCCACCCCACTGCCTGTGAATCAACCACTATCCAGCTCCAGTATCACAATACTGCTGTTTATCAATTACAAGTCAGGTTATTTTACAAAAGTGACCATATCCTGAATTCCATCTGTGCTTTCGTGCTCCAGTTGAAATATTTTATGTCTGCCTTCCAGATTTTTTTTTCTTGAGACAGGGTCTCAATGACCCTGTTACCCAGGCTGAGTACAATGGCACAATCTTAGCTCAATGCAGCTTCAACCTCCTGTACTCAAATTATCCTCCTGCCTCAGGCTCCCAAGTAGCAAAGATTACAGGCACATGTCACCATGCCTAGCTAATTTTTAAAGATTTTGTAGAAATAGGGTCTCATTATGCTGTGTATCTTGGTCTAAAATTCTGTTAGGGATATTCTTATCCTTCTAGTTTTCAGGGCAAGAAGTTAGGAATATGAGTATTATCTTCGCTTTCACTTCTTACTGTCATTCTTAACCCTGTATCTCTAAGCCCCAGCAGTCAACTCTGCCTGATTCCTCAAATAAGGGAAGGACCCTTTCCCCCTGGCATGCTGGCCTCCACTTGCAGAATGCATTCTTATCCATCTTCCCTCCTGTTTTAGAGCAAGGTATCCCTGGGCCTTCTCTCTAAGATGTCTGTGATGGTTAATTTTGTGCATCAACTTGACTGAGTCAAGGAGTACTCCAATTAAATGTTATTTCTAGGTGTTTCTGCAAGGGAATTTCCAGGTGATACCGGCATTTGAATCAGTGGCCTCAGTAAATGTCTGAGCTTCTATTAAGCTTTACATTCTTTCCTTTCAAAGATCATCTGGGATTTTCCCCTTCTCTGTTTGCATGCAGTTAGCCTACTAGCTCCAATGGGCTTTCACTGCCCACCAGCTGTCCACCTCCATACCACAGCACATACTCCCTGCCCATGTTGGGCCTCCCCTTACTATCATTACACATTGTGAAGGCTCCGTCCTCTCTCTGAAGTTTTCTTTATTCTCTTCTCCTTGCCTGCTATGTTCTACTGGTTCACTAGATTTGACAATTTCCTTTTGTAATCAATTCCTTTCCAACTCTAGACAATCCCTAGACATATTTCCTGTGTTTACTGTTCAGATTTTTTTATTCTGCTCATTTTGTCTTCTTAATCCCATCTCTCTAAGCTCCAGCAGTCAACGCTGCCTGATTTCTCAAACAAAGGAAAGACAATTGGGACCCTTTCTCCCTGGCAGGCTGGTCTCCACTCATGGAGTCCATGCTTATCCATCTTCCCTCATTTTGTTAGAGCAAGGTATCCCTGGGCCTTCTCTCTAAGATGTCTGTGATGGTTAACTTTGTGCATCAACTTGACTGGGTCAAGGAGTGCTCCAATTAAACCTTATTTCTGGGTGTGTCTGCAAGGGAATTTCCAGGTGATATTGGCATTTGAATCAGTGGCTTCAGTAAATGTCACCCTTGCCAATATATGTGGGCATCATCCAATCCATTGAGGGCCTGAATAGAATAAAAGGGGAAAGAAGGAGAAATCTGTTGCCTTTTTTTCTGGCTTGCCTGCTTGAGCTGAGACATCAGCTTTCTCCTGCCCTTGGACTGAGATTTATACCATCGGCTCCTCTGGATCTCAGGCCTTCAGACTCAGACTGAAATTAGCCACTGGCTTTCCTGGGGATTTAGCTTGCAGTTGGCAGATCATGAGACTTCTCAGTCTTCATAATAGAGTGAGCCAACTCCTCGTAACAAATCTCTTCCTATATACATCCTTTTGGTTCTGCTTCTCTGGAGAACCTTGACTGATACGAAATCCTTTCCCCATACTCTAGGACCTTGATCATTATTTAGGTCCCCTTTCTGTAAATATCCCACATTTCTTTTTTCTTCTGAAACCCTCCTCCAGTTATATTGATATGTCCAAGTCTTCCTTGCCCTCAATAATATGTTATCTTATCCCTAAATCCTATTTAAGCTACTTATTTATTTCTCTTTCAAACTATGCTTAACATGCTTCACGGGGTGGGTGGAAGTTAAAAAAAAACACTTATTATCTCCACTTTCTTGAATTTCACACAGTCCTTAACTTATTACAACCTGATGTCCTTTCTTATCACCCTAAGAAGATTGTCCTCCCTTGAGTCACAAATGACATTCTCATCACCAGATATTTTGCTTTTTGTCACATTATTTAATTTCCCTACAGAATTTGATGTTTAATATTATTTCTTGTAAGAATTCTGGGATATTAATGCCATGGAATTCTTGAGGCATCACTTCACCAGACAGAAACTTCTGTGGCCAGTGGCACCTTTGCCCGAGTTTTGCTTCAGCCCACTAGGCTTGTTCCACCCACTTGGCCTGGCAGGCTGCACGCACTTCCCACTACCAGCCTGGATCTCATGCCTGCCAAGGATGAGCCAGGCACGGAGCAGTGAGGGGTGTGTGGGCAAGCGTGGGGTCTGGCCACTGTGCACAGTCCGGCATGCTGGCTGTGGCGGGGCAGGCAGCTCCAGGTGCCGGCATGAGTGCCGGCTCCCTGCAAGGCTGCGGTTGGACCAGGTTATTGCAAGCAGCTTCCACAGCTGGCACTGGGATCAGTGGTGGTGCCCAGAAGCTTGGAGATGCCAGGAACTGCAGAGCCCCAAAGAGGGTGTCACAGCCTGGCTTGGGGAGGTCCTAGGTCTTGGGTCCCCAAAGGACTGCAAGTCTTCTCTTCTCTTGTCACCTGCAACATGGCAAGGAAGGGGACCTGTTCCAGCCCTGTTTGTGTTACAGCTCTTTTAGCCCCACCATTCGGTGGGTCCTGAGTTCTTGTTCCGTGTCCAAGAAGAATGAAGTATGCAGACAAGTGAAGGGTGAGCAAGGCAAAGGAGAGTTTTATTAAGCAAAAGAATAGCTCAGAGGAGACCTGCAGTGGGTAGCTCTGGTAGTGTGTAGCTCTGCAGGCAAGGTGTCTCGGCAAGTGTTCAGCTCTCAGCAGAAAGGAGACCCTGGGGTGGGTAACTCCTCTCTGCAGCTGGTGTTCCCATTACCTACCCAAGTCTGGCTGAGTCCTGTGGTCAGGCAGGGGGCTTATGGGCTTCAGAGGGAGGACGTGCATGCTGATTAGTCCATGGGCAGCCATGGGTGGGTCCAGAAAAAGCACCTTAGGTTACCACTTCCTCTGTGGGACTCCTGCAAGATCCAGGCCTTCCTTACTTGAAGATGGGGTTTCATGGGAGACCTGCCCCTTTCTGCCCAGGAACCTGTCTGCCTCCGGCTGCTGTTCATGGTGCCCAAGCTGTCCATTCTGAGGGGCACTTGCAGGCAACCGAGGAGCTACCCTCAGCATCCCCTCAGCCCCTGTCCCCTGCTCATTGGGGCCCAATGAGCAGGAGAGAGATGTGGCGGTAGGGGGCTGGTGTGTCAGCACTGCCTAGAGTAAGAACACACCAAGCCAGGTTGTGACAGTGCCCAGGCTTGGCCTCAACTTTTCTCTGAGATCAGAGCAGGCACAGCCAACAATGAGAGGCCAGGCAGTGGGAGCAGGCATTTCAGAGGCTGCATGAGCAGGGGAGTCTTCCTGGGCCCTAGAGTACAGAGATGTCCAGGTCCACAGCCACAGCTTGGGCAGCCACAACGGCACCCTGTAGGGTGGGGCTCCTGCCTGCTACTGGCCCCTAAGAGTACAGGGAGGCCTGGGTCTATAGCTGCGCCCAAGGAGTAGGAAGCTTCCACCCTATCAACTCAGAAGGGTGTAGGGCTTCTGCCTGTTCCCGCTCCCACCAGCTATAGGCAGCACACAGCCCCAGCCAAGCCTCCTCCAGGGCAGCTGGAGTCATGGCAGCAGCTGCTCTAGGCAGGCCACTGCTGCCATCACTAATCTCTCCTAGTTTCTCTGTATTTGCTTTCCCACCTTTCATTGGGCTCACCCATTACATTGTATGGATGTTCCCTCAGAATGTAAAGGTTCTGTCCTTGATCTTCATTTATTTTATTTTACAGCAGCCCTACCTAATACCATTTTTATCAACAGTGTTATATTATGAGCTATATTTCCATGTGCAGATGACTTCACAATGTGTATGTCCAGCCCTCTTCCCTTTTCATTTCCTTCAGTCCATTCTGACCTTTGTCTTTTATTAATAAAAAGAATGCATGAATGCATTGCTTCATATCATTACCTCATTTAAACACCCCTGATACTTGTAGGGTACAGGTCAAACTCTTCAGTGTGGCATGAAGCCCACCAGCACCTGGGCTCTCATCTCCTACTATTCACAGCTGCATGTACTATTCTCCAATCATACTGGAATTCTTATGATAATCTTTACTTCTGCAATATTTGTGTACTATGAGATTCGCCCCTCCACCCCAGCTCAAACTCTGAAAAAAGTTTTGTGACCATAGATTGTATAATCCAGACATTGAAACTACTAATATTGGTCTATTTTGAGATTGCCTGGTTGGTGCCCCGAGGCAAGGCCACACTTGTCTCCCTGAAAAAGAAGAAAATGTGATCATTGTGATCCCAAACATCTCGGGAACTTCTTCAATATGGAACAAGCAATAAGGTATGTGTTTGATCTGAGGGCTAGAGAAACATCTTCCTCAAGACCAGGGGCTTCCAGGCATGGTATTAACCTATTATTCTAAGTTGGGTTTCCACAATACAAATTCTGATATGAGAGGATTTGCATGCAAGTGGTTTATGGAGAGGAAATAAGAATGGGTACAGGAAAAACAGGTTATGTGAGGGGAAAAGAGCCAAGAAAGGGTGTAATTTCAGGTAAAGTCCCTGCCTGGGCTTTACCCTCTGGGGAACTCTGGAGTGTACATTGCACCTCAGACATTACCCTGCCTTCAGGCAAATGGGCTTGAATTGCGTCTGCTTGCAGCTGCAGTTAGTCATTGGCTACAGGCTGGGCAAGGCAGGTAGGAATGAGGATTTGTAAATTCCAGATACTTCCAGCTCTTCTTCTGCCACTCAAGAGCAGGCCTCTGAGAAGCTGCAGGTACAAGCAGTTAGTAGATCACAGAGCTGGGAATGGCATTAAAAAACTGGCAACAGAGAGGTGAAGGAACACCAATAGTATCCAATACACCTGGTTATGGAGAAGCAGGCGAGGAGGTAGAATAATCACAGACCTTGCCCTTTTTACTGCCAGCTGCAGTCATAGCAAGAACAGTAGCAGAAAACAGAAATGACAGCTTTTTGAACAATCATCTCTGGGCAGTAATGGAATCCTTTTTCCTCAAGTGGCCATGCCTAGCCCCACTAGCAAAGTGATAAGACATAGCAGGACTTGGACTCCTAGGCCCCAGCTAACGGAATCACCAGTGGTCCTGGGCAGCAGCCCACTGTGCTCAGCAGAGAAGAGACTTTCTGAGGGTCATTAGTAGTAGAACAAAAGCATGGGGACAAAATAAGCAGGCTGGAGAGGAATGCCCAGGCAGAGTAATTTCAAAATGAATGCAGATTTATGTTGCAGAAAACTGAGAAGTAACTAGGAAGCGGAAGAGACTCTTTGAGAGAGAGAAGTCAATAGAATCTCTGAAGCCAGTTGAAGTTTGGACTATGCTCCTTTTAAATACTGGTGAGAGACTAGGATTATCAGACTCTAAACACCCCATGGCTGTGTGTTACAGTTTATCCATGCATAATCCAAGGAATGGAGCAACAGTGGCTCATCTTCTCCTTGGGTTCTCAGACCCATGAACAATGTCCCAACTTGAATGAACACTTTTCTAATTTTCCCTAGACTCAGTTTCTCCCTCCTCTGTCCTTAATGAGCTCTCAGAAACTTTTATTACAGAATTTGCTGCATTGTACTACAGTGGTCAATTTAGATGTTTGTCTATCCAAAAAACTCCATCAGGAAAGAAGCTACTACCCATCTCTGTTTCTCAGTATTAAACATACTATTCGGATAATAATACAGTCTTCATAAATACTAGTTGAGTAAAGAAAGCACATGGAACCATGACTTTTATCCTTCTGGGAAGGCAAAGATACCTCAGAATGTGACGTAAGCTATGAAACTTCTTCCAGAAAAATCTACAAAAAGAATATTATATACGTTAATATAGAAGAATTTCTTAAAATAGTGAAAAAAGAAAGTGATCCAGGTTGTTACTAGCATAAAGCATGTCTTTCAAACTCAAGACTGATCATAGAGATCTTCCAAAATATTTGAAACCCTGGTACGTTCTAACTCTTACAGTATACTAATGAGAAACTTTTTAGAAGCTCGCTTCCAAATTACATGCACCAACTACTTCGGAGGAAGTTCATAAGAATTGCAATTAGTGTGAAGTGAAGTACTGATGGGAGCCAAGCAAGAAAACAGAAGAGAAATGAAATGAACAGAGCTTTAATGAACAAGGAAAATAGGCAGGAGCAGGCAACTCAGGCCTTAAAAATGAACGGTGGGAAAGGCACTGTTTTCCCTCAGATTAATGTCACACTCAAGGCTGTCTTATTTGACTACGGAATGAGTTGTGTCTAAGGTATTTCAGCCAGATAGAAGAAAATCTCCTCCTTCATAGATTCTATCTTTTCCAAGAGTGCTCAATCCACAATCTGCTCATCAATAATTACCTTGAAATATTTCAAAATATTTGAAATAGTTTGGGGAGCCTCACATTCCCATTCTATTCCTCTAGGCTTAAAACATTTCTACTTTCCAGATGTTGGCTACTCAGCCAGTGATACTGACATCATTTATTTATGTAAAGGAAACAACTTTCAGTGTTCATGTTTAATATGTTAATATTACCAGTTTAGATATTTTAGTGTTCGGTTGTGTTTCTACCCTTGATGAAAGTGTAATGAAATATTTTGTATATGTTAAGTTCCAATTAGTAATTATTGATTAACAGATTGTGGATTGAGACAGATTTAATGAAAGGGGAGTCAATTCATAAACTTTACTTCTAATTTTAAAATATTTTAAATCTCATTATCTCTTTAATTTTTCTGAGCAAGTTACATATACAAAATATTTCACTATGCAATTTAAGATGGACCTTAAGCTAAACATGTGAGGAAGAATTAGGTAGCATTCAGATAGATTCAAATTTCTAAAAGCAATTATTTAAAAGTAAAATGAAAACATATATAATCTACCAAATAATAATCAATTCTTCTGGCTACAGAAACTCATTCCTGCTTTTGCACCATAGCCATACAATTTCTAAAGGTGTAGGAAGAGCTGGAAGTACATGAATTCAGGTGTAAAGTCATATATTTGAAAGTTTCCTTAAATGTATCTACAGATAAAAGTTATATTGAAGCTGATGTATTACTTTCAAGGTTCTTTCTTCATATACATATTTGTTTAAAGTATATTAAAATTTTAAACTTCTGATTATGGTAAAGTTTCCTTGATTGAAAGACTCAAATGTTTCTGACATTGGGTTGTATCTTACAATCTATGTGGACATTTAATGTAACAAGTTCTTAAATTGATGGTTCACTATGTAACTGATGTAGTTTTAGAATAAAGAAAATCTGCTAACATAAAATTCTGTTTGCTCTTCCGAAAACATTTCTCAGAGATGAGGACTTTCCATTGTTATTCTATAGCTTCTAAGTTCTCTATCCATTTTCTTCATTTTTATCTTTCAGAAGTTAATTTATTTAGGGAACAATGAGGCAAAGTCTTTGAGAATGGTGAAACAATAAGATAAATTTGGTTTTTCAATCCTACTAGAGAGATCCATATATTCTCAGTGAATTAATGACAGGAGATGTTTCCTTATCACTGATTTAGAAGTCAGCTTTAGTAAGCCCTCATACCTTGCAATCCACGAAGTCTGGTTGAAGCATTCGAACATGGATGCTATCAAGGCAAGAGAGCTTCGTTTTGGCACCTGGCTGCCCTTTCCCCTCAAATATAAAACTATTTGTGTTAGAATTGGCTAAAGGCTTTGTCTCATTAAACTGTATTCAACCAAAAGTATTTTATTAGTGATAAAAAATAAATGTTATGTCAAAGTTACTTAGAAGGTGATGGGGGAGTGAAAGTCATTTCATGAAACAATGTGAAAAATGAAAAAGCTCTCTTTGATCATAGTTCATAATTGAAGGTTATTTCTATTTCCTAGGTAGTTATTTTGGCAATTAAATCTACTCAAAAGTTTTATCTCTGAAAAAATTAATTGTATGTTGAAAATGTGAATTGGGATAATGTACTTTATAAAGGTTAAGAGAGATCATTCTAAATGTTATTTCAGTAACATTAGGTTTGTTAACTCATGCTGAAAATTTTAAGATATTGAAAAGTATAAGATGCTAAAACTGTTCTCTGTATGGAAAAAATATGGTTTAATTTTATTAGTAAGAATTGTTTCCCATGCATACTACCTTAGTGTTTTTAATATGGTGACAGTCTGTGCTACTGTGTAGCATGTTGTTTATAATCTCCCTTCATTTAATGACTAGACTATAAATATCCAGTGTACTTTCAAATTTCTTATTTTTAAACAGCTTTATTGAATATAACTGACATACAGTAGACTGCATATTTTAACAATGTATGATTTGATTAAGTTACCCCCAAACTCACTGATGGTCTGTTCATTTTATTCTTTTTTTCTGTGTGTTTGTGTATTTCATTTTCAATAGTTTCTATTGTGATATCTCCCAGTTCACTAGCCTTTTCTTCTGCAGCATCTGATATACTATAAATCCTATCCAATGTATTTTCATCCTACCCATTATAGTTTTCCAGTGTAGAGACATGACTTTCAAATTGTAGAGGTGTCAGGAACATCTCTAGACCAGCAGTCTCCAATCTTTCAGGCACCAGGGACTGGTTTTGCGGAAGAAAATTTTTCCGCAGACAGGGCGTGGGGGAGATGGTTTCGGGATGGTTGAAGTGCATTACATTTATTGTGCTCTTTATTTCTGTTATTATTACATTGTAATATATAATGAAATAATTTTACAACTCACCATTATGTAAAATAAGCTCAGTGGGAGCCCTGAGCTTATTGTCCTGCAAATCGACAGTCCCATCTAGGAGTGTGGAGAGATACTGACAGATCATCAGATATTAAATTCTCAAGAGGAACCCACAACCCAGATGGCTTGCATGCTCAGTTCACAGTAGGGTTTGGGCTCTGTGGGAATCTAATGCTGCTGCTGGTGTGACAGAAAGTGGAGTTCAGGCAGTAACGTGAGCAGTGGGGAGCAGATGAAAACATAGATGAAGCTTTGCTGGCTCACCTGTGGCTCACATCCTGCTTGTGGCCTGGTTCTTGACAGGCCATGTACCCAGTCTGTGGCCCAGGGGTTGGGGACTCCTGCTCTAGGCATTCAGTTTAGATGTTTCTAAATATCTTCTATGTTTTTACTTAGTATTTTGAACATATGGAATACAGTCATACATGTTTTCATGCTGTTTTCATCTAATTCTAATACTTGTATCAGTTCTGGGTCAGTTTTAGTTGAGTGACTGAACTTCACTATTGGTTGTATTTTCCCATTTCTTGCACGTTGGTAATCTTTGATTGTATGTCAGATACTGTGAATTTTACCTTTTTCCACGCTTCTTAAACATATATATATATATATATATATATATATATATATATATATATATATATATATTACACACTATGTATATGTTTAGCTTTTTTTAGAAAGACATTCCTGGACAATATTTAGTAACAGGCTACTATATACAAATAATTTAAAGATATTGGGATTAATTTTATATTTACAACAACCTCACCATTATACTTAATTCAAGGATAAAGAAACAAAGCATCAGAGAGGCTAAGTAACTTACCTGAGTTCACACAGCAGGTAAGTGGCAAAGATGGGATTTGAACCTAAGTGATTTGCATTCCTACAAATATTCTCAAATTTTGATCTGTAGCATAGTAAAATTTCTTGGAAACAGTTTGTCATTTTTATGTCTTACTTTTAAGAATCATTAGGTGAGACCAGAATAGAGCTTACTAGAAGTAATTAAGATCCTTTTGAATTTTCTACCCAATGCTAGCGAATTTTCCCAGTCAGTTTAATAGAAAGAAGCACCATTCCAGCCCCTGTGTGAGTTCCAGACACTGTTCCCTTAATCTTCTTAGATGGTTCTATCTTATCCTTCAGTCACTTCCTTACATGTATGTGCTAACCAGTACTATGTTGAATGCTACTTTAAAGGAACTCTTGGCAGATTTTTGGTTTTTTTACCTCTCTACATCCCCCTCCTCTCCAGTACTCTTCATCTACTGATCTCTGATTGCCTCGGATTCTGCAGACTCTCAACTCTGTCTCTGCATCTCAGGGAGTTTGCCAGGATCCTCTTGGGTCTACCTTTCCTATTCTACAGCTGGAAACTGTCAATGCAGTAAGCTGGGTGCAAGCAAGGTCTCACCTCTTTAAGATCACTTCCTTCATTGCCTGATGTCCAGTGTCTTGAGAGCCATTGTTTAAATTGTTTTGTTTTAGGCAGGAGGGTGATTTCAGTACTTATGATTCCATCTTAGCCAGAAATGGAAATCTATACTTCAATATCATTCAAATGTATGTGTATATGTATATGTGTGTATATAGATAAGACAAAACACTGTGTGTGGGTGTGGGTGTGGGTGTGGGTGTGTTTAGTGTCCTCATTGCTCACTCTGTACTAAGCCCCTATCCCAGCATGGTCTGGAAAGGGGGGAAAAAAAAAAGATGTATTATTTTGATGAGAACAACTTTAGTAATTTTGACATTTATTCAGTTTCTTTCCTATCTTCTTGATTCTCTTTTGCTCAATTCTCTCTTACTTGAAGGTACTGAATCTCCTTTATAATAAATAGTAGAAGAATTTATTGAACCTTGCCCACTTTAGGACATGATTTTATGGGTTATCAACAGACTTTTTCTAAGAACATGAGGACTACTACTGGAAGGAAAAAAACATTATTGGAAATAAATTGGGAAGCATTTCAGACATTTTAAAAACTGAATCTTTATGCAAATAATTTCTCTGTGTCACATACAAAAGATATCCTTAATTTGGTGCCTGTTCTTGGAAATCACTGATAAAGGATACGAAAAGTACTTTTTCTCAAGAGTGGTTAAGTGTGGCTTCTAGGGTTTGATAATGAAAGTAGAACTATTCATGCATAATAGAATCAGTGCATAAGAGAATCATGACTTTTTTTTTTAAGCCTGTTTTCCTTAGCTATTCTGGACAGGTGTTTCTATAGTGCAATTTTAGCTACAAAAATGGTTCATAATTGCCAACACCTAATTTAATATTCTGAAGCTAATCATAAAACAACCTCCCCTTTCACAGGAGAGATAAAGTCTCAGCTGGGCTTTAAATCCTGATTATATGACAAGGTTCCAATAGAAATTTTAGCTATCAACCAAGTGACCTTCAATGACCACAAGCTGAGAAGCTTGGTAACTAATCTAAACAGATCTCTAGGCAAAACCCCCATCCAGCGTGGGTGTCTAGACCCTTGCATTATTCACCTCATGAAAAAAGACAAGCAGAATATGAAAAGCAAATGATTGTAGCAACCTTCCACCCTCAATTCCTGAAGGGCCAACTGCAAGCTGTGAAAATATTCCCACGACCCTACTTCCTGTGTGAGGGCTTAGGACACTGATAAAATGTTTATACTGTCAGCCCACATACAACTGTCAGTAATGCCTTCTGCCTTTAAGAAAGTGTTATTTTGAAGGAATATTGCTCACATTAAAATAAAAGAAATTCTACACTTCAAACTACTTACAGATGGCAATAATGTCATGCTTAGTATTTTTACTTCTCATAATTCTTTTCATCAAATAACTCAGTTTGAGGGAAGCTTAACTGTTAATGTTTTGTGTAAAGTTTCTCTTTTCTTTGTAACAAAATTTTCCCAACAAATTTTCTTTTTTTCCAACTTCATTAAAAAACGTTGTTGCTTACTGGCATAGGTGTTGCTAGCAGAAAATACTTCACTCCTGCTTTAAGTAAGATTGGTAAACACCTTGCTAAACCATAAATTCATTTTGGGTGATTCATTTTTAATCCAAGTTTTTATTCTACACACTGATCAGCATACTGCTTTGCACAACGCTGGCACTGTGAAACATTTGTTAAATGCTGGACTTTACTAAAATGACAAATGAATGAATTGATTTTCACTACAGCTACTGTGATTCTGCCCCTAAGGGTTGTTTTCCCTGATTTATAACTTTACGTCTAGGAAATTTTGCCAAAGACATGTGATTACATCCCATTGAATTATACATTGAATGAAGTATTTAACCTATACTGAATTAGATATTACTTTATGAAACAAAACTATATATTTTAAAAATCTGTAACAAGTAAAGCAATCTATTTGTAAATTTGACTTGGGTATACTCATCCTCTTTCCAATATGGGTTTTAGCTGGCTTATAGAAAACAATCTTCACACTAACATTATCTGAATAAGTTAGAGGAAAGGAATTTGAGAAGAAAGAAGAAGAATTAAGCATGCCAGCTGCAGAGACCAGTCCAGTGGATATGATTGCACATTAAAACTGGCTATATGTTTCGGCCTCCGAAGTTAAACACCACACACACACACACACACACACACACACACACACACACACACACACACAATGGGTTACATAAATAACTAATGGAAAAGAAGAAAATTTACTGCTTTCTCAAGGAAGGCACATTATTTTCCTGGTACTAAACTCAGACCAAGTTCTCTTCTGGGTCTTAGGTAGGGAACATTGAGTAATGTAATGGACAATGTCCTTATGCCAATTTCACAGCAAATGCAGAAATGGGCCTCATGCGGCTCTTTCTTGTAAAGGCCTTCAATAAAAGTCAAAACCATAATATTAAAATATTAGAGAGAAAGATAGTTCTGGGAGGAGCCCAGAGAATGTGGTGCCAGCTTGTGTTCAATTCTGATCCAAGGGTAAACTTAGAATGCCTGGAGGCATGAAATGCTGAGACTGGTTCTTGGTTTATACTTCCTATTTGTTAGGAGCCAGATTATAGCAAATTGCTGGAGGCAACCCTCAGGTGAGGACCTTGGATGAGATTTTATGTTTATGATGAAGACAGATTAGTAAGATTTAGAATCCACATGAATTGGTAAAAGGCCAATCTATAATTAGAAAATTCAGAACACTAACTAGTGTTGTGAGCTGAATCTTCTCATGCCACAGATGGCGAAATGGGAGGTTGCTATCTAATATGGCTAAGCTTCTCATTTTTTTCCATCAAGTTTCTCCTAACGGCAAAGTCAAGTTAAACTTTTACTGTCTAGATTTGGGGTCAATTCCCAAAGACCTGCTTCAAAAATTGACAATTTCTTTAAATCTCTACTTGTGATTCCAAAATGTACACATCTCAATAAAATATATTTGATTTAATAAAGAGATAGTATTTTTAATGAACTCTAAGAAGATGAACCTTGTTTATTAATTAGCTTTGAATGCTGCCTAGTCCACTTCTCCCAAAGATAAGTCTAGTCCATCTTTAGTAGGACAGTTATAAAAACGAAAAGTTGTCAACATTGTTACCATTACAGCTCTGAGCAAGTCCAATTAACATTCTCAGGGAAAGCTGAATTCTGAGTCATATGGTTGCCCAGTGTTTGCCAGGAATTATCAGTGAAGAGTACTTTAATTGACGTGCAATAGAAATGTTAGGTTTTAACTGAGGCCTGAGGGGAGTAGGTGGGGTGATGGATAGCTGGAAAAACACTTGAGGAATCATAGACAGTTTTGACATGGCTTTACTCTTTCTCTGGGCATGAGTGAGCCTGGGCACCAGCAAGTGAGAGCTCAGGCACGAGCAAGCCGTATGTGTGGCATTAGCAGGTTATACCTTTTACAGACAATAGTGGCTCTGAACCAAGCACCAGCTCATGTGGGTGATCACCTAATGCAACTCACATGGTGTGGTTACCTAATGTGCGGGGCTGTGTGCCTTCACTCCAAACTCACTGAGTCATGTTGGACTGAATGTCTGCCTCAGCCTATTGTTGACTACAGCATATTCATTTTCCTTACATGAAACTTACATGATTCTTACAGGTGAATAGCCATCAATGGAAATAGCTTCACTATTTTCAGACACAATACTGAATTCCTCTTCCTGATAATAGGTAAAAGACTCAGACTTTTGTCTTTTGAGGTCAAAATAATATAAAACTTGTGCTGTGAATGTTGTCACTCAAAACTAATAAAACAATAATTAGCATTTACATAGCTCTTGGTAGAGGTAGGTTTTACACATATTAACTGATTTATCCTCATCTCCACGAACGAGGCGGTTACTATCTTTATACTCTTTTTATAAAGGGGTAGAATTTGAGACACAGAGAACATAAGTAACTTGCCCTTGGCTCAGGCTAGAGAGTGAATGAGTGGGAATTTGAACCAGGCAGGTTAACTCCAGAATCTTTGTTTTAACAACAGTGCCAAGCTGACTTGAGATTGTTCTCTTCAGAATTTTTTGGTTCTGTATATTTGAATTACTTCCAGTCTACATGGGGCCTAGATCTATCACTGGAAATGGATCCAGGCCAAAGAAGTCCCAGGTGTAGCCTATGAGAAGCAGCACTCTCGTTCTCCTTCCATTCTGCTTTGATCTCCATTTCATTGCCTTTCTCTGCTTATTGGCAGTTCCTGTGACAACTTTGCCTCAGACATTTCCCATCATGCCCTCTGATTCATCTCCCATGTGTCCATCATATTTTTTGTGCTTTAACTCCCACTTTAACTGACTCAATCCATAGAAGAAATCTCTTGGTCCATCTCCTTTTTGCTTAACCTCAGGCCATACCATAACGTTCTAGCCAGCTTTGTGTTTGGTGCCCTGTTCTGGTCTGATCAGCAGTGGCTGTGAGAACTGATATCTAATGTGTGGGAAACAGGAGGTGGGTGAGGTGTTTTCCCTCAGAAAAGGATGTGCATGTGTGACAGGGCCTGTCCAGTGCAGAGTTCAAGTTAATGTTCTATTGTTCTTCCTTGAAGAAATTTGCTTGTTCAATTGCCATTTGTCTTTCTTTCATCAACAGCATCTTGGCAAGCCACTATGAATTCATTTGTAGTAAAAAGATTGGTTAAATGGTTTCAATAGGCATCCAACGCTTGTCCAGGACCTCAGTGTTCTTAATCAGTATAAAAATGACCCCTGGATTGCAGTAAATGAACACTGCAATGCATTTTTAAATGTTTAGAATGCTAGCGTTAGTCAATGTGAGTTTTCCTGATGGCACAGTCCCCGCATATTCAGTGTCGCTAATTTACAAAAAACAAAACAACAAAAACACAAACAAAACAAAAAACCTCAAACTCTCTTTTCTTCGTGGTGCAAACTTTTCCCACTCCCAGGCAGCTGCAGTTTTGCATTATTCCTATGGTTACATTCTGAGTTCACAAGGAACATCCCTATACTATTACCATAGACTGTCTTTTGCTTACATTCACCCCATCACCCTATCACCAGCACATGGCTTCTCTGCCCACCTCCACCATCATTATTCATTTTAAATGCCTGATGTCCTCCTCGAGTTTTGCTATCTGTTTCCCATCCACTTTTGTATGTGCTAATTTAGTATAGAAATGACTTTACATTTGTAGATAGAGAAATTAGTCATAAGGATGAGATGAGTGACTTTTTTCTAATACTTATCAGAAAAATCTTCTTTGCTTTGGAAGCGATGTATTTTTACAATTACTTTGCGCTTTCATTTTTGATGAAATTTTTGTTATAAACAATGAAAAAAACGACAAAATGTTCATGCTTAAATCTGAAATGTTTTTCAGAAGATAATATCCAATTGTACCCAATAAAATCAATATTGAATTTGATTTTATTTTCTATAAAATCAAAACCTTATTATAAGACGATTACACATTATTTAAAATGTTCTTTTTAACTACTTACTCGAGAGGCAAATGCAGCTTCTTTGATAGGAAGAACATGTAAACTAATGGTAGATTTTCAGCAAGAGCAATGTTTACCTAGCTAACATATTGAGAGTAAAATAATGTGTGGGAATATTGTATTCTTTTAGAAAAAGGTACTCATTTTTCTTGCAAAGTTTCTTTAAGAGTAATCTTTGCCTCGTCACTTTAGACAACTTTTGATACTATTAAAAATTTTAAGTTACTCAATTTTGAATAAATAGCAAACTGCAAGAACAATAACTAGAATGATACGTTGGGGGTATTTTCTCTATTAATCACCTTATATTGGTGTCTTGCTGGAGCGTTCATAAACCAACAATATTTTATATTCTCAAGATTTAAACATCCTTAGTATTTTGTAAAGCATCACAGTCATGCATTTACATATATATAACTAGTTATTCATATAACTACACATAATTATATAGCTACATATAATTTTATATAACTAATTATAACTAATATCTATATCTTCCCTTTTTTGGTGCTGAAAGTTTTTTGCTGTTTTATTTGCATGTTTTTATTTTAATATTTATGAGCCTATGTAACTTAATCATTATTTGCTAAATTTTGAAACTTTGAAGCCCTTACTGATACTTTATGTGGTCATGAAAATATCGTATTTAAAATCAAAACCATGCTGGAAATTCTGGCATGTATAATAATTTTAGCAGTGTGTTAAAAATAAGAGTTAAAAGATACATTTATTACCTTTGAAATGAGATGCTATAAGTGAAACCACACACATCACAGCATTAGTTTATCCTAGGGTGACCTCATTTTAATTATTTTCAGAATATGAATTAAGCCATTATTGGTAATCTTTTGAAGAGTGAGGATAGGAAAGATAGAAAACACTTTTATAGCCTTAGAGTAAAAAGCTGTGGTCATTAAAGAGTTAATCCCAGCACAATATGGGAAAGGCAATTCCACAGACCTTTCCAGGAGAAATACAGAAGACTAGAGGTTAGGAATGAGGAGAGAAAAAGGTTTAAAGCAAGGAACATCTGGGAGTGCTAAGAACAATCAGAAGCCATAACATAAAGAAGACAAAAGGTGAATTCGCTTCTCTCCGCTCATAGCCATCTGGCTCAACAGACTTTAAATATTGAGCATACATTGTTTCAAAGGCTGCTTTTTTCCCTCTCTGACCTCAGCCACTAGGAAACTATCCTTTATATGAAGTCAACTTTTTTGGGAAATCCCTATTACTTCAGAGGTGGGATATATTTGAAAAATGTACAACTTAGAATTCTTAACCTTTTATTTACTGGATTCTCAATGTTGAGGAAAACTTACAGTTTACTAAAATTACACATATACTGTCATCACATCTTTTTATTTAACTACGAAAATTTAGTGACTTGGTGTTTAACAAAAAGCACTAGTCACTTTGAACTACTGAGTTAATGGTAAAAACAAACACATAACTGTTTTTTAATATTAAGAATGAAAACTATTTTTTAACTTATAAAGAGAAAATATTTGTTTTCTTTAGGGAAAACGCATTCTTATTTTAATAAAAATAATGGGAACTAAACATATGAGAATAGCTTTTAAAAATAATTCATAGACATTTTTAATACAGTTTTAGATTTTCAACATAATTGAGCAGATAGTACATAGAATTCCATATACTCTTCCCATCCACAACAGTTTCTCCTATTATTAACATCTTGCATTAGGCTAGTACATTTGTTATAATTAATAAATGAATATTGATGCATTGTTACAAACTATAGTTCACAGTTTATATAAATGTTCACACTTTGTGTTTTACAATTCTATTGTTTTAATAAATGTATAATGACATGTATTAACCACCTTAAAAATCCTCTGTGATCCACCTGTTCATCCCTTCTTCCCTCCCTCCACTTGAGCCCCTAACAACCAGTGATCTTTTCACTGTCTCTATAGTTTTGCCTTTTCCAGAATGTCAAGTCTTTGAAATCATATGGTATGTGGCCTTTTCAGTTGGCATCTTTCACTTAATGCCATTCACGTAACAGTCCTTTATACCTTTTTGTGACTTAGTTGCTCATTTCTTTTTGTCACTCAATGATTTTATAAATAGGCAAAAATTTCATAACCTAGTATAGCATTGAAAAATAAGGATATTCAAAAGCGTTATCTTTAATCAAAATAATAGACATTGGAGACTACGAAAGGTAGGAGGGTGGGAAAGAGGTGAAGTTTGAAAAATTATTTATTGGGCACAATGTTCATTCTTTGGGTGATGGGTGCACTAAAGGCCCACACTTCACCACTATGCAATATGTGCATGGAATAAATCTGCACGCTAAATATATTTTCGAAAAAAGTGTAACTCTAAATAGACTTGTATATCAAAAAGTTGCTTATTTCAGATGGCCAAATAGTTTGTAAAGATCACCAGGCTTAACAAAATTCATTTTAGGCTACAAAATGTATTAGACTCATTTACATTTTCATAGTACCCCTAACACCCCTCTAAGTCATACTCAATTCTTTTCATTACCCATCTATAATACTTGGCCCATCTGCTAGTGTTCAATAGACTAGTGTACTCCCATTAACCAGAGGAGTTGACTGAAAATCAATATTCTATGTATCCCAACGGTCATGAGACTAGGTCCTCCTCTTTCCTATCCTTCTCCCTCTTCTTCCCTGCACACTCCTAAGTATTAATGATTTATCAGAGAAATTTGGGGTGAGGGATAGATAACCATGAAATTGCAGAATGTTTATACTGGCTATTTTCTCTGCATTTCATCTTACTTGCAGTTATAATTCATTGTTTCTAGAGTTCTCCACAAATATAAGTTTCCACTGACATGAAAAAACACATAAAATCAATCTAACAAAAGGAACCACGAAAAATGTGAATTTTTACATTGGAAGAGATGTCTCCTATTTATATCCTTTCCAGTATGTACTCAGACATGCTTACTTAAATGAGCATTGTTTTTTAAGACAAGTGTACTTACAAAAAATTGCTCTGACCTATAACAAAAATGTTTAAAAAATAATCTGTTTTTCATGTGCTTAGGATCTAAACCACCTACAGTGATAGTTTTTGTTTTCATTAACAGGAATGAGTTAGTTTTGCAAGTATTCTTGAGCATATGTTTGAGAACTCATTGAAATGACCCAGGCAAGACTGCTTTATAACCATAAAAAACTAAAATACATTCAGTATAGTAGAAAATAATTGAATAGTATAATTAAAAGGTCATCTTTCTTCTAAATAATTTGTTTGAACAGAAAGACATCTTGTAAAATGGCTTACATCCAGTATTTTTGGTCTGCTTCCTTTTTCTAGAAACCATATTGATTGCAGTTTTAGAAATAAAGCCATTTAAACAAAATCAATTAAAATGATATTAGGAAGGTCATGCACATATTTATAAAAATCAAATGATCTGTTAATTAAAAATCACAAGCCATTAGTAACATTGAAGCTGAAATTTCCATGGCAATAGTAAAAAAATTTAACAGCACACATTTTATTTACTTTGCGAAAGAGATGGATCCAGTAAAACAGGCTGATGACCTAATGCAAGGTGAATTTATAGTCATATGTTTGAGCTACAAATACAGAAGAAGTGTCAGCAAGATTGGCAGGGAGAATACAGACTTGAAGTCGTAGCATTATGGACATTACTTAGGAAAAATAGAGGTAACACTAAATAATCTACGTTTATGCACTTCTTAAAAGTTTGTAAATTTCCACCATGCTGCATAAGCAAACATCTATTACTTTTATCAATATAAAATTGCATCCACAATATTACATTTTTATTATTTCTTTGAGTTGACTGCTGAGAATGTAGCATTCTCTTTCTCATCTTTGGCATTATTTTAGCAAGAAAATTCCCCTGGACACCACCAAAGCATTTTTAATTCTTTCTTACCTGCTTCCCTTTTTAAGTATTTCATATGCATTATAAGAAGTAAAATAATAGTTTCTGTCTTATTTATTCTTTTATTCTCACTTTTAATTATGCTGGACATTAAATTTTTATCTTTCTACTCCATACAATTGCAACCTCTGCTCATATTCAGGCTTCATCTGACTGTAATTCATTGACAGCCAAGTGTACACGTAATTCAATGTATGTATGTCTATAGCACATTTTCTGAATATTGTTTGTTATAATAGTAATAAAAATGAATACCAACAAATTGCTGATGTTTTATTGTAGAAAAATTATAAATATAAATGTACATAAGTTGTTTGGAACTTTAAGCTCTCAGGAGGCATATGAGTTATTAAGGGAGGTGATATGAAGATAAAGTTATAACAACATGAGGCTATGAATAACCAGTGCTCAGAAAGTGGTGCAGACCCGGGACCAGTAGGGTGGTTCACGCCTGTAATCCCAGCACTCTGGGAGGCTGAGGTGGGCAGATCACCTAAGGTCAAGAGTTCGAGACCAGCCAGGCCAACATGGTGAAACCCTGTGTCTACTAAAAATAACAAAAATTAGCTAGGTGTGATGGCACATGCCTGTAGTCCCAGCTACTTGGGAGGCTGAGGCAAAAGAATCACTTTAACTTGGGAGGTGGAGGTTCCAGTGAGCTGAGATCATGCCACTGCACTCCAGCCTGGGCAACAGAACAAAAAAAGAAAGAAAAGAAAAGGGGGGAGGGAGGAAAGAAGAGAGAGAGAGAAAGAAAGAAAAAGGAACAAAGGAAAAAAAGAAAGAAAGGAAGGAAGGAAATAAAAAAGAGAAGGAAAGAGAAAGAAGGAAGAAAAAGGAAAGAAAGATAAAGAAAGAAGAAAGAAAGAAAGAAGAAAGAAAGGAAGAAGAAAGAAAGAAAGAAAGAAAGAAAGAAAGAAAGAAAGAAAGAAAGAAAGAAAGAAAGAAAGAAAGAAAGGAAGAAAGAAAGAAAGAAAGAAAGAGAAAGAAAGAGGAACTTGAGGAACGCAGAGAAGGGGTGGTCATTTAGTATTGGACTGGATGATCAGGGTAAGTTCTGACTAAGGAGATGGAGTTTGACTGGGCCCTGAAAGATAGATGAGATTTAAACATCAGGAAAGAATGAAGAAAGGGAGTTCCCAGCAATGAGAACAGGATGAACTAAGGCAGAGAGAGGATTTGAAAGTTCAAAATGTATTGGAAACTCTGGGAGAGAGGAGTAGAGAGTCCCTAAAGCACCAGTGAAAGAGTTTGCAAAGACAGGATAAGACCATGTTTTGGCAGGTTCTGTATTTCAGGCTGAATAGTCCTAGTTAACGGGCACAAGATAATCATTTTGTGGGTTTTTAGCAGGCTAATAACTGTTCTTTGGACAGACGAATCTGGCAGCAGTATGCTGGCTGCTTTGCCGGGGAAAGAATGAAGGCAGAGAGGCAAGTTAGTGGAGCTAGGAAAGTTGGGGAGGAAATTGTTTGGATAGGAGGTGAGACAGGGATAGACTAGAAATGATATATTTTAGTAATGTGGAATTTGAGTTGAATGCCAAAGCAGTCAGTTGCAAGAGAAATATCCATCTGAAAATTGTTTTAAGAGGGACAACTAAGACGTAGAGATGATTCTAATAGCAAAGTTTGACTAAATTCCAAATGCTTTGTTAGAAGGCTTAAAATTAAGCCACTGAAGGTAATGGCTATCCAGATTAACAGCTTTGAGAGGATAAAGTATGAGGGACACAAAGTGAAGAGAACACTGAAGATCGAATGTTGGGAAATGCTATCTCTTTTGGGGGAAGAGGAATCATGGAAGGAAATTAAAACGTTGTTAGAGAAGTAGGAGAACCTGAAGAGTGTAGCCTTGTTGAAGTCAAGGGAGAATGAAGTTGATCCATCCAGTTGATACCTCTAAGAGACCAAGGTAGCACATTTGTCTAGTCATGGTTTTTCACGACATATTTCACACATCACTAGGAAATGCTTCCTGTAACTGAATATGCTCCTCCTCTGCCAGCAAGTATCAACATACTCTGTGAACTGTTGCAGAGTGATTTATAATGTGAATAAGACCTCAGAAACTTGTTTTCATTATGCCTGTGGATACACGTCAGTTAAGACATTCAAAACCCTATCCACAATAGCATGAAAAACTCTATAGAGCCACGTTTTCTTCTCTTTCTTTCGTGGCTAATTCCAGAAATTAGCTATTAATCACAGAGAACACCACAAAATATAATCAGATCTTTTTAATCCCTAAATCCAAAATGACTGAAAATTTGCTGAGGCAACTTTCTCTTGGTGTGTGCCCAAATGTAGATGTTGCTCTGCTAAGAGTTTATGAAATCCACTCAGCACACACAAAGAGATTGTTTTTTTGGCACACTAGATTGGTGCACCTGTGCACAGTAGCACAGAGGGAAAAGGTAGGAAAAGAAAGCAGAGTTGGATTCTGCTGCATGGAAAACTGCAATGTGATTATTGGGTTTGAGCCCATTTGTTGGACCCAAAATAGTAACCACTTGTAATAAACCATCAGCCTTTAGAGTGTAATGTACAATACCAGCCATGGGGCAGTTGCTTCTTGGAATGATGTATTCATCCCTCGGGTTAAAGGTAAGAGGGAAAAAACTGCTGAGGTTAAATTATTGTCACCTTGCCCTGGTGACTTAGAATACTAGATGAGGGGTGTTCCTGAGCATCTTTCCTGCTAACATTGTTGAATCCAGATGAGAACTTGGGAGACTTCATACAATTGAAGCTGGCAGTGCAGTGATGCTGGGAGGATCCTGGGTCTGGTCCAATCCTTCTGCCGCTGGCTTAGCTGTGTGATCCTGAGCAAGTCACTGAACCTATTTTGCCTTTGGCTTTCTTGGAAAAGGAAGAGATAATTTCCCTTTGTCTATTCCAAAATAAAACAGAGGAAAGTTCTTTTAAGAAGTAGAAACAACTGTGGGGATGGACAATTTTAAAAAGAGTTCCTGAATTTAGGAAATACATACTTACTTTCTTCTAGGTTTATTTCAGATTGGTAATTAAGAATATTTAAAAAAATTGTGTAAGACCTCTTCAAGCAGAAATTTGCCATTTCTGGAAAATGAAAGTGGTTCCAAACTTGGATTCACATTTTTAGACACTGCAAGCTGGTTTTGCACCAAATTCCCTTAGCTTTCCACAGGGCCTTTCACGTTCTTCATTTTTTCGTTGTCTTTTCTCCTTCTTTTGCATTTTTTCCTCTCTCTTTATCTGCTGTAGAATAGTTTCTATTTTCAAACTAAAGAGCTCCTTTGTTTTTGTCAAATGACATGAAAAATAATCTTTGGGATAAATTTTGAAAAGCAGAGGTCACTGTAATTTTATGAAAGGCAGGTCTAACAGAGATCAGTTGGGGTCCAGTGAATATCATACTGGAATTGCCTGAGATTTAGTTTGGGGTCTGAGAATAGGTAGAAGAGGAATAGCAATATCCAATGAGAAAGGATTTTTTTCATTAGGTTATAGTTACTGATAATGCTACTAAGAGATGCTGGAAATGTTAGCTTGAAATTTAGTAAATAGATGATATTACGAAAACTTCAAAAAATGTGTATAAACCTGCTAACTACAGAATGCTCATCAGGACAGAAATTTGAAAACTTTCATTCCTAAATAGTAGGAGCTACATTCATGCAAAAAAATATTGGTTGGAGAGACTTAAAATTCTGTAATGTATTCAGTACTAAGCAGACCTGAATATAAGATGATCCCCCATTTTCCTAAGAGAGGATTCTAAAAGGAGTTTTTTTATTAATGAGTGTTTGTTTTGTTCTGTTTGTTAACTTGAATATACATTATTTTAGAAAGGAGGCTTAAAGATCTTCTTATGAAATTTAATTACAGGCAGTCTGATTTATGATGATTCTACTTATGACTTTCTGACTTTAAAATGTTGGGAAAATTATAGGCATTCAATAGAAATTATACTTCAAATTTTGAATTTTCAACTTTCTCCATCTTGGCAAGGCACTGTGCACAAAGATATTCAATAGTTTATAATAAAATAGGCTTTGTGTGAGATTATTTTGCCCAACTGTAGGCTGATTTTGACCAACTGTAAGTTTTCTGAGCATATTTAATGTAGGCCAAGCTAAGCTATGATGTTCAGTGGATTAGCTGTGTTACATTCATTTTTGACTTAATATTTTCAATTTACAATGGGTTTATCAGGATATAACCGCATCATAGGGCAAGAAACATCTGTATTGGCTACACACAATTTAAAAATTTCATATTATTTTAAATAACGCATTAATGACCAAATGTTGCTTTTTTTGGCTTCCATTCTGGGAAGCAACCATAGAAAACCTTATCACTTGCATGAATACTTTATAAGGCCTTTATATAATGAAAAGTATTTTTAAAAAGTATCCTTTAGATCTCAGTATCTCTGCTATAACTAGAATACTTTTTGAGTCTTTTAAACCAAATAGGTCACAACCTTCCCTTCCACATAAGTTGTTGGAGATACAGCTTTTTTATAATTTGCAGGAAAGTTGATCACTTTAAATTTTACCTGAAGCCACAAATATTCATTTGGGAGTTATTATTTGGACAACTTAGTCATTATCACTTTCCTTTTGGAGGTAATACATAAAAGGTATGTTGATATCCAAAACTTGTGATTCTCCTGGCATATTCCAGGAATTAAGTATATGTAAGTCTATTTACTTGCCTCTTTTATTTATTTATTTATTTATTTATTGAGATGGAGTCTCACTCTCTCTCCAGGCTGGAGTGCAGTGGTGCAATCTTGACTTGCTGCAACTTCTGCCTCCCGGGTTCAAGTGATTCTTCTGCCTCAGCCTTGCGACTAGCTGGGACTACAGGAGTGCACCGTCATGCCCGGCTCATTTTTGTATTTTTAGTAGAGACAGAGTTTCACCATGTTGTCCAGGATGGTCTCCATCTATTGACCTCCTGACCTGCCCATCTCGGTCTCCCAAAGTGCTGGGATTACAGGTGTGAGCCACCGCACCCAGCCTACTTGCCTATTAAAAAAAAAATGTAATCACATAAGTGTTTGGGGTTAATGGATCTTTCCCAAATATAAATTTATTGTTAAAATGCTAGGGTACTATTTAACATGAAAAACGATTTCAGATGACTTTCTTAAGTGATAATTTTGAAAAAATAACTCACCTTATATTTAAACACACATGGTATTTTTGTTTTCTTAATTATTGGGTCTATGGAGAGTCATATGGTTCGGCTCTGTGTCCCTACTCAAATCTCATCTCAAATTGTAATCCCCAGATATGGAGGGAAGAACCTGGTGGGAGGTGATTGGATCATGGGGAGGTTACCTCTCTACTTGCTATTTTCATGATAGTGAGGGAGCTCTCAGGAGATGTTATGGTTTTAAAAGTGGCAGTTCCCCTGCATGCTCTCTCTCTCCTGCTACCTTGTGAAGAAAGGTGCCTGCTTCTCTTTCGCCTTCCACCATGAATATAAGTTTCCTGAGGCCTCCCCAGCAATGTGGAACTATGAATCAGTTAAAATTCTCTTATTTATAAATTACCCAGTCTCAGGTAGTAGCTTTATAGCAGTGTGAATGGCCTAACACAGAGAGAAACATAATAAGGATAATATTTTTGAAATACCTTCTGAAGTAATATTCTCTTCCTGGTAGCCACATTTATGCCCTGTGGCCCTTCAGCTATATTACAATAGAGAAGAGAAGGATGAATACCCAGAAATGAAGAAGAATGAGCGTAGAGAAACTCCTACCAGCTGGGAGAGGCAGTGGAAAGACCCCTGACTCAGAAAGATAAAGGGGAGGTTGAGAGCTGGAGAAAGGTAACTGCAGGAGTAAGACACATGGGCTCTCTTGCTTCCTCCTTTTGGCTCAAATCCAAAGACCTACGGACATAGAAATACTCACAGAGGCTTTGGGAAATCCTAGACACGTCCTGGGAAAAAAATGGCAACTCTCTTAGAGTTGTCTTTTGAGGGCTAAATTCAACAAGAAACCAGGCAGTAGGTTAGAAAAAGCCAAGAAAGATAAGCTTGGAAAAAGCTTCCCTGAGCTCTGTGCACTTCAGGTGAGAGTGAGATAAAGCAACTTAGAGTTCCACTGAATGGAAGAAGAGCTGAGAGCATGACAGAACCTGGAGTCAGGAGGAGAACACTGTGGCACAGAGACCTTCACATTGTTCAGCAGCAAGTGCCAGTATCGTGCCCCAAGATCTAGTGGGCACGGTCATGTAGTCTCATTATTGTCAGCTGCACAGGGAAAAGACTACACAACACATGTCAACCATTTGAAGCAAAAACCACTTGGGAAGGAGGACATATACCTACAGCCCCACCCTTCCCCTATAAATCTTAGGGATCCCCATTCACTTACATGCCAGCTTTGCAAGGAAGGGAAAAACACATCTGTTGAGAGTAAAGAAGTATCTTTGGTAAGGATTTAAATTTTGGATGTGTTGAATATTTCTTTACCCAACAAAAACACTTTTAATTTCTTTATTGATTTAAAGAGACGTATTAACAATAACAAAGAACAAGTTACTCATAATACACAAGTTTTAATATTTTTCCCCACCATATGTGGGAATGGGATCTTCTGATCAAAATGTACTTTTTTTTAGAAATAGAAAAAGTATGTTTATATTTTACATATCTAACCTATGAGATTTAAAGACATCATCACAATTTATGTAATGAAGTATCAGTCAGAATAGTTTGATTATGTTGCAGTAACAAACTCCCCCAAATCTTGTTCCCTTAAAACAACAAAGGTTAATTAATTTCTCAGTCATGCTATATGCAGGAGGGTTGAGGGGCTACAATTCATCATAGTGACTCAGGGATCTTGGTTGATGAGTATCATCATCACAAGGTTGCTGGTAAATAATCATGACAGAAGAAAAAGAGAACATAGTAAGTCATACACTGGCTCTTCAACTTTTCCTCTGATGTGAGACGTATTCTTTCTGCTCAAATGTTATTGGCCAAAGCAAGTCACATGGTCATATCTAATATCAAGTGGATGTAGAAGTACAACTTTGCCATAAGCCCATGAGTAGGAACAGAAATCATTGGTGAACAGTGCTAATGGCTACCATCACTTGTAAACCCTTTGTCACTTTATAGATTATTGTTCCAAGGTGCAAATTATCTGACAGGACTAGATATGAAAAATAGAAAAGATATCAGCAACTTCAATTGCAATGCAATTAATGTGCTGTTTATAATTTGTGCCTCTGTGTTCTTACATGTCTTAATACAGTGGCATCGATAGTACTCAGCATTCAGTTGAATCAAGAGAGTTCACGCTATATTTAGGGGTTGACAAACTTTTGTGTAAAGGGTCAGATAATAAATATTTTAGGCTTTGTGGGCATATAGTCTGTTTGAGCTTGTCAATTCTGTTGTTTTAGTGGGAAAGCAGCCATAGCTAATATGCAAATGTATCAAAGTGATGTCTTCCAATACAACTTATTTATGAACACTGAAATGCGAATCTCATGTAATTTTTACATGTCACAAGATACTATTCTTCTTTACAATTTTTTCTAATCAGTTAAAAATGTAAACACAATTTTGTAAGCTATACAAAAACAGGCAGTAGGCTAGCTTTGACCTATGGGCTATAGTTTGCTGACCTATGCTCTAGATCATATAGGTAACAAGAAATTTTAAGAATTGAAAACCAACACATTTATTGGAAGAACAGTTCTACTCTAACACCCAGGAACAAATGGTAGCTCCCAGAAACACTCTACCTTTGCCTTGAGCAGGTAAACAACCACCACAGATGCAGGAAGCTGACAAATTATGAATCTGCTGCTAATACTGCTGACTTCAGTCCCAGGCTAGTCTGCCATGATCCAGAAATATGCCACTGCTGCTCCAGGAAGCTGCTGAATCAGGAATCCACCTACCACACTGGGCAGTCACTGCTATAGCTGCCACCTCGGCCTTGATCCTCGCCAGCAAAATGTATGCCTCAAACTTGGCTTTTTCTTCCATGTGATTCAGATTCTAAACATTCTTGCAAGAGTATGAAGGAACGTAAATCATGTTCTAGTCTCCAATGTGTCTGAGAAATGTAATTTTTTACTTTCCAGCTGCTGCAGTTTACTGGTAGGTTAGAATGGATGTTGGATAAAGCAATTTAGGGTATTGGACACAGCCTAATAACAAAAAGACAGGTTCCATTAAGACAAATTCTTTGGTGTTTTCAAACCTTTAATGAGCTCTCAGGAAGATAAAGTCCTGTGTATAAGTGCCACAAAATTATATACAAATAAAAATAGTTGTATGTATGCTTCCTTTCCATTTATGCCACTACTTCCAAACAATATTTTATTTCATCCCACTGCCCTGTAAACTTCCTACAGTGGCACAGAGATTTGCATAATCATGTTCATGATAACACTGTTAGAAATAGCAATAAAAAGTGCTTGACAAAGGGTAAAAACGTTGGTATATCCTGCTATGTGGCAATTAAAAGATATGGATATAGATACTGATATGGAAAGAGATCTAAGACATGTTGTAAACACAAGTTAAAGAGTAGCTTGTGGGCCGGGTGCGGTGGCTCACGCCTGTAATCCAGCACTTTGGGAGGCTGAGGCGGGTGGATCACGAGGTCAAGAGATCAAGACCATCCTGGTCAACATAGTGAAACCCCGTCTCTACTAAAAATACAAAAAATTAGCTGGGCATGGTGGCGCGTGCCTGTAATCCCAGCTACTCAAAAGGCTGAGGTAGGAGAATTGCCTGAACCCAGGAGGCGGAGGTTGCGGTGAGCCAAGATCGCACCATTGCACTCCACCCTGGGTAACAAAAGCGAAACTCCAACTCAAAAAAAAGGAGTAGCTTGTGAAGATCTCATTTTTTAAATGAAAGGTAACATTTTAAATGCATTATCTTGATGGCTTTTTTTTTTTCCAAATTTTAAGTGTAGTCCAAACACATAAATCTATTTCATAGATGCATATGAAATAGAAAGTGAAAGTTCTCTGTAATCCTAATCTCCTGCAATAACTGCAATTAGTATTTTTTCTGTGTGCCTGCATACTTTTTTCTGTAGTAATAAAATCTTTTTTTTCTTTTCATTTTTTTTTGAGACAGAGTCTTGCTCCGTCAGGCTGGGGTGCAATGGTGTGATCTCAGCTCACTGCAACCTCTGCCTCCCGGGTTCAAGTGATTCTCCTGTCTAACCACCTGAGTAGTTAGGACCTCAGGCGCATGCCAACACACCCAGCTAATTTTAAAAATTTTAATATACACAGGGTTTCAGCATGTTGGCCAGGATTGTCTTGATCTCTTAACATTGTAATCTGCCTGCCTTGGCCTCCCAAAGTGCTGGGATTATGGACATAAGCCACCACATCCAGCCCCAATATAAAATCTTTAGATCATACTTTTAAATGAATTTAGCTTTAAGATTCACATTTTTATTTTTAGGAGTAAGATTTGTTTTGTCAGTGCCATAGTACTCAAGGATTTGTAGCACTCTGAATTTCTTTACTTTTCCTACAAAAAAAAACATAGGGGTCCACTGATTTCTTCACAGGTATGGTTTCTACATGTGATATGTTTTGGCTCTGTGTTTCCACCCAAATCTCATCTTGTAGCTCCCATAATTCCCACGTGTTGTGGGAGGGGCCCGGTGGGAGATGACTGAATCATGGTGGCAGGTCTTTCCCGTGTTGTTCTCATGATAGTGAATAGGTCTCTGAGATCTGATGGTTTTAAAAATGGGAGTTTCTTTGCAGGAGCTTTTTGCCTGCTGCCATCCAGGTAAGATGTGTTTTGTTTCTCCTTTGTCTTCTGCCATAATTGTTAGGCCTCCCTAACCATGTAGAACTTTAAATCCAATAAACTTCTTCTTTTTTTTTTTTTTGTCAATTGCCCAGTTTTGGGTCTGTCTTTATTAGCAGCATAAAAACGAATGAATACCATATGCTAACATAGACAACTAACTTGTTTAATAAATTTCGGTTCAGTTTTATACAACTTTAACTAACATCTCATTTCAAAGTCTATTGTTTTCTCGTAAGTGCTATTATTTGCAGTGCAACTACGCCATTTTAGTCAGCCCAGGACAGGCCAAGAACTTGCAAGCATTAAACAAAAAAACTGATACCATATCTCTGAGACACATTACGTTTCATGATGCCCTCTATCTGGAACATTTGTCTAAAATCACAAATTTTTAGGTATCTTGACCAAATACTTCATTTTCTATTGTTATACAAAGAGAATGTAGGAGCTATTTCAACATACTTAATATTTTTATAAGAGCATCTCCAACATGATTTCATAGCATGCATGCATGTGGTCCACCATTGTTCTCCATGAAATATGCTTAAATTAAATTTATCAGTTCTGCTACTACAACATATTCAGTTTCTACTTGAACAAAATATACATAGATGAATAAGCTGTGTCTAGAACTGACTGTGAAAACAAAATGCTCAATAGCAATTAAGTCTAGAGGTAATAAGGCATTTATAGTAATTAGTTATAGTTAAACCTCACTAATTCCGAGTAAGTAGAAGAAAAGAGAAACAAAAAATGGAAAACAGCTAACCTACAGAATGCATTAAAGTGTTGTTTTTTAAACCACAAGCTTGGGACTCCTTTATAGCATTACAAATTATTGAGCACTCCCAAGTAGGCTTTCTAGATAAAATACAGGATGACTAAGTAAATTCAAATTTCAAATAAAACAGTGAATTAAAAAAACAAGTATATCCCAAATATTACATACGACATATGTATACTAATAAGTGTTCATATTTATTTAAAATGCAAATTTACTCTGTCTTGTATTTTTATTTGCTAAATCTGACAAACACTGCTTCATTTTGTTTATGCTAGCTATATCTATGAGTATTTTACATATCATAAATTAAAGCTAAAAATATTTGTATTCATTGATATAACAATATACCTATTACATAACTAACAACTTCATGAAAAATTTTCATTTTTCCTACAAATGATGAACAAATTGGCATTGTACATTTTTTGCCAATCCCTTTAATATCTAGCTCAATAGAAGGTAGGTAGACTCTCCTACTACATTTGCCCTGGGACTGTTGCAGTATGTTGTTTTGGTTAAATTACATGAAAAAAATATGGCCTCACATAGATATGTACTTCAGAAAAGGGAAGAGTTATCTTAACGCTTTTTTAGCTGATTGTGGATATTATTCTTTGATGCTACACTCAAAATCAACAACTAATAGTTTCTTTTCTTTCTTTTTTCTTTTAGTCTTTCTCTGTTGTCCAGGCTGGAGTGCAGTGGCACAATCTCTTGGCTGACTGCAACCACCACTTCCAAGGTTCAAGCGATTCTCCTGCCTCAGCCTCCTGAGTAGCTGGGGCTACAGGCACACACCACCACACCCAGCCACACAGCTAATTATTTTTTTTTTAGGTTTTTTTTTTTTTTATTTTTAGTGGAGATGGGCTGTTGCCATGTTGGGCAGGCTAGTCTCTAACTCCTGAACTCAAGTTATCTGCCTGCCTCAGCCCCCCAAAGTGTTGGGATACAGGCATGAGCCACCATGCCCGGCCAATAACTCAAAGTTTTTTAAAGGTTAGTTGCAATAAAACATCTGAAACCACAGCAGTGAATTTTTCATATTTGGTCATACTAAAATCTGTTCGTCTGTCTTAAGCTGTGAATGGATCTTTTATTCCGGCCTTATTTTTATAACACCATGGACATTGGGCATTTGAAAAATAACTGATTTATTGATGTATGTAGTTCTTTCAAATGATCTTTTTACAATATCAAAAACGTCACATTTGTTAATACCACTAATTTCATAAGAGAAGTCTGTTTAAATAGTAAGAAGATGTCAAGCTCAAGGAGGTGGATAGAAATTTTCCCAAAATACTAATTTCTGCTTGAAAGTTCAAATTTTGTCATTGGCCATAAATCCTAACAATTGTTTTCCTTGAAGTAACAGGCCCATTTTGATTATTTTAAAAAAATTTATGCTAAATATGCAAGTATCAATAACCATAGTCATTTTTTCAAGAAGAGATGATGTTCCATAAAAAAAAAAAAAATTGGCTGGTTCAGCTGGTAACACAAGTGACACCTTCCTCATGACAACTGTCATACATCGGCAGACATACTTTACATGCATTTTCCATGTAAGTACATTTTAATCACACACAATTTTTTAAAAGTGTATTCACAGGTAAAGGTAATGAAATTAATGCTTAATATAAGAGATTCTTTTTTTTTTTCTGTATAAGTTTTCATAGCATTTTTTTTTTTTAATTTTTATTGCATTATAGGTTTGGAGGTACATGTGCAGAACGAGCAAGATAGTTGCATAGGTACACACATGGCAGTGTGCTTTGCTGCTTTCCTCCCCTTCACCCACACTTGGTATTCATCCCCAGGCTATCCCCCCCACCCCCCGCGCTGTCCCTCCCACATTCCCCCCAACAGTCCCCAGTGTATAGTAGACCGCCTCTCTGTGTCCACGTGTTCTCATTTTTCTCACCCACCTATGAGTGAGTATATGCAGTATTTCTTTTTCTGTTCTTGTGTCAGTTTGCTGAGAATGATGTTCTCCAGATTCATCCATGTCCCTACAAAGGACACAAACTCATCATTTTTGATTGCTGCATAATATTCCGTGGTGTATATGTGCCACATTTTCCCAGTCCAGTCTATCATCGTTGGGCATTTGGGTTGGTTCCAGGGGTCTTTGCTATTGTAAACAGTGCTGCAATGAACATTTGTGTGCATGTGTCCTTATAGTAGAACGATTTATAGTCCTTTGGATAGATACCCAGTAATGGGATTGCTGGGTCAAATGGAATTTCTATTTCTAGGTCCCTGAGGAATCGCCACACTGTCTTCCACAATGGTTGAACTAATTTACACTCCCACCAACAGTGTAAGAGTCTTCCTATTTCTCCACATCCTCTCCAGCATCTGCTGTCTCCAGATTTTTTAATGATCGCCATTCTAACTGGTGTGAGATGGTATCTCAACGTGGTTTTGATTTGCATCTCTCTAATGACCAATGACGATGAGCACTTTTTCATATGTTTGCTGGCCTCATGTATGTCTGCTTTCGTAAAGTTTCTGTTCATATCCTTTGCCCATTTTTGAATGGGCTTGTTTGTTTTTTTCCTGTAAATCTGTTTGAGTTCTTTGTAAATTCTGGATATCAGCCCTTTGTCGGATGCGTAAACTGCAAAGATTTTTTCCCATTCTGATGGTTGCCGATTCACTCTAGTGACTGTTTGTTTTGCTGTGCAGAAGCTGTGGAGTTTGATTAGGTCCCATTTGTCTATTTTGGCTTTTGTTGCCAATGCTTTTGGTGTTTTGTTCATGAAGTCCTTGCCTACTCCTATGTCCTGAATGGTTTTGCCTAGATTTTCTTCTAGGGTTTTTATGGTGTCAGGTCTTACGTTTAAGTCTTTAATCCATCTGGAGTTAATTTTAGTGTAAGGTGTCAGAAAGGGGTCCAGTTTCTGCTTTCTGCACATGGCTAGCCAGTTTTCCCAACACCATTTATTAAATAGGGAATCCTTTCCCCATTGCCTGTTTTTGTCTGGTTTATCAAAGATAATATGGTTGTAGATGTGTTGTGTTGCTTCCGATGCCTCTGTTCTGTTCCATTGGTCTATATCTCTGTTTTGGTACCAGTACCATGCTGTTTTGATTACTGTAGCCTTGTAGTATAGTTTGAAGTCTGGTAGCGTGATGCCTCCCGCTGTGTTCTTTTTGCTTAGAATTGACTTGGCTATGCGGGCTCTTTTTTGGTTCCATATGAAATTCATGGTGGTTTTTTCCAGTTCTGTGAAGAAATTCAATGGTAGTTTGATGGGGATAGCATTGATTGTATAAATTACTTTGGGCAGTATAGCCATTTTCACGATATTGATTCTTCCTAACCACGAACATGGAATGTTTCTCCATCTGTTTGTGTCCTCTCTTATTTCGTTGAGCAGTTGTTTGTAGTTTTCCTTAAAGAGGTCCCTTACATTCCTAGTGAGTTGTATTCCTAGGTATTTTATTTTCTTTGTAGCAATTGTGAATGGCAGTTCGTTCTTGATTTGGTTTTCTTTAAGTCCGTTATTGGTGTATAGGAATGCTTGTGATTTTTGAACATTGATTTTATATCCTGAGACTTTGCTGAAGTTGCTTATCAGTTGCAGTAGCTTTTGGGCTGAGGTGATGGGGTCTTCTAGGTATACTATCATGTCATCTGCAAATAGAGACAATTTGGCTTCCACCTTTCCTATTTGAATACCCTTTATTTCTTTTTCTTTCCTGATTGCTCTGGCTAGAACTTCCAGTACTATATTGAATAGGAGTGGTGAGAGAGGGCATCCTTGTCTAGTGCCAGATTTCAAAGGGAATGCTTCCAGTTTTTGCCCATTAAGTATGATATTGGCTGTTGGTTTGTCATAAATAGCTTTTATTACTTTGAGATATGTTCCATCAATACCAAGTTTATTGAGGGTTTTTAGCATAAAGGGCTGTTGAATTTTGTCAAATGCCTTCTCTGCATCAATTGAGATAATCATGTGGTTTTTGTTTTTGCTTCTGTTTATGTGGTGAATTACATTTATAGACTTGCATATGTTGAACCAGCCTTGCATCCCCGGGATGAATCCTACTTGATCATGATGGATAAGTTTTTTAATGTGCTGTTGCAATTGGTTTGCCAGTATTTTATTGAAGATTTTTGCATCTATGTTCATCATGGTTATTGGCCTGAAGTTTTCTTTTCTTGTTGAGTCTCTTCCAGGTTTTGGTATCAGGATGATGTTGGTCTCATAAAATGATTTGGGAAGGGTTCCCTCTTTTTGGATTATTTGGAATAGTTTCAGAAGGAATGGTACCAGATCCTCTTTGTGTGTCTGGTAGAATTCGGCTGTGAACCCATCTGGACCTGGGCTTTTTTTGTGTGGTAGGCTCTTAATTGCTGCCTCAACTTCAGACCTTGTTATTGGTCTATTCATAGTTTCGGCTTCCTCCTGGTTTAGGCTTGGGAGGACACAGGCGTCCAGGAATTTATTCATTTCTTCCTGATTTACTGGTTTATGTGCATAGAGTTGTTTGTAGTATTCTCTGATGATGGTTTGAATTTCTGTGGAATCTGTGGTGATTTCCTCTTTATCGTTTTTTATTGCATCTATTTGGTTGTTCTCTCTCTTCTTTTTTATCAGTCTGGCTAGTGGTCTGTCTATTTTGTTGATCTTTTCGAAAAACCAGCTCTTAGATTTATTGATTTTTTGAAGGGTTTTTCTTGTCTCTATCTCCTTCAGTTCTGCTCTGATCTTAGTTATTTCTTGTCTTCGGCTAGGTTTTGAGCTTTTTTGATCTTGCTCCTCTAGCTCTTTCAATTTTGACAATAGGGTGTCAATTTTGGATCTCTCCACTCTTCTCATGTGGGCACTTATTGCTATATATTTTCCTCTACAGACTGCTTTAAATGTGTCCCAGAGATTCTGGTACGTTGTGTCCTCATTCTCGTTGGTTTCAAAGAACTTCTTTATTTCTGCCTTCATTTCATTGTTTATCCAATCAACATTCAAGAGCCAATTGTTCAGTTTCCATGAAGCTGTGCGGTTCTGAGTTATTTTCTGAATTCTGAGTTCCAACTTGATTGCACTATGGTCTGAGAGACTGTTTGTTATGATTTCAGTTGTTTTGCATTTGCTGAGGAGTGCTTTACTTCCAATTATGTGGTCAATTTTGGAGTAGGTGTGATGTGATGCTGAGAAGAATGTATATTCTGTGGATTTGGGGTGGAGAGTTCTGTAAATGTCTATCAGGTTTGCTTGTTCCAGGTCTGAGTTCAAGTCCTGGATATCCTTGTTAATTTTCTGTCTGGTTGATCTGTCTGCTATTGACAGTGGAGTGTTAAAGTCTCCCACTATTATTGTGTGGGAGTCTAAGTCCCTTTGTAAGTCATTAAGAACTTGCCTTATATATCTGGGTGCTCCTACATTGGGTCCAGATATATTTAGAATCATTATCTCTTCCTTTTGTATCGATCCTTTTACCATTATGTAATGACCTTCTTTGTCCCTTTTGATCTTTGTTACTTTAAAGTCTATTTTATCAGAGATGAGAATTGCAACTCCTGCTTTTTTTTGCTCTCCATTTGCTTGGTAAATCTTCCTCCATCCCTTTATTTTGAGCCTTTGTGTATCTTTGCATGTGAGGTGGGTTTCCTGGATACAGCACACCGATGGGTTTTGGTTTTTTATCCAATTTGCCAGTCTGTGTCTTTTGATTGGTGCATTTAGCCCATTTACATTCAGGGTTAATATTGTTATGTGTGAATTTGATACTGCCATTTTGATGCTAGCTGGCTGTTTTTCCCGTTGGTTCATGTACATTCTTTATTTTGTTGATGGTCTTTAGCATTTGGTATGCTTTTAGGATGGCTGGAACTGGTTGTTTCTTTCTATGTGTAGTGCCTCTTTCAGGAGCTCTTGTAAAGCAGGCCTAGTGGTGACAAAATCTCTGAGTACTTGCTTGTTCATGAAGGATTTTATTTTTCCTTCACTTATGAAGCTCAGTTTCGCTGGATATGAAATTCTGGGTTGAAAGCTCTTTTCTTTAAGGATGTTGAATATTGGCCCCCACTCTCTTCTGGCTTGAAGAGTCTCTGCCGAGAGATCTGCTGTGAGTCTGATGGGCTTCCCTTTGTGGGTGACCCGACCTTTCTCTCTGGCTGCCCTTAGTATTTTCTCCTTCGTTTCAACCCTGGTGAATCTGACGATTATGTGCCTTGGGGTTGCTCTTCTTGCAGAGTATCTTTGTGGTGTTCTCTGTATTTCCTGGAGTTGAGTATTGACCTGTCTTGCTAGGTTGGGGAAATTTTCCTGGATAATATCCTGAAGAGTGTTTTCCAGCTTGGATTCATTCTCTTCATCACCTTCTGGTACGCCTATCAAACGTAGGTTGGGTCTCTTCACATAGTCCCACATTTCTTGGAGATTTTGTTCATTCCTTTTTGTGCTTTTTTCTTTAATCTTGGTTTCTCGTTTTATTTCATTGAGTTGATCTTCAACTTCTGATATTCTTTCTTCTGCTTGGTCAATTCGGCTGTTGAAACTTGTGCATGCTTCGCGAAGTTCTCGTGTTGTGTTTTTCAGCTCCTTCAATTCATTCATATTCCTCTCTAAGTTGTCCATTGTTGTTATCAATTCCTCGAATCTTTTTTCAAATCTTTTTTCAAGGTTCTTAGTTTCTTTGCACTGGTTTAGAACATGTTCCTTTAGCTCACTGAAGTTTCTCATTATCCACTTTCTGAAGTCTGATTCCATCATTTCATCACATTCATTCTCCGTCCAGCTTTGTTCCCTTGCTGGTGAGGAGTTTTGGTCCTTTTTTGGAGGTGAGGTGTTTTGGTTTCGGGTGCTTTCCTCCTTTTTGCGCTGGTTTCTTCCCATCTTTATGGATTTATCCGCCTGTCGTCTTAGTAGTGGCTGATTTTTCAATTGGGTCTCTGTGTGGACACTGAGATTGTTGATGATGAAGTATTTCTGTTACTTAGTTTTCCCTCTAATGATCTATCCTCTCTGCTGTATGAGTGCTGAGGTCCACTCCAGGCCCTGCTTGTCTGGGGTATACCTGCAGCAGCCTCTGCGCCTTCACCGAGAGCTGCAATCCTGAGTCACCTCTATGACGCCATCTTGCCTCCGTCTCCCAATATAAGAGATTCTTATGTGAAGTCAACTTTTAAAATTTTCTTTTCTCTATGAGGGTGTGGCGCTGAAGACTACAGTGACTGCTGTTACAGTCTGGTGCCACTACCTCCATTCACACCAAAGTAACAGCACCATTGCTTTTTCACAATCAGTTTCAATGTCAGCACAGTAAAAAACAAACAAACAAACAAACAAAAAACAAATGCCTTTATAGCATAATTATAAAAACAGTTTGGAGTTTGTGGATTCCTGAAAAAAATCTTGGAAACCGCGACAACTCTGCATATCCAGCATTGAGAACTGCTACTTGAAAAATACAAAAAAAAAAAAAAATCATTGTTTTTAAAAATACAGGAAAGAGCAGGTAGTTAAAATTAAAAATATCAATATTTCCACATATGTAATAACTAATGGATTAGATCTAAAAATGTTCTTAAATGTTTACCCCCCGGTTCTTCTCTCCTTTTTTGTAAGATTCTCTTATTTTTTTGTAGCACCAATTTAGCACGTCTTTTGGTGTGGTGTCACGTTCTCATGTGTTTTTCTTCTCTTGCACATCAGTAACTCTGTCCATTGCCATCTATGTACAAAATAAAATCTGTATATCTAAGTTCAAGAAGAGCTCACAACTGCTTGAGTAGGTCTTGGTTTGTTTAGAGTCTTGGTTTAGGGATGTACACAATTTAATGCTTGCCATACCCCGCAATACCACAGTGATACTACTCTAGCCAACCTTCTAGAATCATAAGGCTTATTATTAGCATGTTTAAAGCTTATGATATAGTCTCATTGTCCTGATAAGGCTCAAATTCCTTCGCAAAGTGAGCAGAATGCCTCACACCTTCATCCCAATCCAACCTTTACCTTATTTTTCTTGTCAACAGTACAAGTGCATGCACTCAGACACACACAATTCAGCCCCACAACTTGCTATTCCCTAAACATCTATTATGCTGCAAGTTCTGTCTCAAATGTTTCTTCTAAATTCTCATTTACTTGGCAAATTTCTCCCCAAACAAATCTTCACTCATAACTCATCTTCTCAAGGAGATCATCTGTGAACACCTTACAAAAAAATTTATTCTTTTCAACATCTCATTTTCTTCTCCTCTGCTTCATTATTTTCTTTTTATTTTTAATTGACACATAATAATTGTACACGTTTTGGGGGAATACAGAGTGATATTTTGATATGTGTATACAATGTATAATGATCAAGTCAGGGTAATTAGCATATCCATCAGCTCAAATATTTACCATTTCTTTACATTGTGAACATTTAAAATACTCTTTTCTAGATTTTCAAGAATATACAATAAATTATAGTTAACCATATTCACCCTACAGGGCTGCAGAACACTAGAACTCTTCACTCCCATCTAGATGCAATTGTGTACCAATTAATAACCTTCTCCTCCCCCTTCCCTCTCCCCTCTTCTTTTCAGCATCTAATACTTGCAATTCTATTCTCCACTTCCCTGGGCTCAAACTGTCTTTCATAGCTTCCACATATGAGTGACAACATTTGGTATTGATCTTTCTGTGCCTATCTTATTTTGTTTAGCTTAGTGCCCTCCAGGCTCACCCACATTGGCATTAATGATACAAATGCATTTTTTGTGACTGAATATTGTGTATGTATACCACCATTTCTTTATTCATTCATCTGCTGGTGGACATTTAAGTTAGTTCCATATTTTAGTTATTGAGAATAGTGCTGCAATAAACATATGGGTGCAGATATCCCTTTATATCCCAGGATATAAAAAAATGTACTGATTTCTTTTTCTTGGAAAATATACCCAGTAATGGGATTGCTGGATCATATGGTGGGCCTGTTTTCAGTTTTTGAAAAGCCTCCACACTGTTTTCCATCATGGCTGTACAAAGTTAGATTCCCCCTAATAATATATAAGAGTCCCAGCATTTGTTATTTCTTGTTTTTGTGACAATAGTCACTCTAACTTGGGTGAGCTGATATCTCACTGTGGTTTTGATTTGCTTTTCCCCAATAATTAGTGATGTTGAATGCTGGGTTTTTTTTCATATATTTGTTGACTAAATATATGTATTCTTTTGAGAAATGTCTACTGAGATTCTTTGCTTACTTTTTAATTAGCTTATTTATTTATTTTGCTGTTGAGATGTTTGAGTTTCTTGTATAATCTGGGTATTCATTCCTTGTTGGACAAATAGTTTGCAAATATTTTCTACACGTCATCTCTTCACTCTGTTGATTGTCTCCTTTACTATGCAGAAGCTTTTCAGTTTAATACAGTCCCATTTGTCTATTGTTATTTTCATTGCCTGTGCTTTTGATATCTTTGCCATAAAATGTTTGCCTACACCTATGTTCTGAAGCATCTCTCCTGTTTTTGTCTAGTAGTTTTAGAGTTTGAGGTTTTATGTTTAAGTTTTTATTTTATTTTTGTTTATAGTGATCTCTATTTTATTTTTTATTCTCACTTCTTATATATTATAAATTATTTATCTTGATTAATTTCTGTCTTACCCACTAGTGTATATGTATTGTGGGGGCAGAGATTTTTGTTTTCATTGCTCACAATGGTACCTTCTGTACTTACTGGTATTTTCTTGGTATTTGTAGGTACTTGGTAAATATTTGTTGAGTGGGCCAGGTGTGGTGGTCTCACCTGTAATCCCAGCACTTAGAAAGGCTGAGGCAGGAAGATTGAGAGCCCAAAATTTCGAGACCAGCATGAGCAACACAGTGAGACCTCATCTCTACAAAAAAAAAAAAAAATTATACGGGTGTGGTAGCATACACCTGTAGTCCCAGGTACTCAGGAGGCTGAGACGGGAGGGTCCTTGAAACCAGGAGGTCAAAACTATAGTGAGCCGAGATTGTGCTCCTGCACTCCAGCCTGAGTGACAGAGTGAGACCTTGTCTCTAATATGTTCATTTGTTGAATAATAAAGGATTCCCTATAGCGCCTCTGTTAGCTTCCTTCACCTCAGAAAGTACATTTAGGCACATTTTTCTTTCTTCTCTATTCCAGACTACATACGGCACTATACCATTTACCACATTTTTTTAATTTTAACTTTTAAAAAGTAGAATTGCTACCAGACTCTACACACTTTAACAAATGTAGCTTGTTTTACTCATCCTCAGCTGTTGTTGGAGTGGCTGACACTGAGTAGGTATTTTACAACCATCTGTTGAATTGAAAACCGAGTGAAATACTGTAAGGCAGTTAAAACTGAAAATGTGGAATAATTTGGAGCTTGCACAAAATAAGATGCCTGACACAACTAGCTATTTGAAGTAAAATGATAATATTAAATGGCCTTCTTAACATGGTTCAGAACTGTTGTTCCCAGAAATGAATAGAATATGTAATGCCTTTTCTATATTCCAACATGATTAATATTAAACTAGGCTGCCATGAACCAAAATTTTTCCAGAGTTGCTGTCTTGTAATGCCCCCTCTAGTTTAGCCATTCTCCTTCTTACCACCTCCCTTACTACTTCCATGAGAGAAGTTCTGAACTCAATCAGTTATTCTTTTGCTTTATAGTAATATTTTTAGTCTTTAATCTTTAACTTATTTATAGAGTATCTTTTTCACCTTAAAGAAAGTTCAGACACCAACCACCAAGGAGGTACTTGTCAGATCTTCCCTTAGCCAATGAAGTCATACTATATTATGAATGTTGTTCTTGAGGATGAGTCTGATTTATTCAATTCATTAGTTGTGAAAAATGCTTATATCTTCTAATATCATGATTCACATTCTATTCAATAAATAGAATTGATAATTTTGCCTGAAGTAGTAAAAAAAACATATTAAAGGTCGAGATTTTTAGTTACTACAAGCCCTCCAGAATGTAGAGAATCTTTTGCAGGGGTGAGAGGAAGCAGCAAAGGTCAGGGTGCAGAAGGAGCAGCTGCATGAGCTGTTTGAAGACCCAGTGGGTTCCTGGGGTCTGAGAAAGGACTAGAGAGGTGAAAAGGTATAAAAAGAGTCAGAGACCATCAGCCTGGGGCCAGAGAGGTCAGATCTCTGAACTTTTGTTTTAACATGTGTCTGTGAGAGAGTGTCTACCTATAGTGATGACTAAATCGTTTCCTCTCCATGTTGATCCTGATTATAGAAATGAAAGAACTAATTGGGAAAAGGAAGGAAGTACAAATTTAAGGCTTGACTGTATGAAATTAATAGTCATTTATGTCAGTGCTGTATAGTTTGTTGATTTCTTCATTTTACAATAACAATATGCATATGATTAAATGTGCTTTATTAACTATTGTAAATTTTAATTTGATAAAAATTGCTCAAATTTGCAGAGTCTACTCTTAACAAACAACATGATGTCCCTACAATTTTAAAGAACAGATAAACTGCCACAGAAAGAATTCGTAGTCATTTACTCCCAGATGAAAGTTGGATGTTTTATGGAAAACATTAAAGTAAAAGAGGGTATTTATGTTTTAATAGTCCTTTTGTATTTTGTTTGCATTTAATGATGCCTGCTGAAGTATTCCTGGGTTAACTTTATGATCTTGCTGTTCAGTTTTAGGTTTCAGTGATTCAAGTCCTTGAAAATATGTACCTAAGTCTATGCAATTTCCAACACATCTTCTGTATAGTGAAATGTGGCTTATAGTATGACTTTTGTTATCCACTGTATAAATCTAAAATTGAAGATACGATGTTTCAACTTTCAAAAATTCTTCATCTACCCTAGCTTCTCTAACTTTCGTCATTGGAAATGTGTGGTATAAATTGTCCATTCGGCAGTCAGTACTAAACTGGCATGGTTTGTAATAATACTAGGTCCCCATCAAGGCAGTAAATGTAGCTTGTTTTGAATTAGGAAATGTTAAAAAAGAAGATGCTAACGTTTTCAGAGATCAGCCTTCAACTTTGAAAATACTCTTGGCAAAATAATGACTGAGTTCATTGGTCCATTAAGCTGTATCTTTCTGTCTGAATCAGCTTTCCATTTGAATAGTGACAAAAAGGATGACCTTCTGTTCTGACCTTTTAACCCCACGAAGCTAATCCTGCCTTTATTCCAAAAGGGGGGATGGGACAGTGGATGTCCTAATGCTCCCATTGTAGTCTAAATTTATAAACAGGACCCTTGCTGTTTTAATAAAAATTATTAACACAGTAACAACTTAGAATTTCACATATCCTAATTTGCAATTCCACCATATTTAGCATGAAATGTTGTGTTGCATAATATGCTATTAAAATCCATTGTCATAGAAATAAAAGATGCACATGAACATCATTGCCATAAAATCAATAAGCAATAAAATGGAATGGTTACATAGAGCATTGCCTTTTACTAAATCCAACAAGTTGGATTTTTCCCCAGCAGCCCTGTGTGCCTATTGAACTGTGTCATAAACTGACCAGGGATTTTACTTGTGGTTTCAGAATAAAAAATAAAAATCCTCCCATTCATCCCTGACAACCTAACCTTTGTAGCTGATCATCTGAAATAGGACATAATGTTCCAGATAAGATGTATCTGGAGGGTCATCTCATGTGGAGGCTGAAGGTCATTTCCAACAAAGCAATCAAATATCTAGTAAAACCTTAAGATCACATCTTTGGCATATAGACAAGCAGAATAAAGTAGATATGAGTGAAAAATCTTAGAATCCTTGTATCATGGTAAGAGAACTGTAACCACTGAATCTTGTTGGTTCTCTAAGCATCAATTTGGAGATTGGCAAATACTCATTAAAGCTGACTTTGCTTAATATAACTAATAACAAATTAATACATTGAGATTACATCAATTTATGAAATGAAAAATAGTTGTTTTTCTAACCTGTCATTGATAAAGTATATTTTTCTCAAAATGCTATAAACTTCTTTCAATATTTTGATTAATCTGAATTTTTTATTGGCTCCACAAAGATTATTTCTACTGTAATTATAGAATAAACCAGTCTCTTTTTATTGGACAAGTCATCATTATCTATCAGAGAACATGGAAATCATCAGTAAAATGAATTTTAATTTATTCAAGTCAACATTTTTGCATAAAAAATTAAAATATGTTTGCTTGCTTTTAAAAACATATTGTTTTTAGGATTGCATATTTGAGAAGTGCAAAACTATTATTCACATGTGTTTGCAATCTAAAGACTTGATTTCAAATAGTTTAGAAAATTTCAAAGAAAATCTCTGAATAAAAGATGGTTTAAAATATTTGTTTTATATATACTCATATAAATAAAATTTTTTTCTTCATCAGTCACTTAATTTGTGAATCATATTACTTAGATTGACTTTAAAGCCGCAGAAAAACATATTGATGGCAGCAGTAGGCTGTCCGGAGCAGCCGCTGACACAGTGCCTGCTGCAGTGAAGAGGAGCAAGCAGAGGCGGCAGGTGCAGCTGCGGTGGGACCCCTGTGCCCCGAGTCCTTTGTGCCCTGTGTCCCCAAGGAAGCCAAGTGGGCTGCCCCCACCTGCATGTGGCCAGGTGGGACCCACCCCCAGGCCCAGAGCCTCAGTTTCTCCAGACCCTGGCCCCATGTCGCCAATCTTGCCTGCTGCCATTGCAGAGAGAGTGTGGGGAGGAGGAGGATTGACCCTGGAACCCACTGCCCTGGGGAGCCATTGCAGTGGGACCTGGCCAAGTTGCTCGCTGGCTGTGAAGCAGCACAGTTGGACAGAGAGGGGCCCCGAGGTGGAGTTGGGCCTGGGATGGTGCCCTGCTTGCCCACAGAATGTGGGAGCTTGGGGTGGGAAGTGGGAATGGTGCCATGTGAGACGTGCCTTTCACCTTCCACTGTCATTGCGGGGCCTTCCCAGCCACGTGCAACTGTAAGTCCAATAAACCTTTTTCTTTTGTAAATTGCCCAGTCCTAGGTATGTCTTTATCAGCAGTGTGAAAACAGACTAATTCAAGGTTCATTCATACTGAAATAAATGGCAGCATTTTTTGTTTAATAGCTCCATAAATACCATTATGTGTGAGTATGTGTGTGTGTGTGTTTGTGTTTATATATGCATTTGATTTATTTACTTATTTTATTCATTTTTCTTTGAAGGACACTCAGATTGTTTCTATAACTTGACTGTTGAGAATAATGTTTCAATGAAGATGAGTGCAAATATATCTTCATTGTACTGATTTTGTTTCCTTTTGATATACACTCACAATTGATGAATTACATACTAGTACTATTTATTGTTAATGCTTTTAGAAACCTCCATATTATTTTCCACAGTGGCTGTACCAATTTGTAGTCCCACTAAAAGTATACAAATATTTTGTTTTGTTCCACAACCTTGCCAGTGTTTATCTCTGGTCTTCCTGACAATAGCCATCCTAAGGGGTGTGAGGTAATAACTCATTGCAGTTTTTCCTTGTGTTTTCTTGAAGATTAATGATGTTAAGCACTTTTTCTATACTATTTAGCCGTTTCTAGATCTTCTTTAGAAAAATATCTATTTAGATTCTTTGCCCATTCTTAAAATGAGGTTATTTATTTACTTTTTTTTGTTTGTTTGCTTTTTTGGTATTCAGTGGTCTGAGTTTCTTGTACATTTGAGATTTTAACCCCTTATCAGCTGTGTGATAAAGAGTTATAAAGTTAAAACATTATAGTAAACTCAGTTTAACTTATTATTGCAGAAAGAATTTAAAAAAAAAACTCTGTATGTTGATTCTGTATACTAAGAATTATCATACTTATCAGATATAAGAAAGGGTTTAAAATCTAAAATGTACAAGAAAATCATACAAAGGCATATATCCTCATACGTGGTTTGCAAATATTTTCTTCCATTCCGTAGGTTACCATTCTGTTTTGTTAATTGTTTCTTTTGCTGTGCAGAACTTTGGTTTGATTTAGTCTCACTTGTTTAATTTTGCTTTTGTTGCCTGTGCTTTAGATGTCATATTCAAAAATCATTTCTTTAGATGTCATATCCAAAAATCATTGCTGTGATCAATGTCAAAGAGCGTTTTTCTTGTTTTCTTTTAGGAATTTTATGGTTTCAGGTTTTACATTTGAATGTAAGTCTTTAATCATTTGTGTGTTATTTTTTGCTAAGTGAATTTTACCAATAAAAAATTGGTATCAGTGATGTAAGATACAGGTCCAGTTTCTTTTCTTTTTTTCTTTTTTATTCTTTTTCTTTTATTTATTTATTTATTTTTGCATGTGGATATCCAGTTTTCCCAACACTACTTATCGAAGAGGCTATTCTTATCCCATTGTGGGTTCTTGGTACCCTTGTTAAAGTTTAGTTGACCAAATACGTGTGAGTTCATTTTGGAGCACTCAATTCTGTTCTATTTATATATATGTGTATTTTTATGCCAGTGCCACCTTGTTTTTATTCCTATAGCTTCATAGTATAGTTTGAAATCAACAAGTGTGGTGCCTGCAGCATTCTTCTTTATGCTGAATATCACTTTAGCCATTTGGGTTCTTATGTGGTTCCATATGTTTTAGGATTTACTTTCTATTTCTTAAAAATTCTATTAAATTATTGACAGGCATTGCGCTGATCTGTAAATCACTCTGGGTGGTAGGAACGTTTTGACATTATTAATTAGCTCAAGTTATGAACATGATATACCTTTCCATTTATTTGTGTCTGATATAATTTCTTTCATCAAAGTTTTATAATTTTTTATTTACCAATTTTTCACCTCCTGGGTTAAATATATTCCTAAATATTTTCTTTCTGATACTCTTATACATGGAATTATCTTCTTAATTTATTTTTAGGATCATTGCTAGTATATAGAAATGCAACCGATTTTTGGATGTTTATTCTGTATACCAAAACTTTGCTAAATTTATGGGGTTTTTTTAAATTTTAGGTTCAGGGGCACATGTGAAGGTTTGTTACATAGGTAAAATCATGTCACAGGGCTTTGTTGTACAGATTATTTCATCATCCAGGTAAATGGTTATCTTTCCTGTTCCCAACTTCCCCCCTAAAGTAGACTCTAGTGTCTGTTGTTTTCTTCTTTGTGTTCATAAGTTCTTATCATTAGTTCCTACTTACAAGTTAGAGCATGTGATATTTGGTTTTCTGTTACTGCATTAGTTTGCTAGATATAATAGCCTCCAGCTCCATCCATCTTCCCTCAAAAGACATGATCTTGTTCTTTTTTTATGGCTGCATGTTATTCCATGTTGTATATGTGTCACATTTTCTTTATCCAGTCTGTCAATGGTGAACATTTAGTTTGATTCCATGTATTTGCTATTGTGAATAGTGCTGCAGTGAACATTGGCATGTCTGTATATTCATGGTAGAATGATTTCTATTTCTTTGGATAAATACCCTGTAATGGAATTGCTGGATTGAATGGTAGTTCTGCTTTTAGCTCTCTGAGGAATTACCATACTGCTTTCCACAATAATTGAACTAATTTACACTCCCACCAACATTTTCTTTTCTCTGCAACCTTGCCAGAATCTGTAATTTTTAACTTTTTGATAAGTCATTCTGACAGGTATGAGATGATATCTCATTGTTGTTTTGATTTGCATTTCTCTAATGATCAATGATATTGAGCTTTTTTCATATCCTTGTTGGCTGCAAATATGTCTTCTTTTGAGACATGTCTGCTCATATCCTATGCCCACTTTTTAATGGGGTTGTTAGTTTTTCTCTTGTAAATATGTTTAAATTCCTTATAGATACACCTTTGTCAAAGGCATAATTTGCAAATATTTTCTCCCATTCTGCAGGTTGTCTGTTTACTCTGTTGATCGTTCCTTTTGCTGTACAGAAGCCTTAAGTTTAATTAGATCCAGATTCCAGGATTATCATGGTGAATGGGAGGCAGTATTAGATTTCAGCTCCAACTAGGACAGACAGAGCAGTATGTGCAGGCTCACATCATAAATTTTAGCTCCAGAAAGACTACAGGAATAAACCAGGGATCTTGAGGGGACCTACTGACCCTCTGAAGGAAGTAGACTGCTCCTGCCAGACCCAGGAGACATCCCAGATACTGTGAGTGGCCAAAGTGCAGAGGATGGAAAGGGAGATCTTCCCTTAAACACATAACACCACAGGGGAAACTGAAGGTCTACTTTAGGGGATAAGTGTGTGACCTTACCTGATGCTGAGTCAATTTAGAGATATGAGCAAAATATAGCAGTAGAGGAAGCAGCAGGAAAGGCCCTGGGAACTTGCTGGGTCCCCAAGCAGGACCTTCCTGCCTGGCACCACAAGAATCTTCACAGTGGGTGGCCAGAGGCATGGAGAAAATGTCACAGGGAGAAGGAAGTGTCCAGCTGAACTTTGTTACAATTTGAACTGAGTGAGAAGCCTCCTGGATAGAACTTGGGTGAGGACACAAATGCATTGTGCAGACTCCATAGGTGGGGGAAGAAGTAAAGCCCTCTTCTTTTGCAGCCGGGAGGTGGGTAGCCTGGGGCAAGTTCTCAGCCCTGCTTGCCCAAAGCCTGGAAACAGACTTGGTGCTGTTGGAGTGCATGATGGGAGTAAGAGTGGCCCTTCAGATTGCATGGGAGCTGGCTGCGGCCTGTGACTGCCAGCTTTCCTCCACTTCCCTGACAACCGGCATGACTCAGCAGAGGCAACCATAATTCTCCTAAGTACACAACTCCATTCACCTGGGAGCCTTATCCCCAACCCCCACAGCAGCTGCAACAAGACCCACCCAAGGGTAGTCACAGCTCAGACATACCTATCCCTGCCCCCACCTGATAGCCCTTCCCTACCACCTTGGTAGTGGAAGACAAAGGGCATATACTCTTTGGATTTCTAGCACCCCATCCACTGCTGTTTCCTCTCTATGCTACCACAGCTGATGCTCTCTGGAAAGCACCAACTCCAAGCAGGAGGCCAACCAGCATAAAAATAGACCATTAAATCACCAAAGCTAAGAAACCTCACACAGTCATTTCACCCCCCCCCCACCACCTCCACCAAAACGGGTGCTGGGATACATGGCTGAGAGACCCATAGATGGTTCACTTCAGAGGACTCTGGGCAGACAACCCCCAGTACCAACCCAGAGACTGGTACACTTGCTGGATGGCTAGACCCAGAAAGAGATAACAATCACTAAAGCTCAGCTCTCAGAAATCCACACCCATAGGAAAAGGAGTAAAGGACTACATGAAGGGAATACCCTCTGGCACAAAAGAATCTGAACAACAGCCTTCAGCCCTAGACCTTCTTTTTGACAGAGCCTACTCAAATAAGAAGAAATCAGAAAAAAAAAAACCTGGTAATATGACAAAATAAAGTTTTTTTATCACCCCCAAAAAAACACACTTGCTTACCAGCAATGGATCCAAACCAAGAAGAAGTCCCAGATTTACCTGAAAGAATTCAGAAGGTTAGTTATTAAACTAATCAGGGAGCCACCAGAGAAAGCAAAGCCCAATGCGAGGAAATTTAAAAAAAAAATTATATTAGAAGTGAAGGAAGAAATATTCAAGCAAATATATAGCATTAAAAAAAACTTCAGAAAACATTGGACACAAGTACAGAGATGCAAAATAGTCTGGAATGTCTCCCCAAGAGAATTGAACAAGTGGAAGAAAGAAATTAAGAGCTCAAAGACAAGGTCTTTGAATTAACTGAATCCAACAAAGACAAAGAAAAAAGAATAAGAAAATATAAACAAACCCTCCAGGTAGTCTGGGATTATGTTAAATGACCAAACCTAAGAATAATTGGTGTTCTTGAGAAAGAAGAGAAATATTAAAGTTTGGAAAACCTATTTGGAGGAATAATCAAGGAAAATTTCCTCGACCTTGCTAGAGATCTTGATATCCAAATATAAGAAGGAAAAAGAACACCTGGAAAATTCATTGCAAAAAGATCATTCCCTAGTTACACTGTCATCAGGTTATCTAAAGTTAAGATGAAGGAAAGACTCAAGAGCTGTGAAACAAAAGCACCAGGTAATCTATAAAGAAATACCTATCAGATTAACCCCAGATTTCTCACCAGAAACCTTACAAGCTAGAAAAGATTTGGGCCCTATCTTCAGTCTTTTCAAATAAAACAACTATTAGCCAAGAATTTTGTATCCAGGGAAAAGGGAAGACCCTGTCTTTTTTTTCAGATAAACAAATGCTGAGAGAATTTGCTACTACCAAGCCACCATTATAAGAACTACTAAAAGGAGCCTAAATTCTAAAACAAATCCTGGAAACACATCAAAACAGAACCTCCTTAAAGGATAAATCTCACAGGACCTATAAAACAAAAATGCAATTTAAAAAGCAAAAACAAAAACCAAGATACACAGATAACAAATGAACAGAATGGTACTCCACATCTCAATAATAGCATTGAATGTAAATGGCCTAAATGTTCCACTTAAAAGATACAGAGCTGCAGACTGGGTAAGAACTCACCAGCCAAGTATCTGCTACCTTCAAGAGACTCACCTAACACATAGAACTCACATAAACTTAAAGGAATGGAAAAGGGCATTTCATGCAAATGGACATCAAAATCAAGCAGGAGTAGCTATTGCTAGATCAGACAAAACAAACGTTAAAGCAACTGCAGTTTAAAAAGACAAAGAGGGGCATTATATAATGGTAAAAGGCTTTGTCCAACAGAAAAATATTACAATCCTAAACATATATCCATCTTACAATGGAGCTTCCAAATTTATAAAACCATGACTAATAGTCCTAAGAGATGAGATAGGCAGAAACACAATAATAGTAAGGGACTTCAATACTCCGTCGACAGCACTGGACAAGTTATCAAGACAGAAATTCAACAAAGAAACAATGGATTTAAACTATAACTTGGAACAAATGGACTTAGCAGATATATATAGAACATTTCGTCCAACAACCACAGAATATGCATTCCATTGAACAGTGCATGGAACAAAATGAGCCTGAATAAATTTAAGAAAATTGAAATTATATACAGCACTCTCTCAGACCACAGTGGAATGAAACTAGAAATCAGCTCCAAAAGGAACTTTCAAAATCATGCAAACATGTGGAAATTAAGTAATCTGCTCTGGAATGATCATTGGATCAAAAACAAAATCAAGTTGGAAATTTAAAATTTCTTTGAACTAAATGACAATAATGATGCAACCTATCAACACCTCTGGGATACAGCAAAGCTGGTGCTGAAAGGAAAGTTCATAGCCCCAAATGCATACATCAAAAAGACTGAAAGAGTACAAACCTTTCAGTACTAAAGTCTAAAGTCACACCTCTAAAACCTAGAGAAATATGAACAAACCAAGCCCAAACCCAGCAGAAAAAGGTAATAACCAAGATCAGAGCAGAACTAAATGAAATTGTAAAAAAAAAATACAAAAGACAGATGAAAGTAAAAGCAGGTTCTTTGAAAACATACATAAAATTAATAGACCACTAGCAAGATTAACCAAGAAAAGAAGAAAGAAAATACACATAACCTCAATATGAAATGAAATGGGAGCTATTACAACTGACATCATGGAAATGCAAAAAAAAAAAAATCATTCAAGGCTATTATGAACATTTTTACACATATAAACTAGAAAACCTAGAAGAGATCAATAAATTTCTGAAAAATACAACCCTCCTAGATTAAATCAGGAAGAATTTGACACCCTGAACAGACCAATAACAAGCAGCAAGATTGAAATAGTAATTTAAAAATCACCACCAAAGAAAAGTCGGGGACCAGACTGATTGACAGCAGAATTCTACCTGACATTTAAATAAGAAATGGTACCAATCCTTTTGACACTATTTCACAAGATAAAGAAAGAGGGTACCCTCCCTAATTCATTCTATGAAGCCAGCATTACTTTAATACAAAAACCAGGAAAGTATATAACCAAAAAAGAACACTACAGACAGATATTCCTGATGAGCATAAATGCTAAAATGTTTAACAAAATACTAGCTAACCAAATTCAACAACATGTCAAAAAGATAATCTGTCATGATCAAGAAGGTTTCATACCAGGGATGCAGGGATGGCTTAACACATGCAAGTCAATAAATGAGATACACCACATAAACAGAATTAAAAACAAAAATCACATGATCATCTCAATAGATGCAGGGAAAACATTTGACAAAATTCAGTATTGCTTTATGATTAAAACTCTCAGCAAAATTGGCATACAAGGGACATACATATAGAATGGCAGCAAAGCTGGGGGCCTGAACACAGGTACGGGGTTGTGGGGGGTGCAGTCTCAGGGAAGCACAACAACAGATTCTTCTTGGAGGAGGAAGGTATGCACTAGGATCTTCCTCTTGAAGAGATCCTTGGTGGCAATGGCTATTAATTACCTCAGTGGTGAAAGCTGTCAGTGTTTTAGTGTTTTGTGTGTGTGTGTGTGTGTGTGTGTGTAGCAGACCATTGTGATCCACACCAATGAACACTAGTGGAGTATATTTCACTGTGAAAGTTGCTGGGAGTCTGTAGTTACCACAAGGCTATTGAGGTCCTCAATAGCAAATACTGATGGGGTCCTCTACAGAGCAGGCCACTGGTGACTGTGCTGTCACCTGTCCTGTGGCTGATTTTGATAGCCCTTGCCCTTCTTTGCTCCTAGTCATCTCTAGATGTCCTAAGTATTCTAATCTTCCCCAAAATTCTGTGTGGTTATTCTCTTTTTTGCTCCACTGTGTCACTGTGTTCCTGCATATTCTTTCTTTTTTTTTTTTTTTGAGACTGAGTTTCACCCTTGTCACCCAGGCTGGAGTGCAATGGAGCAATCTCAGCTCACTACAACCTTGCAACGTCTTCTTCCAGGGTTCAAGCAATTCTCCTGCCTCAGCCTCCTGAGTAGATGGGATTACAGGTACCCATCACCACACCTGGCTGATTTTTGTATTTTTAGTAGAGACAGGGTTTCTCCATCTTAGCCAGGCTGCTCTTGAACTCCTGACCTCGTGATCCACCCACCTTAGCCTCAAAAAGTGCTGGGATTACAGGTGTAAGCCACTGTGCCTGGCTGCTGCATATTCTTAATTGGACTCTTGAGCAATTTCAAAGTTATTTTCTTTCATGGATAGCTCTCTAATTGTGTTTTTTTATTTTTATTTTTTGGTGGGGAGTTGAACGCTGGTATCTCTACCATCTTGTTGATATCACTTTCCCGACAGGTTTTTAAAGATAAAATATTTTATTGTGCTTTTCAGCTAAGAGAAAATGCTAAAAAGCAAGTGATTCAATAAAAGGAAAACTCATTTAAAGCTAATGTCATAGAACAATTTGAATGTGAAATTGAATTGGCAAAGAAATAAGAGCTAAAGGGAAAACATGAGTTACTTCCTGCTTCTGCTAATTCAGGGCTTCACTATGGATTTTTGAAATATTTTACTTGAGTATTACAAATTCCCAAATAATGTTCACAAGCACTCAAAAGAAAGTACAAGAAGAAAATCTAATCTAAAATATTATTTATTAAATTGGAAGTGTTCGTTCCAAAATCAGGAATAAGACATGAATGTCTGCTCTTGTCATACTATTAAACATTATACTTGAGGTTCTAGTCATGACAATTAGACAAGACAAAGGAATACAAAAAAAGTTAAGCAGATTGAAGAGAAAAAAGTAAAAGTATCTGTTTTTGCAGATGACATGATCTTATATATATATATATAAACTCCTAAAAGTCCATAGAAAAAATATTAGAGCTATTAAATAAATTCAGCAAAGTTGTAGGATAAAAGAATAATATATAAATATCAGTTGGATATTTAAATACTAGGAATTAACTTGTAAGTAAAATTTATACAAGTTCATTTATAATAGCATCAAAAAGAATAAAACACATGAGAATTTTTCTTTTATAAAAATTATAATTCAAGGGGTACATATGAAGTTTTGTTGCATAGGTATATTGTCTAATGCTGAGGTTTGGGTCTCTAGTAAACTTGTCTCCCAAATAGCAAACAGAGAACCTAATAGGTAATTTTACAACTCTCAACCGAGTCCTACTTTCTACTTTTTGGAGTCCCCAGTGTTTATTATCTCCATCATTACAAACATGTGTAGCCATTGTTTAGCTCTCACTTATAAGAGGGAAGATGAGGTATTTAATTTTCCAGAGTTATTTCACTTAGTAAAATCTCCTCCCATCCCATCCAAGTTCCTGACAAAGGCACGATTTCATTCTTTTTATGGCTACATAGTATTCTATGGTGTATGCATACTTTCTTTATCCACATAAGGATAAATTTAACCAATGAAGTAAAAGACTTGTACACTGAAAATTATAAAACATTGTTGATATACATTAATAATAATAAAAAAAGACATCCTGTGTCATGGGCTTGAAGACCCAATATTGTTAAGGTGATCAGAGTTCCAAAATTTTTCTGAAGATTCAATATAATCTCATCAATATTTCAACTGCTTTTTTTTTTTTTTTTTTCAAAAACAGACAAGATTATTCTAAAATTTATATGGAAATTCAAGGGACCCTGAATAGTCAAAACAACTTCAGAAACAAAAAAGAAAGTTGGGAAAATCACACATCTCACTTTCAAATCTTACTGCAAGGCCACAGTCATTAAGACAGTGAGGTAGTGGCATAATGGCACACATATGGACCCATGGGATAGAATTGAGAGTCCAAAACTAAATTCAAATGTTCATAGTCAACTGATTTCCCACTAAGTACCAAGGCCATGCAATGGAAAAAAATAATATTTTCCAAAAAGTGTGCTGGAACAAATGAATAGCCACCTGCAGAAGAAAGAAATTGGACCCCTGCTTTATACCATACACAAGAATTAACTCAAAATGAATCAAATAGCTAAATATACAGTGATCCTTAAGACTGTAAGGAGGAATCATAGGTGTAAATCTGCAAAATTGTGGACTAGAGAATAGTTTCTTAGATGTGATCACCAAAGCATAATAATAAACAGTGCATAAATTTGACTATAATAAAACACTTTTGTGCTTTAAATGATATTATCAAGAAAGTAAGAAGACGGCCCACAGATTGGGAGAAAATACTTGCAAATCATACAACTGTTAAGAGGTCTAATATATAGAATACATAAAGAACACTTACAACTCAACAATAAAAAGACAAGTAACCCAATAAAAAAATAAAGAATTAAAAGAGATATTAATTTTTTAAGGATGAGAGCAAGTGTTAGTGAGAATGTGGAGAAAGTGGAATGCTAATACATTGCTGGAAGGAATATAAAATATTGCAGTTACTATGGAAGACAGCTTTGTTCATCAAACATAGAATTACCATATACTCCAGCAATTCCACTCCTAATTATATACCCAAAGAAGTACAAACATATATCTACATCAAATCTGGAATGCAAGAGTTCATAGCAGGATTATTCACAACACCCAAAAGGTACAAATGGCCCAATGTTCATCAACTAATGAATAAACAAAATGTATTATGCTCATACAATGGAATACTATTTGACCACAAGAAGAAATGAAGTACTGTTACAGGCTGCAACACAAAAGAACCTTGAAAACATTACGCTAAGTGAAATGAGCCAGACATAAAAGGGCACTTATTGTATGATACTATTTATATAGAATGTCCAGAATAGACAAGTCCATACAAATGGAAGATAGATTCATGTGTGCAGAAGATTTTTGGGGGAGGTGATTGGGCCTAATGGCTATTACACATTAGTTTATTTTTGAGGTGATGAAAATGTTCTGAAATTAGATAACAGTGATAGTTGTACAACGTAGTGAATATACTGAAAACTCTCTGAATCATATACTATAAAATGGTAGATTTTGCGAGAAATAAATCCATATGTTTATGGCCAATTAATTTTTGACACAGGTGCCAAGAATGCCCAATGAGGAAAGGACAGTCTCTTCAATAAGTAGTGTTGAGAAAATTGGACATTCACATGCAGAAGAATGAAATTAGACACATATTACACACTACATACAAAAATCAACTCAAAATATATTAGATAGTTGAACATAAGACCTGAACTACCAGAAGATAATATAGAGGAAATGTTCTATGATGTTGGTTTTGGCAATTTTTTCTGTAAATGACACCAAAGGACAGGCAACAAAAAGCAAAAATAAACAGGTGGCACTAAATCAAACTAAAATGCTTCTATGCAGCCAAAGAAAGGACCAACAAAGTCAATCTATGGAATGGGAGAAGACTACTTGCAAACTACATAGCTGATAAGGGTTAATATCCAAAATATATAAGAAATTCAAACAACTCAGCAGCAAGAAAACAAATAACTCTATTTCAAGTGGGCAAAGGACTTGAATAGACATTTCAATAGAGACATACAAATAGTCAACAGGTATATTTAAAAAATACTCAGCATCACTAATCATCAGGGAAATGCAAATTAAAAAAACAAAGAGAGGCCGGGCGCGGTGGCTCACGCCTGTAATCCCAGCACTTTGGGAGGCCGAGGCGGGCGGATCACGAGGTCAAGAGATCATGACCATCCTGGCCAACATGGTGAAACCCCATCGCTACTAAAAATACAAAAATTAGCTGGGCGGGGTGGCGCACGCCTGTAGTCCCAGCTACTCAGGAGACTGAGGCAGGAGAATTGCTTAAACCTCGAAGGCGGAGGTTGCAGTGAGCCAAGATTGCACCACTGCTCTCCAGCCTGGTGCCTGGCGATGGAGTGAGACTCTGTCTCAAAAAAAAAAAAAAAAAAAAGAGATATCACATCACATCTGTTAAAATCACTATTATGAGAAAAAAGAAAAATAACAAGTGTTGACAAGGATGTGGAGAAAGGGGAACAGTTGCACACTATTGGTGGGAATAAAAATTAATACAGCCATCATGAAAACAATGGAGATCTCTCAAAAAGCTAAAAATAGAACTACTGTATGATCAAGCAATTCCACTAGTGCATGTATATCCAAAGGAGAGGAAATCAGTACGTTAGACAAGTGCACACCCATGTTCATTGCAACGTTATTCAGAATAGCCAAGATATGGAATCAACCTACTTGACCATCAACAAAGGAATGGATAAAGAACATGTAGTACATATGGAACACTATTCAGCCTTTAAACAGAAGCAAATCCTGTAATTTAAACAGCATGAGTGAATCTGTAGAACATTATGTTAAGTGAAATAAATGAGGCTCAGAAAGAAAAGTACCTCATGATGTCACTTATCATGGGGAATCTAAAAAAGATGAACTCACAGAAGCAGCGAATAGAATGATGGTTACCAGAGGTTGGAAAGAAGGCAATTGGGAAGGTGTTGGTCAAAGGATATAACATTTCAATTAGATAGAAACAGTAAGTTCAAGATATCTCTTGTATAACATGCTAACAATAGTTAGTAACAATGTATTATTTTCTTCAAAATTGCTAGAAAAGTAGATTGTAAGAGCTTTTATCATAAAAAATAAATATGTAAGATAATGCTTATGTTAATTAGCTTGATCTAACCATTAGACACTGTATAAATATTTAAAAACATGTTGTACAAGATGTATATACATTTTCTCTTTCTCAGTTAAACATTATTTTTTAAATGGTGTGTTTCATGTGATACAAATTATAGCTGAGTTAAAAAAAGAACTTTAGAAATCATTTATTTTGAGTTATACACCAATTCCAGTAATCTTTTCTACCACTCTGTATATTAATATTTTAAACTAATTGGGAGCTAGCACACCCTTTTAAGAATGGTTCTTCCTCAAAATATACTATTTAAAACTGATTCCCATGGAGTGTCATTCTTCACTTTCAGAGAATATCTTTCATAGTCTGAACTATGTGAATACAGACTCAAGTTCTTTTAACATGCAAAAAACATTTTTAAGCTACTAATTAAAAATTTGGTGATACATAGAATTAATTTTCTGGATGATTTTGGTAGGTACCTGTAATAACCAGCAGTAAAATGCTTCTCATCCATGTCTGTTACCTAAAGCACTAATAAAATAAGTGTCCTACAGAGTGATAGAATGAGGAGAACCATCTCACTTTTTTTTTACATTTAAGAAACTGATTCATATGTTGAACTACTATGAATATTATGAAAAATATTTTATCTATGAAAAAGGGTTTTAAATGATTAAGCTGAAAAAGATAAATACTCCATTAGTAATAATGACTCAACTTTGCTCATTTTAACTAACAGCAGACAGAGTTCCCTCCTTAGAGATATCAATATTTGAATGTTTTGGGGCAAAGGGAATAAGATAATAAAATTTAGATCCAAGTCTTACCCAAAGGCACCTACCTGTCCAAAAAAAAAAACAACCCTCTTGATTCCCCCTTTTCATCAGAAAAAAATTCGTAAACCTAAATGAAACAGATCATTTTTTCAGGGTTCTCATCTAAGGAAGTAGCAAGCCATAGTCATCTCTCCTGTCTTGTTCTCCATTATCAGCCATATCCAATCCAACACTGTCTAGTGCACTCACTGCAATTTTATTGTTAGGCATACTGTGAATACACTTACAAATAGGGGATTCCCTAATTGTCTGGGTCACTGTGGGAGACAGGGCCCAACATCCAAGGATAGAAACTGAACAGGAGCAAATATTTTCTCTCCTTAGTTCCAGAGCCATCAAGTCACTGGCTCATAAATTAGGCCGTGAAAAGTGGATGGTCCAGCTAGGTCTTTGATTCTTGAGATGTAAAGATGCAAAGATGCAAGAACAGTTTGTGATCGTCCACAGCTGTCATCTTGACATTGAGAGCCCGGTGTGGTGTTCTTACCAGCCTACTCTGGAATGATTTTGGCTGTCTTCAGCTGGCTACTTTTCTTTTGTTCTCACATGTTTTCCAATATCAGTTTTGAATTTCCTTTCAATTCTGTTAGCTTTCTGATATCTTTCCAATAAATTTTTCATTGTCTTGGGTTGGCTTCTGTTATTCTCAACCAAGAAATTTGATCAGCACAATTGCTTAAGACTTTCCGTTTTCTTTCCTAATTATTTTGGAAACTTTCCATGTGTCTCAATCTTCATTTCTACAACTATTGAAGTCCAAGCTAAAGCACCTATTTTCATTCCAAGGCAATGGCTCTGCCCTCTTCTACTCATATCCATGCACATCCTTTCAGAATCCATCTTCTACACAGTAGCTAGAAGGAGCTCTTAAAAACATAAACTGGTCAAGTATGGTGACTCACACCTGTAATCCCAGCACTTTGGGAGGCCAAGGTGGGCAAATCACAAGCTCAGGAGTTTGAGACTAGCCTGGCCAACATGGCAAAATTCTGTCTTTACTAAAATTACAAAAAATTAGCTGGGCACAGTGGCAGGTGCCTGTAATCCTGGCTATTTGGTAGGCTGAGGCAGGAGAATCACTTGAACCCAGGAGGTGAAGGTTACAGTGAGCTGAGATCATACCACTGCACTCCAGCCTGAGCAACGGAGTAAGATTTTGTCTAAAAAAAAAAAGACAAAAAAAAAAAAATCATAAACTGATCATTTCACTTAGCTCAAATCCTTTAATGGCTTCTTCTTTGATATTGTTTGGCTCTGTGTCCCCACTCAAATCTTATCTTGAATTATAATTCCCATGTGTGGAGGGAGGAACCTGTAATCCCCATGTGGAGGGAGGGAGGTGATTGGATCATGGAGGTGGTTTTCTCCATGCTGTTCTCATGATAATGAGTAAGGTCTCATGAGATCTGATGGTTTATGTGTTTGATGGTTCCTCCTTCACAGGTTCTCTCTCCTGCCACCTTGTGAAGAAGGTGCCTGCTTCCCATTCCACCACGATTGTAAATTTCCTCAGCCTTCCTCGGCCATGGAACTGAGAGTTAATTAAATCTCTTTTGTTTATTAGTTACCCAGTCTCTGGCATTTCTTTATAGCAGTGTGAAAATGGACTAGTATATTCTTATTCCTCTAAGACCAAATCTCTACATGTATTCATGTCTGTCTACATTTTTATTTTTAACCAATTTAACTGTGCTTTCTGTGCTCTAACCTCACTGACTTTTGTTCAATTTTTCAGGTGAATTTTGCTACCTATTGCCACAGGACAACTATCTGAAATTTGTTTTTATTCATTCAACAAATATTACTTGAGAGTTCTCCTTTCCCCTAGTTAATTTTAATTTAAACTTAAAACCAAAGCTCAAACACTGTCAGAATCCTCAGTGAAAGCCAGATTTCTTTGTCAGAATCCCTTTTCTTTCTTTTGAGAGCCTATAGGCATCAGACGTAATCATATACTTGCTGGTGTGATTTTATGAGTCTCCGTCACCCTCAGTGGTCTGTAAGTGTAGGTGATCAGGAATCAAATCTATCTCTTAAATTCCTGTACTATGATGTTTTCCAGCACAGTGCCTGGAAATTAGTGAATAGTCTATTAATATTTCTTAAATAAAACACTCATCAAATAATTCACAAAATATGACTTAAATTTAGAGGGTTATTATACATATATTTCTAAAGTTAAATATTTACAGTATGATTTCTGTTTGTTTTTCCACATTGTTCAACTTTGTAGTTTATCAGTAGATTTCTAGAGGTAAAAATTTCCCTCTCATTTGTGTTCTCATTCATGTTTCCTTTGCCACAACATTTCTGGCACTGTACTTCTTATAAAAGCAATACTTGAGATCATGTATCTATTTTATTGAAGTTACTCAATTTAAAGCCAATCATCTTAAATCCTTCTGAAGACTTCTAAACTGACCTTTACTAAGGAAAAGAAAATGCTTATTTTTTGAAAAATAGCCTTCCTAGTCAAGATTTTTTCCCAAGCTTAACATATAGAAATATTTTCTCTCCCCCGAATTTTACTTAGTCATAAGTTTTTAGTTCAAGTTTCAATTTCAATAGCTGGAAAACATTTAATGCTAAAATAAAAATGAGTGGTTACCTCCAAATAATACACTGTTCTTTGAGAAAGATCACTTAAAATATCAAATTCATCTCAGCTCCATTATCAGTTGTTCTGAAATTTTCCTTTGGGTCATTTATCTTTGTAATCACTGTTTTGATCCACATATTGGCATTTAGTAGGTAGTACACATAGTATGGAAAAAATACACATGTATAAAAATTCACCCATTATACCCCTACTAAAATATTTATCATAAAGGAACCAAATTCAATGTGTTCATTTTTATAATAACTTTAAAGAATTCATGTTTAATTAAAAGTGATATATAAATCATGCTGTTTGCTAGCACTATTGACTGTGCCGTTCCCATTCTGCCAAACTTAATATAAAATTAATTGTTAATTTTCAGACCAGTAGTCTTCCCTTCACCAAGAAATACGCTGATTGTTTAGACATGAGTCAGTGAATTATTAAACTTTATAACTGAGGGCTTTCTTCTGTGATGTCTTAAAGTAATTCTCAAGATTCGACACTACTCTCAATGTCTACATTTTCCCCTTCTAAACACTGAAAAGAAATATTTTGTGATACAACTTTCTAGATAAGTCTATGCATCAAGTGTATTTCACATTCAGTTAAATGGTTACTATTTCAGTAAAGTGCACTTAGCATTAAGAGTAGTATGACCTTGTAGGGTGGCAAAGAAGGGTTTATGCCTTGTACAATCAAACACACAACAGCGGACTAATCTAAATTTTTTTCCACTTTATAATACTTGAAGACCTCTAGGTTAGTCTGACCTTACATAAACAAATATAGCAATTCAACAGCCTTTCACATGCTTGTTCTAAACAAAACTTAAAGCCAAAATAGCCACCAAGTCCAAAGTAACTGATGAGTAACTTAGGGAGTACTTGGCTCTATCTTCAAGGTTAACATGACCTCAAACGACAAAATGATATTACTTGCATTGTATGCATTTCATGCACTGTTAGGAAAATGGGTATTTCACTTTTTGAAGGCCAGTCTGAGAAACCTGACCAGTAAATATTTCTGTGGCATTGCCCTCTTTCAACCAGAATCTACAATTATATTGCATGGCTTTTTATTTCTATCATATTTTTTTTGGTCTTGGTAATAAAGCACACCGACTCCCTCATTAAGTAGAAATCCAATTCTTTTTGTCCAGGTGAAGGAAAAACATATTTCCCAATATTTTACCTCATGCATGACAGTAATGAGACCTTATTTGTTTCATATCTCTACAGCAGCTCTTCAGAGCATTCCATCCTGCTGAACAAGGCTAGTGTATGTCCTTGCTCATGCCAAGCTCCTTCCAACCTCTGTGTTCCTAACATTCCCATGACCTGGAATATCTCCTTTCTGTCTGACATTTTTCTTTCTCTCCCTTATCTCTAGTGACTCAACACTTTTTGTGATTTTTCTATGTACCTCATTATTATGATGGATGAAGCCCATGCCTGGGAAACACCACCATAATTGCATGTAACCAGCATCTCTTATGCTTCTTAGAAATTCAGCTCTAAATCTCCCCATTTATCTTTCATTCAGGAAATAAAATTGGAATATAAGTGAGAATCGTACACCATGAATCAAATCTATTGTTTTAAATGAAATAATTGGCAAGACTTTGAAAATTATTTTAGCAGCAAATTATCTGTAGCTCATGCCACAAGTAGTGTATCATGGCATTGATTGAAAATCACTGATCAAGTCAAATTAAATCTTATTTATTTATTGAGACTCAACTCAAATCAACTATAATTCAGACTATCTTCATTGATTCACTCAATAGTTATTCATTGTCTGGAACAGAAATTGCCCAAGGTGTTGGGGCTATAAAGACAGATAAAGCTGTTATTCTCAAAATGAACATGGGGCACTCCCCAGTTTTTTGTGACATATATTTTTGCACTTTTGAGTTGAGCAGATATAAAATCTTTATGGATACAGCTCTCAAAGCAAGAACTCCATTTATTAGAAATAGCACAGAGATAGATATCTCCACTAGAGCTAAACAGATAGTCATGTAAATTAATAGTCAATCAGTAAAAATATAATTTGTAGAGTTAGGTAAATAAGGGCAAAACTTTAATGTCTGTTCATTAATTAAAATGTATAATTTCTGTAGAACACCATTGAATGCCATATGAGAGCCAAAGAAATAATCTCTGAATAGAAAGAACAAAGAATTTAGAAGGGGAGACAAAATGTACACAGAAATAACAAAAATATTAAACCAATGTATTTGTAGATGTAATGTCCATGCATTACTTCCATGTTATCTTTTATAAGTTATTATTTAACCTACTGCACTATAACTTCTGATCTATGCCTTAATCTTGGATCTTACTGGTACCAGCAATCATTCCTTAATTTCAGGATAAAGTAATTTTTTGAATTCTGCATCTTACTTGACCATTTCTTAGAATTTAAAATTGAGAATCAAGGCTCTTCTGTTTCCAAGCATAATACTTCTAATTTACATATTTTCTTTCTGACAATTCTCATTCATACATTTTGATTCTTTTTTGTCTTCTACTCCTGACATTTGGTGTTCCTCGGTGACCTTAATTCTCTTGAGATATTCTATCTGATTTATTTTTTCTAATCTCAGGATCCCTACATTGAACAAGTTCAGTAGCACCATTCATTTCATGGTGTAAATGAAGTTTCTTCTGAAAATGGTACAGGGCAATATCTATATGGCCAAATGCATACATAATTGTTCTTCATCTATTTCGGGTCTAGAAACTCAGTTCCCTTTCCTCAACTTCTTCTCTATGGTTTATTTAATCCATTGCATGAATTAGCTTTATGTATAAATTTACCTACACAAGCAATATTATAGTGGTTCCTCTCCACACTGTGTTCCAAGCTGCAGCCATCATCCAACTCTCGAAACCTGATATCCTTACTTTATTCAATATTTGGGTTACTATTCATGCATTTATTTTCTCAAACTAGAAATTTAGGAGCCAAGTTTGACTTCTTCCATTCTCTCCACACAAATTCAGTCAGTGTGTGTTGTCAAATCTAATTCTGAAATCTTTCAAATCTGTCAGGTTGTATTCATTCTTTATAATTTTATATATAGAAAACAAGTGATTCTCTTAACCTTTCATCCTATTCATAATGTGTCTCAATGTCATGAATTTTTATGCCTATTTACTTTTTGGTCTTTTTTCACTATTTCCTGAAAACCCATCTTTGCCCCGATGTTTTCTTTACCCCTGTGATGCTTCTTACCAAACTATTATTTAAAAACTGATTTCCAGAATTCAAGTCCGATGTGATTCCCTTTACAAATTTTATCAATCCCCTTTTAGTTTAATTATCCTCCATGAGATATTATCCTTTCCCTTCTTCAGATTCCCATGGTCTTTCATGCACACTCTAGAAAAACACTTTTGATAATAATCACTTCTTGTAAAATGCATGTTTCCTTTATTAGACTGTAAGTTTCTTCAGGAAAAGAACCAGGATATTTCTTTATTTATACCTCTTTAGAATATGAATCAGTGTTCAGTATATAGCAGATACTTGAAAATTTTGGGGGGAATTAAACTGTACTACTAACATGCATATTAAAAACTAAAGAGATTTTAAAAATACACAGCACTAGGTGATTCTCGTCCAAAGGCACACAGATTTAAATTGATGATATTTCAGTGATTCTACTTATACAATTAATGGGAAATTGAAAAAAGGTGAAACCATTTCCTGAAACTCCAAGTTATTATTAAGCTACACAGTAATTTTAGATGGTACTACTCACTTAGTCTGTTTGCAACTTTTAATTATTAAAATGAGAGAAATGTAGCTTGATCTCCTGAAAATGTACTTGCTTCTGTGGTCTACTCTCTTCTGCTTTTATTCCGTAATCTTGAAAATAAGCTGTTCCATAAACAGTTTGTGGGTGATATTTGGACAGAATATAAAGGAGGAAATGAGCCATAGGACTATCAATGGGATGAATGAGCCTGACATGGGAAAGAATGAGTGCAAACACAGAACATACTCCGAGATCAACCACATACTCAACCATAAAGTAAGTCTGAATAAAATTTAAAAATTGAATTCCAAGATCAACCACATGCTCAACCATAAAGTAAGTCTGAATAAAATTTAAAAATTGCATTAATGCCAACCATACATTTGGACTACAGAAGAATATAAATAGAAATGAATACCAAAATGATCCCTCAAAACCACACAATTGATGTATAAACAACTTGCTCTTGAATGACGTTTAGGTAAGTAACAAAATTAAGGCAGAAATATGAAAATTTATAAAATAAATGAAAACAGACACACAATATACCAAAATCTCTGGGATACAGCAAAAACAGCGTTAAGAGGAAAGTTGATAGCACTAAAGGCCTATCTCAAAAAGCTAAAAAGATTTCAAACTAATGATCTAACATCATGAACCTGAGGAACTAGAAAAACAAAAACTAACTCCAAAACTAGCAGGAAAAGAGAAATAACTGCTGATAAGAGGCAAGATGGCATCGTAGAGGTGACTCAGGATTGCAGCTCTTGGTGAAGGCGCAGAGGGTGAGTCCTAGCCGCATTCTCGGATGGATCTTTTATGCCCACAGAGTGTTGAATGTCCCAGGTGTGGGAGAGACACGGGACCCTAGTGCAGCCGGCTAACGCAGCCGGCTCCCGCCGCCTCTTCGGCCGGCGCCGCAGCAGGACCCGGCGGGGAACTCACTGGTCTGGGTGCCCTGTTAAACCGGCAATCTGAGATTTGGAAGGGCAGATTGGCATGTCCATCTGATTGAACGGGACTTGGACAATGAGCCAGACCAGGAGTTTCCTGGGAAGCGTGATCTGAGCCGGGGTAGTGGGCAGCGGCACGGGAGATCGCACGGATCCCAGTGCCCTATCGGCAGGCTCCTGGGGCGCCAGTGAGAGAGTCGACCTTTCAGCTTGGGGAGAGGAAGAGAGAGAGAGAGAGAGGATGGACTCTGAGGCAGGGAGCTGGGTGATCGGGCTCGGCGGGTCCCATGCTCACGGGGACAAGCAGGGCGGCGACTGGAGCCACTTGGAGCTGAGAGTTTTGCTGCCGGCATCTAGGACGGTGCAGCCCGGTGAGGGAGGGGCGTCCACCATTGCTGACGAAGTGCACCCCCACTTAAGTACCGCCCAGGACTGACGCAGCCTGCCGTTGCCGAGGCAACCTGCCATAACAGAGAGACTCCGCCAGGCAGCAACAGGGCGGACCCGCGCTAGCAGGTCAGAGCCCCGGCAGGCAAACAGTGAATAGACTGCTGCCTAGTGGGGCAGGACAGTGCAACAGATACTCATAAAGAAAGCCCCAACTCCCTGAGACAGAGCATCGAAGGGTGAAAAAAAAAAAAAAGAGTGGTGTTTTATGAGTTCTATTGCAGCAGACATAAACAACCTCCCAACAACCCTGAATGAACAACGGAGCTCACAGCTCAGCACTGGAGCTCCTATAAAGCACAGACTGTCTCCTCAAGCAGCTCCCTGACCCCTGTATATCCAAGGAGTCACCCCAGAAAAGGACTAATCAGACTGACATTTGGCTGGCATCATTCTGGAACAAGGGCAGCAGAAGAAGAAACTGGTATCATCCCTCACTGTTCTGCAGCTGCTGCAGGTATACCCCAGACAAGCAGGGCCTGGAGTGGACCTCAGCACTCATACAGCAGAGAGGATAGATCATTAGAGGGAAAACTAAGTAACAGAAATACTTCACTATCAACAATCTCAGTGTCCACACAGAGACCCAATTGAAAAATCATCCACTACTAAGACGACAGGTGGATAAATCCATAAAGATGGGAAGAAACCAGCGCAAAAAGGAGGAAAGCACCCGAAACCAAAACACCTCACCTCCAAAAAAGGACCAAAACTCCTCACCAGCAAGGGAACAAAGCTGGACGGAGAATGAATGTGACAAAATGACAGAATCAGACTTCAGAAAGTGGATAATGAGAAACTTCAGTGAGCTAAAGGAACATGTTCTAAACCAGTGCAAAGAAACTAAGAACCTTGAAAAAAGATTTGAAAAAAGATTCGAGGAATTGATAACAACAATGGACAACTTAGAGAGGAATATGAATGAATTGAAGGAGCTGAAAAACACAACACGAGAACTTCACGAAGCATGCACAAGTTTCAACAGCCGAATTGACCAAGCAGAAGAAAGAATATCAGAAGTTGAAGATCAACTCAATGAAATAAAATGAGAAACCAAGATTAAAGAAAAAAAGCACAAAAAGGAATGAACAAAATCTCCAAGAAATGTGGGACTATGTGAAGAGACCCAACCTACGTTTGATAGGCGTACCAGAATGTGATGAAGAGAATGAATCCAAGCTGGAAAACACTCTTCAGGATATTATCCAGGAAAATTTCCCCAACCTAGCAAGACAGGTCAATACTCAACTCCAGGAAATACAGAGAACACCACAAAGATACTCTGCAAGAAGAGCAACCCCAAGGCACATAATCGTCAGATTCACCAGGGTTGAAACGAAGGAGAAAATACTAAGGGCAGCCAGAGAGAAAGGTCGGGTCACCCACAAAGGGAAGCCCATCAGACTCACAGCAGATCTCTCGGCAGAGACTCTACAAGCCAGAAGAGAGTGGGGGCCAATATTCAACATCCTTAAAGAAAAGAGCTTTCAACCCAGAATTTCATATCCAGCGAAACTGAGCTTCATAAGTGAAGGAAAAATAAAATCCTTCACGAACAAACAGGTACTCACAGATTTTGTCACCACTAGGCATGCTTTACAAGAGCTCCTGAAAGAGGCACTATACATAGAAAGAAACAACCAGTTCCAGCCATCCTAAAAGCACACCAAATGCTAAAGACCATCAACAAAATGAAGAATGTACATGAACCAATGGGCAAAACAGCCAGCTAGCATCAAAATGGCAGTATCAAATTCACACATAACAATATTAACCCTGAATGTAAATGGGCTAAATGCACCAATCAAAAGACACAGACTGGCAAATTGGATAAAAAACCAAAACCCATCGGTGTGCTGTATCCAGGAAACCCATCTCACATGCAAAGATACACAAAGGCTCAAAATAAAGGGATGGAAGAAGATTTACCAAGCAAATGGAGAGCAAAAAAAAGCAGGAGTTGCAATTCTCATCTCTGATAAAATAGACTTTAAAGTAACAAAGATCAAAAGGGACAAAGAAGGTCATTACATAATGGTAAAAGGATCGATACAACAAGAAGAGATAACGATTTTAAATATATATGGACCCAATATAGGAGCACCCAGATATATAAGGCAAGTTCTTAATGACTTACAAAGAGACTTAGACTCCCACACAATAATAGTGGGAGACTTTAACACTCCACTGTCAATAGCAGACAGATCAACCAGACAGAAAATTAACAAGGATATCCAGGACTTGAACTCAGACCTGGAACAAGCAAACCTGATAGACATTTACAGAACTCTCCACCCCAAATCCACAGAATATACATTCTTCTCAGCACCACATCACACCTACTCCAAAATTGACCACATAATTGGAAGTAAAGCACTCCTCAGCAAATGCAAAACAACTGAAATCATAACAAACAGTCTCTCAGACCATAGTGCAATCAAGTTGGAACTCAGAATTCAGAAACTAACTCAGAACCGCACAGCTTCATGGAAACTGAACAACTGGCTCTTGAATGTTGATTGGATAAACAATGAAATGAAGGCAGAAATAAAGAAGTTCTTTGAAACCAACGAGAATGAAGACACAACGTACCAGAATCTCTGGGACACATTTAAAGCAGTCTGTAGAGGAACATATATAGAATAAGTGCCCACATGAGAAGAGTGGAGAGATCCAAAATTGACACCCTATCGTCAAAATTGAAAGAGCTAGAGGAGCAAGATCAAAAAAGCTCAAAACCTAGCCAAAGACAGGAAATAACTAAGATCAGAGCAGAACTGAAGGAGATAGAGACAAGAAAAACCCTTCAAAAAATCAATAAATCTAAGAGCTGTTTTTTCGAAAAGATCAACAAAATAGACAGACCACTAGCCAGACTGATAAAAAAGAAGAGAGAGAACAACCAAATAGATGCAATAAAAAACGATAAAGGGGAAATCACCACAGATTCCACAGAAATTCAAACCATCATCAGAGAATACTACAAACAACTCTATGCACATAAACTAGTAAATCAGGAAGAAATTGATAAATTCCTGGACGCCTGTGTCCTCCCAAGCCTAAACCAGGAGGAAGCCGAAACTATGAATAGACCAATAACAAGGTCTGAAGTTGAGGCAGCAATTAAGAGCCTACCACACAAAAAAAGCCCAGGTCCAGATGGGTTCACAGCTGAATTCTACCAGACACACAAAGAGGATCTGGTACCATTCCTTCTGAAACTATTCCAAATAATCCAAAAAGAGGGAACCCTTCCCAAATCATTTTATGAGACCAACATCATCCTGATACCAAAACCCCGCAGAGACTCAACAAGAAAAGAAAACTTCAGGCCAATATCCATGGTGAACATAAATGCAAAAATCTTCAATAAAATACTGGCAAACCAATTGCAACAGCACATTAAAAAACTTATCCATCATGATCAAGTAGGATTCATCCCGGGGATGCAAGGCTGGTTCAACATACGCAAGTCTATAAATGTAATTCACCACATAAACAGAAGCAAAAACAAAAACCACATTATTATCTCAATTGACGCAGAGAAGGCATTTGACAAAATTCAACAGCCCTTTATGCTAAAAACCCTCAATAAACTTGGTATTGATGGAACATATCTGAAAGTAATAAAAGCTATTTACGACAAACCAACAGCCAATATCATACTTAATGGGCAAAAACTGGAAGCATTCCCTTTGAAATCCGGCACTAGACAAGGATGCCCTCTCTCACCACTTCTATTCAACATAGTACTGGAAGTTCTAGCCAGAGCAATCAGGCAAGAAAAAGAAATAAAGGGTATTCAAATAGGAAAGGTGGAAGCCAAATTGTCTCTATTTGCAGACGACATGATAGTATACCTAGAAGACCCCATCACCTCAGCCCAAAAGCTCCTGAAACTGATAAGCAACTTCAGCAAAGTCTCAGGATATAAAATCAATGTTCAAAAATCACAAGCATTCCTATACACCAATAACAGACTTAAAGAGAAACAAATCAAGAACGAACTGCCATTCACAATTGCTACAAAGAAAATAAAATACCTAGGAATACAACTCACTAGGAATGTAAGGGACCTCTTTAAGGAAAACTACAAACAACTGCTCAACGAAATAAGAGAGGACACAAACAGATGGAGAAACATTCCATGTTCGTGGTTAGGAAGAATCAATATCGTGAAAATGGCTATACTGCCCAAAGTAATTTACACAATCAATGCTATCCCCATCAAACTACCATTGAATTTCTTCACAGAACTGGAAAAAACCACCATGAATTTCATATGGAACCAAAAAAGAGCCCGCATAGCCAAGTCAATTCTAAGCAAAAAGAACACAGCGGGAGGCATCACGCTACCAGACTTCAAACTATACTACAAGGCTACAGTAATCAAAACAGCATGGTACTGGTACCAAAACAGAGATATAGACCAATGGAACAGAACAGAGGCATCGGAGGCAACACAACATATCTACAACCATATTATCTTTGATAAACCAGACAAAAACAGGCAATGGGGAAAGGATTCCCTATTTAATAAATGGTGTTGGGAAAACTGGCTAGCCATGTGCAGAAAGCAGAAACTGGACCCCTTCCTGACACCTTACACTAAAATTAACTCCAGATGGATTAAAGACTTAAACGTAAGACCTGACACCATAAAAACCCTAGAAGAAAATCTAGGCAAAACCATTCAGGACATAGAAGTAGGCAAGGACTTCATGAACAAAACACCAAAAGCATTGGCAACAAAAGCCAAAATAGACAAATGGGACCTAATCAAACTCCACAGCTTCTGCACAGCAAAACAAACAGTCACTAGAGTGAATCAGCAACCATCAGAATGGGAAAAAAATCTTTGCAGTTTACGCATCTGACAAAGGGCTGATATCCAGAATTTACAAAGAACTCAAACAGATTTACAGGAAAAAAACAAACAAGCCCATTCAAAAATGGGCAAAGGATATGAACAGAAACTTTACAAAAGAAGACATACATGAGGCCAACAAACATATGAAAAAGTGCTCATCATCATTGGTCATTAGAGAGATGCAAATCAAAACCACATTGAGATACCATCTCACACCAGTTAGAATGGTGATCATTAAAAAATCTGGAGACAGCAGATGCTGGAGAGGATGTGGAGAAATAGGAACACTCTTACACTGTTGGTGGGAGTGTAAATTAGTTCAACCATTGTGGAAGACAGTGTGGCGATTCCTCAGGGACCTAGAAATAGAAATTCCATTTGACCCAGCAATCCCATTACTGGGTATCTATCCAAAGGATTATAAATCGTTCTACTATAAGGACACATGCACACGAATGTTCATTGCAGCACTGTTTACAATAGCAAAGACCTGGAACCAACCCAAATGCCCAACGATGATAGACTGGACTGGGAAAATGTGGCACATATACACCATGGAATATTATGCAGCAATCAAAAATGATGAGTTTGTGTCCTTTGTAAGGACATGGATGAATCTGGAGAACATCATTCTCAGCAAACTGACACAAGAACAGAAAAAGAAATACCGCATATACTCACTCATAGGTGGGTGATAAAAATGAGAACACATGGACACAGAGAGGCGGTCTACTATACACTGGGGACTGTTGGGGGAATGGGGGAGGGACAGCAGGGGGGGGGCTGAGGGGGATAGCCTGGGGATGAATACCAAGTGTGGGTGAAGGGGAGGAAAGCAGCAAAGCACACTGCCATGTGTGTACCTATGCAACTATCTTGCACGTTCTGCACATGTACCCCAAACCTATAATGCAATAAAAATTTTAAAAAAAAAGAAAAGAGAAATAACTAAAATCAGAGCAAAACTGAATGAAATTGAAACACTGAAATTCATGCAAAGAATACACAGAATCAAAAGCTGGTTTATTGAAAGGATAAACAAGATTGATAGACATCTAACTAGATTAATGAAGAAGAGAGAAGATTTAAATAAGCACAATCAGAGAAAAACAAAGGTGACATCACAACGAATGTCACAGAAATGCGTTAGTATCTGTGAGAATACTATTAGACCTCTACGATTGAGGAAATCTAGAGTAAATGGATAAATTTCTGGAAACACACAATTTTCCAAGATGGAATCTGGAAGAAATTGAAACCCTGAACAGACCAATATCAAGTTTCAAAATTGAATCAATAGTGAAGACCTAACCAACCAAAAAATTTTTGGACCAGGTGGATTCACAGCTGAATTCTTCCAGGGAGACAAAGAAGAGGGAGTACCAATCTTACTGACACTAACCCAAAAATTGAGGCAGAGGGACTCCTCTCTAAGTCAATCTACAAAGTCAGCATCACCGTGACCCCCAAACCTGGAAAGGACACAGCAAAAAAGAAACCTGCAGGTCAATACCCTGATGAACATAGATTCAAACATCTTCAACGAAATACTAGCAAACCCAGTCATCAAAAATTTAATTCACTATGATCAAGTAGGCTTCACTCCTGGTATGCAAAATTGGTTCAACATATGCAAATAAATAAATGTGACTTGCCACAGAATCAAAACTTAAAACAAAAACCATATGATTATCTCCATAGATGTGGAGAAAAACTTTAGATAAAATTCAACATTCTTACATGATAAAAACCCTTACCAAACTAGGCATTAAAGGAATAAACCTCAAAATAATAGAAACCACCAATGACAAACCCACAGCTAACATCATACTGAATGGGCAAAACTGAAACCGTCCCTCTTGAGTACAACATAAGGATACCTACCTTCATTATTCCTTTTCAACATAGCACTAGAAATCCTACCAATTAAATGAGACAAAAGAAATAAAAGGCATCCAAATTGGAAAGGAAGAAAAAACTATCTTTCTTCACTGACTATATGATAGAAAACTCTAAAGGCTTCAACTTCTATACCTAGAAAACCCTAAAGACTCCACCAAAAGGCTTCTGGAACTGATAAAGTACTTTGTTAAAGTTTCAGGATACAAAATTAATGTACAAAAATTAGTAGCATTTCTATACATCAATAACATTCAACCTGAGCACAAAATCCAGGATGTAATCTCATTTACAATAGCTGCAAAAAAATAAAAATAAAATAAAATATCTGGAATACATCTAACCAAGGAGGTGAAAGATCTCTACAAGAAAAAATACAAAACACTGCTAAAATAAATTATAGATAACACAAACAAATGGGAAAACATTCTATGCTCATGGATTGGAAGAATCGATGTCATTAAAATGGCCATACTGCCCAAAGCAATCTACAGATGCAACGCTGTTTCGATCAAACTATCAATATCATTTTTTACAAAACTAGAAAACATTATACCAAAATTCATATGGAACCATGAAAGAGCCTGAATAGTCAAAGCAATCCTAAGCAAAAAGAACACAGCTGGAGGCATCACATTACCCAACTTCGAACCATACTATAAGGCTACAGTAACCAAAAAAGCTTAGTATTAGTACAGAAACAGATGCATAGACATAGGAAACAGTCTAGATAACCCAGATGTAAAGCCACACCCCTACAGTCATATGATCTTTGACAGACAAAGTTAACAAAAATAAACAAAGGGGAAAAGATTCCTTATTCAACACATAGTACAGGGGTAGCTTTCTAGATACATGCAAAAGAATGAAACAACACCCTACCTTTCACAATGCATAAAAATTCTCTCAAGATGGATTAGAGATTTAAATATTAGACCTCAAACTATAAAAATTCTACAAGAACTTTAGAAAAGAATGTATGACTAAGTCCTAAAAAGCAATCACAACAACAACAAAATGAAAAGTGGTACCTAATTAAACAAAAGTGCTTCTGCACAGCAAAAGAAATTATCGATAAAGTAAAAGACAGCTTACGGAATGGGAGAGAATATTTGCCAACTACACATCTGAAAAAGGTCTAATATCCAGAATCTATAAAGAATATAAACAACTCAACAAGCAAGAAACAAATAATGCCATTAAAATATAGGCAAAAGGCATGAACAAACACTTCTCAAAAGAAGACATTTAAGTGACCAACAAACACATGAACAAATGCTCAACACCACCAATCATCAGAGAAATGTGAATCAAAATTTGATGGAATTGCATCTTACATCAGTCAGAGTGGCTCTTATCAAAAAGTCAAAAAACAGCAGGTGCTGGCAGGGCTGCTGAGAAAAGAAAACTCTCATATACCATTGCAGGGAATGTAAATTAGTTTGGCCACTGTGGAAAGCTGTTTGGAGAGTTCTCAAAAAACTTAAAACAGGCCGGGCGTGGTGGCTCACACCTGTAAGCCCAGCACTGTGGGAGGCTGAGGTGGGTGGATCACTTGAGGTCATGAGTTCAAGACCAGCCGACCAACATGGCAAAACCCCACCTCTAGTAAAAATACAAAACAAATAAACAGGCATTGTGGTGTGTGTGCCTGTAATCCCAACTACTCAGGAGGCCGAGGTGGGAGAATTGCTTGAGCCTCGGAGGCAGAGGTTGCAGTGAGCCGAGATTGTGTCACTGTACTCCAGCCTGGGCAACCTGGCCAATATGGTGAAACCCCATCTCTACTAACAATAGAGTAGAGTCAGCCATGGTGGTTTGTAGACCAGCCAGGCATGGTGGTTGGAAGACAGTAGACCAGCCTGACCATTATGGTGAAATCCCATCTCTACTAACAATAGCCAGGCATGGTGGTGTGTGCCTGTAGTCCCAGCTACTCAGGAGGCTGAGACAGGAGAATCACTTGAACCTGGCAGTGAGCCAAGATCACACTACTGCACTCCAGCCTGGGTGACAGAGTGTGACTCCCTCTCAAAATAAAAAAAAAATACAAGATGGGAGCAATGGACACTGAGAATTACTAGAGGTGGGAAAGTAGGAGGGAAGAAAGAGTTGAAAAACTAACTATTGGGTACTATGCTCAGTACCTGGGTGACGGGATCAATCACGCCCCAAACCTCAGCATTTTGCAATATACCCATGTAAGATATCTGCACAGATACCCACTGTATCTATATAAAATAAAGTTCAAATTTTTTTAAAACAGAAAAGAATGACTACAAATACCTGAGGTCTTGAAGCAGGAGTGTGCTTGGCATTAATATCAGTTTGGCTCCCAGAAAAATAATTTGAGTAGAGTCTAATCAATACTCTATACAAAGAACAAAGAGAGTATAAGAAAGTCATTGGGAAAAATACAGTACCTAGGACTAATAACGGTGGTTCTCCATTACTGATATTAGGCCCAAAGGGCAAGGGGTGAGAGTAATTGTAGGAATTAGAGACAGGGAGAAATGTGGTAAGAGGGTTGCCTTGTAGGAGTAAACCCTTTAAACAAAGGATGCATGTGCCCTGCCAGCAAAGAACCTATGAGGAAGGAGACAGTGGATATACACACTAATCTTACCCTTGTCCGCCCTCTGATTTCTTGACAGTGCCTGCTATTGGCTGAAAACAGACGGCCAAGGCACCCACTGATAAAATCCATACTGTTCTCCCTCTCAGCACAGAAAAGAGAAAAGAAGCGTGGAGAGTGGATCTTCAGGGGCAAATGGAAGGTCTTTATCATAGCAAGTCTGAAGGACCCAAAGAGGCCAGAGTACTGGGAGCCCAGTAGGCATACGAGTAAACAGCAGAAGAGGAGAGTAGTGAGGCAGGAGCTGGATCATGTGGGGCTTTGTTTCCATAATGTGGACTTTGTGGTTTATTCGGAGTGACATGGGAAGTCACAGGGCGTTTTTGAACAAAGGAGAAGGCAAGAATAGACGCAAGAAGAGCATTTAGGAACTACTGCAGTAATCCAGGTGAGAGATGATGGTGTCAGGGGCTAGAAAAATAGTGAGCCTGCTAATGTGAAAAGGAATCATATTCTGAATGCATTTGGAAAGAAGAGAGCTGTCATAGTTTATATATGTTGCCTGTGAGAGACAGAAGATTATTAAGGAACCCTGGAGAGTCTGGGCCACAGAAACAATATAGTTGCCATTTTGCCATTTACTGAGATGGGTAAGGCTTCTGAAAGTGTAGGTTTCACATGGCTATTAGGCATCTACGTAGACATGTCATATGTGATTCTGGCAGAGATTGAGCCTGGAAATATAACTTTGGCATTTGTTAGAATACAGATGTTAGATAAAGCTGTGGGACCTGATGTGATTAGGCAAGGATTTAGTGTAACTAAATAACATTACCCTAAAATGGACTCCTGGGAATTCTAGCATTTAAACTTTAATAATGCAGGAAGGAAGCATTCAGCTAAAAAGATCAAAAAGGACTAGAATGTGCTCTGGCAGGATTCTGGTGGGTGTTGAGTGTAATTGAGTAGTGTAAATTGAAAACAATTTGGGTCAAAGAAAGCTGTAGCTATAATGAGAAAAATGATCAGAATATGAGAGTCATTGATATTTTTGATGACCCTGGGAATATTTAAAAGGAACAGAAATATTGATGTCTACATTTTAATGGTGATTAAGATATAATATTCATCTTACTATTTTTGAAATACCTAGTTTCTGCAACTTAGTTGTTATATTATTCAACACTTTGGCCTAATTTTTCTGTAACAAATTGACATTTTAAAATAGGTTGGTCCACCAGCCTATTTTAGGTTGAGAAACCCCATCTCTACTAAAAATACAAAATTAGCTGGGTGTGGTGGCAGGTGCCCGTAATCTCAGCTACTTGGGAGGCTGGGTCAGGAGAATCACTTAAACCCAGGAGGCAGAGGTTGCAATGAACCAAGATTGTGCCATTGCACTTCAGCCTGGGCAACAAGAGTGAAACTCCATCTCAAAACAAAAAAGAAGTTGGTCAAAAATATATTTTGAACATATTCTGACCCAAAAACTAGATGCATCTAAATCTCATTTCCTATTCAATTTACTTTGATATTATCACCTTTGACACTAGGAAACAATTTGGAGGACAGTGGAAAGTTCTAGAATTGCCCATATGTAGCCTAAAAACAGGGTTAAGACTGCAAAGATCTAATAAATAATGAGCATTTGTAAGATTCTGCTGCTTTCCAGAGTAGGATAGGCAGAACAACAGCCACCAAATATTTCCACATTCTATTCCCAGGAACCCGTGAATATGTTACCTTACAGGGCAAAAGAGACTGCCCATGTGATGTGATTAAGTAATGATCTTTGAGATAAGAAGAATATTCTGGATTACCCAGGTGAGCTCCATGAGATCATATGGGTCCTTAAAATCAGAGAACTGTTTTGGCTATGGTCAGGAAGGTACAACATTGCTGGTTTTTAAGACAAAGGAAGAGGGCCATGAGCCATGGCTTGTGGGTGGTCCCTAGAAGCTGGAAAAGGGAGGGAAACAGATTCTCCAGGAAGAGACGCAGCCCCTTCCAACACTATGATTTTACCCCCGTTTGATCTCTGTCACACATCTTACCTACAGATATGTGAGAAAATTAATTTGTGTTGTTTTCATCCACAACATCTGTGGCACTTTGTTACAACTGCAATGGAAAATTAATACACAGTGTTATGATTTTTTTTAGATGATCATCTCAGTTGAATAAAGAAAAAACCAAAATGCTGAATTTGAAGATTTCAAATGAGAAGCAGTTTCCTTCCCTCATATTCAAGTGCAGATAGTGGTCTAGAGCAGCCTGGACCCTTCCCCACTAAACCTGAATGTCCTGAGAAGGTGATGTTTTTTCCCTCATTGTAGATGAAGGAACAGAGAGATAAAATATATTTATAAGATGCCCCCAAATAATAAGAACGGATCCAGAACTAAAAGCCATTTTCCACCCTGCCCCCAGCACATTGCCTCAAAGGCTTTCAAACATTTTCTGCCCATATATGCTTATGAAATCCAAATAAATTTGGAAGAAAGATGATTACATGCAATTTCCTTTTGGCTGCCTGATTTCCTTTTGGCCTTCTGCAGTTGTAAGGACATGGATGAATCTGGAGAACATCATTCTCAGCAAACTGACACAAGAACAGAAAAGGAAATACCGCATATTCTCACTCATAGGCGGGTGAGAAAAATGAGAACACATGGACACAGGGAGGGGGTCTACTACACACTGGGGTCTATTGGGGGGAATGGGGGAAGGACAGCGGAGGGGGAGCTGGGGAGGGATAGCCTGGGGAGAAATGCCAAGTGTGGGTGAAGGGGAGGAAGGCAGCAAAACACATTGCCATTGTGTACCTATGCAACTATCTTGCACGTTCTGCCCATGTACCCCAAAAACCTAAAATGCAATAAAAATTTAAAATTTTTTAAAAAAAGAAGTCCCTGTATTTGTGTGGTGATCTTAACACACAAAAGGAACAAACCAATATAGTCTAATCATAGTAGCCTGCTGAGATCATCAGAAAATTGTCTGACCTCTGAGAGGCTCTGTGTTTCACCTAAGAAAACAGCAATACCAGTAATTTAAGAAAAAAAGAGAAAGATGTATTTATCAGCCACATTGAAAGATAATAGTCGGTGCCCTCTTCATCTTTCCTGTCCCTTTAAGTTTTTACTAACGAGGGAGAGAAATAATCAAGGGCATCAGGTGTACGTTGCCCCTTAAACTAATTAACAGTCCTTTGGGGAGTTTCATTCACTAGCCTCCCTCTTTTGTCCAGTTACTGGCAGGAACCTGGGTGACCAGGTGGTTTTCTGATGCTGTAACTTTGCTGAGGGCTGTTGGAGGTTGTAAAAGGGCTTTAACTTATCTCTTCTAGATCCTTGGGTTCAGCCAGTTCAATCTCTCAGAGCAGCTTTTCTTCATTTCCCCCGCTTCACACGGCTATCTTTGATAAAGGAGAACCTGGTGAAAGTCAGCATGTAAATATCACCTCTTGAGTTCTACGGCTCAAATTTAGTAAGTTATAGAAAAATCTGGTATTGTTGCTTTCGTAGTAAGAAGCCAAGTACATTTTTATTAAAATATAATTGCCTCACCTAGGAGGTGTTTGAGGAATTGCAAAGAGCAACCCAGAGTCTGTCTCTCTTTGTTGCGTTGCTTACTGAGTGTTATCCTTGGTGGAAGTGGCTTGTATTTCATTACAGGCAGAGCACTGCAGGGCTGTTTATTTCCTGCATCTACAAAGTATAAAAACATTTCAATGAAAGGAATAGTTGGGATTGAGGTATTTGATAGAAAGGAAATGGGAATATTTGTTCGTTTGGGTGAGGAGGCAAGTTCAAAGAGGGAGACTTTTGTTTTCTAAAACTATGGTGAGCCGCTCTGGTTTCATGTCAAACATCGGGGTTTCATGCAGGATGTAAACATTTCCTGCTGGCCAAGTCTGTTTCTATAATGGTAACCCCATAGATTCTGTGCTACTTGCACTGTAATTGTGCCAAGAGTTCCTGTATTCAACAGGGGAGGTTAAAAGTCAGTCTGGTTTCACAGCTGTTTTGGGTAAGAATTGGCTTTCCAGCAGCTCTAGAAACTTACAGTTACGATCCTCAGATAAACATTAATCAGTGGCTATAATTTCACAAGAAGATTGTAGAGTTGTTTGTAATGAAACTGGAAATACGTCTGCGTGGGTGTGTATTTCATGGTACCATGTAGGGCACTCAGGGACATTAGTTTTAAGAAGGCCATTAATGAGTGTAGATAGCTGTAGAATTTTATTTCATAATTTCTTCAGGCACATATTAAGGTGAAAATGAACACCATTGAAATGAAATGAAGTTTAAAAGTTTAAATGGTGAAAATGAAAGTTTAAATGGTAGACCTTATTTTCCCCTTGACTTTCGGTAAATTTAAAGATAGTTTATCTTCATTTTTTATTAATCTCAATTTGGCACTGATTCCGAATGCTTCAGCTTTCATTTCCTCTTTTCTTTAGTCTTTCAAGTACTTATTGATTTACAAACAAATACTTAAATGTAAGGAAGATGAAGAGATTTTGATTTAAAGCAATCCTAATGGTAAAAAGAAAAATTATTTTTAGCTATAGAGGAAACTCCCTCCATGGCATCTCTTTAATGGGTTTCGTTTTTCATATTTCAGGTCTTCTTAAACTTGGGGCCATTTCTATTCCTTTATAGTTTTCCTAATTCATGCCCAGAAGATAATATGAGCTGTCTTTGACAAACCCATTTTAGAGCTTGCTCTGTGATCTGGATCACAAAGTTGACATTGAGAATTATGTTATTCTTCTTGATAAAGGTTGCTAGAAATGGCAGAACCAATGTAAGAGATTTTTTTAAAGCACTTGAAAGATAGGACATCCCGTGGGCTTTTCTGGCTAATAAGACATGCTGTACACATTTCTACTCAGGAGGCAGAGGAAAGCTTTGGAAAGAGGATGGGGTATAGTCATCACGAATATTTTAAACAGACTATAACATGCTAAGGACAGCCAAAGCTGTAATAAAAGAAAAAATAGAAAGCATCAATGTAAATGGTGAAAGCTGCATTTTATCAATGTAATTATCCAAGTCCTTTGATTTTTCTGGGAGACTATAAATGAAAAGAGGTGTGTGCAAAAGCCTTTCCAGAGAAGGAAGTCTATGTCCTCTTCCATGCTACCTTCAATTAAAAATGAATGAGGAAAAATAATATATAGTTGTGTCCGTGTTAAGGTGTTTAGGTTTTTAAAAAGAGAGAATAACATTAAAACACCTATTAAAGCAGTATTTTTCAAATTGATAGTTGTTCAACAAATACTCTAAAGTCCTTTGTATGTTATTGTCCTTGATGAAGAAAGGACTTCCCTTGGTCTAATAAGGAAATTATACTCCCCCTGTTTATAAATGGCATTTTGTATTCATGGGAAAAAAATTCAGTCCTTTGTGATATAAGGTTTATCATCTGATGATATGGTAGCCTCTAGCCACATATGGCTATTAGACATTTAAAATGTGGCTAGTCTGAATTGAGATGTGCTATGAAGTGTGAAATATATGTACAATTTTAAATCCCACACAAAAATGTAAACTATCTCAATCATATTCTTATTTTGATTACATGTTAAATGATAATAATTTGGACACATTTGGTTAAATACACACATTATTAAAATTAATTTGTTTTACTTTTTAACATTCCTATTGGAAATTTTATATTACAATTTAAAGTTGCACAGGTTGCTCACATTATGTTTCTGACGTAGAAGCCAGTCTTAGATAGTTGCATCTCTATAACTTCAGGCACTGAAGTCACTTTAAAAAATAAAGGAAACAAGAGATTTCAACTCTAAGAAATGAAATAAGGAAGGATAGACTTTGGCTTGGATATGTGGAGAAGAAAGTTCGAGAAAGAGGAAAAAGGGGAACAATAGAATTAGGGAGTCAAATGACTGCAGAAAGCAAGGCGATGATGGGTCAGATGATGAAATATCAATGCAAAATAACAAGAGTACCACAGTGAACACACACACACACACACACACACACACACACACACACTACGGAGCTCCTGTCCTCTTGATCTGTTGCCATATCCTGCAGATCTCATATATTTGGTTTCCAAGTAAATACAGCAAGGTTGATGGTTTTGCACCATTCTTGCTCATGAATTTTCTTCCTGTAAGTTTAGGTGGACTCACTTTAATGGTACAAGTTATTATTATTAAGTATACCTTCAGCATTTTATCTCTACTGAAGTGATCATTGCTCATATTGTTATTCTTCTCTGTTGCCATCTTCCATGCACTTTGTATCAGCCAAATAGTCTAGGTCCAAAATATCAAAATGATTTGACAGATCTACAGGCTCATATCTTGTCCCATTTTAAACCTTCAAAGTTATATGGAGGAAATGTAATAAAAATTGATTCCACAAAGATACTCGAGCCCTCAACTTTCCTTACATGGTCAGGATAATAAAAAGATATATACCATACCAAAATTAATTTCCACTGCTCCCTTGGCATTGGATAAATGAAAAACTATAGTTTTTAGTTTTATGGATCTCCTAGCTTTCACCAGTACCAATGTTGAGGAAATTAAACAATTAATCTTTCTTTTAATTGTATAGAAGTATCAGTTAGTGAAGTAAACACAACTCATTCCACTCTTGCTCAATGAAAGTTATCTACTGTGAAGGATTAGCTGCCATGTTCAACAATAACCAAGCTCTTGTTTTCCAATAAAGAGGTTAATTGGCTTCAGAGAAAATACATGTACAGAACACATAGGCCTAATATTGGTTTTGCAAAGTCCCAGTGTGAGGGAAGTTCATGTTTCCTGTTTATTAGCTGTTTTACAACAATCTGCCCTTGACCAATAATTATGCTTACATAGCTGATGCTAATACATGTCAGCGCAATAGCTACTTAATGTGTCCTCTGCACCTGTGTGCAATTGAGTTTGCCATCATCCCACAGCCTCCTTAGTCCCCACTCTTTGGGGGTTGTTTCCTGTCTCCAAATGGACTAAACACCCGGTTGGTGGAAATTTCAGTGTCAAAAATCAGGCTGCCGTTCCGGGACCTGTTTCCTTCAATTCTAAATGTAACCATCTGTTTTGCAGATGTATGTGGTTAAAAATGAGAATAAGAAAAGTAGAGGATACTTTCTAAACTGAAAGACTTTTTCAAGGAAATTCACACAGGTATCCCATACATATTCATTGGGGAGATGCCTCTGGGTTTTGAGAGCATATGGAATCACTGTAGGATCTTGCCCAATTGTAGATTTAAGCAGGGCCTGATAATCTGCATCTGCATCAGTCTCCCAGGTAATCCTGACAATGCTGATTTGTGAGCAAATGTTGAGTAGCAAGGCATTGGGGCTCCTTAGGATCACAGGCATCATGATAACTACTTATGGAGGTACAAGCAAGTTATTACTTTCTGAGTAGCAACCACACTTTCTATCTCCTTTGAAAAGGCTCAAAAAACTTGCCTACATTGTACCTCTGGACACAAAAAAAAACCCAATAATTTTTGTGAAAGATGGATCATTACATGACAGCTCACTGAAACTGATTTTGTCCATGAGGAAGATCTACGTCACATTCAGCAATAGGCTTTGGAGAGAAATGTATGAAACATGTCTTAAAGAAATATGGCAGTGAGCGTTCCCAACTGGGACAGTTAGACTCATGAACTCCTTGATGTCCTACCTTTTTCCTTATTTACCTTCATGTTTCTTCCTCTCCTATAGATTATTTATTCCAGTTTGCTCATCTCACATCATTCCGAGAGCAAGCTAACTAGGTTACAAGTGGCTCTTTAAAAACCATCCCATGTAATAAATAGGGCACATAAAGTTCACTGATGTCCAGAAACAAGAATCAGGACTAGTAATGGACTCTGAGACTTTGATCATTTTAAAATAGAGTATCCCTGTGTTACATATTTTTTATGACTTTGGGAAATATTTATATTAAGTCCTAAAAAAATGATGACCAGGATGAAGAGACTATATAAAAACAGACTGAAGGACAATCACCATGCTGATATTCTTTCACGATACAAGTTTTCAAAAATAGCTCTAAACTAGCAACTTTTCAATTAAGTCCAATCTGTCACGGTGGTGGGGGAAACAGTGTGGCCGACAGGCCTTGCAAAGAGATTTGGCAGTGAGTGGCCAAGTTAGCATTTCTAACTGAAAATATGCTGTATTTGTTTAAACCATTGCTTAAATAGCACTGTGTATTTTTATTCCTTTGTAGGCATTTGTGCCATTAATTTATATGGTATGTAATTAGGCACTGCAAGCTCAGTATTGGAGTCTCTGTTTTTTAGTCTTTCTCCTGTCTCTAAGCTTGCCTTGATGGCGGTAAAGCAGAATGATAAAATAATGTTTTCTTCCCATCTTGTTCCCTCTGCCACATAGGAAGAAATTTTTGTCGTTGAGAATGTTAAGTGTCCAAATCATCTCTGAGCCCAGTTCATGGTCAGCACTTGAAGGGAACAGTTTGAGACAGCAGGAGCCTCTTAAACCATCCTACCACAAATCTATTACAATATAAACGGACAGGAAATAATGCATCCCTCCCTCCTTCAAACTGTAGTGATATGACGCCAACATTGTAGCATAAAGTACCTTCTTTTTCAAGGTTGTTCTTAAGAGCTGTGGAATTGTACATTTCAAGAGACCGCATTATTAACAAGGTTTGTATTATTAAAATCATACAGGTCGTAAATTAATGACATCAATATCCCCTGGAACTAGACCTTAGCCGTGTTTAGTCAGAGACATTCTTATTTATATTGGTCTAATAACTAGGACCTTTCTCTGCTCACTACATTTCAGCAATTTCTATTGGCTGTATCATCAGTTCAGTAGCGCAAGTACCAGAACCCCTAACAAGGGGCACGTCAATCACCTCATGTTCTCCTTCACCTCTCCCTCTTTTCCTTCTATTCCCCATTCCCTCTCCCTTTCTCTCTTGAGTTGTGATTTATTTGGGATCTCTTGAACCTTTTTGATAAATAAGGTTATACACAAACCTAAGCTTGCAGGTGGAATCTCACTCCCTTGCACTCTCCATTACTCAATGTAATGTGATCAGACTTAGAAGGAGAGAAAGCCTACACATACGGATATTTCACTGAGGGCAGCTGCCCTGGATTCTTTCAACTGTTGACTGTTCTTGTGTAATTCAGAAGTCAATCCAATGCATGTTTTCTTTCCATTTATAAATGTCCACTTTCAGGAAGAGTTTTTTAAAAGTCAACAAACTCTTCCTATTGTTCATGTGCTGATTATAGAGAATGGGTCTCTATTCATGGTTTAAATTTCCTTTTTGAGATTCTCAGTGTGATCTTCAATTATTTCTGTTGGGTCAATGACTAGAAATTTTATAAAATAAAATAGTAACCGGTTGGGCCATGTGGATGTACACTGCTCTGTAGGACATGGAGTGATTTATAAGTTAAGGATATGAGTAACACAAAAGATAACTGTGTTGGTGGTACTGAATTTTGTTAGAGAACAAACCTCACTGAGACTGACTTCAGCTCTACTATAAACACTCAAAGCAAGGGAGTTGCATGCATTTTGGACATACTTTGTAAGGCACCATAAGGTCTATTTCAAGAAACTAACATAACAGTGGGTGATGCTAAATGCTGCTGAGGAACTGGCAATATTTTGCACATATGGACTGACTATGTGGCAGCATATATAAATATTTCATTTGCTAATTGTAGTTAGTTATCAGATTGCACATGAACAGACAGAATGACATATGAGAAGTTCCAAGAACACTGTGTAACAGGACATGCAGCTGAAACATAGTTTTCTCACACTTGGTGAGATTTGAGCTCAGCAAACACAACTTATTCTGTATTCATTCATTAAGATTAAAATATTTTAAAAATCACCAAATTGAGAACATCGTTATGTTGTCGTGTTCAAGGACCAATGCCAAAAGGAATTTGAGAAACTAGAGCTTAAGAGCCACAAGCTCACAAGTTGCTTGACTTAATTTGGAATCAGTTGATAGTTCAAAATCTGATTTCCCCCCAGATTAGGTACCCACTACCTCTTTTTTATCATTTTGGAGCTTAATCGATGAGCTAATTAGAAAAGAGAGAAAGCAGAAAACAGTTTTTAAAATTGCAAAATCTCTGAAATCTGAAATTTCAAGTCAGTTTAAAATTTACAAGGCAAAAATGACAGAATTAGAAATGTTTACAATTGGAAGAGAAGCAATTATAAAAAATAACTTAATGCACTTTCTGTTTTATAAAGGATTTATACATCCATCTCCTATAGATAAAGTATTTCTCCACTTTATCTATTTCTCCACTAGATCCCAAGTCTAGTTTGTCAAGGCTAGGATTGGAATTCTTACCACTTAGACTTGTGCATTTTCTAGCTTTGCATGCTGTCTTGATTACGATTAATCCTTTTGGGTTTATCTCTAGAATATAACTTGGAAGGAAGGGTGGTTTAGTGAAATGGGTTTGAATTTTCCAATTGGTAATATTTAAGTTCAAACCCTAGTTTGGTTTCATTGCCTTCATCTAGGAAAATGGATAATTAGACCTTGCTTTAAAAAATAAGGTTAACATTAGAAACACAGTACCCACAATGCCACAAACCTAAGAAGTTCCAAAAATTGTAGCTGTTATTATGCTTGCATCTTGGAGGCCTGGGTACTCAGTATGGACTCAATAAACAAATGACAAAATAAATGAAAAAATAACAGATCACATAAGAATGAATAAGTGAATGAATGACAATAGTAAGAAATGCCACTAAAAGATAAATGAAGAAGAGGCCTGTGAATATTTTCTTTGGGTTCTCTCCACGTATTAGAAATGCTTTGTTTCCTTTTTGATTTCACTCATTCATCAAGTATGTTCTTTTAGCCTCTATAGTGCTGGAAAACATGACCCAGAAAATTAGAAAATCAAAATGCACTGAATGGCTCAAAAATGTATATCAGCTCAGCACAGCCTAAATTGGAAAATCTAATTGAACACCTATCCAAACAGAATTTTGTAAACCTTACCTGCACTAACTATTCAAACTCAAGCAGAAAACCTCTCCTAGGAATAGGCCAATTTAATTAATTTTACTAAGTAGTAGAGGGCGACATGGCCTCGTGCCAGGGTATTTTTTTTTACTTTTTAAATGAATGTACACAAAATTACCCCTTATACCATTTCAACAACCTGCTTAATCAGACTGCCTGTAGAAACTGGGAGTCTCCAATGTTAACTTTGCTAAGGAGTCTTTAAGACTAGAGAACAAGGAGGGGTCAGCAGTTTCCTGGAAATGCTAAATGAAATACTCTTCTTTACGTTCCACAGAAGCCGAACTTTTACTACATAAAGGTCGAGATAAGGCAGCGGAGTGATCATAAACTATAGCTCTGCTGAGCAGTTCAGCCCACATAATTTTCTAGCTATAAAACATGTAGAAGACCTTGTGTGTGAGGGATATTTTATTTTAAAAGGATGTGGCCTAAAAATTGGAGAATAAGTGAGGTATCCTTTTTAATACTCCCTTAGTGCTCCAATTTTTCTAAAAAGCAAAGAAATAACAAGGCATGATGAAACAAAACTTACATGGAAATTTGGATGAGATTTTAAGAACATTGATGTTTTTCTACTATAGAAGAAATACTTGCACATTTCTTAAAATTAGGAATGAGAAAAAAATGTAAAACAAGGGAAAAACCTAATTCTTTAGTTCAATATTAAGCTGAACTTGGTGAGGTTTCTTTGTCAGCTTTGAAAAAATCAGCTTAATTGACGCATAATTTTCATATAAAAGCACGCTTTTAAGTATATAGTTTAATGGTTTTTCGTAAATGTGTACAGCAAGTGACCACCGTCAAAGCAAAAAGTTACTTGGTTTTCCTAGGAACTCAACTTTACACCCTCAATCATGGTCCTCGGCCATCACCAATACACTTTCCTTTTTCTTTTCTTTCCTTTTTTTTTTTTTTTTTTTTTGAGACCAAGTCTCCCTCTGTCACCCAGGCTGAAGTGCAGTGGCATCATCCCAGCTCACTACAACCTCCACCTTCCAGGTTCGAGCGATTCTCTTGCCTTAGTCTCTGGGTAGCTGGGAATACAGGCACCCACTACCATGACCAGTTAATTTTTGTATTTTTAGTAGAGTTTGACCATGTTGGCTAGGCTGGTCTTGAACTCCTGACTTCAAGTGATCCTTCCACCTTGGCCTCCCAAAGTGCTGGGATTACAGGCAATAAGCCACCGTACCTGGCCCACTATACTTTATCATTATAAATTGTTTTCCCTTTGGTAGAATTGTATACAAATGAAATCATACAGTACCTATTCCTTTAGGTCTGCTTCTTTTACACAGCATATTTTTTATATTCACGTATGTTCTTGCATATATTACAGATTTGCGTTTTTTTGTTTCTAAGAAGTATTTAATTGTATGGACATACTACAATTTGTTTACATATTTATCTCTTGATAGACTGTTGGTTTCTAGTTTTTTGCTATTACGACCACAGTTGCTATGAACATTCATGCTAAGTCTTCATATGAATATATGCTCTCATTTCTTTTGGGTAAATACCTAAGAGTAGAATTGCTGAGTCATATGATAAGTGAATGTTTAACCTCATAAAAAGAACCTGCCAAATTTTTTTCCAATGTGATTGCAAAATTTTACTTTTTCCAATAGTAGCAAGAATATTTTCAAGTTGCTTTGTATCTTCAGCAACACGCCCCACTACCTATTATTTTAATTATTGTTTTTCCCGATGACTAATGATATTAAGCATCTTATGTTATTGTTCATTTGCATATTTTCTTTTCTGAGCTTTCTCTTCAAATCTTCTGTTTTAAAAGTGTCTTATTGAGTTGCAGGAGTTTTTAATGTATTTGGGTTAAAAATTATTTGTCAGAAATGAGTATTGTCAATATTTTCTCCTAATCTGTGGCTTGCCTTTTACTTTCTAAATGGTGTCTTTTAAAGACTAAAAGGTTTTAATTTGAATGAAATCTAATTCATCATTTTTTTCTTTTAAGACTCATGTTTTTTGTGTCCTAAAAATTTTTGCCTATCCAATCATATAAATGTTTTGCTGTGTATTTCTACTAGAAGTTATGGGAAAAACTCCAAGCAATACTTTAACTGTATGCATTAAATTTTGATATGTGTCGTTTTCATTTATATTCAACTTATTCTTTGTGGTTAATTCTTGATTTCTCCTTTGATTCATGGCCTACCTGGTGGTGTGTTTTTAGGACTCCAAATGTTTGGGAACGTTTGAAATGTTTTCTCATTTAGATTTCTATATTGATTTTATTGTAGTTAGAAATCGTACCCATATGGTTTCAATGATTTGAAATATTAAGACTGTTTATGGCTCTATATATGATCTGTCTTGGTGAATGTTATCTTAGAAGAAAGAGACAAAAAAAAAAGAGAAATCTCAATCTTTCTTTAGGTTTCCAATAGATATGCTTGTTTCAATCTGAAATAGCAATTAAAGATTGAGTATCCTTTATCTACCATGCTTAGGACCAGAAGTGTTTCAGATTTTGGATATTCTCAGATTAAGAAATATTTGCATATGAATAATGAGGTATCTTGGAGATGGAACCTAAGTCTAAACACAAAATTTATTTATGTTCCATATACCCCTTATACATATAGTCTAATTAGGGATGCCTAACCCTGTATAAATGACACAGCATGAAATTAAAATTTCTATAAATACTTGCAAATAGCATAAGATATAGTAATTATTTGAAGATTTGTCTCATGATAAGAAAGCAACAAAATGGACTTTGCCAAGTCTAATCTCACATTAAAATTTAAGTATATTTTGTAGAATAAATAATTTTATTCTCACATATTTTAGTGGTATTACTTTGCCAAATAACCTATCTTCCACAAAACTCTTTTAAAAAGAAATGGTCTGAAAATTTGGCAGAAGTTTTAAACAATATGAGCTCAAAAGAAAGCTTATCTGACCAGAGTAGTTGGGAGCTGGTCAAACATGTTTATTTCATATAATCTTCAATACAACTCTTTCCATGCCAATAAAAAAATTCAGGAAAATCAGCTATTATATAACTGAAAAGTTTTTGCTCACCAAAATAGCTGAAAAGTAACGACAATTTTGGTTAAGAGAGCACTCTACTAAATTCCAAAAGCTTCCATGATAAAATAAGATGATAAGAAATAATGAGTGGTAGAAAGAAGGATGAGTTTTCTACAGCAGATTTTAGGGTCTTGCAGGGAATTAAACCATGTCTTCTCCATTACTTGCTAGCCAAGTATATACTCCCAAGTAGCAGGATTTCAGTGAACTCTAGAGGACTATTGGACAAAACAATGAAATTATGTGCTAACCAAAAATCACAAGTGACTACATGGGAAGAGGTTGGATGAGGTAGCAGAGCAGGGAAGGATCTGGGTGCCATGTTTGGAGAAGAACAACCTTTGTCTGGGCCTGGCAGCCACCATACATAATTCACTTTTCCAATAAATTTATCAGGGTTCCTTCTCCAAACAATCGGTAGATTTTCCACCATTTGAATATTCCTTTTGAGTTCTCTTTTGATGCCATGAAATGGTATCTGTTAGGAGTCTACAATATTAAAAACCTTGAGCAGAAAGAGGGAAATTAAAAAAGGATTTTGCTTTCTTTTAAATTCAAATTAGTTTCCTCAAGCCACAGCTGGAATAGATTATTTTTGACCTTTCTTTAAGTTATAATTTATTTCTTTACAAGTCCCCACCATCAAAGTTTTCAGGACAGTAAGAAAAATGTCTGCTTCACAGAGTGGAGGGCATGAGTTGCAACAAACCATAATGATGATTTGAAATAAATTTGGGATTCTTTCTCCAGAGTTTTTCAAAATCATCAGGCTGATCACAATCATGTTCAGCTGGTAAATTTGCTTTGGTTTAACCCTCTTACTCTTTCTTCTCCTGATTATCTATAAGTTCTGACATTTTCTGTGACCAGCCTGATTATTACACAAAATAATGCCTATAAGCTAATAGTCTACATGTTTTTGATGCTACCTATTTTTTCAGGAACTGTATGCTGTTTTGAATGGAAAATATCTTGGGACCCCCCAAATCACTAAGAAAAACTCAAGCTGGAAACTACTTAGGGCAAACCTGCCTCCCATTCTCTTCAAAGTTATCCCTCTGCTCACTGAGATGGATGCATATCTGGTGGCCTCCTTTGGAAAGGTTCATCAGGAACTCAGAAGAATGCAACCTATTCTTTTGTGTCTCTCACCTATCTGTGACCTAGAGGCTCCATCTCCACAAGTCCTCCTGCCTTTGCTTCAAGTTGTCCTGCCTATCCAGATGGAACCAATGTACATCTTACATATATTGATTGATGTCTCACGTCTACCTAAAATGTATAAAACCAAGCTGTGCCCCAACCACCTTGGGCACATGTCATCAAGATGTCACGAGACTGTCATAAAAATGTCATCAACGTGGGCAAAATAAACTTTCTAAATTAACTGTGACCTGTCTCAGATTTTCTGGGTTCACACCATTATTTATGCTCACAACTCATCAGGAACCCCATGTAGCTGATGAGAAAACTAAGTCTGACTGATATCAAATTACATGCACGTACAAAAATACTAATTGAAAATATCATGTCTTGGGTCCAGGACACTTTGATTCCAGTCTGTTAAAAACAGATGTGACTAATTCAGACTTTCATTCACTCATTTGTGTATTCATTCATTCACATTAAGCACCCATTATATGGTAGGAATTATTCTAGATATTCAAGAAATTTAAGGGCATAAAAATGAACTAAAAAAATATATCTTTCCATGAGAGTTCACAATTTTAAATAATTAAATGAGAAAAAAGTTTCAGCCATGTGCATGTGATGAAATCACCACTTTTTATTGTTTAATATGCCTGCTTAGACTTGACTAATGTATTTTTAAAAAACATGTTGTGCTCTGTTTTAGGTTAACTTTGCACTTGAAAAGTGAATAGTTACCTTTTAAAACTAGAGAACTATTGTATCTAATTGTGTGGACAGTTACTATGGGAATGATTTTATGTAAATTTTATTTTATTATATCAAATTAAGCCAGTGAGTAGGTAGGTGGTTTGCAGAGATACTCAGAGCCATTTCTCTAAAAACCAGAAAAAGAAAGATGAGAAGTCAAGTAAATAATAGTGGTTACAGTGTTTATTTTTAAATTTATCTTATTCACTTTTTTTAATTATATTTTTTGTTTAGAAGCAACATTTTGCTGTGTGCCCAGGCTGGGGTGCTGTGGTTTAATCAGGGTTCATGTAGTCTCAACTTCCTGAGCTTAAGCAGTCCTTCTACCTCAGCCTCTCTAGTAGCTGGGACTAAGGCATGTGGTCACTGCAAAGTCCTTTGAACTGACTGCTCCACGGACTACATCATAATCAAGCCATAGTGACCCCTGTGACCCGCACATACACCTCCAGATGGCCTCCCAGAGCCAGAAAGTCTGAGGAAACAGGAAAGTCTAGCTAGCTCCTCCAGTGCCTGTTTTACCAACTTTGCGACATTCTGCCTTGTTCCTGCCTCAACTGATAAGCCAACCTTGTGACACTGGACCCTGTGACACTCCCCCACCAGTTTGCAAAAACCTCCTGAACTGTAACTTTCCACTGCCTACCCCAAACCTATAAAACCAGCTCCTATCCCACCACCCTCTGCTGACTTTGTTTTCGGACTCAGCCTGCTAGCACCCAAGTGAATAAATAGCCTTGTTGATTACACAAAGCCTGTCCAGGTAGTCTCTTAATTCAAAGCAAGCTTAACAGTCACATGCCTGGCTAAGTTTTTCACTTTTTCGTAGAGACAGGGTCTCACTATATTGCCCAGGCTGGTCTTGAACTCCTGTCCACAAGCCATCCTCCCACCTCAGCCTCCCAAAATGCTGGGATAACCGACAGGAGGCACCATGCATGGCTACAGTGTTTTCTTAAACTCACCAATGTAATGGCCTGAAGTTGAAGTCATGAATTGCTAAGTGGAAGTGTGGATGATGCAACACAAGAATCCAGGTAAGAGAAAGAAACAACAATAGATACAAGATTAAAGAACACTCAGAGTCGACCAGACGCAGTGGCTCAAGCCTGTAATCCCAGTACTTAAGGAGGCCAAGGCCTCCTGTCGGTTATCCCAGCATTTTGGGAGGCTGAGGTGGGAGGATGGCTTGTGGTCAGGAGTTGAAGACCAGCCTGGGCAATATAGTGAGACCCTGTGTCTACAAAAAAATGAAAAACTTAGCCAGGCATGTGACTGTTAAGCTTGCTCCAAATTAAGGAGGCCAATTCACGATCTCATGATCGTGAATTCGAGACCAGCCTGACTAACATGGTGAAACCCCGTCTCTACTAAAAATACAAAAATTGGCAGGGTGAGGTGGCATGTGCCTGTAATCCCAGCTACTCGGGAGGCTGAGGCAGGAGAATCACTTTAACCTGGGAGGCAGAGGTTGCAGTGAGCCGGGATCATGCCATTGCACTCCAGCCTGTGCAACAGAGAGTCTGTCTCAACAACAACAACAAAAAATACTCAGTTTCTTTTGTACAGAAGGACTGTGTCCTCCCAGGCAGTCTTTCTGTCAATAAGATGTTGAAAACTCAGAGTGCCCATCAAAGTACTACATCTGAATTTAGATCTCAGGAAAATCAAAGGGGATCAAACTCCTTCATGCTTTGCATATTACTTATCACAAGAACTTGAATTCTGGATCCTAAAAACTGAGAAGACTAATAGAAGAAGATGTAACAGAAGTAAAGGAAGAGAGCTTCTTTTATCTCTTTTGGATTCAGAGATTATTTTAGACACCATTTGAAACAGAGTATGCTTGTGTGTTTTTTAACAGCTTTATTGAGACATAATTTACCTACCATGCAAGTCACCCATTGAAAATGTATCATTCAATAACTTCTAGCATATTTACAGCATTGTGCAAAGAGCACAACAATCAATTTAAAAACTTCCTTAGAAAATCACCACAGAAAGAAACACTGTATCTTTTAGCCAACAGTCTCCAATTCCTGCATACAGACTCCAGTACCAGGCAACCAGTAACCTACTTTCTATCTCTATAGATTTGCCTGTTCTAGACACGTCATATAAATGGTATCAAAAATATGTGGATCTTTGTAACTGCCTTCTTTCACTTCGCATAAGGTTTTCAAGGTCAGGACGTGCTGCAAAAAAAAGAAAAAGAAAAAAGAAGAAAACACTTTATTTCTTTTTATGGCCAAGTAATAGTAAAAGCAACTTCATTTCTTTTTCTGGCCAAATAATATTTCATTGTTATGTATAGAACATGTTTTACTTATACATAAATCATTGACATACATTTTGGGAGGGGGTTATTTCCACTTTTGTCTATTTTAAATAAAGCTGCTACAAATATTTAACTGTAAGTTTTTACATAGACATATATTTTCAGTTCTCCTGGGTACATGGCTAGGAGTGGAATTGCTGGATCATATAGTAATTCTTTGTTAATTTTTAAAGAGCCTTGCTACTCTTTTGCAAAGAGTTTGCGCAATTTAGCATTTAGCAAAGTGTTTCACATGCATTATCACTAATGTTTTTTTAAATTACTTCTTGAGAAAAATAAATACGGAAGGCAGAATAGCACATACAGTTTAACTTCTGCTTTCTTGTCCTGACACTGTCTTTGGAGAAGAGGTGGGATTTAGAAGACATGCTTTCTAGTCTCAGTTCCATTTCCAGTAAGCTGGATGACTTAATAGACACTTAACTTTTCCTTGACTCAGTGTATGTATCTGTGAAATTGGAATATTGATGTACTCTACCTGTTTGATATGGTTGTTTTAATAATGAAAAAAATGACGGACTTGAAAAGGTAAATATGCTGTGGAATTATGGGGCTCCAAAATTATTATTATTGTATCTCTCGTCTTTCCTTGCACTTATTCCCTATTTTTTTAAAGGTAGCTGTTATTTATTGTCTTAATTTTTTATAGGTTTTGCTCATCGCTTCCTAAAGAACCCTATCTATGGTGTTTGTGATTAACTAAGCACAATGGTGGAATAAAGTATTTAGAGATCAGATCACCTTCATTTAATAACTGACCTTGATTTACAAAATGTCATGCATTTTCAGGTAGAAGTTTGACTTATCACAATGCCTGCCCTTCAAATTTCATGTCTCTTAGTATATGCATTAATAATATGAAAGATGTCAGTCAGACTGTCCTGATTGAAAATATCCTCCCACTTGATTCCCTGTCAACATTTCAGTCCCCTGAATAAACTCTTTTTTATACTTAAAATCTAGAACAGGTTGCTTTTTGTGTTTTTTCAAAAGGTTTTTTTTTTTTTTTCCAGTTTAAACTTTTAATGGATTGAGCAGCCCTCGCTTGACAATCCCAATGTGCCCTTTGAGGAAAGATTTCCATTTGCCTACTGCTGTATACAAATGATCCTGAGCCCTCTCTGGCTTGTTCCCCTTGGAGACCATATTCCACGGTTGAGAAACCCTGTGATAGAATAATCTGATGACTATGGTGTGGTCAAGGCCTGACGTGTAGAAGTCATTGTACCAGTTGACGGTTCAGTTGCTCTTTTACATTTTCTGGAGGAACTAGGTTGGAAAGAAAAACATGGAGGCACAAAGCATGAATAATTTTTGTAGGTTTGTTCTTTTTAAAACTGGCTTTGTATCTGTTGGGGATGACAGACAGGAGAGGGCTAATCCAGGAAGAACTGTTATTTCTGTAATTAAAAAGAAGCAGAATCGGAAGAGAAGAGCCATTATTCAGGCTGGGTTTGAGTTACAGTACATCTTTAATTACCAGCCGTTTTTTCCTAGTTATTTTAATATTTTATTAATCCTGTTCCTCAAAATATCTTCTTTAATTTACAACCACTGACAGAATAAAAAAATGTGACAATTTGTTTTCCTTTGTGCTTAGTAGATGGCATTCTCTGACACTGGGTCAGCGTGACCTTAACTTGAGTTTTATTATATGATACCTACAATGGTATCTTATCCACACCCCTTACTCTTTTGTGTTTTTATAATTTTTTTTAATTACTGTGGATCAGTGGACCTTAACCCTTCATAGTCAAAAATCAAATTTTGAATGCTTGGCAGTTATTTACTTACATTTCTTCTGAACTAAAATGCAGAAAATTAATTACCGTTTTGGGGGTGGAGGGATAAAATGTGAAGGAATTAATTGGTGACTAGTAGTGTTCATATGGATTCACTGGCCATCTCAACTTCAAATAACTAAGACCTTGTTAAGGAAATAAATTGGACTGTATTAAAGTGAGACTAAAGTATTGAAAGATATCTACAAAGGAGACTAATCTGCTTTGGAGATTTTTTTTTTTTTTTTCTGAGACGAAGTCTTGCTGTATTGCCCAGCCTATAGTGCAGTGGTGTGATTTCAGCTCACTGCAACCTCTGCCTCCTGGGTTCAAGCAATTCTCAGCCTCAGCATCCTGAGTAGCTGGGATTACAGGCACCCACCACCACGCCCAACCAATTTTTGTCTTTTTAGTAGAAATGGGGTTTCACCATCTTGGCCAGGCTGGTCTTGAACTCCTGACCTTGTGATTCACCTGCCTTGGCCTCCCAAAGTGCTAGGATTACAGTCATAAGCCACCTCACTTGGCCAACATATTTTTAATATAGATGAGTTTTACTTCAGTGGTTCTCAAAATGGAGTACCCATACTGGCAACAGCAACCAAACCTGGGAACTTGTTAGATATATAAATTCTCTGGTTCCACCCATACCTACTGAAGCAGAGTCTGTGGAAATGGGATCCAGTAATCTCTTGTGTTAACAACCTCATCCGGGGATTTTGATGTTTAGGAGTTACTCCACAGCTCATTTATTCTCAAACTGGCTTTACAGAAGAATCACATGTAGTACTTTCCAAGAGATAAATGCTCAGATTTTGCCCAAGGCCACTTACATGAGAATCTGTTGGGAGTTGAACCTGGGCATATTTTTTTTAAAAGACTCCCTATCTGATCCTAATGAGCAGCCAGGCTAGGGTACAGAAGAATATGTCTCAACCTTAGTTGCACTTTCCAGTTTCCTAGGGAGATTTCAAAATGCCCTGATCTCAAGGTATCCCTCTATACATCATTAAACAGAATCTCTGAGGATGAAGTCCTGAGATTGGTATCTATCAGAAGTTCCTGTAAAATTCTCCTATGTAGTCAGGGTTGATAACTTTGCTGAAGTTATTTGAATGAACTAAATAATCTCTCTGGCTCTGTTCTCTTGATGCAGTTTTTTTAACTGTTGGGCTAAAAGATATAAATTTATGTACACATTTTCTCCCACTTAGCACATTTTTTAATTTAGTTCATATTTTTCCCCTGACTTTGTGGCATTTTAATTTCCCATTGGGGTGAATTACCTAAATGAGAGTTTGTTGTTAACAAAGGAGGAGTTGATGCATAAACCATCATTGATAAAAGGAAAAGAGTAGGGTCAGACACGCACAAGGGTTGAAAGTCAACCACGTGAGGAATTTTCAGGTTATATGATCATCCATATGATGGACAAGCCCTTTCTGACAACAGAAGCCATCTCCACATTTGGAGTAGAGCAGGAACTTGTCTACATTGTCTTCTGAGTCTCTAGCTCCACGATGCAAAAATGGATAAACACATAAAATCTAAGAGATCCACATCTTTCCATTTTGAGTCCATAGGTCTATTAGGTACCAGGCAAATCAGACTGGCATTAATACTTTGTCTCTCCCAATAAACCAGTCAACACAAAGGCCACCTTAAGATATAATAACATACAACTTTCTTGTAATTCATCACTCAAATTTCAATGAATGTTTCACAATAGGAAGTTTTCAAAGATTTCCTTGGTGAGTAGGATGGACTTTCTGAGTATGATGCTCACTCATCTAGGTCATTCATAACTATTACCTCATCTTAATTTCCTGTTAGGAATCTACTGCCAAACCCTATGTGTTTCCTGAGAATGGCTGTGGAGGTCACCATTTATTCTCTATTCACATTTGCCACTACTCCAAGTCATCATCTCCCAAATCAGTATTACTCTCATCATCTCTCTAACAAGCTGTTCTGCCCCAATGTGTCCTACATCTGATATCATCTTGCAAACACAGCAACCAGAAAGAATCATACTAAAGCACTGCTTTGTCATGTTACTACTCGAAAATGGCTCCAAATTTCCTTTAAGGTAAAGTGAAAGTAACTGTGTATCTCAAATTTTCCCTAAATTAATGTAATCCTTCTCTCCAGTTTTTATGCTGGTTCCTAAAGCAAACAAACTCATAGCTCCAGTCTGTTGATCATCTTATTCTTTTCCATAAATGAAAAAAATTTTATTGTCTTAACATAGCAGCTCAGCTGTGCTTTCTACCACCCATCTAATGTCTCCATCTATCCAAGTTGTATCTAAACTTCAGAGTTCAGATAAAATCTCAAATCCTGCATCATATCATTGGTTTCTCTTTAAGGTTCTCTGAGCACTAAAGTTCTCAACTCCTATATTCACTGCCCTTCTCCTCCTGTGCCCTGTTGGTGCATCTAAAATTCTTATCACAGGAATCAGACTTTAATTGCCCTTTCTGTGGATGAAGAAGCTTATTCAAAATGAGTTTTACAGAGCTCCTTCTTCAATTTTAAATGTTTCAACTTCTCTCCTAAGCAAACTGTAACTTCCGTGATGGGACCCACATTTTCATCCAGTGCTAACATTATGTAGGCACTTCTATGGGTTTTATGAGGATTTTTTAATATTATTTCATCTAATCTTACTAATCTAAGATGTAAATGTTATTATTATCTGAACTTCACATGACAGTGAGGTTATAAAAAGCCAGATTTACCCTAAATAAAGAACTATCAAGTGGAGAAGCTAAAATTCAGATTCTCCTATCATTCCAAAGCCCATGATCTTTCTCTGACATCAAACATCTTACAAACTATCCTTTAAATCTTTATGACCGAGTTTAAATTATTTAGACGTTTAGAACAAAATACCATTTTGTAACAAGGGTTTTTTTTTTTTAACCTCATATCTTTCTTAGGCAAACAGAGTAATAGCAGTAAAAAAATAAAAAAAAACATGAATATTATGAAGTAGAATAATTAATTTTCTATTAAATAGAAATGGCTAGTGTTGATGATCATGGCATGGTGCCAGTGTGTAATGAGTCTGAGAAATCAAAACCTTAGAAGTTGAATGAAGCCAAACCCCTGAACTGGCAAAATGATATATTAGGAAGGATACAAGAGGAGGAAAAATGAACGGTGGGAGTTTTCCAAGGTTAATTACAGAACAGTCATCTAGGAACAAGGCAGTAAGAACAAGGAGGTCTGGTATGCAATGTATGCTGAAGGGCTGGAACCAACACATTGAAGATATTATTCAAGTACAGTTCATTACTTAAGAACACATTGCCCTCTGAATTCTCTAAAGGTCAGGGTCAACTTTATACCAGACTTCATTTGCATTCTTTGTTAATTTAGAAATGGTCTCTTGAGTACTTCCATAAGCCTCTCATTGTATAGTCTATAGGTATTCTATTACAAATATTCAGTTTGTCAGCCAACTTTACCCAGGCCATAATATTTTCTTGGCATTGTGCTAGGTGACTCAAAAAGTGCATAAACATAAGAAATATATGATATAATATTATAAACAGATTAATAGATACTATTTATTAAGCATCTATATATGATCAATACTTATGATATTTTCTATAACCTTCTGTTAAATGTGGAAGGTAGAGGAAGTAGTAGCTTCCATTTTACAAACAAAGAAACTGAGGTATAAGATTTTTCTGAATTTCTCAATAGTCAATTACTGTGAAGTGGCAAATCTAGGATTAAAATTCAAATCTCTCTCTCTCTCTCTCTCTCTCTCTCTCTCTCTCTCTCTCTCTCTCTCTCAATAAATTTGGTTATGCTGGGGAACAAACAGCACCAAAATTTCAGTGACATCACCCACCACCTCTCCAAGGCAACTGTCCTCATGTGGAGGCTCAGCATTGCAGGCTGCCAGGTTTGTAAAGCATCTCCACATCTACAGGGGCTTCCACAGCAAGGGAAGAGAGTGTGGGGAGATATACACCACTCTTACATGCTTCAGCTCACAAGTGACACTCTCCATTTCTGATCTCATTTTGTTGCACAATGCAAGTCACATGGGAACACCTAATTTCAAGGAGGTGTTTGCTTGTGATATGGAGAGGAGGCATGGAAATACTGGGTAGAAGAGGACAGTTCCCCGGCAAAAACCCCACTTTCAAGACTGGAAACCCATGGTCCAAAATGGAAACAGGCAGTCCTGTTTTCACGCCCAAAAGTTGCCTTTTGGCTCGCAACATTCCCCTATTCTGTATCGATATAAACCCCAAACTCCAGGTTCCTTGAGCAAAAGAGCAGCAGAGTGGTGTGGCAGAGAAGGAGAGAAGAAAAGGGGTATCTGAACACTGAGAGGAGTTCATCTGGGGACACTCAGAGAGGAGATCATCCCCAGGATGGCTGAAACCCTGGGGAAGATCATCTTCCCATTGTATCCCATTTTCCAGCTCCCCATCCATCCCACTGAGAGCCACCTATATTTAGCAATAAAATCCCCCACATTTACCATCCTTCAATTTGTCCATGTGACTTGATTCTTCCTGGATGTTAGATAAGAACTTAGGTAGCAAGAGGGCACTGAGCTGGTTAACACTTAAGCCATCTGTGTATGGCAGAGCTAAAAGAGCACTCACTGGGGCTTTGAGAGTCACAGGAACACATCCCTAGATGCTACCATGGGGTCACAGCCCAAAAAAGCTCACCCTGGCTCCTGCACCTGCCCATATGCATGTTCCTACTCCCATAAGGTGTTTGAGTATGTGGCAGCTGAACACACAAACCACCTCTCTGTTGCATGTCCTGTTGGTCAGGGGGGTCAGGGAACTCTCCTATTTCACTTGGAAGGAGAGAATGATAAATGTTAATAATATACATTAAACCTCTAAGAAATGCATTGTTTTTCAACAATGTACCTCAACAATATATATTCTATTTCAATTCAATAGGTAGTTAAGTCTTTACTTAAAATATTTTGCTAAGAGTAAAGGTGATGAGACTTGGTTCCTGATATGAAAAGATTAACAGTTTGATAAGGATAGTAAATCCTATGAAAATAAAACATATGAACATGGAAGGACAAGGAATATTTGAACTCAGAAGAAATAATCTGTGGCAGAGCTGCCCAGGGCAAGTATGTTAAGACATCCTCTTCCTCCACTTCTGGGGCAAAGCAAGGCTCTCTCAGTGGTGACGGGAAGGGACAGGAAATCTGTAAGAACTGCCTGCCCTATGACTACCTGGTTTGCCTGGTTTTTGCTATCATGCTGCTTTCATTAACATATTTGTATAGTAGCCAGAACAAGGCATATTCTAGTGGATTACAATGTATTTTATTTAAAGGGAGAATATTTTGGAAAATATTAATAAGGAGAGATGACTCTCCTGGCTCCATAAACAGCTACTCATGTGCCCCTTCTCCAACATATTCATTCACTTTTGGGTTTAAAGGCCACTGAAAACTGGCCTGAAACTTATTTCTAATTAACCAACCCAGGAAGATGAGGAGTCACACACAGGTAAAGGGATTGGGTCGCTGACCAACTTGGAGATTCACGGAGAACATGTCAATGGAATGGAATAGCTTTTGTCCCAAAGCCAGAAATTATACTGGAAATTCCAATGGAAAACTTACTATATGTGAATAGAGATTTTGAACTGAAAGACTGGACTCGATGTCCAAGACTTACTAATGCATGCACCAGGTATATGCTCAACTGCTATGAAATTCCTCCTAACTAAGGCCTGGAGTTGGATTATAGAACCTGGAATAAATGTTCAGTTGTCTGATTTGAAAGTACAAAGGCCAGTACTTACTCAGAAACACTGCTAAGTGTCCTACAAAACTGGTGAAACTATTTAGAGGAGGAAACCTTCAGGAAAAATTCTGTGTGGCAGCCACAACTGCCCTCCATTTAGCTCAAGTGGCCAATCACACTTCCATTGCATCAGGTTCACATAACCTTCTTATGAAGTCAATTTTCTGGTGATGGAGAGATAGATAATAGAGAAATAAATGTGTGTAATAGTTAATAAGTCAAATGATGGAATTCTCTATGGAGAAAAAGATGACAAGGAAAGAAGGTGGGCACATCTGTGACAGTTTACCATTTCTAATAGAATGATCAGAAAAGGTGTCACTGAAGGGTAAGTTTGATAAAAGTTTACAAGGAGTGAGGGTGCAAGCCCTGTGGCTCCTTAGGGCAAGAACATTTTTATTAGGGAGAGAAACAAATGCAATTTCTGCAATGGAAGCATGCATGTTTGTGTTCAAGGAACACTGGAATCTAGTGAGGCTGTGGTAGAGTGAGCAAGGAGAGAATTTACTGAAAGAAGTCAGAGAGACAGCAGATTGTGTAGTGCATTATAAAGACTGACATTTACTCTGGAGATGTAGAAACTTTTAAAAACATTTTGAGTCAAGATGTGATATAAAATGACTGACATATTTCAAAGTCTCTCCCAAGCTGCCATGTTGAGATTAGACAGTAACCAAGCAGTAGTACAAAGGCAGGGGTAAGGAGGGAGAATCGGAAATCTCAGCAATTCAGGTGAGAGATAATGGCATCTTGAGCCATCATAATTGTGAAGCTAATGAGAGGTGTTCACATTTAAGACATATTTTGAAGGCGAAGTTGTCAAGTTTTGCTGACAGATTGAATGTGAGTTGAGAGAAAGACAAGTGCCAAGAATTACACCAAAGTTTTTAGTCTCAGCAATGGAAAGGATTAAGTTGTCATTAACTGGAGTGGGGAAGACTATGAGAGGAGCAAGATGTGGGGAGTAAAATTCAGACTATGCTTTTGGAACATCCAAGTGGAGATAACAACTTGATGTGTGAATCTGAAGGTCCAAAAAGAGGTCCAAGCTAAAAATGTAAACTTAGGAATCATCAGGATGTGGGTGGTATTTAAAAAAAAAATAAGCATGGACTATATCACCAAGGAGTCAACGTAATGGAAGAGATTGGAAGACTGACCACTGCAATATTTAGGGGTCCACCTAGTTCCTGAAAGTCAGCCTGGAGTTAGATTTTCCAAAGTAGACTGGGCTTTCTTCCCCATAGTAAGATATCAGTTTAGGTCTTAGTCACATGACTATGTCTGTGTGCTTGTACAACCCTAGATTAAATGCTTGATACAAGCCACAGCTTCAAGCAATGGTAACGAGTAACATCTTTGAAGACCACCCCAGCCTCCTAAACTCTTACATTGTTTTATATAAACACTTAGACTTTAGCCCAGCTGCCTACTCAAAGCTTTAGTCCCACTCATCACTTTGTGTTGGCTTCTCTTTATGTACATAGAAATATTTGTTTACCTTGTTTCTGAACATGACTGTGTAATTAATTTCCATTTTGTATTTTGTCTGTGCATGTGCTTGAATCAGAGGTACATGAGAGAGTAAATTTACCAGTCCATCTTGACCTCATCTTTTCATAAGCATTCAGTACAGTTGGCTTCTTCTTTCTTGCTGAACACTTTTCTGGCAATGGCTTCTATTCCACCACATGATCTCCATTTTCTCCTGCTTTTCTGGCTATTTCTCTGGTCCTTTGCTATGTCACTTCTCCTCTCCTAGAAATCTAAATGTGGGAGTTTCATAGGGCTTATTCCTCAAGCCCTCATCTTTACAATCTATATTCTCTCCTTCATCAATCTCATCTGTATTTCTGGTTTGAAATATCATTTATATGCTAATTACTTACATATTCATATCTCCCTGCCTGACCTCCCTTCTAAACTCTCAACTTGAATATTTACTTGCATATACATTTGATTATTAGAAGCATCCCAGATTTGAGTTGTCCAAAACTAAATTTTTTACCTTTCCTTCCATCTACTTTACTTTCAGTATTTCTGATTTTAGCAACCACTCAATAATTTATGCCAGGAACAAGCATTTCATCTTTAACACTTTTTTTCTCCTTTACTTCCATATTTGTATTACCATAAAATATTGTCAATGCAACCTCCAAAGTATATGTTAAACCTATAATTGTGTAAAACAACCAAGTATGGCAAAGTCTGAAGTTCTATGAAACTAATGGAGCCTTAGAAGTTGCACTGTAAATGGGTATCATTGATATTGGATGAAACAAAATAAAAATATTATACCTAATTCCCTTCTTTTGGGATTGAAACAGTAAACTTTTAAAGTTAGAATGGACTTTAGGAGCATCTTGCCCTATTCACTGTCTTTGTAATAAAAATTAAAACCCAGGGAAACAGGTGACTATCTGAGGTTCCTGCAATTAGTAATGAAAGAGGATTAGCAGCTATATCTCCCAAGTCAGTACAGTGCTCTTTCACAGCACCAAATTGGCAGACATTCATGGCTAAGCTCTGATAAGTATGAGGCTCATGCCATACAAATAATCTTTTTTATATCTGTTATTTACTGAAAAAGTGATACAAGGTAGCTTTCTAGATATTTGCAGCCCTGTATTAGTAGTGCGGATTTAGTTTTTGTCTTAGCATAAACATGATTTTATTTATGAAATACTGATCTTAAAACAAATAAGCAAACTAACAAATGACCTGGCTTAAATATAGTAATTACATAGTAATTACTTATGGTTAATGGTATTTGTATATTTGTGCAAGGTCTAAATTTTGGAAGGAAACTTCTGGGAAAACAATGGCCTTTGGCCATCTCTACCTGTTTTAATTTTTATTACAAAGACAGTGAATAGGGCAAGATGCTCCTAAAGTCCATTCTAACTTTAAAAGTTTACTGTTTCAATCCCAAAAGAAGGGAATTAGGTATAATATTTTTATTTTGTTTCATCCAATATCAATGATACCCATTTACAGTGCAACTTCTAAGGCTCCATTAGTTTCTTCCTGGACTCCATTACTGCTTTCAGAACTATTCTGCTATAAGCTTTAAAAACAGATAACCATCCTTTATTTGATACAGAAAATAATCCTCTTGATGTTTCTGAAACCAAGTTGTCTGCAAACCTGATCCACTTAAATAAAATATGACAACAAAACTGTGCCTGTCAGTCTCTGAAGAAACTAAGAGTTGAATTAACAAAATGTAATTAAAGTAATCCAGGAAAAGATTAAGGCAGTTGATGACAAAATTACTTTCTTACAGGATAGAGTTGTATTTTTGAATGGAAGCTCAAATTCTCCTCTTTACCTTGGTTGAATCCTATTATTACTTTGATTAAAGTATATGTTTGCAATTAAACTCCTACTAATGATATGGAAAGAAGACAGGAAAATACTGGATAGAAGACAGCAGTTCCCCAGCAAAGGCCCCACCCTCAAGCCTGGAAACCCATGGCCCTAAATGGGAACAGGCATTCCTGTTTTTGCACCCAAAAGTTGCCTTTTGGCCCACCATGCACCCCCTCTCTTGTACCCATACAAACCCCAAACCCCAGGCTCCAGAATCATACAAGGTAGAGACAAACAGAAGAGCAGAAGTATGGCAGGACAGTGTGGCAGAGAGAAGAGAAGGAACATCTGAATGCCAAGAAGAGTTTGGTTGGGGGTGGTCAAAGAGGAGATTGACTGCTGGATAGCCAAACTCCAAGAAAGATCATCTTCCCACTCCATCCCCTTTCCAGCTCCCCATCCATCCCACTGATCACCGCCTCCACCACTCAATGAAATCCCTGCATTCATCCTTTAAGTCCTTGTGTGACCTGATTCTTCCTGAACACCGGGCAAGGACCTGGACACCAAAAGGGCACTGAGCTGATTAACATTTAAGCCAACTGCAGATGGCAAAGCTAAAGGAGTGGACTGTAACACGTGCCATGTCATTTTGGGCTTTGGGAGTTGAAGGTACCCATCCCAAGATGCTACTGTAGGGTTGGACCCCCAAAGCATTGGCCCAAGTTCCTGCACCTGCCCATCTGCATGCTCCACCTTCAGTAAGGAGTTTGAGTGCATAGCAGCTGAACACACAAGCCACACCCCTGTTGCACATCCTGTGAGGGGGGTCAGGGAACTCTCCTGTTTCACTAGTAATAAACTATTAGAGTAAAATCCTATATTGTTTTTAAATTCTAAGTTTGGTATTTTAGATAAATAATATTTATCATAGGAATGAGACTGTGCAGCTTAGTCCCATTAATAAAAACAGTGAAATGAAGACTATTTGTCTTATCCAATGTGAGAATGTTTAAGAATATGTCTTTAATTAACAACTAACTTTGGACTTCAGCTAAAGAAGAATCATTAAAACAAATACTGTTCACATTGTCATATACTTAATTTTTGTTGCATATTTTAAAATCATATGGTTGTGGATCATCAGGGTTAAGGATAGACTTTAGGCTCAGTAAAATCTGGTTTAAATCTTGCCTCAGACCCTTTCTCATGATTTTGAACAAGTTATTTAAAACTTATAAATCTCTTTCAAGTCATCTGCAAAGCTGTAATAATTATTTCTCCCTAAGAATGTTACTGTGAATATTCAAGTACATAATATATTCAAGGTCTTAAGCATAGTACTTAGCACATAGAAAAGGATCAAACCATAAATACTTGTACATGAATAAATTAATGAATGAATGATATAGGTGAATGTTGTGATTTATATTTATGGCACAAAAGGAACCTGAAATGTAATGTATAAATTTTATACACTGATGGATTTGTGTTCTATTAATGCTAATAATAGTGATAGTCACCACTTTTTGGTGTCTCTATTAGTCTCCTGTAACATCTGTAACAAATTACAGCAAACTGCGTGACTTAAAATGACAGAAATTTGACTGAGCATGATGCTCACATCTGTAATCCCAGCACTTTGGATTTTTTACCAACATAGTGAAACCCTGTGTCTACTAAAAATACAAAAATTAGCTGGGCGTGGTAGCACACTCCTGTAATCCCAGCTACTCAGGAGAATCACTTGAACCAAGTAGGTGGAGTTTGCAGTAAGCTGAGATTGCATCACTGCACTCCAGCTTGGGCGACAGAGTGAGATTCCATCTCAAAAAAAAAAAAAAAAAAAAAGCAGACAGTTATTATTTTACAGTTCTCGTGGTAAGAAATCTCAAATCAAGGTGTTACCAGGGCCATGCTTCCCCTGGAGGCTATAGTGCAAAATCTGTTTTTTGCCTCTTCTGGATTCTGGTAGCTGCTGGCATTCCTTGACAGGGACCACATTCTAATTTCTGCCTTCAGGGGCCCATTGTCTGGTCCTGTTCTGTGTCAAATATCTCACAGTCTCACTTTTATAAAAACACTTGTCATTGGATTTAGGACCTTTATGGGTAATCCAGAATGATCTTCTTATGAAAAAAATGTTTAATTTAATTACATTTACAAAGACACTTTCTCCAAATAAGGTAACATTCACTGGTTCCCAAGATTATTACATGGACATATCTTTTTGGGGGCCATCATTCAACTCACTATAATCTCTGGCATTTAGCACCAACAGTCACAAAATGGATATGCTTAGACCTCACAATCTATTTATAGATATGAAAACGTAATTGCCACATAACATAAGATGTTTAATAGAATTATTTACAATGTGCTAAGAGAAAAGAAATGATAGACTAATTTTATCAGTAATGCCATGAAGAGATTTATAGCAAAATTGCATTTAAGCTGGATCCTGTTGGATGATGAGTAGGTATTTGTCTAAAAAGAGAAGAAAAAAATGTGTGTTCAAATCCAGGAAAGACCTCAAAGTAAAATTCTAAAACTATGTAGTGGGTTACAGAACAACCTGTATGATATTGGAGTGGCTAGAATGTAGCTTCATAAGGTGAGCTGGGCTCAGTTAGATCAAGACTCGTATGACAAGATAAAGGATTTTAAATCTTCCTGTAGTCAATACAAAATTCCTGGTACTTATTTTTTTTATACAGCCAGAAAATAATATTATCTGTTCTTCCCATGGAGGTGGGAATGGAGAGAAAACAGCATGAAGGCTTGACTTCCAGATTCTTACAATAGTGCAGGGGATACCTAAGGCAGTTATAGTGAGGATAGAGAGAAGAAATATATTTCAAAGCTATGCCTGAGGCTGTAATACTAAGGCATATGCAAAGAGGGGTCTCTCATTTGGGCAACTGATTAATACTAATAATAGAAATAGGCGCTAACATACAAATGCCTAATGTCTCCACCACACTAAACCAATTATCATTATGTGGGGCCATCATGCTCCTTCAGACTTCCACATGGTACCTGAAGCCTCTTTTCTCTCTCATTCCAAACACTTTCATCTCTTCTATACCTGCATTGTCTATCTAACCTCGTATCTGTGAAGTTCAGTTCATGTGTTACCTCTTCCAGGAAATTCTCTCTGACCCACTAAAATTTAGGTATGGACTTGGCCAATCATGGTTGTAAGCCTTATCAAACTGTTTTTGAATTGCCTATTTTATAGTCTTGTCTGTGAATTCCTTTTAAGGCAGTGAATCTGACATTTATTTTCTCATTTCTAGCACCTAGTTTTGGGCTTTGCTCACAGTAGGACTGCAGTGTAGTTTGGTGAAGATAAAAAAAAGAATGTTGGCAGTGGAGTGAGGCAAGAGAAATTGATGAAAATTAGCTAAGCTTAGAGAGCTCTTGACCCCTATTTAGTGGTAACAAATTCCCATGGGTCCCCAGTCACCTATTATCAGAAATAAGGTGAAGACTAATGATAAAAGTTGTGTTAGAAATAAGGTGAAGACTAATTGTCAGTCCTCCGAGTCCACGCCTGGCCATTATAGCCTTGGTGACCCATATGTACACCTCTGGATGGTCTTCAGGAGCCAGAAAGTCTGAAGTAACCAGTTGGCCATAAAGAAAAGTGAAACAACTAGTTGCTGCCTCAACTGATTGCTCTCCCCTTGCAACCTTCAACTGTTGTTCCTGCTCAGCCTTGCAAAAATATCCCCCCTAGATTTTAGGTTTCTTATGACCCCTACCCCTGTAACTACGTAATTTACCTCACTGTCCCCTCTGCTTGCAACTGATTCCCCCCACCCTTATGATCATGCCTATTTGTAATAGATGACCCTGCCCTTGTGACCATGCATCCTGTGATGGTCTTCCTCTCCCTAAAATAGATTTCCACCTTTAACTGACCATTTGCCCCAACCTGTATAACCAGTCCCCTTTCCTACTCCCCTTTCCTAAATCCTTTTTCAGACTTGGCCTGTATGCACCCAAGTGCAAAATAAGAACGGCCTCATTGCCCACTCAAGGCCTGCCTGGTGGTCTCTTTACTTGAGCGGCATGCTTAACACTAATGATAGAAGTTGCAGGTTACTCCTTGCTCTTCATATCCTAGTCCATCGACTGGCAAAGCCTGCAATGCAGAATCAGTCCAACTCCTCTTTTTGAAGCCAACTTACAGGCCTATTTTCTGGTCAGTTCCTTTTCTTTTTCCCGCCATGTCTTGAAGTGACAAGGAAAAGTAACAAATTGCAAAATATTAGACACTTCAAATCTATTATTCCCTTCCATTTTTTATCACAAGCTACTGAAAAACATTTCCTCTCTGCGGGTAGTAAAGGTAAACAGCTAAATATCTGACTCCAGCATCAGATCTAACCCTAGAGCCTCATCATTATATTAAAATGAGAGAGTTTATGAGACAAGTTTAATTGGGCAAATAAAAAGCCTGTTAAGTGAAAGCAAGTATTAATCATCAACCATTTTGTCTTAGGCAACAAAAAAAAAAATGTTTATAGCTACTCCTCAGCTGCAGAGCCCATCACACCATATGAGACATTACATGCTAATAAGGAGACACTTTGGTAGAACTGTTTTCTTTCTATGTGATTAAAAAATGCTTGAGGTAAAGTTATTTACCAAGGTTTTCTTACACTATGGCCCTTGGGAAATCATTTTTTAAAAGTTAAATAAGAAAAAGTAGATTGAAAGAAATCACTGTTTCAAAATGTAAATGCGTGACATTTAGCATCTGCATTTTTTTAATGAGTGAGAATTATGTTTCACAATGTTCTATTAATGCTGCTATGCAGATTAGTACAGACCTGAAGACTGAGAGAAATAAGGCATAGCCTAAAGAAATGAATCAGAAACCAATTAAAACCAACTGTCAGGTTTGGTCTATGATGCCCAATGCCCCCAAACATGTTCTTATTAAGAATGAAAAGGTGCAGGTGAACATGTTTTTCAGAACTTTTATTTAACTTCACTATAAGACATTTATTAAGTAAGATTACTCCTGACTTTGGAGTAAAAGCAAAGTACTGAAAGCTCCATTTTAGTATAAAAAGTTGTCTGGGCACGGTGGTTCATGCCTGTAAGCCCAGCACTTTGCGAGGCCAAGGCAGGTGGATCACCTGAGGTCAGGAGTTCAAGACCAGCCTGGCCAACATGGCAAAACCCTGTCTCTACTAAAAATAAAATTGGCCAGGCATGGTGATGGGTGCCTATAATCCCAGCTAATCAGGAGGCTAAGGCAGAAGGAATCACCTGAACCTGGGAGGTAGAGGTTGCAGTGAGCCGAGATCATGCCACTTCACTCCAGCCTGGGCAAAAGAGCGAAACTCAGTCTCAAGAAAAAAGAATGTTGAGCAACAAATAATTTTAGGACCATAATGTATTCCTAATCTTCAGATGTGTTAACTGACAATCTGGGGCCTGAAATGTTATGTCCAATCTTATTCTTAAAGTTAACAATTAGGAAATAGAAACATGTACTTCAATAGAATTATACTTTCCTCTCTTCTAGTTCCCACTTCCCAATAAATGAAGCAATTATCTACTAGTTCTGTAGTTCCATTTGAAGTCAGGCATGGTAAGGACTGGCGTTTTCTGTGTCATAAAACTAGGAAGACACTCTTTTGTTATAATCCTAGGAGATGCTGAAGATGCTAACTACACAGACTTTTTGCAACAGCTGAGTGATCCTTTGATCAAATGATCAAATTAAGCATGTTTGATTCAAGCTAAGAGTACACAAGAGCTTCAAAAGGAATTTTCTTCTGAGATATTAGACGTCTTAGGGCATATACTTAAGGGCAGGGAGGAGAATAAAGCAGTTGTCTTTTTACCTTACTTGTTCACTCTTGTGGAATAAGTTGAAAAACTGGGCATGCTTATTCTGAAGAAGAGCTGGCTCTGTAGGAACACGATGCTACTGTCCATTATTTGTAGGACTATTTAGAAGAAGAGTGAGTAGACTCTTCCATACACGGAATCAAGAGATAAGACAAGGATGAGTTACAGAGAGATGGACTTCTGAACATGACAAGGAAGACTATCCTGCCAGCCAGAAATGTATGCCTATCTTGGAAATAGTGATCTCATCATCACTAGAGGTGATCAAGTATGGCCTGAATAGCCATTTATTGAATAGGTAGAAAATGAAATTCAAGTCCTATGAGGTTGGGGCAGATTGATCTATTGATAACCCATGAGATTTTTTTTTCTAGCTGTAATAATCTTGATGTCTTTGAAGAGTAAAGTGCCATACAGGGAACTCCCGCTTCCAGCCATGTTGGAGTAGCTAGTACTGGACTAGTGCTTCTGATGTAAACAATATTAAAAATGAAAAAAAAATATGGAAAGAAACTATTTCTAGACTTTGGAAAAAATTGCAAGACTTTGATTTCTGAAAGAAAGGAAACGAATGAGATGAACAGTCATCTCCTTGAGCTGAAGAAACATTGATGAGAACTTGGGGAGGATTAGCTGACTAGAGTGTGTGGAGCTAAATGAAAAGAAGAGAGTTATTCACAGAAAGATTCCCATAAATCTTAGCATTTGCTAGAGACTCAAAGGAGCCCGAGTGTGCTTTACAAAGCAGAACAAGTAACTCCTAGAGAAAGACAAAGTATTGAGTAATAATAAACTGGACAACTACTGAAGCCCATAGACCAGAAGACTGGAAGACATTCAAGTTCCAATCATCCAGAGTTAAGTGAGTTCACTCAATATACTGGGCATCCAATAGCAATCCCAAGAAGCTCACGTGTTAATCTCGTTAAACTTGCCTTTTAGTAAAATCTAAAAGAGAGAAGAGTCTGAACATTGAGAGGAGAAGAAGCAACTGGACATTGGAGACTATGGTCACAAAGGAGTTCTGCTAGGGATGGCCGAACTCCAGGGAAAGACCAGCTGGCCACTCCATCCCCTTTCCAGCTCTTCATCCCACTGAGAGCCATTTCCACTGCTCAATAAAATTATCTGCATTCACCACCCTCCAATCTGTTTGAACAACCTCAATCCTCCTGGACACTGGACAAGGACCTGGGTGCAGGTGAAGAAGGCTGTCACACTGACCCTCCACTGAGTTGTTTAACACTTAAATCATCCATGGACAACAAACTAAAAGAATGCACTGTAACACTCTTCCTCTGAGGCTCCAGGGGTCATGGAGCACCCGTAGATGCTGCCACAGGCTGGTGTGGGGTTCATTCCTGCCAGCACCCAAAGGCACTCTCCCCGACTCCTGTACCTGCTCACCTGTGTGCTCCCCCTCCCACAAGGAGTTTGAGTGCTGTGGACTGAGTAAACAAGCCACCCCTTCACAAGCCCTGCATAGGGGTCAAGGGAACTATTCTGCTTCAGTATAATCCAGCAATCCCACTTCTGGGTACACATTCGCAGGATCTGAAATCACTATGTCAGAGATATTTCTCCACTTCCATGTTTATTGCAGCACTACTCACAATAGTCAACTTATAGAATCAACATAGGCATCAATCAACTGATGAATTGATTTTAAAATGTGGTATATATACACAATGGAATACTAGTCAGCATTTAAAAAAAGAGGAAGATTATGTCATTATAACAAAATAGATGAACCTAGAAGACATTATGCTAAGTGAAATAAGCCCGACACAGAAAGATAAACACTGCATACTCTCACTTATATGTGAAAGCTTTAAAAAAAGAAGCAGCACATAAAAGCAGAGAGCAGAATGATGGCTACCAGCAGCTAGGATTTGTGGGGTGGGGGTTAGATGGGGAAGGGAAATTATATTATTAAGAAATAGAACATCAAAAGCTGAAAGATGAAATAGAGGAAGAAAAATATTCCTAGTCTAAAAAACAGAATATATATGGCAAGAGAAAAGATCAGAGAATTTGATGATATGCCAATAGATACTAATCCAAACAAATAGAAAAATGTAGGATAAGTGGTGGTTCTTACCTGTAGTTCCAGCTACATGGGAGGCTAAGGTGGGAGGATTGTTTGAGCCCAGGATTTCAAGGCTGCAGTGAGATTTGATTGCACCAGTGCACCCCAGCGTGGGTGACAGAGTTACATGCCACCCCCCAATTCTAAAAAATAAAAAGTAGGGTAAATCAAACAATCCAAGCAGAGCTTAACGGCCCTGTAAGATAATATGAAACAGTTTAACAATCATGTCATTGGCTCCTGTGAAGAACACAGAAGTCAGAAAATGTATTTAAAGAAATACTGAGTCAGATATTCTTTGTATTTAATGAAAGCTATCCACATACAGATCCAAGGTCAATACACTTCAAGAAAAGAAACACAAGAAAAACCACAAAACATATTGCAGTCAAATTTACAACAATGCAGAATAAAACACAATGAATTGACATTTCTAAACTGCTGAAAGGAAAAAAATTACTATTGAATACTATATCCAGTAAAAATATTCTCCAAAAATGGGAGCAAATAAAGGCATTTTCAAAAAAAAAAAAAAACAAGCAAAAGGAATTCTAAATAAATCATGGGTCAGAAGAAAAATCCTAGGTGAAATTAGAAAAGATTCTGAACTGGATGATAATGAAAACACAACATAAAAACTCTGTGAAATAAAACCAATAATACTTAGAGGTAAATTTATGATTTTAATGCCTATGCATGAGTAAAGAAGGAAGGTATAAATTATATAAGCTTCCATCTTAAGGTTAAAAAAAAAAGTAGAGCAAAGAAAACAGATAAGAGTAATGAAGGAAGTAATAAAGAAAACAACAGAAGTCAAAGATACAGAAGGGAATATAACAGAGTAAGTCATTAAAAGCAAAATTTTGTTCTTTGCAAAAACCAATCGACTTAACAAACTTCTAGCTAAACTAATCAAGAAAATTAAGAGAAAACACAAGTTGTCAATATCAGCAATGCAAGAAAGGAAATCACAAAAAATAGTCTATACGTGCAAAGTATAATAAGGTAATATTATGAACAACTTTATTTATTGCCAACCAACATCCATTACAAGAAATGTCAAAATTCTTCAGGCTGAAGAAAAGTGGTAACAGATGGAAAACCAAATCTACCCAAAGAGGAGAAGAGCACCAGAAATGTTAAATATGCTTGTAGATATAAAATACATTTATCGCCGGGCTCGGTGGCTCACGCCTGTAATCCCAGCACTTTGGGAGGCTGAGGCGGGTGGATCACGAGGTCAAGAGATCGAGACCATCTTGGTCAGAATGGTGAAGCCCCATCTCTACTAAAAATACAAAAAATTAGCTGGGCACGGTGGTGCGTGCCTGTAATTCCAGCTATTCAGGAGGCTGAGGCAGGAGAATTGTCTGAACCCAGGAGGTAGAGGTTGCGGTGAGCCGAGATCACACCATTGCACTCCAGCCTGGGTAACAAGAGAGAAACTCCGTCTCAAAAAAAAAAAAAAAAAAAAAAAAATCATGCTCTTAAAATTTATCTGAAAGATAATTGGCTATAATAAGAACAAAGCACAAATAAGAGCACATATCCAAGCTATGGGGAAATAACACTAAAGACAAGTGAAATAAATGGGGTGGTAGGCTGTATTCATGGATAGTGTGACTCAATACTAATTCTATAAGAAATTAATGCATAAACAGAAAGCATTTTAAATACAGTTGTCCCTCTGTGGTCCATCGGTTCTGCATGCATGCATTCAACCAACTGTGGATGTAAAATATTTGGAAAACAATGGATGGCTGCATGTGTACTAAACATGGCACAAACTTTTTTTCTCATCATTTTTCCCTAAACATACAGTAAAATAACTATTTACATGGTATTTACATTGCATTAGTCACTATCAATAATCTAGAGATATTTGAAAGCATATGGAAGGATGTATGTAGCTTATATACGAAGACTACTATGCCTTTTTATATAAGAGGCTTGAGCATTCATGAATGTTGGTACCTTCAGGGATTCCTGGAACCAATCTCTGTCAATACCAAAGGATGACTGTAAAAATCCTAACAAGGATTTTCATGTCCTGACAAGCTTATTATAAAATTTACACTAAAGGGAAAGAACAGCCAGAAAACTGACAAAAAATTTCCACCAGATATCTTTATTATAAAGCAATAAAATGTACTGCCCCATAATTTTAAGATGGGTAAAGACAAAGAGTACAATACAACAGGATAGAAAGTTCATAAATAAAACCATAAGTAAAGGAAATATGAAATAAAGCAGAATGTCATTTTAGAACAGTATGGGGAGTATGGACTATTAAATATATATTAGGAAAATGGGTTATTCGTATAGAAAAGCATTAAATTCTATGTCTACCTTACACCATGCAAAAAAGTCAATTCCAGATTTATCCAAAACTTAAAAGTGAAAAGAAACACTGTAAAATCTCAGTAGACAATCATGGAGATTATGTTTAAAACTTCAAAGAGAACCAGAAAAGGAAAAGAAGGAAAAAACACATCAAAGAAGTGTTTTATGTTTCTATTTTCTATAAATATTCTATGTTATTTATTGTTTTATGTTTCTATTTTCTATAAATATTTTATGTTATTTATAAGTTTTAAAAATAATCTCAACTTTTAGATTTGGGGGTGCATGTGCAGGTCTGCTACATGGGTATATTGCATGATGCTGAGGTTAGAATATGAATAATCCCTTCATCAGGTAGTGAGCATAGTACCCAATAGTTTTTCAAATCTTGCTTCACTTCCTCCTTTCCCTCTCCAGTATTCCCCAGTGTGTACTGTCACCATCTTTATGTCCATGAGTACCCAATATTTAGCTTCCACTTAGAAGTGAGAACATGCAGTATTTGGTTTTCTGTTCCTACATTAATTCACTTAGGAAAATAGCCTCCAGCTGCACACATGTTGCTGCATGATTTCTTTCTTTTTATGGCTGTATAGTATTCCATGATATATGTATATCACATTTTTCATATTCAATCCACCTGTTAAATCAACTTTAGCCTAAAACTGCCTACATACATATTTTAAGTTCAGCCTAAATATTTCTCTGTACATCATGAACTGTAACCTAAATGGAATTATAAATAGACTGTAACCTACTCTTGTGCCAATCAGCAAGTTTTGGCCAAAGGTGGCCAGCGATTCAAACTGTGTTTGAATAAGGCAAATGCCGAGCTATAATCAATCTGTCTGTTTCTGTATTTCACTTCCATGTTCTGTATATCACTTTTCTGTTCCTTTCCATAAATCTTCCACCACGTGGCTGCACTGGAATCTCCGAGCCTACTGTGGCTTAGGAAGCTGCTTGATTCAAGAATCATTCTTTGCTCAATTAAACCATTTTAAATTTAATTTGGCTAAAGTTTTTCTTTTAGCATACCATTGATGGGGCACCTGGATTCAGTCCATGTCTTTGCTATTGTGAATAGTGTGGTGATGAACATATGAGTACATGTGTCTTTGGTAGAACAATAATTTTATTTTGAATATATACCATTAATGAGATTGTTTGGTCAAATGGTTGTTCTAAGTTCTTTGAGAAATTCCCAAACTGCCTTTCACAGTAGTTGCACTGACATTTCCATCAACAGTGTATAAGGTTTCCCTTTTCTCCACAGCCTCGACTTGTTGTTTTTTGACATTTTAATAAGAGCCATTCTGACTAGTGAGAGATGGTATCTCATTGCCATTTTTTATTTGCATTTCTTTGATGATTAGACAACGCTTCATATCTCTGTTGGCTGCATTCATGTCTTTTGAGAAGTATCTACTCATGTCTTTTGCCCATTTTTTAATGGAGTTATTTGTTATTTTGCTTGTTGAATTAAGTTCCTTACAGATTCTGAATATTAGATCTTTGTTGGATGTGTAGTTTGTGAATATGTTCTCCTGTTCTGTAGATTGTCTGTTTACTCTGTTGATACTTTATTTTGCTGTGCAGAAGTTCTTTAGTTTAGGTCACAATTTTCAACTGCTTTCTTTCTTGTTTTTTTTTTTTTTTTTTTGAAAAGAGGGTTTCACTCTGTAGCCCATTCTAGAGTGCAATGATGCAAACATGACTCACCACAGCCTCAACTTCCTGGGCTCAAGTTATCCTCACACCTCAGCCTTCCAAGTAGCTGGAAACACAGGCATGCACTACCATGCCTAGCTAATTGTTTTTACTTTTTTTTTTTTTTTTTGAGATGGAGTTTCGCTCTTGTTACCGAGGCTGGAGTGCAATGGCTTGAACCCAGCTCACCACAACCTCCGCCTCCTGGGTTCAAGCAATTCTCCTGCCTCAGCCTCCCTAGTAGCTGGGACTACAGGTGCGTGCCACCATGCCCAGCTAATTTTTGTATTTTTAGTAGAGACGGGGTTTCACCTTGTTGACCAAGACGATCTCGATCTCTTGACCTCGTGATCCACCCGCCTCGGTGTTTTTATTTTTTGTGGAGATGGGGTCTCATAATTACTTTTGGGGACCTAATTGTAAATTCTTTCCCAAAGCCAATCTCCAGAATGGTTTTTCCCGGATTTTCTTCCAGGATTCTTAGAGTTTGAGGTCTTAACATTTGAATCTTTAATCCCTCTTGACTTTTAGTATATGGTAAAAGGTAGAAGTCCAGTCTCATTCTCCTGCATGTGACTAGCCAGCTATTCCTGTACAATGTATTGAATAGGAAGTCCTTTTCCCATTGGTTATTTTTGTTGATTTTGTTGAAGATCAGATGGCTGTACATGTGTGGCTTTATTTCTGGATTCTCTTTTCTGTTTCATTTGTGTATGTTTCCAACTTTGTTCTTTTTGCTTAGGATTGCTTTGGATTTTCAGACTCTTTTGGTTCCATATGAATTTTAGTATAATTTTTTCTAGTTCTGTGAAAAATGATATTGGTAGCTTGATAGAAATAACATTGAATCTATAGATTGCTTTGGGCAGTATGGCTATTTTAACAATATTGATTCTTCCAATCCATGAGCATGGAATGTTTTCCCATTTTTTTAATGTTATCTATGATATTTTAGCAGTGCTTTGTAGTTCTCCTTGTCAAGACCTTTCACCTCCTTGGTTAGATGTATTTCTAGGTATTATATTTTTGTGCACGGCTATATGGTAAATGAAGTTGTGTTCCTGATTTGGCTCTCAGCTTGAATGTTATCAGTGTACAGAAATGCTAATGACTTTTGTACATTAATTTTGTGTTCTAAAACTTCATTGAAGTCATTTATTAGTTCTAAGAGCCTTTTGCTAGAGTCTGTGTTTTCTAGATATAGAATTATATCGTCAACAAAGAGAAATATTTTGATTTATTTTCCTATTTGAATGATTTTTATTTCTTTCTCTTGCCTGGTTGCTCTGGTTAAGACTCACAGAAGGATTTTTTAATTAGACACAAAAAAAGCACACATCATTGAAACAAAGATTAATAACCTATTTGCATTGAACTATAATTTTATTCATTATAGGATACCATTCATAAACTAAAATGGAAACAAAAACCTGGTAAAAAGTGAATAAATAAATAACAAAAATCCCCAATGAATATAACAAATGACTAGCACCCAGAATATTTGGAGAACTACAAGTTAATAAGGGAAATACAAGTTAAGTATCTAAACAAGCAATTTGCAGAAGTGGAAAACAAAATAGAAACTAAACATTGGGTACTCATGGACATAAAAATGAGAGCAAACACACAGTGTGGACTACTAGAGTGAAGAGGGAAGGAAGGAGGTGTGGGTTGAAAAACCACCTCGTGGGTACTAAACTCACTAACCACGTAATAGGATCCATACCCCATTCTCAGCATCATGCAGTGTAATCACATAAACCTGCACATGTACTCCCTGAATCTGAGAAAAGAAAATTTTTAAAAAGCCCCAATGGAAATCCATTTAATAGCCATCATTTGGGTAAAAAAATATGGACTCGTGAAAATATCGGGCAATCTGACCTCTCATTGGCTGCTGATGGGGTACACATCACTAGACACATTTTGAGAGGAAGGTTTTGTGGTCTCTGTGACATTTGAAAACATATAGTAAAATTACATGACAGCCACAAAAATAAGAGTCTCCTTAGAAGAAATATATGTAAGACAAAAAAGAAAACTTAAACTAAAAAGAGCAAAATGTCTTTGTAGAAACAGAAAAAATAAAGCAAAACAACAACCTTAATTTGAGGAAAATATGAACAACATAATTAAATTAATGATTACAATACACAAAAAGATATAGTACAGACAAATTATCACTTGCCAAATAGCATAGATTCAAAGTAGTAAAGCAAAAGCTATTAGAAAACAAGGGGAAATTTTAAAAAACTTAACTTTTTCAGTTGGAAAGCATTAACAAATATCAACAGATGTTGTGATTAAATATAACTAACATAGAAAATGTGACTAGCAGAATTTTTGATCACCAGTTCATGGATATATTGAACTTTCTACTTTAAAAACTGAACATGCCTTTTTTCCAACATCCATAAAAATTTTATGAAATTTGATAATATATTATGGGTCAGAGAGAACCTTAATTAAGTTCAGAATATAAACAAGGAAGATCTAAAGTAAAACTAACACAAACAACATTTAAGTATGGCAACAAGATATGACATTTACATAAAAATCAATAACTTCTATATATAGAGGGAAAGAAATCACTGAAAAATGTTGGGAAAAATCTTTTTTTTTTTTTTTTAATTTTTATTGCATTATAGGTTTGGGGGTACATGTGCAGAACGAGCAAGATAGTTGCATAGGTACACACATGGCAGTGTGCTTTGCTGCTTTCCTCCCCTTCACCCACACTTGGTATTCATCCCCAGGCTATCCCCCCCAGCCCCCCCGCTGTCCCTCCCCCATTCCCCCCAACAGTCCCCAGTGTATAGTAGACCGCCTCTCTGTGTCCACGTGTTCTCATTTTTCTCACCCACCTATGAGTGAGTATATGCAGTATTTCTTTTTCTGTTCTTGTGTCAGTTTGCTGAGAATGATGTTCTCCAGATTCATCCATGTCCCTACAAAGGACACAAACTCATCATTTTTGATTGCTGCATAAAATCTCTTATAATTCTTCCCTTCCCTTCCAATACTTAGAAATAAACTTAATAAGAAATGGGCAAAACATATATGATGAAAACTTGAAAGCACTTCTGATAAAGACTTACCAAACAGAAGGAGATGTCTGTCCTTGGATAGGATTATGCAACTTCATAAAGATGACAATTTTCTTCAGTTTCATGTATAAATTTAGTGCAATTCCAATACAAATAACATGTTTGTTCACTTATTTTTCTGGAATAAGATAAGTTGTTTGGAAAACTGAATGAAAAAAATAAACATGCAAGAATAGCATGAAAAATCCCTTACGAAGAGGAATAAAGGGAAATTAGCCTTACTAGATGTTAAAATACACTATTAAGTTCTATTTTTTTTTCCTGGGGTTGAATACCAAGTGTGGGTGAAGGGGAGGAAAGCAGCAAAGCACACTGCCATGTGTGTACCTAGGCAACTATCTCGCACGTTCTGCACATGTACCCCCAAATCTATAATGCAATAAAAATTAAAAAAAAAAATCTGGTACTCCTATGAAAATCCCAGAGAATAGAGTGGCCTACTGTACACACCCTGGATTACTCAATAAAGAACATGATGGGAAACGGCAAAAAAAAAAAAAAAGAAAAAAAAAAGTTCTATTTTTTTTAAATGTGATACTGACATGTAATGGACAGATATACCAATGAAACACAATAGAGAGCCTGGGAACAAGCTGAAGTGCATATGGAAACTTAGCATAGCTAAGACCTCAAATCATTGAGGCAGATGTGGACATTTAATGAATGAATTTGGCACAGCTGGATAATCCTTTGGGGAAAAAAAGATAAAATTGAATTTGTACTTCACATCATGCATCAGAAAAAACTCCAGATGGATCCGAAATGTAAGTATAAACAATGAGAGAGAGCTGTACAAGGGGAAAACATGGGCACATTTTCCATAAGCGTGAAGTGGTGAAAGCCTTTGTAATGAGTCTCAAAATCCAGTTGCAATGATAATAACAAAAAAGATTGGTAAATTTTAATGAATAGAAACAAATTGCATGACAAATAAACCATAGTGAAATATAAAGAAAATAACATTGTGACAAAATAGTTGAGGTGTCATGGATTGAGGGCTGATTTCTTAAATGCATAAAGAATTCTTTACTACCAAAGTGGGAAATATCAAAATCTGACAGAAAAATGGCATTTAAAAAACATGGGGAAAGTACTCAACTTGACTCATATTCAGAGAAATGCTAATTAAAGCTACTGTGTGATACAATTTCTTACCTATTAGCTTTGTTGGCACCAATTAAAAAGCTTAAGAATCCACACTGTCCGTGAGGCTCTAGAGAAAAAGGCACTTAAAAATTGCTAGTGGGCGTGCAAAATCATACAATTCCTATGGAAGGGAGTTGGCTGTGTTCAGGAAAACTCCACACACGTTTATCCTTTGATGTAACAAGCTACTTGTAGGAATATGTCTGAAGATACACTCCCACAAATAACAAAACCTAAGCTACACGTGCATCATTGTTTATAATAGCAATACATCGAAAATGGCCCAAATAACCATTTATGGGAGACTGAGTACACTGTAGAGCCGTAAAGCAAGGTACTGTGAAATCACAAAGAAAGAGAGAATGAAATCAACTGATGCAAAGTTTTTTTTACAAAGATACGTGGAACAAAACGGGATACTATACTTCCAATTTTTTTGTAAGAAAGACAAGGTAATAAGGATATCTATATATTTGCTTATTTTTGCTAAAAGAAACACAGAATAAGCAACAAATTAATGAAAATGAGTGGAAATGTGGGGAAGGGAGAATTCAGATATGGATAGAGCTAGAGAGAGAGGAGAGAGAGAGAGAGAGAGAGAGAGAGAGAGAGAGAGAGAGAGAGAGAGAGAGAGAGAGAGAGAGAGAGAGAGAGGAGAGAGAGAGAGAGAAACTAGATATTTATCAAGCCAGCCTTAGTTTGTCATGGTGGTGTTTTTGCCCATAATACTTTTTGTTTAATTTGCTATTTTCTGACCATGATTCCCAAATTGCTAATTATCTAGGCTTCTCATTTCTGACATGCCTTCCCAGACAGCATAGGATACATTTCTTTTTATTTGGACTTTAAATATAAGATTGTAACATTTATTCTTTTCAAATTGAATAAAGCTGCAAAACGACCAAAGCAATTTTCCCTTTTATTTCCAGCCCTTTTTCCTGCAACTTTATAAGTGTTGAGAAACACAGACTTTGTCCTGTTGTGAAGTAAAGAGGCCTAAAATAGATCTTTTTCAAACCTAGCTATGTTGTGATGGAGGAGAGGCAGGGAGCACCTATATTTTTTCATTGAGTAGTGATAAAAATCTGTACTAAATTGTTGGCTAGGAGACAACATAACTTATTTCCTTTTGTTCCTATGAATATTCCTTGGATATTTTCACATACCCATGGCAAAATGTACTTGGAAATGATCAGCAAATTCAGATATTTGTATGTAAACTCAAATAATTTTTGCTAACTGCTGAAATTCTGCAGGCACACTGGCTGTGACAAATTGATGGTCTGGTAAGAAGTATTCTGGGGGAACTTTAAGACTGCTGTCAGGGACAAAGCCTGAATAGAGAATTCTTGATAAATATTCCTTAGCCAGAAGAGGGTGATCAACAGTTTATGTGGTGAATAGATTCTTAATATTATTAAATTTTCATCTACCAAGGAACATCTCATGGGGAGAAAAATAATGGGCTCTCTGATACAGTTTGGGTATTTGTCCCCTGCAGTCTCACAGTGAAATGTAATCCCCAATGTTGGAGGTGGGTTCTGGTGGGAGGTATTTGGATCATGGGGGCTGATCCCTTATGAATGGCTTGGTGCCATCCTCTTCGTAATATGTGAGCTCTCATTGACACAGATCTCATTGTTTAAAATAATGTGGGACCTCTCCCTTCTGCCTCTTATTCCTGCATTTGCAATGACACGTGCTTCTGTTTCACTTTCTACCAAGAGGAAAAGCTCCCTGAGGTCTCCCAAGAAGCCAGGCAGATGCAGGCACCATGCATGTACAGCCTGCAGAATTGTAAGCCAATTAAAACTTTTTTCTTTCTTTCTTTCTTTCTTTCTTTCTTTCTTTCTTTCTTTCTTTCTTCCTTTCTTTCTTTCTTTCTTTCTTTCTTTCTTTCTTTTTCTTTCTTTCTTTTCTCTCTTTTTCTTCTTTCCTTCCTTTCTTCCTTCCTTCCTTCCTTCCTTCCTCTTTCTTTCTTTCTTTCTTTTTGTTAAGAAATTACCCAATCTTAGGTATTTCTTTATAGTAATGCAAGAATGGGCTAACATACTCTCCAAACCCTTTAACAGCATCCTACATGGTACGCCTCTGCCTACATCTCTGACACTATCTTGTGCCATGCTTTCCCTTGGTCAGGGTGCTCTGGCATGACTTTTTTCAAATACATCACACTAATTCCTGGTTGGGCATGGTGGCTCTTACCTATAATCCCAGAACTTTGGGAGGCTGAGGCAGGTGGATCTCTTGGGGTTAGTAGTGTGAGACCAGCCTGGCCCACATGGCGTAACTCCACCTCTACTAAAAATACAAAAATTAGTCAAGCATGGTGGTGCATGTCTGTAATCCTGGCTACTCTGGATGCTGAGCCATGAGAACTGCTTGAAGCTGGGAGGTGGAAGTTGCAGTCATCAGAGATCACACCACTGTACCCTAGCCTGTGTGACAGAGTAAGACTCTATCTCAAAAAAAAAAAAAAAAAAGAAAAAAAGAAAAAACAAAACCAGCATCCTAATCCCAACCTCAGGCCTGAGCAACAGCTATTTCCCCTGCCTGAAATGCTCTTCTCACAGATCCTAATATGGCTGGAGACTTCTAATTCAAGTGGTAGCCTGAAAGCCTTCACCTTAGAAGCTACCTCATCCTACATCCAGTTACTCTATCACATTTTGGTTTTCAACTTTCTTGTCACTATTTGAAATTGTCTTATTTATGCATTTATTTCCTGTTTAAATCCACTTGGGCTACTGTAGCAAAAACACCATGAATTGGGTAGCTTATGTAAATCAGAAATTTGTTTCATATAGTCCTCAAGGCTGAGAAGTCCAATATCAGAGAACTAGCATGGTGGGTGATGGTGAGGGCCCACCTTCCTCATAGATGGATGTTTTCTCACAGTCACTTCATATGTTGGAAGGGATTTATGGTGCCAGCTTTCCCAGGCCTCTCTTATAAGGACACAAATTCCATTCATAAGGGCTCTTCCCTGCAAAATCCTCATCTCCCTATAAAAGTTTCAACATATGAATTTTGGAGGGACACAAACATTCAGACCATAGGATCTTCTTATCTATTTTGTGACTGGTCCTGTTACATGTAAGCTCCATGGGCATAAGAATCAGACCCATCTTCTTTGCTGTTGGCTAAAATGTCAACCTCTACAGTAGCACAAAGAAGTCTCAGCTCATTCTATACAGTAAGTACTTAGTAAGCACTTGTTGAATGTATGACTGAATACATCACAAAACACCAGTCTTTATAAATGTCTACAGTAGGCAGAATAATATACCCCCTCAGGATGTCCATGCCTTAATCCATAGGACCTGTGAATATGTCATTTTACTGGCAAAAGGTACTTTGCAGACATAATTATATTTTGAGAAAGATTATCCTGAATTGTCCAAGTACATCCCCTCTAATCACAAGGGCCCTTATTAGAGAGAAGCATGAGAGTCAGAGTTGGAGAGAGACTGGAAAATGCTATGCTGTTGGCTCCAATGTTGGAAGAAGTGGTCATGAGCCAAGGAATGCAAGGAGGTGGTAAAGGCAACTGGACAAGATGAATTCTCCCCTAAAGGCTCCAGGGGAATGCAGCCTTGCTAACACCTTGATTTTAGCCAAGACCTGTGTCAGACTTTCACCTCCAAAACTACAATGTAAAAATGTAGACTATTTTGAGCCACTACATTTATGGTAATTTATTACAGCACCAATAGGAAACTAAAACAAGAGCTAAGCTGGCTCTTCCCAGTGGATTGCACCACATCCATATTAGTGTATGTGCTAGGGTTCTCCAGAGAAACAGAATCATGAGGGCTTCTCTCTCTCTCTCTCTCTCTCTCTCTCTCTCTCTCTCTCTCTGTGTGTGTGTGTGTGTGTGTGTGTGTGTGTGTGTGTATTACTTCTTTATATGTAGAGAGGGACAGAGAGAGAGAGACAGAGGGAGAGGAGAGAAAGAGAGAGGGAGACACACCCACAGAGAGGAAGAGAGAGAGAGAGACTGAAAGAGTGATTATTTCTTTATTTTTACTTTTATATTTTGAGACGGAGTCTTACTCTTTCCCCAGGCTGGAGTGCAGTGGTGCAATCTCAGCTCACTGCAACCTCTGCCTCGCAGGTTCAAGGGATTCCCCTGCCTCAGTCTTCCAAGTAGCTGGGACTACAGGTGCGCACCACCATGCCCAGCTAAATTTTTGTATTTTATTAGAGACCACCATGTTGGCCAGGGTGGTCTTGATTTCCTGACCTTGTGATCCCCCACCTTGGCTGAGAAATTCTTTAAAATAAATTTTTAAAGAACTGGCTCACATGACTATAGAGTCTGGTAGGTCCAAAAAAATCTGCAAGGGTTGACCAGCAGGCAGGAGACCTATGGAAAAACTGATGTTACAGTTCATGTTTAAATACAGTCTGGGGGAGGAATTCCCTCTTCCTAGAGGGACCTCACTCAGTATCTTCCTCTTAAGGCCTTCAGTGAATAGGACGAGGCCCATCCACGTTACAGATGATTCTTTGCTTCATTGACCATCTACTGACTCAAATGTTAATGTCGTCTAAAAATAATACCTTCAAACAACATCTGGATGAGTATTTGACCAAATTTCTGGTATCACGGCCTAGCCACATTGACATATCAAATTAACCATCAGAGCATGTCAGAGAGGTGCTACCCAGCTACTATCATTTCAGACACCATGTTGTTTACTGCTCCGATGTACATTTTCTTTCTTCCAATTCTCAGGAACAAAAAGTATTCACAGGAACAAAGCCATAAATACAAGTTATTTAGGCAATATTTTTCCTGCACTGTACCCTCTGCTGAGCTGTTTAGAGCTAGACTAAACTATACGTTTTCTATCTCAGGGAATCTAGATTTATAGGTTTCATCTCAAATGTGGAATGTGAGGAAACATGAGCAATCTGCACCATTCTGCCCACACATTAACTAGATTCGTATGCTGGGTTGTTTTGTTTGTTTGTTTGTTTCATGCTATCTAGAATAGGTTTACTTTTCTGGTAGCAAAATTACCTTAATTCGATTCAGAGAAACAAAACCTACAAGTCTTTACTCTGGCATAAGCTGGAAGACACCAGTGATCACTATAAGGAGTCTGAGAATAAAATAGACCTGGAGGAAGCAGATCAATAGGCTGTGCATGGTGCACAGCCGAAAGCAAGTTCTACCTGAAGCCAGTGCTATCCCTGGACATCTGGGTTATCTACTTCAAAAAAATCCCCCTTTTGCTTAAGCCAGATTGATTTGAACTTTTTATTATTTTCAAGGAAAAGAGCACTAAATGTATTAAAATTAACTTCTGGAATGTGGTATTACAAAATCTTGAACCTAGAATGTGAAAGTTCTGAGATGAGGAGATAAGTCACCAAAGGTTTCTGGTCAACATCTAAAATAATTCTCATGCTCCTGACATATACCAGAATGAAGTGGACTTCAAAAGAGGTGCAGCTCCCCAAAGGACATCCTCACTACCCGTCTCTTAAGTAGGATAATACTCAAAGGGGATACTTCCACAGACCAAAAGCAGGAGCTATGGGAAAAAAAAATGGCAAAGGGCAATGATTTAAGAGGACAGAGCCAAGGTCAGACACACTGACTGACCAAAGGATTTTGTCTATCCAGGGTAGTGAGTCATTGCTTTTCCTGACCATGGGATAGGTGCATACCATGAAATAGAATTCAGTGTGCATTGTTTTCCAGTCCCCACCCTCATCCTTTCTATGTGTGTTTTGGTTATAGGTACTGAGTCCTTTCTCCCCATTGCACACCAGATATGTAGGGATGGTTAAACTTCCTTATTAGCCATGGGTCAGTGAACCATGGGAACCTGCATCCTAATCTCACTGGATGCATATCACTCAGAGATTTTAGACTTGAATATGGATACATTGATTAAATGAGACCTTGAACTGTCTCCCTTTGAGGTTTCACATTTTGGACAAAACAAAGGGTATATATGGAGGTTTCACTCATTATCTATTCTCTGTTTTGAGAACACAGTGTCCTGACTTCCCCACATTCAGCTTATGCACTTAGCATGAAGTAACTCTCTCTCAATCTACAAGGGTTTGGTGTGCGACCAAGGTTAAGTAAACCTGCTTGTTCCACTTCCTGGTCATCGTGTTTGGGTTTTAATGTCGGGATTGTATGACAAGTCTGTGCAATCAGAACAATGAGGCATAAGTCTGGGACTCTGAATGGGGAAGCAAACTCTCTCTCTTTTGTGCTGCTTGGGGCCTAAATCTGGCTCACCTATAAATGGAGCCAACTCAGAAGCAGAACCAAGAAATGGATCTGTTGACATCATTTGAACCAGGAATCAAGCTCTTACCCAAACAACTTGCTCTGTCTCTTCAAGCAAATATAACTCTAGATATATACCATACTTTACTTGAGTCTTTTTGGCTTAAGTTGTCAGTCTCCTGCAAAGATAAAACTATTTCGACTATTACAATCTTTTATCCTACAGGAGTAAATTTTTCTGGGATAGGTAAGAGAATGACTTATTGCTGAACAAAACAAACTCTCCAACCTGCTTTTCTAACTGCTGCTCTTCTTCATTGTAGGAAATCTTAGTGGCTGCATCTATCAAGATTTTTCACAGGTGAGGGCTGCACCTGTTCCAGGTCCTGATAAGATTGACTCCCAACCACTCTAAATTTCCCATCACTTTTACTAGATGACAGTTTATGATGAGCCTTCTAGAAGTGGTACTCTACCACATCAAAAGGCTCTTGGCAGAAAATAATCTCTTTGGGTTTGTTTTTTAACCTGAAAGTTGCTCACTACATATGGTAAGAAAGGAACTTTTAATTATTCTTAGAATTTTACAGCTGGAAGATTATTGAGCACTTATCTAATAATTCAATTAATGATTTACAGATGAAGTTCACTGAAAAAACAAAGGGGTGTATCAATGAAGATTATGTTCAACTATCAATAATAAAAGCCCAACATGTAGTAAGCTAAACAAGAGAAAAGCAGATTTTTTTTTTTATCGAATGGATAAAATGTGAAGACCTACAGCTTTGGTCAAGAGTAAGCATTCCACCTTTCTATCTTAATAAAGTTCCTGGACATAGTAACTGATTGTCCAGTTGGACTATACTGCTTAGATTCCCAGCATTCAAGCGTGACCAAGAAGACTATGAAGTCACCAAAATGATGTGAGCAGAAGTGATGGATGCTTTCGTTCATTGAATATGTGCTTTGGTGTTCTGTTTGCTTCCTACTGGCTTCAAATGATAAAAGCTAAAGCAATCTGGAAGTCATGCACTGAGGATGGCAGTGAGCTCAGCAAGTCTGAATCCCCAGCTGATTTTGAGAAGCACAGTCTTCCTAACTTGTTTGAGCCATCATGTCAAGGGACTCTTTTTTTTCTGCAGAAGCATGACTTTTACTATAATTAATACTGTAGTCCAAGATGGGCATGGTAGTTCTATAGCATCTGGAATCCCAAAACCTTTAATTCTGTTGCTCTTCTTTCCTTCGTTTCTATCAAAGACACTTCGTGGTCCAAAACCCTTACAGAAGTGCCTGCCATTATATGCACATTTCAAGTAACAGGAAGACAAAGGGAAAAATACAAAAGAGATTATACTTTTTAAAGAGACTTTCCAAAAGTACCATGCTACACTTCAGTTTACATCTTATTGGCAAGAGCATAGTCACTTGGCCTTATTTAGCTGCAATAAAAATGTATCTTTAACTGGGTGGCAAGATGCCCAGCTATAAAAATCAGAGTTGTTTTACTAAGAGAGAGGGTGTCTGCAAGGAATAAAGTGGCATTTTCCTTTGTAAAGAGGACATTAGTCTTTAATTTCTTATCAAAAGGAAAAATAAAAACAACAGCAACAAAGTTCAGTGTAGACGTGTCAGGAATTGAACTTTTTGTCGATCTGCACCATCACAGGGCCAAGATAAAGTTTTTAGAATCTTCATTAAAATTCTTACTTCTAGGAGTCATAAGCACCAGTTCCATTTCCAACATGTGCTATATTATAAAGTGGTCTCGAACAGGCTGTGAGGTGGTTAGGAAGTCACTTAGGCCAAATGAAGGCTCTGAGCTTCTCCACATGGACAATAAAAATGAGAGTTGTTTACAAAGAGATTTTTGGGTTTTGTTTGACCTAAGTGAAGAGACTATGCAACCAAGATCATCACACAGAGCAGTCTTCTCTGCTGCCCCTCATAGTATTTTGTCTTGTCCTATGAGGATATTTCCATGTAGAAATTTTAGCTTAGGTTATGTCCAGTTTTCTTGTCCTCTTTCTTCCTCCTTAAGACCTTTTCTGGGGACTTTTCTTGACCTAACCAGAAAGGCTTCGCAAAGTCTTTTGAAAAACTAAGGCAATATTCAATGTCTTCACATCGTCAACTTTCCTTAAACATGATCACAAATTCTTAGGTGTGGCTTCCACACTCATCAGTTATTGTAGGTAAGGGAATATTTTTGATTTATTCTTCCACTAACATAACATTATTTCTCACTATGAAGGGGAGAAACATTGTAATTTTTTTATTTTAAATAGAACATTTAAATTTAAAGACAAAGTTTAAATAGAAAATTTTCTTTACATGAGAATCATTTTCTTTATCTGTACGACTAATAAAAATATTTCTGCAATAATTTCTTAACAGTCTCTAATGCATCCTTTATTTTCATTTATCAGTAATAATAACAATTTTTCATATATAGAGTTCCTGCAAGTGCTCCTCTAGCATTTTGCATTTTTCATCTCATTTAATCTTCACAAGAACTTCATAAGGCATCTATTATTGAATATATTTCATGGATAAGAAAGTTGAGAATCAGAAAAAATGAATACTGGGATAAATCCTATGTTACTGGTGTCTGATGTGCTCCTACAGATGTCTGTGTTCTTCGAGGCAGTAAGGTGGCTTCACTGCTCTTCCTGCCAAGTCCCTCTGGAATCCCTCTAGCTGTCCAGCTGTCCCTCTCAGCCCATGGCATCTCAGAGTGCAAAGCCATTGTTAATACCTAGTTTTTAATTTCATGTTACTGCAAATTTTAAATTCAGTTCCACTCCACTCCAGCCCACACCCTACCGTCATCCTTTTTCTGACAAATAAGTAAGTAAAGAGCGATTTATATTCCTTTGGATGCACATGTACCCCAAAACCTAAAATGCAATAAAAAATATATATAAATAAAAAAAAAGAAGTAAGTAAAGAGCATTCTTACCTGATGGCACTGCCTCCCACCCCATGAGGTGCAAACCTCCTAGGCACAACAGAGACCAACTGTTCAGCTAAGTGAAGGGTAGCAGGCAACTGCTCTATGCTCAGTTTCCCAGGGCTGCTTTCCATCCCATGCTGATGCCATATTCTAAAAATGTCCTGGTAGAAGCATGCATTTTACTATCCCGCCCCCCTGGAACTGCCATGAGAGCTTGTTCAACAAGACAGGAATTAACATTTTTATTCACGGTGTCCTCCCTTTGGAAATGCCTAATGACTGGCTTAGGCACTTTCCCCAGTGACCCATCCTCTGTTTTAGGGAAATGGAAATAAAATACTTGACATTTACTTCATAGAGCAATTCGGAATAATATTAAGAAAAATTTGGAGCCATTTCTCATGCTAGTTGGAAGGAGCATGGTATGGACATATTTCTCTTCCATTGAGGGGTCCTGATACATACATTACCCTGACATTGGTACAAGAGTAGCATGTGGCGACATTCTGTATTCCTCTAAATGGAGATATCAAATGAGATAACCTGGAGAAGAAGAGAAAAAGATGGTTAACATATAGCAAGAACACACATATTCGCTACTATGATAAACCTAACTTTTCTTACACCTTCGTCGATATTGGCCTGGATTTACTACCTCTTCTGGTGGTCTGAGAAACCCTTGACCTTCAAATGACAGCACTTTTTCTGGATAGTAAAGGGAGAAAGAAGCTCAGCATATTTTGAATGAACTTACTTTATAAATTTGACTTAATAGGAAGATTTTCTATTTCATCCAAGTGAAAACATGTGTAAAATTTTTTTAAGAAAAACTGAAGACTTAGAAAAATGAATGAGAGTTACCTAGACAGTATAATGTAGATCACATACCAGGCTATTTTATAGCATTTACTAACCATCAGATAGAAACAACCAACTTAACATCCCTGCCTAGACACTTCATAGGCATTGCAAACCCAGTATGTCCAAAATCCAACTCACAACCTCTCCCACCATGTCCGCCATCCCTATTTCTGCCTTATTCCCCACCATTGGTCTGGCCATACACCCAGAAAACTGGAGGTCTCCCTTGATATCCTCCTCTTCCCTATTCCTAGTATTTAAGCCATCATCAAGTCCTTTAATTTGAACTTCAAAATACTCCTGGAATTTATATACTTTCATTATTTCCATAGGCCAAGGTGATCATCCGGACTTCTATAGCATTCTGACTTTCTCTTGCCCTATTTTAAATCTATTATCCACCCCACTGTCAAAATAACCTTTGAAAAATGCAATTCTGATTGTGTATTTTCTTTGCTTAAAATCTATCAAAGATTCTCACTACTGTCAGGACGAACACCAAAGTCTTATTCTAGTCTGACGGCCTAGAAAGTCACCAAGACCTGAGTTCTCCCCAAAGCTTTCTCTTAAGCTAGTTTCCTATTGGCTTCTTAGAGTGTTGTTTTTGTTTCTGTCTTTGTCTGTGTGTTTGAGTGTAAACTCGTGCGATCGTGTTTCTGTACTTTATATACGTGACATAGTCGGGATAGAGAATTATTATTCTTCCTTTTACTCTAGATCTGAGCTTTGGCCCACGAGTTTGTGCCTCAATTTCAGAGAAGCCTTAATGTCACTGAGAATTAACAATGGCCTGACACAAATCTGATTAACAATCATTCCCTGGTGCCTCACCCTGATCCTGCAGGTCAATGATCCAGCAGCAACACAGTCTAGCCCAGCAGCACACAAGTCATTTTAACTTCCTCTGTGCAGTGTACGCCCTCCTAAGAAGCAACCTTTTTGCCTATTCGCTTCAGGAAAGTCTTATCAGTCTTCGCAGTTGCAATTCCTGGGCTGGTTCTTGTTCCTGGGTGCTGAGGGCTGTTTCTCAAGTGTAATGGCCCTCAACCTGTTAAGGAATCCCCCTCCCCCCTTTTTAATATCCTGTCATAAGATTAATAGTTCAAACGTGATGCCACATGCAAACAGCCTGATAAGATCTTACTTAATGAAAAGCAAGCAGAGACTTTCTTCTGTGAACATATGTCTTTTGAGAAATTCAAAGCAAATTGGAGATAACACGTAAAATATCTCGGGAAAAGAAAAAGTTCTAAATGAGAACATTTATCATCATCATAGATTCATGTGGGCTGTCAAGACACAATAAAGATTTTAACTCATTTTGTCTCAGGCAGCCTTTTCCACGAGGACTTTCATTAACAATACTCCCTGCTTGACCTGTTTCTGCTCAGCCATGTCTCCCACTGTGGAGGACAGGGTGTGAAATATATCTTTTCAAATGGATGTCATTGATTTTAATATACCTTTAATAATATTGCTGCTCAGTGTTTTAATTACTCATACTTATTGGTACTTCCGCCCTCAGGTGATTTTATCTAATAAATCTGATAAGTACAGTAGACTCTGATACTCGGATATTAGATGTATGGCTCATGCTGAGGGGAGACCATTTCCTCTGTGGTGAACTCAGACATGGGTCAAAGGTGTGCCTTAAAGAGCCCAGAGTAAGGCAAGGCTTTCATATGCTCAGCAGCAGCCGGACATTCTTCCTGCTCTGTGGCAGCAACACCAGGAGAATCCTTAACAGTGCTGTTCAAATGGAGCTTTGTTTTGCCATGTCTACCCAGTCTACCCCAATCACAAAGTAACACTCCTTCTTTGTGCTTTGCCAGCATTTAGTGCTTATCATGAGTATTCAGCTTTTCATATTTTATTCCAGTTAATTACATGTGTATGCATTTTCACCTACTGTTTTGGGTTGAAGCAAGTTGCCCCAAAGTTCTTATTTTGAGGTTAACCCCAAGAACCTCAGAATATGACCTTATTTGGAAATAGGGATGTTGCTGATGTAATTAGTTAAGATGAGGTCATAGTGGTGTAGGGTGGGCCCTTAACTGGAAATTTGGACACAGATGCTCATATAGGGAAGATGTTGTGAAGGCTCAGTGTGCAGGGAAAACATAGTCTGCAAGCCAGAGAGTGCCTGAGGCTACCAGAAGCTACGAGAGAGGGCTGGAATACTCCCTCACAGCCTTTAGAGGAAACAAACCCAACTGATGCCTTGATTTTGCTTTCAGACTTTTAACCATCAAAACTATGAGACAATACATTTATATTGTTCTAAGTCATGCATTTTGTTACTGAAGCCCTAGGCAACAAATACACTCACTAAAGTAGATTCGTTATGGGCAAACGTCTCATTTTATTCACCTCTGTGTACCTGAAATAGTGAGAACATAAGGTGGTTGGTTACTCAATAAATGTTTATGGAACTTTATGAGTGGTGAAGAATGGAGACGCAAAAAGTTGATTTGTTGGAGAGTAAGAAAGATGGTAAGAGGATGTACTCTTCTCCCATTGCTTGGAGAGATGGGTTAGGAGGAGATGACGACTAGGGAGCACATACGTTAGCAGGGATGGGCTGAGAAAGGTGGTTCAGATCTAAAGCTGTAAGTAGCAAGCATTTATCCGAACATTCCTCTAACGGGTGCGGAGAAACATGAGGGAAGCTGGCAAATAGGTTCAAAGAAATCACGCAAGACTTTGTGTTAGGGCCCAGGTTGCATTTACTCAGCCCAGATTACAATGGGACGATAAACTCAAAAACACAGTGGAATGGCTTGAGGGAAAACAGTGAGTTCTTGAAAAAAGAAAAAAAAAAACGAAAATGCAAATGCAAATTACAGGTGGGACTAGGAGACACAGAATAAAAATGCTATCAAGCAACTGGAATTCCTTTGAGAGTGTCACATATAAGAGACAAACACAGGGAGTACCTAGGAATTGTACCTGAAATTAACACCCGTGGTGCTAAAGCCTTGGGGGACTGTTTAAGGATAGATATTTCTCAAGATGGTCCTTAAAGAGTACTAGTTTTTATGTAGGATTATAGTACACTTGCTATAGTCTAGGATAAAGTAACCTGGCACAGTACATCTATTTTTGGTATCAGTTCACATCTAATTGAAGTAATAACTACAACTGTAAACCAGTGGCTGGCTCCAGCAGAAACTGCAAAGTGGTTGCTGTTATTCTGCAAGCAGCTCATGGGGTTCTCTTCTAGGCCTGTACATTTGGCCCACCTCCATTTTTTAAGTTTGAATTCGTTGCCAAAAATTACCATTTGGAGGAACATTGTTCAAAGTGTGGCTTCATTTCTTCATGACTCTGTCTTAGCCCATGCTGCCTGTTATGTTCCTGTTCCTGAATTTAAAGGATGGCACATAACGAACTGATGAAACCCCCTTAGTTTTCAAAAATTCTTTTAAAAGTAGGATATAGAATGATGTTGGCCTAAATTGTTTTAATTTACATATATCTAAATGCAAATTCTAGGATTGGATTCTAGAGAAAAATCATAGCTGTCCTACTTGTAACAAACATTTGCAGTGTAAAAATGTCTAGATGAAAATAAAGCATAACTAAGCCAGATGGATGGGGAAGTGATATAACTAATAAGAGTTTAAATAAAGTAATTAGTTTTATGATTTTGTAAGTAGAAACCGAGAATCATAGAAAACTTAAAAATATATAAAATTATAAAAAAAAAAAATCACCCACCATTCTATTATCTGAAGACAATTGTTAGGATTTTCCTGTGCCTTTTCTCTATGTGGAATGTCACATTCCTTCTTGTTTTTAAATCAAATTAAATTGAAGTCCTTACCAGCTGAGTTGGAGGAAATATCAGTAATTATTAACTCCTATCTTGGAAGGAGATTGAGTAGACAGGACGTCTTTCAAGACTCGTGTGGTTTTCTGCAGCTGAATTCTGAAAAAGAACATGCTTCTGCATCCCACACTAGTCACCACAGTTCTCTAACATTGTAAACCCAGGTGTAGAAACCTTCAATATGGGCTCTCAGTCCATGATTTTTTAATATTCTATCATTTCCCCCCAAAACCTGTGAGAGAGCACCACACACTTTCACTATTCCTCCAAAAGTTATATTACTAGTAAGTTGGCTGTCACCATGTAGAAGGACATTGGTCTCTATTGACTGAGGGAACTGAAGGAGGAAAAAAAAAAGTCTCAACCACTTCACAGTGATGGGAGAAGCTCCTAACCTCTCCATTGCTAATTCTCCTGTTTCCGCTTTTTCACTCCAAAAACTCTTGCCTCCCAGTCATCCCTCCACGCCCCCACTTAGCACAGTCTCTTCTAGGAGGCTGGGTGGAGGTGAGCATGTGGAGTGCCAGGCAACTTCTACTTTGTACCCTCCCATTATTTTTATGCCCATAATAATATTATTATAGTCATGATAAAATTTTAAAAATAATTAAACCTGAAAAAAAAATACTCTATATCAGGAAGAACCAAAACCAATTAATTTCTCACAATTTTTTTGCTGTATATAGTTAATATAATTAGACTATTATCATATATGCAATTCTGTATTTTTATTACATTATAACTAAGCGTTTTTCAATGTTGTTAAAAACTCTAAGCAAAGGAGATAAAGAGCTGCAGAGTACTCACACGTGAGTCTTCATCTATGCACATAACATTGGAATAGGCAGCATAATATAGGAGTCAGGAGAAGCAGCTATGGAACCAGACTGTCAGCATTCCAGTCCCAGCAAGCTCTGCACTTAGAACTAGCATAATCTTGGTACGGTAATTAACCTCACTGCGCCTCAGTATCTTCATCTGTAAAATGAGCATAAGAGTCTGCGTTCAGGTTGCCATGAACATTAAATGAGCCAATCTATGTGAAGTCCTGAGAAGAGGGTTTTACACAGTGGACAAAAGGCTGATAATTATTTTAGTACATTGCTGTGCTGTGTTGTTAAGACTGAGGTACTCGAGACAGCCAGCCTTCAGTTTTAATCTGGGCTCTACGTTCTATCATCTAAGTGACATTTGGGAAATTACTTAGCTTCTCTGAGTTTCAGCTTTCTCATTGATATAGTAGTACATTTTTTTCAGGGTTGTTGTGCAGATTAAATACGGTACCAAAAATGAACTCCTGGCAAACATCCTGGCAAAAGTCTTCAATATATTATGACTTAATCTTTCCATATCATCTGTGCCTAACCCAAAGCCTTCAAAACAGTAATTGCTCAAAAAATATTTGTTGAATAGATGTTTTCTGATTAAAAAGTGGAGTTGTAATGTACTCATGTGCTTATTAAAAGACCTCGAAGAGGCTGTGCACCACTGCCACTTATGTCAAATAGCAGTGGCTGGATATTACTGAAAAATGAAATAAAATTCAACTAGTGGTCACTCACGAAGCTGTAGAGTTGGCATAGCACAAAGCAATAATGAACATGGTGCAGTTCAACAGGAAAGCTCCATCATGCACACAGTCAGTGCCCATGCAGCCATGGACATCCTGGGCATTAGGATTTGGGGCCAAGTACAGAACCTGACCAAGCAGCAGAGGAACAGTGTGTCCTTCGTAATTCACAATGGTCCCTGTGCTGGCCAAGATGGCTGCAATGAGCAAGGCTTGTGGAAACACGTTCAGCCTCATGCACAGAACCTGCCCAAAGACACCAGAAAGGATTCGGATCTGTTTACCACATGAGCAAACAGCTTGGTTCTGTGCAGAGATAAAGTCCCCCAAATGTGGTGGAGGCCACCAAGCATGGATTATTGGGATTGTAAAGAAGGGCAATCATGCAGCTGGAATCACAGACCAATCCTGGACCACTGAAGTTGCCCAAGTAGCCACTCAAAATGTGGATCTTACACCTGGTGCCACTTCTTAATCTAGACAGAAATAGCTATTTGTTTTTAAGTAGATCTATTTCCTTTATCATCACTTAAAGACTATAAACAACAAAAATCTCATTGTGTATACATATCTGGTGATCCCAGGTCAATTTGTGAATGAATACAATTAATAAAATAAAAAAAAAATAAATAAATAAATAAAATAAAAGACCTCGAAGAATACACAAGGATTTAGTAATAAAAAGTATTCGGGCATGGCATGGTGGCTCACACCTGTAATCCCAGCACTTTGGGAGCCCAAGGCAGGTGGATCACAAGGTCAAGAGATCAAGACCATCCTGGTCAACATGGTGAAACCCCATCTCTACTAAAAATACAAAAATTAGCTGGGTTTGTTGGTGCGTGCCTGTAGTCCCAGCTACTTAGGAGGCTGAGGCAGGAAAATCACTTGAATCCTGGAGGTGGAGGTTGCAGAGTTGAGATGTCACCACTGCACTTCAGCCTGGCAACAAAGTAAGACTGTCAAAAAAGAGAGACAGAAGGAGAGAGAAGGAAAGAGAGAGAGAGAAAAATCTATGTGGAAGGAAAGATTGGGGAGAAGTAAGGGTAATTCATTTTTTCTCTATTCAAAGTTTACAGTGAAAAGAATTTCACATTTTATTCTTGAAACTTACAATAAAATTTTAAAACTATCTAGATCTTCCCAATAGGCTCCAGCTCTCACTTCATTTTGACTTTCCCTTTGAGCTCAAATCAACAGTCTACCAAGACAAATGATATGATTTGCCTGTGTCCCTACCCAAATCTCATCTTGAATTTTAGTTCCCATAATAACCACATGTTGTGGGAGGGACCAGGTAGAGATAATTGAATCATGGGGTGGTTTCTCCCATCCTGTTCTCATGAGAGCTGATGATTTTATAAGGGGCTTCTCCCTTTGCTGGGCACCCATTCTTCTCCTTCCTGCCATTATGTGAAGAAGGATGTGTTTGCTTCCCCTTCCACCATGATTGTAAGTGTACTGAGGCCTCCCCCAGCCGTGCCAAACTGTGAGCTAATTAAACCCCTTTCCTACACAAAGTACCCACTCTTGGGTATGTCTTTATTAGCAGTGTGAGAACAGACTAATACAATGTAATTGTGGCATTTTCCCTGAATGAGTAGTTTTCATATATATATATATATATATATATATATATATATATATATATACACACACATATATATATATACATATATACATATATATATATATGCATATATATATATATATAAAGATTTTCTTATATATTGGGCAAAAAAATTTAAGATTATTTTTACATCACCATTCAAAGGATGCAAATTCATCTTGGAGTAATGGATCTTTAGTTTTGACACACTGCTCTCCAGGTGAAATTCTGCCATTGTAATATATCCCAATATAATACATTACATTAAAATCTTCTCTGTGTTGCATTGAAGTGGTAAAAGAAGTGTTTTGTGTTTGTATGGGAAAAGAATTCAGCACAGATGGCAAGATCATGAATTTCCCAGGACTTCATATTTCCATGTGTGCAGATAGGTCTGGCTAACAATCCCACTCACACATAGAGCTGGTGAAGAGGTAATTGGTGAGCTTTTCAGTAGACTCTCTTAGGTGGACTAGGCCACTTCATACAGCATTTTGGCAGCAGCTATTCGCAGATGAGGGCACTGTGCTCAGGTATGACTTAGTCATACCTTACTCTGAGCACAGTGTCTTCATTCCACTTGTCAGATCATGGATGGAAAGCTCTGGCCACTGGCTCTGCTCACCTTTCTCCTGCCAGATCCCAGTTCAGATTAGCAGAGCAGTCAGCCTATCTCTTGTGCATTACATCTTATTTCCCTCTTTGAAGGAACCTGCCATTTGGCTTCAGGTCTCAGAGAAAGGAGAAAGCTCCAGGTGCCAAGCTGATAGAAAGATCTGTGTTTTTTTGGTGGTGTCTTGTGAGCCTGAAATTTCAGAGAAAATGGTGCAAACTAGCTCAGATGCCACAGTATCAAATCAGAAAGAAAGGAGAAGACTTAAGCCTAAAGGCCTTGTTTTGAGTGGAGAAAGGTTCAGAGGTAAACACAACTTTGATTGAAAACATGGCATTGCCATTTACCAGAAGTTTGACTTTGGCCTTCAGCTTCCTCTTCTATAAAATAGGGACAAAAATATCTACCTCAGAGAACTTTCAGGGGGAAATAATGGCATAAAGTGGCTAGCATTTGATAGACATTCACTAATAAGAACTGTAATTACAAGTGGCACACTTGTACTTTTATGCACACTCAGAGGATAGGGCCTACCCAGTGCCAGCCCCTTCGCAACTTGAGGTTTGCTAAATGTAAGCCAACTTGTTGATTTAGTAACAAATCTGAGGTGGTGTTTCTGAGGTGTTGTTTCTTCATGGTCTTCATGGTATTACCCCCTTTTTGTTATTTTTTTGGAGACAGTGTCTCACTCTGTCACCCAGGATGGAGTGCAGTGGTACAATTTTGGCTCAATGCAACCTCCACCACCTAGACTCAAGTAATTCTCCTACCTCAGCCTCCCAAGTAGCTGGAACGACAGGTGCACACCATCACACCTGGGTAATTTTTGTATTCTTTGTGGAGGCGGAGGCTGGTCTTATATTCCTGAGCTTTAGTGATCCTCCCATCTCAGCCTCCCAAAGTGCTGGGATTACAGGCAGGAGTCATCAATTTTTTTCCATTACATTTTAGTAGAAGACATTTATGAATAGCTTTCTTATGAATGTAAACATCTATTTTGTGTAGGTCAACCCAATGAGATATTACTCCATACCTATTAGGATGGCTATAATCAAAATAGCAGAAAATAACAAGTGTTGGTGAGGTTGTAGAGAAATTGGAACCCTCACATATTGCTGGTAGAAATGTAAAATGGGGTAGCTACTCTGGAAAATGGTTTGGAAGTTCCTCAGAAAGCTATATATGGAATTACCATGTGGCCCAGCAAATCACTCCTAAGTAAATAACCAAAGTAATTGAAAACAGAAGCTTAAACAGGTACTCATATGCTAATGTGTATTGAAATATTATTCCCAATAGTCAAAAGGTGGAAATAACACTAATGGCCGTGTACAGATGAACAGATAAACAAAATATTTTATGTACATACCATAAAATATTAGTCATAAAAGGAATGAAGTCCTGATACATGCTACAACATGGATGAACCTTGAAGACATTATGCTAAATGAAATTAGCCAGACACAAAATGACTATTATATGATTCCTGATATGCAACTTCTCTAAAGTAGGCAGATTCATAGAAACAGAAAGTTTACTAGGTGATGGGGAGAGTGGAGAACAGAAACTTATTGCTTAATGAGTACAGAGTTTCTGTCAAGGTTGGTGAAAATTTTGGGAAATAGAAAGTGGTGAGAATTATACATTGTGGATGTAACTAATGCCACTTAATTCTCAACTTAAAAATAGTTACAGAGGCAAATTTTGTTGTATATGTTTTATTACAATAAAATGCTTTACAAAATAAATAAATATGACATAATTTTTTAAATGTTTTGAACAGTTAGACATTCACATAGCTCAAAAATCAAAGCAGTATTCATTGAGAATTCTTACTCTTCTCTCGGATCTTATCAGTTTGGTTCCTCTCATCACTCCCCACAGGTAACCCCTGTTGCTAGTTTTTAATGTATATTTTAAGTATATCTATGCAAATAGAAAGCAAGAAAAAATATTATTTTTTTGCATCTTTTATGTATACATATATTAATACATATGTGCTGTTTTATGTCTTTAGTTTTCCATTTAAATATACATTCTAGGGTCATTTCCAGTATATGAAGAGCTACCTCTTTCTTTTATACTACTGTATAATAGTCTATTGTGTGGATATACCATGGTTAATTTAACCAGTCCCTTGGTGAAGAAATCTAAGTTGTTTTGAATTTTTGATATTTACAGAGCTCTGCAATAAATAATTTTATGTATTTGTCATTCATATGTGCAAATTTTTTTATAGGATCAAGTCCCAATATTGGAATTGCTGAAATCCAAGATCGATTTCATTTGTAAGTTTGATAGCTATTTCTAATGCCCCTCCACCAGGTTTGTACCACCAATGATGATGTAACAAAACCTTTTTACATTAAATTTTGTTTGGCCAAGATCATTAGGGAAAAAAATAATATCTGAGGATCTTTTCTATTTATATTGCCTATATGAGCACAGCTGAGCATCTTTTTATATATTTAAGGATCGCCCTGATTTTCTTATTGATTTAAAAGTCTTACAAATCCTAAGGAGTGCATGCCAATGACAGTGTTTGAAACTGGAACAGGTGGGAGGGAGATAACTGGGGGACTGGAGTCTGTCTCATTCTCTGCATCCAATTCCCATGAAATGCAGTCTAGGTAGTTATGTCTTCCTCAGGCAAAAGCTGCTTCTTAATATCCAGGGAGAGCCTGCTTTCTGCTAGAGCTGAGTGAGGTTTTAAGGAGAAGGAAGTCTGCCTTCTGTGTGCTCTGGATCACAATTAGTATGAAAAGTGAACTGTGAGTCTAATAAAATCACTTTGTCTAATGTCCTCCCAACCTTTTCATGCAATTTCCAAAGAGCCACCTGTGAAAATCTTCTCAAGAAAGATGATCACCTGAGCTTGCAGATTTCATACTATATAGCTCTACAATATCTTGGGAGAAACCGCAAAGCTATTCAATCATTCCCTTTGAGATGGGAATAAATAACAACAATGCCACATAAATAGCATCAGTTGGCTGTGGGGGCAAGCTGTCATTTCCAGGAGAGGGATGTGGTTTTCTACTCAAGGGTGCAGCATATGATCATATTAAAAAATTCCAAAGATAGCAGAATTCAAATGTGTCATTTTTGTCATTAAGCTGCCTGCAGGTGTTCCATTTAGATCAGATGACACATTTGCAAAAACCATAAGGAAAAGAGTGGGCTTTTGCTTAATTCATTGAATCCCAGAAGAAAATGAACATTCTTTTTCCCCCATGACAAACTGGAATTTGCCTCAGATGAGTCTGACATATTGCCAGCCTGCGGTCTGACTTTGTCTGAGAATGTCACTCCACTCCTCCAAAGTTGCCAGGATCAGAGGCCAAAAGGAAAAAGAATGGGGCTTTTCTAAGGCTGCTGGAAGATATCTTCCCCACAATCCATCCTGATGTGTCACTGCAAGTGTCCAGAGGACAAGGGTCAGAGAAAAAAACAAAAAGGGAGGCATTCTTTTTGCCCAGAAGTGACTTCTGGTAAGATGAAATAACCAAGGGACATGATAGATTCAGGACACCTATAACCAACGTGGGGTGGATCAGAATTTCTAAGTTTTTAACCAAGAAATATTGATTTATGTTTATTATGCTTTATGGCACTTTAGAGCAATTTATAACACTTACATTAAGGAATGGATGGGCCGGGAGAAAAGCCAATATGGGCATGAAAAAAAGATGCAGTGCTGTCGGGAATGGTGACTTTCAAGTATCAGGTGTAATTTCTTGTTTTTGCATTTTATTTGAACTATTTTGACCTTAAACAAGAAAGTAATTAGTGACTTTAACTTACACAAACAAAAATATGATATAAATTGAACAGACTTAAAGGAATTCTTAAAACACACACACACACACACACACACACACACACACACACACAGTCTCTCTCTCTCTCTCTCTCAACTCTTAAAGTCAGAAAAAAAAAAGCTTTCTATATATACTTATTTTAAAAATGCATTTAAGTTGTGATACTATGTAAAATGAAGGGACTAAATAGTACTCTATAAAATGTGTTTTTATGTCAATATGAGTTGTGTTAATGAAAACAAACAAATGCAGCAAAATGCTGTGGCTCTTTGCCAAGACAGTCACTTTTCTTTCCTAATACATTTTGATGAATCAGGAAAGACCTCAGAGACCAGAGGCACTTTCTTTGTATATGTCCCACAAGAGCAGTTCCAGGATTTTGGCCTTAAGTAAACAAATGAAAATATGCAAAATAGTCTTAAGAGACAATAGTAATGTGTATTGAGAAATATAGTTTTATACCTATAGTTGTTCATTCTTCCCATGATTGTTTATTAATATCACCAATAATTATTATTAGAAAACACTTTCAGAGCAAGAAAGTTGCCAAAAACATTTCTAAGTAATTACTGTTATAATTAACATTTTGAAATGCTTAGATATGTGCTAGAGTGGACAGCTTCTGCAAAACCCAGCCCTATCTCAAGAAAGAGCCTTGGCTCAAACAAGAATTCAATAGAATTTGGAAGTAAGGTGAGGCACAGTGGAATTTTTTAGGATGGATATAGTTTTCAAAAATGAATTTGGAATTTTTCTTTTAGAATAATGACTTTGAATCTATAGAAATATAGTATGCATTATAGATGAATTGATTTTTTTAACTGAATTTTGAAAGGCTTAAGTAAAATGATTTGATGATCAAATCAGATGTATTTCTAAGGAAGTGAGGATCACATCAGACGGAGAGTTCGAGTTTGGTGGATAAGAATTGAAATAGGGACTCTGACAAAATATATCAGTGTCTTGTGTTTAATGATATCAGGAAGTAGGAATGATATTAGCAGGCAATGTAACATTAGCATTGAGCACTAAAGACAAGATTAAATCTGACTTCATGCAGGTGAATAAAAAAACACATGGAAAGCAAAAAGCTGAGTGCAAGGATAAAGAAAAGAAAATGAAAAATAAGAAGAAATAAACCTCAATAGACGTTGGTTTAATTTAATTTGTAAAAAATCTCCTTCGTAATGGGAAAATAAGTGGGACCAAGAAAGAATATATTTTCCAATCATCCGACATCATGATCTTTCTCAGTATGATATCTACGCTGAAGTCACGTATTGATTTAGATCATGCGATTTAGACTGACCTTCAAGACTGGTCCCATTCTAAGGCTCCAATGATAGTTCCCCAAACTCCCCATCATTCCAAGCAATCCATTCCATGTATCCTCAAAACACACAAGGGCCTCCACATATAGTGGTATGTATTAATTGGTGGAGTATTAGCTGATACTTGAATGCTTCTTCCAGGGTCAGCTTCCCAATTCCTCCCTCAGGCCCTAGATCCTAGCATTCCATCACACAGGGATTGTCAGTTTTAAGGTCCCCTTGCAATTCAGGAAACCCTCTTGGATGGAGGTTCTTTCAGGACGGCTCAAGAACAACTTCATTTGCCCCATGGGGAAACTGAGCCCATTATTGTTAAGTGTAGCTCTCTTTCTAGGACTTGTCTCATCTTGCTCTGTCATCAGAAACGCAGCTCTACTGACTTCTGTCACCTTTAAGTTTCTCAAGCTTGTGTCTGGCCCCATTCTTTATTTCTGTACATTTCCCTGGGTATAAGGATACAAGGCGAATTCCCCCTTCGAAGCTTAGAGTTGATTTGAGCGGGGGGTGGGAATGGTGTTCAGCAGCTGTATATAGCAGAGGCATTTATGGGGTTATCCTTTCTCCTCAACAAGTCTGTTTTCCTGGTTGGCTCCCTATGCTGGCAGAACCAGTTTCAACCTGTTAGCCTGTCCTTTGCAGGGGATCTGTTTCTTCACCTCACTTGGGGATGTGAGAGTCACCATTTACTCCCAGCCTTTGATGCCTCAGACAAAACTGAGTTTAATGTTATTTGAATGTATTATTTTTATATAATATTAGAAATAGAAAGGCTCTTTGGTGTTCTCTAGTACATCTACTTCCAAAAACTAATATTTTATTATGTTAGTCATTTAATCTTGACTTAAGTATATGAATTGCTGTTGAGTTCATCACTTCTGAGATAGCCAGCTTTATTGCCAGATACCACACAAGGCTAGCTTTTCCTTATATTAAGATACATTTTTGTTACAATTTTACTTTATTTTAATTCTGTCCTCTAAAGCAAATACAGAATTTTTGGTATTAGCTTCAAAGATTGTTTCAGAACATACTGCTATGTAAAGGTGGCTGGATAGTCAGGTGGGAGAAAATGGCAGAAATGGGAAGAAGTGACTTTAACAGAATCCAGGAAAAATAATGGCCAAGAATCAGAATCAGATCCAAATACAGATTTGGAAAACAATCCATTTGCAAGAAGGAATTAGGGATGAAAGGAGGATTAATTTTTGTGAATATGTTTATATATTTGAATGGATGGCTTAGCTCAGTGTCAATATTATGAGGATGTAGCTGTGGATATAGAGACAGGAGGCCATAACAGCAGCACATCTAGTGGAAATCTTCAAAAATTAGTTAGGTTGGCTTACAGCATTGTGTACCTGGATTGGAGGGGGGATACACATAGCTCAAAAGTTAAAAAATAATCAGTTAAAATATTTTATATGGCAATATTTCTACAGGCATTTAATGGATAATTATATTTTCTTCTAACAAAAATTTGAAAAGGAGCTAAGGGAGCTGACCTTGCCATAATGGTGTAGTGTGAGTGAGCGTCGCTGTTCTGGAAAGCCAAAACATGTAGGGAAACAGTCCTGTTGTGATCCCAAGAGTATAGCAGGGATTTGAGGTTAAAAAGCAATTAATGAGGTTCAAATGGGGTGCTAAATAGCAAGAGGATTAAAAGCCAAATTTTGGGAACTGGAACAGCCAGAAGATTGAAGAACTGGAAATAATAGGTCAAATGGCAAACCTGAGTGTGTTTGGCAAATATCTGAGATGATTTGGATATTTATAATTTGATTCAATGCTCTTTGTGCCATGATGTATGAGTGAACCAATTAGATTTAAAGGGTTGGTGAAGGAGTTCAATGATGAGCTTGGCTTCATTGGGTCATTTCATTCACCTGCAGCTTGAAGCTGTAGGGACAGAAAATGTGTAAAATTGGAGTAATCCCCTTGTCCTGGGTATTCCACCTTGATATATGTGATGCTTTCCTGGTTGGCTGCTCCTACCTGATGAAGACTTGAAATGCCTTGAAACCTGATCTAATCCCTCGAAGTCTGAATTTCTAGGTCTGCTTCAGCTCTCTTAAGCAGCAGCAGTCTAGGTGGCCAAAGGTGGTATTGATCATTAAAAGTCCAGCTCTAACATTAGTCAATCGACTTTCCCCAGTATTGTTTCCTCAAAACATCAATGATGGAAAGGGATTCCTCCTTTAAAATGAGAAGGCTTGGTGTCTCTATTATGTATGCTAGAGTAGACTGGGACTATGGTAAATATCAACCAAGTTTTTCAATGCCCAAAGCTTACAGATGTGACTGGGACTGGGCAAGCACTTCCCTTTCCCAAGGAGATTGTTTCTATCATCAAGGTAGAAAAATGAAGGACAAGTTAGGAGTAGTCAACAGTGGACCCAAAAATTACTGCTATCTCTAATTATCTTCAGGGACATTTCACCAATATTCAGTCCAGCATTATGCTCTTGTGTTGGCAGGACAAAATATGGCCTGGGAATTTCATTCAGTTTATAAACACACATTTTTTTAGGCCTGATCCTGGGGTGATGCTCTTGCTTGTATCTGAGGTTCTTGTAAGGCTAGACTCATTAAACAGATCAGGATTTTTGTCTAGACAGGTGATGAGCCCTTGCTCTAAGGCACCTTGCAGGAGGAAGGACACCAGCCTAATGGCATTCAGAGTTGTTAAGGGATGTCTGGGTTTCTGCCTGCCTTCCATCTGATGCCCTTTCAGATCCAGACAAGGTTGTAGATGCCCCGAATAACCAATAATTCATTCACCACAGAAGCAAGAAGAGGCCATAGCACCTGGATAATGAGTCTTGCTTAGCTTGGTCTAAGGGAATGGGGAAGATAGGAGAGGAATCAACATTCTCCTTCAGGAAGGATAATAACTTTTGTGGGGAAATCGCAATCAGTATCATGTGGCTCCAGGCAGGGTACAAAGATGGTTAGTCTGAGTGTGGCTGTCTGGGCTCAAGTCACTAAGGGAGAATGGCTGTTCTGAAGCAGTGGGGCTTGTCTCTAACTGATGCATGGATGGTTGATGGCAGAGGAGAGGAATGACTTTGGGGTGAACAGAGAGAAAGCATCTGAAAGCTGGCAGAGCATCCCACCAGTTTCCAAGAACAGGGGTCTAGAACGTGACTGTAGCTGCCAAGGAGGCTCAAAGTGAGAGCGTGAGTTCCGTATGAGCCCCTGAGTACAGAAAGGAACTGATGAGGGAACCAGGAGTCCTGCAGTGACACTGCTAGAGGTCACAGCAACCGGAGGGGAGAGCATCCTTTTATCATCGGGACTTACCTCGGTTTTTTTTCTCCTGTATATAACCTTCCATGCCATTAGCAGATGGATATGTTTCATTAAAAAAAGAAAGTAGTGCTTAACCTAAGCTAGTTATTTATCTGTCTTATTGGAACACTTAGTTTATATACAGGATTTTTTCCATGCCCTGTCAATAGTACTAGTTGCTTCTCCGTATTCTCTCCTTTGTACTCAGAGATTTATTTTAGGCAAGGTTTCAGTTTTTATCAAAGAATGCCAATCTCTAACTTCTTCGCCAAGGGAAGCCTTGCCAAATTGAGATCAGTTTTGAAAAACCAAAGATAAATGCAAGTGTCTTAAAGGTCTAATTGTATTAGTTCCCTCCTTATACTTCGATTACTTTGACAGATGGGACCTTCACAATATACTCATTGTTCAGCTGGAAACCCTGTGAAGCAGTAATCTGAGCCCCTTGTCCTGAGGCCACTTGGTGGCCATCTCCATCCAATGGTGTCTGTGGACCCCAACAGAGGGCTAGGTAAAAAGTTATTAAGTCACTTGAAATTAATTTTAGTGCACTGAAAAGTGGTTGGGCCATTTCAGGCCATGGCAGTGTGGCAGAATGCCCAACTGCCTACGTCAAGCAGTGTTTATAAATTAGAAATTACCAGCCATTTGGTTCTTTGCTGATCAGTCAGAGTCCCTGGAAGACTGTGCCAACGTGCCTGAGGCAGAGTTGTTACTGGACGAAACAAAGCATAGCTCTTGGTTAATCAGTCATGATTTGTCTACCTGGCGGTGTTATTGAAAGAGATTTGGAAGTATATATCTTTTCAATTGCAGTGCTATGTGGCTAATTATTCCAGCTAAAAGCAACAACTAAAACAGTTTTTGTTAGTTTTCTTGCCAAACATAGAAAACTGATTATAAAATTCAATTCAGAATGATTAGCTCTAAACATATTAAACTCAGCTAGTTAACAAAGGTTTATTAACAGGACCTATCATGTGTCACACATTAAGCATGATTAGACTAGTCCTCCCCACTATTTTCTTTTCTTGAGTCTTTTTTTGTTTTGTTTTGAGATGAAGTCTCTCTCTTGTTGCCCAGGCTGGAGCGCAATGGCAGGATCTTGACTCACCACAACCTCTACCTCTGGGTTCAAGTGGTTCTCCTCCCTCAGCCTCCCAAGTAGCTGAGATTACAGGCACATGTCACCACACCAGGCTAATTTTGTGTTTTTAGTAGAGACGAAGTTTCTCCATGTTGGTCAGGCTGGTCTCGAACTCCTGACCTCAAGTGATCCCCTGGCTTTGGCTTCCCAAAGTGCTGGGATTACAGGTGTGAGCCACTATGCCTGGCCCATTTTTTTCTTGAGTCACTACATGAAGCTATATTAGTCATTTAATATATTAAAGGATTAATCCACAACTCTAGGAGGAAGGTATGGCTTGTGACCCCATTTTGAGGTTGAACAAACTGAGTTTCAGATAATTAAGCAAGTTTCTGAGGGGCCCAACTCCAGAAAACCATTGAGTTATAATACGAATGCAGCAGACTGAAATCATTCTTGCCTTTTAGTTGGTGAACTCAGTCATCACAGGATCTCCTTCGGCTTCCTGAGAATCTTCTGACCAGGTCCAGGTGATCTCTACAATGCTTGTCTTTTCCTTTCCAAGCAGTCTGGAGCAATTCCAGTCTGGGTTTGTCTGGCTGACTCTTGCTCCCAGCCCAGTCCAGCAACCCCCTATACAGTCCCCTTCAATAGCTGTAGTCCAGGCTGAGGTCAGGTCACCTTCCTGAGTTCCTCTGTCCTGAAAATCAGTCCTGCCATGACTTTGCTGCCTGCTTCACAAACTGATGGCAGGCCATGATCATTGTTTTGGGGTACTTGGAGACTGGGAAGAATAAAATGAAGGGAGAGAAAATGTTTTGACCAAAGGAAAAATGGCTAGAAAAAAACAGTAAAATAGACTTGAAATTAAATGCACCCAACTGAACATATATATTTATCTCCCAAAATACCCCAAATGATAAGAACATAAAGACAAGGAGCAAACAAAACAGCAGATGAGTCATCACCAAGTGATACCTCACATGGATTTGAACTTCCTGGGAATGAATACGTCTAACGAAAAGAAGCCAAGAACAGACCACAAAACCTTGAAAACATTGAGAGACTCGAAGCACCAGGTAGCTCAGGAAGAGGAGTGTGGGAGGCCGCTGACCCAAATGAATGGAATGAAACCTTGTAGGGAGCAGTTATATCCTCAGATGCCTTCTGTCATCCCGCACAGCTGAGCAGCTGTCCGTCCTTGACTCTGGAAGAAAGACGTTATCATCAAGATTTCCGTAAGTGGACACAAGACATACTGACCTTGGAAGGGAGGCCAGCACTGAAAATGAAGACACTGGGTGACCATTTTCATTCTAAATGGTGAGACATCTGGTCCACTCATTCTCTTTCCTTCCCCTGAAGATTCAGATTGAAGGATGTTCGCTTTACGTCCTGGCTAGCAGGAGAATGGAGGACCAGCCTTCATAGAATTTATTAGTCCTAGAGAAAATAATTGCAGACAACAAGGCTGGTCTCTTGCAGCTTACTACCAGTTCTCAGAGCCGTACTCTAAAGTGGAGTAACATCCAGTCATTTGAGATAGGCTGCTATTACAAAATGTAAAATCCAAAACTGAAAAAAAGAACTTATGTGAAACAAGATTTAAAAAAAAACTTGATTCTCAGCAAACTGACACAAGAACAGAAAAAGAAATACCGCATATACTCGCTCATAGGTGGGTGAGAAAAATGAGAACATGTGGACACAGAGAGGCAGTCTACTATACACTGGGGACTGTTGGGGGGAATGGGGGAGGGACAGCAGGGGGGGGCTGGGGGGGATAGCCTGGGGATGAATACCAAGTGTGGGTGAAGGGGAGGAAAGCAGCAAAGCACACTGCCATGTGTGTACCTATGCAACTATCTTGCTCGTTCTGCACATGTACCCCCAAACCTATAATGCAATAAAAATAAATAAATAAATAAATAAATAAATAAATAAAAAAAAAAAAAAAAAAAAAAAAAAAAAAAAACTTGAAAACTTTAATTAATATAATCAGATAGTTAAGAAGTTGCATTCTTTAAATAAGAACAGAAGATAATTCAGTACATCTCTTTAATAGAAAGATAACTATTCAAAAGAAATTGAAATTAAAAATAGGTGAGAAAAAGTAAGAAAATTAGAGAATCAAATCTGATATCCAACAGACAGATAATAGGAGCACTATAAATTAAGAAAGTAGAAAAATGAAGAGCAGAGAATAGGAAATAATAAAAGAAAATTTGATAGCCCTCCAGACATGAGTTCTAAGGTAGTTCCTGCATGTAGTGAGAACTTGATTAAAGTTTGCAGCACAAATTCTAAAGAATGTACTTGCAGGCATTGCAGTGCATGAGAAGAACCCTCAGTGGGAAAGCCTGAGACAAAGAGAGTATCTTAAAAGCTTGCAGAGAAAGACTAGCATTAAAATGGCTTTGGAAATACAGATAGCCTCCCTGGGAGCTGAGAATTCAGTGGAGAAAACTTGTGAAATTTGAGGAAACATGATTAACAACATAAAATTCTATGTCAAACCAAATCATAAATCAACTATGTGGGTAAAATAAAGACATCTTTAGATATGCAGCAAAATTTCAAAACAGTCATCCATCCCTACACCCATTCCCAGGAATACTCACTTTCCTGGGAGGATACTGGTGTACGTGTTCCCAATCAAAGGCTCCAAATCAAAAAAGACAAATGATTCAGGAACTGGCATCCAACATGGAAGAAAAGCTTAGGGAATTTCCAGAATGAAGATAAAGAAAAGTCCCAGGAAAATTACTGCACTGAGGCTAGCAGAGCAATCAGTTCAGATCAGAATAGAAAACAGATGGTTCCAGGAGGGGTATCACCAAGAAAATCCTAAAACCAGTCTGAATGACTCAATTATAGGGTTTAGATTATAGACACATTCATGACAGACACAAACAAATGAGGAAATTATTAAATTCAGAAAAAATAAAGTTATACAAGAAAATAAATATTTCCATTTTTTTACAAGACTTGATATGAACAAAAATCTAACTTAAACATAACAATGCAAACACAAATCTTGACTTTAAGGTGTATCAAGGAACTACTATCAAAGGATGCAGTGTGCGTGTTAGCATTGGCATAAGACAGCTAAATCCTAGTCTGTGTTGGAAGGAAGTAAAAAGACAATTTACAACATTGAAAGAATTCTAAAAGTAACAGATGCATTTTATTTAGAAACATGAAGATAAAGGGCAGGAGACAGGCAAAGCAATAAAAAGTGATTATCCCGTGGCACAGGACTAGTGGGAAAGGAGTCTGGAATAAGGCACTATTCTCTTTACTTAAAGGAGTTGTGCCACTTGACTTTCTAAACCGGGTGCATAGTTGGAAATAAAAGATTAGGAAGAAAGACAAAAAGAAAAAAAAAGAACAAGAGAGGAAGAGGCAGGGAGGGAGAGAGAAAGGTGAAGGGAGAGAAAGGGAGGGAAGGAATATAACATATCACTAGCAAAATATCCAGTGAACTGGTACTGAATGCTTTGGATTCTCAGTAGATTACGGAACGGCTACACCAGGACATTCAAGGCAGGATCTTACAAGGAAGGTGAAACTGAAAGGACAGGTATGGTTTAGACAAGTGGCAAGGACTGTGGAGGGGAGGGTTTATGTAGCCCAAAGGCAACATGTGAAGCAATCACTAAGGTAGATTTACAGGCAGTGTGTTTAAGGCCTCTAGGAGTCCACAGGGTGATGCCTTTGTTGGGGCCCAGAAAACAATACTCCGAAGTATGGCACTGCAGCGTGCTGACCACCTTGAACTATCAGAAATTAAAAGTTCGTAGAAGCAGACTCAGAAACAAGGACTTTCTGATCTTCTCTTGTTTCTCCTCCTCACCAAGCACAGGGTGAGGTTCTCTCTGAAAGTTCTGTTGTCTGGCTGTAGAAACTTCTTCCAAAAGAAATGCAACCATCTTAAAACCCCCTCCCTAGGCATCTCATCAAATAACCAAAAAAGATTAAGCTTGGAGGGGAGAAAAGACTAAATGCTGTCACCATGCCAAGACAGACTTTTCATCTATTCTTCTGAGACTAGCTCTGAGAAATTACCTGGGAGATTTTACCTACATAAGAAGACGACCTGTGGGTGAAGGGGAGGAAAGCAGCAAAGCACACTGCCATGTGTGTACCTATGCAACTATCTTGCTCGTTCTGCACATGTACCCCCAAACCTATAATGCAATAAAAATTAAAAAAAAAAAAAAGAAGACGACCTTTGCTCACTATGGAGTTCTGTCCCTCATTTTTCTGTAATTTGTTGGTACCTCCTTTAGAGATCAGAGAAACTTTGTTCTAGGTCATTGGCTATTCATTAGACTCATTCAGTCTCCCTAAAAGTCACTTACTACCCCTTAAAATTACCTACATATCCCATTTCTCTCTCCCCTATAAAGAGAGTATTTAAGTTTCAACCATCTTGCCCTTTTTTGAATTTCATATTTTGTATGGTTCCCATGAACACTTACATGTTAATAAATGCCTTTTCTCTTGTAATTCTATTGTCAGTTTATTTTAGCAGATGTGAAACTTCAGAGCGGGAGGAAAAAATTCCCATCACCCCTACAACTTCATTTGAAATGAAAAGACATCACTAAGAATTGGTAATTTTTTAAGCTGAGAAATGTATATTTCTCTGAAAGGTATAGGGTAGCTCTATCTTTATGATGTTAAAATTTTGCTAGTTTAAAATAAATAAATAAATGGCACATTCTTTAAGTAAATGCAACCCCACTCCATGGGCAAAAGACTTGTGAACAGATGATGAGCATGTGTAGATTTGAATGGTATCTCTTCTTCCTGGTGGACATGGAAGGACACATGGGTTGGTGAGCAGAGTGTGAGCAGAATTTCAGTCTCCTCTTAATCCCTTGGCTGAGTTATTTCAAAGTCCCTGTTTTGAGTGGCTGATTCATACCCTCCTGAGCCTGACCCAGGAAGGAGCAGAAAGCATAGCCAGTGGATAGGCAAGAAGGAGGATGTATCTGCCCATTCCCTTCCTGCTATGGACTTTCAGACATAATGCAGAATTGAGCTGTCAGAAAAGAGAATTAAACAGGCATGAGTCTGGAGTTCTGATTATGACTCTGTACTAGATATTTCAGTTGATAAAATGAGATCTTATTTGTAACTCAGAGTGACTGGATGAATTATCATTGTGTGAATTCTTGAGATTTAATCCAAGCAGTAGGAAAGGACAAGTTTGCAGGCCAGGTTTAAATGGGCAAATGGGCACTGGACACAAAATCAAATTTGTTTTCTGTGTTTAGCTAGCGCATTAATATCATTGTGAAATATTTTATTATGTTAATGAAAGTGTATGTATTACTATCAGTTAGATGGAAAACAGATAAATCAGACATTGTCTATTACAGTATCTGATAGACATTGTGCCTTAATACTTAAATACTAGCCACAGTAATAGTTCCACAATCCTACAGGCTTAGGGAGCAATTCAGAAGAGGCTGTAAAAATTTACCATGATAAATAGTGAATGTCAAATAATTTTTTTAATGGTATCAAGTCACTTTGACAGACTTTATTTTGACTTTATCTCAATCTAGTTTCACTTAAGTTGAAAAGTAGTTAGTTTTATACATCGGGATGTTTCAAATACATACATACATGCCTTTTTGAGAATACTTGTAGCTTCAAAAAGACCCCAGAAATGCAATGAGCTGTGGATTTCCATCATCTTCTGACAATGGTGCATAGATCCCTGCATGTTTTTTGTTTTTTTAATACCCTTTATTGAAACATAATTTATATACCATGAAATTCACCAAATTGAATGGTTTTAATGCATTCTGGGAGTTCTGTAACTATCATCGTAATCTAGGTTTAGAACATATCATCATTCTCCCCAAAAATTCCCTATTCATTAACAGTTAATCCAATTTTCACTCTTCTACCATGCCAGCCCTAGCTACCCCAATCAACATTCTGTCAGTATAGATATGACTATTCTGAACTTTTGTATAAATGGAATCACACAAATGTAATCTTCGGTAATTTGCTCCTTTCACTTAGCTTAATGTTTTCAAGGTTCACCCTTGTTACAGCACATGTCAGTACTTCATTCCTTTTAAATGCCAAATAATATTCTGTTGTATGAACGTACCCTATTTTCATCAGTTGATGGACTTTGGGCTATTTCCAAATCATGGAAATTATAAATATGCTGCTATGAACATTTTTCACATGTTTATTGTGTGGATGTATATTTTCATTTCTCTTGACATATACCCAGAAATGAAATTTCTAGGTCATAGTGAAGTTAAACAAGATATCTTTATGCCTCTGTGTGTAACTTTATGAGGAACATCCAAACTATTTTCCAAAGTGGCTGTACCATTTTCCATTTCTTCCATCAATGTGTGAGGGTTTCAATTTTTCTACATCCTCAACATCACTTCTTATTTGTCTTATCTTTATTTCTTTTTAAAATATAACCATACTAGTAGGTGTAGAGTGCTTTCTCATCATAGTTTTAAGTTCAAAATCGTTTTTTTCTTTTTTCTTTTTTGAGACCAGAGTCTCTCTCTGTCACCCAGGCTGGAGTACAGTGGCATGATTTCAGCTTACTGCAACCTCCACCTCTTGGGTTCAAACGATTCTCCTGCTTCAGCCTGACTGGCTGGGATTACAGGTGGATGCCACCGCATCTGGCTAATTTTTTATATTATTGGTAGAGATGAGGCTTCACCACATTTGCCAGGCTGGTCTCAAACTCCTGATCTCAAGTGATCCACCCAACTCCACCACTCAAAATATTGGGATTATAGGCGTGAGCCACCATGCCGGGCCAATTTTCACATTCTTAATGACTAACAATGTTGAGCATTTTTAAAATGTTCTAGTTAGCCATTTCTATATTTTCTTTGGATAAATGTCTATTCAAATCCTTTGTTCATTTGAAACTTCAATTATTTGCTATTATCTAGTTGGATTTATTATAAAAAAATAACAAAAAAAGAAAGCAAATTATAACAGTCTGTATATCAATCCCATATATATATATATATATATATTATTTACAAATGTTTTCTCCATTCTATGGGTTGTTTCATTTTCTTGAGAGTATCATTTGCAGTACAAAAGTTTTTAATTTCAATATAGTTCAATTTATCTTTTGTTGCTTATTTCTATAAAGGCAGGGGATACTAGAGATGTTCAATGCTAAATAAAATGTAGTTTATGACTTCAATGCATGTATATGACAAGAGATGCCATCACTGGTATGATGAAACCATAAAGAATATTCTGTGCAAGGTTGATAATTTATTTTAAGATGTATTTGTCCACCTTCTTGGCTTGGCTAACGTTATACATGTTTCACATTTCAGATGAGACAGAATTTCTCTAGAAAGCCTTCTCTTCAGAAAAGCTACTCTCCTGTGCATCCTCATAGCACCGTGCAGTAACTGCCACTTTGTCCTTATCATAACCCTATTATAGTGGTATGATCATCCAGTTGTAAAGATGAGGAAATTGGTAATTTATCATACTGTAGTTGTGAATTGACCAACTGCTATGTGTCGAGGCTACACTACTAGCTATGTGTGCTTTCTCTCATCATCTCATAACATCATCATGAAGTAGTATCATTACTAACCCAATCTTAACAGATGAGGAAGCTGAGGCTTAAAAATGGCAAACAATTTTCCCAAATTTATACAAGCAATTTATTGTGGGGTAAATATATGAACCCAAGTCGAACTCCAAAACCAGTAAAGATTTTGGTCTTATTTACTATTTTGATAATGGCTTTATAACAGCATGATCATTTTCGAAAGGAGATGGTAATCCTTTAAACAGTACATGACATATCATTTCAGCTACAAAAAAATTAAAAATGTGATTGTTCAAGTTTATAAATTCTATTTCATGCATAATGGATTTAACTGTAGAAGCTTTTCAGGAAGTGTATTGGGAAATCATAATGAAAGTGAGGAAAGGGTTGTCTTTTGGTCTATGTGTATTTTGAATGAGTGCCCCAGAGTAGAGCATTTCACTGTGCAATTCTTACCACTCTCTCAGAGGGTGTGTTCAGAGAATTAAATATACTGAGCTTGCACACTGACACAACACATTTTTAAGAGGATGGTTAATTTTATTATAAATAAGCAAAAAATATTGGGAAATAGAAACATGTCTCTAGAAATGAAATTCAAAGGCAAAAGAATATTGTATATTAACTGTATGTATATTTGAAAATATAAAGCATGAAATATACACAAAAATATAAAAGATAAGTCATGATTCTTAAGGAATATGAATATAGCTATATCAATGTTATAAGCAAGAAAAGAAGTTCTATTTGTGAGTCTACCCGCTCAAAATGAGATAGATGATGAATGCCATGTTACTTCAACTGTTAAGTATTTTTCTGTTATGTCATAATGATAAAAAAGTCAAAAATGCCAAGTGTGGGTGAAGGGGAGGAAGGCAGCAAAACACACTGCCATGTGTGTACCTATACAACTATCTTGCACGTTCTGCACATGTACCCCAAAACCTAAAATGCAATAAAAATTAAAATTTAAAAAAATCACAACCATTTAATTATTAATTTCTTATAAAAAAAAGGTAAGTTAGATTCAGATAATGAACTCTTGTCAATATGAACTCATCCTACCTCACCAAGAAGCTGTAAGAAAAGGCTTTTTGTAAGCATCATACATCCTGTGCATAGCATACAGGATCTAAAGTAAACTTCACAATAATTCTGCAAGGCAAGAATGATTGCTCCTCTTTTGCAGAATTAGAAACTGGGGCTCAGACAGATCTTAGAAGTGGCCCCATGTTCAGGCTGGATAGGTGGCAAAGAGAAATTCACTTTTAAATGGTGCCCCACTACCCATGCTTTTCCTACTAAGCTATTCCCAGTCTCAAAATTCTTGGCCTCCAGCCCTTGGCTTAAAACACTGGTTTAAGCTGCCTGTAGATGAGAAGATAATGTGTTAAGACACTGAATGCTGACATAGAGATTTTAGTCCTCTTCAGTAAGAATCAATTTATCAAAATCTGGAGCAAACTCAAAAGCTCCATTTTTGGATGATACTAGTATAATCTCCAAAATTGAGTCATCCTTTAAACAGTAATAATTTACACAATAGTAAACTCCCTTTGTTCTGATGACCACATTTCTTAGAGATAATACTCCACCCTGCATTCATTAAGAGGCCATGTGGCATCTCTATGACTTCTGACACCAAGATCTGATCTTTCTGTGGGCCATCCAGTGTGTAGCACTGACATCAACCACTCCTTTTACTGTACCATTTTATATTCTGTGACTCTTAAGAACAGATAGCATGACGTGCTCTGTAAAACCTAAGAAAACAAATTCCTGTTATTAACTTTGTCCTGACATAAGTTACATGTTTTTGGTATGACAGATGTGTGTAAGGGGACAGAAAGCCAGGTATAGCCTGCAAAGTTTCCTGAAAGGATCTGCAGAAAAACTGAAATCTGGGAGTCATTTTGAAGTCAGGACTGTGGCCATAAATGTACTATTTCACTCAGTGGAACTGAGCACCTTCCTCAGGAGAGTCCTAAACAGAAACGAGATGACAGGAAGTGAGCCAGAGTCTATTCTGAGCTTGACACTTCCTAAAGTCCTCCAGGAAGAATCTCAGCCATTATGACATCATTGTCTCTCAGGACTTCCACAATTAGGTACTTTCCTGAGAAAACATCCATGAGTCCTTGTTTTCCTGCTTTATCTGTTTCTTACTGTGGTCCTTTGTACATGTGTTTCCCCATTCTTCTGCATTAAATGAAGCTTTTGTTAACAATGAGTTGCCTTGTCTTTCTCTATAGCGCCTCTTCCCAGTTTCCTCTTCTCCTAGCTCCACCTGGGTTTCCATTATCCTACAATGATAAAAGTGAACCAAAGTGCTAGACATCCCAAAAGGGAGCTCTAAAGAGGGAATCACCTGTCGGGTTCTGCCATATAGCAGGGTCTTGACGTTCTCTCACACACACTTTTGCTCATCACTGGATGCAGATGCCCCGTAGTGGGTGGAACCTAAGAAGAGGGAGGCTGCATTCTGCAGCTGAGGCCCTCCACCTCAAGGGGGCACTGGTTGGAGTCTGTCTGCTGACCACCAGCCCTGAAGCTGGATACCACATCTCTCCCTACAGGAGGATCTGGATGGCACATCTAGGTGACCAACACACCCCCTATGTTACTCTACAGAAATGCTCTTCCTTACCATACACATATTTATGATGGCTATAAAAAATTCATCTTCCAGAAGTCACCACAGATTGCACAGAAATTCAAACCATCTTCAGAGAATATTACAAACAACTCTATGCACATAAACTAGTAAAGCTGGAAGAAATGGATAAATTCCTGGACACTTGTGTCCTCCCAAGCCTAAACCAGGAGGAAACCAAAACGATGAATAGACCAATAACAAGGTCTGAAGTTGAGGCAGCAATTAAGAGCCTACCACACAAAAAAAGCCCAGGTCCAGATGGGTTCACAACCGAATTCTACCAGACACACAAAGAGGAGCTGGTACCATTCCTTCTGAAACTATTCCAAATAATCCAAAAAGAAGGAATCCTTCCCAAATCATTTTATGAGACCAACATCATCCTGATACCAAAACCCAGCAGAGACTCAACAAGAAAAGAAAACTTCAGGCCAACATCCAGGATGAACATAGATGCAAAAATCTTCAATAAAATTCTGGCAAACCGATTGCAACAGCACATCAAAAAGCTTATCCATCACGATCAAGTAGGATTCATTCTGGGGATGCAAGGCTGGTTCAACATACGCAAGTCTATAAACATAATTCACCACATAAACAGAACCAAAAACAAAAACCACATGATTATCTCAATCGATGCTGAGAAGGCCTTTGACAAAATATGCTAAAAATCCTCAATAAACTCGGTATTGATGTAACGTATCTCAAAATAATAAAAGCTGTTTACGACAAACCAAGAGCCAATGTCATACTGAATGGGCAAAAAATTGGAAGCATTCCCTTTGAAATCTGGTACTAGACAAGGATGCCCTCTCTCACCACTCCTATTCAACATAGTACTGGAAGTTCTAGCCAGAGCAATCAGGCAAGAAAAAGAAATAAAGGGTATTCAAATAGGAAAGGAGGAAGCCAAATTGTCTCTATTTGCAGACGACATGATAGTATATCTAGAAGACCCCATCATCTCAGCCCCAAAATTCCTGAAACTGATAAGCAACTTCAGCAAAGTCTCAGGATATAAAATCAATGTGCAAAAATCACAAGCATTCCTATACACCAATAACAGACGTAGAGCCAAATCAAGAATGAACTACCATTCACAATTGCTACAAAGAGAATAAAATACCTAGGAATACAACTCACAAGGAATGTAAGGGACCTCTTCAAGGAAACGTACAAACCACTGTTCAACGAAATAAGAGAGGACACAAACAGATGGAGAAACATTCCATGTTCATGGTTAGGAAGAATCAATATCGTGAAAATGGCTATACTGCCCAAAGTAATTTACAGACTCAATGCTGTCCCCATCAAGCCACCACTGACTTTCTTCACAGAACTGTAAAAAACCACCTTGAACTTCATATGAAACCAAAAGAGAGCCCAAATAGCCAAGTCAATTCTAAGTAAAAATAACACAGCAGGAGGCATCACACTACCAGACTTCAAATTATACTACAAGGCTACAGTAATCAAAACAGCATTGTACTGGTACCAAAACAGAGATATAGACCAATGGAACAGAACAGAGGCATCGGAGGCAACACAACATATATACAACTATACAATCTTTGATAAACCTGACAAAAACAAGCAATGGGGAAAGGACTCCCTGTTTAATAAATGGTGTTGGGAAAACTGGCTAGCCATGTGCAGAAAGCAGAAACTGGACCCCTTCCTGACACCTTACACTAAAATTAACTCCAGATGGATTAAAGACTTAAACATAAGACCTGGCACCATAAAAACCCTAGAAGAAAATCCAGGCAAAACCATTCAGGAGATAGGAGTAGGCAAGGACTTCATGACCAAAACACCAAAAGCATTGGCAACAAAAGCCAAAATAGACAAATGGGACCTAATCAAACTCCACAGCTTCTGCACGGCAAAACAGTCACTAGAGTGAATCGGCAACCAACAGAATGGGAAACAATTTTTGCAGTTACCAAGAACTCAAACAGATTTACAGGAAAAAAACAAGCCCATTGAAAAATGGGCAAAGGATATGAACAGACACTTTACAAAAGAAGACATACATGAGGCCAACAAACATATGAAAAAATGCTCATCATCACTGGCCATTAGAGAAATGCAAATTAAAACTACATTGAGATACTATCTCACACCAGTTAGAATGGCGATCATGAAAAAATCGAGACAGCAGATGCTGGAGAGAATGTGGAGAAATACTAACACTTTTACACTGCTGGTGGGAGTGTAAATTAGTTCAACCATTGTGGAAGACAGTGTGGTGATTCCTCAAACACCTAGAAATAGAAATTTCATTTGACCCAACAATCCCATTACTGGGTATATATCCAAAAAACTATAAATAATTCTACTATAAGGACACGTGCACACGAATGTGCATTGCAGCACTGTTTACAATAGCAAAGACCTGGAACCAACCCAAATACCCATCAATGACAGACTGGACTGGGAAAATGTGGCACATATACACCATGGAATATTATGCAGCCATCAAAAATGATGAGTTTGTGTCCTTTGTAGGGACATGGATGAGTCTGGAGAACACCATTCTCAGCAAACTGACAGAAGAACAGAAAATGAAATATCGCATATTCTCACTCATAGGTGGGTGATGAACAATGAGAACACATGGACACAGGGAGGGGAGCACTGCACACTGGGGTCTATGGGGGGAATAGGGGAGGGACAGCGGGCGGGGGGAGCTGGGGAGGGATAGCATGTGGAGAAATGCCAGATGTGGGTGAAGGGGAGGAAGACAGCAAATCATACTGCCACGTGTGTACCTATGCAACTATCCTGCATGTTCTGCACATGTACCCCAAAACCTAAAATGCAATAAAAAAAATTCACCTTCTTGGTATTAATTTTAATGCAAACATTTCTGAGGAGTAACCCTTTAAGGTGGTCCTCACTATCTATTTCTTGGTGAAACAGCTTTCTTGCTTTCCCAGAGAAGGTTTTAAAAGAAACAAGAAGGCATTAGTCACAGGAGCCAAAGAGCATGGTGCATTAGGGTGTGTGGGGCATCAACCAATTCCACTCATTACGTTAGTGTGTTTTGCCTTGCTATAAAGGAATACCTGAGACTGGGTAATTCATGACAATATGTTTATTTAGCTTATGGTTCTGCAGGCCATATGTGCCTGGCACTAGCATAATATGGGCTTCTGGTGAAGCCCCAGGAATCTTTTACTTATGGCAGAAGGTGAAAAGGGAGCAGGTGTGTTGTGCAGCAAGAGAGGGAGCAAGAGAGAGGAGGAGGTGCCAGGCTGCTTTAAACAATCAGATCTTGAGTGAACTAACGGACTGAGACTCACTCATTGCCATCAGTAGGGCACCAAGCCATTCTTGAGGGATCCACCCCCATGACTCAAATACCTCCCACTAGGCCCCACCTCTAACACTGGAGATCACATTTCTACATGAGATTTGGAGGGGACAGACATCCAAACCATATCAGCGATATCTTCACTTTACAGATGAGGAGACCAAGGTTCCAAGAAGTGAGATGGACTAGGCAGAGCCCCAACTAGTGAGGACAGAACACAGTCCCCTCTCTGAGCTCTTTCCTCTTGCCTCCTTTCACCCAAACACACATAAAATAGGAGGATGTCACTATCACAGACAGTATTTGTTTTTAATGTGCAGAAGAGTGCCTATGCCTCAGAAGAGTCATTTGGGCTTTACTCATAAAATAGAGCTCTACTGCAGGGAGTGAACTCATTGCTATGCACCTGTAAATTCCTCACCAGACAGTGAGGAATAATGGTTTACTAGTGTGGGAAAAACACAAAAACAAGATCTTTCTAATCTCTCTAAATCTTATTTCTTCATGGCTCAGGTGGGGATAATGAATCCTGCTTGCTTATTTCCTAGTGGGGCTGGAAAATTTTAGGAAGAAAGCGCTAGAGAGTATTTAGTGTAGTATTATTTAACAACAGGCAAGCACTCATTTCAAAAATCCTTTTAGACCTGCAGATCATTTGAAATATTCAAGAAGTAGGACTGCCTGGGCTGTGGGCAATCTCAGTGAAGTCCAGCTGTAAATACTGGTCTAGTTGTACCATTAGGGCCTACTGAGCAAAAACCAGATTTACCTTTAAGATTCTAGTCCCCAACACACATATGGCCTCTTCGATATGATTTTTAAGATGTGTTTGTCTTACTGAAGTCCACTGGGCTGAGAAATTACTTTGGGCTACTATGCAGCAATGCTTTGTGTTTGCCTATTAGACTCCTTTTTTAAAGGGCAATTTCTATCTATTGGGCTCTTACTAAGTGATATTTTCTCCAGTGTTATAGATCCTATTTTCTATCAAACATCTAATATACTTTAGATATTTAGAGGTGTAAAATTATTTTTAGCATTCAATCATTTGAAAGAAAATGATGCCTAATAAAGAAAACAACAAAAAAATCATCAGCTTCTATGTAAAGCAAGTGGAAAGAGAAATGGCATTAAAATAGCACATGGCCGAGGAATTGCAAGAGAGGCCCTGACAATGGACACTGAATGTTGATTCTTCAGTAATTATGGCGCTCAGCGACCTGAGAAGAATTGTTGGTGAGCAAGCTTGCCTCAGTCATGCTTCCCACCCCTCGGTTTGTGCCAGCTGGGGGCCCAGGGCTGGTTTAAATTCTAGCGAGACTCTCATACCAGTGAAAATATTTACAAAATACAGAGTGTTTATCTTGGCTTCAAAGAAAGGTAAACATCTTTTGGAGTTCATCTGACATTCAAAACATGTTCAAACTTGAGGTATTGGCCTGTAGAAATTGTCCTATATGGATATATTTGTGGTTATTTAAGATTATTTTATAATAGTAATTCCCCACCCTTAACTTTCTGTATATTCATCAACATGTATTGAATGGGAACTAGGATTAAGAGATGGGACATCTCAAAGGTCAAGTCTGACATTATGCACCCCATAATAGTAGCACTGCTGTGCTCAGGACTGAACTGCAAGGAATTATCATACTGCTTTTCCCGTAAAACAGTGATGTATATAAAATGCTGAGAGCAGGGCTATACAGTGACTTGCTTTTTCAGTGGTGCTAGATTTTTCTGTTCTCTCCTGATTTCTCACTGAGAACACTGAAAAGGGCTAAGAAGCCAAAGAGTAACTACAGAAAAAAAATACATTGCTCTGTCCTCATTAACACAATGCTCAAACCAAGAGAGACAAACGGTTTAGAGGAACAATTTCCCTTTCAATGCCCAAGTAATGTTAATTTGTAAAAATTATCTGTGTACTTTGTGCCAAATAAAGTAAACAATAAAAATAGCTATTTCCTTTACACTAAAAGATGAAAAGTAGCAAATTAGTAGAGAGGGAGAAAATTGGAGGGAAGCTCAAACTTTCCCTCTGCACGTTTGATAATTGAATCTTCCAAAGTAAACTAGCAATAGAAAGATTAAAAGGAGAAAAGTTAAACAAACTTATAATGTACAAGTGCATGGGAGTCATATAAGGTATACAACTGGAGGGCTGGATAGTTGCAGATTAAAAATTCCTCTTTATAGGAAAGAGGAAAGTGATAGACATAAGCAATTGTAGTAAAATGGAAAATGATTTTTAGAGGAGATTAATGGGTCCGAAGAACAGACAATAGTCTGGGATAATTTTCCTCTGGGCTCTGGGGTACATGGATACAATTTACAGAAAGGTAAGGGGCAGGAATGCATTGTGAACAAAAGTTGATTTGTTATGTAAATAAACTTTCTCAGGTAACAGTACTCATAAGAATAGACAAAAAGCCTGTTTGGGTAGGTGTGATCATCATCTTAGTTTTTTTGCCACGATTAATCTTCCCTGATTAATGAGATTGCAGAACAGAGGATTTAAGGCATTTGTGTTTTTTGGAAGAACTTCCCTCAGTCAGATGAGAAAAATTCAGACAGGTCCTGCCTGTGCTTGGAGGAAGAAACTAAGGGGGTGGGTGAGAGAAACCTTAATTCTGAGGCAGCTTCTAAGGCCTTCCAACTTCCTTCAACACAAAGCGCTCAGCATGCAAAAGTGCCGTACCTTGGGGTATCATTTTCTGTCTACTAGCCCAACAGAATCAAGCTGAAAAAAAAAGGGAATCTCCAAACTTCTCTAATTTATAAAAATTGAGTGAATATGGCATGAATGTGTATATATAATCGCTTTTGCTTTCAGGAGTATCTTCCAACTCTGAAAGTCTATGATTCTAAGACACATTCTATGTAATATCTTTCCTTGAAAAAATGTATTTTCTTTCTGATACCTGAAATTCTTTCCTTTGCATAGAGAAAAGATTTTCTTCCTTTTAGATACATGAATTCACCACAAATTTATCAAGCAGAATGCTGCTGGAACTTAACAATAAATGAACTGCAGTTTCTGTCCTTAAGGAGCTTACAGTTTAGACAAAGGTATGTCATTAATTCATAAATAGGCCTTATTGAAAATTTTGTAAATGGAACTTCATTTTCTGATTTTCTCTGACACACTGAGATGTCACAAAGAGCTACAAAGAATCAGGTTCAATTTTCATTCATAGACTTAATATATTTCATTTCAATGATGGTATATTTCTATGATGCGTGTGTTTTTATGAATGCAGCCATTGCTACATAGGGCTCTTTGAGAACTCTAAATGTTCAAAAATAGGAATTTGCACAACAATAAAAAGAATATATATATATATTAAATAAAGATATTCAGTTATCTTCTTTTTTGTGATTTTCTTTTTATATATATACATATGCAGAGTATATATTGTAATCAGTAAAACATAAAATGACTTAAAAAGTATGTAAGATAAATTTATACAAATTTCAAACAGAGTGTGTCTTGACTGTCTTAAAGCAATATAGTGCTAAAGTGCATGCTGAATAACTCCAGGAGGGCTTTTTTTTTTTTTCTGTTAGTTGTATAATTAAAATGGTTCTTAATTTTAAAATGCATTTTTGGCCAAGGCATTTATGTTGAAAAGTGGCTATTCAGCATGCAAGAGATCATAAGTGTTTTTCATATAAATTTTGATTAGAAAGCTACATGCATTTTAAAAATAGTTATTTACACAAAAGGCCCTAATGGCTCTAATAGTTTATCAGATCAATAATCAATGTTCTTAAAAGTCACTTAATTCAAATTTATGTAACCTGCATTATGAAAAGATCTTATATACATATTTACAGCATAACTCCTAGTGATTTCTTTATAACTCTCTGTCCCCAATGTCATCTTATTCTTCATTATGATAGAAATATTTTAGAATATCAAAAAATATTATTGATTAACAAATACATTGGAAGTCACCTAAGGCTGTGACAATGCCACTACAATAAAGATATTCAGTTGTCTTCTTTTTTGTGATTGTCTTAATTGTGAGTGCAAGAAAATTCAAAGAAAATTATAGAAAAGTTTACAATAAAAGATTCCTAGTATCTTAAATGTCTGTCAAAACAGCTTATATGGCTTTGTTAGTCATCATTTTGAAGAAGAAATTAAAGACACCACAGCAACCCCAAATTTTCCAAGAATCTGTGAACATATGAGTCTGCTGTGCACTTTTCAATATTTACAGAGTCAACTATAAGCCATCACGGTTTTATAAAGCTGGTAATAGTCCAATCTTGCATGCGTGTCAAGAGCCTTTGGAAACAACAAATAACTACTAGACCAGTCCCCAAGTTCCCAGTTTATAATCCTCTTCAGATTATGTGTTATCCTTTAGGTTTTGAAAAAAAGCACATATCAAAACCTACTTCTTTTCCAGGTCCACATTTCTGATGCTTTCTTACTTCTCCAAATTGTTCACCTACCTAGTAACAGTACTATTTCCTCAAAATTAAACCCAGAGGCAATTTGATGCAGACAGCTCCTTTGAGCTCCCCCTAACCAAAAATATATATTGACATTTGTGCTGGACTGCGATGAATGTATGTCCTTCTATGCCCACCCTGATCCTGTTCACAGAAAAGCCCTGACAAACAACTCCAAGCCTTAGGAAATCTCTAATTTCTGGTTACAGTCTCTTAAAGGATTGCATAAAACTTTGAATACTTTATCTGGCTTTTCCTTTTCTTCGGGGAAAAAAAAAATCTCCAGTGAATGATTTCACTGACACAAAAAGAAAAAAGTGTATTTTTTTATAATTTTTTAATGACTTTCTTTTAACCTACCCCAAGTCCACCTTAAGCCCAAACTTTGTAATTCATGGCCTTCTTAGAAATGTTACGCTATCAGTTCCCTCTCCCTTTCATGGGTTACCTCCTTTTTACTCTTTCAAGAGCCCAGTAAATCATATGATTGACTCTAAACCAAGACTGGTTGATGTGAGCAAAGGAAATTTAATTGGAATACAATCACCCCCCTACTGCTCTTAACAGTTTTTTGTGCATCTAAATATGATCTGAATTTCAGATATGGTTTTCTATTTGACATTTATTTTCCTCCAGCTTATACGTGCTACATCTTTACTTAAATTGGGTTGTTATCTTCTTCTGCCTTTTTGAACTTAACACTATAAATTAACTATTATCCTGCTGAAATAAATTCCTTTGCAGATTTTATGTATATGGAGGGTATTTCAATTCCATTTGAGAATACACACTGAGTTGTTATGTCCTATAGAGTAATTTATTGATCTTTTGAAACAAAAACCTCCAGTACAGTATCAAAAGAATTTTATTGTTAACTTAAAAAATAGTATTTCAAAGTACACTCTTAAGGAAATATTTGCTCACTCATATCAATGAAATAAAGAATCAGTTGGCTCTGAGAGGATAAAAAATCTGATAGTCAAAATATGTTCTTATTCATTTTAAAATACAAACAGATCTATTAACAAAATATGGTAAATTTTGATAGCCTATTACATTGTCGTTTTGACTGGAAATGCTTTAGAAAATTAATCTATTTATCCCTCTCCAGCTTCTGTTATAAATCATTTATTCTGTGATCCCAAAGTTAAATAATACTCTACATTGGAATTAATGGATACAAAAAAAAGCAATCATTAACAATTAAATATTTTAGGTTAAAAAAATAAAAATAAATCCTCATTCCAGGAGAGAAAAGAAGTATATGTGCCTTTAAATTAACAATAATGCAGAAGTATTGGTGATATCTAGACTATTTCTCAAGGAACAAAGGGACATTTCAGTGAAATCAACCAGAATTACAATGCCTCACTCTGGAGGTGAAAAGGAGAAAAATTGTTGTTACATAAAGTACCACAGGGAAATTTATTTTATCATATATAATCAGACAATCCATAAAACATTATTTTTTTTAACTGCACAAAACTGAAATTTTCTATATCTTTTCTACTCTTAGAGTTTGGTGTGTTACTTTTGGAATTTATACTAATCTAGAAAATCATTGCCATGTTTGGGGCCCTAGGTATCGAAAGACCTGGGGATTCCGTTAGAGGAACCCAGATAAGAATAATTCTTTCCTACTGTACTTGTGTGCACATTTCTGTTGCTTAACACAACACATGCAGAAAAACCATACTTGGTCAAGAGGTAGATTTATGACTGTTTAGGAATCTACCACATGGAGCGTGGGGCCTTTGTGGTTAAAGACATCTAAATGACAGTAAGGCAGTATCATAAAGCAGGAAACAGACCTTGGCTCGCTTCAATTTTAGGTTATTGAGATTTGGAGAGGGAAACTTATGCCTCCTGCCAGACTCGATTTTTAAACATTTATAACTTGGTTACCCATTATCACTTTAAAGCACTTTGTCCATGAAGGGTGACATTTATGTGGCAAGTCATATTTTACTATTAGGTGAAAAATTTTTTGAACAAGTGAAAACATTTGTCTTTAATAGTGATTAAATGCCCCACAAGTTAGAATCTTTACAGAGAACAAACTGAGCTAAGTGCAAAAACAAGTTTCTAACACTGCTTCCAAAAATAAAGAAATATGAATAAAGGAGATAAACGCACCAAGAATTTCCAAATTGGAAACTCAAGACATTTATAAAGTTAATTTAATCATTTATTTTAAAAACCCTACAAAATAACAGAATGAAGATATCCCCTCCAATGGGGATAGGTATGTAGTTATTAAAATATTGATCAATTATTTGCTTCTGATGTTTTCCTGTTAAAGCTTCATTTCACTGAATATTTTTACCCTGGCAGCACATCTACCCTGCATACATCTCTGTTTATTAATCAGTGCAGAACCCTCTCTTCAGTTCAGTGCAGTCCCAAGAAATATTTTCAACTTGCTCCTTTATTGAATTAAACCAATTTGAATGGAAACAAAGTAGCCACTACAGCTCAGAGAGATCATGTCTACACACAGCAAATCACACAGGAAACATTCTTCAGGGTAATTTTTTAAGTTCCCTCTAAGTCTTTGAAGCATATCATTGGTTACAAAGAGAAAAAAGAATAAAAGACTAAATTTTCAGTATTAGGTAGAAATAAAAAAAAATTATGAAGCAAATATTCATGCAGAATATGTTTATTGATAAAACTCAGGAGTACACATGTAGCCTTTCCATAAGTACCGTACTTTTTTTTTCTTTGTGTTCTTGGTTACATTACTTAAATGAGCTTAATCTCATATTCTAATTATTATATCTACAGTTTTCTTTGTAGCAAAACAAAACCCTAATCTAGGAATTGAAATGCATTGTCGTTTTTTGAGAAATATGAAATTTGGCTTTAGCATTAGCTTCAATTTTCAGCCTAGAGTAGTTAATGGTCCTAAATCTAATTATTTGTAAAATCTTCTTGGATGATTGGTGGGTGATAAAGCAATGTGTACTAATTAGTCACAAGGACAACAACATGAGAAATGAGTTTTACAGATACATCAAAAACTTATCTGTGACTGAAATTTTAGAATGCTTTAAATAGAGCTATAAAAATAGGTAAAACATGTTGATTTAAGTTGGAGTTATTTATTATTCATGGAACTATAGAACGGTTTTTTTTTTCCCCCTGTGGCACTTAGAAGGTTCAGTGTGTTATAAAGATTTTTTCTTCTACCAGATTGCATCTTCCTTGAAGGCCAGATCCATGTCTGATTCATATTATCTCCATGTGTCTAGTGGAGTTCTCTTTATCAAGTAACCATCAAATATTTTTTGAATGCAGAGCCCATATGCCACCCTTTTGCAAATTAGAAATAAAAGCATGCTTTCTCCAGGAAAATGGCACCCTGCCTCAGGCGTGGTTGATTGGCAGGCATTGTTCAGGCTTGAGACAACCTGTTTCTTAAAGCATCTACCTCTCTTGTGTCCTTTTTGAAATTAATCATATAAAATCAGAAATGAGAAGTGATAGTTGTCTGTTAGGTCTTTTGTAGGAAAGTAACGCACTCTGTCAAAGTTTCTTAAATCCAGGCTTCAACAATGGACTGAATTGTAAGTAGAAAATGTGGCATGGGATTAAAGGTCTTATTTTTTATGGTACCAAAAAATAAATAACAGTTTAGTAAAATGGTGTAATTACAGTTTCTTCAAATATTTGGAGATTAAATTAGAGGATACCATAGTTCAGGAATGATGGCCTTTTCTTTATCTGAAAGGGTCCTGTGTTTTGCTGAAGACTGTAATTGTTACTGTGCCTATAATAATTCTCAAGTCACTCATCATCAGCGCCTAAACGGCTTTGTCTTGGAAAGTTATGAAATCCCAGAGTTAATGATCATGCTTACATTTTGGCCAAGCAATCTAACCTCTTATCCTCAGTTTCCTACAGCAGCTGGATCTATTCTAGAGGTAGCTATCTTAGAGAAGAGAATTGACGGTGAGCGAAATACATCCAGATATGTGTTCAATAAAGGGCATGATAATTCCTTGCTTTATCATTTTTTAAATGAAAATATGCTTTGTCACAGATGTCACAAATTAGTGAAATATTTTCAGAGAAATAGGATTTCAAATATCTCTAACTTCTTATGAACAAATGTCCTCTAATTTGTTTCTGAAATGCCAACTCTAACTTAAGTAATTTGCAGCCATTATTTTATCAGTGCTTAAACTTAATTTTCCTTCTTCAGAGTTAGTACACACTGTCCACATTTCTCTATTAATATGCATGGATATTTAAATTAATGTAACATTCAATTTGTAAGCATAACCAAGTTTATTAAAAATATGTGATAAAATATGCAGTTTTTTTGAAAGAAACTCTTTCAAATATCCAACTGAATTATATAAACTATGAATGACTACTTTTTTATTTATTTGTCACATATTATAACCATTCTATATGTTATTCATTCCCCAAATATAAGAGTTGTCATTACTAGATGGAAAATTAGATTCAGAAATACAGACATGTCATTGGTAGGAAGAAGATAGAAACAAACAAGCAGCTTCACTCACTAAATCAAATTTCTTAAATTTCAAAAAGACCCATTATTCACAGGTCAAATTTATCCCTTGATCAATATACAGAAAACAATAAGGTTTAGTCATAAACAGTAAGGTAGTGTGTCTGGAAGGGAAGAGATTAGAAATGAAATAAAATGAGATATGGGCCGTCTCAGGCTACCCCAATCCTCACCCTCACCCCCCTTCTCCTAGGCGAGTACATGCTGAACAAGCACCAAAAACAACCAATAAATGAAAGGAAACTCAAAGGTCACTAGGGGTCATTATTTTCACATACCTTTGAATAATGAGAGCATCACATGTCAGCCAGAGGAGAACAAAATGTCACATTCTCCAGCTAAGGGTTGGCCTTGGTCAAAGGTCACAGAAGGGAGGCCAGGAAATAACCTAAGAGGTTAGGCCGGGTGCACAAAGAAAGGTCACCAAATGTCAGTGAAAGCATGCAGCTGTTTGGAGATGAAACAACTGAGGCACCCTTTTGTGCTGACATGGGCTAGAAAAAAATGTCTCTGCTGACATTTTTTTAAGCTGGCAGTTTTATAGGACGTTGACATTAATGTACCCAACCCCGAATTAGCCTTTTAAAAAGCAACAGTTTGGAAGTTAAGTGCAGCGGTTTCCAGAGTCATAACTGTGACATTTTTATTTCAGATGATTAATACAGCTATGGACTTCTAACACCAAATTTAGATTTGATCTGAGCTCTTTCATCACAACACTGTGTTAGCAACTAGGCCTCAGGACAGGTAACAATCGGTAACCGGTATTTTTATGTTTTTAAGAACTATTATTATTATTTTAACTAAAAGGTATTCAGAAACCTTAGCTTATTACAAGGTAGGAAGATGAGTGATTTCCACATTTCACTGGGCCTAGCTGTTGGCAGCTCTCAATCTAGTAAAACATCCATTCAAAGGAAAGAGAAAAGACTGAAAAATCTGCAAACCCATTTTAAAGGAATTTGTGCAAAATACTTGCAGACTAAAACTTAATCTGAGTGTTTCCATCTTAAATATCAGCCCTAAAATTAATAATTCTCATTGAAGTGGTGGTAGTGTTCCCAAGCATTCTCAGACATCAAACTCTCCGGGAGAGAAGTTTAGAAAAGATAGGCACCTTGAATTATTCAGATACTTAACTTAGAGTTGATGCTTCCTTGCAGCTTCAGTATTCTGTGTGCGTGGAGGTCTATTTTATACACACATACCTGATACTCATCCAATATTAGCAGCTGTTTCCAGACAACATTAGAACATTTCACATCTATAAACATCCTTTACTGATTCACAGGCACAAGACCATTCAAGATGTACTTTTCAGTCCTCAGGGTTCTGACAGGTGGCCCCAATTTACAACTTAGGCAGCTCCACTTTTCCCCAAATCTTTTTCAAACAGTTGACCAGTTTCTTAATGTCATCTTTTTCCCAGTTCTACATTCTCTTAAGAAAAGAGAACATTGTGGATTTATACAATAAAAATAGTAATAATGAAAGTTGGCCAGTCACTGTGACTCACACCTATAATCACTGCACTTTGGGAGGCTGAGGCAGGTGGATCACCTGAGGTCAGGAGTTCGAGACCAGCCTGGCCAACATGAAGAAACCCTGTCTCTACTAAAAACATCAAAAAAAAAAAAAAAATGGCTGGGCGTGGTGGCTCAAGCCTGTAATCCCAGCACTTTGGGAAGCCGAGGCAGGTGGATCACAAGGTCAAGAGATCAAAACCATCCTGGTCAACATGGTTAAACCCCGTCTCTACTAAAAAATACAAAAAAAAAAATCAGCTGGGCATGGTGGCGTGACTGTAATCCCAGCTACTCAGGAAGCTGAGGCAGGAGAATTGCCTGAACCCAGGAGGCGGAGGTTGCGGTGAGCCGAGATCGCACCATTGCACTCCAGCCTGGGTAACAAGAGTGAAACTCCGTCTCAAAAAAAAAAACATCAAACAAATTAGCTAAGTGTGGTAACGGGAACCTTTAATCCCAGCTACTCAGGAGGCAGAGGCCGGACAATTACTTGAACCCGGGACATAGAGGTTGCAGTGAGCTGAGATCGCACTACTGCACTCCAGCCTAGGCAACAAGAGTGAAACTCCGTCTCAAAAAAAAAAAAAAAAAAAAGAAATTCACACAGAAACAGAACTCTAAAGCTTATTTCACAAGCAGGGGCCGTCTCTCCCTAAAACCTCTATTCCGGGTGATTCTCTTTTTTGTTTGTTTCTCCATAAACTTCCAGGGAGGCTGCCAAACAGTATGCTCACCTCGAGATGACTGCAAGACTCACCCGAAGGCAAAACTACCTTCCTACCTAATGGGCCCTAGACATATGAAGCCTGTCAGGAGAACATCATAAATCGTGGAGATGGGAAGAAAAGGGGCAGGAGGAGCCACACAAACCCTTTGCACTTAGGAGAAAGAGTTATTTAACACATCACGGAAGTGCATTTAATAAATGAAGTCAGTGACTTGAACATGTCATATTCGATCTATATGGAGGTTACTGAACTTTCTTTAAAAAGTCATTTTTATGCTGCTTGCTTTTCTTATGAAATTTTCTACACCTCTAGTGTATAAAATGGATGGGTAAGCAGCTGATTGAGAAATAGCTAAGGTCAAAGTTAATAAGGAAAGCAGAAGATCTAAAAGCAGGCTGCCTTTTTTTTTCCCCCTTTGAGTTCAAGAGACTCCACATGATTTGGGCATGACATACTAATGTTTCTGACATCAGGCCTTTTTGTTTTTAATCTGCCTTCAAATAACTGATACTTGGGTGATAATGAATGGAAGGTGTTTCACTGCTGGAATTACAAAAATGAACTTTCTCTTTTGATTTCATTCATGAGCTGGCTTTTATGAGTAAAATGATATCAAAGACTTGGAGAGAAGGAATATTGCTTGAAATGCCAAGAGGATAGAAGTTACAGAATGTACAAGTTGGAGAAGAAAGAAAAGGGAGAGAACGTAGAATTAGTTGCCCCTTTGAAAACAAAAAAGAAGGCAAAATATTCAGCAAGTATGTCAATAAGTACAAACTGCACATCTATTTTGGAAAATGTTTTTGTATCCCTTCAGCCTTTCTGGATCTCTTACATTTAGGTTGTGAGAATCTCTGGGTTATTTTGTCACATGAAAGAGTATAAAACCCCCTCAAATCAACAAATAGATTTGCTCCCTCAGACGGGATTTAATTGAAACTTGGAACATATGTAGTGAAGCTTATCAGATAAACATGTGCCAAATTTAAGACTTATATCTATTCTTAAATGGATGCTATAGATTGTCTGCAAAAGCTACTCCCTTCAACTTCAGATGTCATAGCTTCATATGATGCTCTTAGACCTTGAAACAGAAACCATAATGGTAATAAACAAACAAAAGCCCTGGGTACTACAAAGGAAAAAACAAAAAAGGAAAACTTACTCCATTTTAGAAGACTCAAAAAAGTTATAATTATCTTCCTTGATGTACGTGGTGTTTACTGACAGGAAAATAACGAAATCCCAGTACCTAAAAACGTATGTATTTGTACATTTATGTTCAAATTATTCTTTGAATGGCTTGAAATAATTGCCTCTTTGCTTTATATTAACTCAACTTTTTTTTTTTTTTGTCAAGTCATGGTTCTTTTTCTAGTACCTGAAAATGTGCCAAACTAAATGTCAGTGCCTTCATAAGGAAGATTTAGAGTTCCTTTTGGAGCAGATAGAAGCCTCAGATAACAAACATGCTTATCCTGAATGCCCCTCCTGCTGGTGTGACTTACCTCAGAACAAGGTCAAAGAAGCCGCCAGAGAAGAGCTACGATTTGTTTGACTTGACATTCCCTGGTATTTCCCTTTGTTGTCCCTGTATCATCGTTCTGTGGCAGAGAGAGAGCAAGGCAAGCGCTTGCTTTCAGGTATATCTGGCTGGTAGCCCTGCATACCACAGAGAGCTACTGTGGATTTCACTGCATGAAAAGCTTCCATTTGACTTTAATGCTGTTAAAGCATTGCAGCGACAAGTTTTGAAATCTTTCCTCGGGTCAAACTCTAGCTGGAAAGTTTGCCCCATCCTCCTCCAGGAAGGATTCTTACATGGCCATGTAGCTAAACTTGAGCAACCACACACTGTAGCAGAGAAGCTGACATGGCCCAAGCTGGGTGGGTGGTCCAGGCAAGGCCCAGCCTCCTTGTGTCTGTTATTGCTAAGGTGAGTCTGGGAGTACAAGGACAGAAGGAGTCAGACATGTGAATGTTTTTGCAATCAGTCAATAAACATTCACTGTTTACCTATTAGAGGACAAAATTTGTTCTCGGCATTGGGAATACCAAGTGACAAAGTCATGCTTTTCATTTTCAATGTGTTTAATAGAGAATAAGCCAGGCTTGGAACACTCTACCCAGGAAGGCTCTGCTTTTAAATTTGGCTTTGCTTTTGGGTAATCAACCCCTTAGAGACCCAGGGGACAAAGAACTTATCTCAGTGAAAACTGATTTCCTCCCTCCCTGACTCACTGTTCTCTCTGACTTTGGCTATTCACAGTGGCACACATTGGTGGAACATCTAAAATACCATTGGAGAATTTAGGCATATTCCCTATCTATATTATTTGAATAGGAGAAATTTATTTTCAGTGAATTAGCAGAAGTTCAGAGCCATTCTTCCTTAGGCAATTTCATATACTCTTGGTGAATTCATCTAGCATATGAAGAAAAGACTTTCTCTCCGATTGCTAGTCTCAGCTACAAGGCCTGCCACCATAGACAAGTTCCTTCTCTGTCTTTTTTCTCCTCTCTTCAGATACCCTTTCTTGACCTTTCTATCACAGCATCTGAACCTGCCTGCACCTGCTCATTGTCCATTTGAATTGCTTCTCTGCTGGAGGTATTCCTGGGGCCCACTCTGGCCTACTGCCTTTGGGCTTCACCTGACCTATCTCTGCATTTACAAAGCAATCCCAACAGATTTCCACCATATATTTCAAACATCGAGAGTGACATGGATTTTGAAACTCAGCTACACTGCGTAGAGAAATTCCCTGAATATACCCAATCACCCAATTTAGAGAAGTAAGGCTTTTCTGACAATATGAAAGGAAAATGACCTATTTTAAACTAAAGTATTTAAAATATCTACTTATTCTCATTCCAAAGGGGAAAAAAAGAAAAAAAAATCATAAAGAAAATGAACAATCCCCTCTTATAACCTTTCCATTAAAGGAATGGACAATACTTGGGTAATGATGTTCAATTTATGCATAAGAATTAAAAAGGGCATTTTTTTTCTGTATGGCTTCTTTGCCAGAGAATCTTTGGCAATGCGAGGTTTTTCTAAAGGCATGTGGGACAATTTCTTTATGTAGTTTTGCAAGGTCCCTTTCATTCCTTCTGACATTCTACTTTATCTTTTTCGTCTTTCTCTCCCTAAATGAAATAGATATCTATGTACACATACATTTTCTGAAACACAAATGTAGAAGGGCATGTAAATTCCATAAGTCTGAGATTTAATTTAAATGCAATATGTAAGCAAGGTCTGTAAGGTCCTGGGTCCCAGTAAGAAATGGAATTCACCCTTAATATGGTTCAAGTGAAGATATGTTTGTGGTAGGACTCTAAAAAGATGTAGGCAAAGTTTCAGAAACAAATAAATAATTTACCCAGGGACTAGCAACATTTCCACCTCTTGGGTTGAAGGGACAATGAGAGGAAATCATGTTACCAGAACCCACTGAGAACTGGAAGCTCAGAGGAAGGTATAGTTTTGGAGAAATGCAGCAGCTGCCCAAGATGTGGTGCTGAAGCAGCAGAGCAGCAGATAAGAAATACCCTGGCTTTTCTCCCTTGCAACTCAATCATCTCTAGTTCATCCTGTGGCAAAATATCATCTGTAACCTGCAAGTAAAAAGATCCATTCGTAGGGGTTACCTTCCCAAGAGACAGTAGGGAAAACATGGGTTGCAAAGGAATTTGGTATGGAGAGTTAGAAATGATTTGCACAAAAATTTCCCTTTAAATATGTAAGAAATAGAGTGAATTCAATCATCAGGTTTATAACTAACTTTCAGGAATTTTAAACATGTGGAAGGATGATGCTATGGATTAAAATGTTTCCTCCCTAATTTCATGCATTGCAACTCTAATCCCCAGTATAAAACACAGCAAGAAGGGGTCATCAGCAAGCCAAGAAGAGAGGCTTCACAAAAAAATGGAATCAGCCAGCACCTTGATCTTGGACTTCCCTGTCTCTAGAATCATGAAAAAATAAACTTTTGTTGTTTAAGCCACCCAGTCTACTATATTTTGTTATGATAGCCCAAGCAGATCAATGCAGCTGGGTTCAGTATTACATATATAAGAAAATACATGCTTTGAGTCATATAGACTAGGATATTAATACCAACTCTCTCAATTACTAGTTGTAGATTTGGGAAAATACTCCAAACTTCAGTTTTCTGGCCTAAATAAGTACAGTATGTTCTACATTATTGGGCTTTTGAAAAACATCACATTTCTTCTTGTATATTGTTCCAGTATATTTTCTTTTTTTCCCAAAGTCTATTCTTTACAACAGCCTTAAGTAAAGATTTGCTCCTAAAAACTTAGCTTTTGTTTATCTGATAATAGCTTTATTTCAATTAGTTTCACCTAGTATATAATTATTTGATAGTCATTTTCTCTTGGCTTTTTGAAGACATTTTTCATCATTTTCTGGCTTCCATTAAGAGCTGCTGTCATTCCTTTGTAGTTATTTCAGGTTTGCTTCGTTTTTGGTGAACTGCAATTTCACTAAGGTGTGTTCAGGTGTTTGCTTTTTTGTTGCTAACTACTTAGACTTCACTGAGGTCTTCTAATATGTTCTAGTCTGTCACCAATATTGGAAAGCCTTAAGCCATTTTCTTCCTATGCTGACCTTTCTCCATTCTCTATATTCTCTTGTGAAATTCTAACTAACAAGCCAGACCTTCTAACTTTACTCTAATGTCCCTTAACCTCTCTTGCATGTTTTCCAAATATTTACCCATGTTATATTGAGTCATTTCTTCTGCTGTATTTTACAATTCTAAATTCTCTCCTCAGCTGTATCTGATACTCTCTACCATTGAGTTTTTAATCTCAATTAATTATATGTTTTACTTCCGGAAGTTCTGTTTTTAAAATTTTTTAGCAATTCTGGATGATCAATCTCTACAGTCTCTTATGCCTTCCTCACATATTTGATGCCTTTCTTTCTTTTAAAATACTGGTCATTCTTAACTTTTGTACTCTAAATTCAATAATTGCAACATCTGAAGTATTTATGGATCTGATTTTTTTTCTTTGTATTCTTTGTTTTTTATCCTCTTTCTTGGTCTCAGTGTGTTGTTTTCCATTGTTTTGTTATTTTTGTTGTTGTTGTGAGTTTAGGTTTATGAAACTTTTTCTGTGAGACTATTCTGAGTCCTAGATTGAGAGTGTATTCCTCCATAAAATACATACATTTTCATATAGCATTCATCAGCTAGCACTACCAGTCTGGGGGTGATATAAATTTGGAGCACAATCCCACATTAGGCCCTTTTTATGTTGATGCATTCCAGTGGAGGTATTTTTCATTTTGTTTTTAAAAATGAGGTAAATTTACATAACATAAAATTAGCCATTTTAAACTGTACATTCAGTAGCATTGATTACCTTCACAATGTTGTGCAACCATCACCTCTATCTAGTTTCAAAATATTTTCATCACCCCAAAAGAAAATCCCATACCCACTGATATGGTTTAGCTGTGTCCCCACCCAAATCTCATCTTGAATTATAGTTCCCATAATCCCCATGTGCCATGGGAGGGACCCAGAGAAAAGTAATTAATCATGGAGGAAGTCACCCTCATGCTGTTCTTATCATAGTGAGTTTTCAGGAGATCTGATGATCTTATAAGGGGCTTTTCCTCCTTTGGCTTGGTACTTCTACTTGATGCCATCATGTGAAAAAGGACACATTTCCTTCCACTTCTGCCATCATTGTAAGTTTCCCAAGGCCTAGTCAGCCATGAAGAAATGAGTCGATTAAAACACTTTGCTTTGAGATTCCAAGATGGCATCGTAGAGGTGACTCAGGATTGCAGCTCTCAGTGAAGGCGCAGAGGGTGAGTCCTAGCCTCATTCTCGGATGGACCTTTTTTGCCCACAGAGTGTTGAAAGTCACAGGTGTGGGAGAGACACAAGAAGCCAGTGCAGCCAGCTCACATGGCTGGTTCAGCCGGCGCCGTAGCACAGCGGGACCCGGCACGGAACTCACTGGTCTGGGTGCCCTGTTAAACTGGCAATCTGAGATTTGGAAGGGCAGATTGACATGTCCATCTGATTGAACAGGACTTGGACAATGAGCCAGACCAGGAAATACCTGGGAAACGTGATCTGAGCCGGTGCAGTGGGCAGCGGCACGGGAGATTGCATGGATCCCAGTGCCCTATTGGCAGGCTACTGGGGTGCCAGTGAGAGAGTCGACCATTCAGCTTGGGGAGAGGAAGAGAGAGAGAGAGAGAGGACGGACTCTGAGGCAGGGAGCTGGGTGATCGGGCTCTGTGGGTCCCACCCTCATGGGGACAAGCAGGGTGGCGATTGGAGGCACTCGGGGCTGAGAGTTTTGCTGCCGGCATCTAGGACGGTGCAGCCTGATGGGGGAGGGGTGTCCGCCACTACGGACGCAATCCACCCCTACTGAAGTACCGCCCAGGGATGATGCAGCCTGCCGTTGCCAAGGCAACCTGTCATAACAGAGAGACTCTGCCAGGAGGGCAGAGCGCTCCACAGAAGAACGGAGCCCCACCGCAGCAGGGTGGACCCGGGCTAGCAGAGCGGAGCCCCGGCAGGCAAATAGTGAATAGACTGCCTCCTAGCAGGGCAGGACAGTGCAACAGATACTCATAAAGAAAGCCCCAACTCCCTGAGACAGAGCATCTAAGGGGGGAAAAAGGGGGGGGTTATGAGTTCTGTTGCAGCAGACATAAACACATCCTCCCAACAACCCTGAATGAACAACAAGCTCACAGCTCAGCACTGGAGCTCCTATAAAGCACAGACCGTCTCCTCAAGCAGCTCCCTGACCCCTGTATATCCAAAGAGTCACCCCAAAAAAGGACTAATCAGACTGACATTTGGCGGGCATCTTTCTGGAAAAAAGATAGCAGAAGAAGAAGTTGGTAGCATCCCTCACTGTTCCGCAGCTGCTACAGGTGTACTCCAGAAAAGCAGGCCCTGGAGTGGACCTCAGAACTCATACAGCAGAGGGGCTAGACCATTAGAAGGAAAACTAAGTAACAGAAATACTTCATCATCAACAATCTGGGCCTCCACCCAGTTGAAAAATTAGCAACTACTAAGATGACAGGTGGAGAAATCCATAAAGATGGAAAGAAACCAGTGCAAAAAGGATGAAAACACCCAAAACCAAAACACTTCACCTCCTACAAAGGACTAAAACTCCTCACCAGCAAGGGAACAACGCTGGATGGAGAATGAGTGTGATGAAATGATTGAATCAGACTTCAGAAAGTGGATAATGAGAAACTTCAGTGAGCTAAAAGAACATGTTCTAAATCAGTGCAAAGAAACTAAGAACCTTGAAAAAAGATTTGAAAAAAGATTCGAGGAATTGATAACAACAATGGACAACTTAGAGAGGAATATGAATGAATTGAAGGAGTTGAAAAACACAACACGAGAACTTCGTGAAGCATGTACAAGTTTCAACAGCCGAATTGACCAAGCAGAATAAAGAATATCAGAATTTGAAGATCAATTCAATGAAATAAAATGAGAAACAAAGATTAAAGAAAAAAGCACAAAAAGGAATGAACAAAATCTCCAAGAAATGTGGGACTATGTGAAGAAACCCAACCTACGTTTGATAGGTGTACCAGAATGTGATGAAGAGAATGAATCCAAGCTGGAAAATACTCTTCAGGATATTATCCAGGAAAATTTCCCCAACCTAGCAAGACAGGTCAATGCTCAACTCCAGGAAATACAAAGAACACGACAAAGATACTCTGCAAGAAGAGCAACCCCAAGGCACATAATCGTCAGATTTACCAGGGTTGAAATGAAGGAGAAAATACTAAGGGCAGCCAGAGAGAAAGGTCGAGTCACCCACAAAGGGAAGCCCTTCAGACTCACGGCAGATCTCTCAGCAGAGACTCTACAAGCCAGAAGAGAGTGGAGGCCAATATTCAACATCCTTAAAGAAAAGAACTTTCAACCCAGAATTTCATATCCAGCCAAACTGAGCTTCATAAGTGAAGGAAAAATAAAATCCTTCACAAACAAGCAAGTACTCAGAGATTTTGTCACCACTAGGCCTGCTTTACAAGAGGTCCTGAAAGAGGCACTACACATAGAAAGAAACAACCAGTACCAGCCATCCTAAAAGCATACCAAATGCTAAAGAGCATCAACAAAATGAAGAATCTACATGAACCAATAAGCAAAACAGCCAGCTAGCATCAAAATGGCAGTATCAAATTCACACCTAACAATATTAACCCTAAACGTAAATGGGCTAAATGCACCAATAAAAAGACACAGACTGGCAAATTGGATAAAAAAAACCAAAACCCATTGGTGTGCTGTATCCAGGAAATCCACCTCACACGCAAGGATACACAAAGGCTAAAAATAAAGGGATGGAAGAAGATTTACCAAGCAAATGGAGAGCAAAAAAAAGCAGGAGTTGCAATTCTCATCTCTGATAAAATAGACTTTAAAGCAACAAAGATCAAAAGGGACAAAGAAGGTCATTACATAATGGTAAAAGGATCGAAACAACAAGAAGAGCTAACGATTCTAAATATATGTGGACTTAATGCAGGAGCACCCAGATATATAAGGAAAGTTCTTAATGACTTACAAAGAGACTTAGACTCCCACACAATAATAGTGGGAGACTTTAACACTCCACTGTCAATATCAAACAGATCAACCAGGCAGAAAATTAACAAGGATATCCAGGACTTGAACTCAGAACTGGAACAAGCAAACCTGATAGACATTTACAGAACTCTCCACCCCAAATCCACAGAATATACATTCTTCTCAGCACCACATCACACCTACTCCAAAATTGACCACATAATTGGAAGTAAAGCACTCCTCAGCAAATGCAAAACAACTGAAATCATAACAAACAGTCTCTCAGACCATAGTGCAATCAAGTTGGAACTCAGAATTCAGAAAATAACTCAGAACCGCACATCTTCATGGAAACTGAACAACTGGCTCTTGAATGTTGATTGGATAAACAATGAAATGAAGGCAGAAATAAAGAAGTTCTTTGAAACCAATGAGAATGAAGACACAATGTACCAGAATCTCTGGAACACATTTAAAGCAGTCTGTAGAGGAAAATATATAGCAATAAGTGCCCACATGACAAGAGTGGAGAGATCCAAAATTGACACCCTATCATGAAAATTGAAAGAGCTAGAGGAGCAAGATCAAAAAAGCTCAAAACCTAGCCAAAGACAAGAAATAACTAAGATCAGAGCAGAACTGAAGGAGATAGAGACAAGAAAAACCCTTCAAAAAATCAATAAATCCAAGAGCTGGTTTTTTGAAAAGATCAACAGAATAGACAGACCACTAGCCAGGCTGATAAAAAAGAAAAGAGAGAACAACCAAACAGATGCAATAAAAAACAATAATGGGAAAACCACCACAGATTCCACAGAAATTCAAACCATCATCAGAGAATACTACAAACAACTCTATGCACATAAACTAGTAAACCAGGAAGAAATGGATAAATTCCTGGATGCCTGTGTCCTCCCAAGCCTAAAGCAGGAGGAAGCCAAAACTATGAATAGACCAATAACAAGGTCTGAAGTTGAGGCAGCAATTAAGAGCCTACCACACAAAAAAAGCCCAGGTCCAGATGGGTTCACAGCTGAATTCTACCAGACACACAAAGAGGATCTGGTACCATTCCTTCTGAAACTATTCCAAATAATCCAAAAAGAGGGAACCCTTCCCAAATCATTTTATGAGACCAACATCATCCTGATACCAAAACCCCGCAGAGACTCAACAAGAAAAGAAAACTTCAGGCCAATATCCATGATGAACATAGATGCAAAAATCTTCAATAAAATACTGGCAAACCGATTGCAACAGCACATTAAAAAACTTATCCATCATGATCAAGTAGGATTCATCCTGGGGATGCAAGCCTGGTTCAACATATGCAAGACTATAAACGTAATACACCACATAAACAGAAGCAAAAACAAAAACCACATGATTATCTCAATTGACACAGAGAAGGCATTTGACAAAATTTAACAGCCCTTTATGCTAAAAACCCTCAATAAACTTGGTATTGATGGAACATATCTCAAAGTAATAAAAGCTGTTTATGACAAACCAACAGCCAATATCATACTGAATGGGCAAAAACTGGAAGCATCCACTTTGAAATCCAGCATTAGACAAGGATGCCCTCTCTCACCACTCCTATTCAACATAGTACTGGAAGTTCTAGCCAGAGCAATCAGGCAAGAAAAACAAATAAAGGGTATTCAAATAGGAAAGGTGGAAGCCAAATTGTCTCTATTTGCAGACGACATGATAGTATACCTAGAAGACCCCATCACCTCAGCCCAAAAGCTCCTGCAACTGATAAGCAACTTTAGCAAAGTCTCAGGATATAAAATCAATGTGCAGAAATCACAGGCATTCCTATACACCAATAACAGACTTAAAGAGAACCAAATCAAGAACAAACTGCCATTCACAATTGCTACAAAGAAAATAAAATACCTAGGAATACAACTCACAAGGAATATAAGGGACCTCTTTAAGGAAAACTACAAACCACTGCTCAACGAAATAAGAGAGGACACAAACAGATGGAGAAACATTCCATATTCATGGTTAGGAAGAATCAATATCGTGAAAATGGCTATACTGCCCAAAGTAATCTACACAATCAATGCTATCCCCATCAAGCCGCCATTGAATTTCTTCACAGAACTGGAAAAAACCACCATGAACTTCATATGGAACCAAAAGAGAGCCCGCATAGCCAAGTCAATTATAAGCAAAAAGAACACAGCAGGAGGCATCACACTACCAGACTTCAAACTATACTACAAGGCTACAGTAATCAAAACAGCATGGTACTGGTACCAAAACAGAGATATAGACCAATGGAGCAGAACATAAGCATCGAAAGCAACACAACATATCTACAACCATATAATCTTTGATAAACCAGACAAAAACAAGCAATGGGGAAAGGATTCCCTGTTTAATAAATGGTGTTGGGAAAACTGGCTAACCATGTGCAGAAAGCAGAAACTGGACCCCTTCCTGACACCTTACACTAAAATTAACACCAGACAGATTAAAGACTTAAACGTAAGACCTGACACCATAAAAACCTTAGAAGAAAATCTAGGCAAAACCATTCAGGACATAGGAGTAGGCAAGAACTTCATGACCAAAACACCAAAAGCATTGGCAACAAAAGCCAAAATAGACAAATGGGACCTAATAAAACTGCACAGCTTCTGCACAGCCAGAGAAACAGTCACTAGAGTAATCAGCAACCATCAGAATGGGAAAAAATCTTTGCAGTTTACCCATCTGACAAAGGGCTGATATCCAGAATTTACAAAGAACTCAAACAGATTTACAGGAAAAAAACAAACAAGCCCATTCAAAAATGGGCAAAGGATATGAACAGACACTTTACAAAAGAAGACATACATGAGGCCAACAAACACATGAAAAAAATGCTCATCATCACTGGTCATTAGAGAGATGCAAATCAAAAGCACATTGAGATACCATCTCACGCCAGTTAGAATGGCGATCATTAAAATATCTGGAGACAGCAGATGCTGGAGAGGATGTGGAGAAATAGGAACATTCTTACACTGTTGGTGGGAGTGTAAATTATTTCAACCATTGTGGAAGACAGTGTGGCGATTCTTCAAGGACCTAGAAATAGAAATTCCATTTGACCCAGCAATCCCATTACTGGGTATATATCCAAAAGACTATAAATCGTTCTACTATAAGGACACATGAACACGAATGTTCATTGCAGCACTGTTTACAATAGCAAAGAACTGGAACCAACCCAAATGCCCATTGATGATAGACTGGACTGGGAAAATGTGGCACATATACACCATGGAACATTATGCAGCAATCAAAAATGATGAGCTTGTGTTCTTTGTAAGGACGTGGATGAATCTAGAGAACATCATTCTCAGCAAACTGACACAAGAACAGAAAAAGAAATACCGCATATTCTCACTCATAGGTGGGTGAGAAAAATGAGAACACATGGACACAGGGAGGGGGTCTACTACACACTGGGGTCTATTGGGGGGAATAGGGGAGGGACAGCGGGGGGGGCTGGGGAGGGATAGCCTGGGGATGAATGCCAAGTGTGGGTGAAGGGGAGGAAGGCAGCAAAACACACTGCCATGTGTGTACCTATGCAACTATCTTGCACGTTCTGCACATGTACCCCAAAACCTATAATGCAATAAAAATTTAAAAAAAATAAAAATTAAAAAAAAATAAAACTTTGCTTTATAAATAACCCAGTCTCAAGTATGTCTTTATTAGCAGCATAAGAATGGACTAACACACACACTAAACAGTTACTTCCCATTACTCAACTACCTATCCACTGACAAACACAGATGTGCTCTTTCTGTCTTTATACACTTACCTATTCTGGATATGTTATACAAATAGGCTTAAACAAAATGTGATTTTTGATGTCTAGCTTCTTTCATTTAATATACTTTCCAGGTTCATCCAAGTTGTCGCATGTATTAGTACTTCACTCCCTTGTATGGCTAACTTTCATTATATGCACATATTACATTTTGTTTGGCCATTCATCCATTGATTGACATTTGGGTTTTTTATTCTTGACTACTGTGAATAGCATTGCTGTGAACATTCATGTCCAAATCTTTGTTTGAATACCTGTTTTCAGTTCTTTTAGGTATATACTTAAGAATGGAAATTTGATCATGTAGTAAATCAATATTTAACTTTCTTTCTTTTTTTTTTTTAAGACAGTGTCGCTCTGTTGCCCAGGCTGGAGTGCAATGGCATGGTCTTGGTTTATTGAACCCTCCGCCTCCCAGGTTAAAGCGATTCTCCTGCCTCAGCCTCCTAAGTAGCTGGAATTACAGGCACCTGCCACTACACTCGGCTAACTTTTGTATTTTTAGTAGTTGTGGGGTTTCACCATGTTGATCAGGCTGGTCTCGAACTCCTGACCTTGTAATCTGCCTGCCTTAGCCTCCCAAAGTGCTGGGATTGCAGGCATGAGCCACCGCACCTGGCCTGTTTAACTTTTTAAGGAACCCTGGAACTCTTTTCCAATATGGGTTGTGCCATTTTCCATTCCTAGAAGCAATGTATGAGGGTTCCAATCTCTCCACATTCTTGTCAACAGTGGTTATTTTCCATTTTATTTTGTTTGTGTATAGCTATTCTAGCAGATATGAAGTGGTTTCTCATTGTGTTTTAATTTGCATTTCCCTAGTAAATAATGATATTGAGAATCTCCATGTGCTTACTGGCAGTCTGGATATCTTCTCTGGAGGAATGTCCATTTAAGTTGTTTGTTCATTTTTTATTTTATTTTCAGTTCCAGGATTCATGTGAAGGACCTTCAGGCATTTTACATAGGTAAACGTGAGCCATGGTGGTTTGCTCCACCTATCAACCCATCACCCAGGTATTAAGCCCAGCATGCATTAGCTATTTTTCCTGATATTTTCCCTCCCCCATCCCACCTCAACAGGCCCCAGTGTGTGCTGTTGTCCTCTGTATATCCATGTGTTCTCATTATTCGGCTCCAACTTATAAATGAGAACATGTGGTCCTTGGCTTTCTGTTCGTGCATTAGATTGCTGAGGATAATGGCTTCCAGCTTCATCTATGTCCCTGCAAAGGACATGACCTCCTTCCTCTTTATGGCTGCATAGTATTCCACGGTATATGTACCACATTTTCTTTATCCAGTCTATCACTGATGGGCATTTGGGTTGATTCCATGTCTTTGCTATTGTGAATAGTGCTGCAATGAACATAAGCATGCATCATCTTTATAATAGAATGATTTATACTCCTTTGGATATATACTCAGTAGCAGGATTGCTGGGTCAAATGGTATTTCTGATTCTATGTATTTGAGGAATCACCAGACTGTCTTCCACAATGGTGGAGCTAGTTTACATTCCCACCAACAGTGTGAAAATGTTTCTATTTTTCTACAGGCTTGCCAGTATCTGTTATTTCTTGACATTTTAATAATCTCCATTCTGACTGACAGGAGATGGTATCTCATTGTGGTTTTGATTTGCATTTCTCTAGTGATCAGTGATGTTCAACTTTTTTTCCATATGCTTTTTGGCCGCATAAATGTCTTATTTTGAGAAGTGTCTGTTCATGTCCTTTGCCCACTTTTTGATGGGGTTGTTTGTTTTTTTCTTATAAATTTCTTTAAGTTTCTTGTAGATTCTGAATACTAGACCTACATCAAATGAATAGATTGCAAAAATTTTCTTCTATTTTGTAGGTTGTATGTTCACTATGATGATAGTTGTGTTATTGGTGTTTTGCAGAGCTCTTTAGTTTAATTAGATCCCATTTGTCAGTGTTTGCTTTTGTTTGCAATTGCTTTTGACGTTTTCATCATGAAATCTTTGCCCATGCCTGTGTCCTGAATCATATGGCCTGGATTTCCTTCTAGAGTTTTTATAGTTTTGAGTTTTATATTTAAGTACTTAATGCATCTTGAGTTAATTTTTGTGTAAGATGTAAGGAAGAGGTCCAGTTTTAATTTTCTGCATATAACAAGCAAATTCTCCCAGAATCATTTATTAAATAAAGAATTCTTTCCCCATTGGTTGTTTTTGTCAGGTTCATCAAAGCTCAGACAGTTGTAGACATGCAGTATTATTTCTGAGCTCTTTATTCTGTTCCATTGGTCTATGTGTCTGCTTTTGGGCCAGTACCATGCTGTTTTGGTTAATGTGGCTTTGTATTGTAGTTGAAGTCAGGTAGTATGATGCCTCCAGCTTTGTTCTTTTTTAATAGAATTGTCTTGGCTATACAGGCTCTTTTTCTGGTATGAATTTTGAAGTACTTTTTTCAAATTCAGTGAAGAATGTCAATGATAATTTAATAGGAGTAACATTGGATCTATAAATTACTTTGGGCAGTATGGTCATTTCCATGATATTAATTCTCCTATTTATAAGCATGGAATGTTTTTCCATGTGTTTGTATCCTCTCTGATGTCCTTGAGAAATGGTTTGTATTTCTCCTCGAGGCAGTGCTTCACTTCCCTTGTTAGCTGTATTCCTAGGTATTTTACTTTCTTTATAACGATTGTGAATGGGAATTCATGCATGATTTGGCTTTCTGCTTGTCTATTGTTGGTGTGTAGAAATGCTTATAATTTTTGCATGTTGATTTTGTATTTTGAGACTTGGCTGAAGTAACTTTCAACTTTAGAAGAGTTTGGGCAGAGACAATGGGGTTTTCTAGATATAAGATCATGTCATCTGCAAACAGACAGTTTGACTTCTGCTCTTTCTCTTTGAATGCTTTTTATTTCTTTCTCTTTCCTGATTGCCCTGACCAAACCTTCTGCTACTATGTTGAATAAGAGTGTTGACAGAGTGCATCCTTGTGCTGATGTTGTTCCAGCTCCTGCCCATTCAGTATAATACTTGCTGTGGGTTTGTCATAAATTGACTCTCATTATTTTAAAGTATGTTCCATCAATATCTAGTTTATTGAGAATTTTTAACATGAAGGGAATGTTGAATTTTATCAAAGGCCTTTCTGTGTATATTGAGATAATCATGTAGTTTTTTCCTTTACTTCTGTTTATATGATGAATTACATTGATTGATTTGTGTATATTGAACCAGCCTTGCATCTCAGGGAGAGAGCCAACTTGATTATGATGGCTAAGCTTTTTGATGTCCTGCTGAATTTGGTTTGCCAGTATTTTACTGACAATTTTTGCAGTGATGTTCATCAGAGATATTGGCCTGAAGTTTTTGTTTGTTTGTTTGCTTTTTTTTTTTTTTCTTTTTTGTATCTCTGTGAGGTTTTGGTACCAGGATATACTGGCCTCATAAAATGAGTTAGGGAAAAGTCTCTCCATTTCAATTGTTTGGAATAGTTTTAGAATGAATGGTACCAGCTTCTCTTTCTACCTCTGGTAGAATTCAGCTGTAAATCTATCTGGTCCTGGGCATTTTTTTTTTTTTTTTTTTTTTTTTTTTTTTTTGCTTTTTGGTTGGTAAGCTTTATTACTGTCTCAATTTCACAACTTGTTATTTGTTTATTCAGGGATTTAACTCTTTCCTTGTTCAGTCTTGTGAGGGTGTATGTGTCCAGGAATTTCCCCATTTCTTCTAGATTTTCTAGTTTGTTTGTATAGAGGTGTCTGTAGTATTCTCTAATGTTTGCTTGTTACTGTGGGGTCAGTGGTGATATCCCCTTTATCTTTTTTATAGTGTCTATTTGATTCTTTTCCATTTTTTTCTTTATTAGTCTATCTGGTGGTCTATGTATTTTATTTTATTTTTTCAGAAAATCAGCTTTTGGATTCTTTTTTTTTTTTTAAAGATTTTTCTTGTTTTTATCTCCTTCAGTTCTGCTCTGATTTTGGTTATTTCTTGTCTTCTGCTAGCTTTCGGATTTGTTTGCTCTTCATCTCTAGTTCTTTTAGTTGTGATGTTAGGATGTCAACTTGAGATCTCTCTAGTTTTTTATATGGGCATTTAGTGATATAAATGTCCCTCTTCACACTGCTTTAGCTATGTTCTGATATATTATCTCTGTTCCTATTGGTTTAAAAAAAACACTTACTGATTTCTGCCTTAATTTTATTCAGGAGGAATTCAGGAGCAGGTTGCTAAATTTTCTTGTAGTTGTGTGATTTTGTGTGAGTTTCTTACTCTTGAGTTCAAATTTAATTGCATCGTGATCTGAGAGACTGTTTTGATTTTGGTTCTTTTGCATTTGCTGAGGAGCATTTTACTTCCAACTATGTGATTGATTTTAGAGTAAGTGCCATGCAGCACCAAGAAAAAAGTATATTCTGGTTTTTGCGGGGTAGAGAGTTAAGTAGATATCTATCAGGTCCACTTGATCCAGAGCTGAATTGAAGTCCTGAATATCTTTGTTAATTTTCTGTCTCAATTATGTGTTAAAGTCTCCCACTGTTACTGTGTGGAAGTCTAAGTCTCTTTGTAGGTCTCCGAGAACTTGTTTTAGGAAATCTGGGTGCTCCTGTGCTGCGCACATATATATTTAGGATATTTAGCTCTTCTTGTTGAATTGAACTCTTTATCATCATGTAATGCCCTTCGTCTTATTTGATATTTGTTTATTTAAAGTCTGTTTTGCCAGAAACTAGGATTGCAACCCCTGCTCTTTCTGCTTTCCATTTGCTTGGTAGATTTTCCTCCATCCCTTTATTTTGAGCCTATATGTGTCTTTGCATGTGAGATGGGTGTCTTGAATATAGCACACCAATGGGTCTTGACTCTTTATCCAGCTTGCCATTCTGTGATTTTTAATTGCAGCACTTACCCCATTTACACTTAAGGTTAATATTGTTATGTGTGAATTTGATCCTGCCATCATGATGCTAGGGGTTACTTTGCAGACTTGTTGATGTAGTTGCTTCATAGTGTCATTGGTCTGTGTACTTCAGTGTGTTTTTGTAGTGTCTCATAACAGTTTGTTCTTTCCATATTTAGTGCTTCCTTCAGGAGCTCCTGCAAGGCAGGCCTGGTGGTAATGAATTTCCTCAGCATTTGCTTGTCTAAAAAGGATTTTATTTCTCCTTCATTTATGAAGCTTAGTTTGACCAGATATGAAATTCTGGATTGAACTTTCTTTTCTTCAAGAATGTTGAATATTGGCTCCCCAATCTTTTCTGGCTTTTCAGAGTTTCTGCTGAGAGGTCTGCTATTATTCTGATGGGCTTCCCTTTGCAGGTGACCTGATCCTTCACTCTGGCTGCCCGTAACAGTTTTTTCTTCATTTTTACCTTGAAGAGTCTGATAATTACGTGTTTGGGGATTGACCTTCTCATGGAATATCTTACTGAGGTTCTCTGCATTTTATGAATTTAAATGTTGTCCTGTATTTCTAGGTTGGGAAACTTCTTCTGAATGATATCTTGAAGCATGTTTTCCAACTTGATCCCTCCATTCTCTCTGTCTCTTTTAGGTACCCCAATCAGTCGTAAGTTTTGTCTTTTTACATAATCCTATAGTACTGAGAGGTTTTTTTTTTTAATCTGTCTTTGTCTAATCTTGTCTGCCTGTTTTATTTCACCATGTATATTTTAAATATATCACATATACATATATATATTTATATTTTAAATATGTCATATATATATATAAAGGGGAGCTTAAGTATTAACTTACACAATTATATAATAGAGCATTGAGTTAGAAGATGCTCCCTTAGCTCAGTGAAGTTCATTATTAGCTACCTTCTGAAGCCTACTTCTGTCAGTTCCTCCATTTTAGCCTCATCTCAGTTCTGTGCCCTTGCTCTGGAGGTGTTGTGATCACTTGGAGGAGAAGAGGCACTCTGGGTTTTTGAGTTTTCAGCGTTTTTTGTTGATTTTTTTCATGAGTTTAGCTTCGATCTTTGGGACTGCTGATCTTTGGATGGAGTTTCCATGAAGACATTTTGTTGACACTGTTATTATTGCTTTCTGTTTGCTTTTCTCTTAATAGCCACGCCCTCTTCCATAACGCTGCTGGCATTTGCTGGGACTTCACTCCAGAGCCTATTCACCTGGGTCTCTCCCATCATTCCTGGAGATGTCACCAGTGGAGGCAGAAAAGCAAAGATCGCTGCCTGCTCCCTCCTCTGGGAGCTGTCCCAGAAGAACACCAACCTGATGCCAGCGGGAACACTCCTGTATATGATGTCTGGTGACCCGTGTTGGGGGATCTCGCCCAGTCAAGAGGCATGGGATCAGGGACCCACTTAAAAAAGCACTCTGGCTGCCCCTTGGTAGAGGGCGATGTGCTGCACTGAGGGAAAATCCCTGTCGTCCAGACAGCCTGGATTCCTCAGAGTCAGCAGGGGAAAAGAATAGGTTGGCTGATCTGTAGGGACTGTGGCCACCCCTCCCCTCAGGGGCTCTGTGCCAGGAAGATCAGAGTTCTGTTCATGAATCCCTGGCTGGAGTTGCTGATATTCTCACAGGGAGGCCCTGCCTGGTGAGGAGGCATGGTTCAAGGTCCAGCCTAAAGAGGCAGTGTTGCCACAATCTGCCACAGCCGCTGTGCTGCACTGTGTGGAACTCCTCCTGGGTCCAAACCCACACCAGCAGGGGAAAATGGCAGACTAGAGCTGCAGTGATGGCAGCCACCAGGCCCCCTGGTAACTCAGTTGTCTTAGGCAGCTGCAGTCATGGTGACCATATCCCATCCCCCCACCCGCCTCGCTCGCAACCCTTGGGAGTTCAGTAGTCTTAAGCACTAGGCAGCTGAAGTGATGGCGGCCGCCCGTCCCTTTGGGACCTCAGTCATCTTAGGTAGTCTCCAACCATGCAGCCATTGGGAATCTGTACGTCTCTGTTCTTGGGACCCAAGGTCCTGGTGGCATGGGCCTGTGAGGGGATCTCCTGATCAGCGGGTTGCACAGATCCACGGAAAAGTGTGGTTTCCCAGGCGAGGTAGCACAATCACTCAATGACTCCCTTGGCTGGGGGTGAGAGAGCTCCCCTTGCTCCATGTGCCTCCCGGTTGGGCCATCACCCCACAATGCTTTTCCTCACTCTTCATGGGTTGTGCCAGCTGCTTAGTCAGTCCCAGTGAGAGAACTTGGATACCTCAGTTGTCAGTGCAGGATTCACTTGTCATTTTTGTTCTTCTTCATGGGAGCCTCTAACCGCAGTTGTTTCTGTTGGCCATTTTAGCCTCTCCTCATTTTTTAAAAGGAGTTGTTTGTCATTTTGTTGTTGTGTTAAAAGAGTTCTTTATAAATTCTGCCTATAGACCCTTATTAGATACATGATTTGCAAATATTTGCTCCCATTTTGTAGGTAGTATTTTCACTCTTTGTAATGTGCTCTCCTGCACAAAGGGATTTTTAGTTTTGATGAAGTCTAATCTATTTCTATTTTTGCTTTGTTGCTTGTGCTTTCACTGTCATATCTAACAATACATTGTTAAGCCTAAGATTAGGAAGATTAACCTTCTAAGGTTTTCTTCTAAGAATTTTATAGTTTTGTTATTCTATCTAGATTACTAATCAGCTCTGAATTAATATTTATATGTATGAAATCAAGGAACAGCTTTATTCTTTGGTATGTGGACATCTGGTTGTTCTAACACAATTTATTGAAGAAACTATATTTCCCCATTGAATGGTTTTGACACCCTTACTAAAAAGTAATTGGGCATAGATGTATAGGTTTTTTTCTGGACTCTCAATTTTATTCCATTATTCTATGAGTTTACCCTTGTGTCACTGCCATAATGTTTTTATTATTAAAGCTTTGTAATAAGTTTTAAAATCAAGAAATGTAAGTACTCTTTGTTCTTCTATTTTTTATTATTTTGGTTATCCAGGGCACTTTACAATTCCATTTCCTTTTTTTCAGAAAAAAGAATGCCATTGGGACTTTGATAGGGTTTGTATTGAATCTATAGATTATTTTAAGTAGTATTGCCATCTTAACAGTATTGTCTTTTAATTCATGAACACAGATGACTTTCCACTTATTTATGTCTCCTTTAATTTCTTTCCAAAATATTTTATAGTTCTCAGTATACAAGTCTTATATCTCCTCTGTTAAATTTATCACCAAGTATTTTATAGTATTTAACAGTTTCATAAAAAGAATTTATTTTCAGTTTAATTTTGGATTATTTATTGTTAGTATGTAGAAATACAACTGATTTTTGTGTGTTGATTTTGTGTCTTGCAAATTTGCTAAATATATTAGTTTACATTTGGTTTTGGTGTTTATTTTTTTCCTTCATCAAGACAAAGAACAAAGCCAATTTTCTTTGATGATAACCTTAAAAGAGATACTTATTTGTTTTTATTTTTTTTTCTTACTAACCATTTAAATGGGCATACTTTTGGAATCATAGCTTCCTTTGAAGTTCTAACCCAGTTATCTTTCTTTGGGGGCCCTAGGTTTTATCTCTTCCTAACACATGTAGTCTATCAATATCAAAGCTCCCTTTCAGATAATTCTGGAAATCACCTCTAGTTCAGTCAGCACTCTTTGCTCTGGACTCATGTTTTGGCTTAGCTTGACCTTTTTGCCAACTCCTCAATATAAGCATGGCTGTGTTTTGCACACATGCGTGTATTTTCTTCAATATGTTATTTGTTCCTCAGTAGATTTGTTTTAGAGGATGTATGTCCCACTGTATTGCCAGAGAATGAAAGTCTCTTATAGAGGGTATTTATGGAAATTAAGAGAGACTATATACACAAAAAGCATAAGATAAGCCCTGTTACATCAATACTCATTTGATGTCATTTCACTCTTATATTATATTGTCACAGAATGTGCAAGAGATGCCCAACAATGTATCACTGGTTATTATAACTGGGAAATATGAGTAACTTGGAACTGCTGGTGTGGGAAACAGTATAAGCATGCATTCCTGCTTGAGATGCATGATTTCACTTAAAGCAGTCCCTCAAACCTCACTGCAACACTGCTTCCCTTCATAAAATGGCTTGCTTTGCTCAGAAGGATTACAGGAACAGTGATGAAAACATTGTATTATTTTGAGTGCATCTTTTAAAAATGATCGCTCTAGTTTACCATTTTCAATTTACACATTTTACTGTTGTCCATTAATTAGTGCTGAAGCAAAATCAACTAGAGGTTACCTAAAGCCAAGTTCAAAGGCATTACTCTCCTGAATTCTTACAGGTAAAAGCATGGCGGCTCTTAAACAAGAGCAGAAGAATTAAATTCTAAGGAAACACCCACAGAATGCCACAGAATGTCCATTCAATGGGAAAGCTTAGCCTAAGCCAGCACAATGGAAGTTCAAGACAGATGTAATTTCATCATAAAAATGATTAAAGCAGGACTTAAAGTGAATTGAACCTCTATTCTGAAAAGTAAAGGCTCTGTTGGATCAGACTGCAGATACCATTACTTATTGATCCAGCCCATGAATTGATTATCTTGTGTCTGTTTAACCCCAACTTCTATCTGCTGAAAGTCTGAGAAAGATTTTTCCATAGTTAAAATGCTTTTCATTCAGCATAACTAGATATTTAACTGTTTATGTACATTCTTTATATAGTAATTTTTAAATGTGTCAGGATATATTTAGCAAACACATCAATTAAATTGCAATGCTGAGTAAAGCAGTTTTATTTGATGTTTGATAAAATGTGCAGGTAAGCAATCACACCCTTTTTAAAAGTAAATTCTAGGCATAAACTGGTTCTGTCCTCTTACTATTTTTTCACGCTAGCAACACATACCGTTGTGTGCTTTTGTATTTGACACATTTGGGGCTTTCTTTTGCTTTCAAAATAAGTCTTGCTATTACTATAGTTTGAGCCAGGCATACTGTACATGAATGCAATAGTTATATCATTATATTATAAGCAGCTAATTATACTGCTTGTACTAATGAATTATTCATGAAATAATCACATAAATTCACTCCACGCTGATGCTTTATTTTGCATACTAATTTGAACATAGTGCATTTTTCACATTTTGATCTAGAGATGATCTCAGATAATGACCTGTTTGTGGATATAGGGGTTTACATTGACCTTAATATTTTTCTTTTCTCTAAACATTGCTCCATAATGTGTACATTTCATCAGGGTGGTGTAGGTCATTCAGAGTCAGGGCCCTGCTAATAATTTATTTTAAGACTCTCTAATTATTGCTTATTAACAGAATTTCCAAGATAATCTTTCTAGCACAGAGCATTGTGTTACCAGGTTCTTCCACATAGCAGACATTCTGCCTTTTGTCTTCTCTTTCTAACTCAGCCTTTCCAAACTAATCACTCTCCCTGTGTTGCCCAATCTCCGGACTTCTCACTGAATTACTCTCTTCTAACGTACACCCATATGCTTTCATGCTGGCACATCCCTTATAGATAAGCCTAAAGTTTTATATGTGGAGCGATGACACCATTGGCCAGTGGCTAGGTAACCTCATGGCCTCCCTGACTCATCTTTCTCGCTTCAGGCCCTCACACACTTTTCAGATTAGTTCTTCTCTGGCCACTAATTAAAGCATATGCTTCCTCTGCACCAGAATCTTCTATGGTTTATTATTAGTTGCCCACAATGAAACATTGTTTAGCTTTCAAATCCTCCCTAAAGCATCCACTCTTCTAGTGATCTTATTTCATTTCTCCCTCCAGTGAGACCAGTCTGCTTATTGTCCTAGAAACATAGAAAGTTAATGCACTACCTACACCTTTATTTATACTACCTGCAAAATCCTGTTTACTTTCCCCCATGACACGCTCACCACCTGAGCCATCAAGACTCCGTATAAGTGCAGTTTAGTTTGTAAAACCTTCTGGGACTATCACAATCATCAGTGATGTTCCCTGATTCCCTTTACCACTTGCCAGTGCTTCGGCATTTCATTATACACTTTACGTTTTGTGTTTAGTCTTGTTTCATGTGTTTTAATTTTGCCTTCCCAATAAGACTATACTTCTTTCTGAGAGTCTGAACAATACTCTATATTATCTACTTCTCCCTTTGCAGTGCTGAAAAACTTCTTATTGCCTAGCAAAATCTAACACATCTTAAGTGCTAATAACCATTTATTTTATTTGGGTCATTATTAATGCCTGACATGGCAGGTGTTGACATGTACATAATACCATTAAAGAGGAGCCACAGGACCAAGCTATATTTCACACTGTGGGTGGTACTTTAAGCAAACATATTTATCATAAAATGGAATAGCAATTTTTCTTTCTGAGAGTCTGAAGCTGAAAAATTACTTGACCTATCTCTCCTGAATTGGAAATATCTAACATCAACCTTTAGGATGTGAGGATCATTTGGCTGCACTATCTGCTATCCACTGATTTCTGAGTGGAATTAGTTCATCTGGCTTGCTGGCCAGGTGTCCTATTCATTCCTGGATGCTGAAATTGTAAAATAAAATTGAGAAGATGAGCATCCCATTTGGAGAAGCAGCAACATTCTATAGTCAAGAATATAAAAAGGAGCTGCACCTTCTTTCTACAATATTTTAGGAAACAATAGCAACAATCAGTATTTCTACACACTAAAAGTAGTATCTATGCCTAGCTATTACACAGATTTGCAAGGTCTTTATTTTTAAATCTTTGGATTTCATTGCCTTAAATTAACGAAAAGATGATTTTAAAATAGTAAAGTTTCCTTGGAGATATGCAAGAGCTAGACTGCAAATTCCATCCAGGGAAATGAGAGATCATGTCTACCTTATTTCTAATGTGTCCCCAGAGGATAGCACAGTGTCTACCATCTAGCAGATGTTCAGTAAATGTTTCTGGATACGTCAATGAATAAACATATGAGATAATAAGTGTTTATAATAAGTCCAAGTGCTGTGGACTCCACCTACCAGCAAGATAGTCTCATGGATATTAATATCCTACATTTATTTTTCCTAAACTATCCTTCTGTTTAATTGTAGGAAGTCAAGTGTTTTGTAGTTTCCCTACCCGAGTATTCTAACATCTCCAGGGGCATTTGTAAGTCTTTGTTGTTTGCTGCTAGAGCTAGAAGCACAGAACTCTTCAATCTATGGCACTTTAATTCACGGAAGAACTGTTTCAAGGTTAAAATATTGTTTCTATGATCACTGCTGTTATGGTCACAGGGGGAATGTCCCATGCAACATGCCAGTGAAACTGGGCCTGTGCCTCTGTCATGAAGGCGGAGGGTCATTGGATGGTAGAAAGGATGCCCATTCTACATTAGGCTTCACTAGTGATTCTACTGGCAATTTCAGTTGAGTACCAAGGATTAGGCAGCCAGTACCTGACACTCTTACTCACCCCCGTAGAGAATGAGCCAGGATCCCAAAAGTCCAGACACTAACACTAAGGCCACTTCCAGGCTGAAACTCTCCTCTCATTGCCATCCTTCCTGCCTGCACCACATGGGGGCTCTTGCATTCTCCATGTTGATGAAATCAGAACTAGCACTGCCTAAAATGCAAGATATTTCTTCGCTTGGAAAATCCGCCATGCTTAGAATGTAATTTATGGACAAAACCCTCACTGCAACCCATGCGAATTGAGAGAAACAGCGTTCCTTTTCTAGTATACGCAGCCAGGGCTCCTAGAAGAAAGCTGCTTGAGTTCCAAATGTTATCTTGTTTTCTTTGATGGATCATTTGATTAACAGGTGAAATAAGGTTATTTGGTCCACTTCCTGTAATCAACTGGCAAGCTATATCCACATCCATTAACCTCCTCCCCACCAGGACCTATTCCTGACTCCAGAACTCTGGATTATGTCACCCTTTTTCCCTGGTGGATTCCTCCTCCTCCCCCTCCTCCTCCTCCTCCTGCTCTTCCTCCATCTTCTTATGTTTTTATTCTTGAGATGGAGTCTCACTCTGTCACCCACGCTAGAGTGCAATGGTGTGATCTCGGGTCGCTGCAACCTCCACCTCCCAGGTTCAAGCAATTCTCCTGCCTCAGCCTCCTGAGTAGCTGGGATTACAGATATGTACCACCATGCCCAGCTAATTTTTGTATTTTTAGTAGAGATGAGTTTTCACCATGTTGGTCAGGCTGGTCTCAAACTTCTGACCTTGTGATCCGCCTGCCTCGACCACTCAAAGTGCAGGGATTACAGGTGTGAGCCACCGTGCCTGGTTGGTGAGTTTCTTCTTATTGTTCCCTTTCCTTTGTTCTCTGAGATCACTCTCTCCCACCTCTAAAACATCAGGTATGGCTCATCCCTTCTGGTGAGTAGATTGAAGTCTTTCTTTCCTCATCATAGACACTACACAAAGAAGTGATTACAAAGGTGAGTAATGGATGCAAAAATCTCAATAAAATACTAGCAAATTGAATCCAGCAGCACATTAGAAGAAATCTTACCCACCACAACTAAATTGGCTCCATCCCTGGGATGCAAGTCTAGTTCAACATACACAAATCAGTAAACATATTCCATCACATAAACAGAATCAATGACAAAAACCATGTGATTATCACAATAGATGCAGAAAAGCCCTTCAATAAAATTCAACATCACTTCATGTTAAAAACTCTCAGTAAACTGGGTAGTGATGGGACATATCTCAAAATAAAAAGAGCTATTTATGACAAACCTACAGCCAATATCATAGTGAATGGGCAAAAGCTGGAAATATTCTCTTTGAAAACTGTCACAGGACAAGAACGCCCTCTCTCTCTCACCATTCCTATTCAATTTAGTATTGGAAGTTCTGGTCAGGGCAATCAGGGAAGAGAAAGAAATAAAGCTTATTCAAACAGGAAGACTAGAAGTCAAATTATCTCTGTTTGGAGATGGCATGATTGTATATTTATAATTGCAACAAAAGCCAAAATTGGCAAATGGGATCTAATTAAACTAAAGAAGTTCTACACAGCAAAAGAAACTAACATTAGCATGACCAGGCAACCTACAGAATGGGAGAAAAATTTTGCAATCTACCCATCTGGCAACAGTTTAATATCCAGAATCTGTAAGAAATTTAAACAAATTCACAAGAAAAAAACAAACAACTCCATCAAAAAGTGGGCAAGGGATATGAGCAGACACTCGTCCAAAGAAGACATTTATGCAGCCAGCAAACACGAAAAAAAAAAAAAAAACTCAACCTCATTGATCATTAGAGAAATGCAATCAAAACCACAGTGAGATATCATCTTATGCCACTCCAGATGGTGATTATTAAAAAGTCAAGAAACAATAGATGCTGTCAAGACTATGCAGAAATAGCAACACTTTTACATTGTTCGTGGGAATGTAAATTAGTTCAACCATTGTGGAAGACAATGTGGCAATTCCTCAAGGATCTAGAATCAGAAATACCACTTGACCTATATATCTCATTACTGGGTATATACCCAAAGGACTATAAATCATTCTACTATAAAACACATGTACATGTACGTTTATTGCAGCACTATTTTTTTTTTTTAATTTTTATTGCATTATAGGTTTTGGGGTACATGTGCAGAACGTGCAAGATAGTTGCATAGGTACACACATGGCAGTGTGTTTTGCTGCCTTCCTCCCCTTCACCCACACTTGGTATTCATCCCCAGGCTATCCCACCCCAGCCCCCCCCGGTGTCCCTCCCCCATTTCCCCCAACAGTCCCCAGTGTATAGTAGACCGCCTCTCTGTGTCCATGTGTTCTCATTTTTCTCACCCACCTATGAGTGAGTATATGCGGTATTTCTTTTTCTGTTCTTGTGTCAGTTTGCTTGCAGCACTATTTTTAATAGCAAAGACATGAAACAAACCCAAATGCCCATCAATGATAGACTGGACAAAGAAAATATCATACACATACATCATGGAATACAATGAAGCCAGAAAAAAGAATGAGAGCATGTCCTTGGCTGGGACATGGATGAAGCTGGAAGCCATCATCCTCAGCAAACTAACACAGGAATGGAAAACCAAGCACCGCATGTTCTCACTCATAAGTGGAAGTTGAACAATGGGAATGCATGGACACAGGGAGGGGAACAACACACTGGGGCCTGTTAGGGGATGAAGTGTAAGGGGAGGGATAGCATTAGGACAAATAGCTAACGCATGTGGGGGTTAAAACCTGGATGACAGTTGATAGGTGCAGCAAACCTCCATGACACACATATATCTATGTAAGAAACCTGCACATTCTGTACGTTTAGCCCATAACTGTAAAACAATTTTTTAAAGGTGAATGAAAAGATACTATAATTTGATATTTGTGTCTCCTCCAAAGTTCATGTAGGAACTTCAACCCCAGTGTGATAATACTGTATTAAGAAGTGGAATCTTTGAAAAGTGATATGGTTTGGCTGTGTCCTCACCCAAATCTCATCTTGAATTGTAGCTCCCATAATTCCCACATGTTGTGGGAGGGACCTGGTGGGAAATAACTGAATCATGGGAACATTTCCCCCAAACTGTTCTCGGGATAGTGACTAAGTCTCACAAGATCTAATGGTTTTTTATAAGAGGAAATCCATTTTGCTTAGTTCTCATTCTTCTCTTGCCTGCTGCCATGTAAGATGTACCTTTCACCGGGCGCTGTGGCTCACACCTGTAATGCCAGCTCTTAGGGAGGCAGAGGCGGGAGGATAGCTTGAGCCCAAGAGTTCGAGACCTGCCTGGGTGATATAGTGAGACCCTGTTCTCCACAAAAAGGAAAAAAACAAAAAGACAAAAAAAAAAAGATGTTCCTTTCACTTTCCATCACTATTGTGAGACCTCTCCAGCCATGTGGAACTGTGAGTCCATTAAACTTCTTTTTCTTTATAATTTACCCAGTTTGGGGTATGTCTTTTTCAGTGGCATGAAAATGGACTAATACGGGAAGTGATTAAGTCCTAAGGCGGACAGAAGCTGCTGTTGCTCTTCCCCTTCCACCCTGTGAGGCCGCCACTGTGAGATGATGCCATAGATGGAAAAAGCCCTCAGCAGACACCAACTCTGCCGGCACCTTGATCTTGGGCTTTCCAGCCTACAAAACTGTGAGAATATAAATTTCTGTTATTTATAAATTACTCAATATCTGGTATTTTGCTATAGCAGTACAGAGAGTCATGCCCTATAAAATTCCGGAGTTCTGCTATTTTAAAAGTAAATATGAAGCAAAATGCACAAGACCCTTTGTAATGTATAGGTCCATGATTTGAGACTGCTCAAATAGAACAGACATGCTGGTGAGAACTTCAGTGGCAGAAGCTACTGTTTGCTGCATACTACATCTCAGGTGGTCTCTGCATTGCAGAAGAGTGGTTGCTGGGAGGCTTAGGGTCTTCATCCATTTTCTGTTGCTGTCATAGAGTACCTGAGTCTGAATAATTTCTAAAGAAAGGAGGTTCCATTAGCTCACAGTTTTGCAGGCTGGAAAGTTCAAATGTAAGGCCCTGGGTTCTACAGAGGGTTTTGGTGCTGCATCATAACTTGGTATAGATCAAAGTGGAAGCAAACACATGCAAAGCAGCAAAACCCAAGGGACATCTTTGCTTTTTTAACAACACACTCTCACAGGAACTAATTCATTCCCACAGGAACTGATCTAGTCTAGCCAGAGCAAGAACTCAGTCAGTAACATGAGAACAGCAACAAATTATTCCTGAGAAATTTAGCCCCAGAACCGAAACACCACCCACAAGATTTCAGCTCCCAACACTGCCACGTTAGGGATTAAATTTCAACATGAGTTTTGGGGAAGACAAATTCAAACAATAGCAGAAAGGTCTGCTGTACATCTACCTATTTTATCTTTTTTTGTTTCAATTTGATAGTTATATATTAACATTTATGTAACACATATTTTAAAATATTAATTTGATGTTACTCCAATATAACCCCAGAATTTTCCAAATAGGGCAACGGGTGACTTTTGTAACATTTTAAATTGCATTTTTTTTTGTTTATGATAGTTGCTCCTACTATATTTCAATCCATGCTCATACATATCTTTTATTTAACATTTATAGGAAATTTTATTTAATTTAGTCACTTTATCTTTCATTCAAGATGAACTTACATAAAACCTGTGTAGAATTGGCCAAAGTTTATTTTTAGGTGATATGAGATCACAGCACTTTTTCTTCACCAAGAATGGAGAAAAATAAGTAGTACCTATTTTTCAGAGGAAAGATAAATGCATGTAAAACATCACTCCATGGATGCAAGACCTCTGTTCTATTAGCTATCAGATAACGTAAGAGGTTAGAGACCGAAGAGAAAACCATCCTTTATATATGGCTTTGGGAATTTGGCAAGAAGTGAAAGGAACATTATAAGATTAAGGACTGTAGAATAACTTAACATGCCTTAGAAGTAAAGGAGGAAAGGAGGGAACATGTAAATGATACAGTCCAGGATTTGCCACAAGAAGCGGTAATCAACTGCTCATATGCATGTTGCTCTAATTGCCAGATATCTTAATGTCTAACAGCAATTACAACCCAAAAGAACTACAGTGACATTTATTGGGTACCCACTGTGTCAGGCCAGATATTTTCGCATATGTTACCTCGTTTAATCTTCATAAATCCTCAGGTATCACTACTCTTTTGTTCGGATACTAGAACCAGAGCTCAGAGCATTTAAGGGATTTCTGTACAGTCTCAAAAATAAGGATCAGAAGTTGAATTCTAATCCAGGACAAACTCTATTATAATCTATGCCTTCTTTGACTTTAAGATAAGAGAATAACTCAAAATTTTATACATTTAATAGGCAAAAAACCCTCTAAATTCTCCAATTCTGTACAAATGTTTTCTAAAAAGCAGTATAGTCATTGTCATCATGGGGAAGAAAGGTAGATCAATCATCTCAATGTACTTGGCTTAGTGCTAGCAGTAGCTTTAAAGGAGTTAATACATAAATTCACTTGACTATGGTTTTAGAATCATTAGTGAAGCATTCAAAAAGTTATTTTCTGGGTAAATTTCCTCATGATTTTGAAACTTAACCTTTATTGGAACCTTCCAAAACTATCTGTTCAAATCCTTATGATTTAGATTATAAACTTAAGGTGGAAATAAATTTTTCTTATAAAATCATAATGATTCTATCTATCCATCTAAACACATGTATATATTTGACCTCAATTTAATTGTCTTAGAATGAGGTTTTGCATTTATGTCAAGGTATTTCATTTATTTAAACTAGATTATTCCATTACGAAACATGCCTTCTGTTTAAACTGTCTGGATCACAGCCAAGTAGAAGTGAATTCTATTCAACTGAACTGAGCCTCTCTGGCCAGCCTTGTGAGTAAGGAGAAAAGAAGTAAAAGAGGAAGAAGAGTTTGATTATGGTGATTTGATACCTGGAAAAGGTGGGGTAAAATTGTCAAGTTTAGTAAATAAAAATATAGAACACTTGGATAAATTTGAATTTCAGATAAGGCATACTTTTTAGTACAAGTATGTCTCGAATACTGCATGAGACATACTTATATGTTAAAATCACCCATTGTTTATTTAAATTCATATTAACTGGGTGTCCTATATTTTATCTGGCAACCCTAGGTGAAGGCTCAGTCAGGACAAATATAACTAGCGTTGGGTTCCAATTGCCACGTGTCTTTTATGCACAGATTGGCAGGCTCCTCTTGGGGTAAAGTAGAGGCTTAAAATTGAGGCCACTTTTGCTCATGGCTTAATGGTGACAAGCTATTGATAGCCAGACATTGCCAAATTCTCATTAGTTTCTAAAAGTCAGGAACTACATTTAGAAAAAAGCGGCTCGCTTATGGAGAGGTCATCTCTCCAATAACCTCAAGTACCAGGAACACAGCTGAAACCCAGGAAGCAAGGGAAAAAAAGGCCTCTGAGGATTCAAAATAGAAACCATGTGCTAAAGCTCATGCTCTTTTCTCCGAGAAGAGGCCCTCAGACTTGCACTCAGTGTAATTTGCTCTTCTTTTAGACACCATCCAAACAAGTTTGGTTTTCCGATTTCCCAGCCAATAGAGACAGAAGGCAGGAAATTGCAAAGTGGGCAGGATGTAGACTAGGGGTGCGCCTTGTGGCAGACAATCCAGTGAAAATACATGCACAACACACAGACACACACACAAACACACATACTCCACTATATGCAACAATCTCCATAAAAATTCAGAAGAAACTGCACCAAAATGGAATTTGTGGTTATTTTTCAGTAATGAACTTACAAGTGTTCTTACAACACTTTTTAAATATTAGCTTAACTTTTTACATGCATGTTTACAATCAGAAGAGGCAATACAGATATTTTCAATAAAAGAAAATTTGAAAATTATTTCTTGACTCTCCCAGGAGAGCTCTGTTCACACCTCCATTAGAAGCATTTCCCAAATGGTAATTATATGCCAGGCATTTATTTGTCTTTGTCCTCTACTGACTTGTAAACTTTCTAGAGCAGAGTTAGTGTCATTGTAGCCTTGTAGCCTTTGTCGATTAGAATCATCTCTAGCACGCTGATGCCCAATAAATATTTGTTGAGTATGGAATGAAAGTCAAAATGCATAGTCTTTCTATGGGCATCTAGACATAGAATTCTCTACAGCTCAGTCTCCCAAGGGAGTGCTCTGCTTTGCTCTTTGACTAGGATAAAAGTCTACTCTAAGTCCACAATTCAAATTAGAATTAAGATTGCATTCTTTGTTTTCAAAAACACAGAGGAATATGATTTATTCTGGAAAACTTTCTATTGAAATGGTTAACATCTTTTACAGTTTTGACTTAAAGGAATGAGTAACAGAAATTGAGAATTCTCTTACTTGTAATCATTTATTCAGAAACCTGGCTGCATCTGTCAATTGAGGTTGATGGGTAAGGATATGGGACACTGCTTCTCCGAGTTGCACTATACAGGTGAAATACCATCTGTAAAATATCGGCTGCACAATAAGACCATGTACAAGCTCTAGAAGAAGAAATGAGAGACGCCTATTTGTAATGCTTTGTAGGGCATCCTCATAAAGCTATAAAGCAAGTGCATCTTTGCAAATAAATAAAAATGTGAAAAATGCCAAAGCTCTACTTTCTTTGTAACCAATTTCCATAAAGACCCCCCTTCTCAGTGCTACACAGGAGGACTGAATATGGTTTTAAATTTCTACTCTTTTTCTAATTAGCATTTGTAAATGGAATCCAGTCATTTCTCTCTCTTCCAAATGAATTAGATATATCTTTGTGTTAAAACTATGACTATTTAATCAGAAAGAAATATATGAATTACTGAAAAGGGGATATCATGGCAGAGACATGTAACAATCATGATTCATCAGCTATTATTTTTGTTTTATAAATGATTTCAAAGCACATTTTAGTAACTTGGAAGGGATTCTCAAAGTGGGACAACAGTGTTGCCTTTCCACCATCTTATTATTGGGAAATGATTTTCCACCTTGCCCACAAATTCACCAGAGCCTTCCAACAGAGCCCCTTAATCATAAAAAAGCAGCTATTCAAAATTAAAATGCACATTAGGCCGTTTTTAACTACCATTAACCTGGGTATCAGTATTGATGAACAGGGCTAAGCATTGGTAACTTAATGAAGAGATAAATTTGTACTTTTGCCATTAAATGTGTCTCCTTTTCCACACCTTTAAAAAGCCTGGGGATAAATGCCAAGTGTGGGTGAAGGGGAGGAAGGCAGCAAAACACACTGCCATGTGTGTACCTATGCAACTATCTTGCACGTTCTGCACATGTACCCCAAAACCTATAATGCAATAAAAATTTAAAAAAATTTTTTTTAAAAAGTGAAATAGAATGGTAAAGTTACTTGATTTGTCTTTCAGCTCCTTTCTTTCTCTGCTCCTTGAAGGTAATGCTGAGGACACACACACACACACACACACACACACACACACACACACAGAGAGAGAGAGAGAGAGAGAGAGAGAGAGAGAGAGAGAAAAGTAAGTCCGAAGCAGGCAGCAGGAAAAACAAAAACAGAAAAAGAAAAAGTGATAGATAAATGATTAATCCCTGGATCATTTAAATTTAATGGAGAATATGGGCAACTTTCAGCTTATTAAAGAAAAACATCCCTTGGGCAACAAGCTTTAAAATACTCAACTGTAAGAAGCAGTAATGCTGTAAGCCTAATAAATAACTTTAGAAAAAAATCTTAAAATATTGTTTTGATTTTTTAAATATCTAGATCAATGTGTTTTTAAAAAGCAGAAATAATGGAATGTATTCCTAATATTTCAAAGAAGATGTCAAGAAAGATAGTGAAGCCTTCCTAAATCACAACCCTTAGACAAAATCATCTTTTTGTATCTCACATGAAAACCTTTGGCTATGAAGTGACTACACCGTACTGTTCCTGCCCAAGTTGCACTAAACTGAGAAGGTCAATATGCCACTGCTCAGGAGACACATAATGATGTTACACAGGAAACATGGCACTCAAGTTTCTAACCAACAGTGAATCTGTTTGGTAATTACATTCTGAGCAGGGAGTAACTTTTGCTACTTTATTTTTAGGTGATATTAGGTCATAGCACTTCTTCTTCACCAAGAATGGAGAAAAATAAGTAGTACCTATTTTTCAGAGGAAAGATAAATGCATGCAAAACATCAGCTCCATGGATGTAAGACCTCTGTTCTATTAACTATCAGGTAACTTAAGGGTTCTTTAAAGGACCCTTCCCACACTACTCCAGAAACGTCAGTGCTGATCCTACAGCCATGAAGTGAAGTATATGTAGCACTGAGTATTACATAGCCTCACACAGTACTCTAAGAACTAGTGAAGAAAAACAAATCCTCCATAAAAATCAAGTAAAACTATAAATACTTAACCACTGCATTTGGAGTAAGTGCATATGAACAGTAAGTCTAATTAGTAACAAGGTGTTTAAAAAAAGAAACACACATTCCAAGGCAGACTTTCTAAGGCAATGAATAATTTTTTAAAGTACTGATCTCTACAATGATGCTAGTTAAAGATGGCTGCAACCTTTTTACCCCAGAGAAAGTAGAGATCCAAACTCTGATGCCCATATCTGCCCATATGATGTCCAAAATTATGGCGAATTGTGAATCAGTCACTACTAACAAATCATAAAACTCGAAGCTGAAGAACCTGCCATCAGGGTTTGATGGACAGATATCTAGAACTATAGACCCAATGAATATTTGCTGAATGAACAAAACTTGGATTTAGAAAGTCTTCTACACCAGATTCATGTTTCTGATGTTCTGAATGGAGAAAAACAAGTAAAGAGTGATCCTTAAAGTCTCCTCTCATGATAGGGCTTATTTCTGTTTAAGTGTGCTGCATATCATACTGTTCTTCACATTCAAGATGAAACAGGATAAATGTCACAATAAACCTTACTTCTCTGGCCTTGATCTTTTAGATATATTTTGGTTCTGGTCTTGGCTTTTGGACAAGCATCTATATAGAGTTCACAGGCAGTTCAATCTGGCTGAATATTATTTCCAGTAGAGAGCTCCCTGGGAGACTGATTTGGCTTAGAAGTCCTTTTGGCCCATTCTGTTGACAAAGTTAAAGGTACAGACATGCATATCCTGATCTTTTCAACTCTTTCAACCTCCTATGGCCCTGAAGCGTTCTCATACTATTTTTTTTCTTTTGTTTTTCCTGCATTCTTTTGAGCAGGGATAATTAGTACGTGTATTGGTTTCTGAGGGCTGCTATAACAAATTACAAACTGGTGGCTCAAGATTACAGAAAATCATTCTTTCCTACTGTGGAGGCAAGAATCTGAAGTCAAGGTGTAAACAGAACCAAGCACTTTTCAAAGACTCTGTGAGAGAATTCTTCCTTGTCGCTTCCAGATTCTTGACTGGTAGCCACGTAATTCCAATTTCCACCTCTGTCTTCACATGATCTCCGCCCTGTGTTTTCTCCCTTCCTAGGTATCAGGACACTTTTCATTGAATTTAGGGCCAACCAGGATAATTCCAGATGATCTCGTCTTGAGATTCTTGACTTAATTATCCCGGCAAAGATCCTTTTACCAAATAAGGTCACATTCCCAGGATCCAGGTGGATATATCTTATGTGGAGACCACATTCCATTCGCTACAGTGAGTTATTCATCTTCATATTTGAAGAGTTAAATAATTTGTGGTATTACATTTGGTGCTCTAAACATTTATTTTAATATTCTGCTTACCATAACTTTGTATCTTTTTTTTTTTAAGTTATCACCTTAATTTATTGTCATTGTCTTCATTGGTAGTTCTTCTAGACCAAGGTTTCTCAGGCACGACGTGATTGATGTTTGGGGCTGGATAATTTTTTCTTGTGGGAGGATTTGCTGTTCATTGTATTGTGCTTAACCGCATCCCTGGCCTCTTCTCCCTAGAAGCCAGTAGTATTCCCCCATTGCATCAATAAAACATGCCTCTAGAAACTCCCAAATGTCCCTGGGATCAGGAAATTGTTCATGGTTGGAAACCACTATTCTATCTCACACATTTCTAGATGGGACTATTAGAAATTACACTGAAACACTAAAATTCACCTAAATCATAACTTTGATTTCTTTGGCTAAAATTTGTGCTCTGAACATATTATTAAAATGTTTTATTTCATTTCAGTTCAGAATAATGAGTTTATTGAACATTTTCTCAGGGCGTACATAATTTTCAATGGCCCAGTCTCTACTCACATAGCAAGTGATAAGAAAAGAGTCTGGCCTAGCGCAGGCTCTCCCATTTACTTACGTGTTCTTAAAAAACAAGCAGAAATCTGCTCATTTAGGCAAAACTGAATTCCTTTGTTACAGGTTTTGACAGAGAAATACATATGATATCCATAAATAAAGTAAAATTGCAGAAAAAAAACACTTCGTTATACAAAGAGAATAAATATCAATGATTCACCTTTATTAGCATTAGGAACAACATGGAACACTCAAACGATGGTTCTATTATTAATTCAGAAACATCCACCCCACTTATGAGTTAAAGCAACATATTAGGCACAGATCTATGAGCTATGAATATTGTCTGTTTTAGTAAAACATATCAGAACGTACATGAACAAAAGTTGTTATTTCAAGGTTGTAGACATCTTATTAAGCTACACAATTTAGTAAATTCCAAAGCTGTCATTGCCCATTTTCCAACCACTTTAAATATTTTAGACCTGAAATGAAGGCCATCCTGAATCTCAACAAGAACTCATTTTTGTTCAGAATTATATCTTATTTTGGTTAACTGGGTTTCTATCTACCAAACTTAAATGATCTTCTTCCTCATTACCATAGAAAGTTGTTTTAGTGATGAACCGCTTTGATTCTAAGGAAAACTACCAAAGACAATTATTATTAGACAAAATTTCTGGAATATAAGCAATTCTTTCTATTTCCTTAGGTGGTTTTTAAAAGATTCATCATGTTCAAATATAATTTTAGTAAACTCTTTATCTCAGAATAACATAATATGCCATAGTAAGAGAATATGCTGAAATCTTTTAATCACACTTTCATGCAAAAGAGTACTTACAAGGCATCTTTAAGTCACCCTGAATTTGGACAAGGTCTTGAAGATTTGGGGCATGTGGTTGCATGCTATGTTAACATGGTGATCAAGATATAGAGAAGAAAGAAAATGGAAAATGGAAAACTTCCACCTTTTGTACATAAAAAGCATGAGGCTACATATACTGTCTCTATGCATTGTTCTTCTCCCCAAGGCTGCAGGAAGGAAAAAGGATAAAACGATCCTTAATTCTTTCTCAGGCCTGTACTGTACCACTACACATCAATGTTCTAACCTTCGGATGTTCTTTCAACCTGAGTTTATCTAATTTTTAAAATGATGCAGTGTTTACACCCATTAAAAGGTAGTTATGTTTAGAACATATAAACTAAAATATCTAGAATGACTATCACTGAATAATAAGAGGAGACACAAAACCAAATTTTTAAAAATTAACCAAGGACTTGAATAAACAGCTCACCAAGGAAGAAATCCAAGTGGTAAGTAAACACATGAAAAGATACTCAATACCGTTAAGTCATTAGGGAAACGCCAATTAAAATCAAAGTAAGATACTACCACACTTATACTAGAGTCGATAAAGCTTTAAAAGCTGAAAATACAACGTACTGGTAAAGGTGTGGAATATCTATAAATCATACATTTTTCTAGTAGTAATGCAAATGTTATCACTTTGAAACATAGTTTTGAAAAATCTCCTCTAAGTATTTACCTAATGAAGCCCATCTCCCCACAAAAACTGCTATGTGAGTGTTCACAGCATTTTTACTCATAATTGCCTCAAACTGAAAATAACACAAATGTTCATCATTCATGATTGAGTGAATGGATAAATAAATTGTGACAACTCTGTAAGACAAAGTTGTTCTGCATCAGAAGCAAAACTAGATGAACAATTGATGCAATAACATGGATGAATCTCGAAAACATTAAGCTAACTGAATAAAGCCACACACAAAAGCTTATATACCGTGTGATTCCAGTTACATGAATATCTGAGAAAAGCAAATTTAAAGGGGCATAGATCCAAGACACAATTGTCCGGGAGTTGGGCATGGGGGAAGAGGATGTGTTACAAAGAAGTATAGGGGAAATTTTTGGAGTGATGAAAATATTCTGTGTATATCTTCATAATAGTAGTGGTTATATAAATATCCACATTCATCAAGACTTATAAAGCTACATGTTTAAAAATGGTGAATTTTACTGTATGTGGATTATACCTCAATAAAGTCAATGAAAAAATCAATGCAATATATTTGGGATCACCCTGACACATGGGATAGTTCATTCCAAACCTAAACTCATTGACACAGAACCAAGCCATGACCAGAGAACAGATGTAAATTATCATCATTTATTCTGGCTTCCCATAAAGTCCTTAGTATAACCATCCAAAACCTGGTAGCACTATTGCACCTGATTTTAAAAAATTAAAAATTTCCCTAAGGTCACTGCATTAATCAGGATGGACCAGGTATACTATAGCAGTGTATTAGTCCATCCTCATGCTACTATCAGGACATACCTGAGACTGGGTAGTTTATAAAGGAAAGAGATTTAATTGACTCACAGTTCTGCAGGGCTGGGGAGGCTTCAGGAAACTTACAATCATAGCAGAAAGGAAGCAAACACATCCTTCCTCTCAAGGCTGCAGGAGAGAGAAGAACGAGAGGTTAGGGAAGGGGGAAGCCCCCTATAAAACCATCAGATCTTGTGAGAATTCACTCAGTATCATAAGAACAGCATGGGAAGAACTGCCCTTGTGATTCAATTATCTCCACCTGGTCCAACCCTTGACACTCAGGAATTATTATAATTCAAGGTGAGATTTGGGTGGGGACACAAAACCAAACCATATCAAGTAGCAAACCCCAAACCTCAGTGGTGCACGCTCCCACTTAGTCTTATTTCTTGCTCATGTAAATTCTGCTGTGAGTTTCTGGTGACTCTCCAGGGTATCTGCTGTCCATGCATTCGCTCAGTGGTCCCAAATGAGCCCGTTTCCACCATACTATAGCGGTATCATCTGTAGCATGCACTTTCTTGGTCAGTGCAGCAGGAAAAGAGAATGCTCACAGTAGCAATTAAATGCTCTAGAGTGAAAGTGACAACACAACACATACCACTGCTTCTCACAAGACTTCTCCAGAAACTGGTTGCATAGTCCAGCTTAATATAAAATTCGGAGAAGTACAATTTCCCCTTTCTGCCAGGAAGTTGAGGATAACCAGCTTGGGATAAGCACCAGAAGTTACTAACACAGTTCTTTTTATTTTATTTCACAATATTTTCTGCTGTTTCTTATTCAAATTAATATTCATGCACACTTATTCTTCTGGGCCATGAAGTAGCAGTGTATTACTAGGCAGAGGCAGTATGGTAAGTATGGTACCATATTCTTGCTGGGAATATCATCCTTTAACCCTCAACATTGTTGCATGGGGGTAAATTAAGCCTGCCAAGGGCTTAATGTTTTCTCCTAGGATTTCCTGTTGAGTTTTGGTATCTAGAGACTGATGGGGATTAGCTTTGCACGCTCCCACTTAGTCTTCTTGCATGTGGGAATTTGGGAGCAATTAATGTCATCTCTAATGACAGAGGAAATTAACTCTGTGTGTAGTTATGTTGATAGAACATACTCAAAGGTTCAGATGGCAGTCTGAACTTCTGAACTTTTTGGAGCTAAATACACACTTAATTTTTTAGAGATCCCTGAAGACACAAATTACAGAGGATGAATTAAAGAAAAAAAAATGTTTCCAGCGTTTATAGGAGGATCTTTGAAGTCTGAGACTCTATATACTGTAGGAAGCGGAGTTAAGGTCAGATCATTGGTGAAGTGGAAAGTTCTAATGTGAGAGGAAGGTACTAACTGAGATAGTGGAAAGAGTAAAGCTTCTGGAAATAGGGGCAGTGGCTCAATAGCTGGGGATGGATGTGGGACAAGCAGACATTGATCTGAATCATAAAATGGTGCTTTTGGAGAGTAGTATAGGTTTACATGTCCTTAAATGTGTCCCAATTTATTGTTTTCTCATGGAAATAATGAGTGCACCATTTGTCTTTTGAATCCATTATACAGAGTGAGTGCAACATTTAATGTGGTCAAAAGATGATCTATTCACATAGACTGAACTATCATGTTGTTTTTACTAATGACAATTCTAGTGAAAACAAAACTACAGCAAAATGTGTGTGTGTGCATGCACATGTGTGTGATCTGAGCACTGCAACACAAGTACAACTAGACATAAAATAGGTAAGCAGAAAAAAACCTTCAGTGACAGTTTCCATTATGAAACAATACAGGAAGTAGCTATAATCTGTAGAAGCAGCAATATGTGGTGCTTATTTCATCCCTTCTTCTATGCTGCATTCCAATGACAGTGTTAAAGGAGCAGAGCTCTCTGTTCTATGAAGCTCAGGCTAGGCCTCAGCATCCTTGTCAACCCAACACTGGAAGTAGCCACTATATAAATAAACAAGCAATCAACTTTTGCACTCAATTTGAGAGCTACTTTCTATCAAACACCAGCAAAGGATTTCTGAATTTTGAATGGTGGTGAAAATGCTCTAGAGATATTTTTCTCCTCACTAAAAGCCTGGTAAGATTATGCATTTCCTTTTGCTTTCTTTTCTTACTCTCCTCTGTCTTTTCTTGAAACAAACAAACAAACAAAAAAAAACCTTATTGAGCACTAACCACAACCACCAGCATATATCAGACACTGGAGATAAAATTGCAAACAAGGCACAACAGGAAAATTCTAAATAATGCCCAGCACTCACTACCAGTCACTTCTGTAAAGATTTTATTCACTTCAGTTTCATCCCACCGTGTGGCAATTTCTACTCTCTCTACCATCAGCATGTCAGTTTAAACCGTGTCATCTATTGCTGTACTGCCATAGGAGACACTTTGGCAAATCTGTACATTCACTCTTATCCTATCCAATCCGTTTTCTGCACTGGAGCCAGAACAATTTCATACAGGATCTTGTAGTTCTCCTGCTTGAAAGGCTCCAGTGGATTTCCCCTGCTCCTAAGATGGAAACTTACACTCCTAACATGGCTGCCAAGACCCTGTTTAATACGTTCCATACCTATTTATCCAGCTTCATCTGCTACCTGTCTCTTCTTCACTGTCTATTATCCAACCACAGTGCTCTTCCATTTCTCAGACTTACCCTTTCTGTCCTGCAGCTTTGTAGCCTGCAATACTATTTCCCACCTTTCCTTCTAGTTAACTCTTAGTCGTCTTTTAAGTTTCAACTCAGAATTCACTTCATCTACTGCACTCCAGCTAGATTTTATTCATCTCATGGTATCACCTACCTCTCCTTCTTTCTTCCACTTAATTATAATTCATGTTGTCTGATGATTTGATTAACCTCTGCCTGGCTCATTAGCCGATAAGCTCAATAATTACATAATGATTGCAAGGAAAATAATCTGCTTTGATCCTAAGTGTGTTTGAGTATGTGCGTGGTGTCTGTCCATGCACATGTGGGTGTGACATGGCTAGAACATAGTAGATGCTCAACAAACACTAGTGGCATGAAGGTAGGAGTAAACAACTTGCTGGTTGCATGAATAAACAAATAAAGGTAACACTATTCCCGTTCCCAGATCTTACAGTCTGGGGAAATAGATAATAAATTGCCTATTTGTTATCTATTTAACAATGAGATAATTAATGTATTAGTATAATAAGTTAATTTAATATTAAATATTGTAATGGATCATAAGATCTGGAACAGATAATAAATAGACAATTTGAAGACAGTTTGATAAGTGCTGTGAGGGGACGAGCACAGTGTGCAATGTGCAATGTGCAAACATCAAAGGGATACTGAATTCCAACGTGAAGGGGCTACTAGAGTAGAGATGAAGAGGAATAATGTAATCAAGATTTACAATAGACATATTTTCTGACATGGAACAGTTGCACAAGTATAGTTGTAAATAAGAACAGAAATACAAGCTGTGGAAATTCTGCTGAAAAAGGTGGGTATTTTAAAGTCCTAACTCTAAATGGTTGCAAACAGAGAGAGACAGAATTCTTCCAATTAGCACATCTGCCTTGACTCAAGGAAGTGACTACACGGAGGCAGATCCACGTAAAGACGGAGAACACAGATGGAAATCAACCTGTGATTTTAAAAGAAATTGCAAATAATGGCACAGTAAGAGGATTGGGGTCAAAATTGAAGATAACTTTTCCCCTAAACTGTTCATAGCTAGAAAAGATTAGTAGGGAACCCAAGGATCTCATTTTAGTTAAAGCTGAGCAGTGTTTCTGGGCATTTCATACATGTATGCATAGCTATGCTTTATATATATATATATATATATATATATATATATATATATATATATATATTAGAATGAACTAAACATAGTTTTATTGTAAATTATAGATTGGTCATTCTGAAGTAATCATCTTTATTGCCGTTGTGAAGTCTCAATTAAAAAAAAAAAAAATCGCTGTTAAACACATTTGGACACAAACAAATCCAAACAGCACATGCCCTTAATTAAGCTCCTGACAGCCAAGCCAAGCAGCTCACGTTAGATGACTGGGCTTGAACAAGATCTGTTCCTGACAGAGAGTGGACCACATGTCATTCACATGTACATATACACTTCAAATAGCCTTGCTATAGATTTGCCACATAGCTTCCAAGCCAGAGAAAGGAGATCCCCTGAGAGTCTTTTTTTTTTTTTTTTTTTTTTTTTAAATAACATAGCCCAAGAACGCTAGTGCAGGATGTAAATGCCAAGTCACGGAACCAATTTTTCCCTAACTGTGATCACCCAGATTTTGCTATAGGGTAGCAAATGACTGCAGGCTCCAGGGGGAGAAGCCAAACAGCTGTCACTACCCTGAAAAATGGAAGTCAGAAAAAACATTCAACAATGTCACACCGCCCCGAGCATGTTAGGAGCAGTCCCCAGAGACCTCATCTTCCTCTTCATCCTCAGCAAAGAAAATTAAATGTCACCGGCAAGCACAGAACCTCCCTCATTTCACCATTATCTTCTCATTTCCAAAGATTCTTTGTGTCCTTTCTTAAAGTACCAAAGAATTGCCTAATAACATCTAGAAATAGTGTTTCTTTTTTGCACCCAGAACATTTCCTGCTTTTTGGAAGGTAACACTTCACTCTTTTTTTTTCTGAATTATTATTTACAGGGCAAGTTGACATTTTAGGACACAAATCAGATTATCTGTCAAGTTTAGTCTTGGTGAAATCATCTTAGTATTTGTAAGAAATAGGTGTCTTCACTTAAAAGCACGTGTAATCATTAATGACAAATATAATGTTATTTAATATGTGGTATGTAATTGGAGCGCGCCATAGGTGAGCTCAGACAGAAATAGACTTGTTTTCAGAATAACTGGCTCTACTCCATCGAGCTAGGTGTCCTTAAATAAATCACTTAACTGCTCTGTCCCACAAGAGTTCTGCGCGAAACACAAAACTAATAGAGTCCTAAAGATCTCAACAAGCCTATCTGTTTAAAAGAATGTCAGTGTAAGTTTGGGAAACTTTAAGGCACTTCATGGGTTCGGTATTATCAGAAGCCAGAAAAAATAATTAAGATTTTTTTTTTAGATACATCTTTAGACTTTATATATTTGTGTTTTGTCTTGGTTTTGAGTATTTAGTTGTTGATTTTTTTTTTTTTTTTTTTTTTTGTATTTTGTTTTTAATGGGCTTTGTAGTTAGTGCATTAGCCCTCAGGAATAATAATTTATTGTTTTTGTTTTATTTTAGGTTAAAGTAAAATTCTGAGACTTCGTATATCTGTGAGTGAATTAAGACTTTGCACTGGGAAACCACAACTCGTGCACGACAGCATTTTGCTTCTATCAAGTGACCTCAGTGCTTTCCTGAATGGAAGAGTTCCCCCCAGCTCTTCGCTTTCAGTGCTTGCAGAAAGGCCTTAGGCATCTTGCTGACCATTCTAGCGCATCCCAGTGTGGGCCGTGGTCTTTGCAGAGGTGTACTACCGCCCTCTGCTGGACAGATTGCAGCAGGTAGCCTCAGAGTCCTTTCTCAAGTGTGGGTTTCCCGCAGCGCCTCTCCTACCCCATCAGACCTGAGTGGTCATGTACAATTTTCAAAAGGGTTTGGTGAAGTTGATAATTTTAGAGGTTTGAGTACGTTACTAAAGATGTTTTCAGTAACATGATAAACAAGCATCTGACTTTTTAACTTGAAATTTTCAGTGATACTCATTACAAACTGACTGGCATCCACATTTTGGAAAACACGATCCTTTCGACTGATCAGCACACTTCGCCGGGTATCCTCCAATCAGAGAACTATTTTTATCTCACATGAATTACAAGAGATGGTTCCTAACAGATAAAGATGATATTCCGACGTGATGCACCTTCTCCAAGTTAATTAGACATTGACGGAGTAGGCTATATTCTCAATCACTCTGCCATCAAATATTTTTGGAAAACCTGCTGCACACCCAGAAATCTTTTAAGTGCCAGACATATAGCAAGAAATACGATACTTTTAAAAAGATACATGTCAGTCACCTTGTATCTGTTTCTGACCTGCTGAAACATAAGTTCTAAAGGAAATACAACTAGAGTGACCAAACATCTTGGTTTGCTCAGGACTGAAGGGCTTCCTAGGATGCAATATTTCAGTGCCAAAACAAGTACCAGGAAAATGGAAAGGAGTTGGTCACGGTAAATACGTCTCCTACCATAGAAGATTGTAAATTGCACTAGCGTTTATTGAAAAACAACCTTTCAATAGCATTAGGTTCATCCTTAATATTATTCTTCTGAATAGTTTCTTCTCATTAAAAGTGTGTTGCAATTTATAAATTACATATAAATTAAACTATTGAAATGTTTGCAGAGCATTTTCTTATATACAAAAGAGCTGAGCAAGTCTAAAATCATAAATTCAAATTTGCACTGTGAAAGCCAAGGAAAATAAATACCAGAAAAGTCAACCTCAATCTTGTAAGGTGCAGAAAGAGCTTAGTTTACCTATGCAGAGACACTTTAGAACCAAAAGGGAAATTAAAACCAGAAAAAAAAGGTATTTATTAATGAAATCCCTGAGAAAGACAAACTATCGATCAGGTGGTAAGAAATGATAAAAGCTTAAAATTGGAAGATTCTAAAATTCACCCAGCTCTTTCTATCCAAACAAAAAAATGTTCTCCAGAAGGTTGTTATTTATTAAAGCTTGAATATATCTTCTGACATATTATTCCAAAAAAATTAGTCTTTATTTCTCACTGATAATTGTTCCCATAGTTTATTTAAATATGATCCTCTTGTCATAATTTTGCTATAACCTCATATATCCATGTGTCATTAGAACTAAAACTAAAATTCAATATTATTTTCTGCTTAACATCTGCTAAAAATGAAGGGTCTCAAATGGTCTAACTACAAATTCTCTTCCTCCCATTGCTCCTGTGAATAAAGCTAGATATCTGAATAACTCTCCTTAGCGAGGGGACCAGACACAATTTCTGCCTATTACTGAGGAGTAGGTTTCAGTTTCCAGCTAGCCTGTGGAATTATTCAGACAAGCCAATTACATCCTCTTGTGGGAACCCGGATATCATGCCCTCCTGATATTACTAAGCCTACTCCCTCAGCCCCTGGTTGTTCACTCTATTTCTGGGATTATATTCCCCAGCATGCAGTGTCCTCCTCTCCTGAACTGTGAGTACATGTGACTAATAAATTGATGTCTATCCCATCTGTCCATTGCTAGGTATTGTATATTTGGCCATCACCTTAGCCCTAGGATGGAAATCCCTTCCTTACTAATGGGTTATAGAGGAGTCCACTGAAACAACCCATACCTATGCTATCTTATACAATGCCACACAATTCTGCTGAGTCTTCTATTTTCCAGGGGTTTCCACTCTTATACCACAAAATCAGTGCTGAGGTGAAGCTAGAAAATCACAGAAGTATAACAAGACATTGAAATAGGCATACTTTTTGATTGAGTGCAAATGAGGTTCTTATAATCACCATTGAGGAATTAGTAAACTCAAAGCTTTTAAGAAGCTAGTTGCTTCATAAGAAATATAAGTGATGATTGGGGAGAAAGTACTCAGAAATTTTTGTAGCCAAAGAAAAGTTGAAAGAAAAATATGCTTTGTTTAGCAAAGATTTTGTCTTTTTAATCCAGTTCTAAATTTTATACGCTAAACTAGATGATGCTGTGTAAGTTCACAAATCTACAGATAATTTCCTTCTCTATTTCTGTAAATGGTTTAATTTTTCTTTCAAACCTAACCTTATATGCCAGAAGTTGTAAGAACAGCAACAACAAAAATCTGAATTTTTATACCCTACTTTGTTTCTGCTCCCTGTGAAATAAAGAAATTGATAAGCAATAGACTGGTTATAGGTGGACATTAAGAATTATTCCTAGAGTTAGTGGTGGAAAGGACATGAGGAACTCCCCAGCCCAACCATCCAGCTCTCACTGAATCAATGGATGTGAAAATGAGGTTCAGTAAATCGTCTGTGGTGTCAGATGTCAGTGTCAGGCTCTCTAATTCTCAGCACGATTCTCTTTCAGCACCCCCTGCCCCTCCCTGCACGTAAAATTAATTGAAAATTGACTAAAGATCTTGGCCAGGTTCCTAATGTGGTAGCTTAGCATACTCACTGATTCGCAATGTAATGCATTAAGAAAGTAGTTTCTTTCTTACCCTAGTTCAGACACATTTTTCTGAGAATTTGAAGAACCAATACAAGATATGCCAATTAAGACTTCAAAATTTACGGTGTCCATGAATTAACTAATCGATATGCTACTTGGTATCTTTCAAATTTAACAAAATTTGAAATGGCCTGTGGTTATGTATCAAGAGGGAATAATTACACAACATATCAAACATTTATAGGATCAGCCCAGACTAGACCTTTTACCTTTATATATTTCCTCCGTGCCTGTGACAGTGTACACAACAAAGAAGAATAAAGTCACCCAATGGACGCAAGAAATACAAATAAAAATTGAACTGAAAACGGAACTCTAGGAAGCCTCAGAAGCAAGAAGCTATTGCACAAGATGGATTCTTAGTTAAGAAGGGGATTCTTTGCAAGGTTTGGAAGACCAACCAGCTCAAAGTTGAATTATAGCTAGGAGATTTCACACACACACACACACACACACACACACACACACACACACACACACACACCCCTCTCTCTCTCTCTTCTTTAGAAAATATGTAACTCAGATATGCATCTCTAAATTATAGGGAGAAGAGAGAAAGAAAATACAGGCTTCGTGATCCTACGTGCCACCTCCAGAAAACATTGAAACATGAAGTCAGAAGTTCAGTTATTTTCTATCATATAGATGTTTTCCTTTTTTGAAATCCACATTAGGTTATGAAATTCTACTCTTTGGGGTTTTTTTTTTGGAAGAATCACTTTAACGTATAGGTTTATGAAAATTGCAATAGAAAATGAGAGTAATTTCATGGACCTTCAAGCCTGATGAAATCCTCACCTTGAGAAGCTAGGAACGGTAAAGAAAATGATTGAGCAGCTAGGCCTCCACAAGTGGAAGGCTTTCCCAGCCAAATTTCAGTGACAGCCAAAAAGACTAGGCCATTTCCAAAAAACTAACTCAAGAATTAATGGTGATTTATTACTCGGGAACCTGACATTAATTAAAGCAAATTTAGCAGTATCCTTATCACTTGAAGTTGATGTTATTGCAGTTGGCTGGAAAGAGAATACAAATTACTTCGGCAAGGGCTGCCAGTCAATCACGTCCTCCTAAAATGCCTTTCCATCCCAGCAGAACGATTTCTGGAACTCTCAAACACCTAAATTAAATTATGTTGGAGGGACCCTAGCCTGAATGTTTTCTTAATCTTGGCCATCTGCACTTTACTCAACTGTATGACTTTGTTCTTTTTACAACTCCAAAGAAAATGTATGATTAAAAGAAAAAGACAAATGGCCAGAAAAAAAAATTGAAGTTACAAATATACTTGGATTATATAGTTTGATTTGCAAGAATACCAGATTTGATTTAATACTTACTGGATAGCAATTATCGACACAAATATGTAATAGCTAATATTTAATTAATGTGTTAGAGTAAGATGATAATCTGATAAATTCACTATGTTTATTTCATTTGCTTTTGTGACAAAGATCAATCCTAATTCACAACTCTTAGATACCAACTAGTCCATGGTACAAAACTAACAAGAAGGGGAGAATATGAAGTGCCTTTCTATACATTTTCTAATTACCACTAATATTGACCTCTGACTTCAGCCTATATTCAAAATGAGATGCCAACACCTTAAGAGCTTAATATGTCCATCAGATTTTACAAGTATACTTTAAATATTTTGGTGCTAAATATTTAAATATTTGGTTTTATAATTATTATTTAAATCATTGGTGCAAAATAGAAAAACTGAGTATTCAATTGCAGCATATCTATTTTATCACCCAAATTATCAGAATTTATCATTTGCATAACATCAGATCCAACTGATAGTTTCATGAGATGCTGTCATTGAAGAAATGATTCAGTCTCAGCTTGGAAGACCCCATTGCCAATCACCTTGCAAGTAGCAGTCACTGTAATTCCACACAGTTCTGGAGACAATATAAATCAAAATTAACATGAACTGTGCTGCTTCTATTTTGTCCTCCCATGGATTAATATATTTTACTGGTTCTTACAATATCCTTATAAGGTAAGTACTATTTTTATCCCAAAGCCTACAGATAATTCAATGAAGGCATAAAAAGCTTAAATAACCTATAAACAATCATACTACTCCAAAGGAATGAAGCTGAGATTTCAGCTTAGATATATTATTTATTGCTGCATAACAAATTATTCCAAAACTTAGTGGCTTAACAGAACAGCATTTACTATTTCACAATTCCTTGTGGCTTCTCTGGATCCTCTGGCTCTTGTTTGCTTACTAGGAGAAAACTGCAGAAGCCCCAGTGTTCGACTGAGAGTGGATCCACTTCCCAGCTCACATGGCTGTTGGCAGGATTCTGTTCCTCATGGGCTATTGGAGTGAAGGACTCAATTCCTGACAGGCTGTTGCCCGGAGGCTGTCCTTGTGGGCCTTCCATGGGGTGGCTCAGAACACGGCCGCTCGCTTCCAGAATGAGCAAACAAGAGAGACACAGAATGCGAGCAAAACAGAAGTCACTGACTTTTACAACCTAATCTTGGAAGTGGCATCTCTTAGAAGCAAGTCATTAACTCCATCTCATACTCGGGGGAAGAAATTAAACAAGGGTGTGAATACCAGGAAACCAGAGCTCATTGGAAGCTGTCTTAGAAACTACCACACCAGGAATGTTTTTTTGTTGTGTAAAAATTAAAAAAAAAAAAATTAAAGCCTTATGATGACACCACTTACAAATCTGTGCTGATGGTACATCTCCACATTCTAATGAGTTTGTAAAACCACCATTACTAATCGTGCATATACAGCATTTCTACAATTTTATTTATTTATTTATTTATTTATTTATTTATTTATTTATTTATTTTTGAGACAGAGTTTCTCTCTTGTTGCCCAGGCTGGAGTCCAATGGCGCCATCTCGGCTCACCGCAACCTCCGCCTCCTGGGTTCAGGCAATTCTCCTGCCTCAGCCTCCTGAGTAGCTGGGATTACAGGCATGCGCCACCATGCTCAGCTAATTTTTTGTACTTCTAGTAGAGACAGGGTTTCACCATGTTGACCAGGATGGTCTCGATCTCCTGACCTAATGATCCACCCACCTCGGCCTCCCAAAGTGCTTGGATTACAGGCGTAATTTTATTTATTTTTAATAACTACATAAGCATAAGCCTGAATTACAACCTAGTGTAATAGTAAACAATTCAAAAGCAAATTCTAACTTTCTACTACATGTCATTCTGACTTTTGAAAACAACAGATTTTGTAGTTTATCTCTACAACGTAAAAAGTGTTAAATATTTTTATTTCATATTATATATGAACCTTGTAAAAAAAATAGATGCAAGAAATTTTCATGAAATTGAAATAGAAAAGACCAAATAAAATTAAATGAGTATGGCAATCGAATCTTCAGCCTCTGCATTTAGATGGACTGGTAAACACAAATTCAAATACAGGTGAGTCTTACTCTGTAAGATAGTGTAGGAATTTCAGTATCATATTAAAATATAGTCATATAACCAGTTATATAAATCTAAATAGAAAACCAATCTTCTTTAAGTTATTAGATGGTAATCAAGCAGCTTTGTGAAAAGTTGGACATAACTAATCCAGCTTAGCCTCAATTCCAATTATGCCTTTAGAAGAGGAAATTCTGATAATACTTGCTAGATCTGAATTACTATCAAAATTCAAAAAGCATGATCACATTAATTCAACCACCAGTCAATTGTATTTAAAGCAGAACTGTTCAACAAGAATATTCTATTGGCCATTAGTGATCTGAATTAATTTATCAGATTAATTGAATTATAGCATCTGCTTTTAAACAGTAAGGGGCATTTGTCTTTTGTAATCAGTAAAGTGGTAGCTTATTAGTATTCATTGGTAGAGTTTTCTTGTTTTGTTTTTTGTTTTGAGATCAGCTATCAAGTTTGCCCTCTCTTCCTTGTAAGTACCAGCTGAAAAGTTCTGGAGTCCCCATGATCATCTTGTCTTCCGATACCTACTGCAAATTCAGGAAGCTCCAAGATTATGCTCATGTTCGATAGTTTGATAGAGGTATTCACAGAAACTCAGAAAAGTCATTATATTCACAGTTGTAGGTTATGACAGCAAAAGAATACAGATTAAAATTAATAGAAAGAAGAGTCACATAAGGCAGATCTGGGCGATATCAAAATATAGAACTTGTAGTTGTCCTCTCCCCATGAAGTAGTGCAGACCGTGCCTATTTCTCCCAGCAAAAATGAGTGACAGTATATGTGGAGTATCACCAACTAGAGATGCTCACCTAAGTTTTGGTGTCTTGAGTTTTACGGGGGCTCAATCACATTGACATGACTTAGCACATGGCTGATCGTAGTCTCCAGTCCTCCAGAGGTCAAAGCGATAATGTGCTGTGCAAGAATAAATAACATGTTGTTCCACCATAAATTGCATTGTTAGCATAGACAATCTGGTGTGGCCCAAGGCCTCCAGGCAAAGAAACTCACATACGGCAGGACATTCCAAGGGCTTAGAGATTTACCTCCCAAAAGCCTAGGGTAAAAGCCAAATCTTTCTTTGGGCAAAATTAACTCTTTTTTTTTTTTTTTTTTTGAGATAGAGTCTAGCTCTGTCACCCAGGCTGGAGTGCAGTAGCACGATCTTGGCTCACTACAACCTCCAACTCCCTGGTTCAAGCGATTCTCTGCCTCAGCCTCCTGAGTAGCTGGGATTACAGGCAACCACCACCATGCCCATCTAATTTTTGTAGTTTTAGTAGAGATGGGGTTTCACTGTGTTGGTCAGGTTGGTCTTGAACTCCTGACCTTGTGATCTGCCTGTCTCGGCCTCCCAAAGTGCTAGGATTACAAACATGAGCTACAGTGCCAGGCCTGCAAAATTATTTACTGCACATCAGCAAAGATCATTTTTGTTCCAGGGATGTGCTTCTTTGGACACATCAAACATTCTATCAGTATTCCCAGGCCATACCTTTGCTCTTGTTGGCATCTGTGTAAAAGAATCCAGGGCATGAACTGTTATCCGCTCAAACAGACCATACATATTTGGCCCAGTTTTGTGCAAGCCTCCCTTTCCACAGTGTGCCACTGGTCACAGTTCTGAACAAAAACTCTCTTGCGCCTGGGAGCTTCATTTATTTTTAATTTGCTCTATCATTGCATTGCCTGTGATACAAGCTTCCTGTGGAAGCTAGATGTTCTGCCCAATCCCAGGCATGTTTTCAGCCACTGCATCATTGCTTTAGCTTGAGGTTTCCCCAAAGTAGCATCTGAGGTAAGGGCTTGGGTGCAAGAGTTCACTTGGGAGACAGTTCTAGGAAATAGGAGCAAGTTTCCAGGAAGTGTAGGGTGAGGATAGAGCAGTGGGGGTGGGGGGGCGGTGGAATCCAATATGAATATAAAATATGATATTGGACATAAAAGTCCAATATGAGTATGTTTTTGAGACTGCTGCTGTGGACAATAGTGAATTATTCTACTGAACCTTGTGAGAGTCCACAGAATGCCTCCCAAAACTATCTATCTGAGGGTGGATAGGAAGCATTGATCCACTGGCTTATATTCCTCATTGGTCAAACATTATTCTGCTGAAACTCACTCTGGCCGGAGTCTTTGGCATCAAAACAGACCTAAGGCAGAAGTCAAAGACCTTGCTGTCAGAAAACTGGAGAATATCTTCTCCAGATGTGGCTGGAGCCAGAGAAAGGAGGTCAGCCATGTCTGCTGCAACTATATTACCTCTACCGGTGATTTACAAATGCAGAGGAATATCAGAATCACCTGGAGAACTATTAAAGAACACAGAGGCCCCGATTTGCAGTAGGGGGATAGGATCCAGGCCTTTGTATTCTTACTGAGCTCCCTGGGTGATTCTGGTGATTCTGTTACATACATTAGTGCTTGAGAACCACTAATTGGTACTCCATGCAGACCCTATACGGACAAGGCAGGCTCAACAGAAAGTAATTAGAGATTAATTTTTCTGCTGTTAACCTGAACTTGTGGTAGGTCTAGAATGGGATGCAGGCTGCCCCATGCCCACCCTGCAAGGGATTCTACCATCCCCAGTTGTGTTGGTTTAGTCCATGTAATTGTTGTACCTGCCTGCTCAGCTGGCACCTGGCTCTTGCCAATGCACTCCCTCAAAGAAAAGGAAAAGAACATTTAATCTGTTAAAGGCATTTAATGAACACCTGCTATAAACTATCCAATTTGATACACATTTTACAAACATGATTTCATTTGATGCTCATGATAACCCTGTGAAGTAGGCAGTGTTATTCAGATTTTTCAGATGAGAGATCTGAACCTCAGAGAGATCTGAAGCCACGTATCTCTTGGGTCCTGGTTTAGAAAACAGATGTTTTGGCCTAAATGACTGCAAAGTCATCTCCAGTCTTGTCTTTGGAGACGAGTGGTGACCACCACCTGCATTAGCTTTACCAGACCATTTCTGTGTTATCTTAAACTTTAAAAAGGCAGATACTTAACCTAAGCAAATATCTTATGTTGTAGTTGTCAAACCAGTCACCAAGTATGATCAACAGTATCTGATCACACTTTGGCTCAATAGATTTATTTAATGGGAAGGCATTTATTGACCACTTACTATGCGCCAAACCCAGTGTTAAGTGCTTTGTATGCAACATCTCTTTTCTTTACTGTTCATAGAAACAGGGCATCATTAGCTTCTTCTTGATCTCACAGAAGAATATATTTATCTGCCTGTAACAAATATGCAGCCAGGTGTGACGGCTTCTGCCTGTATTCACAGCCATAATCCCAACAGTTCGGAATTATGCTGAGGCAGAAAGCTCACTTGAGGCCAGGGGTTCCAGCCCAGCTTGGGCAACATAGCAAGACCCCATCTCCTCCCTAAATAAATAAATACTACCTGGGTGTGGTGTTGCAGGCTTTTAGTTCTAGCTACTTGGGAGGCTGAGGCAGGAGGATCATTCAAGCCCAGGAGGTCAAAGCCACAGTCAGCTATGATCATGCCACTGCACTTCAACATAGGCAACACAGAAAGACCCTGTCTCTAAAAAACAAAAATGAAAAATAAGAAAACAACCCTAGTAGCTTGGTTACTCAGAAAATAGATCCCCACGGATCATGAAGGTGATACAATGTGGCAAATTTTATTCAGATATCTTGCCGGCTTTATTAGATGTGCTTAAATGTTTTTGGAGCTTGGAATAAGACAAGTTATTTTTGAAATTTGAAAATTATGACTGAACTTCATTTGTTTATTATTCATAGCTTTTTGAAAGAATTTTTAAGTATAAATGCATTTTCAAAGGTTAAGGATTTCAAATATATCTTAATGTTTCATGGCAGTTTAGCCCATATCTTCTAATGTTTATTTTCATTTGCATATTCTATCAATAATTAGTTCTTGCTGAATTTCCACATGCTTTTATTAGCAAAGGGCAACCTTATAAGCATAATATAGCATGTCTACATTAGTACTTCCTGTCTCCAAAATGGCAGTTCCATTCACCTCAGCACTCATATGTCGATACCAAGTTGCTAATCTTTCTCAGGGCTACTCCAGACAGCTTTAAAGCAAATGTACCTAGTATATTACTTTGTATTCTTTGAACAGAGAGCAACATAGTTTTTGACAGCTTATTTTCAACAGCTAAGCATGAAGACATTGTAAAGCAGTCTAAAGGAATTTAGACTGGTGTTAATGATCTGTTTTGACTCTTTCTTGTCTACAGCATCTGATGTTTCTGCATTAGCTTCTTCTGCTAAACATAAGATGACATTTGATAGTTTGGTTCATCCTATGAAAAGTTTAATTTAATTACAGAAGGGTCTGATTTGCTAGATTAAAAGGTCAACTATTATAAAATTCATTTTTGGTGCAGAGATTTGAGAAAGCTGCACAGTGCAAAGTTCAAACAGTCAGAGAAGAGCAAGACACTTTAGAAAATGAGGAAAAATTAAAAACTAATGGCTAATTTCATTGGAGAAAGAGAAACTAGAGACACATTCTAATATATAGGAGTTGAACATATCACTTACAGGAATTTATTGTCAGTATTTTTTTTTTTTTTTTAGCCTTTTGGGAGTTTTGCATCAGGGTGATTTGCAAAAAAAAAAAAAAAAAAGTTGGGGGAGGGGGACAGAATTTAGGGAGCTCCACTAAAACTGTCTTTGTTTTAAAATAGCACGAGACTCTACAGAAGTATTAAAATAAGAGCGCCCCTAAAGACAGCACAGGCAAGAACTTCTCAGCCTCTTTCCCTTCTCACTGTTATCTCAACCACCACACACAAATTCTGCTGATTTTTTATTGAGGATTAAATGCCTCCAGACTTAGGGAAAAAAAAAAAATGGCAATGAAATCCAGATAGCCGTGTTTGCTCTCAGACCACTGAAGATGAGAGACAATATAAACCAATGCTTCAAGGCAACTTCATCTAAGAACATGAAGTGCCTAAGTAGTAAGGACTGTGCCTATGGTACCAGGGTCAACTTGACCAGCTGACTAAAACAGTCTGAAACAGCTAAGTGACTACCTTAAACCAAAGAATAAACCTTTGCAGAGCTCCGGCTGCTTAGAATGAGTGCAGGGCTGAGAGGGTTAACAACTGAGCACATAAAAGAGAGAGGGAAACCACACAAGTGAGGGAAGCTGATGGACTCACAATTTGGCTTCATCCCATAGATCAAGTGTTGATCAAAGGATAAAAGTGGATCTAAAATGACTCAGAGATTCCTGGCTAGAGCTGCTGAAAAAGGGGCCGCTTCATGAAACAATATGGTGTGAGGAATGTGAGGAGCAGCTGGCATTTCAGTTCCATTAAAAACCCATCCAGCTGACCGTGGGTATTCAACTTGTGCCAGGGTCAATGCTTCCACCCCAGAGTATTCTCCAGGTGTTGAGACAGCACAGGCAGATTGCACCAGTGAAACTTGATCTCTCCTCACTCATGCCACCCCTACTTTAAAAAAAAAAAAAAACTAATTACAAAATGACCAGAGGAAGGGAATGTGTAGATGTCCTATGCCTGGACCTCCGTAATACCTTTGATCCAATGCCGGGTGAAAACGCAACTGAAAAAGTAATACAAATGGGTTTGTACAGAAGTGCTGTTGCATGGATTGAAAACTGGCTCAAAGACTGTAAACAAAGGATAATGACAAATGTCAGTGCAATCAAGGGGCAGCAGATGAGTTTTCCAACAGAAGACGTGTCCAGAGATGCTCCATGAGTCAGGGTTTCAGTTCATTCTTGGTCAGTCAATGTGTAACCTACAAAGGAATGAAGAGTCTATGAACAAAATCACAGCCGACTCTCAATGTGAAGGAGGGTAAAATTAATAAAAGGGGCCGGGCCTAGAGGCTCATGCCCGAAATTCCAGCACTTTGGGAGGCCAGTGCAGGCGGATCACGAGGTCAGGAGATCAAGACCATCCTGATCAACATGGTGAAACCCTGTCTCTACTAAAAATACAAAAATTAGCTGAGTGTACTGGCAAGCACCTGTAATCTGAGCTACTAGGTAGGCTGAGGCAGGAGAATCACTTGAACCTGGGAGGCAGAGACTGCAGTGAGTCAGATGGCGCCACTGCACTCCAGCCTGGCTACAGAGCAAGACTGTCTCAAAAAAAAGAAAATTAATAAAAGGAAAATTACATTGAGTCAAAAGAATGCTAGATATATAGAAGGGGGAAACTGCCTTTATAAATTACTTATGTGAAAATAACAGAGAGATATTCTTCCCAAAATTCAAAGATCTAGAAGACATGTAGATCAACATAAACAATCCAGTTTGCCTGCCACTTTATCATCTTCCAAGTTTACAGTTTATGCTCCAATATGTATTTGAACAAAATAATCACACAACTTATGGCAGTGAATATTCTTAAAGTTTAAAATCTGTATAAAAATGATATTTATTCATCCCCAACCCTCCTGCTTTTAGGACCCAGATTTTTGGATGCAGGTTAATTTGCATGCGGATTTGCCAGCTGAAAATCTCGAAGAGTAAAAACTTGGAAGCGTTTGTAGTCAGTCAACTAAAGTAAAATGTAAGGAGCAAAACTGTAATGAAAATACAACTCATAGTATTTGCACATGGAACTTATAATGACTGGTTAACTTTTATGTGAAGAATAAAAATTTCCTGTCATGATGAAATGAATCAATTAATTACTTATTGATTGTACTTCTATTATGTGAGCACTTTAATAAAAGGTTGCTTTTGTGTTTGTTTGTTTGTTTGTTTGAGAACGGGTTGTCCCAAAGTAAAATTACAAAAATAAAAACAAGGAAAGCACATTTCTTTGTCTCAAGAAACCATACTCACAAGTAGATTCTTAGAATTTCAGAGCTAAACAAACCCTAAGGCTTCATTGATTCTGACCTTCTTTATTTTGGACAAGAACTGGACTCCACACGGAAGTGAGACTCCCCAGCTGATACTGATGTGGCCTGCCAGAGTCCTTACGGGAATGTCTGCCTAGATGCCTCCCTGCAGCTGTGTATCCATGAGACTCAGTGGAACTTTTCACTTCCCACAGGCTTCCATGAGGCCTGTGATCTCACTTCACCTCTGTCCTTCCAGCCATGCTGGGCCCAGCCCAATGGAGCCACAGACTACTTTGCCCAGGAATTCATTCTGGAACCTTGACCAAGCCTGCTGACTGGGCTGGGCTGCAGACTGTAGCGTTCTTCAGTGATTTTCTTTGTGCCAGAGTGAACATCACTCTAAGCCAGAGTCTTTCAAAACTTTGGGGCCACTTAATCCCACAGAGCTTTTCATTGCTGCCGTCGTTGGCCTCCACCCAAAATGCACACTCCCATCGTCATCTGGCCTCTCACATCCTCATCCTCACGCTGCTCAGTTTCCTCTCCTGTGACTCATCCGCCCATTCCCATCTGATTTCCCTGCCAACCTCCTGGCTTTTGCTCTCATTGCTCCCTCTGCCTGCCCTGCCTTTCTTACATGCTCCGCCTGGTGAAAACCTACTGTCCTTTCAAGACTCATCGCAATCACCTCTGCAAGGGGGAACCGTCACCTGCCTCTCCCTAGCTGCACCACCCCGTAGAACTGACAGTCACCTCTGTTTTTGCATTCCATATAGGATTTAGAAATGGAGAAGATTGCCAATTTATGAGATGAAGCCACTATGATATAAATGGCTAAAGAATTTCTTTGTATGTCTGATGCCACTAAAATACAATCCCTCTAAGGGCCTGGATAGTTCTGTACCCACAACTGTATCCTCAGTGCCTAGAACAGTATCTTCCAGAACATAGTAGGTGCTTCCTAAATATTTGTTAATGAAATAAGCATCTCTATTGGACCATTAGCTTCCTGGAGGCAAGAACAATGTCTTCTTTCCCCATTGCCCCATAGCTCCTGGCACATAGTTGGTTATCATATATGTGGATAATTACACTAAATTCTTTCTATAGTGACTCACTGGAAATCTTACTTCCCTGTAAAGAAATTCCTCTGTTCATTCAAGCACTACATCCAGCTTCACCCACTTCACTCCCTCCAGCTAGTCACCTCTTTAACCTGATTCTCCCATAAGATGAGACCTCTTATTTTGTCCTCTTGAAACAAGGTTGCTTATTCTCACAGCTCCTTTTACTTGGAACCTTAGGTTACAAGTAAAATACTTGGAATACTTAATACTTTTAGATCCCCATTTCATCTCAGTTTCTTTCCTTCACAGACAACATTGTGGAAAGAGCAGCCTATATTCCAGTCCTCATCAGCCTTCACTCTCTATTTCTATTGAAATAACTCTTAACAGGGTCAAACGCAATGGACAATTCTTGGGAATATTTCTGGCTACTTTCAGTCTCAGTTCACATGTTACTCAACATCTCTGCAATACTAAGCATTGCTACATGAAGTATCTTTCTCCTCCACCTGCTTACTTTCTTTCCACTTCTCTGTTCTAATTTTTGCAGCCTTTCGGAAATGCCTCACCTTCTATCTTATTCTTTACCTGGCGTTCTGTCCTGAGACTTCTAAGCCTTATTCTCTGGTTCAACTACCACCTTTACAATGATGAATGCTAAGTTCGCTCCTCTTCTAAAGTCTAGTTTTATTTATTCGTGTGTCTCTGGAGAGCTCCAGTTGTGTGATCTAAAACACTTCAAAATCAATCTTTCTAAGGTAGAATTCATTTTGTTTTCTCCCTAACCCTTATCTTCCTGTTGTAGTATCTTACTCAATCAGTAGTACCCCCGATTATTCTCTTTTCTGAACCACAAACCTGGGAGGTATTTCTAGACAACCTTCATTCTTCCTCTACATCCAATTTCTGCCATTCCACATCCAAGGCCCAATGTCTGTCATTCTGGTTCCAATTGCAAACAAACAACAACAACAACAACAACAAAAAAAAAACAGTTAAATGTTATACTTTTAAAACTATATTTTTTCATGATAGTTGTTTCTTTTAAATGTTATAAAACATGATTTTTCTATTGTCTTTGACCATTTCTTGGTAAAAATGGCAGAAGAGCTTTTGCTTCAGTCATGTAGAAGAAATGCTTACAGATGATCAATATTGGCCTATAATTGTAAACTACAATATCTACCTGGCTATCCCAAGAAATTGATATGTATCTTGTTTATGGAATTTTTCTATCCTGGAAATTTTGTGATTCCTGGAACATTTTGTTCTACTATTTTATCACACTCTTCAAGCTTATCAGTTTTTTTTTCACATTTGTGTATCTATGTATACACAAATCAATGATTTTCTTTCTCATTATTAAATATAGTTGTGGAATTTAGGAATTTAGTAGCCCTAATTTTCTATTCACCCTCCCTCCTTAAGACTAAGTAATTCTAGTTTCTACTATTTTTCACAGATGACTTGTTAAATATTTCGAAATGCTATCTAAATTCCTTATCACTCAATGTCTCTTGTTTGATTATGGAGCAGAAGAGGAAGGGTAGCCTGAGTCAGAAATCTAAAAATCAGAAGATGGAAATTGTTACTGATGTTTAAAACTTGACAATCAAGACCAAGACACAGAACTGGGGCACAGAGCAGCTGAGGACAAAGTAGCTCCCAGAACTTAGAATGCATTGAGGGTAGATCAGTGGACACGTGCAACCAGCCACAATCTAAAGTGAGAAGATCAATGGAGGAAAGAAGGTAGGGCAAGGTCATAATGGAAAACTTAAACACTTCTGTTAAAAGTAAGCATCTCAAGGGAGACTTGTGTGCCTCAGGCACTTAGTGAGGGGACTTAGAAGAAAATTGAGGGATTATAGGAAGCCATGAGTGTGGCCAGCCTGAGAGACTCACGTGAGCCAGTAGTTCTTTTTGTGTTTTCCTAATCAGTTCCAGCTATCTCTCCAGACTCAGAAACTCAGAAATGTCTCCACGTTCTCCTTCCCTCTTAAATGAAAGAAGTGAAAATGGAGATTAACTTCTGTGTGATGAAATATAAGGAACTGCACCCATGTTTTGTTTTCCTAGAATAGGAGTCAGCAATTATTTTCTGTAATGGGCCAGATAGTACATATTTTTGTTTTGCAGGCCATCTAGTCTCTGCACAGCTATTCAATTCTGCTCTTGTAGCACAAAAGGAGCCACAGACAACACATAAAAGAATAGACACAGATATGTTCCAATAAAACTTTATTTACAAAAAGAGGTAATGAATTTCCTAACTCTTGTGCTAGAATTTGGTTGTATAGATGTGGTTACTTACAATTGTTAGATCTCAAGCTAAATTGGGGAAATAATTTTACTTACATACATAAATCTTCATTATAACAATATTTTAGGAAGGAATCAAGCTATAATGTTTTAATCATGTTTTAGTTAATATTAAGTGCAAAGGAATTTGATTTTGATTTTCATAATTTACTTTCTCATTTAAAATTAGAGACCTGATGTGTCTTTCCACTTCAAATCTGTAGTTTAATATTAATGCTAATATGAACAGCAACAGGAAGGGTGAGTTGGAAAGCTTTATTTTTCCCTTTGAGACAAAGATGAGTGAAATATATACTTTTAAATTGATGTTAGAAAGTGCCCTTTGCTGGTTCTCTATTTCATCTTGCAGTGTGGCCAAAATAAGCAGCACTTAACTCTTTTATTTTTTTTTTCCATGGTTTCCAGTAAGAAATCCCTCTCTAATTCCATCACCCAGCTCAGGATGCTTACTAAACCTGTAGAGACATACTGTCCATGAAGGAATTCAAGAGGCCAAGTGATCAATTATTTGCCAAAGGAGCAGAATTTTGCTCACTTGCCTTTAGTCTTTAAAGAAAACAAGAAAAAATAGTGAAGGAAGAACAGTGAAGAAATTGATAAGGTCTCCAAGTGTATCAAACATCTACAAAACAATTTAATTTTCTCAGTCAAGTTGTAAATGGTGATTAATAAATCATGTCCCTATTTGTTAATATGCTCTTTCAGATTATTTTGAGAGAAAACAAGGATTCTGCTCCCAGAATGCTTTCCCTTACTATAACTTTTTCAGCATTTCTACTTACTTGTCATTAATACTTTGCTATCTCTTTAAACATTTTGAGCTAAAAGGGCACATCTCTTCAAGGCAGTTCACAGTTCATTTCAATGAATATTTACTGAGTACCTACTATGTGCTCAGCAATGGTCTAGGTGATTGAAACACAACAGTAAACAAAACAAAGATTCCTCTAATCATGGCATTTATCACCTTGTGGAAGGAGACATAATAAACCAAAAATGTAATAAATAAGAAGAATACTATTTAGTATGTTAGAAGATAATAAATGGTGGTGAATTCTGAAGGCTGGGGAATAGGATGAGGAGTTACCATATTTGGTAGGGGTTAAGATAAGTCCCTGTAAATTGAAATTGTAAATAAAGACTAGAAAGAGAAGTAATAAGTTAGCTAAGAACATACTTGGGGAAACAAGATTCCAGGAGTGGAAATATCTAGAGCAATTGCTCAAAAGTGACAGTGTCTGTGGAAAGTGGGAGACTAGAAATGAGCACAGTGTGGCTTTTTTTTATGACCTGGATATGACGTTTCCTCAAAAATTCATGTTAAAACCCAGTCAACAGTTATAACAATGGCTGTAATGAAGTGAGCTCTTGTGGTGTAGGTAAGGAGTTCATGGATTACAGGATTACAAAATTAGAACTGAAAGACACTTTGAGGCTCTCTAATGTCTTTTATTCTTTTAGTGCAATGAGAAGCCACAGCAGAGTTTTGAACCGAAGAGAGACATAACCTGACCTTCGTTTTAACAGCATCATTCTGGTTTCTATGTCAAGAACAGACTAAAGGAAAGTGTCTTAGTTCATTTTCTGCTGCTATAAAAAAAATACTTGAGACTGGGTAATTTATGAAGAATGTAAATTTACTTCTTACAGTTCTAGAGGCTGGTAAGTCCAAAATCAAGGTAGATTTGTTTCTCTGCTTAGGGCTTCATTCTCTAGAGGGGAAATATGCTGTGTCCTCACATAATAGAAAATGAAAGAGAGAGAACCCCCTCTCAAAGCCCTTTTCAGAAGGACCCTAATTCATTCATGAGGGAGGAGCCCTTATGATCTAATCATTCCCAGAAACACCACCTTCAAATACCAGAACCTTGTTGACTGGGTTTTAACATGAATTTTTGAGGAAACATCATATTCAGTTCATAATAAAAAGAAAGAGTGAAAGGAAGAAGAACAATACAGAAGCTGTTGGTATAATTCTGTTAAGTGGTGGTGGATTTTCTGGGTAATGAGAAATCATCAGATTCTGAATAGGAACCAAAGGATCACTCTATTGCTGATTGAAGCTTTTGAGGATCCAGCCAACAATTGGAATTGTCCTTTTAAACTACATCACTTACTCAAGCACACCTATAGCTGATAAATATATATTGTTCTTCTTTCTCGTATTTCTAAAGACTTAGAGGCAGACTGGGAAAAAAAAAAAAAAAACATGTTCTAATTCAGATCAAGAAGAGAAAAAAGACAGGGGTTGTTAAGAACATTGAAAAGATGATAGACAATAGAAAAATGAGTTGATCAAGTCAGGCTGAACACATGTGATCCACACATCAAAGCTAGACCATGCTAATAGGATGACTTAGGTACAAGCTAGGAGCATAGAAACCATAGTAAAGAGAATTATAGCCTAAAAATGCATTAAAATTATATATACAATATTACTATTAAAAGATCAGTGCATTTTATACTTTGGGGAATGTATTAGGTGTCCATCAGTGTCTAACATATTACCCCCTCAAACTGCCAGCTTTAAAAAAGAAACACTTATAATTGCATAGCTTCAGCAAACTAGAAATCCAGACACAGTTTAGCTGGGTACCTCTGAGTTGAGGTCTCTCCTAAGGTTTCCATAAAGATGTCTGCCTGGGGTATAGTCTTCCCAAATCAGGGAGGATCCACTTCCAAACTTACTCAGGCGGCTTTGGCAGGCCTCAGATGCTCAACGTTATCTTCAGTTTCACTGCTGTGTTGTGTGGCTCCTCCATAGGGCTACTCACAACTTGATAGCTTATTTCTTCTAAGACAGAGAAGACAGAAAGAATGAGGGAAAAAGAGATGAAGACAAAAAGAGACAAAGACAGAAAAAAAAAACGCACTTAAGATGGAAGACACAATCTTGTCACTTAATTAGAGCAGTAACATACTGTCATTTCTGATAGATTGTATTCATTAGAAACCCCCTAGTCAAAGGAAAGAAGGGGATGGATTACACAAGGACATGAATACCAAAAGGTTATCACTGGGGCCATCTTTGAGATTCCCTGCCACAGTACACTCCATAGCACAAAAGTTAACACAATGGGCCCCTAAATAGTAGCTACGTGAGACTTACGAAACTCTCAGATAATTAGTATTCTCTGACAACTAAATGAATTTAAACTTTCTACTCTACCTGTATTGTTGACTAATCAATACCTAGTAATTATTCTTAGTGCACACATTCATTCATTGCTGAAGTTTGATTATAATAAAGTTCCATATTTTCTAGAAAACAAAAAATTGAGGTAACTATGACTATACTACAGGAGCGATTTTACACAATGCACCCCAAATAATATTCCACATTTATTTTCTAAATATCCTAATGGAATATATTATAATGTCTTGCATCATTTATAATCATGTATTGTTTCCAACTTTTAAAAAATTGATAAATTAATTAAAAGAGTAGTAGCAAATTTAGTAAGAAAAAAGCAAATTTTTTCTCCAAAAGAAATTTATGAGTTTTTTGATAGAGTGGAGACAAGGGAATGTTTAATCTTTTGTTTGAAATCTACATGCAATTCTTTAATAACTACAAATTTGATTGATAGGTATATGAAATGTTGGTCTTAAATAGAAATACACACCTACAACCATTCTGGAAATACTTTTTTGCACCTTTTAAAAAATCTTAATTGTGTTAACACATATATTTTATAAAATTCGCCATTTTTAACCACCGGTTAGTGTACAGTTCAGTAGTGTTAAGTACATTCACATTGGTGTGCAACCAATCACCAGAACTTGGTTCATTTGCAAAATTGAAACTCTACATCTATCAAACAACTCCCCACTCCTCACTCCTCCCAGCTCCTGGCCACCACCATTCTACTTTCTGTTTCTATGAATTTGACTACTCTGAGTAACTCATATAAGTGCAATCATACAGTACTTGCCTTTTTGTGACTGGCCTATTTTACTTAGCATGATATCCTCAAGGTTCATCCATGTTGTAGCATATGTCAGAGCTCAATACTACCCCATTGTGCCACACTCTATTTATTCATCCATCAACAGTAACTTAGTTGCTTCTACCTTTTGGTTCTTGTTAATAATGCCACTATACACATGGATGTACAAATATTTGTTCAAGTTCCTGCTTTCACTTTTTTGGGGTAAATATCCAACAGTGGAATTTCTGGGTTATATCCTAGGGTTTTTTTTAAATTATTATTATTATTATTATTATTATTATGAAATAGGGTCTTGCTCTGTGACCCAGGCTGGAGTGCAGTGGCATGATCTGGGCTTACTGCAACCTCCACCTCCCAGGTTCGAGCAATTCTCCTATCTCCGCCTCCTGAGTAGCTAGGACTACAGATGTCCACCATCATGCCCAGCTAATTTTCTATTTTTAGTAGAGATGAGGTTTCACCATGTTGGCCAGGCTGGTCTCAAACTCCTGTCCTCAAGTGATCTGCCCACCTCGGCCTCCCAAAGTGCTGGGATTACAGGCATGAGCCACCATGCCTGGCCTATAGTTCTATTTTTAATTTTTTGAACAACCACCATCCTCTTTTCCATAGTAGCTGTACAATTTACATTTCCACCAGCAGTGTATAAGTGTTCCAATTTCTCCACCTCCTCACCAATACTTGTTATCTTTTCTTTTAAATAGCAGCCATCCTAATGAGTACTAGGTGTCATGTCACCATAGTTTTGTTTGCCTTTGTCTAATGACATTGAATATGTTTTCATATGCTTCTTAGGGATTTATCTTCCAAAGTAATAGCTATTCAAGTCTTTGCCCATTCTTTTTTCATGTTGCTACTGTCTTTATTTTTAATTTTATAGATTTAGGGGTGATGTGGTTTGGCTCTGTGTCCCCTCCCAAATCTCATGTTGAATTGTAATCCCCAATGTTTGGGGAGGGACTTGGTGGGAGGCAATTGGATCTTGGGGGTGGATTTACCCCTTGCTGTTCTTGTGGCAGTGAGTGAGTTCTCATAAGATCCAGTTGTTTGAAAATGTGTAGCACTTCTCCCTTAGCTCGCTCTCTCTTCCCATGCTGCAGTCCAGCAGAATGTGTAGGTTCCCTCTTCACCTTCCACCGTAAGTGTAAGTTTCCTGAGGCATCCCCAGCCTTGCTTCCTGTATAGCCTTCAGAACCATGAGCCAATTAAACCTTTTTTTAAATATAAATTACCCAATCTCAAGTAGTTCTTTATAGCAATGTGAGAATGAACTATTACAAGGTACATGTGCAGCTTTGTTACATGGATATTCTGCATAATGGTGAAGTCTACTTTCCCACTTTTAAATTCGGTTATTTGTTTTTTGTTGTTGCTGTTGTTTAATTGTAAGAGTTTTTTATATGATCTGGATAATAACACCTTATCAGATATATAATTTGCAAATACTTTTTCTGATTCCATAGGCTGCATTTTCACTCTGTTGATTATGTCCTTTGAGGCAGTTTTAAGTTTTGATGTTTTAGAAATACTTTTATTAGTTCTATCAATTGCAAAGCTAGAGGTTACTCTATCTACAACTTAGAACTTAGCAGTATTGTGAGTGTATAAGTTTGAGTCTAAATTAGAGTTTAGAAATCTTTTTGCATATGTTGGTTACTTGGGTGACTGGACCCTAACAAGTTAGTTTACATAACGAATTTTGATTTGCTTTAGCAGATATATGGTGTCATAAATGATGGTTGGGGAAGGAAGAATTTGGGAAACAACTATGAGAAGGTTAGTAGATTCATGTGAGTCATGTAGCACTTTGAGAGGAGAGGGTTAAATCAGGCAATACCTGTAATTCCTTCTCACTTGTCACTTGGCATGACATATTTGCCTGTATATATTTATTAAATACATTTTTGTCTAGTCTTTTTATTTTATATTTTCTCAACTAGATGTATCTGCTTTGCATTTGACTGAGTATAGGCTTCCAGTGGGCAGGGAGCTTGCCTAGGTAATAATCCCAAGCAGACCAGTGAATGCTCAGGTATGGTCGATGATAATAGCAGAGATGAAATTTTGAAGAACTGTGGACTTATACACTGTGAAAAGAGCCCTGGGGGAAGCATGTAAACAGGAATTAGGAGACCAAACCTGATGTTTGGTCTCATACATTTTGAACAACATGTTCAAGTGCAAAAAATTATTTGGCACAAGGATTTTGCCTGTTTGTCCTGATCCTGTTACAACCTGAGAGCCTAAGAGGGACATCTCAAAACTATTCCAACTCTAATTTACTGTTTCTGACCTTAGCTTATGCTAAGTTTTGATCTCTTTAGTTTCTTGCCTCTATTAACTTGATTCTGCCTCCATCATCCTTTTCCTTTCCTTCTGCATTCATGAATTGGATAATTATGAGAACTTACTGTGTGCCAAGAACATTGTAGTCAAAACAAACAAACAATTGTTACTCTAATGGAGCGGACATGCTAATGGGGGATAAAAAGGCAAAAACAGAAAAGTATAATAGAATGTGACAAGTACTATGTAAATGAAATATTAATTACTGTGGAAGCACAAAGGAGGATCCCCAAACCAGTGTTATAGTATCAAGAAAGGCTTCCCAGAGGAAATTATGTCTAAGTGAGACTTGGATGGTATGTATAATGTAGCCAAGGAAAGCATGTAGTGAGGTGTGTGTGTGTGTGTGTGTGTGTGTGTGTGTGTGTGTGTGTGTAAAATTCAAAACAAAAGGAAGAGTCTATGCAAAGACCTGAGGGAGAGAGAAAGATGAGGTTAGAGAAATGAGAGGAGATATTTGAAAATCTAAGTGAAGCACAATGTGGTTGAAACATTAAAAGGTAAAAAGAAGAATAGGAAGGAGAACCCAGAAGATGAAAGACCATGAGAAGCTGGCTAAAGAATTGGGACTTTACCTTTAGTGTAATGAAGAGTGACTGAACACTTTTAAGCATATCAGCAACACAGGTATAACACTCACATTTTAGAACAATCACTGTCTGCAATGTAAAAAATAAGTTGAAGAGAGAACAGGTATTGTTGTTTGAAGGTTTGTCTTCTCCAAAATCCACGTGTTGAAAACTTAACCCTCAATGCAACAGTGTTATGAGGTGAGGCCTAATGGGAGATATTAAGGTGATGAGGGATCCACCACCATAAAAGGAATAAGCCATTTTTTGTGAGAGTGGTTATCACAAGAGTGTGTTCCTTACAAAAAGGATGAATTTGCTGTCATGTGTGCTGTCTTGCCATGTGATGCCTTCCACCATCTTACGGTGCAGCAAGAAGCTTCTCAGCAGATATGTCCCCTGGATCTTGAAATTTCCTGCCTCCTGAACTGTGAATCAAATAAGCTTCTAGTTTTTATAAGTTACTCTGTCTGTAGTAACCTGTTACAGCAGCAGGAAGCAGACTAAGACACCTAGATAGAGAAAGAAAGGCCCATTCTGAAGCTGTTGAAAATAACATAATGGACCGAACTAGGTGAATAACAGAGAGAATAAAGGAAAAGGTGATGGATTAGTCCATATCTAGGAATCTGAACCTAGAAGAAATGGAGCAGGCAGGGCTGATGCTTGGAGGTCCAGTTTTTATAGGGGGAAGAGGTGAAAAGGACCAGGTTAATAAAAAAGAGAATTCTCAGTTATGACTGTTGATTTCAGTGAATCTATTGAACATGCAAGAGACATCTTGTGGGAAGAGAGATTTCCATTTCTAACATTTAGAGGAGAGGATAAATTGGGGGGCTTTCTTCACCAGATAGACAGAGGGTTTTTGAAATCATGACAGGAAAAAGGAGCGGGGAAAGATGGCACCGTAGAAGCAACTCAAGATTGCAGCTCTCAGTGAAGACTCAGAGGGTGAGTTCATGCCGCATTTCCAGATGGATCTTTGTTGCCCACAGAACGAGGAAATTCCCAGGTGTAGGAGAGACACGGGACGCCAGCGCAACTGTTTCAGCTGGCGTGGCCGTTTCAACCGGTGCCACAACACAGCAGCACTCCACACAAAATGCACTGGTCTGGGTGCCCTGTTAAGCCAGCAATTTGAGATTTGGGAGGAAAGATTAGCATATTCATCTGATTAAATGGGACTTGGACAGTGAGCCAGGCCATGAGATTCCCGGGAAGCAAACTGTGAGCCGGCACAGTGGGTCACTGCATAGGAAATCACACAGATCCTGGTGCCCTTTCAGCAGGCAACTGAAACACCTGGGAGAGAGTCAACCGTTCAACTTAAAAAAAAAAACAAAAGGGATCTGAGGCAGGGAGCCAGGTGTTCAGGCTCGATGGGTCCCACCCCCAGAGGAACAAAAAAAACGGTGATTCGAAACACTCAGGGTTGAGAATCTCACGGTGGGCACAGCTGAACCCAGGATGGTGCAGCTCGGTGGGGGAGGGGCGTCTGCCATTACCAAAACATTCTGCCCCTACTGAGGTACTCTCCCATTGCAACCTGCCATTGCCTAGGCAACCCGCCATAACAGAGAGACTCCGCCAACAGGTCGGAGTCCACGACAGCAGGGCGGAGCCCATGGCAACAGGGCGGAGCCCACGACAACAGGGCAGAGCCCACAACAGTAGGGCGGAGCCCATGGCAACAGGGCGGACCCCACAGCAGCAGGGCAGAGCCTCGGTAGGCAAATAGTGACTAAACTGCCTCCTAGCTGGGAAGGACAGTGCAATGGATACTCATAAAGTCCTAACTCCCCGAGACAGAGCATCTAAGGGAAAAAAGGGGTTTTATGAGTTCTGCTGCAGCAGACTTAAACGTACTTGCCTAGCAACCCTGACTGAACAACGGAGCTCACAGCTCAGCAATTGAGCTCTTATAAAGTAAAGACTGTCTCCTCAAGTAGCTCCCTGACCCCCGTATACCCAAAGAGTCACCTTAAAAAGGACTGAACAGACTGACATTTTGCAGGCATCATTCTGGGACAAAGATAGCAGAAGAAGAAACTGGTAGCATCCCTCACTGTTCCACAGCTGCTACAGGTGTACCCCAGGCAAGCAGGGCCTGGAGTGAACCTCAGCAGCCATACAGCAGAGGGGCTAGACTGTTAGAAAGAAAACTAAGAAACAGAAATACTTCATCATCAACAACCTGAGCCTCCACTCAGAGACCCAATCAAAAAATCAGCAACTACTCAGATGACAGGTGGATAAATCCACAAAGATGGGAAGAAACCAGTGAAAAAAGGAGGAAAACATCCAAAACCAGAACACCTTGCCTCCTACAAAGGGCCAAAACTCCTCATCAGCAAGGGAACAAAGCTGGATGGAGAATGAGTGTAATGAAATGACAGAATCAGACTTCAGAAGGTGGGTAATGAGAAACTTCCATGAGCTAAAAGAACATGTTCTAAATAAATGTAAAGAAACTAATAACCTTGAAAAAAGATTTGAGGAAATGATAAAAAGAATGGACAACTTAGAGAGGAATATGAATGAATTGAAGGAACTGAAAAACACAACACAAAAACTTCACAAAGCATGCACAAGTTTCAATAGCCGAATTGACCAAGCAGAAGAAAGGATATGAGAAGTTGAAGATCAACTCAATGAAATAAAATGAGAAACCAAGATTAGAGAAAAAAGCACAAAAAGTAATGAACAAAGTCCCCAAGAAATGTGGGACTATGTGAAGAGACCTAATCTATGTGTGATAGGTGTACCAGAATGTGACGAAGAGAAATAATCCAAGCTGAAAAACACTCTTCAGGATATTATCCAGGAAAATTTCCCCAACCTAGCAAGGCAGGCCAATATCCAAGTCCAGGAAATACAGAGAACACCACAAAGATACTCTGCAAGAAGAGCAACCCCAAGGCACATAATTGTCAGATTCACCAGGGTTGAAATGAAGGAGAAAATGCTAAGGGCAGCCAGAGAGAAAGGTCGGGTCACCCACAAAGGGAAGCCCATCAGACTCACAGCAGATCTCTCGGCAGAAACTCTACAAGCCAGAAGAGAGTGGGGGCCAATATTCAACATCCTTAAAGAAAAGAACTTCCAAACCAGAATTTCATATCCAGCCAAACTGAGCTTCATAAGTGAAGGAAAAATAAAGACCTTTGCAAATAAGCAAGTACTCAGAGATTTTGTCACCACCAGGCCTGCTTTACAAGAGCTCCTGAAAGAGGCACTACACATAGAAAGGAACAACCAGTACCAGCCATTCCAAAAACATACCAAATGCTAAAGAGCATCAACAAAATGAAGAATCTGCATCAACTAATGGGCAAAACAGCCAGCTAGTATCAAAATGGCAGTATCAAATTCAAACATAACAATATTAACCCTAAATGTAAATGGGCTAAATGCACCAATCTGTGTGCTGTATCCAGGAAACCCATCTCACATGCAAGGATACACAAAGGCTCAAAATAAAGAGATGGGGAAAGATTTACCAAACAAATGGAGAGCAAAAAAAAGCAGGAGTTGCAATTCTTGTCTCCGATAAAATAGACTTTAAAGGAACAAAGATCAAAAGAGACAAAGAAGGACATTACATAATGGTAAAAGAATCAATACAACAAGAAGAGCTATCGATCCTAAATATATACGGACCCAATACAGGAGCACCTAGATATATAAGGCAAGTTCTTAACGACTTACAAAGAGACTTAGACTCCAACACAATAATAGTGGGAGACTTTAACACTCCACTGTCAATATCAGACAGATCAACCAGACAGAAAATTAACAAGGATATCCAGGGCTTGAACTCAGACCTGGAAGAAACAAACCTGATAGATATTTACAGAACTCTCCACCCCAAATCCACAGAATATACATTCTTCTCAGCACCACATCACACCTACTCCAAAATTGACCACATAATTGGAAATAAAGCACTCCTCAGCAAATGCAAAACAACTGAAATCATAACAAACAGTCTCTCAGACCATAGTGCAATCAAGTTAGAACTCAGAATTCAGAAACTAACCCAGAACCGCACAGCTTCATGGAAACTGAACAACTGGCTCTTGAATGTTGATTGGATAAACAATGAAATGAGGGCAGAAATATAGAAGTTCTTCGAAACCAACGAGAATGAACACACAACATACCAGAATCTCTGGGACACATTTAAAGCAGTCTGTAGAGGAAAATATATAGCAATAAGTGCCCACATGACAAGAGTGGAGAGATCCAAAATTGACACCCTATCATCAAAATTGAAAGAGCTAGAGAAGCAAGATCAAAGAATCTCAAAACTTAGCAGAAGACAAGAAATAACTAAGATCAGAGCAGAACTGAAGAAGATAGAGACACAAAAATCCCTTAAAAAAATCAACAAATCCAAGAGCCGGTTTTTGAAAAGATCAACAAAATATACAGACCACTAGCCAGACTGATAAAAAAGAAAAGAGAGAACAACCAAATAGATGCAACAAAAAAAATGATAAAGGGGAAATCACCACAGATTCCACAGAAATTCAAACCATCATCAGAGAACACTACAAACAACTCTATGCACTAGTAAACCACGAAGAAATGGATAAATTTCTGAACACCTGTGTCCTCCCAAGCCTAAACCAGGAGGAAGCTGAAACTATGAATAGACCAATAACAAGGTCTGAAGTTGAGGCAGCAATTAAGAGCCTACCACACAAAAAAAGCCCTGGTCCAGATGGGTTTACAGCCAAATTCTACCAGACACACAAAGAGGAGCTGGTACCATTTCTTCTGAAACTATTCCAAATAATCCAAAAAGAGAGAATCCTTCCTAATTCATTTTATGAAACCAACATCATCCTGATACCAAAACCTGGCAGAGACTCAACAACAACAACAACAACAACAACAAAAAAAAAAAAAAAAAAGGAAAATTTCAGGCCAATATCCATGATGAACATAGATGCAAAAATCTTCAATAAAATACTGGCAAGCCAATAGCAACAGCACATCAAAAAGCTTATCCATCATGATCAAGTAGGATTTATCCCCAGGGATGCAAGGCTAGTTCAACATACACAAGTCTATAAACGTAATTCACCACATAAACAGAACCAAAGCCAAAAACTACATGATTATCTCAATTGACGCAGAAAAGGCCTTTGACAAAATTCAACAGCCCTTTATGCTAAAAACCCTCAATAAACTCGGTATTGATGAAACATATCTCGAAATAATAAAAGCTATTTATGACAAGCCAACAGCCAATATCATACTGAATGGGCAAACACTGGAAGCATTCCCTTTGAAATCTGGCACTGGACAAGGATGCCCTCTCTCACCACTTCTATTCAATATAGTACTTGAAGTTCTAGCCAGAGTAATCAGGCAAGAAAAAGAAATAAAGGCTATTCAAATAGGAAAGGAGGAAGCCAAAATTGTCTCTATTTGCAGACGACATGATAGTATATCTAGAAGACCCCATTGCCTCAGCCCAAAAACTCCTGAAACTGATAAGCAACTTCAGCAAAGTCTCAGGATATAATATCAATGTGCAAAAATTACAAGCATTCCTATACACCAATAACAGACTTAAAGAGGGTCAAATCAAGAACAAACTGCCATTCACAATTGCTACAAAGAGAATAAAATACCTAGGAATACAACTTACAAGGAACGTAAGGGACCTCTTCAAGGAGAACTACAAACCACTGCTCAACGAAATAAGAGAGGACACAAACAGATGGAGAAACATTCCATGTTCATGGTTAGGAAGAATCAATATCGTGAAAATGGCTATACTGCCCAAAGTAATTTACACAATCAATGCTATCCCCATCAAGCTACCTTTGACTTTCTTCACAGAACTGGAAAAAACCACCATGAACTTCATATGGAACCAAAAGAGAGCCCACATAGCCAAGTCAATGCTAAGCAAAAAGAACACAGTGGGAGGCATCACACTACCGGACTTCAAACTATACTGCAAGGCTACAGTAATCAAAACAGCATGGTACTGGTACAAAACAGAGATATAGACCAATGGAACAGAACAGAGACATCAGAGGCAACACAGCATATCTACAACCATAGAATCTTTGATAAACCTGACAAAAACAAGCAATGGGGAAAGAATTCCCTGTTTAATAAATGGTGTTAGGAAAACCGGCTAGCCATGTGCAGAAAGCAGAAACTGGACCCCTTCCTGACACCTTACACTAAAATTAACTCCAGATGGATTAAATACTCAAACATAAGACCTGGCACCATGAAAACCCTAGAAGAAAATCTAGGCAAAACCATTCAGGACAAAGGAGCAGGCAAGGACTTCATGACCAAAACACCAAAAGCATTGGCAACAAAAGCCAAAATAGACAAATGGGACCTAATCAAACTCCACAGCTTTTGCACGGCAAAAGAAACAGTCACTAGAGTGAATCGGCAGCCAATAGAATGGGAAAAAATCTTTGCAGTTTACCCATCTGACAAAGGGCTGATATCCAGAATTTACAAAGAACTCAAAGAGATTTACAAGAAAAAAAACAAACAAGCCCATCCAAAAATGGGCAAAGGATATGAACAGACACTTTACAAAAGAAGACACACATGAGGCCAACGAACATAGGAAAAAATGCTCATCATCACTGGTCATTAGAGAGATGCAAATCAAAACCACATTGAGATACCATCTCACGCCAGTTAGAATGGCGATCATTAAAAAATCTGGAGACAACAGATGCTGGAGAGGATATGGAGAAATAGGAACACTTCTACACTGCTGGTGGAAGTGTAAATTAGTTCAACCATTGTGGAAGACAGTGTGGCAATTCCTCAAGGACCTAGAAATAGAAATTCCATTTGACCCAGCAATCCCATTACTGGGTATCTATCCAAAGGACTATAAATCATTCTACTATAAGGACACATGCACACGAATGTTCATTGCAGCACTGTTTACAATAGCAAAGACCTGAAACCAACCCAAATGCCCATCGATGATAGACTGGACTGGGAAAATGTGGCACATAAACACCATGGAATATTATGCAGCAATCAAAAATGATGAGTTTGTGTCCTTTGTAGGGACATGGATGAATCTGGAGCACATCATTCTCAGCAAACCGACACAAGAACAGAAAATGAAACACTGCATATTCTCACTCATAGGCGAGTGATGAACAATGAGAACACATGGACATAGGGAAGGGAGTACTACACACTGGGGTCTATTGGGGGGAATAGGGGAGGGACAGTGGGTGGAGGAGCAGGGGAGGGATAGCATGGGGAGAAATGCCAAATGTGGGTGAAGGGGCGGATGGCAGCAAATCACACTGCCATGTGTGTACCTATGCAACTATCTTGCATGTTCTGCACATGTACCCCAAAACCTAAAACGCAATAAAAATAAAAAATTAAAAAAAAAATAAGAAATGATAGGAAAGGAGGGAGACAATTCTTAACAAATGTGCAAATTTAAATAAGACCATTTATGATAGAGCCCTGGGAAATATCAAAATTTTGGATTCTACAAAGAAATTTGTGATTTCAATGCAATTGGATGGGATGGAGAGAGAGAGTGGCATTAGGAAACAAAAAGAGTGTTCAACAGTGGAAAGAGGAGCAGGGACATCAAACAAGGAAAGACTTCACTGATTTAGCAACAAGGCAGCTGCTGATGCCTTTGGCAAGATCAATTTCTTTTTTTTTTTTAATTTTTATTGCATTATAGGTTTTGGGGTACATATGCAGAACGTGCAAGATAGTTGCATAGGTACACACATGGCAGTGTGTTTTGCTGCCTTCCTCCCCTTCACCCACACTTGGCATTCATCCCCAGGCTATCCCTCCCCAGCCCCCCCCCGCTGTCCCTCCCCCATTCCCCCCAATAGACCCCAGTGTGTAGTAGACCCCCTCTCTGTGTCCATGTGTTCTCATTTTTCTCACCCACCTATGAGTGAGAATATGCGGTATTTCTTTTTCTGTTCTTGTGTCAGTTTGCTGAGAATGATGTTCTCCAGATTCATCCATGTCCCTACAAAGGACACAAACTCATCATTTTTGATTGCTGCATAATATTCCGTGGTGTATATGTGCCACATTTTTCCAGTCCTGTCTATCATCGTTGGGCATTTGGGTTGGTTCCAGTTCTTTGCTATTGTAAACAGTGCTGCAATGAACATTCGTGTGCATGTGTCCTTATAGTAGAATGATTTATACTCCTTTGGATATATACCCAGTAATGGGATTGCTGGGTCAAATGGAATTTCTATTTCTAGGTCCTTGAGGAATCGCCACACTGTCTTCCACAATGGTTGAACTAATTTACACTCCCACCAACAGTGTAAGAGTGTTCCTATTTCTCCGCATCCTCTCCAGCATCTGCTGTCTCCAGATTTTTTAATGATCGCCATTCTAACTGGCGTGAGATGGTATCTCAATGTGGTTTTGATTTGCATCTCTCTAATGACCAGTGATGATGAGCATTTTTTCATATGTTTGTTGGCCTCATGTATGTCTTCTTTTGTAAGGATATGAACAGACACTTTACAAAAGGCAAGATCAATTTCTATGGGAGTTGAGAGTAAAAACCAAATTGAAAAGGTTGAAGAGTAAGTAGCACTGAGAACCAGAGAGAGTGAATACAGACAATTCTTTCTAAGCATTTAGTTGTGAAGCAGTGGTCAGAAAGTAGAGAAGTTGGCAGAAAGTGTGAAGCTGGGGACACATTATTAGAATGTGAGAACACTGTGTATGTTTATGGGCTGATGAAAAGGAGAAGAAGGAAAATAAAGTGTGAAGACAAAGGAGAGGGTCTCTTGGGAAAGCAGGAGATGGGATTGTGAGTACATATGCAGGGTTTAAACTTCAGCCAGATAAATAATTTCTCTTTCCTGGGGCTTCTGTTTGTGGATTCAGTGGCAGGAAGTTGGAGTTCTATTTTCTCTCTGAACCAACAGGCAAGTGTATCAGGCAGTAGTGAGGAAAACAGTAAAGGTTTGAAAAGAGAAAGCTGAATAGGGAAATATGAAAAGCGTTAAGGCCTAGTTGTTTGTTCACAAGAAATTAATAGTGTTATCAACATATACAGTTGTGCAAACCTCTTCAATAACAAAAGCTGTCTCAGTTCGACGCACAGAAATCGAGTACCTGGACCGAGGATTTGCTAGGAAGATGGATAAAACAGAAATGGAGCAACATTATATAAAAATTGGCAAAAGAATGATTGAAGTGAGGGTCCATGGTATCAAAGCAAGACAAGAAAGAAAAAGACGAGGTGGGGCCAATAGAGGGATCACAGGATGCCAGCCCCGTGGAGTCAGGGAGAGGAATGGTGAGAATAACCGGGAGAGAGGGCTTACGGAGGAGAACTGTGGTCAGAGCAGGGCTTTCAGCTAATGTTTCCGAGCTGGGGCAGTTTCAAATGATGACAATGTCTGGATGTGCTCATAGTATTGGGTTACCAAAGACAGAAACATGGCTGGAAATGGAGTAAGCAAGCAATAGAGTGGCCAGAGGAGTAGGATGTGAAATTAAGAGTATTAAAAAATGAGTTAGTTGCTAAATTATTGAAGTCGTGAGAGTGAGTGGCCAGAAGATCAGTACGTGACAGTAAAAATGAAGGCTAGAGAATAGTACAACCTGATGGAATAATCTCAAAATAGCGGGGATTTTTACATAAGGCTAATGCAATGATGCCCTGAAAGCAGCCTTGGGGATAAAAGAGGATGGCTGACGTACTGGACATGTGGAAAAAGCTAATTCCTACATGCAAAGTTGTGTTCTTATGGAAGAGTCTGGTTCCTGCCATATCAAGAAGAGGTTCAATAACGTGTCAAAGGATGAAAAGAGGGATTTTTTTTTTGTTTGCCTTGAAATGGGGATTTGAGGCAATATATAAGTAGTCGGGAGAAAATCAGCCAAAAATAAGAAGAGGGGAAATGTGACTAGAAGGAGAATGACCACCATATATTATATAGTTTCAAATAGCTAGAAGAAAACATTGAATATTCCCAATGTAAAGAAATAATACATGTTTGACATCATGTATATGCTAATGACACTGATCGGATCACTATATTATATGTATTGAAATATCACTATATACTCCATAAATAAGTACAATTTTTATGTTAATTATAAAAAAATTAATTAAGTTAAATTAAAAAGCTAACACGGGTGGCAGATAGTATCCAAAGTTTTCAAAAAACATATTCTAGCAGTTCCTGGTGATCTGCTGCCCTGACTCTGGAGACTGAAGGTAGCTCAGGCAGAGGACGTGAGCCTTGGCAGTTGATCTGCAAATACTGAAGGTGTCTTACATTTGTTAATAACATGTGTTCATCCCCACACCTCCATCTTATGACTGTAAACTATTGAAATACTCCTTCAGCTCAAGTACTTCTGTGTCCAACTTCAACTTGACAAAACGACCTTGGTTTACAATTATTTGCAATTTTATTTGTTTCTCTTAACACGATCCCTCTAATGGCTTAGTGTGCAGAAATTTCTCCTGGCATAGTCAGTATTTGTCAATGACCTAACTTATAACCTGGTAGTTCACTTAGTACAGACAGTCTCTGTTCTTCTACTACTATCTCCATCCACAATCACCTATAAATGTTTATTGATACAAAAGTAAAATGTTCCTTACAGGCATGGTTTCAATTCTAAATTTCATAAGACTAAATTTTAAAAACTTCCAAAATATATAAAGGCATTCCAGATTTAAGATATGGTTACTTTGTAAAATAGGAGATAAAACATAAAGAAATGGAAATTTATAATACTCAAAGTTGTAGATATTTAGAAGTGTTCAAAAGGAGGTCTGTGGCAAGATTTTTTTTATATCTCTAATCAAAAGATAGATAAGTACTAATCCAGTACTTATACAAAAGCAAATTCCCTGAAAAAAGACATTCATAAAATGTTTCAACTTTTATGCTTAAAACTGATAGACAAAAAGCTTTGTCAAATTACTATGAAAATTTCTAAATGTTCATTCTCATTTTTATACTTACCTTATTGTAATCCAGTAACAGTTCAGAGGCAGGTACCAGGCTGTGAATCATCTTTTGAGTGGCACTGGTTTAGTGGTCTTCATCCAGTATATTTCTAAAGGTTCACTTCTAATTCCTATGGAAACCTTTGCTTTCCAGAACAAAAATTAAACTAAAATGCAGATGAAAGTCAATGCCTCCCTTTTAAAAATAGAGATGTTTGTATTCATCATGCCTTAATACTGTATTATCTTATACCAAATAGTTTATGTGGGTCTCTGGGAGAACAAATTATGAGTCAAAACAGAATAAAAACGGAGTCCTGGGAGACTGGCTGTGTCGTTGATTTACAGTCATATGTAACGTTTACATGCCATTTCGCATCTGTTTCTTCTAAATGAGCTCAGTTCTTACTAATGATCAGTGTCCTGATAGTCAAAGTGTTGGCAAAGTTTCCTTAGGAGTAGAACTGTTGTTTTTTCTCCCACTTCAAATGACAGACCATTGATTCTCTAAGGAATGTCAAAAAACCATGACAGATTTTTAAGACTAAACCAATAGCATGAATAATAAATGTAGGATTATTTTAGTGACGCATTCCATAATTTGAGACAATCTGCTTTCCTTTGATGATGAAAAGAGGGTAAATTAGCTTAATCTTATGTGTAAGCGTGGAGGCCCAGCATGGCCTTGTGATGTGCTAACCCTTGTGGGTGCGAGTTATAGTTGAGGACGCTGTCACTGCCTTACATTCCATGCTACTGCAATGTCATGCAGCTTACTTGCTCTCTGCCCTGTGCCACGAGCCTTCTCTCACTTGGCAGCTTCCCTTCATGTGTTTAGCTCTTGCCTTCTTTCTCACCCTATCAATCACTTATTATCTTCCTAATTAAAGCACCTCTTTCATTAGCATATGACGAAATGTGTGTAGTGAGGGACATCTTGTATTGAAAGGCCCACTAATGACACACAAGATTAGTAGATTCTCCCTCTCAGTACCAGTGTCTCTGCCTCTGTGACTCATGATTTAGCTCTCTAGTCCTCTCTCTTTTTCTACTTCTACTTTATTTATTTATTTATTTAGAATCCATAGCTTTTTCCATATTTACCATCACCTTGAATTAGGAAAATGAAGTATGGAAAATAATTAAACTATTAAATGGTTAATATTTTTCTATTCTAGCCTTCCTGCAACTGGAATATAATGAGCTAATCAAGCCAAAAAAAAATTCAATCTTATTTCTTAATCCTATGCTATATAGTTTTCATTTTGAAATAGCAAAGAACAAAATCAAGTTTGTAAAAAGATGTACAATGTGTGATTGAGAAGATACTGTAATGGAAATATGGATTATAGTTAATGTTGTTTATTTATTTAAAAAATATTTATTGAGCACTTTCTTTACTATGTTCTAAGCCTTTGGGATAAAACAGTGAATGAAACAGATAAACATTCTAGAGAATTAATGCTTGACAGTATTGTTAAATAATTCAGCATAACATTGAAATTATGTTTAATAGCATAATTTTAGACCCAACATATAAAAACAAATTGATTTTGTAAAATAACATTAAACATTACTTGGAAACTCAATAAATTGGAGTGCATCTGCTTGAAATATAAGAGACTTATGGCATTCTGGAGAATGCTAGCTATCTTCCTGTTAGGGGAAAAGTATAATTTGATAATAGTGTTCTTAATATTTTTAGAAATTTATATTCTCTTTAATTCTGTCAACATGATTCTATATACTGAAAATCATCTTAGGAAAAAGCTGGCATTCAAATATGCCATAATCATTATTTTTAGTCTGAATTTTTTGCTTTTGAGACAGACTCTCGCTCTGTTGCTCAGGCTGGAGTGCAATGGCACGATCTGGGCTCACTGCAACCTCTGCTTCCCGAGTTCAGGCAATTCTCCTGCCTCAGCCTCCTAAGTAGTTGAGATTATAGGCACGTGTCACCAATGTATTTGAAGGACTTAGTCCTTGACCAAGTGCTTATTAAGAAAGACTTTTAAAAAAGTAAAATACAACCACAAATTAAAGCAGTTGTTCTAATCATGCGTGTGGCTCTTTTATTATGCTTGTTAGGTAAACACTACATCATATTTCACCAACAAAAATGCAAGAACATTATGAAAGTGTTACTTCTGATCAGATATGTATCTGAAGCAGCAGGGTTTTTATATCAGGGGTTTTATTATTCTGGCCACCAGGGGAAATAAGCAGCCAGAAAAATCTGGCTTGGACTGGAAGAAGACTAAAGCGCTAACATTTATTTATGAAAGCATCATATATTCTGCTCTTCCAGGAATTATTGCAGTAAGAGTTTCACTGAAGTGTACAAAAGATGAAAATAAAAGCCGGAATGTTTCACTACTTGAAGGTACCACAACCTACCACTGAAAAAAGGTTAAGGATTTTTCTTTGATTTTTTTAAAAGATTAAAACAAATTTATTATAGTCTCACTTATTGCTCAGTTAAGATAGAAACCTGTCGGCAGGGTAATATGTTGTTGCATGAGCACATTTTTTAATAGGAAAAAAGAGTATTCATTGACATTTTATGAAGATTAATCGATACTCTAGATAGACATTAGATTAACAGTCTTCAGATCCATTGGAAAAGGAAGAGCTCAGATAGTTTAATTTAATATTTTTCATCTTCCAAAGATTATTCATGTGAATATTCTTGATGAGTTCATTGTTGTCTTCAAGGAAACGCCTGCACTTTCTTTTAGAGGTATATAATCAAATGACCCATCAAATTAATTAATAGAATTTTAATTGAGTGCAGTTAGCATGCTAATTAACTTGTCAAGTAAGTACACAAAGTCTCAATGCAAGTTATTTTTGAAAGTCTTTGCAAGTGCGTTATGTGTGATTGCAAGTGCACGGAGTACCTTCGAAGCAATACACAAGAACCTTGGAAGGAACAGTGGCTGGTTCCTTTGAAGGAGGAGACTGGGCAGCTGAGGAGCAAAAGAAAAGGAAGACAGACATTTTAAATTATGTGTCTTTTGTATTTTGGATTCTGTTCCATTTTTTAAATTACCTATTTTAAAAATTGTTTCAAGTAAATATTTTCACAAGATGCAACAAAAGAAAGAGAAAGGGAAAGGTAGGAGAGGGACAAGAAATGGGGAACAAAGAGGACAGACGTGAGAGGGACAGAAGAGAGAAGGAATGCTTAACATTGTATTGTAACCCACTGTTACAAAAGCACCCTAATCTGAGACAACCCCCACCCCTTTCCTTCCTGCTCTTCTCCCCATGAAAGTCTAGATCTAGTTCAAGTCCTCATCACCTCTCACCTGGTTGGCTATCACAGACTTCTGTCTTCCCCGACGCTGATGTTATCTGCTCAAACCTTTCCTCCATCCTGCTGCCTCACCTTAAATCTCTTCAGTGTCTTCCACCATCCCCAGAATAAATATCCCTGCCTGCCCCTCCAGCATCCTCATTTCCTCCTACCCTACACTTGAAACTCTGTGGCCTTCCTTTGCATTTATGACAGTGTAATTATCTATTTGTGTGAATATTTTCCTCACTGGACTGCAATAGACTGTATGCACATTAGTAGCATCAGGGCCCACTCTTCTGTCAACATGTAAGGCTGCTCAACACGTATTGATCAACATTGGTAAAGACAGCGCCCTCAACCTAACTCTCTGAGATCTTAAGAAAGGCATTTCAGCTGCTACTTTCCTATTTCTTAAATGTAAAGAGACAATATACCAAAATAATTTATCTCTTGTGAGATTGTCCACTAGTTAATGTTTCCATTCTATCTAGAACCCAAATGTGCCGGGATCCACATCATCACAGTTGACTTCCTCACGTTTTTATTATGGAATGCTTTTAACATACTCAAAAGTAGAGATGATAAATCATGAACCCCATGTGTCAATGTCTTCCCAGTTTTATTTCATGTATTTCCCAATCACCGATGTTTAAAGCAAGTCTCAGTCACTGAAACAGTTTACCGTAAACACTTTCTTGTACTTCTCTGTCATGATAAGGAGTTTTTTTAACATAATGATCATGACAACGATTGACATTTTATCTATATTATCAGCTATTTTAACATTTTAAATAACTATATGAGGAAGTCTAAATTCCAATATCATTTTGAATCTGTTTAAATAATGGGGGCATTGCTCTACTTTTTGGACGTTTCCCTTGTCAGTAACTGGAAAGGCTTTGGCAAAGATTAACAGTCTGCATTTTTGCAGATGGACAAGTACTCTGTGTTCAGGTCAGGCCTGAAGAATATCAAAAGAACTCTGAAGAGGATATTTCAAACATCCTGGCTATGCCTCTCTAACTAATGCTATTAATCTGCTCCTGCCTCTCTTCAACTCTTATATACACTAAATTCCTATCTATAACTTTTCAGAAAATATTAGTCTTTTTACTTGAATTATCAAAGTCAGCCCTGGAGCAATGAAACTATTCTGTTCCAAAACCATCACATTTACTGACTGTCATATCATTAATCCTTTCCTAAATGTATAAATTGTTTTAAATGGCTCAGGACACTCAGAGTCAATATTAGTTCAATTTCATTACTTAAAAAAAAAAAAGTTGAAGTCAACAAATCTCACCATGGGCAACCTGCTTCCTAGCTTTAGCTGCAGACACAACAGTTTCTCTCTTGGAGTTACCCGCAACTCTCTGGAGCTATAGTTGTGACTGTTCAGGGAATATTAGCAAAGAGGTAAGCGTTCTGCTGCAGTCAAAGTGATACTTTTTCTTACAGATAGCTAAAATAATAGATTATAATAATAGAAATATAAAAAATATATCAGGCAGGTATATTTACACATGTGAAAGACTGAATAAATGAGTAGTAAATTAATGCCGATAATCCAATTAAATCCATCAATTATTGAAAAAAATTGTACAGTTTCTATTGTTTCAAAGCTGCTGATTTGTTCTGGTTATGTATGTACTCTTCAGAGAATCTTAAAAATATGTGTTAATGCTGACAATTAACTTTTAGTAAAAATAAAACCAGAAACCAAAAACCATGTTGTAATATCCTAGTATCCCTTAAAAATATATAAAGCAACTACTTTGTTTTGCTTTTTTGTTTCTTTCTTTTCTAAATTGAATAAACTATACAAGCCTATGGCTTGGTTTGTCACCAGTAGATGCTGATCATATGACACATTTTAGCAATGGTGTTTTAATACAGATACAAACATGTATGTAATTTGGCAGGAGTAGAGGAAAAGCAGTAATCATATAATTCAAACTGCTTACACTTAAATAAGTATAGATGAAACATTAATGAATCATGCCATGGCAATACCTTGGCTGCTTAAACATCATTTTCAAATTTGCTTTTGAAAAACTAGCTTTGAAATATTTCAGCTGCTAACACCTAAGCCATCAGTTTTTGCAAGTTTATATATAATAGGAAGGACAAATTGTGAAGGAACAATCTCCTGGTTAAGGGACACCTTTCATAACCATTACTATTACTGCTGCAAAGCTTTCTCTTTGGGTAGGATTTTATAGCTTTCCAATGACATTTTAATTTACTTTATTTGACTTCACAATGGCCTCAAAGTTGGGCAAAGCCCATTATTACCCATTAGTCTCTGAAATTCAGAAGAAAAATTATGAAACGTGTCACTTCTGGTATGATGTAAATGTACACACCTTCATCAGGGTGTTGGTTACATAAGCATAAATGTATGTAAAGTTCCATCAAGCCATACAACTATAATTAATGTAAGCTACACTTTAACAAAAATGTTAAAAAGAAATACACTCAAAGTGACAAACTGGGTAAACTAGAGAGGCCTTCATATATTGTGTAACAATGTTTAAGTCCTGTTAAGGAAATGGTCTCTAGAAGCTTCTTTCTGAAATAATATGACTATTTAGTTAGACAGAAAAATAAATGAACTTTCACTAAAGTGGTAGGGAATTTCACTGACCACACCTTGCTAAACAAAACGCAAGACAATTTTCTTTTCTCGTAATCAATGTCCACAGCCCCCTTAGGAGTAAGAGAATGCAAAAGGTGATTTTATTGACTATTTGCTGCAATACCTAATTAAATAAATAGCTACTCATTTAGCAAATAAAACCAAACTAGTCATTCCCTTTATTTCTCTGGGATTCAGCCATTACAATTCTTGGCTTGATGGATCATGAAGTTGGTCATGAATCAACAAATTATTTTGCCTCCTTAAACTGCAGAAATTTACAACTTATTTATTTAGAATTAACCTGAAGACATTGGTGAGTGTGTTGGGTTAGTGTATGATGAGACGTCTGTAGCTTTATGGTAGGGGAGCAGAGTGAAATGGGTTAATGGGCCTTTCTGTAGTTTATGAGGCAGAGGTTATAGAGAATTCAAATACATTTCTAGTGACAACATATAGTGCTGAAGTTATAATATTTTCTACTGTTTTATTTTGGTAAACACTGCATGAGTCACTAGACCATAGAGAAAGATTTCAGAGAGGTTACATAGGTAATGGCTATAGCTGATATAGGTTATCATGTCAAACAATATTTCAGCCACAGCTAATATATAAAAGAGTCACACAAAAGCATGCCTCTACAAATGAGTGTTTGCTCACCAGGTAGGGCTTGATCACAGGAACTAACATAGTCTGAACCAGGGTAGCGGTACTCTAAAGTAAGATGAAAAATGTACAAATCTTTATCAAATCACATCTCTGTTTGTATAGCTTCACTTAGAGAGTATTAGTTGTATATTCAGGCTGTTCCAAGAGCATGAATTGAGAAGGCACTACCTTATGAATTTAAAAGTAACCTTAATCCAAGTGACTTCTAGTCCTACAAATAGTAAAAAAAAAAAAATGCATCTGAACATAATATGCATCTGGAATTATCTATTGACTCTTCATTGATATTTCATTAGAAATTTCTCATAAGCTGAATTATAGTGTCTAGAGTTATTAGGCTTCCTGATTTTTCCTATTAATAATTCTATATACCAACAAATTGAGGACTGAATAGAATTATAACCATTTTTGTGGTTTACTTATACTGTCAATTTAATGTATGTTGGTGTGGTTATAAATTTTAATGAAATAAATCATACTTACCTTTAGAACTTTTGATTCTTGTAACAAGAAAAATAAAGATATTTTTATTGGTTATTCCTTTATAGAACTGATGAGATATTGGAATACACAGAAACTGTTTTGTGCTAGAGAGAGGAATGAGGGCAGGATGACAGTCACAGAGCTACAAGCCATTGCTGTATTACAGTGTATTAGTGTGTTCTCATGTTGCTAATAAATACATACCCAAGACTAGATAATTTATAAAGAAAACTGGTCAGAAAGGCTGGAGAGGCCTCAAGAAACTTAAAATCATGGCAGAAGTGGGAGCAAACACCTACTTATTCACATGGCAGCAGGAAAGAGTAGTGCAAAGCAAAAGGGGGAAAAGCCCCTTATAAAACCTGTGAAACCATAAGATCTCCTGGGAACTCATTCACTGCCACAAGAACAACAGCATAGGATAATTTCCACCATGATTCAATTACTTTCACTGGGTCCTCCCATGACACATTGGGCATTATGGAAACTACAATTCAAGATGAGATTTGGGTGGGGACACAGCCAAACCATATCATACAGTCACCTGAATACCTTGTTTTAAAATAGTTGGTTAATGTTCTAGACCATTGTGGCATCTAACTTACTATGTGTGTGTGTGTTGTGTACATTTGTGTGTATGGTATAGTTTTGTCTCATGATCCCATCAAATATTCTCTTTTGAGTCCTACTGAATTTTTGTTGAAATATCTATATATTTCAAGGATGTATCAACTATAAGCAGATTATATGGCAACTCTGAAGATAATTAAATATGGGTTATACACAGTGTTGGCATCTGAGCTAATTCTCTTGAGCATTTATTTTTCATGTGACATTATGTAATATTGTGATGATAGCTTCTTAGATTTTTATTTCACATATGCTTATGTAATGTTTAACAAGAGTAGACAACAGTTGCTAACTTAGAACATCAGGTTATTAAAAACTGGAATGTATGGTTAGAGATATTATTTTTCTTCAAGGCAGAAAAAGCTTTCTGGCATAAACTCAAAAGCTACATTTCCTTGCTTTTTGCCTTAAAGTAGAACTGACAGTTGGAGTTCGAGACCAGCCTGACCTACATGGTGAAACCACATCTCTACTAAAATATACAAAAATTAGCCAGGCATGGTGGCAGGTGCCTTTAATTCCAGCAACTTGGGTGGCTGAGCAGGAGAATTGCTTGAACCGGGGAAGCGGAAGATGCAGTGAGCCAAGATCACAGCATTGCACTCCAGCCTGGGCAACAGAGCAAGATTCCATCTCAAATAAAAAAAAGAATGGACAGCCTTGAGTTAAGGAAATAATTATAGGAAAAGATGCTGGGGAAGATAAATGAAGAGAGAAGAGACATATAATACCTATGAATTACTTTGTATGGTCAGCATTTTTATCTGACTACATATTTTCTATACATATATAAGTATGGTCATAGTACATGCAAAGAATTTATAAATTACTTGTCAGATGAAAGTACTTATTTATATTTGATGTTTATTGCTCCTATCACCACACAATCGAGGCACTTTAAGAATATTGAAAACACAAGTTAGACCTCTCCATGTGTATAATAAATTCGACTTCATAAAAATAATTAATTCTATATCTGAAATATAATTTTGGTAGATTGAGCTTCTTTTCTAAGTAATGAATAAAGGTAGCTGGTAAAATATTGTTTACAAGCTTCCATGTTAAGATGGTGGGTTATAAAATTTAATTTCTCTCCCGTAAAATTTCACAAAATGAGCAAAAACGAACAACAATGACAGCAATAAAACCCAATCAGAAAATGTTCAACAGCAGCCACTGAACCAGAACAAGAGAATAACACATTGTAATGTAATAAGCCAATCCAAAGAAAGCAGCAACTGTTTCCAAAAGAAAAGGAAGAAGTAACAGCTCAGCTCCCAACCATGCTCTCATCCTGGAAAAGAGCCAGTCAATACTCCCTAATGCCATATAAATGTTGGCATCTTTTCATTTTGATTGAACACGAGTGGAAAGTGCTCCAGGGGCAAAGTGGGTGAAGTTAGGGGAAATAAACTACAAGACATCTCTGTTAGAAATAAAGCCTCCAGGGTTACAGAGAGAAAGAATCCTTCCCCCAGAGTACCTGCCATTAGGTAGAGTGAACCCTGGAACAGGACAGAGGAGACAGAAGAGCTCAGAGTTCTAATAAACATTTCATGCCACTTCATCACAGCTCTCCTGTGACCACCTCCCTTCCTCCAATGTAGCTGAAATTTCCTCAAGCTACAGAAAATTGTGTACAACATAAAGCACTCAGCTTTTAGACTCTAGTTTGGAGATACAAAAGATGGCTTTCATAAAATGCAGGAAAGCATCACCACATTGTCAGAGGATCTTGGGGTGTCACATTTCCTGCCAGTAACCTCTATGGCCAGTGGCACTTTTGCCTGAGTTTTGTTCAGGCCCACTGGGCTCCTTCCACCCACTTGGCCTGACAGGCTTCACTCAGATTATGCTACCATCCTAGATCCTATGCCCACCAAGGGTGAGCCAGGCATGGAGTGGTGAGGGGTGTGTGAGCGAGTGTGGGATCTGACCACTGTGCACAACCAGGCATTCTGGCTGTGGCAGGATGGGCAGTTCTGCATGGGTGCTGGCTCCTTGCGAGGTTATGGCTGGACCAGGTGTCCTGCAAACAGTTTCCATGGCTGGCACCAGGAAACATAGTGGTGCCTGGAAGTTTGAAGACACCAGGAACCATAGAGGCCCAAAGAGGGTATCACTGCCCTGGCTTGGGGAGCTTTGAGGCCCAAGCTTCCTGAGGGGCCACAGCTCTTCTCTTCTTCTCTCTTCTCTCCTTCTCGTTATTGGCAACATGGCGAGCAAAAGGCATGTTTCAGCACTGTTTGTGTTACAGCTCTTTTAGCCCCACCATTTGGCAGGTCCTGACTTCTTGTCCCATGTCCAGGAAAAATGAGGTATGCAGGCAAGTGGAGGGTGAGCAAGGCAAAAAGGTGCTTTATTGAGCAACAGAACAGCTCAGAGGAGACTGTTCATACTTCTTTCCTCAGGCAGGTCATCTTGATGAGTATGCAGCTCTCAACAGAGAGGAGACTCTGGAGTGAGTATCTCCTCTATGCAGGAAGATCATCCTGACATCTGCTTAGCTCTCAGTAGAGAGGAAACCCAGAGTGGATAGTTTCTCTCCACAGGCACGTTTGTCCTGTTGTCTGCCTAGTCTGGGATTTTTATAAGCTTCAGAGGAGAGGAAATGTATGCTGATTGGTCCACGGGTGATTATGGCAGGCCCAGAAAAAGTGCCATAAGTTCTCACTCTGATCCACGGAACTGAGACCCCAACTTACATGCCTCAGGTCATCCCTGGCCTGAAGGTGGTGTTTCGCTGGGCACCTGCCCCTTTCCACCCAGGAGCCTGTCTGCCTCCTGCTGCCATTAATTTGCCATCCACAGTGCCCACAGCACCCAGGCTTCTTGTGCTAAGGGGAGACTGCAGGCCTGTGCCAAGCTGCCCTTATCCCCACCTTGACCTCCCTCCCATGCTTGTCAGTACCCAAAGTCCAGAGGGGGCTGAAGAGGCAGGAGGCTGGCATGTCAGCACCGCCCTGAGTGCCTGCAGTATAGCCACTTTAATGATACTGATTCTTCCTATCCATGAGCATAGGATATTTTTCTATTTGTTTGTGTCTTCTCTGGAGTAGTTTTTAAACAACAGAAATTTATTGCTCACAGTTTGGGAAGCTAAAAAATTCCAAGACAAAGGCACTGGCAGATTCAGAGTCTGGTGATGGCCCTGCTTTCTAGTTCATTGAGGCCACCTTTTAGATGAGTCCTCCTGTGACAGAAGTGACAAACAAGCTCCCTTGGGCCTCTTTTTCTTAAGAGCACTCATCTCATTTATGAGAGCTCTGAATTCATGATATGATTGCCTCCCAAATGCCCAATATCTGAATATCATCATATTGGGGGTTATGATTTCAATATATAAATTTGCAGGTATTCAGACAATAACAGATCTTCCAACCTGCATAGCTATAGTTAAATTAATGTTCACAGTCATCAAAAAATTTAAGAAGACAGATACAACCACAGTCTTATAAGAATGCTTGCTGAAATCTTTAATTCCTTATCCCCTGTCACCTTTATGAATAATTGAATAATGGAAAAATAAAAAACCAAATTCCAATTTGTTATATATTTTATTGAAAATTAGTTAGCAAACGATAAATTACAGTAGAGTCTGGAAATAAAAATCAAAGGAAGAATGCAGACTTAAAAACTTATGAAGAAAATCAAAAAGAAGTAAGTTTTTGATTTCAGATTTTATGATGTGGAAAAAAATGTTCTTTTTTGCCAACAGGATTATTTCTAATAATAAATCTGCCAATTTCAATCAGAAACACCATTTCCACAATATTTGCATTGTGTTGCCTATTTTACACATAACAACTCCTTGAGCTAAGGGTATTTATGTCTCTAAAAGGAAAATTAGTGTATTCTATAGATTAATATGTTTTCTGTTTATGAGTGCAATTCATTCTCAAGTTCTGTAATGTCTCAGGGATAATTCAGAACTTTGAGACAGCTGGTAAGAAAAAACATACGAAAATCATATCCTGCAATTTCCATGTGTTCTGAATGTGGTCGTATCAATAGCTGATAGAATATTTGGCAACTAGCCAGCTATGGGACTTTCCAACCTAGAAGGCCTCCTCCTCTCTACCATTCAGTATTGTATATCTCAGGGCCTTTTCATCATTTCCCCACATCTTGGTACTTGAAGAACACAGTCAATATATATTCACTGAAAATGTGAAACTAATTGAACTTAATGGTGATCTAGAGTTTTCTTCTCTCTTCCTACTGATATGGGAGTGCTGGGAAGGGAAGAGGATGAAAATAGAATTCATGGTCCCTTTAAATGATAGGGATGGGGGAAGGGAAGTGCTGAGTAGAAGAAGGCATGGTCCCTGGCTAGGGCTTTACCCCTTCAGACCTAGGTGAGGACAGGCACTCCTGCCTTTGTGCCCAAATGTTGCATTTCCCCAGACCACCCTGGCCCACCACCTCCCCATCCAGGGCCTATAAAAACCCCCAAGACCCTAGCAAGACAAAGACAGAAGTATCTGGACATTGACAGACACATGGAAGAACACACAAGTGGCTGGTCATGGAGAGGACGTTAGTGGAAGAGCAGTGGATGCCAGTGGAAGGGCAGTGGAGAGCTGCTTCCCTCAGTAAAACTTCATACTCATTCTCCGAGCCCATGTGTGATGGATTCTTCCAATACACCAAGCCAAGAATGTGAGATACAGAAAGCCCTCTGTCCTTGTGGCAAGGTAGGGGTTCCAACTCAGCTAGTTACACAGGCCTCCTATAGACAGCAAACTAAGAGAGCACCCTGTAACACACACCCACTGGTGCTTCAGGAGCTGCAACATTCACCCCTAGACACTGCCGTGAGGTCAGAGCCCTACACCCTGCCCATCTGTTTGTGCCCCTAGAGGTTTGAGTAACCAGAGCACTGAAGAAGCAAGCCACACCTTCATCACATGCCCTGTGAGGGGATAAGGGAAAGTTTCTGGCTTCATTACCTACTAAACTCATTAAGAACTCAACACAGGTTTGCTTATTTTTCCTCTATGGAAAGAGCATTAAAAAAAGAGGACCAGGAGTGGGGGAAGATGGTGCTGTAGGAGCAACTCAGGATTGCAGCTCTCAGTGAAGGCACAGAGGGTGAGTGCACGCCGCATTTCCAGATGGATCTTTGTTGCACACAGAACGGGGAAATTCCCATGTGTAGGAGAGACACGGGACACCAGCGCAGCTGTTTCAGCTGGCACAGCCATTTCAGCTGGCACCGCAGCACAGCGGCACTCCGCACAAAACGCACTGGTCTGGGTGCCCTGTTAAACTGGAAATTTGAGATTTGGGAGGGAAGATTAGCATATTCATCTGATTAAACGGGACTTAGACAGTAAGCCAGGCCAGGAGATTCCTGGGAAGTGACATGTGAGCTGGCGCAGTGGGTCGCTGCATGGGAAATCACACAGATCCCAGTGCCCTTTTAGCAGGTGACTGAAACACCTGGGAGAGAGTCAACTGTTCAATTTTTTTAAAAAACAAAAAAGGCTCTGAGGCAGGGAGCCAGGTGATCAGGCTTGGTGGTTCCCACACCCACAGGGACAAAGAAAATGGCAATTCAAAATGCTCCAGGTTGAGAGTTTCACAGCGGACACAGCTGAACCCAGGACAGTGCAGCTCGGTGGGGCAGGGGCGTCTGCCATGACTGAGGCATTCTGCCCCTACTGAGGTACTCTCTCATTGCTGATGCAGCCTGCCATTGCTGAGGCAACCTGCCATAACAGAGAGAGTCTGCCAATACAGAGGTGGACCACCATCACCACAGCAGTTCTAACCACACCCATATAAACAGGACTACAGGGAATTACACTCAGTGGCAGAGCAGAGCCCACAGCAACAGGGCAGAGCCCACGACAGCAGGGCAAAGCCCATGGCAACAGGGCGGAGCCTACAGCAGCAGGGCAGAGCCCATGGCAACAGGGCAGACCCCACGGCAGCAGGGCAGAGCCTCAGCAGGCAAATAGTGACTAGACTGCCTGCTAGCTGGGCAGGCCAGTGCAATGGATACTCATAAATAAAGCCCTAACTCCACAAGACAGAGCATCTGAGGGAAAAAAGGGGTTTTATGAGTTCTGCTGTAGCAGACTTAAATGTACCTGCCTAGCAGCTCTGAATGAACAATGGAGCTCAGAGCTTAGCACTTGAGCTCCTATAAAGTACAGACCATCTCCTCAAGCAGCTCCCTGACCCCTGTATATCTAAAGAGTCACCTCAAAAAGAACTGATCAGACTGACATTTGGCGGGCATCATTCTGGGACAAAGATAGCAGAAGAAGAAACTGGTAGCATCCCTCACTGTTCTGCAGCTGCTACAGGTGTACCCCAGACAAGCAGGGCCTGGAATGGACCTCAGCAGTCTTACAGTGGAGGGGCTAGACTGTTAGAAGGAAAACTAGGAAACAGAAATACTTCATCATCAACAATCTGGGCATCCACTCAGGAACCCAATCAAAAAGTCAGCAACTACTCAAATGACAGGTGGATAAATCCACAAAGATGAGAAGAAACCAGCACAAAAAGGACGAAAACACCCAAAACCAGAAACTGTCACCTCACACAAAGGACCAAAACTCCTCTCCAGCAAGGGAACAAAGCTGGATGGAGAATGAGTGGGATGAAATGACAGAATCAGACTTCAGAAGGTGGGTAATGAGAAACTTCCATGAGCTAAAAGAACATGTTCTAAATCCATGCAAATAAACTAAGAACCTTGAAAAAAGATTCAAGGAAATGATAACAAGAATGGACAACTTAGAGAGGAACATGAATGAATTGAAGGAGCTGAAAAACACAATACAAAAACTTCAGGAAGCATGCACAAGTTTAAACAGCCGAATTGACCAAGCAGAAGAAAGGATATCAGAAGTCAAAGATCAACTCAATGAAATAAAACGAGAAGCAAAGATTAGAGAAAAAAAGCTCAAAAAGTAATTAACAAAGTCTCCAAGAAATGTGGGACTATGTGAAGAGACCTAATCTATGTGTGATAGGTGTACCAGAATGTGACGAAGAGAATTAATCCAAGCTGAAAAACACTCTTCAGGATATAATCCAGGAAAATTAACCCAATCTAGCAAGGCAGGCCAATATCCAAGTCCAGAAAATACAGAGGACACCACAAAGATACTCTGCAAGAAGAGCAACACCAAGGCACGTAATCGTCAGATTTACCAGGGTTGAAATGAAGGAGAAAATGCTAAGGGCAGCCAGAGAGAAAGGTCGGGTCACCCACAAAAGAAAGCACATCAGACTCACAGCAGATCTCTCGGCAGAGACTGTACAAGCCAGAAGAGAGTGGGGTCCAATATTCAACATCCTTAAAGAAAAGAACTTCCAACCCAGAATCCCAAACCCAGCCAAACTGAGCTTCATAAGTGAAGGAAAAATAAAATCCCTTGCAAATAAGTAAGTACTCGGAGATTTTGTCACCACCAGGCCTGCTTTATAAGAGCTCTCAAAAGAGGCACTAAACATAGAAAGGAACAACCAGTATGAGGCATTCCAAAAACATACCAAATGCTAAAGAGCATCAACAAAATGAATAATCTGCATCAACTAATAGGCAAAACAGCCAGCTAGCATCAAAATGGCAGTATCAAATTCACACATAACAATATTAACCCTAAATGTAAATGGGCTAAATGTACCAATCAAAAGATACAGACTGGCAAATTGGATAAAAAGCCAAAACCCATCGGGGTGCTGTATCCAGGAAAACCATTTCACATGCAAGGATACACAAAGGCTCAAAATAAAGGGATGGAGGAAGATTTACCAAGCAAATGAAGAGAAAAAAAGAGCAGGCGTTGCAATTCTCATCTCTGATAAAATAGACTTTAAAGCAACAAAAATCAAAAGAGACAAAGAAGGACATTACATAATGGTAAAAGGATCAATACAACAAGAAGAGCTAACAATCCTAAACATATATGGACCCAATATAGGAGCACCCAGATATATAAGGAAAGTTCTTAACGACTTACAAAGAGACTTAAACTCCCACACAATAATAGTGGGAGACTTTAACACTCCACTGTCAATATTAGACAGATCAACCAGACAGAAAATTAACAAGGATATCCAGGGCTTGAACTCAGAACTGGAACAAGCAAACCTGATAGACATTTACAGAACTCTCCACCCCAAATGCACAGAATATACATTCTTCTCAGCACCACATCACACCTACTCCAAAACTGACCACATAATTGGAAGTAAAGCACTCCTCAGCAAATGAAAAACAACTGAAATCATAACAAACAGTCTCTCAGATCATAGTGCAATCAAGTTAGAACTCAGAATTCAGAAACTAACTCAGAACCGCACAGCTTCATGGAAACTGAACAACTGGCTCTTGAATGTTGATTGGATAAACAATGAAATGACAGCAGAAATAAAGAAGTTCTTTGAAACCAACAAGAACGAAGACACAACATAGCAGAATTTCTGGGACACATTTAAAGCAGTATCTAGAGAAAAATATATAGCAATAAGTGCCCATATGAGAAGAGTGGAGAGACCCAAAATTGACACCCTATCAACAAAATTGGAAGAGCTAGAGGAGCAAGATCAAAAAATCTCAAAACCTAGCAGAAGACAAGAAATAACTAAGATCAGAGCAGAACTGAAGGAGATAGAGACATGAAAACCCCTTCAAAAAATCAACAAATCCAAGAGCTGGTTTTTTGAAAAGATCAACAAAATAGACAACTAGGCAGACTGATAAAAAAGAAAAGAGAGAACAACCAAATAGATGCAGTAAAAAACAATAAGGGGGAAATAATCACAGATCCGACAGAAATTGAAACCATCATCAGAGAATATTACAAACAACTCTATCCACATAAACTAGTAAACCTGGAAGAAATGGATAAATTCCTGGACACCTGTGTCCTCCCAAGCCTAAACCAGGAGGAATCTGAAACTGAATAGACCAATAACAAGGTCTGAAGTCGAGACAGCAATTAAGAGCCTACCACACAAAAAAAGCCCAGGTTCAGATGGGTTCACAGCCGAATTCTACCAGACACACAAAGAGGAGCTGGTACCATTCCTTCTGAAACTATTCCAAATAATCCAAAAAGAGAGAATCCTTCCTAATTCATTTCATGACACCAACATCATCCTGATACCAAAACCCCGCAGAGACTCAACAAGAAAAGAAAAATTCAGGCCAATTTCCATGATGAACATATACGCAAAAATCTTCAATAAAATACTGGCAAGTCAATTGCAACAGCACATCAAAAAGCTTATCCATCATGATCAAGTAGGATTCATCCCGGGGATGCAAGGCTGGTTCAACATATGCAAGTCTATAAACATAATTCACCACATAAACAGAACCAAAAACAAAAACCACATGATTATCTCAATTGATGCCGAGAAGGCCTTTGACAAAATTCAACAGCCCTTTATGCTAAAAACCCTCAATAAACTCGGTATTGATGGAACGTATCTCAAAATAATAAAAGCTATTTACAACCAACCAACAGCCAATATCATACTGAATGGGCAAAAACTGGAAGCACTCCCTTTGAAATCCGGCACTACACAAGGATGCCCTCTCTCACCACTCCTATTCAGTATAGTACTGGAAGTTCTAGCCAGAGCAATCAGGCAAGAAAAAGAAATAAAGGGTATTCAAATAGGAAAGGAGGAAGCTAAATTGTCTCTATTTGCAGACAACATGATAGTATATCTAGAAGACCCCATTGCCTCAGCCCAAAAACTCCTGAAACTGATAAGCAACTTCAGCAAAGTCTCAGGATATAAAATCAATGTGCAAAAATCACAAGCATTCCTATAAACCAATAGCAGACTTAAAGAGAGCCAAATCAAGAACGAACTGCCATTCACAATTGCTACAAAGAGAATAAAATACCTAGGAATACAACTTACAAGGAACGTAAGGGACCTCTTCAAGGAGAACTACAAACCACTGCTCAACGAAATAAGAGAGGACACAAACAGATGGAGAAACATTCCATGTTCATGGTTAGGAAGAATCAATATCGTGAAAATGGCTATACTGCCCAAAGTAATTTACACAATCAATGCTATCCCCATCAAGCTACCATTGACTTTCTTCACAGAACTGAAAACAACCACCTTGAACTTCATATGAAACCAAAAGAGAGCCCGCATAGCCAAGTCAATGCTAAGCAAAAAGAACACAGTGGGAGGCATCACACTACCGGACTTCAAACTATACTACAAGGCTACAGTAATCAAAACAGCATGATACTGGTACCAAAACAAAGATATAAACCAACGGAACAGAACAAAGGCATCAGAGGCAACACAGCATATTTACAACCATAGAATCTTTGATAAACCTGACAAAAACAAGCAATGGGGAAAGAACTCCCTGTTCAATAAATTGTGTTTGAAAAACTGGCTAGCCATGTGCAGAAAGCAGAAACTGGACCCCTTCCTGACACCTTACACTAAAATTAACTCCAGATGGATTAAAGACTTAAACATAAGACCTGGCACCATAAAAACCCTAGAAGAAATTCTTGGCAAAACCATTCAGGACATAGGAGTAGGCAAGGACTTCATGACCAAAACACCAAAAGCATTGGCAACAAAAGCCAAAATAGACAAATGGGACCTAATCAAACTGCACAGCTTCTGCACAGCCAAAGAAACAGTCACTAGAGTGAATCAGCAACCAACAGAATGGGAAAAAATTTTTGCACTTTACCCATCTGACAAAGGGCTGATATCCAGAATTTACAAAGAACTCAAACAGGTTTACAAGAAAAAAACAAACAAGCCCATCCAAAAATGGGCAAAGGATATGAACAGACACTTTACAAAAGAAGACATACATGAGGACAACAAACATATGAAAAAATGCTCACCATCACTGGTCATTAGATAGATGCAAATGAAAACCACATTGAGATACCATCTCATGCGGTCATTAAAAAATCTAGAGACAGCAGATGCTGGAGAGGATGTGGAGAAATAGGAACACTTCTACACTGCTGGTGAGAGTGTAAATTAGTTCAACCATTGTGGAAGACAGTGTAGCGAGTCCTCAAGGACTTAGAAATAGAAATTCCATTTGACCCAGCAATCCCATTACTGGGTATATATTCAAAGGAGTATAAGTCGTTCTACTATAAGGACACATGCACACGAATGTTCATTGCAGCACTGTTTATAATAGCAAAGACCTGGAACCAACCCAAATGCCCATCGATGATAGACTGGAATGGGAAAATGTGGCACATATACACCATGGAATATTATGCAGCAATCAAAAATGATGAGTTCATGTCCTTTGTAGGGACATGGATGAATCTGGAGAACACCATTCTCAGCAAACTGACACAAGAACAGAAAAAGAAATACCGCATATTCTCACTCATAGGCGGTGATGAACAATGAGAACACATGGACACAGGGAGGGGATTACTACACACTGGGGTCTATTGGGGGGAATAAGGGAGGGACAGCCGTCAGGGGCAGCTGGAGAGGAATAGCATGGGGAGAAATGCCAGATGTGGATGAAGGGGAGGAAGGCAGCAAAACACACTGCCATGTGTGTACCTATGCAACTATCTTGCATGTTCTGCACATGTACCCCGAAACTTAAAATGCAATAAAAAGAAAAAAAAACAGAACTCAACAAAATGGCTGTTATGTCATTGTTATAAGTCTGGTCAAACTCTTTTTATTCTCTAGTTGAGCAGCAAAATTTTTCTCTAAGATCCACTGCAGCTTCCCGTTGAGAAAGTCTGTTCTTTGAACTGGAGAAACTGTAAGCACAGGAGTGTCTGTGGTTTTCCATTTCTACCTTGCATGAACATTTGAAGAGCTTTGACTAAAGATAATAATGTTACACTTATTTTTTTTTTGACTTTACAAATTAGAATTAATCAATGATGTCTTTACTTGATTAAATCTTAAAGCCAATTAATGGCAAACAGCTATGGTGAAATTAGTCAGATTCTGTAATTTGAAAGAAACTTGCACATGTGATCGCGCAATTTAATATTTATGAATAATTTTCTCTATGACTAAAGAGATACCTGTTAATGGGTTTCTAAAAATGAGATTCAGTAATTATCACTTAAACAACTCATTACCTATTTCAGAATTTTACCAGTCAACCTTTTTTCATTTCTAATGCAGAATTAGAGGAGGGTGGAGAGAAACCATAGTCACTATTCTTTCCGTTATAGTTGTCCACCACCTTACGTCAGTTTCCCAAAAGTATGATGAAGAAAACATGGAGGTTGTTTTTGCTTCTGGGAAAAACGCCTTCATTTAAATTTCCTTAGCTAGTACCAATTATTTTTCAATTCTATTTTAGTCCTTTCCCCCCTGCTGCCACCTCATTGTTTTACAAGTAACGATAAATGTGATAATGAGTAATGACATCTATTCATGGAAAATGCAAAAGATCTGAAGTTACAGTATTTTTCATTAGGAAAATTTGTCTCTAGCAGGGTCAGGCACCTTGACTTAATCATCCCAGCGCCGATTCTGTAAAAAAAATGAATTTTCCTTAAATTTCAGAGTCCCCTTCTTCCTCCCACTCCCCAACTTCACTCCTAATAACTACACAAACTTGTTAATGGTGGCTTAAGTGTAAAGAAATGTTTCAACTCTTATTTTTATCCATTAAAATGCAAATGATGTAGGGCTTTCTGATTGTTTAATCCCTGGGAGCTTTTGGATATGAAACATTGAATACATGTTTTCACAGTGAATTCTTAGTATCCTTCATCTTCTCCCTTCCAGTATGCAGAATACAATGAATGATTAGTGTTAAACCAGGAAAGCAAGACATATGTAGAGATTAAAAATGACCTTGCTTTCTTGGTCTCCATTGGGACTAGTCGTATGGTGCACAGAGGCTATCTTAAAAACGTGGGGTTGCACATGTTATTTCTATAGCTCTTCCATATCAGGATTTCAAAGCTATTTATCTCTAAATTGCCATTGATAGTATATTATTTGACCTCCTACTAAAATAATACTACCTATGTAATTAATGTAAGAAAGCTGATCTACCATAAAAGTCTGTCAGTTTTGTACAAATACAGCCTTTTATCAGAGGGTTACTTGAAAAAAGGAGAGTTGTTAAACATTTGAATACCATACATTTATGCTTACGAATATAATATACCTATATAGTAAAAATATAATACCAAATATATAGGCAAATTTAAAATATAAATATTACCAAGATAAACTTTATATTGCAGCAAAAAAAATGAAATTAATTTTGTTATAGCAGAGAGATAGGTAAGAATCCTTTTTAAAAAGGAAATAAACATATATGCATATATATATGTACACACGTTGTTTTCTTAGCTTCTCAACTTTTACTGAGTAATATCAACATGCCTTTTTAAGGTAACATCATTAAAATATCTCTTTCTGCAAATTCAAGGCAAAAAAATATAATATCCATCTTCATTATCTTTCCTTTCTCCTTTCTCACCACCAAGGCTACAGTGTGCTATCCAGACTTGTCCTTTCTTGGCTTATTCCAAGCTTCATCAAACATTACCTATTTTGTGTCTCATCTTCTCAAGTCCCCGGTCAATATAATATCTAGCTTCTACTTTAATATGTACTTGGATACACATATTACTCCAGTAATGTCTGGGAAAAAGAGGTTTAAAACCACAACTCTTTCCATGACACTTCACCGTCATGGTAAGAATGCCAGACAGGCTAGTGTATAAGGTACTAATAACTAGTACCTTTATGAGCCCTTGTCTTACCTCTTAAATTAACTAATGTAATTATTTTTCTACTCTTCCAAAAAGTAAGATCTACTTTGAAGTATGGATACCATGTTCCCAACCAACATCCCAAGCCAAAGCAATAAGCATGTTATCAATTTTGACTTTCCGTGAAGACTGTATCAAACATAGATTCTTGAATCTACCAAAATATATCTCCTTTTCTGTGGTCTTGTTTTCACTTTAACTTCTTGTTGCAAAAAATAAAAATAAAAAGGTCTTAGCTAAATTACTTTTAACCATAATGTTTGCTTTTTTTTTTCTTTTAGACAGAGTCTTGCTCTGTCACCAGGCTGGAGTGCAGTGTCGCAATCTCAGCTTGCTGCACCCTCTGCCTCCCAGGTTCAAGTGATTCTCCTGCCTCAGCCTCCCATGTAGCTGTGACTACAGGCACTCACCACCACACACAGCTAATTTTTTGTTTGTTTAGCAGAGATGGGTTTCATCATGTTGGCCAGGCTGGTCTCAATCTCTTGACCTCATTATCTGCACACCTCAGCCTTCCAATGTGCTAGGATTACAGGCGTGAGCCACTGCTCCCAGCAGTATTTGCTTTTTGATCATTACAAATAACACTTGGGTATAAACTGGCCCAGGATGCAGAAAGCCTTTATCATTTCAGACTCATGTGAGCATTTTGCAATCACATTATGTCTCAGGCAATAAATACTAATTCCAGTAAGTGCTTACTTAAACAAGTTTGTGCCACTTGCAGAGCCCATTATGTAATACCCCTTACAACTCTCTACCTGCCAAAATAACACACGTCAAACAAGGCTTTTGGTTCAATCAGTGTATCAGCCCAATACATTGCAGCTTCTAGCTTCAATAACCTTCCCTTCTTTCCAGAGGAAGAAGATGGTAAAGTAGTTTCCTTCCTTTTCTGTAAATCAAAGACATTTGACCATTTGACAAGGGCAACAGAATGCTGCCTGCCTGCTGTCTATTCAAAAACAAGGAGGAATTTTGCAAGAGTGTTGCAAAATCAAATTATTCATTTAGAAAGATTTTTATTCAATAAACAAATTGGTTAGTGAATGCAACTTTAATTGCTCCTAGAATTTGAAAGGGAATGTTTTCATAATATATTACTTTCACCCAACTCATATTATAAACCATTCAAAGGCTTTAAACAAAAACCAAATGGAGCATATCTGTAAAAGTAACAACTAGCCTTGAATATAAACTTGCAATTGAATAAAATTATGTTATATGCTACAAATTAATCAAAAATTAAATATTTATATAAAATTATATCATTATTAACTGATTCACTTATTGATTAATTCATCAAATCATGGTTTAGAACCACAATTTAACTCTATGTCACTTCATTAGCTACATAGAACAAATAATTAGAAAAAGTTTCTATTCTTCATACACAAACAAGAGCTTTCATGATACACTGAATACTCTAACAAGTTATGCCTTTCCCATTAATAGATGTAAAGATGCAGGGATAAAGAGCAAATGGAAAGTTCCTAAAAATTAGTCTTTATATCTTATATGCCTGGAAATGTAACCCAATGTTCTATCAAAAGAGATTTGTAGAGAATTCATAATAGAGAGAGACACTGAAAGCCAAGCACTTAAAATAAATTTAATTTGCCAAAATTTCAAAGTGGAAAAATTTCAGAAGCCTTCTGACACTTACCAGTCCCATAGGAATTATGCATTTACTGGCATCATGTGTTTTTAGTCTGAAGAAATACAGTAATTCTACATGGATTTCTGAAGCATTATAACATCTTTATTCCCAGGGCTCTAAGTCAAAGGCATTCTAGATTGGTCACCTGAGCTTGTACCTTTATCACTCTTAAGTCTGTATTTAGTTAGTATTACATTATTTTGAACTAGAAGAGAAGCTGATTTTGTAGTTGTTAATGATTTGCTTGGTTGTGTACGTTTGATCTCCCTAAAAATGATACAAGTATATTGAGGGCTGGAATGTATCTTTCATTTATTTTGCACTATCCAATTGCATTAGAACCACACAGTGCTCCTGGTGCCAGCATCACAGCTATTCATCAGGACTGAATTGGGAATCCAACACAGTAACTGGATCCATGACCCTGGACAACTCATTTCACCTTTTGAGACTGCTGGTGCTTCCCATATAAAATGAGGGGACTACATTCTTTCTAAGATACTTTCCAGGTATAACATTCTTTGATGCTTAATTAAGGAAGCAAGTAAAGGAAGGAAGTTATGTGAATGTGTGGGGAGCTGTGATACCCAAATTCAGAGCACAGACTGCCAAAATCCTTGGCAAAACTATTGATGTGCTAGAAAACCAGAGGGGAGAATTATGAAAAAGCAAGCAGAGAACAGATAGAAATTGCTTCTTAGAGCTAGTGCAATGTGGATCCAAATTTGTGACCTACATGCTTTTCTGTTTTCCTTATACCGAATTTTCCAACTGTGTGCAACTGGGTGGTAAAATGCCTAAAGGGTCCAAGTTTAAAGACAAAAATGACAGAACAGCTGAAAATTAGGATAATTCATAGAAACATGAAAACAACGGAGAATGATCCTAATCATTGCCTAGTTCCCTCATCTCTGCCTAAATTTAGCAAGCATGGAGGAAATCAATGGGGGGAGAAACTGAAAAAGCAGCAGTAGGAAGACATTAGAATGGGCTAGAATGATAAACAGCTGTCTACCATGAGAAATGAGTAAGGGGCAAAGTTTCTAGATTGATTTCAGGCAATGTAACACAATCATAGAACATAAATCAAATCTTCTGAAGAATATGACTCTAGAGTTGCAATAATGTGTTGTCTATAATATCCAGATTTTAATGCAAAATTATACTATGTACAAAAAAAGAAAAAAATCAGGAAAGTATGAATCTATATGCAGGGTAATAAAAATATTCTGTTGTGAGTTTTCTATGATTTAAAAGAAGTAGTTCAACATCAACTCTAAGTAATTGGTATACATGTCAGATATATATTATAATCTCTAGAACAACTTTAAAAAATACAAAGAGGCTGTGTGTGGTGGCTCATGCCTTTTATCCTAGCACTTTGGGAGGCCAAGGTAGGCATATCACTTGAGGCTAAGAGTTTGAGATCAGCCTGGCCAGCATGAGGAAACCCCATCTGTACTAAAAATACAAAAACATTAGCCAGCACAGGTGGTGCATGCTTGTAATCCAAGTTGCTCGGGATACTGAGGCACAGGAAACACTTCATTCTAGGAGGTGGTGGTTGCAGTGAGCCAAGATTAAGCAACTGAGCTCCAGTCTGGGTGACAGAGCAAGATTCTATTTGAAAAATAAATAGATTAGATCCAAGATGGCTGATCGGTAACAGCTCAGGATTGTAGCTCCCAGTGAAAGCCCAGAAAATGAGAGGACGCCACACTTTCAGATGAATTTTCATCACTCACAGACCAGAATATTTCCAGTGGAGGAGCCCCACGGGTCACCAGCGCGACTCTTGTGGCCGTTGCAGAGGTTTCGCCAGCGCCTTGGCACGGCAGCTCTTCGTCCAGAGTAAACGGGACTGGTTCTCCTTCTGACCGACGTTTGGAGCTCCAAGAAGTCAGAGCCGCTTGTTACAGACTCAAGAGGGAAGCCAGACCAGAGATTCTCAGGCAGAAGAGCACCATCAGTCTTATTGCTGCTGTTTTGGCCGGCGCAGTGGGTTGCTCGGATTCCAGCACTGGGAATCAATAAATTTTGGATGTCCACTCAGAAACCTAATTAGAAAGGTGGTAATTGTAAAGAAAACAGATGGATAAATTCATAATAAAGGGAAAAAAACAGCCTAAAAAGGCCGAGAATACCCAAAATCAGAACCCCTCTCCCTCTACAGGGGATTGCAATTCCTCATCAGCAACAAAACAAACCCTGATGGAAAAGAACTGTGTTCCATTATCTGAAGTAGGCTTCAGAAGGTGGATGATAAGAAATTTTTGGGAGTTGAAAGAACTTGTTCTAACCCAGTGTAAAGAAACTAAGAACTTTGAAAAAAGGTTTGACGAAATGCTAAAAAGAATGGACAATATAGAGAGGAATATAAATGAACTAACGGAGTTGAAAAATACAACATGAGAACTTAGTGAAATATGCACAAGTTTGAATAGCTGAATTGACCAAGCAGAAGAAAGAATATCAGAGGTCGAAGACCAACTTAATGAAATAAAACAAGAAGACAAGAATAGAGATAAAAAGATAAAAAGGAATGAGCAAAGTCTCCAAGAAATATGGGACTATGTGAAAAGACCTAATCTTTGTTTGATAGGTGTACCTGAATGTGATGGAGAGAATGAATCCAAGCTGGAAAATACTCTTCAGGATATTATCCAGGAGAATTTTCCCAATCTAGCAAAACAGGACACTATTCAAACGCAGGTAATACAGAGAACACCACAAAGACATTCCTCAAGAAGAGCAACCACAAGGCACATAATCATTAGATTCACCAGGGTTGAAATGAAGGAGAAAATACTACGGGCAGCCAGAGAGAAAGGTCAGGTTACCCACAAAGGGAAGCCTATTAGACTTACAGCAGATCTCTCAGCAGAAACCCTACAAGCCAGAAGAGAGTGGGGGCTGATATTCAACATCCTTAAAGAACAGAATTTTCAGCCCAGAATTTCATATCCTGCCAAACTAAGCTTCACAATTGAAGGAAAAATAAAATCTTTGATGAACAAGCAAGTACTCAGAGATTTTATTACCACCAGGCCTGCTTTACAAAAACTTCTGAAAGAAGCATTACACACAGAAAGGAACAACCAGTATTAGCCTTTCTAAAAATATACCAAAAAGTAAAGAGCATCAACATAAAGAAGAATTTACACCAACAAATGGATAAAATAGCCAGTTAACATCAAATGGCTGTAATCCTGAATTTAAATCAACTAAATCCCCCAATCAAAAGATACAGCCAAAACCTAACAGTATACTACATCCAGACCCATTTTATATCCAAAGATACACAAAGACTCAAAACAAAGGGTTGGAGAAAGATTTACCAACCAAATGGAGAGCAAAAATAAATAAATAAATAAACAAAAAGCAGGAGTTGCAATTTTCGCATTTGATAAAACAGATTTCAAAGCAACAAAGATACAGTGGTAAAAGGATTAATGCAATAATAAGAGCTAAGGATCCTAACACCTAGATACATAAGACCCATAAAGAGATTTAGACTCAACGAGACAGAAAATTAATAAGGATATCCAGAACTTGAACTTAGATCCAGAACAAGTATACTTAATAAATATTTATAGAGCTCTCCACTTTAAATACACAAAATATACATTCTCCATTTAAATACACAAAATATTGATCGGCCATTAATACCCATTTTTAGAATAAAGCAATATTCCTGTTCTCTCTCCCCTTTTTTCTTCCTCTTTCTTCCTCTCCTTCTCTCCTTAAAAAAAAAGAAAACAAAAAAAAAGAAGTTTCTCTTTAAGCCTTTCAGCATCCTTTATACTTCTGCCTTCCCCCCCAAAAAAAAATACATACATGCATACATACATACATACATAAACGTACATATAAATAAATAAAACAAAGATATATTGAGGGGGCTAAGAGAGAAATTAAAGTGAAATATTAAAATTGCTTAATTAACATGAAAAAACAGAAAAAGAAAAAAGTAAACAAGTAAAAAAGCAAACATGACAAATAAACCACAATAAAACAAATGATAAATAAAAACTAAAAATAAAATAAAAATGAAATAAAAATTAAAAATAATAAAATGACACTCTTCTCCCTGTGCCACCTTGTGAAGAAGGTGCCTGTTTCCCCTTCCACCACGATTGTAAGTTTCCTGAGGCCTCCAACCAGCCATGCAGAACTGTGAGTCAATAAAACCTCTTTCATTTGTTTATACATTACCCAATCACAGGTACTATTTTTATAGCAGTGTGAGAATAAACTAATACAACCTTTTTTTTATAAAATTAGTTGTCTTCTTATTGAGTTGTATGACGTCTTTACATATTCTAGATGTAAATACTCTATCAGATATGTTTTCCAATTGCTTTTTATATTTCTATTTTTCCTTATAGTATCTTATGAAAAGCAAAAGTTTTAATTTTGTTAGAATCCATTTTATCAATTTTTGTTTTTATAGCTTGATCACATGCCTCAATAAAGATACATTAGTGACAATAAACAAAGCATCAGGGAAATATAAATTAAAGCGACAGTTAGTTACTATTATATATCTACTTGAATGGCTAAAATTAACAAGACTGACAATGCTAAATATTGGAGAGGATTCGAAATGCCAACACTTATATATTACTGGTGAAAATGTAAAATTTCACAGTCACTTTGGAAAGCAGTTTAATTCTTTATAATACAGTTAATTGAAAACTTACTGTATGATATGATTTAGCTCTGTGTCCCCATCCAAATCTCATCTCTAATTATAATCCCTACATGATGAGGGAGGAACCTGGTGAGAGGTGATTGGATTATGGGGGAAGTTTCCCCATGCTATCCTCATGATAGTGAGGGAGTTCTCATGAGATCTCCTTCTTTGATAAATGCATGGCAGTTTCCCCTGCATGCTTTCTGTCTCCTGCTGCCATATAAAATGTGCCTGCCTTCGCCTTCGCCTTTCACCATCAGTCTAGGTTTCCTGAGGCTTCCCCAGCCATGCAGAACTCAGAGTCAATTAAACCTCTTTTCTTCATAAATTACAGTCCCATGTAGTATCTTTATAGTAGTGTGAAAACAGACTAATACACCATATAATCCAGCATTTCTGCTACTAGAAATTTAGCTTTCCCAGAAACCCACTCATTTCCACACAAAGTCTCACAAACAAATATTTGCAGCAAACTATATTCATAATAGCCAAATGTAAAAATAATACAAATATCCATTACCTGGGAATAAGTTTTAAAATTGTAGTATGTAGAAAGAAATAATATTTAGCAATTTTAAAAACTACTTATGTATGAATAACACAGATGAACCTCAAAAATACTGTACTAAATGAAAAGAGTCAGATGCCAAAGACTAGATACTGTATAGTTCCATTTATGTGGAATTATGGAGGGGACAAAGAGCAATAACATAAAGCATCTCAGTGATTATGAGGGGTAGGGTGGGTTAGGGAATTGACTTCAATGGGGCAGTAAGAGAATTTTGTTGGGAAGGTTGAAATGTTCTATGTCATAATTTTTGCAGTAATTACACTACTCTATATATTTTTCAAAGCTCTTAGTGCACACTTCAAACTTACAAATTTTATTGTAGGTAAACAACACCTCAATGTAAAAAACAACCTTTTTAAAATGTTTAAATAGATGAGCTTGATATACAATGAATGCAGAAGAAAGGGAAAACCTGAATAGAGCTTCAATCATGAAAGTTTGATTTCATAAAGTTACATTCCTTCAACCACACTGAGAAAGAAATTCTAAAACTTGAAAATGGAAACAGAATCCAGACAGCTTTAGAAGGGAGTTCATATGATTTTATAGTAAGATTAGCAAGGAAAAAAGACTCATCCAAGTCTAGAAAGTCCAGGCAAAACCTCCCTTTCAGGTAGGTCTTAGAATAGATTGCATAGAACACATTTGGTGTTCTAGCAACAAAATGCTGCAATATGTGTGCTGTGTATTTGTCCAGGATATCTCACTTGAGATTTAGAGTCCAAGGTTTTTATTAGGGAGCTGGTCACATTGGGACTTTCTCCAGCCGTAACCGGGAATGATTACCAAAGTTCTAGACTTCTAGGAGGAAAGCAGGTATTTACCATCAATCACACTGTTTGCACAGTCTAGGCAAGGAGGGTTCAGTCCCCAAGGCATGCAAGACAGCCTGATTCTTTAGCAACACAGGGAAAATTCCAAAGTCATGTTTTCAGACACCAGGCAAGGATTAGCAAGCCCTTCGAAGAGCAACATCAGACCTGCTACATTAACTCTTTCCTATACCACCACTGAGGCACTTCCTTTCCTTAGCTACAGTTGAATCTAGTTGGATTTTTTCCCCCAGAACTTGTAGAAATGGCCTAACCAAATTCTCCTCAGAGTAACTGATCACTAGCCAAACGCTTTGTCTCCTGAAACGTCAGTTCACCACCACAAGTTTCTTCAACAAAGCTTTTTTCACCAAGCCTAGGAGTGGTCACTGCTGCCTGCAAGTGCTATTTTCACAACTTACTGGTTTTATATATTATTTTCCCTTTTCTGAATTATACTAACAATGACTTACTTTTAAAATATTTATACAGAGCCACATGTGTTAAAATAACTACTGTGGTTGTTCTGGATGCTGACTAATAATAAAAGAGCAGAGGCATCTTCCTTCAGCAAAAGTTATTAGTAAATAAAAAACAATAACATACGTTTATTCATTATTCTCCATTTTTGATACTACATTTGTGGTATGAGACAGCTGTGACAGTGGCAGCAAATTTATTTATCTGACTTCTGATGACACCTGAGGTAGGTGACCACAGAATGAAATTTCAGCATCACCTCTCATCTTCAAAATGCTCCCCCAGCCCTTCCAATGACCTTTCAACTGCCTGTTACATTCTTTCTCCCTTGTGATATCTACAGTGATTTTTGTTTTCTGAACTAAATTCTAGTAGATACATAGGTGATTTATCAAAAGAATGCAGTAAACCACATAGTAGTGAAACTTTAAAATTATTCCCCATAAAATCAGGTGTAAGATAAGTATGCTCCTTCTCACCATTTCTATACAACATTGCATTGGAGACAATAGAGCTGAAGAAGTAAGTGGAAAATGACTGGTAGGGAAGAAAACAAAATTGTCATTATTTACAATTGATAAGATGATCTACATAAAACCCCCAAACATAGCTTTATGGAAAATTTAAATCACAAAGTTTACTACAGACATAAATACATTTGATGCTACACTGTGTCTACTTTTGTAAGATAAAGAATATATTTGAAATATTTTGGTAACCTTTTCCAAAAGCAGACAAAATTCCATCCAAAATCATCAATAACAGAAGTCTAATAGGGCTTACTTCTAGAGGGTTACAGTTGAATGGATACAGCCTAGAGTAGGTGCACAAAAGAAATTGTATCTGTAAGCAGGTCAATTAGTTTGTTTCACTAGAACCCAGTTAAAAAGTAGTTTTCCAATCACTTTGATTTTCAGAAGAGCTAAGAGTTTGACTCTTAATGCTTATTTAACATAGTTGAGCTTTAATGATTAACTTGAAATTTTAAAACTATAAAACTCTATAGACTATAAATGAATATTAAAAGTAAAGAATCTGTTATGACCACAGGCACTGCACACAGGAATTTTATCTCACTGCTGTAAGTCCTGAAATCCTGCCCTCAACTACAGTTTACAAACATGGCCATTTCAAAGATGCACCTCCATGACATTTCCCTGGATTTCGCCACATAGGAATTTCCACGGTTATTCTCTGTAGGTAATTGCAGCTTCCAGAATAACCCCAGGTCACAGAAACACCCTGGCTCTACAAAAAAAACCATTATTAGACAGATGACATCAAGAAAATCCATCCTGCTACTGCTGTGGAGAGGTGGCTTTATGACATTGGAGAAAAAAAATACAAAGAGGTTTCTGGAATCTTTCTGCAGTGAGGGCAATGCTCTATGGACACATTTTATTGAATCACACTTAATGAATGGGCCTCACTCCTTGGTTTTCTTCGCCCTCTCTGTCTCATAGAACTCTTCTAGGGAGATACATATATATTTGGTGGCTGTGAATTAACAACATTTGTTCTTTAAAAACACAAAACTTGGTTTCATCATATACTTAGTACAAAACTCCCATGGTTCTTCTATGACCATTGTCTCCATCAGGGTTCAGTAAGAGGATAGAAAACATATGAGATATTGAACAGGGAGAATGTCATGTAAATAATTGTCAACCAGGTATGAAGTTGTGAACTAGGAACTGAGATGATAAAAAGAGGACACTAATGTATCATGGAGTCAGCAAATGCAGGAAGCAGATACCATCCTTATGCTTTTAAAAAAAAAACTAAGGAACATGATTTGAATTATTAAAATTTAGAAACTCAGAGGAGGGGTCATGCATAACTGAAACTCAGGGCTTTGAGGATGGCTACTGGTTAGTTGCTCAACAGGTACTGATGTCTCTGAGCTTGGGAGAGAGGTCCCAAGGAGCTCAGACCCAGACTTTAAAGAACAGGATACAGTTGGCAGAGGCTGATAATTGTTAACTATGACACAGTGAGGCTTGTTTCACAAGTGTTTGAAAAACTGTCAGCTGAATCCAGCTACAGAGTAAGGAATACCTACCGCTGCCAGGGTGAAGAAGCACCGCCAGGATGATGCTTACAGGAACTGCAAACGGACGGGAAGTCAACAAGGAGTAAATAAGAAAGACCAGGTTCCTCCTTTCTCCAGTCCTATTCTTGCTCTTGTGCCTTCTTTTGGCAGAGCATAACGAGAAATCAGGTGGCAAAACAGAAATAAGGTTTGCAAAGTTCCAGCTTCAGCATCATGAGGCAATTATAGACATGTGGTTGGAGCTGACAGGCAACAGCTGAGTAGCTGGCACAACAATACACAGAAAAGTCCTCTGAAATAACTGAAAATTGATTCGTGATTAGTTACTCAATATGACTAAAACTAATACTAATATCAATATTAAATGATATGACTAAACTGCTTATGTAGTTTTGTGGCTTAGTACGAAGCTGTGTAATTCAGCATAGCCTCACAGTTTTAACATAGAGAAAGAGATAAGAGTTCAGATTCCACTCCCTGTTCATTATGGAATACAAGAAGACACACTGTGCATCTGAATGTCTACTTTTATTCATGTTTAAGAAATATAGAAACAGCCTGTGGCTTCCAAGAATAAAATTAGTAAAATAAATTGACAAATATGTAAAAGATACAAAACTAAAGCATTCTTACCCTCCAAATCAGACCCAAATAAACCTTATATCAAGTGATGTATCTTACCCAGTTCTAATCTCCCTCTACCACCTGACACACACACACACACTGAATAACAACTAGAATTTCTAACTTCCACATGCACCAAAAAATTATTACCATAATTTATAATAGTAAATAATTAAGAACATCTACCTATTGACTTTCTTGCCATGTGTTTACCACTTTAAAAAATGAATCAACTTTTAATTATCTATTCTTTTTGCTACATGATAAGTAACTAGAATTTAATCTTTTTTTAGCTTTTATTTTAGGCTCAGGGGTACATGTTTACAGGTTTATTATATAGGTAAACTCATGTCACAGAGATTTGTTGTACAGGTTATTTCGTCACCCAGGTACTATGCCTATTATCCAATAATTATTTTTTTCTGAACCTGTCCTTCTTCCCACCCTCCCTGTTCAGTTAAGCCCCAGTATCTGTTGTTTTTCTCTTCAACAAAAGATTTCTAAAACCTGTTTTTGGTCAGTATATGAAACCATGTGCTACCACATCTTGTTGTTGAAAATGTAATTCACATTTGCATGTAGGACAGAAGTTTGGTTATATGCACCATATATGCCTAAAATATCCTTCCTATAGAAAACGGATTCCCAAAATTTTCTCTAAGGAGATAGTTACATACACATAAAATAGATTTAGCCTGAGATTAGTTTTTCAGTGTTTTTTAAAATAAAGCAGAATTGAATATAAACCTAAAAGTTTTTGCAGAGAAGCCTGGTTAAATAAATTATACAAGTAATGAAACGCTATGCAGTCAGTAAACATGGCTAGTTAGACATACCTTTATTAACATAGAAAGAGCAAGTTACAAAACATTCATTCATTCAAAAAATATATCGTGAGTATCTTCATTGACCAATGAACCAAATTCTGACAGAAAAAAATAAAAATAGTCCCCTTTGGTGTAAAACTTTACATATGTTCATATAAACACACACGCATACACACACAGAGATGTCTGGTGGGACCTTCTCAAAAATATTGAGTCATTCACTAAAAAATAAAGTGTTTGTCTCCCAGTTGGGGACTATAGCTGATTTTTACTTCTGTTTTTTATGTCATGTATTATCATGAAATTATTTTACAAAAATATTATAGCCACTTTAAAAAAAATCCTATACCTATTTAAAATCTAGGACAAAAATTATTACTATGACTAAATCTTACCAGGGTTACCAGCTGAATGTAATTTCTCTTTCTTTCAGAATTACTTTATCATTTGTTGGGTATCATTTTGGGGAATTCAGAATACATTCCATTCTGAATTATAATTAGTTTTGTACTTGTCTCTCCTTGAGAACAGTGACACTGTCTTGTATAACTCTCTGCCACTTACAACATCTAATGTAGAGCTTAGATGCTTTCATCTATAAATAATGTGTTGCATTTCTAATTTCACTCACCATCAAATTGTACTGGGCAACTGTCAGAGTAAGTGCTTTGCCCATAGAGTTTATTGGTTATCATGTGCTACTTACAGCCCATGTGGAAAAGCAGCCTTAAAGAGCTATCTTTTGTAACATATAACCCCAATCTCCAGACACAGCTGATTGTATTGAGGGTGAACTTGACTCAAAGGCACCCAATCCAATGTCTGGCCAGAGCATGACGTGGAATGCAAATGTGATCAATAGGCTACTCATAAAAGAAAAAATATCAAAATGGCTAATAAACCTATAAAACCTTTTGCTGCTTTATTAACAGTGGAAATGCAAGTTTAAAGGAGAGAGAGAGAGACATGACTTTTTCCCATTGGATTCTTAAAAATTAGGAGTGACAATGTCTCATATTATTGAAAATAGGAAGGGTGACAATGTCTTCTATTGAAAAGAATAAAGAGAAATGGTCACCTCCATACCCCAAGGGTGGGAATATAAAAATTATTAAGGCAATTTGACAGCATCTATCAGCATTTACATTATGCTCACCACCTTTTAACCCAGGTGATCTACTCCAGGAATACAAGTTGCAAAAATAGCCACATGTACATAAAGATGAGGCAAGGACTTTCATTGTAATGTTCATAGGAGAAATATTTGACATACTTCCATCATCAGGAAAGAAGGGTTACGTAGGCTATGTTATTTTCATACATTAGAAAAAGAAGCAGTGATTCAATAGAATTAAAATGAAACCCAACATCCTTACGTTAAACTGCAGTCCTATATAACTTGGTCCCTGCCTTTCTGAACTCCTCTCTTTCCCCATCACTCACCCTAATTCAGAACTCACAGGCATTTGCACTTGCTAATTCTTCTGCTAGTTTTATTTCTCCAGCCATTCTGAAGGTTGGTTCATTCTCTCCAGCATCTCTGGTTAAATATCACCCCCAGGGAGAATTTTCCTAACCAACCTGACCTAAACCCTCTCTACATTTTATCTTTCTTTATTTTTCTTTATCTAATTTACCTTCTCTTGACATTATATTAAATATTGAGCCACATTTTTTAGTGCCATATTTTTTCACTAGAATCAAAACATTTTTGGGCAAGGAATTTACCTGTTATTTAACACTAGATCCCCAATGCCTAGAATGATGTTTTGTAAAGAATAAATATATGTTTGCTTAATTCATTTATTCTACAAACATATATGATAGAACTGTCTATTTTAACATAGAAAAATATCTAAGTTCTATCGGTGTTGTAAAAAAAATGCTAATGATATGTTCACATTTATGTTAGGAATATGTGAATGTGTATTTATTTATTTATAGGGGTGTGTATGTGTTTGACACATCAATGTATGTAGTTATCTAGGTAAAGAACTAAAGTTAGGCCAGCGCACTGGCTCACACCTACAATCCCAGCACTTTGGGAGGCTGAGGCGGGTGGATGAAGAGGTCAAGAGATGGAGACCATCCTGGTCAACATGGTGAAACCCCATCTCTAAGTAAAAATACACAAATTACCTGGGCATGGTGGAGTGCGCCTGTAGTCCCAGTTACTCAGGAGGCTGAGGCAGGAGAATTGCTTGAACCCAGGAGGTAGAGGTTGCGGTGAGCCGAGGTCAGGCCTCTGCACTCCAGCCTGGGTAACAAGATCAAAACTCCGTCTCAAAAAAAAAAAAAAAGAACTAAAATTATACATATCAAATTGTTACCTCTGCCAAGGAAAGTGTCCATGGGAAGTAAGAAAATGGAATTTTGATATATACTCTATATATTTCTGTATTCATTTAATGTTTTTACAAGAATAGATTTATACACTACTCATGAAAGGAAAATAAAAAAAGAAAAATAACTTAATAATAACAAATGACATTTTAAGCTCTTGTAATAAGCAATACTCTTAGCACTATAGATGTATTAACTTATTTAATCATCACAAGAGCCCTAGAGGATATACTATTATTATTAATGTTAAATTACTATTTCAATTAGAGAAGAAGCGAAAGTATAGAAGAGCTAAGTAGCTTACTCAAGATTGCTACCTCCAGGTAGCAAAAGCAAAGACAGAAATAAAGGAGGCATGAACAAAAAGGACGTAGGAAGGGGTGAAGGGAAGAATAAAGGATTCATTTATCAGTTACTATACAGAAGAATGAATATGGCAAATGAAAGTTGTCAATGCCTACTATGCAAAACTGCAGGTTATTTGAAAGAGAATGAAATATAAGAAAAATTTTCAGCTCTTGGCCTGGGGTACGCAGCTCTTCCAGAATTCCCAAGATTCCTTGTCCAGATGGTTCAGTTTTTCTTGATTCCTACACATGTCCTGACAAAAACCCTGTAGCACAAAATGACTTGAGTGAGGTTCTGTTCTTTGCCTAAATCCCATAAAGTAGAATGTATGTTTTTGACCCACAGAAATAATGCCATGTGTTAGAAAAGGTCACTTATTACCCAAGTCTGTTAAGGAAGAGAAATAATCAAAGGAAACTTAATATTGGTTAGCAAAACAAGGACAGTATAGAAATTTTCAGGAGATCATCAAAACAATCTGTGTTTGTGGGTATGCATGTAAGTATGTGTGTTTATGCACTGATGCTTTTTTTCTTTCTGTCTGTCTTTTGTAGGATTATCTCACTAGTCATTCACTTTTTAAAATCCTGCAGTGAGGTTTAACCTAATTGGGTGAATATAAGGGCACAAAGAAATGAGAACAATACAGGAGAAGATATGAGAACAGATGTGCTTCATGTTAAATTAAAATGCGTCTTTCTTCTTAACTTTCTTACTGAAATTTGAATCAGACAGATTCATTAAGCACTGCATTTCATTTTCTTTAGAGCTTCTCCATGCGATGAAAGAGAGATTAAGGGGAGCCGCAGTGGCTCCGGCCAGTTGTCCTGGCGCTTGAGGAGGTGAAGCTATGAGTTCAAGGCCAACCTGAGCAACACAACAAGCTCTCATTAATTAACAAAAAAAAAAGAAAAAAAAAGAGAGATTACAGGTGAACATTTGAGATAAACATCGTACTGGGTCTCCTTCTATCTCCTTATTTATTAAAAGAATGGATCATTTACTTTTTTAAGACAAATATAGGATTGTATCCATAATTCTTTTATCAACTGTAACATTTTATTTGGGATCTAATGGAAACAGATCATTGTGTCATCATAATCTTTTAATTAGCAATACTATGCTAAGTGTACCCTTAAATGAACCCTAAAAATGTTCCTGCAGTCCAACCACAGGTGTTAAATTACAAAGAATGGTAGTTTACTGACCATTTCAAGATTGCCTTGTGATTTTTCTGCTTCAGAGCATGAGGTTTATTGGTAGTGACACAGGATTAAATCTGAGCATATACGATTACAAAGGTCCACATGGCAAAACTTGGCTTTCAAAATTCAAATTGTCAACAAAGGAGAAACTGCTAATTTTAAAAAGCCAAAGTAAAAACTAAAAAATAAAGTATCATATCTCATTTATGGATTTTGTTCCTTCCTCTGAAAGATACTGAAAGGTTAGGTAGCAGAGTTGTTTTAAAGTATATTCCCTTTTACATTTAGGCAAAGATATGATTTAAGAGAGTACTCATCACTATAGCCATGCCTTTTATGCTGTGAGCTATTGAAATATGAATACACCACTAATTCTTTGCAACTACCAGACTGTAAATCAAACATGCCACTTAGTAAATGACCCTTATTCTTCATTGCTGTTCTTTACTAAAGAGTACTCGTTATTTGTGGAAACCACAAGAAAACACAGAAGGTTTTGAGAAAAAATGTTTTAATCTTTTATTCCCCTAAGGCAATTTGCATCCGTTGAAGCTCTCTCTGTGTAATGAAACAATCAACTAGTAGAAAGGTGAAAATTCTACTCAAACAGTTTTTTTAGAGTTTACATTTTTTTTCATGGAATGCTAAGTAATTGATGTTATTTTCCTTACTGAATTTTCCAGTTGTTTTAATGATAGGTAATTAGAAAGAAAGACTCACTAAAAAATAAAATGGATTCATGACGTGATGAATGGTAAAGATAATTTCTCTTGATAAAAAGTAAATTTAGCAGTTACATTAAACAATTAATTCAGACCAATCATAATAACAACTCTCACTTACTGAATATTTACCATGCACTCGCCACTCATCTGGCCCACTCAGAGCAGAGAATCCATTTGCTCAAGCAATAAGCAAGTCATTGTTGTTTGTCAAGATCACTTTCAGGGGAGTGGGAATGGAAGACAAGTTTCAGAAGGAATGGGAAAGGAGGAAGTAGAAACAGCTCTTATGGAAGCAAAATTACCCATGAAGGGAAAAAATAAATTCAGCAGAAGCTTGCAGGAAATATGGAATTTAAGAAGAAAAGAGTTTATTTTGTTTGTTTGTTTGCTTGCTTGCTTCTTAAAATAGGAGAAAACTGATGCTTATAAATTAAACCTGGAATAGCACTTTGAAGGTACAGAAAAGAAGTATGATAATCTACTGAGCAAGGCAACTAAGGGATTAGGAAGAGAAGGAGGGTTTCAGGAAATGATATCCCCTCTGTGTTGAAGATTTCATTGAACGTGACTGGACATATTTATGCTTTGGGATCCTATAAGCACCTCTACCCAGCACTTCCACTACCACCCCAAAACCCTCTGCCTTTGCTTTCTCTCTTGAAAAATTGCACCATTATCCACCTACATTCCTTAAATAAAAATCTAAACCTGATATTGAATTATGCCTCTTCTTCATCCTTGCATCTTATTACCAACTTATTTTCATTTTATATTTTAAAAATAGGTATTTTAATAATAGATCCTGGTGAGGCTGTAGAGAAACAGGAATGCTTTTACATTGTTGGTGGGAATGTAATTAGTTTAATCATTTTGAGAGACAGTGTGGTGATTCCTCAAGTATTTAGAACTAGAAATATCATTTGACCCAGTAATGGAATTACTGGGTACATAACCAAGGAAATAGAAATCATTCTATCATAAAGACACAGGCACAAGTATGTTCATTGCAGAACTAGTTGCAACAGCAAAGACATGGAATCAACCCACGTGCTCATCAATGATAAATATGGTACATATATACCCATGGAACACTATGCAGCCATAAAAAGAAATGAGATCATGTCCTTTGCAGGGACATGGATGGAGCTGGAAGCCATTAGCCTCAGCAAACTATCACAAGAAAAGAAACCAAACACCACATGTTCTCATTTATAAGTAGGAGCTGAACAATGAGAACATATGGACACCGAGAGGGGAACAATACACATGGAACCTGTTGTGGTGGGGGCAAAGGGAGGGAGAGCATTAGGATAAATAGCTAATGCATGAGGGGCTTAATACCTAGGTGATGGATTGATAGGTGCAGCAAACCACATGGCACACGTTTACCTATGTAATTAACCTGCACGTCCTGCACATGTATCCCAGAACTTAAAATAACATTAAATTTTAAAAAGTAGATATTTTACCTCTTCTGAAGACTTTTTTTCTGCATATCCAAGATTTAAATATTCAAGTCCAGGTTAGGTGTCCTATAATATCCATTGGAATCTCATCAGATAAACAAAACTACTCAAGTAATGGTTCAAGAACCAATGACTAAAAGACTGACACTCACGCCTAAGGGCTCCTGGAGAAGTGCTACCTTCATTATAACTCATCTATAAGTTCTGTGAAGACGGGGACCAATGCATAGCCCAGAGGCTGACATTCATTAAGCATCAATAAATATTTTACAGAAAAAATGAATGATTTATTAGCAAATATAATGTCAGCATTTAATAATCAGCAAATCTGTGCTTCTTTGTGTATATATGACTTCCTATGAAATTGCCACATTCCTTGGCATTGTGGAGCTATAACTTGGCAAGATAGCATACCAAAGTCTTATGCTATTTGACCTTTTCTAATAATTCTAATTTGTGCCTTATCCCTTTCATTCCATCCCATATGGTTTGTTGGAAAACTGAAAGCTTTTGTTTGATCTGATGGCTCTTATAATTTAAACATCTCCAAATTATTTACAAATTGACATTTAGGAATTATCACTAAACTGGTATATTCTACAAGTTTCTCTCTCCATCTGGGACATTCATCCATTGCCTCTCCATCTGGCAACTCCAAAGCCCTTAGTTAGAATCTTCATCTCTATTGCTAGTTCCTGCCGATGGGCAAACTGTTTCCATTTCCACCAGTCCTATGTCTGGTCCAACTTCTATTTCTAGGTACAGTCAATAGACTCAAATGTGTTCCATTTGAAGGACCACATTTGTAGTAGAATTTTCCTGTGGCTCTAATCCCAATGACTTTGCTTCATGGGTCTACATTTTCAAATACATATTTAGATTGATTTTAAAACCTTGTCAAATACAAGCAAAGTTGGAAATTTGTTAAAGTGGTATGCATATATTTAATCACTAGTGTATTACTGCAGTAAAAAGAATCGAGCCTGACCAGAACTCAACTTTGATTTGTGTAGAGGCAACAGAGTGTTTTAGAGGGGGAATGAAGAAACAGGGAGGTGGAAAGGCAGAGCAAGATAACTGAATAGAAGCCTCCACCAATTATTCTTCCCATAAGAACACCAAATTTGACAACTCTCTACACACAAAAAAAGCACCTACATAAGAACCAAATATCAGAAGTTTTAATTTCATATTTCTGAAAGAGGCACTGAAGAAGGTGGAAAAGCCATTCTTGAATGGCTGAACTGCCTCTCTCTCTCATCCCCCAGCAATGGCTGCGTGGTGTGGAGAGAGAATCTATGCATTTGTGAGAGGCAGAGCACAATAATTGTGCAACTTTGAATCGAAACCCAGCACAAGGCAGAACTCAGTGGATGCCCACAAAGGTAGCATTTAGACCAGCTCTACCCAGAGAAGAATTGCCCATTTCAGCAGTTGGAGCCTGAGTTTCAGCAAGCCTCATCACCATGGGCTAAGGGGCTCTGGGATTCTAAATTAACTTGTTTGTCTGTTTTTGATGACGTTTTTGGCTCTTGCCCAGGCTGGAGTACAATGTTGCAATCTCAACTCGCTGCAACCTCCATTTCCCAGGTTCAAGTGATTCTCCTCCCTCAGCCTCAGAATAGCTGAGATTACAGGTGCCTGCTACCACACTCAGCCAATTTTTTATGTTTTTGGTAGAGACAGTGTTTCACCATGTTGGCCAGGCTGGTTTCAAACTCCTGACCCAGGTGATCCACCCAACTCAGCCTCCAAAAGTGCTGGGATTACAGGCATGAGCCATTGTGCATGGCCCTAAATTAACTTCAAAGCCTGTCTAGGTCACAAGGACTACAACTCCTAGGCAGATCCTGCTGCTGTGCTGGCCTCAGAGCCAGTGGACTTGGAGGGGCACATGACCTAGTGAGGCACCAGTCAAAATGGCTAAGGGAGTATCTGCATCACCCCTTTCCCAACCTCAGGCAGCACAGCTTGCCGCTCCAAAAGAGACCCCTTTATTTCACTTGAGGAGAAGAGAGGGAATTGTAACGAGGACTTTGTCTTACAGCTTGTATTCCAGCTCAGCCACTGTCGTATAAGGCATCAAGCAGAGTCCTGATTCTCCCGTTCCAGGCCCTTGCTCCTGCATGGCATTTCGAGACAAAGAGAGCCCAAAGAGAATCTACTGCCTTGAAGGGAAAGACTCAGTCCTGGTAGAATTCATCACCTGCTCACTAAAGAGCCATTGGGCTGTGAATAATCAGCCCCAGTAAGTAGATAGTACATACCATAGGCCTTGGGGCAAGGCTCCTCTGTTTGTGGAATGGGAAGAAAAGAGTGGGAAGAACTGCATCTCATGGTTTGAGTGGGTGAAGGGGAGGAAGGCAGCAAAACACACTGCCATGTGTGTACCTATGCAACTATCTTGCACGTTCTGCACATGTACCCCAAAACCTATAATGCAATAAAATTTTTTAAAAAATAAATAAATAAAAATTAAAAAAATTAAAAATTAAAAAAAAAGAATACCAGGTAGATTTCTAAGACTTCCAACTCCAGGCCCTGGCTCCCAAACATCATCTCTCGACCTGCCTGGAATCCAGGGTAACTCACTGCCCTGAAGAGAAGGACAGTTGGCTTTGCCACCTATGGATTGTCTGACCCTAGGTCCTCCAGTGAACATAGGTGGTACAGGCAGTGGTTACAGCAGGCCTCAGGCAAGACCCAATGCTCTGCTGGCTTCAGCACAATCCCAGTGGTGGTGAAAAAAAGGAGAGAAGACTCGAATAAATAAAATAAGAGCTGAAAAGGGAGACATTATAACTGATAAAATGGAAACCAAAGGAACATTATAGCCTACTATGGGCAACTATATGACAATAAATGAAAAAAATCTAGAAGAAATGGACAAATTCCTAGACACAGGCAGCCTACCAAGACTGAACCAAGAAGAAATTTAAAAATCCTGAACAGACCAATAACAAATAATGAGATCAAAGCCATAATAAAAACACTCTTAACATAGAAAAGCCTGGAGCCCAAAGGGTTAACAGCAAAAGTTTACCAACCATTTAAAGAAAAACTAATACCAATCCTACTCGAACTATTATTAAAAAAAAAAAAGGTGAAGAGAATTTGTTCAAACTCATTCTCTGAGGCCAGTATTACCCTGACACCAAAACCAAAGACACATCAAAAAAGAAAACTACAGGCCAATATCTCTGATGAACATTGACACAAAAATCTCCAACAAAATACTAGCAAACAACATTCAACAAAACATTAAAAAGATCATTCATCATGACCAACTGGAATTTATCTCTGAGACGCAAGGATGGTTCAACATATGCAAATCAATCGAGATACATCAAACCAACAGAATGAAGGACAAAAACCATTTGGTCATTTAAATTGATGCTGAAAAAGCATTTGATAAAATTCAACATGCCTTTCTGATAAAAACTCTCAAAAAACGTGGCATAGAATGAACGTACCTCAACATAATAAAAGGTACATACGACAGACCCACAGTTAATATCATGCTAAATTAAGAAAAACTGAAAGCTTTTCCTCTAAGATCTGAAACATAACAAGGATGTCCACTTCTACCAGTGTTATTCAACGTAGTACTGAAATCTCTAGCTAGAGCAATCAGATGAGAAAGAAATAAATGTCATCTAAATAGGAAAGAAAAAAGTCAAATTTTCCTTGTTAACAGATGACATAATCTTATATTTGGAAAAATGTAAAGAGATTCCACAAAAAAACTATTTGAATTGAAAAACAAATGCAGTAAATTTCAGGATACAAAATCAACATATGAAAATCAGCAGAATTTCTATATGCCAATAGTGAACAATTGAAAATGAAATCAAGAAAGTAATCCCATTTACAATAGCTGCAAATGAAATTAAATGCCTAGGAATTAACTTAACCAAAGAAGTGGAAGGTCTCTACAATAAAAACTATAGAACATTGGTGAAATAAATTAAAGATGACACACAAAAAATAGAAAGATATTTCACATTCATGGATTGGAAGAATCAATATTTAAAATGTTCATAGTGCCCAGAGTAATCTGCAGATTCAATGGAATCCCTACCAAAATACCAATCACATTTATCACAGAAATATAAAAAACATCCTAAAATTTGTATGGAACCATAAAAGACCCAGAATAGCCAAAGCCGTCCTAAGCAAAAAGAACAAAACTGAAGGAATCACATTATGTAATTTCAACTCATAGTGCAGAGCAACAGTAACCAAAACTGCATGATGCTGGCATAAAAACAGACACATAGACCAATGGAACAGAATAGAGAACCCAGAAACAAATTCATGCATCTACGGTGACATCATTTTTGACAAAGGTGCTGGAAACATACATTGGGAAAAGGATAGTCTCTTTAATAAATGATACTTGGAAAACTGGATATCCATATGCAAAAGAATGAAACTAGACTCTTACCTCTTTCCATATACAATATTCAAATCAAAATGGATTAAAGATTTAATCCAAGATATCAATCTATGAAACTACTACAAGAAAATCTACAGGACATTGGTTTGGGCAATGATTTTTATTAAAACTCCACACGCACAGGCAATCAAAGCAAAAATGGACAAATGTGATGATAACATGTTAAAAACCATATGCACAGAGAAGAACATAATCAACAAAGTGAAAAAAACAACCCACAGGATGGGAGAAAATATTTGCAAACTACCCATCCGACAAAGGATTAATAACCAGAACATATAAGGAACTCAAACAACTCTATAAGAAAAAAATCTAATAATCCAATTAAAAATGGGCAAAATATCTGAATAGATAATTTTCAAAAGAAGACATATAAATGACAAAAGGGCGTATTAAAGGCTGCTCATCATCACTGATCATCAGAGAAATGCAAATCAAAACTACAATAGGATATGATCCCACTCCAGGTAAAATGGCTTCTATTCAAAAGACAGGCAATAACAAATGCTGTATTGTATTTTCTGCAGACATTTTGGTTTTATTAAAATGCACTTATTACCAAAACATTATTTACATAAGATATTATAACAGCTCTATAACCTGATATTAAAGTTCAAACTGTAATAGAAACAAAAATAACTGAATGATTTTTTCCTATTTTGTGCTTCATTATTTATTTTTTAATTTTTTAAAAGTTGGCATGATTATATACACAGAGTTTAATGGAAAAAAAATCCTTCCTTGTCTGTATTTCTTTTTTAGACATTATTATTATAAGCTGTTTGTTTCATTTGACAATTACAGAAAATAATTCATCACGGGGGAGGTATTAAAAAATGAGGTACTCCACTGTTAAATGCACCAGGTATACCCATGCTGTCACACACTCTAATCACATTCATTTTCTTCTGTGAAATCATAGACCCTACCTCATGTTTCTTCCCACTCAGGCACCCTGACAATCCATTTTCCATAAAAAATCATATTGACCCTTCCAAAACACAGTTCTGCTCATATCCACCACCTTTTCTCTAAATCCTTTCATGAAGTCAAAATGCTTACAGAATAAAAACTAATTCACTCAATATTTATTTTGCATAATCTCTCATGCAGATCGCTTCTCCAATGATTACTATGTAAGGTTCGCATTGTAAAGACATGTTCAAAAAAATTCAAGAAAACAAACACTAAAACGAAGTAAAGTTAAATGACAAAAACTGGATAAGTTTTTTTTTCAAATTATATCACAGATGACGTGTTAATATCTCTTATGTAGAAGACCTTCTGGGAAACAAAAAGAGAAAAATGGACAAAAGATACAAAGAAAGAACCCACAAATAAACACAACAATATGTTCAGTCTCTATTATAATAAAAGAATGCAATTAAACTAAACTGATAAGATTGGCAGGAACCCAAAAATTTGACAACATACTCTATCAAGGTGACTACAGGGAAATAGGCTCTCTTAGACTTTATTGGTAAGAAAAATCTAGGCTGGGCGTGGTGGCTCAAGCCTGTAATCCCAGCACTTCGGGAGGCCAAGGCGGGTGGATCATAAGGTCAAGAGATCAAGACCATCCTGGTCAACATGGTGAAAGCCCGTCTCTACTAAAAACACAAAAAATTAACTGGGCATGGTAGTGTGTGCCTGTAATCCCAGCTATTCAGGAGGCTGAGGCAGGAGAATTGCTTGAACCCAGGAGGCAGAGGTTGCAGTGAGCCGAGATCGCGCCATTGCACTCCAGCCTGGGTAACAAGAGCGAAGCTCCGTCTCAAAAAAAAAAAAAAAAAAAAAGAAAGAAAAGAAAAATCTAAAATGATATAATAATATAAAGATTATAAATGATATAATCTTTATCATGGGGAATTTAGTTATAACTATCAAAATTTTATATGTATTTACTTTTCCATCTCCCCTGTATAATAACCATATCTAGGAATGTCTTTCAAAGATGCACTGGGGAAAGGTTGGTATATAGGGTGAATGGTTTATGAGAGTCACTTTTACTCCTCTCTCTACTTTTGTGCTTATTTATAAATATCTACAGTTAAAGGTTTTAAAAATTAGTCTTTGCTGGTGTTTTCTTTTGACCATGGCATCCTATTGTCTTAGCCTGAAAAGTGAAGGCTAAGAGAAAAGCAGCTGCCTGACTGGACTATTTGTAAGTGTGATGGAGGGAGGGTGGTAAACAGGAAATGAGAGGGTCTTTACAAAGATGCATTGTTGAGTTGGCCACAATGTGAGGCTGCTCACATGGAGGGGCTTTCAGAGGGGCATGAAGAAATGAACCTCAGCAATTGACACTCTCAGCCTCAGAGAGACCCCTGGGCAGAAAGTGAGTGGCATATCTGGTACACCTGAATTCTTGTCCTGCTAGGGACCCATGGGATGAGAAGGCAAACCCCCTATGCAGAATTAGTTTTCACATCAGTGGCTGGACAAAGAGAGGAGGCAGGGAGGCGAGGAGGCAGGGGCAGGAGAGCTGTAAGCTAGCCTCGAAAAGGGATTATCAACATTTGCATGTGAGTTGTAGAAACTCCCTTTGATTTGGTACAATAAAATGAATCATGGGATTAATTTTGGCCATATTGATATTAAACAGCCAAAACTCCAAATAGGTAATTATATGATTACTGACTTTACCAAGATATACAGCCTCCCCAGAAGAGAACAGTACATATTAAAACTAGAGAATTACACTATAGATGCTAAGAGTTCAAATAATATATGCCAATCTATAAGAAAGCCAGTCATAAATAGTTTTCACTAATGCATGCCAGAATATTTAAATATTTAGCATATTTAATACATTAAATATGGTAATGAAGTGGGAGAGCCATCTTAATTCTATATACACACACATAAGACATCATGTATTATAAAATAGTATAGTATAATCTATATATGTACATAAATATTGATTTTGAAAAGTTGATAATAAAAAGAGAAGTAAGCTGGCATCACATGTGCTCTGTAAGCAGTTACTGAGGCAATGATACAATAGCCAAGGGCTCATTTTGAAGTGCTGATTATTTCTTTGTGCCAGACAGAAGTGAGAATCAAAGTGATTTACTCTGAGAACTTTGACTGCATTACTGTGAAATCATTTACACACTGTTAAATGATTTGAATACCCACAAAGTCCGTAAGTCCCCAACGCATGTTCTTTTGCATTTCCCCGCATTCCTTCCACCAAAGCCAGATATAATGTGAAGTAATGAGTCTGGAATTCATGAGCGGACAAAATTTCTATTGATGTCAATCGTATGGGCCAATGAAAAGGTTTCCAAATAGTCTCTCAACCTATATTAGTTTCCTATTGCTGCCGTAACAATCACAAATTGCCACAAATTATTGGCTTAAAGAAACAGAAATTTATTATCTAACAGTTCTAGAAGCCAGAAGTCCAAAATCAAAGTGACAGTGACTATGCTTCCTTTTGATGCTCTTGGGGAGGATTCATCCTCTTCTGGCAGCTGCTAGTATTCCTTGCATTCCTTGCCTTGCCAGCTATACCAGTCCAATCTCTGCCTCTATCTTCACATTGCCTTCTCTGTGTGTATAGCAGATCTCCCTCTACCTCTCAGATCTTCTTATGAGGGCATTCATGATGGCATTTAGGACCTACCCAGTTAATCCAGGATTACCTCCTCATCTCAAGATCCTTAATTTATTGACATCTGTAAAGATTCTTTCTCCAAGTAAGGTAAGACACCACTACACCTGGCCAATTATTATTATTATTATTATTATTATTATTATTTTATGGACAATGTGTCACTACATTGCCAGGTTGATCTCCAACACCCAGCCTCAAGCTATCTTCCTGCTTCCACCTCGCTGGGATTTCAGGCATGAGCCATCACAACTGGCAGGACTCAGACTTCTAAAGAGCGGGCAATGCTCTCTCTCTCTCTCTCTCTCTCTCTCTCTCTCTCTCTCTCTCTCTCTCTGTGTGCGTGTGTGTGTGTGTGTGTGTGTGTGATATAATATATCCCATATCATAATATATAAGGGATAATATATATTATATACACCACATATATTGGCTACAAAATTTGCAATGATATGGGCAAAATTTGCAATAATATATATTTACACCTTGTGTGTACGTGTATGTGTGTATGTACCTAGGTAAACATTACATCTTTTACTTCTTGCAATTTATGAAGCACATATTTTTGCCCCTGGTGGGGTTTAGGCACATTACCCTGAAATGTTTTAAGCTGAAGAAATTTGAGAAAAACACAGGAACTGAAAAGTCACTCTCTGCTTTTCCCCACCCTTCCCTCCTGTAGTAGAACAAAAACCTAAGAAAGGATTTTCTAACTTTCTCTTGATATAGGTCATAAGACCCTCATTTGAGAGGTGCTCTTCCTATACCCAGAGTAATGGAGCATCATTGTATCTGAAGACACAGGCTTTGCCAGTTTCCCCCAGTTTGTTATCATTAGATTGTACAATTTTATCAATTCATAGTTTTCCACAGCAATCCACTTCTTCATCATCAAAGCTAGCACTAAAAAATACATAGGTTCACCATTTCTTCAGATCATTTCCTTATGAAGGCTCTCGTGTCATGTAAAATTTACCAAATAAATGTGGATGCTTTTCTCTTGTTAATCTATCTGGTAATAGGGGCCTCAGCTAATTAAATCATATATATATTTGATATACATATATGTATATATATGATTTAATTTATATAGATGATTTAATTTATATATGTATATATATGATTTAATTTAATATATATATGATTTAATATATATGTATATATGCATCCACATTATTTAATTGAATGATAAATAATCATTTAATGCTTATTGCTTTACTTTCCTTATTTTTCAAATTTTTAAGGTATTGAAAATGTCAAAATAAGAAGCTCATCAAAACTATCATAAAATAGGAGTTAAATTCAGTAGAGCTTATAGTAATTGGCCTTAAATAACACCACTGTCCGTTTCTTCAGCCTTGGCCTTATCTTTTCAAGCTACCACTGAAGGCCACTGGAGTTGTCCAAAGCGTGTTGGTGCGACAGGATCCATATCTGCCAAATAGATTTCTCTCAAGACCTTGACAAGGCCAGACTCCACAGTGAGAGTCCCCTCCATACCCTGAAATGTCTTTGAAAATTGCAACAGTTCACTTTCTGTTCTTGGCGATTTCCTGTGTCATTCCAACTTTATAGATTAGTATGCAACTTACTTTTTGTTTTTCTCTTTTCAAAGAAGAGAGATCCCTCTAGTGGTTTAAGTGAGTCTCTGTTTTTCTGCAAATAAATGAGAACATGGAGAGAGAGCTCTTTTAATTTCCAAAGAGCTATGAGAGTTGATGAGCTGGGAGGAGAAAGAGATGAGCTGCAATAATAGGAGACACAAAGAAGCATGACTTGATGACGCTCATTCAGCACCTTTCTTTACTATGCTGGCAGCAATCAAGGAATTTTATGAACCTTTAGAGACTTGTTAGATCCTTGCCACTGGTTTATCAGGATATTTCTGATTATCATTTATGATTTATTCCCATTTTTTCATTCCTGTTATTTCAGTTCATTTTTCTCCTATCTGCATTGCTTTTGGATGATGCAAATTCCCCTCACAAAGCTGCCAAATCCACATACAGCTCCCATGCATGACTCTGTAGAAAAGTAGTTGACAAAAAAGAGTTGGTAATCATTGCATTAGAAGGAAAGACTCAAGAAAATCCATTTGCATTTCCAGCTTTGTGAATTTTACTTCATTACAATGAGAAAGGAGGGTTATGGGTTGGGCCACTTTCTCTCTCTTCAATTCTTCATATATATATAATTGCATTTTAGGTTCTGGGGTACATGTAAAGAACATGCAGGATTGTTGCATAGGTATATACATGGCAAACCAATTCTAATGAAGCCGGTGGAAAGATTTTTTAAATTATTCTGCATAGTCAAAATCAATTAAAAGAAGAACACTAGAAACCTGCAATTACTTACATTTTTGAAAAAGATGTCTGAGCTTTAATTGGCTAACATCTGCCTATATGTCAGTACTATTTTAATAAGAATCCTACTGCAGACATTTTGCCAAAGTAGCTGACATGCTTGATATTCCACCTTTGAAGTGTTGGTTGGTTAAGCCCAAGGATGCACTTTCCATCCCCTCCAACAGTGACCAGGTGGAAGATTTTAAGAATGGGGCTAGTTTCTCAAGCAACCCTGGAAAACAGAAAATAAAAATTTCCCATTGGTTTAACAGCTGAGCTGCTTCAAGCGTCCCAGAGAGAACAGGACTGAACATTATTCATGCAAATTATCATTTATCTAAAAACTATAGTCATTGGTTACAAAGCATTGCTTAGATACTGTGGCAATAAATCATTTTTGTGAACATGTGTTGAAATATATATTGTCCTTCAATATAAGCAATCAACAGCAAAGGTGTTTCTTGTTTTGCTTCAAACTGTTGGTCCTTGGAAAATCTACAGAACAAAATCTCTTAATGTCATAGTATATATGTGTTTCAGAAATTCCCACTTCTTCCTCTTCAGTTCATGTAGAATGAATAAAAAAGTAATCAGTAAATGGAAGAGGTAAATAGAAAATGAAGAAAGGAAATTGGTTAACTCATAAACCAGGTAATCTGTGAGAAATACCAGAGTATGCCACCCCCAAATTTGCCTCTTTGGATTACGGATTATTTTGAGCTAAAAGCCATTAAAAAGCAGCAGCAGAAAGAGCCCTAAAAACAAGCATAGATTATCCTTTTACTAGGGAAATCTCCATTTATAGAGCTGTCTCCCTCTCTCATTCCAGGAAGAGGAGGACTCTTAACTACTCTTACCTCTTAACAATGGAGAAAGCACCAATTTAAATCTGCAAGCAAATCTTAATAAGCAACCCTTGTTTGCCATTCTTTTCTCTTGTCAACTTCCCGTTACTTGCCTCCTTCCACCCCCAACATGAGACCCTTTTACTTTAGCCCAAGATGGCATATAAGCCTACATTCTAACTACCCCTGTAGGTCACTCACTCCAGGTACTCACATGTGTAAGCACAACACATGTGTCAATGATATCAGAGTTAGAAATTACTTAGGAAGATACTGAGGGTAAGGAAGACCTTGGTAGGTTTTACTTTTAATAAAAAGCTGATGCATAATTATTTTCTTTTCTAACAAAGAGCAGCCTATAAAATCAAGCCGCAAACATACATAAGCAAGCTGGAAACATGCACAGATGAATGCCAGCAGTTGTGCCAATAGGAAAAGGCTACCCGTGACTAGGCATAATCAAAATTGTGGCTCCATCTTCCCTTCTCTTTGCCAGCCACATGTACAGTAAGAAGCAGACAAGATGGCACTGGAAAGGCATTTGCTTAGTAAGATTAGGGTGTTGCAACCAGCCTTCCTTCCAGGAGCTATGTAAAAGTCACACCTGGTCAAACCAATACGTGGGACCTATGGAAATCAAACACTGCCTCCTCGAGCCGCCTATATAAAATCTGCTGCGGTGTGCTGCAGGCTGGCTTTTCCGTTTCAGATACCTCTGTCTCACAAGACGGAGCTGCTGTCCTCCCTTCTTTCTTCTGCCTATTAAACTTTCCGCTTCTTAACCCATTCTCATATGTTCATGTCTTTAATCTTGGTGCAAGATGATGAACCCCAGGTATTTACTCCAGACAAGGAAGCCACTTCACTAATAAACTGTTGTTTGTTTTTCTCTTGTTAATCTGCTTTTGGACAGTCTAATTTATAGAGCCCCAGCTGAAGAATCTAAGCTGGGTAGAGAAAATGATTTTTTTTCCCCTCATCTGTAATTACATTAGTTTGAGGGTAAATATGAAGCAATAAAGACCGCTACTTGGTAATTTTCTTTACCAATCCTCTGTAATTTGGTTACATTATAAAGCAAATTTATAGCCAGTTCTCATGATTAAAGCTTTTTTTTTTTTTTTTTTTGAGACAAGAGTCTCACTCCGTCACCAGGTGCCAGGCTGGAGTGCAGTGGCACAACCTCGGCTCACTGCAACTTCCGCCTCCCGGGTTCAAGCAATTCTCCTGCCTCAGCCTCCCGAGTAGCTGGGACTACAGACATGCACCACCACACCCAGCTAATTCTTTTGTATTTTTAATAGAGACGGGGATTCACCATGTTAGCCAGGATGAGCTCAATCTCTTGACCTCATGATCTGCCTGCCTCAGCCTCCCAAAGTGCAGGGATTTCAAGTGTGAGCCACCGCGCCTGGCCTCAAGCTTCTTTTTATAGCATTATGTCTGATTCATCTCTATTATTTTAGTAATAACATACCAATCTCATGGAAAACAAAAAGTATCTGAGACAGGGCTCAGTCAATTTAGAAAGTTTATTTTGCCAAGGTTAAGGACACACACCTGAGAAGCAGGTCTGTGCCTTCCTCCAAAGATAGTTTTGAGGGCTTCAATATTTAAAGGGGAAAGGGCAGGTATTTGTGAAAGAGGAAGAAATATTCAAAAGGTGTGAGTAGAAAAACGATTGCATTCCATTGAATGTTTGATCAGCCTTTCACTGAATACGCAATTTACATGTGGGTGGTATAGAGGAATAGTCACTTATGCTGTCATCTAGCTCACTGAATCTACATTTTTACATCAGAGGAAGCAATCAGATATGTGTTTATCTCAAGTGAGCAGAGGGATGACAGATTTCTGTCCTTCGTCCTGCACCTGTGAAGATAAGCTATCTATTTACATTGTCAGAGTGAAATTCAACAGAACAATTTTAGGGCAGAGATCTTGAAGCCCACACGGAATTCCCTCATGGGCAAATTGTAAGGGAGGTATATACTCTGTATTTTTGTAACTATCTTCTATAGGAATAAAATGGAAGGTAAGTCTGCCTGATCCAGTTCCCAGCCTGACTTTTCCCTTTGGCTTAGTGATTTGGGGGTCCTGTATTTTCCTTTCACACTCATAATAAAATTTGAGTACCCGCAAAATCTGCAGGACCAAACTGACACGTTAAGCTCCTTCAGAAGAGGCCAGGCGCGGTGACTCACGGCTGTAATCCCAGCACCTTGGGAGGCCGAGGCGGGTGGATCACGAGGTCAAGAGATGGAGACCATCCTGGTCAACATGGTGAAACCCCATCTCTACTAAAAATACAAAAAATTAGCTGGGTGTGGTGGTGCGTGCCTGTAATCCCAGCTACTCAGGAGGTTGAGGCAGGAGAATTGCCTGAACCCAGGAGGCAGAGGTTGAGGTGAGCCGAGATCGCACCATTGCACTCCAGCCTGGGTAACAAGAGCAAAACTCCATCTCAGGGAAAAAAAAAAAAAAGCTTCTTCAGAAGATATTAGAGATTAAATGGGTCTGAAGGGCTCTTTCCATTCTAGGAGAAGGATCATGATACTATGATAAGGTCACTAATGTCACCATCATTTATTTAACAAATAATATTAAGTGTCTGTGGTGGATTTATATCACGTTGACTTCGCTAAGGTGTAACTGCATTTTCAGACTTCCCTTCATTGCATAATTCCAAGTTAGTATGGGCCACAAATGACATTTGCAAGAGCTAAGAAGTAGAAGTGAAGCTGAAGCCATCAGAAAAAGGAAAAAAAGTACTTGGAAGATCTGTGCAGGTCCACTAGGCACCATCAACACTCTTGTACATTTTGCCCATCTGCTGGCTTATCTTGAGGATGTAGGAGCCAAAGGAAAACGACATCTTTGCCCTTGAAGTTTCACTGAGAATCAACTGACGGAACGTAAACCAATAGCAGAGAAGAGATGCAAAAATTTATTTTAACATGCATGGCATAGGTGATTCTCAGGAGAATGATTACCCAATAACCCAATGAGGTACAGAAGCTTATATCCTTTCTTGTAGGAGAGATGGGAGATGGGGAATGTGGGCAGTGCTTTTCAGAGACAGAAAATGATTCTTAAGGAGAAGAAATGACAGAAATTAACTTGTAAGTGATTCTCTTTGGAATTCGAATGAGCCAGAAAGGCAGGCAATCTTTTGTGAAAAATCCATCCTAGTTGCATTCCTCAGTCTTTTCTGAGAGAGAGAGTGGGTCTTCAGAGAGAGGAAGAAGGCAATCTTGTTCATTTTGGAAATAAGATTTCATGGTGAAATAAGAAAATTTCAGAGAATTCCTTCTTGTGCTTGGGCAGGAAGTGGAGTTGGGGAAACAAGAAAATATTAGAGGGACCTTGATTCTGCGGCAGCTTCTAAGGCAGCTCAGCATGTCAAAGTGCCGGCCTTTGAAGTTCCATTTTCCAAGCCCCATCAATAGCATAGGGCAGATCCCAGTCTCAGTTTTTCTGATCCTATCAGACACCCCTGCAACTCTCTGACAAGCTTCTTCAACTCCCTGACCAGGCGAATATTTAGTTCCATGACAAAGGGCTCAAGCTGCTATTAAAGGTCACCTGAAGCACTGAAATTGGAGGTTTGGGAAGACTGACATAGTTCTAGTTCACCCATTGGAGTTCCAGCTCATTCTCATGGGTTCCAAGTTCTCCTTGTTGTTCACCACTTTGCCTTCATCTTTTCTTCCCAGGTGGGTGCCTTCGTGATTCACACTTCAGAATCAGGTGCAAATACAATAGATTCTGGTAGACCATTTAAGCAGCTTTCAAAATTACATAAGGCCAACTCCCTATTGTAAGTTTCTGATTATAAAAGGCAAACTAAAACTGAAACCACTTTTTTCTCTCTACTCTCACACTCAACACAGAACACTTCTGTGACCAAATGTGTGCTGGTTTTTACTCTCAACACACCAAGCAATTCTTTAGCAGACACAGGGTGGGTATCCTATCACTCAAATCAATTCTGACACTATGTGATTCCATAGGTTAAGAGTCAGAGCCCATAAGTTAAGAGCTCAATCCCACAAAATTGCCCTCCTACCTTAAGATGTCAATTGCAAGCCCCAGGTTGTGACCTGTAATTCTGACCAATGACCATATCAACTGGGATTCCCACAGTCAGCCTCCTTGTGTTCCATAATTTGCTAGGACAGCTCACAGAGCTGAGTGAAAGACGTTACTTACATCTACTGGTTTATTTTAAAGGATATTTTACAGGATATAGATGAACAGCTAGACTAAGAAATGGATACAGGTCTGGGATGGGGCATGTCACAGTTTCCATCTTTGTCTGGGTTTGCCACCCTCTCAGCACCTCCACGTGTTCAATAACCAGGAAGCTCATTAAATCTTGTCATTCAAGTATTTTTATAAACTGTAATTTCCAGCACCTTCCATCAGGTCAATGGTGAGGTTGAAAGTTTCAAATCTTAAATTCTCCTATCACTTGGTCTTTTTGATGACTGGCACCACCTTGAGCCTATCCAGGGGCCCCACCCTAAGTCCTGGTATTAGGATAAACACAGGTGTGATCAACAGGAGTCATGAATAACAAAACACACCCTAATTACCCAGAAAATTCCAATAGTTTTAGGAGCTAGGTGACAGTAACTGGGTATGAAGATCAAATATATTTCACTCCTAAGAGCTCCATATTGTCAGATTGAACCCTGACTGATACAATGACTACCATATACCTAGCACTGATCATATAAAGTAAAAATTAATTTTATATTCTGATCATACAGATATAAAAATTAAGCCAATCTAGTGAAGAAGGCTTTATTAGTTTGTTAGGGCTGCCATAACACAATACCACGAATTGGGTGGCTTAAGCAACAGAAACTTATTTTCTCACAGTTCTGGAGGCTGAAAGTCCAAGCTTGAGGTGTCAACATGTTTAGTTTCTCCTGAGACCTCTTTCCTTGGCTTGCAGAATGTTGTATTCTTGCTGTGTCCTCACACAGCCTTTCCTCTGCGTGTGCATTCCTGGTGTCTGTTCCTCCTTTTATAAGAACACCAGTCCTATTGGATTAGAGACTCACATTTTCTACAGCAGACACACTTGTCAGCAATAATATAAGCATACCCTGAGAATAACCCTGTGGTCTAAGGAGAGTGTGTGTTCAGAGTTCTAAATCCCTGGCCCTTTTCTTGGAACACAGGCTGTCCAGCGGATTGAGGCCCTTTGCTCTGGGTTAAATACAGATTTCTAGATGGATAATACTGTGTGAAAATACTATATAAACTGCATGCTTTTTACAAATGGTAGCACTTCTGTCCAGCTCGCTGCCACTGGACTGTCACTATAAGTTCACCCAAAGGACCCTACGTCTTGTTCAGTGTCTCCAGGTCTCTTGTTCTTCACCTCTCAGACACAGTGCCATCCCTATTGGAGTCAACAGGGGTACAGGACGACACCTTTATAACTTCATTTAATCTTATTTACCTCTTTAACGAACCTATCTCCACTTGAGGTTTAGGGTTTCAACATACGAATTTGAGCCGGACACAATTATTTCCATGACACAGGCAAGTAAATAGGAAAGCATAATTGCACCTGAAATATACTAGATACAATTATCAAATGTCATGGAAGTCCACACAAAAGAAACAACACAGTTCTGGAAACGGAAATTCAAAGACAGTGATTATATAATGTATTATTCAAATAGGGACACTTGTGAGAGTGAAAATGTGTACTAAAAAGATTTTGAAGGCACTAAATTTTCAGCAGGCATAACCTAGAACCTTCCCAGGAAAAAAAGGAGACATATGCACCCCGTTCAAAGAAGACGTAATGGAAGAAATACCATCTAAGCTGAGACCTAAAGGAGGAAGGAAGGTTGAGACAAAGGTGAGAAAGAAAGGAGTGTACTCCGGGTGATCAGGCAGAAAGAACACAGTGAGCAAAAACAATAAGCTGGAGAAACAGTGTGCCATGTTTAAAGAACTGCAAGAGATTCCACATGGCTGAAATTACAGGGGCAGAGGGTGTCAGGCAAGCAACAAGGTTAAGCAGGATTCAGACGATAACAGAATTCCTTAAGGAGTTCGGACTTGCTCTGTAGCAGGTGTGGGCCACTATAGTTTCCATCATGGAAGTGACATTATTTCATTCAAACTTTTTGAAGATCTCTCAGATTAGATCAAGACAGCAGAGTCCGTCCATCAATTCCTGACTCTTCTCAGATTCCTCTTTTCCCCCAGGGACAAAGGTCATTATCTAAAAGACCAAATAAATAACAGCCTTAGGTAACAATAAGGAATTCAATCTATGAAACAGAAATGGAAGATTTGCATAAAAATAGAAGTTAAACAGAATTAGATAGACAAAGAAACCACAGGCCAATGTATGAACAGGAGAGAAAAAGAGCTAAGAGAGAGCCAAGGGTGTCCCAACCTTATGAAGAAGAGATACAGGGTTAATATGAGGGCAGAGCAGGAGGAACTCTATTTAGAGCAACTGAGCAGGTCGGCCTCTGCTCCTAACCTCCTCACTTCCAGATCTGAGGGGAATAGAGAGTCAACTTCCAAGGGCTCTCATTAAAGATGGGACAATTTGAGTGTCAATAATGATAACCACAGTAGATTGAAGTGCATCACATAAACTTCAGTCTATAATGATACTTTGATGACACAAATTAGCTGCCACCAGAGAATACCAATAAATTGTTTTAAAACTGTTAAAGGGAAAGGTTCAGCCATTTATCTTGCTTTTTCTATATGAATTGTGCCAAAGGGTAAACATACTAGATGAGATGTTTGTCTCCATAGAAATACTTCAGCTAATAAATGAGGAAGGAATAATTTAATTAGTACATATCAATTTTGCAACTACAAATGAGATAATGGAGTAGGTATTGATCAGCAATAGCTGCTAAAACCACAAAAGAAAACCCAATAGACATTATGTGCCTCTGAATAGGAGAACATAATGTCACCTATGAATTAATTTTGCTAAAAGAAAAAGTTAAACCTGAATCTAATTAAACATCTAATCAAACCTTCAGACCAATCGCTAATGTGCAGGAAATTTGGAATGACACAGGTTACAATCAGAAAATTGACAGGACAAATGACCTACTTTTCTTAACAAATTACAAAAATAAAAAAGAAAGGGAGAAAGACTATAGATTAGAAGAGTAATCAGAGACATGCCTATCATTCACAATTTGTGGACCTTATTTATGTGTTGTTTTGAAGAAATCAACTGTAAACCAAAATTGTGATATTTATGTGTCAAGTGCACGCCTAAATACTGACTCAATATATGATGACTGAATAGTTTGAATTTGGAATAAATGAGAAGAGGCAGTTGCATACATAAGTCCAAAGCTCTTGGCAGACATCTGGACTGGGGAAAATAAATGTGGAAGTCAGAATCAACGATGAATACTTGCTGAACACACACGAGCTGATGAGATACAAAGCTGTGTTTAAAGCTGGGGTTATCACCCTCTGCACTACTGAGGTATGGGGCCAGCCAATTCTGTGCTGTGTATTGTAAAAATGTCTACAGATATTACCCAATGTCCCCTGGGGGGTAGTGGGAGCAAAAGTGATCTCAGTTGAGAACCAGTGGTACGGAATGAAAAGAGCAGAGAGCAGAAAATGAAGCCTCAAGGAATCATAGAGACCTGTGGTTCAGTTACAATTCCATTACTAGCTGTGACACCCTAGTATTCTCATCTACCAGATGATCACGATATAAACTAATTCACGAAATAGTTGTGGAAATTATTTACTATTGATAACACTTCTTAAAATGACAGCATATTCCAAGTGCCTGCCTTTGCAAGTGTCCATTACTATGGGCTTCTTATGTCTTCCCTTCTCCCTCCAGGCTCCTAGTTCAGTTTAGCTCCACAAAACTCCCAAACATCATTCTCCTCTTATCTCTCTCTTAGGAAACCTGGATCTTTGACTTTGTGGCTACAACACTGAAGCAGTCCTGCTCCTGTGAAGCTGCCTAACGATTCCCCAGTTTCACCCACTTCCCATCCCTCTACATGAAGGTACTTGGTGTAAGTAAACTAGCAAGCAACCTCAGACAGCAAAGACAAGATGTTCTTCCTGGGATTCAGCATCAGAGCCCACTCTTACCCCTTCCTCAGAGCTTTCTCAATATGATTAAGAAACACATCTTCACTGGAACTTCTTGGATGAAAAAATAGACAAAAATGTATATTCTCAGTGAATTGAAAAGATTTTGCCAGGGAAAAGTTACTCTGCTGTAAGAGAGGTTACATTTCTTACTTAGGCTTTGAGGAAGGGGCCTGAAGTTTATGCTTTACCTCTGTTTACCCAACGTGATTTCCTCTCAGCAGTTATTAACTCTTTCATTAAGAGCTTTACCTTCAAGATACAGTTCTTACAAAATACAATTCAGTCATTTAAAGTGTGCAATGCAAAAATTCATAGTTTATTCACAATTGTGTACACCATTACCAAAGCCAATTTTAGAACATTTTCATCACCATAAAAGAAAACCTGTTTAGCCATCATTTTCCTACCCCTTCATGCCTCAAATCCAAAGTAACTATAGACACACTTTCTCTGCTTATAGATTAGATTTGCCTATTCTGGATATGTCTTATAAATGGAATCATAATATGTGGTCTTTTGCATCTGGCCTTTTTCACTTATGAAATTATGAAAAACATAAAGTCTTCAAGGCTCTTCTCTGTTGTTGCATGTATTAGAATTTCATTCCCTTTTAAAGTCAAATAATATTACCTTATATGAATATATCACATTTTGTTTACCCTCAGCCAACAACTAGTAAGAAAATGAGGACCCTAGTCACACAACTGCAAGACAATGAATTCTGCCAACAACCTGAGAGAGCTGGAAAACAGATTTCTCTAGCTGAGCCTCCTGATGGACATGCAGCCAGCAGACACCTTGATTGCAACCATGAGACATGGAGCAGAGAACCCAACTAAAGCATACCAGATTTCTGATAACAAATTAATTCCAGATAATAAGTTAATGTCGTTGCAAGACACTAAGTTGTGGTAATTTTATATCCAGCATAGAAAACTAATATAACTAATACAATGGCAAAGGTCAGTGTGTGTGTGTGTGTGTGTGTGTGTGTGTGTGTGTGTGTGCACATACTTTGCACCCTAAAAGAACTTGGTGGCTTTGAAATACTGGGCAGGACCTAACATATTCTTGTTATTTTATATGCCTTTTGTATACCTATCATTGACTTATGTTTTATGTCTAAACAGCTCTTTTACTGCCCATCTTTTAAACACATCTTCTATAATTAATTAAATAAATTTCTAAAATTCTCATCTTGATAATAATGCAATAACCTACACAAGAGATTTGCTTGTTAATTTATTTCATCCTGAAAGGAAGAGTTCTAAAACCTTAAACCTTGCAAATGCTTTTCTGTTTTGGGTCCTAAGTTGTGCTTATAAACAGAATGAGAGGTGGAAGAAATTAGATATTAAATACAAAGAGATTTAAAGTTCCTAGGGGAGTGGTAAACCGAAAAGAAAACCTGCAGTTTGTCTGTGTAACCCCGCAGATCATTTAAACGTGGGTGTTATTGTTTAGTTAGCACAGAATTATATAAGAGCCTAAAGCAATTTTATTCTGGTGATTTCAGAGTACAGTGTGGTATATATTTGTATCATCAGATTGCAGTCTGAATAAAATACAGTGCAGGATAAACTCAGATCACTTTTTTTCATTGTGATGTTAGCCCCAAAGCTCCCCCATTTTGCCCAAAGACAGATGGACAAAAAATGGTCCTCTGTTATTGGTACAGAGCTCAAACTGAATGGGATTTATCATGATTTTATATCTAATCTCTCTTCTTAAGGGGCTCTGGCTGTTCACTTTTATGAAGAGAATGGAAACCAGATGTTTACATACCAGAGGCAGAGTTTCTAGGTTAAAAATAAAGTTTCAAAATGCCTTTTATTTTTATGTATTTGCATATGTCATTCTAAGTATGAACATTTCTCACTGATATTAGTGGATTTGAATTATGGATTAATCTAAATAGCACCGCTCCCCAAATAAAACCAAACTGTGTTAACTAAATCTTTAGCAATAAGTATATCTGTCCTTGTTATTAAAGAAAATAAAGCCAGTACTGAAATTTCTAAATAATACTGATAAAATCATATTCATGAAATAGAACATTTTTATTTAAAAATTCCAGTAAAATGCATTCCCTCCTGGCATGGAACATCCTGCTCGTGAAAGCACTTGCAAAGCCTCCAGCTGTTCCTGCTTATTTTCCCCCATCAGCTCCACACTATCATCTTAAAAAGGCACAATAGGACTTTCCCAGATAATCACAACCCATGATGAAATTACTTCTCCAGATCTAAGAACTCCAGCAAAGAATTTGTAGGGGATTACTATCTCATTTTCAAAATGTGCCTTATTCAGATGTAGCCACAACCACCCTAGGGTTAGAGAAATAATTTTTTTCTTGCCACACTTCAGGGGGTCTCCAGTTATGTTAACAACTGTCATAAAACTCTTTAAAAAAAATTAATGTATACTTGCTCTCCTAACAAAAAACTCAAATGTATTCTGTTATCCTTATGAGTAGGAAAGATAAAGAGTTGCTAAAATCAAAAATTGAATAATAAGATTACAATTTCAAAGGGTTCGGCCATTCTAAATTAAGGCAGGGACTCCATGGTCTAGTTCATTTTCTGCTGCTGTAACAGAATACCATACATTGTGCAATTTATTAAAAAAAAAAAAACAAAGTTTATTTGGCTTATGGTTTTGGAGGCTAGGAAGTCCAAGAGCATGGCACCAGAGTCTGGTGAAGGGCATCCCATTGCAGAAGGCATCACATGGGGTGTGAATCTGCAAGACAGGGAGAAACAGAGCGAAACCGATCCTATTATGGGGAGCTCACTCTCGAGGTAACAGCATTAATCCATCATGAGGGCAGAGTGCCCACTGCTATAATCACCTCTTAAAGACCCCACCTCTTAATACTGTTACATTGGCAGTTACATTTTTAACACATGAACTTTTGGGGGACACATTTAAATCATACCACTCCCAAACCCAGCTAATGACAAAAATTGCTTGGAAAGAGATTTAAAGCACATATTTTCAGGACCCTCAACATGCCTTCTGAATTGGAACTCTTGAGAGTCGTCATTTATAAAGCCATTTCCAGGTATTTTAGGTGTAGTTCATCTGTCACCAGAGTTTGGGAACCACAAATTTGGTATTCCCAATGGTTTGTTAAAGTGTTAATTATCATTTAACACCTGATAATAATCTACTGAAACATTTAAAACGCAGGCTCTGGTCTGAATACTGGCATTTCTGACTCTCCAAAAGAATTCAAAAATTGGGAAAAAAATGTATCAGCTCTGAAAATCATAGAAGGAAACCAAACTATTATGAAAAAGTAAAGCAATTCCTGCAGAATATATTGAAAGCAAGAAAACTAGGAGAATTGCTGACCAAGTCACAGCTCCCACACTGACTCCAAGTGAAAGCAGCAGGGCAGTAGGACAGAGTAGCAGGTATTGGAGGGAAGTTGCACATCTGGAGCTGACAAGGGTGGGATTACTCTGCATAACTTTTCCCCAGTTTACTATTGAATCTTGCAACAAGTCACGTAGAATAGGGGCATGCTATGACTGGTCTCAAAAGAGACAGGCTGTGACAGTCAGAGAACAGGGACATTATTCCAGCAAAAAAAAAGAGTGAATTGAATCTCTTTTGCATAGAAACAAGACTTCTTGATGTTGCTGCCCACCCTGCTTGCAGCCTTAATTTATATCCTATTCTTCAGCAGTCATCACCTTATAATTTTTCAATGTAAAACTACAATAGAGCTAACCCTTCCTTTTCCTTTTTAATTTCTTTTATTCTTTTTTCTTCCTTCCTTTTTTCTTTCCTTCTTCCTTTCTTTATTCCTTCTCTCCACTCGTCTTTATTCCTGCTTTATTTTTTATTTTGCCGCAAATTGTATCTATCTAAGTCACATAAATCTCCAAATATGTACAAGCCTGGAATGTCCTCTATCATCCTACTTGCCTAACCACTCCTTCATTCCCTATCCCATCCATGTGTTATTTTTAAGAAGCAAAGAGAAAATTCTAAGGGAATCAATGGCTAGAAGGCAATCAAGCTAAGAAGGCAGACAAAATATTTCTTAATAAAAATATTTATTAATAAAACCTAGGAAAAAATATAGAGACTATTCAATGTGTACTTTCAAAAAGATTCAAGAGAACATTTTGTGTGTGAAGTAAAAGCAAGAAGTCATTAAAAATGTATAACCCGAGAGTATAAAAAAGTTACTTTGAGATTAAAAATATGACCATGAAATTTCTAATGCAATGGAATTTGTGAATATAAGATGAGATTCTGTAGAATTTGAATCAATGGATTAGAAAAATAAGCTAAATAACTTCTTCTAGAACTTCTAGAAAATGTAAAAATGCTGCCAAAGAAGTAAAAATTTAGAAGAAAGATCCAGGAGATCTAAAAGAAGTTTTATAGGAAGTCTAGAAGGAACAGAAAACTGAATACTGCATGTTCTCACTTATAAGCGTAAGCTGATTGATGGGAACACAGAGACACATGGCAGGGAACAACATACACTGGGCACCTGTGAGGGGTGTGGGGACAGAGAGAATCAGGAAGAATAGCTAATGGATGCTGGACCCTATACCTGGGTGACGGCATGATCTGTGCAGCAAACCACCATGGCACATGTTTACCCATATAACAAACCTGTGCATCCCATACATGTACCCCTGGACTTAAAATATAAGTTGAAAAAAAATAGAAGTCTAGAAGGAAAGAACTCAGCAGATAGAGCAGCAAAAATGGAAAAAAATAAAAAAGAGGATGATGCAATAGAAAACTTAGCTGAGCTGAAGAAAGTCATCTAACTACAAGTGTAGAGGACATGTTTAATGTCAGGTAAAATTAATTAAAGCGGACTTAAGCCTGATATATCTTAATGAAATATTTTATTTCAGCACTAAAAACAAAATCCTACAAGCATCAACATGGGTTGCCAGCAGGGAAGGGCTAGGACAAGGGACTTACAAAAGAAATATATAAACCCTCAAGTTGGCATCAAGTTTTTACAAAACTAAATGCCAAAGGATTATGGGGACATGTCTTCAGAGCCTAAGAAAATCAGTGTTTACCCAGTGATCTTTCTCCCACCCTTCCCCAAGGAGACCTCCAGCCTTTAACCATGGTAACTGTGCATTGAGGAAAGGAAAATGATTAGACACTCTGGGGACTACTGGATGCTGGCTCTGAACTGACAACTGCATGGGACTGAAAAGGTCATTGTGGTCCTCTAGTTAAAGTAGGGGCTTATGAAGGTCAGATCATTAATGGGGTTTTAGCTGACCTACAGTGGGTTCCATGGGTTTCTGGACTCATCCTGTGGTCATTTCCCCAGTGCCAGAATATGTAATTGGCATAGACATACTTAGCAGCTGGCAGAACCCTCACATTGGTAGGGTGACTGGTAGGGTGAGGGCTATGATGGTGATAAGGGCCAAATGGTAGCCATTAGAGGTACCTCTACCTAGAAAAATAGTAAATCGAAAATGATATCACATCCCTGGAGGGACTGCAGAGATTAGTGCCCCCATCAAGAACGTGAAAAATGCAGGGGTGGTGATTCCCACCACTTCCGCATTCAACTCTTTCATTTGGCCTGTGCAGAAGACAAATGGATCTTGGAGAATGACAGTGGATTATCATAAGCTTAACCAAGTGGTGACTGCAATTCCAGCTGTTGTACCATATGTAGTTTCATTGCTTGAGCAAATTAACACATCCTCTCATACCTGGAATGTAGCCATTAGCTTGGCAAATACCTTTTTCTCCATTCCTGTCCATAAGGCCCAAAGAGGAAATTTGCCTTCAGCAGTCAAGGTCAGCAATATACCTTTACTGCCCTACCTTAGTGGTATATCAACTCTCCAGCTTTGTGTCATAATCTGATTTGGCGAGATCTTGATAGCTTTTTGCTTCCACAAGATATCACACTGGTCCATTACATTGATGACATCATGCTGATTGGATCCATTGAGCAAAAGGTAGCAAACACACTGCATTTATTGGTGAGACATTTGTGGGCCAGAGGATGGGAAATAAATCTGACTAAAATTCAAGGACCCTTTACCTCAGTAAAATTTCTAGGGGTTCAGTGGTGTGGGGCCAGTCGAGCTTTCCTTCTAAAATGAAGGATATGTTGCTGTATTTAGCCTCTCCCAAAACCAAGAAAGAGACACAATGCCTAGAGGCCTGTTTGGATTTTGGAGGCAACACATTCCTCATTTGGGTGTATTACTCCAGCCCACTTATAGACTGACCCCAAAGCTACCAATTTTGAGTGGAGTTCAGAACAGGAGAAGGCTCTACAACAGGTCCAGCCTGCTGTGCAAGCTGCTCTGCCACTTGGGCCATATGACCCAGCAGATCCAATGGTGCTTGAGATGTCAGTGATGGCTAGGGATGTTATTTGTAGCATTTGTTAGGACCCATAGGTGAATCACCCTGGAGGCCTCTAGGATTTTGGAGCAAGGCTCTGCCATCTTCTACAGATAACCACTCTTCTTTTGAGAAACAGCTCTTGGCCTGTTACTGAGTTTTTGGGTTTTTTACTATTTTCATTTACTGAGTTGGGAGCAATTATGAAAAGCATTTTAGAAGTTATCACTTATTAAAAGAAATTACTGCTACATCACCTTGCCTCCACCTCCATCTGTATCAATGATGATACCAAGAGCCTAAATGCTTTTTTGACTCGCTCCTCTGCCTCAACACAGCCATATCCAAACCTAATGTCATAATTCTGAAATGTGTTCAGAGCCCACTGCTCTTCTTTAATACTGCTGTAACTGTGTGTTGTGAGCAGTGAAATATGAGGCATAACCAAGTCTGTGCATATTTGCATCTTTCCACAAGGTCAGGTTTTTATTGACGTTATTTCAACCATAAAAGTCATGGGCTACATGGAGTTCCCAAGGAAGCAATTCTCCTTAGCACTATCTGTTCACTCAAGGTAGAGCCATGGGCACACGGACTCAAGCCACACATCAGTCAATATTGCAAATCACACATTGTAATATAATTAATATAGAAAAGTTATAGATTAAACATTCCATATCAGACAAACAATTAACATCAAGACAAACAGGGATAGGAAAAGGGGTCAATGAACCAGTGCAAGGAGAGTGACATGGACAAGGAGAGTGTCCTTGCCTGATCCTGATGGATTTCAATGCCTTGCACGGAACAGTCTTTTATGTGGGCAGAGCCTTCAGCCTCAGATGCCAGGTACTAATTACAAGTGACACCTTAACTAGGTCTATCAAGGTGGCCGTCTTGAGCTGGTGAAGTCTTGCTATTCTTATGGCCCCAGAGTTTTCTGGTGAGGACTGAAGTTATAGTAAAGAGTGAGCCTGGCTACGTCCTTAACTGATTGATTACAGTCTCTACTGATTAGGTGAACATCTAATCCCTGTTGGTATGATCCCTGTTGGTTGGCCTTTTGAAATGTAAGATAAGTCTTTTTCTAAGATGGAGATACTGATGTCAAGGGTACTCTATAAACAGCACTACTCAGTCCTTCAATACTTTTCTCAGGTACATCTATAACCTACCAACAGACCTTACTGCTAACAATCTCTTCCCCTGTCCAATCCATACTTCAGCCTGAAAGGTCTTTCTAGAATACTGATCAATCATGCCATTTGCCTGCCTGTTGGAGAAAGTTAGAACTCCTTAGAATGGATTTCAAAGCTTGATAGCCCAACCTTATTTTCCAACCTCACATCAGTTTATCACTCCCACCTGCCATACCAAACTCCACCCATCTCAGAAAATATGGGAACTTTTGAAGAAGTGCTTCTCATGGAGTAGTCTAAACATCATGGGCACTTTGCCAAGCTGTGTGTGTGATGATACCCCTGTAAATTTTATAATGACACTATACTTTCCAATCATTTGTTTTTCATCTAAGTATTCCTGACCTTTTTAGCAATAGCAAATATTTTCACAGTAATTTGTTTTATAAGCTCCAGATAATATCAAATCTTCCTCATGCAAACACATGATCATCTCTTTAATGTGTATGGCCCTTACTCCAGCCTACATCCTTTTTTATTTCAGGAGAAACTTCTTAGTGGTTTCCCTCTTATTATATTGTGACATTTAAAATGTCACACCCTGTTACGTAAAGGATTATTTCTCCAAATGGCCTATTTCTTTTTATACTTCTCTCTCTTTTTTTTGCTCATGATGTTATCTCTACTTGAAAATTTCTTGATATTTGTCTCCACTGAGCTAAATCCTACAGCCATTCAAGGCTCAAGGCTCACCCCAGATACTCCTCCCTCTTCAAAGTTTTCCCTCTTGATGTTCCTAACACATCACCTCACATGTGAGTAGAAAGTTGAATTTATTAGGTTGGTCCAACCTAATACTTGATCTCCTTGTTACTCCCACAAACAGAGTCTCAAAAAGGAAGATATATCTATATCAAAAGTCTAGAACTAAAAGTTTTGGGGTTACATAATCTGCTTTTGTTACCAATTTACAAATTACTCAAATTTCAATCTATTCTCTCTTTTGCATTTCCATTGCCCTTTGTAAATACTCTCTCAAAACATTTAACACATTCCTTGTCTCTCACCATACATAAAATCAGGTGGTAAGTGTTATTTCATATGTGACTTTTTCGGCCCTAATAATCATTAATGGACAATTAAAGAAGAGGAAGGAAGGAAGGAAGGAAGGAAGGAAGGAAGGAAGGAAGGAAGGAAGGAAGGAAGGAAGGAAAGAAGGAAGGAAGGGAAGAAGGAAGGAAAGAAGGGAGGGAGGGAGGGAGGGAGGGAGGGGAGAGAGGGAAGGGAAGAAGGAAGGAAGGAAGGAAGGAAGGAGAGAGGGAGGGAGGGAGGGAAGGAGGAAGGGAAGAAAAAATTATTCTATTCAGATTTCTAATAGCCTGCCTATCTAAACTTTGAGTTGAGGTAATGTATGATCCAAGAGAAAAAAGAAGCAACATGTTAGCTTTAAGCTAAAATTAAATTCCTGCAAAAGGTTGGAAGTTAACACTTTTTTGTGATGGAAGTTTGATTAGACTACCAGAAAAATAAAAGTTAAATGACTTCTTTCTTTTCCAATAATCTTGTTTATTACATTGCAGCAAACATTTGTATATGGAATTGCTTTTTGAAAGCAGGAAACCTGCTTCTCTGTGAACGTTGGTTTGTAGCTTCCCTTTCATTTCTTGACTAAAAAATTCAATTCTGTAAATTGTTTCAGTAGTGCAATAAACAAGTGCTAAACTGTGAGCTCCCTAAGGATAATGACTGTGTCTTATTCAGTAATGATTCCCAGGAGCCTCACTCATGTCAGGAAGGCAAGTTTGCCTACATTACCCAAGAATATATTGTTGTTAATTCTCTAAAGACCAGTAGAGTACGTCCATCCACACGGCAAAACTGTGTGAAGAATAGCAATCAGCCAGACCTCGAATGTGCTCATTTGATGATTTATCTTGGTTGACAAAAGGAGCAACAGCCTAAGAAAACCCTCTTCTCAGATACTATTTGCCTCCAATCAATAGTATGCAGAAGATACCATCACAGAACAAATGAAAATTGTCTTACCTTCAACTACAGCACAAAAGGGAAAAAATTGTAACAATCTAAATTTCGAGAAAGCAGTCTCAGTTAAAAGTATTGCTCTCAGAAGTCTTGTTTGGTGCCTCTGCAGTTGATCCTATTAGATTCTAGCAACTGCTAAGATTGAAATGCTCCAAAGTGAGATAGAATGTTTAAGTAATACAGACCTAGATGGCCTTATGATTTGTTAACTTTATTAAACAATTTCCTGAACAAACAAAAGAGTACACTGGTATGTTCCTAAACTTTTTTAAGATTTGCAATTGATGGGGTTCAGGACACACTACCCCAGAATGTGTTATCTTGGCATTTGAGAAAATAGTAGAAGCATGAAGGTCACTCTCACCTCCCACTTGCCCCTTTTCCTCTGAAGCAGGTCATAAATTTTAAAAAGAATTCTCTGACCTTCGCTCTTGCAGCAAAGAATAAAATCAGCTGACTTTCCCGTGAAGCAGGTCATAAAATGCTGTTCCCTGAGGTACCCTCTTTGTACCTGGAGGAAAAGAACATTCTTATCTCTGAAGTCAGAGGGACACAGAGAAGAATCTGAACCAACAGGCCTTGCTAAGATGGGGTTAGTTACCATAAGATCAGACCTTCTTTGTCCAGTCACACTTCTGCACAACTCTCCACCCTTTGTTCTACCTAAGCATAAAAACACACAAGTTTCCCTGTTTCTTTGGGTCTTCATTTCTTTTTTCTTTCTTTTCTTTTTCTTTTTTTTTTTTTTTTTTTGAGGTAGAGTCTTCCTCTGTCACCAAGACTGGAGTGCAATGGTTCGATCTCAGCTCACTGCAACCTCTGCCTCTTGGGTTCAAGAGACTCTCCTGTCTCAATCTCCCAAGCAGCTAGGATTACAGGCATGCACCACCACTCCCAGCTAATTTTTGTATTTTTATTAGAGACAGGGTTTCACCATGTTGGCCAGGCTGGTGAACTCCTGACCTCAAGTGATCCACCCACCTGGGCCTCCCAAAGAGCTGGGATTACAGGCTTGAACCACCAGGCCCAGCAGGTCTTCATTTCTGAAGGATCCCATGTTGGGCAAAAGTTACATTAAATAGATTTGTTTTTCTCTTGTTAATCTATCTTTTGTTACAGGTGCCTTAGCTGGGAACATTAAAACAGGTGAGGAAAAGATTCATACTTTTTCTCCTTTGCATGTTTCACCTGATTAGAGTACACCAGACTCCAAGTCTCTCTTTCTTCTTTCTTTCTTACCCCATGCCTGACTTTAATTTCAAATTTAGTTTAGTCTTTATGTTTACTAAACACCAAATGTGAGTAAATCACTCTGTTGGATGCTTTTCATATTCTACCCAATTTTCCCTTAAGCAACTTCCCAAGGTTTATGTTTTCATTCCTATTTATTCTTAGGAAAACTAAGAGTCAAGAGATCAAGTAACCATCATGGGAAGATTCTTAATCTTTCCATTGGACCAGGTCTAACTCCAGGTTTGCTCAACCCACAGTGGCTTGAAATGGCATCCTCTCTATAAAGCTTGTTCAATTAGGTATTCTTCCCCCTCCTTACCCATCTCCAACAAGAACTCCAAGGTATGACAGCAATCTGGCTTATCCCTTCAATCTCCCAGCTGAACCAGCATCAAAAGAGCTCCAAACAGAACAACTTAGCATAGTGAAAAACGCCATGTCAGTTGAGGAATTAGATGTTCTAGGCTCCATTCACCTCTGGCCATGTTACCTGTACCTGATGATTTAACTTCTTAGCCTTAAGTTCTTTGTCTTTAAATGAGGTTAACCATCTAGTTACATAGAACATTTTAGTCTGAGTTATAATGGAATCTCTAAGAGAACAGGTATATTTTGTAAGTATTGTTTAAATTTATTTAATAAAAGTATTTATTTAATCCATAAACTGCAAAGTAGGGACATTGTCCACACTTTTGTTTTTTGAGATAGAGTCTCACTCAGTTGCCCAGGCTGGAGTGCAATGGTGTGATCTTGGCTCACTGCAGCCTCCACCTCCTGGGATCAAGTGATTCTTCTGCCTCAGCTTCCCGAGTAGCTGGGATTACAGGCACACACCACCAATCCTGACTAATTTTTTTGTATTTTGAATAGAGACAGGGTTTCACTCTGTTAGCTAGGATGGTCTCAATCTCCTGACCTTGTGCTCCACCCGCCTTAGCCTCCCAAGCTCACACTTTTTAATTTTGTTTTATTTTACTATTTTTTGAGATAGGGTCTCACACTGTCATCCAGGCTGAGTTGCCATGGCACAATCATGGCTTAAGGCAGCCATGACCTCCTGGGCTCAAGTGATCCTCCCACCTCTCAGCCTCCTGAATAGCTGGGACTACAGGTGCATGCCATCATGCCTGGATAATTTCTGTACTTTTAGTAGAGATGGGGTTTCACAATGTCGCCTAGGCTGGTCTCAAACTCCTGGAATCAAACGATCTGCCTGCCTCACCCTCCCAAGATGCTAGAATAACAGGCATGAGTCACCATTCCTACCTGCTCACAACTTAACAAAAAAAAAAAAAAAAGCTTAATGTCTCAACTACATTCCAATGTCATTTGGCTTATGTTCCAACAAATTCTCTTTTTTTTAAAGAATACAATTATTTTTAAAATTGTTCCTATGTTTCTTTATTATTTGACATTTAAAATGTGCTGCTCTTATATTGAAATACCTCTATCCAAAGTGTACCGAAAGAGAATGGATTCCCTAAGATGTTCCAAGTGCAGCAGCATTTTAGCTATCAGACAATAATAAATAGGGAATGACAGATAGTGCTGACCATGGTGCATTTCATGGTGAGAATCATAAGGACCTAGCAGCTTCCCATTAAATTAATGAGAAACCTCAGCCTTTTTGGCCGGCAGGGTTGAACAACATAATGGAGACATCTGAACACCTTTCTACCACCCTGGGAATGAAAGGCAAGATTGAAAGGACGACCAATTCAGTTAAGTGTTTGGCTTTCCACCCAGTTTACTCCTAGATCGGGCCGTTATTCCACTATTCTCTCATTTTGGCTTTCAAGATCAGCAGCAGCTAAAATAGCATTTTTGAAGTATTTTAGGTTGTTTACACCCTTGTTTCCTGAATAAATAAGAAATAAAAAGACCAGGAATCCCTCCAGGTCTCTAAAACTGTCCAATAAAGGTGTGCTTTTAATTTGGATTCAAAAGCAGGGTTTTCATTTTATGATCTGCTTGCTTTTTACAATCAGCAACTCTTCAGTCTGCCTTCTAAAGGGAGACATAGCAATTAGTTAAAAATTAAAATGAAAAACACTAGAATCTAACTGGATTTTTCCTCTTCTGTGAAGCAGGATGTTAAAAATCAAAGTATTGAATTAGGAATTAGGCAAGTAGTGCCACTAACCACCTGTGCAGCCTAGAAAAATTCAGTCTGTCAAAGCCTCAGTCTCTCCATTGGTAATCAGTCTGACAGTTCGATGTCTACATTTTCAACATTTCTAACAATACTGCTCTTTTTAAAAACAGACTGATATGGAGAACGAGTAGGTAACTGAGCACAAATATTCCCTTGGGTATATATCTTCTTCTGTAAATGGGAATCTACTTACAGATTTTATTTATTTATTTTTCTTGAGATGGAGTCTTACTCTGTTGCTCAGGCTTTAGTGTAGTGGTGTAATCTCAGCTCACTGCAACCTCCACCTCCTGGGTTCAAGCAGTTTCTGTGCCTCAGCCTCCTGAGTACCTGAGATTACAGGTGTGTGCCACCATGCCCAGTTAATTTTTGTATTTTTATTAGAGACGGGGTTTCACTGCGTTGGTCAGGCTGGTCTCACACTCCTCGGCCTCCCAAAGTGCTGAGATCACAGGCATGAACCACTGTGCCTGGCCTATTAAGAGATTTATGCCATCTAATTTTCTACTACTGAACACACAAATTCTAATCCATAGAAATCCCATTTATATATTGAAGAATAAGGACATAGAACATTGTCCATCCACATTGCTACTTTAGTATTCTTTACTGGGACTTACAATATCTCCTGTTTGGTCAACATTTATCAACCAGTCGCCACAATTTGTTTGTATTTTTGCTTTCTTTAATCCATAATTTAATTCTCTTAAACCCCCTGGAAAAAAATCCGTAGACATCATTTTGAAGGAACTTATTTCTTATAATCTTTTATAACATAGATCATGAAGTGACTGTTTCCATTTAGGGAATTAATACTCCATGTGTTTTCTAATTCCTTAGGCTGACTTGTCATCTCAATACCCATTAACATCTTACCCAGAGAATGGAAGCTTAAAGAAAGCTGTTGAAGATTTAAGATAATCTATAGGTTCAGATAGAAGGTTGTTTTTTCTTTTTTTGAGGCAGTCTCAGACTGTCACTCAGAATGGAGTGCAGTGATGCAATCTCGGCTCACCACAACCTCTGCCTCCTGTGTTCAAGCAAATCTCATGCCTCAGCCTCCCAAGTAGCTGGGAATACAAGCGAGTACCACCACACCTGGCAAATTATTGTATTTTTATTAGACACAGGGTTTCACTGTGTTGGCCTGACCACAAATGATCTGCCCACCTTGGACTCCCAAAGTGCTAGGATTACAAGCATTAGCCACAGTGCCTGGTCAAAGGTTTTTAAATGTAAAGACCTGTAACGTTAACCTTTGTATAGAGAAACACACAGGGAGGTTGCTAAATCTGTATGTTCCACAGACTTCTGAGTGACCTCAAGCCCCAGGAAAATAATGAAATCAAACTTTAGTGTCCAAAATGTCTTAGTAGGTTTTTATGAAAGTCTACAGGGTAAAGAAATCACCACATTGAGCACTTACTGTTTGACAAGCACTTTATGTACATTAGTTTGCCTTATCTTATCTTAGCCTGAAAAGTGTCACGAGTCCGGTTTACAAACAAGAACACCAAGGCTTAGCAATGTAAGGATAATTCCTTTGACTCTTTCTTTCTATGACAGGTAAGTCAACAGCAAAATCAGTATTCCGACACTAGTCTACGAGGCTCTAAAATTGATGTTTTCACTGTCACTGCTTCTTTTGCAAAACCTATTAGATATTCTCTTTATTTCTGTCCTTCATACTTCTTTCTCTCCCCTTATTTATTTATTTATTTACTTAAGAGACAGGGTTGTGCTCTCACCACCCAGTCTGGGGTGCAGTGGCATGCTCTCGGCTCACTACAACCTCCGCCTCCCTGGCTCAAGGAATCCTGTCTCAGCCTCCGCAGTAACTGGGATTATAGGCACACACAGCTATGCCTTGCTAATTTTTATATTTTTAGTAAAGACAGGCTTTCGCCATGTTGGCCAGGCTGGTCTCGAATTCTTGGTATGAAGTGATCTGCCCACCTTGGCCCCCAAAACTGCTGGGATTACAGGTGTGAGCCACAGCGCCCGGTTTCTCTCCTCATCTTTAAACTCAAGGTGAAGACTTTTTAGTTAAACTTTCTTCCACCTACCAAGCTTCTGGTAACAAAATAGATTTTATTTTATTAGAGTCAGGATTTACTGAGAACTTTGCATCCTAAACTTCACTGTAGGGTTTGGCACTATAAGAATAGCATTTACAGATTTGAAAACAAAGGGTAAAAAGATTTAGTAATCTGCCTACAACAAACTTGTTGGTGAGTTCTGAAGAAAAAAATTTAATCCCATATCTGTGTACTATAGAGTGTGTGCTTTTAGCCACATTTAAAAATCTAAGCCTCAGGACGAAAATATATATTAAAATTTATTTTATTTCAAGGTGGGGGGGTGAGTGTTTAATAAAATTTGTATTAAAAAAGATTTGGTTGCTTATCTCTATTCTGAAAATTCTCTTCAGCCTTTTGCTTTTTGAAAAACAATTTGTACTATGCCTCAGGAAAACAGGAACAAATGCCACTGATACTATGGTATACCACTGCCATCTAATGGCCACTAAAGCTAACACATTACAAATGCTTTATGACTGAAAATGATCAATGCACAACTATTTAAATATGGAGATGCAAGGCTGAATTTGAAAAGAAATGTTTCTCTAAGTCGTTTAATTTGATTTTATTACTTACTCTGGATCTGAGCCATCTCAAGAGTAAATACACAGCTTTAGCTCTTCCTGCGTGTGTCATGAAGTAAACGTTAGTGTTAGAGGCCTTTAAACAATTAATTTTAAAAAGTGAATACACCATGTGCAGTTGTGAATTTCGCTTTAAATTTTGTGAACTTTTTGGGTAAGGACAATTTAAAATCGCATATATGCATTTCAAAAACATTTTGGAATCAGCTGTGTAAATGCAGTGCTTGGTGACTGATATGTACACTAAGCATAACCAACTGGTGCTGTGGTCCTTAGGGACATGTATGGTACTATTGGATACAGAATTTAAAATTTTTATTACATGTAGATTAATGTAACACTTTATTTTTCATCTTTTATTTGTTTTCTTTTGTTTTTACATTTGTTCAAACACTTCTTTATTTGTTGGCTTATTTAAACCACTTGTGCCAGAGATACCTGTCCATTTCTGAGTGCAGAAACTAGAGATTTTGGATTCATATATGTTTAGAATCATCTTTTGGAAGAATATTCAGTTACTCATTTAGCAAATATTTATTGAGTTTCAATGAGGTGCTACATACAGAATAAACATGACATGCTCTTGCTTTCAAAGTAATTGTAGAAATATCAAATAACTACAGAACGCAGAAACACAGATAGGCAAACACAAGACAAAATGTGGCCAATGGAATTGAAGACATGCTACCCCAATATGCAACACCTTGGCTTTTGAGAAAACAGCAGCAGAAGAAAGATCACTCTCATTTTCCCACCACACTTTTATCTGAAAGCAGGCTACAAAACTCAACAGGCTTACTCTTTGACATTTTCTAGACCCTCATTTCAAAGGTATCCTCCCTATGCCAGGATGAGAGAAACAGGTACACGGGAAAGAATCTGAATAAGCAGAACTTGCTAAATTCCCCCCAGTTTATTACCACTAGATCATGCTCTCATTGTCTGGTCATAATTCTTAACAACTATTCACTCTTCATCAAAGCAAAGCATTAAAATACACAAGTTTACCTGTTTTGGGGATCTTCATTTCTGAAGGCTCATATATTACATAACATTCATATTAAATAAATTTAAATCCTACTCAAACTATTCCTAAAAATAGGTGAAGAGGGAATACTTCCAAATTTACTCCATGAGACCAGTATTACCCTGATATCAAAACAGGACAAAGACACACACACACAAAAGAAAACTACAGGTCAGTATCTCTGATGTAGATTGATGCAAAAATCCTCAGCAAAATTCTAGCAAACTGAATTCAATAATACATTAGAATGATTATTTATCATGACCAAGTGGGATTTATCCCTGGGATCCAAGGATGATTCAATACACACAAATCAATCAGCGTGCTACATCATAGCAACAGAATGAAGGATAAAACCATAAAATCATTTCAATTGATGCAGAAAAGGCATTTGATAAAATTCAACCTCCCTTCATAACAAAAACTCTCAAAAAACTAGGTATAAAAGGAACACACCTCAACATAGTAAAAATCATATATGACAGACCCACAGCTAGTATCATACTGAATGGGGAAAAACTGAAAGCCTTTCCTCTAAGATCTGGAACATGGCAAGGATGTACACTGTCACTACTGTTATTCCTCATAATACTGGAAGTCCTAGCATTCAGACAAGAGAAAGAAGAAAAGGGCTCCAAATTAGAAAGGAAGAAATCAAATTATCCTTGTTTGCAGATGATATGATCTTATATTTGGAAATACCTAAACTATAAGAACTGTTAAATTTACTGATAAATTCAGTAAAGTTGCAGGATATAAAATCAACATATGAAAATCAGTAGCATTCCTATATTCCAGCTGTAAACAATGTGATAAAGAAATAAAAGTAGTTTCACTTACTATAGTCATACATAAATTTAGATACCCAGGAATTAACCAAATAAGGGAAAGATCTCTGTAATGAAAACTATAAAACACTGATGAAGGAAATTGAAGAGGACACCAAAAACAGAAAAACATTCCATGTTCATGGATTGGAAGAATCAATGTTGTTAAAATGTCGCTTCTACCCAAAGCAGTCTACAGATTCAATGCAATCTCTGTAAAATACCAATGACATGCTTCACAGAAAAAGAAATAAACAATCCTAACAATTATATGGAACCACAACAGACCCAGAATAGCCAAAGAAATCCTGAGTAAAAAGAACAAAACTGGAGGAATCACATTACCTGACTTCAAATTATACTACAGAGCTATAGTAACCAAAATGGCATGGTACTGACATAAAAACAGACACATAGACCAATGAGAATAGAGAACCCAGAAACAAGACATACCTACAGTGAATATATTTTTGGCAAAGGTGCCAAGAACGTACACTGGGGAAAAAACAGTCTATTCAATAAATGGTGCTAGGAAAACTTGACATACATATGCAGAAGAATTAAACTAGACCCTATCTCCAACCATAAAAAAAAATCAAATCAAAATGGATTAAAGACTTAAGTCTAATACCTCAATCTATGAAACTACTACAAGAAAACATTGGGAAATTTTCCAAAACATTGATCTAGGCAACAATTTCTTGAGCAATATCCCACAGGCATGAACAACCAAAGCAAAAGACAGATGAACAGGATCACATTAAATTAAAAAGTTTCTACATAGCAAAAGATACAGCCAACAAAGTGAAGAGATAATGCAAAGGATAGGAGAAAATATTTGCAAACTACAACTACTCCTCTGACAAGGGATTAATAATCAGAATACATAAGGAGCTCAAACAACTCTATCGGAAAAAAAATCTAATAAGCCAATCAAAAGATGGGCAAAAGGTCTGAATAGACATTTCCCAAAACAAGACATAGAAATAGAAAACAGGCATATAAAAAGGTGCTCAACGTCATTGATCACCAGATATATGCACAAAAAAAAAACCCTACAATGAGATATCATCTCGCCCTCATCAAAATGGCTTATACCCAAAAGATAGGCAATCACAAATGCTTGCAAGGATGTGGAGAAAAGGGAATCCTTGTACACTGTTGGTGGAAGTGTAAATTGGTACAATCTCTGTAGAGAAGAGTTTGGAGGTTCCTCAAAAAATAAAAATTGAGTTACCGTATGATCCAGCAATCCCACTGCTGGGTATATACCCAAAAGAGAGAAAATCTGTTTATCAAAGAGATATCTGTCCATCTATGTTTGTTGTGGCACTGTTTACAATAGCTAAGATTAGGAAGCACCTTAAATGCCCATCAATGGCTAAATGGATGAAAAATATGTGAAATATATACACAATGGAGTACTATTCAGCCATAAGAAAGAATGAGATTCAGTCATTTACAACAACATGGCTGGAACTGAAGAAGAGCATTACATTAAGTGAAATAAGCCAGGCACTGAAAGAAAAATGGTACATGTTCTTGCTTATTTGTGGGATCCAAAAATCAAAACAGCTGAACTCATAGTTAGTAGAAGGATGGTTACCAGAGGCTGGGAACAATAGTGGGAGATTTGGAGGGAGGTGGTAAGTACAAAAAAATAGAAAGAATAAATAAGATCTACTATTTTATAGCATAATAGTGTGACTACAGTCAATAATAATTCTATATCTTTAAATGACTTTAAAGAATGTAATTGGAATTCTGTCTCCCGACTGCAATATGGAAATTCTGCCTAAGTTTTCAGCCTTCAGACTCAAGACTGCAACATCAACTCTTATCTGAAATCTGAGTCCAGTTTTTCCACCTGCCTCATGGATTTTAGGCTTGCCAGTCCCAACAATTGAGTCTATTCTTTAAAATAGATTTCTCTTCTCTCTCTCTCTCTCTCTCTCTCTCTCTCTCTCTCTCTCTCTCTCTCTCTCTCTCTCTCTCTCGTATGTGTGTCTGTGTGTCTATGTGAACATGCAAGTGTGGATGTGTGTGTGTTCCATTTCCCTGGAGAACCCTGACTAATTCTTACACCCTCCAAGGAAGGAGTAAGTTTCCAACAGTTACTTTTAACATTCCATGTAAATATCGGGATGCATCTAACATATATTTTAGAGTGATATTTAATACTGCCTTAGCATTTTGTTTAAAACCAAACAGATGGTAGCCACTTATAACCCATTTATTATGTATATAACTGTTTTAAGACTTTCCAGGAGGTTATGTTCTTTTAACCCTCCGAGGTTTCCTGCCATAGTTTCACTCTACTGTTGCTTTCATTCTAATCCTTAAAGAGTATAAAAGTTTATTCTTTTCCTCCCTCAGTAAATAAAAGCAATGTAGTTACGTCATCTTGTGTCCCTTTGCAGATTTCAGACCAAATTTTTTTCCTTTCATGAAAACAACTATTGGCACAAAACTATTTAAACAACTATTATTTAAATCTGTGGGAAAAAACACTGCTGATTTTATAAACAGTTGCCAGAGAATTATGATTCAGGGCAATTTACAAAAGGTATAGGGCCATTGCTCAGGTTAACATCTAGTTGGGAGGAAACTAAAATAATTTGTTACAAAAGAAAAGTGGGTTGTAACGGAGAAGTCTAGAAGAAAAGTGTTTAATGAGTATGTGAAGACTAATTCTGAGATTTTCATTCTCAGCTTTCTATTCCTGTAAGGAGGAGAAAATACTTCAGTTTCAGACAGTAAAATGGAAGAATTCTAAAATGTACATTTAAGAATTCCTTAATCTTTTCTCATGATCTAATCAGACTGACTATATCACAGATAGTTGTGATGGAAAAGAAAAAAAAGTAGGCAGTTAAGGGAAGGAGATAGAGGAAATGAAAAAAGAACAGTTGATACAATATCCAGAATTGTATAAATCCATTAAACTTATAATTTTTCAAATGTGTTTCTTTATATAGTCACTTGGAGATGATAATTAACTGTATTAGTTTCTTCAGAACACACATGAGAAGGTTTTAACAAAGTTGTATAAGTACCAGTGTTCACAGTATGGCAGGAGAATTTTATCTTAGCAACTGGTATTAATGATCTAAAAATGTTTCAGCCTTGTGTGAGCACCCTAAAATCTGTTCATACACACACCCTCCAGGTTTTTTCCAGTATAAATTGGCAAGTCTTTGATCCTTTTTATGTATATGACATCAGTCCAACTTGCAAGTTCTTATTTGTAGTTTATTCCCATTGTTATACTGACACCTAACTCTAGTGACAGGTATGGACAAAGTAGGGATAACGAGAGACGTGTGGGTAATGGACTGTTTCTTTAAGGAAATCACTATGGTGAGGTGGTAACAAAATAATCCTCAAGCAATGGAGAAAGAACTTTCAGACAAGAAAAAGAAATCTGCTTTTGAAAGTAGGCGATGCTTTGTGGAAGATGGGCAAAAACTACCTATAGATCTGATTTACGGTTCTTGAATTTAGATATATGGGTTTATAGTTCCTTCTCTTACACTATCTAATTCTACTGGAAGAAGCCATGCCACCATGCAGGGCTTCTATTTTTGCTATCATACTTTGGTGGTGACAATGCTGTCTCCCAGACCCTCTTCCCAAAGGTACATAGGGCGACATAATTAGCAGTACACAGGATGACTTAATGAGCTGTTTTCACAGGTCTTTGTTATGATTGCTGAATTCCAAAACCACAATATTAGGGAACTTTAACCAGATGGATTCAGACCAGATAATCAGTCCCATTTTCTCTATATCCCCCCAGGAATATTTTGTTTGTGTCTATCTGCTTTGATTTCTGTATTAATTAAGACATTGTTTTGCAATAAATAACAAAAGCATACTGTGGATAGCTTAAATACATATACTTTAAGGACATCAAGAGCTCACTATATTAATAGAAGGCTTATCTGAAGCAGCATCTCTTAGCATCTCATCTGGCCCAGATGTGGGCACTGCTGTTAAGAATGAATTGCTGTCATTCTTCCATACACCGGGAAGTAAAGATTCCAAACCATGTATGGAAAATCCAGTTGAGCTAACTAAATCATTGTAACTGCTTGGCTGCCAGGCTGTTCCTTTTTCTCTTCGCCCTTTGTAGTGGGAAATAAGATATTGCTTTCCAAAAGAATTATCCACGGCGGGAAATTACCTGCAAATAGGACACCAGACCAGCTCAAAATACAAGTGGGTACTGAAGTTCCTTATCCTAATAAATTGTTATCCTCATACTCAGCATAATCTCCACCTTTGACTAAGATGCCCTATAATGTAGGTAACTTGTATTTGCCTCTTAGAGATCTGAACTGCTTCCACCTTGGACATGTCTTGGCTTCTTTTTTCCTTCTTTTTGCTCCTAATAAGGAGCAACAGCAAGTTTTTTTCACTGTAATCATCAGTCATTGTCAATCTATTAACTTGTGTTGATTTGAAAGGTGGCAGCCAAATGACTGTCATAATAACAAAAGCCAAGTCTCCTTTAATTGTAGAATCATCAATAATATTTATTAACTTGTCTCTGGCATGAGACAATTACTTTTCTACTACAGAAAGACCATTTAAATTGAACTTGTATTTCCTGTTTCCCAGGCATTTTGAGTAGTAGGAGGGCAGACCTCCTCACCGTCTAATGCAATTGTTTTGCATCATCTTAATTTGAGTGGAGCCTGACATTCCTGAATTCCTGATTGCATGCCAAGCTGTGGGGTGTGGCAAACAGCTCAGTTGTTTTAATTCCAGAAACTGAGTGATGACATTTTGCTAAGCTTTTCATATACGCCCTTAGGAAGGGTGGGAAAATGTTGAACTCTGGCCTTCAGTTTATGTGTTATGTCTAGAAAATTAGTAAGTAACTAAAGCACCTTTGTTTACTTGGTTTTGACATTTTGAGAATGAAGTTTTCTCACCACAAGAAGATAGAATACTAAATGAATCTTGCTCTTCACTCGTTCCCGATAAAGTTGAAGAAACAAAAGATTGAGATGTTAAATGATAATAAAAAAAATATGGTAAATACCAAATGAATAGAGTAGGCAAAAAAGGGAGTAAGAAAGAGCTTCGGTTGTGGTCGTGATAGTGGGAATCGTGGGTTATCCCGTTCCCCTAAGTTCTGCTTCAGAGAGAACAGGTTTAATTGTTTTCTATGTTGAGATATAAATCAACCAAAAAATTCATTTAATTTGAACCACTAGTAGGTAAATATTTCCATTTCCCTAGGAGAAGATACTCATATGTAAACTTATTCTGCTATTACCCCAATTAACTGTTCAAACCCAAAACTGAGTAAAGACTTGGACCCCAAGCCTGAATCTGGTACATGTGACCCTTAGGTTGCCAGTCTTAAATACATATAATTTTTCATTGAACCCAAGATTAGCTCTTGGAGGGAAAATCTTTGAGCTGCTGTGTCTCAGAATGTGACATGGGGCACCATGTCTTTTTGCCCAGACCCTGTGAGAACCTGCATCTGTTTTCAGATCAACCTCCATCTGGAACTCAATATCCCTACAAAATAGATGATTTTAGGGGACTGCCTATGGCTTAGGCAGAATTGTAGAGTTAAACAGAGAAGGAAATCATCTTTTTAATAAACTGATGCTACAGGATTTTCCAGTGTAAACTCCAGGTGCCCCTCCTATATCCCTTGTGAGCTGGTTTTACAAGTTTAACAGAACAGACAGTGAAAACCTGTTGGACTGGTTCACACAAATTCAGGTTTGAAACACACGAACATTTGAGTATTCTCAGTGTCACACACTAAACATATTCTGGGTATGTAAGTGTGGAAAGGAAAGGACATCTCCAGAATCTCTTACAAACCCTGAATTCCTCTAATGGGGTTAGGAACTCCGTTCTTAAATCACAACTCCAAAAAAAACTTCTGGAATCCTACATATAATATCACCTCTAAATTCTTTGTTAAATAATATGAAATTTATAAATAAGATTTATAAATAAAATTTATAAGTAAAATTTACAAATAAAATAAAAGAGTAGCTGAACTACAGGCACACTCCACCAGCCCCAGATGATTTTTCTCTTTTTTTTATTATTTTTTGGTAGAGACGAGATTTCATCATGTTGGTCAGGCTGGATTCGAACTTTTGACCTCATGAGATCCACCTGTCTTGGCCTCCCAAAGTGGTGGGATTACAGGTGTGAGTTGCAGGGTCTGGCAAGACTTGCCTTTAAACATAAAATGCCAAGGAGTAACAAAAGGAAGGAAACAGAATTTTCAGAATTTTTGGTGCTATTCTTTGATAGCAATAGCATTAGTAAGAGAAGAAACCTATGCTGCATTTTCTTTGTTCCTGATGGCCGTGGAGGGGGTTATCCAGGGGAGAGGGAACTGGGGTTGTTTTGGAAGAATATGAAAAGGGGCGTTAGAAAGAAGAACGAAGGAGGTATAGTTTGTGGTACAATCTCGCCCTTCTTAATTAGAAATTTCAAGGTGCGTGGGAGTATTGAGGGGCTGTGCTAAAGAAAAAATAACTTCTCTTCATGGGTCCACGAGGGGCAGTGCATGGTTTTAAAGGCAGGAGAATCCCAGCACGTGGCCTCCATCCACACCCCAATGCGAAAATGCCTTTCTCTCTCCCTCCCTCCCTCCCTCCCTCCCCCACCTTCCTCTCTCTCTCTCCCCCTCCCTCCCCCACCTTCCTCTCTCTCTCCCCCTCCCTCCCCCACCTCTCTCTCTCTCTCTCTCTCCCCCCTCCCCCCCCCAGTAAATCACTTATCTGTGAAATTCTTTTGGTCGGAGGTGTTTAATCGAACCATAAGCTCAAGGTGCCTCCGAGGCCCTTTTCCCCATTCTTCGGGATAACAGAGGCCAAGGACCTTGGGAATCATGGGGAGGAAGCTGAGTACGCCAGCCCCTCCCCTCCTCTCATTACAGTATCAAATTATACTAAATTGTACACATATTTCTAATTCCTCACTCAAGACATTGCTTAATAAAATTCGTTAAAATTAAAACTCTTGTCAAGGGTGTCTAGTTTTGATTCAACAGCAGATAAGAAGCTTAGAAGTTGCCACTCCATTCTAACAATTAAAAAGCTAAACAAACTGAAAAAACCAACAACTCTTGTCAGGTCGGTAAGCAAAGTGAGGTCACAGCAAATGGCTGCTCCTACAATTAGAGAAATAGACAAGTGAATATAGAGAAGCACAGCTTTTTTTTTTTCTTTAAAAAAAAAATCACAAGTGGCTCCAGATGGATTAAAGACTTAAACATAAGACATAACACCATAAAAACCCTAGAAGAAAATCTAGGCAAAACCATTCAGGACATAGGAGTAGGCAAGGACTTCATGACCAGAACACCAAAAGCATTGGCAACAAAAGCCAAAATAGACAAATGGGACCTAATCAAACTCCACAGCTTCTGCACGGCAAAACAAACAGTCACTAGAGTGAATCAGCAACCAACAGAATGGGGAAAAAATCTTTGCAGTTTACCCATCTGACAAAGGGCTGATAACCAGAATCTACAAAGAACTAAAACAGATTTGCAAGAAAAAAACAAGCCCATTCAAAAGTGGGCAAAGGATATGAACAGACACTTTACAAAAGAAGACATACATTAGGCCAACAAACATATGAAAAAATGCTCATCATCACTGGTCATTAGAAAAATGCGAATCAAAACTACATTGAGATACCATCTCACACCAATTAAAATGGCAATCATTAAAAAAATCTGGAGACAACAGATGCTAGAGAGGATGTGGAGAAATAGGAACACTTTTACACTGCTGCTGGGAGTGTAAATTAGTTCAACCATTGTGGAAGACAGTATGGCTATTCCTCATGGACCGAGAAATAGAAATTCCATTTGACCCAGCTATCCCATTACTGGGTATATATCCAAAGGATTATAAATCGTTCTACTATAAGGACACATGCACACAAATGTTCATTGCAGCACTGTTTACAATAGCAAAGACCTGGAACCAACCCAAATGCCCTTCAATGATAGACTGGACAGGGAAAATGTGGCACATATACACCATGGAATATTATGCAGTGATCAAAAACGATGAGTTCATGTCCTTTATAGGGACATGGATGAACCTGGAGAACATCATTCTCAGCAAACTGACACAAGAACAAAAAATGAAATACCGCATGTTCTCACTCATAGGCGGGTATTGAACAATGAGAACACATGGACACAGGGAGGGGAGCACTACACACTGGGGTATGTTGGGGGGAATAGGAGAGGGACAGCGTGGGGTGGGGATTTGGGGAGAGATAGCATGGGGACAAATGCCAGATATAGGTGAAGGGGAGGAAGGCAGCAAATCACACTGCTACGTGTATACCTATGCAACTATCTTGCATGTTCTTCACATGTACCCCAAAACCTAAAATGCAATAAAAAAATAAATATTTTAAAAAACAAAAATAAATAAATAAATAAATCAAAATTTTAAAAAAAATCACAAGTGGGTTTTTTTGGTTTCGTTTTTTGTTTTTTGTTTTCTGGGGTTTTTTTTGAGACTGGGTTTTAGCATGCTGGTCAGGCTGGTCCCACAACCTCAGGTGATCCGACCGACTCGGCTTCCCAAAATGCTGGGATTATAGGCGTTAGCCACCGCACCCCACCCTTTTTTTTTTTTTTTTTTTTTTTGAGATGGAGTCTTGGTCTGTCTCCCAGGCTGGAGTGCAGTGGGGCAATCCTGGCTCACCGCATCCTCCGCCTTCCGGGTTCAGGTGACTTCCGCCCCAGGCTCCTGAGTAGCTGGGATTACAAGCAGGCTAATTTTGTATTTTCAGTAGAGACAGATTTCTTCATGTGGGTCAGGCTGGCCTCAAACTCCCAATCTCAGGTGATCCACCCACCTCAGCCTCCCAAAGTGCTGGGATTACAGGCATGAGCTACCATATCCGGCCCCGTCTCTACTAAAAATACAAACAAATTAGCCAGGCTTGGTGGCATACACTTGTAATCCCAGTTACTCAGAAGGCCGAGGCAGGGGACTCGCTTAAACCCAGGAGGTAGGGGCTGCAGTGAGCCAAGATGGCACCACTGCACTCCAGCCTTGGAGACAAAGCAAGACTCCATTGTGGGGGTGGGGAGGGAGAAGCCAGGCAGGAAAGATCACATATGCTACGTCGATTTACATGAAATGAACAAAATGGGCAAATCAATAGAGCTGGAGACTAGATCAGTTGATTGCCAAGGGCTGGGAGTGGTAAGAGCTGGGAGTGGCAGGGAGGGGAAATTGAGGGTCAAGAACTAAAGGGTAGGTTGTTTCTTTTTTTTTTGAGACAGAGTCTCGCTCTGTTGCCCATCTGGATTGCAGTGGTGTGATCTCAACTCACTGCAACCTCCACCTCCCAAGTTCAGGCGATTCTCCTGCCTCAGTTTCCCAAGTAACTGGGATTACAGACACCCACCATCATGCCCAGTTAATTTTTATATTTTTGTAGAGACAGGGTTTCACCATGTTGGCCAGGATGGTGTGGAACTTCTAACTTCAGGTGATCCACCCACCTCAGCCTCCCAAAGTGCTGGAATTACAGACTGAACCACCACGCCCAGCCCAGGGTTTCTTTTGGAGGTGATGAAAATGCTAAAGTTGATTGTGGTTATGGTTGTACAACTTTGTGGCTATACTAAAAAACCATTAAATTGTACGGTTTAAAACTTTGTTTTAGAGACAGGGTCTTGATTCTGTTACCCAGGCTAAGGTACAGTGGTGTAATCACAGCTCTGCAACTTTCACGTCCCCTAGGCTCAAGCGATCCTCCTGCTTCAGCTTCCTGAGTAGCTGGGACTCTACAGGCGTGCACCACCATGCCCAGTTACTGTTTTTTTTCTTTTCTTTTCTTTTCTTTTTTTTAAGAAACTGGGTCTCACTATGTTGCCCAAGTTGGTCTTGAACTTCTGGCCTCCACCAACCCTCCCACCTTAGCCTCCCAAAGTGCTGGGTTACAGGTGTGAGCCACCACACCCGGCTGAATTGCACACTTTAAATGGGTGAATTGTGTGATACATAAATAACATCTCAATAAAGCTACTACCAGAAAAGCCAAAAAGTTCTTACCTTGAGGCCCTCTGTGAGTGGCTGTTGATAGAGCAGCATCTACAGTGGGGCTTGAAAACCTCCCCATGCATTAAAGAGCCTGCCTCTCCCGGCACTTTCATGTTTCTTGGCTACTCAGAAATGCATCAGCCATTTCACCTGGGGCTCTGCTCTATAACTGACACCTGCTTCCAATCTCCACATCCTCCAAACAGAAATATACCTGCCCAGGATCACATGTCCCCAGCTGCTAGGGCCTCCATGGTAATGAACCCTCATGTGAAGACTACAGCCCCATATCCAGTCCCTTCCCGTCCTTGCTTCCCAGGAATGAGCCACATTGACCATGCCCCGAGCAGGACACACACAGCCCTAGATCTGTAGACCCAAGATTCACTTCGATGATGGCATTTTCAGCTCAGGGAGGGAGGGAGGCCTTGTTAAGTAGAACAGAATGCTCTGGTGTATTTGGAGGTGGTATATTTTCTCCTCCTCTTGCTGGAAGAATGAGGTTTTTCTTCATTATTCACTGAGAGAACCTGATAGGACACCAGGAGGCAAAAACTCACAACATTGTGGGGATCTCACAATGATTGGGTCCCCCTAGAGATTTGATGTATCAGACTTGTCCACACTGAGCCTTCAGCAATCCATAAATTTCAGTTCAGGTTTTCCTACTGGTTTCCAAGGTGGTTTCTGCTCTGATAAGCTGTGCTTCTCTAGGAGGCTGAGGCAGGAGACTCACTTGAACCTGGGAGGCAGAGGTTGCCATGAGCCAAGATCGTGCCACTGCACTCCAGTGTGGGTGACAGAGCGAGACTCCCTCTGAAAAAAAAATAAAAAAAAAGCAAACGGGGCCGGGTGAAGTAACTCATGCCTGTAATCCCAGCACTTTGGGAGGTGGAGGTGGGTGGATCATGAGTTCAGGAGTTCAAGACCAGCCTGGCTAAGATGTTGAAACCCCGTCTCTACTAAAAATACAAAAATTAGCTGGGTGCCGTAGCATGCTCCTGTAATCCCAGCTACTCAGGAGGCTGAGGCAAGAGAATTGCTTGAACCTGGTAGGTGGAGGTTGCAGTGAGCTGAGATCTCACCACTGCACTCCAGCCTGGGTGACAGACTGAGACTCCATCTCAAAAAAAAAAGCAAACGGTAGAATCTGAAGACAGGACCTCAGTCAGTATCTGCATCGTTGGAACCAGTACAATGCTGGGTTAAAATGTACAATACATGCTTGTTAATTTGGGAAGAAAGTAAAATGAAAGCACTCGATTAATCAAGAACCATGACTAAACCACTTGCAACCTGCTGCGAGGCTGGGATAAGTCATTTGAGCTTCCCAGGCCGAGTTCCTCTCCTTTCGAGGAAGAGGTAGGCTGATTATTCTAACGCTAAACGTCTGTGTTGGACAGGTCTGGGGGCCACTACAGTACCTGCGGGAACATTCCAGAACATTCCAGAGCATGCTGGAATATGCTAGGGGCTTGCTCTCTTGGCCTACATTGTACTGAAACCCTATTAGTTTTACTAGGGAGGAAACAATTTCAAGAGGCTGAAGAAGAAAATGCAGAGCCGGCAAAGGAGGCATGAGGTTTGATTAGAGGCTTAGATACAGAGGGGAGAGTGCAGTTGGTGGTGTGCTGGAGAGGTGAACTGCAGCGTCAAAATAGGTGACTACACTAAGATAGTAACATAGGTATGAAATTAACCAATCAAAGCCAAAATATAGAAATATACTTAGTCCAGAAGTTAGAATTGCAGATCTTACATATGGGTCAGGTTTGTGCCTGGTTTACAAGGAAAAAAATTATTAAAAAGTCATCTAGTATCCAGGTATTCTGACTTATTCCAAGTCATCCTGCTATATTTATGTTTGCTTAATTCTTAAGTGTAAAAGTAAGGATAATTGGAGGGAAACGAAGATGAGTGACATATTATTACCAAAGATTTGAAATTTACTATTGTGCAAAACCCCGTTGAATTCCAAAACCATTCCCAAAGAGAAACGTGTTGCCAGGCTCATGAAAAAGGATTTTCAGTTTGAATTCAATATCTAATATCTCTTTGTTGTAAAGAAATTGTAAATCAATGTACTCTGAATGTTAAGTTTTAAAGATATGACTAAATCGAATATAAAATATATCCTCATTAAATACTTTTAAGGAGTAGAATTTTCTTTTACAAATACAGGGAAAGAAGAATAAAACAAAAGTTGCCATTTTAAAAAACACCTCCACAATTTGGAATTAGGTTGTTCTCAAAGCATAAAATTTCTGCCAAATGGATGACAAGCTGTTATCAAGGCATAATAGGAGGCTTCTGTGGGTGTAAGGAATGGATTAATGCACAGAAGTTGCATCACATTTTGAGCTCAGATACTCTTTGAAACAGAAAGAATCTAAGTTTTAAAGCTTGTACTAATCTTTCTTAATAACTCTAGCACTTATTCAGAGATGTCCAATATAAATGTGCAGTATTAACCCTAGAAATAAAAATATTAACTTTCTAAAGAAATATTATTTTCAATACCTTCTTACTTTATCACTTTCTTAGAAATCTAAAATGACTAATATGTCAAAGAATGCTAGTCAAAAATAAAACCATGCTTGTTTTATTTTCTGAGACAGGGTCTCACTATGTCACCCAGGCTGGAGTGCAATGGTGCAATCATAGCTCACTGCAACCTCAAACTCATGGGCTCAAGCAATCTTGCCGCCTCAGCTGTCTGAGTAGCTAGGACTACAGGCATGCACCACCACATTCAGCTAATTTTTTAAGTTTTTCTAGAAATAGGGTCCTGCTATGTTGTCCAAGCTTGTCTCAACTCCTGGCCTCAAGTAATCTTCCTGCCTCATGCTGGGATAACAGTCATGAGCCAGTGTGTTCAACCAAATCCATACTTATAGGTTAATAAAATATGAATTCACAACTATTAAGATAGAAAACTAGTAATTGAGATTTTTTTGAGCATACAGTGACCAAAGATTATAGATTCTTTAGCATACTTTTATTACTGAATACTCACAGCATCTACTTAGTATGTTTTATTATTCTCATTTTTATATTAGATACTGATGTGTCAAGAGATTGTGATTTATTGAGGATTCTATATCTGGTTAGTTATGCAGACAGAATTCAAATCCAGGGTTTTTGTGGATTTTTTAAGGCCCTACTTATCCAAAAGTTGTGCCATTTCTAATTTTTTTCTAGTGTTCCAAGATTTTTCCCACCTATAGACAACATAGGGTCACTTAAATTGAACAGTTTTTACAATATATGTGATGTAAATATCTTCCTGTGATAAGATATTATAAACTTATGTTAGCATCAACATTTTTTGGAAAGGTGCCATCATTATTGTACAAGGGAGTTCCCTGAAATGAGCCAAACAAAACCCTTCAAAATAGAATCCTCTGAACCATTCATTTCATATCCTCTGGGGAAGTAAATAAAGAATCCTCATCCCACACATGGTCAGGCACCCTGCTGGACATCCCGTGTTTGGGAAGGGTCAGTCTGCATTCCTGGGATGTTTGAGGTTACTATGAGAAGTTGGTTTTATTCCCATCCACACCCATTATGAAGGAAAATAGTGTTCAAATTCAATTCAAATAGTGTTCAGAAACTAACCCTTTGTAACACAGAGCTCCATCTATTCTTGAGCTTGAAAATAGTCTTACAGGTAATTTTACAGCAATAGCTTGATTCCTAAAGAGTTTAGGAAATTCACCTTTATTTTTAATAATGAGGAATTATCATCTGTTACCCTCAATAGCTAGGAAAAAGTTAAGAAATTAGGAGTGAGGCATTTTCCCTCTAATCTGAGAAAGAAGATAAGCCTTGGATATGAAAGATTATCACTGCGAAAAGCACATAATCACATAACTCAGGTTGATTCATAATGTCTTTTTACTTTCTTGGGATTAGTGTATAGAAAGTTAAGAGACACTGTTCTGTGTACTTTGTTAATCAGGGATGATTAGTAAAATATCACATTCTAGCTGTTTATTTCCTTAAACATATTATTCCTATCTCATATTCAAAGGGTCATGGCAAGAGAACTAAACCATAGTCAGCCTTTGCAACAGAAGGAATATGTACTTTTAGCTTTTGGACTCTTGAAAATGTAACATTTAAAGGAGTCTTGTTAAGATTCATTTAACTCAGGCTCACCATCAGGTAACAAAGAAGTCACTAGAAGAAAAGCTGGGCTGGAAACGGTATTAACCCCTAATTCAACCGTAGTTTTGCTCCAATAAAACAATCATCTTTGTCTTTTCTTTTTGTTTTCTTTTTTGTTGTTGTTTGTTTGATCGTTTGTTTTGAGACATAGTCTTGCTCTGTCACCCACGCTGGAGTGCAGCATCACAATCTCAGCTCACTGCAACCTCACCCTCACGGGTTCAAGCAATTCTCCTGCTTCAGTCTCCTGAGTAGCTGGAACTACAGGGGTGCATCACCATACTTGGATAATTTTTGTGTTTTTAGTAGAGACAGGGTTTCACCATGTTGGCCAGGCTGGTCTCAAACTCCTGACCTCAGGTGATCCACCTGCCTTGGCGTCCTAAAGTGCAGGGATTACAGGCATGAGCAACTGCACCGGCCTCATCTTCATTTTAAGGTCCAAGAGTTCAAACAAGTTTGCAATGCATGCAACTGATGAAGGTGAAATTTCCAGAGAGGAGGATTTCTAAAAGCAAGAAGACAGAGTTTGCTTTCACAACATGTTTCCCGACAGGCATGATCTGCTCACAGAAGAAGATCAGAGAATCCTTTCCATACTTGCCCTTTCTCAAATTCCTTAAATTAAAAAAATTCAAAATGCCAAAGTGTTGTATTTTACAGTATTGTGTTCTAAATCCCACCACCTGTTTGATCATCCTTTAAAGAAACATTGCACCAAGAAGAGTTCTCTGAATTAAAAGACGTCAGAATATTCTTTTTATATCACAGTGAATTTAGGAAAACAGGTATTCCTCATCCCTCGTGTCTCAATTTTATTCATTTTAATAGAGATCTTTCAAATAAAAACTATGAATAAACATTTAACATGCTATTTTTCTAAGCCTCTAAGACTTCAGTTTGACCCATTCAGGATTGGTGTGAATCCAGGGGACCATATGGAGGCACTGTCAGGCCATGGCCCATGGTCTGTCCATCGGAAGTCTACTGGGAGGGAGGTTGTCCTTCAGTGATCAAGCATGTCTGGTTACTGAGAGCAGAAATTAGTCATCTTCTAAATCAAAGTAACTATTGCTGGATGTAGAAAATATTTTTCACATTAATATATAATAGGTTATCTACAGGCGGCTATTTTGAATAGAAATTTCAACTCCCTGATCATACAGTTCTCATTATAGACTCTGCAGGGTGATTGTCATTAAAGAAGATAATGTCCTTGACTTTGTCACAGGGTCTCGAAGCTCGTTTCTGTCTTTTGCCACAGGTCCTGGAGCCCCTGTGTTTTACACAAGAGAGAGGGCTTTATATAAATTAAACAAATCCAAAGATATCTGGTATATATTATAGATGGTTATATAGTAAATTTGACCTTAACAAGGGCCATGTCCCAGTGCTTCAGAAAAAGAATTTGATCACACAATGGGAAATCAGACAGTCCCATATCTGGTGAGTAATCCTAGCTCATTACCTAGCACTCCCATCTCTACTTTTTCCCTTTTTAGTTATTACTTCTGGTAGAAATTTCCAGGGAGGGTAAAAAAATTGTTGATGTTTGTGAAATATGGCCCGCAATAGAGAGTTCAAACGTGAATACAATGTAGACTAAATGATCACTACTTTCAGGTATCTGTGGAATAGTCAAAATCATTTTAGCTTCTGAGACTCTACTTGTCAGTCATTCACATTATAAAATAGATAAAATCTTTGTCTTAGTCCATTGAGGCTGCTGGCTATAACAAAATACCATAGACGAAATAGCTTATAAACAACAGAAATTCATTTCTCATGGTTCTGGAGTCCAGGAAGTCCAAGGTTGAGGCTCTGGCAGGTCTAGTGTCTGGTGAGGGTTCCCCTTCTTGTTCATAGATGGCATCTTCTCACTGTATCTCACATGGTGGAAGAATTACAAGAACTCCCTGGGTCCTGCTGTATAAGGGCATTAATCCCATTCACAAAGGCTCCATACCCATGACCTAATCACCTCCCGAAAGGCCCCCCCACAATGCCATCACCTGGGGGTCAGGACTTCCACATATGAATTTTGGAGAGATCCAGATATTCAGACCACAGCAATCTTCTTATCTCATTGCATGCATGTCTGAGACAAAAATGAAGTATTATCAAATGGTATCTTCCCTGTTGTTTAGCGTCTACTTGTTCCATGTGACCTTTCCCTCAGTCTACCATCTTGTTTCTATATACTTGATCTCATGTTCTCAAACTTACTACCTTCCTTTTGGCTGTCTACATCCATTTAGACCATAAAACATTTGTTGCTGCTGAGGTTTTTCTTCTGCATCTTATCTGCCAGTTTCCCAACGTGAATGTCTACCTGCTTGCATCCTTTGCCACAGCTGTTTGTGGCCTTCCAAGATGACTTTGGAATTGATTCAATGAGTTCATGAGAATATGGACTTGGATTTTTAAGGCCTCCATTTGCCACTTTCAACTCACCAATAGCATGTCACTGGGCACCGGACAGGTTACTTTAAAACCCTTGAACTCACTTAGTTCAGTCACAGAATAGAAAAAAGCATCTTCAAGATAGGTAGATGCAAAAAGGCTTTTCTGCTCACATATAGAAGTTTTGATTTAAGACAACAGCAAAACTCTTTCACTCTAAGAATAATAGTGAAAATGACACCCTTCCAATTTATTCTGGGGGAAAGCTATGGGCAGAATGGGGTGGTACCAATGTTCACTAAAATCTGAGAGAAAGCATTCTTCAGGAAAAGGGGACTTTCTTAAACAGAGGATTCATCCATCAATGTTCGCTATGTTCCCATGTATCCCAGCTAGCAAACTTCTTTCTTGGTATAAATGTATTTGGAAAGATAATTGCTAGCAGAGCCCAATTTACAAAGGGAAATGAAATTTCTTAAAGAGGTATTGCATTTGCTTTGACAGAACTTAACCATTCTTCTGAATCGGTCACACTCACATAGGACCAAACAAACCCCAACCAAATTACTTTGATCTTACTCTCTCTAAATCCCATTTTGGGTAGAAAGTTAATTTATATCTATCTTACGAGCCTCAAATTTAGTCTTCTTATATATTTTAATTAAATAAACGCTTTATTCACCTCCCCTCTTTTCTTTTCACAACCTCCCTTTTTATTCCTTCCGTTTTCATTAACATGTCTTTCCAGGCTTCCAAAAGGGTTTGATGTTTCCATATGTTCATTAATATCTTGTTCAGATCAAAGAACAGGGCATAGATGAAGAGTCTTTATTTGCGAGCTTGCTGTTCTCTGTTGAGTAAGCAAAGCTCTTTCTGCTGATATATTTGGGAAAAAATATTTTAAGTATAAAGGAGAATCTGAGCACAGTCATGCTCTTCGGTTGGTAGGTCTCATTTGCAAGAAGTCTTTACTGGACTCAGATTAGAGCCTTCAGATGGAATAATTCAAAGGTAGAATTACAAAGCAGATACTGCCCCCCAATTTTATGTAACTAAAGGTGTCATTTTGGAGATTCCTATTTTTTGTGAACCAGAAACCCAAAGTTTACTGACTCAGCTTATAATGGGGTTTGGCATTGGAAGTTTTCACATGTCCTTCAGGGAACCTGTGCCCAAAAATAGAGGTTCATGGATTTAAAGCAATATCAGATAAACTAGGTTCCTGATGATATAAAAAAAAAATCCAGTAGTCATGTGATAACCTGTTCTTCCCTGAATGCTTATTATGTCAATCGCTTTTTATTTCAGACAAAACCCAAGTTTTTCTATTTTTTTGTATACAAATATGTAAGACAATATGATGATGATGATGATGATGATAGCTCCCACTTTTTGAATGTCTACTGTGTGCCAGATGCTAAGTTCTTGCCTCTTTGTACTTTTATATCAACTTGGCAATTTTATAGATGGGAAACCTAAAGATCAAAGAGGTTAAGTAACTTGTCTAATATCTCAGAAGTCATAAATAATAGAAAGGAAATTTGAACCCATGTCTGAATCCAAATTTCTTGTTTCTTCCTCTATATCAGACTATTTCCACATTATGTTGCTTATTACTTGATAAAAGGCAATGTGTAAAATACCAGTGTCAACAGTTTTCCAAATACATCATTTATTTTAGCAAACAATTGCTTATCAGAGTCAGCTAGTGTATTAGTATGTTCTCATAAAAACATACCTGAGACTAGGTAGTTTATAAAGAAAAGATGTTTAATTGACTCACAGTTTTACATGTCTGGGGAGGCCTCAGGAAACTTACAATCATGGCAGAAGGGAAAGCAAACACATCCTTCTTCAGGTGGTGGCTGGAGAGAGAATGAGAGCCAAGCAAAAGGGGAAGCCCCTTATAAATCCATCAGCTCTTGTGAGAACTCACTCAGTTTCAGGACAACAGCATGAAGAAAACTGCCACTCTGATTCAATTATCTCCACCTGGTCTCTCCCTTGACACATGGGGATAATTACAATTCAAGATGAGATTCTAGGTGTGGACATAACCAAACCACATCAGCTAGTTTCACTGATCATTTGTATATTTTTGTGGCCAAATGGAAAGTGTTCACCCACTCACCTGTTATCCTGTTCCCCACTCTCACCTTCCACTGATGGGTGAAGCAATTCCTGATATTGGTTAAAAAAGACCAAAAACTTGGCAAGACTTTCAATAACTAACTCTCATTTATTCATTCTGTGACATTTCCTTAAGCCACAAGACAGTTCTCCCCTTTCTAAAGGAGTAAACCATTTCAGATTACTATTAATTTAATATTTTAAAAATATTTGCATACCACTTACTTGATATCTATACAAGCATAACTCATTAGATGTTTTGTAAAAGAAGTTTACCTCTTCTTGTTTCTATTCCATTGGTGGCATTGATAAATAATTTTTGCTATTGATAGAGTCAAAGGAAATATTTCAGGAAAGAGCAACACTTAAACACGTAATTGTCTCTCTGAAATGGTCATGACAATCACAGAAATTGTAATCTTGCATGTTTTCAAACTAAAATATCCAGAGTTTTTCTACCTTTCTCACTTCACTTCCCACCCCATCATAAAATTTCAGCTAATATGTAGTATTTGAGAGTATCATCGAAATAGTAAGCTAACAGGGAAATTGTATCAGTTTCCAGACAGCAGTAAGATTTTTTTTTAACCACTCATTTACTAAATATTTAACATGCCAAGCTCAGTGACAGAACTGGAGCTGCAAACATATGTGATAAAATAAGAAATTAAAAATTGACATATTTTGAAAGATTTGGGAAGTGTTAAATAATCGGTGATACAGAATTGAACAGTATGCAGGCATTAAAACTGATGGTTTCAAAGACACGAAATAATGCAAGGAAGCAGAAGGCACTTATATGTATAGTAGGATTACTGAATTATCAAAACAAAAAAGAGAGAGCGAGAGAAACAACTAGACCCTAAAAAAACTTGCAGTGTGTAAAGCCAAAGTCATACCACGTTTTAAATAAGTAATAGAATTATAGGTGACTTTGTTTCTCTTTCTTACATGCATTAGCTTTCTGACAACATTGCAAACAGGAGATGGTCAATCTTCTGGGGTATGGACAGAATGCTAGACAAGAGGATGCGATAAATACCCTAAACTTGCCTAAGATAGTTAGCAAGACATCAAAACACAGTTGAGCCAAAATTTAAGAATATGTTTGTCAGCAAGTTGTGGCAAGGAGAACATTCCAGACACAGAAAAATAAAAGTACCTGGTGCTTTCCATAGCAATGGTGGTGTGTCCTGTACTTGGCCTAAGCATATCGTGACTGAAATATCTGAAGCACTATTAGCTCCTAATCACAGCAAGTCTCTTCACAAGGGGAATAAGAGCAAAAAGAAGTGCATGAGGTAGTACAACAATATGTGAAATTGATTTCAAGTAATTTTCACAATGCCATCATGCTTCAATGCTATAATTGCCTATTGCCCACCTACTGGGCTATTCTAGGGTTATTTGTCTTTCGCCCTATGCAACTTGCAGTGATTGTAATGTAAGATGGCTACAAGGTGAGGATGAAGACAGATGTCAAGCCTGTGATATTCTACACTTCAATCAATTAATGCTAGCAGAGGCTCTTTAATGAGTAGGGGAGTAATAGACTCAGGTTTAATTCTATAGGAAAATAATTTAGTCGGGTGTGGTGGCTCACCCCTGTAACTGCAACACTTTGGGAGGCTGAGGTGGGTACATCATTTTAGTCCAGGAGTTCAAGACCAGCCTGAGCAACATGGCAAAACCCTGTCTTTACAAAAAATGCAAAAGATTAGCTGGACATGGTGGTGTGTGCCTGTAGCCCTAGCTACTCAGGAGGCTGAGATGGGAGGATCACCTAAGCCCAGGAAGTCGAGGCTGCAGTGAGCCAAGATTCCACCACCGCATTCCAGCCTGGAAAACAGAGTGAGAGTCACACACATACACACACACACACACACACACACACACACGTACACACGCATAGAGAAAGGAAGGAAGGAAGGAAGGAAGGAAGGAAGGAAGGAAGGAAGGAAGGAAGGAAGGAAGGAAGGAATTCTTGTAGCTTCATGAAGGATCATCTGGAAGGGGAGAGAAGCTGGGGGCAGGAAGGAGGGAGAGCTGTTAGAATGGTTTGGAACAACAAGAGAGAAAGAAGAAGCAATCATTGTTAGAAGTTGCCAAGATAAATTCTCCTTTGTTAAATTACTCACTAACACTATGACCTTGGGTAAGCCTTTTTTCCTCAAATTTTTTTACCTATAAATTGAGTCATAGGCCTTCTTCAAAATACCATTGTGAGAACTAATATAAGAGAAAGCATTTTATAAAATTTTTGACCCTACAAAACCCCAAGGCTTTAAAAGCTCTATTTCATTAGTGTTATTAGCAGTAGTAATATTAGTATTCCTATTGCATCATCCTCACAAGGCACACATTTTGAAAACATAACCAAAGGCAGTCAAGAAAACTGAGTAAGAATTTCTGCTTATAGTAAGAACATTTCTAAGAATATGGTGTAGCAGTTATATGGATATATTTCATGATGCAAAATTTTATTACTTCTCTAAAATAAGACATGAAGATTACAGCTTTCATTTGAAAATAAGCAGCAAAAATGAATCACTGGCTTCTATCACTTACTCTTATGGCATTGGGAAATCACCAAATGAAATGTTTACTTTCAAAAATGTATATTTTATCTGGCTAACAGTAGTGTTACTACAGCTTGAATGGGTGGAATATTTCTCAGGAATTTTTGTTTTAGTTGGGATTTCTTCTTCGTGATCTTTTGAATAAAGGAGAGGAATCTTTGGTTGTTGTTTTAGTGAGTTTTTTTGCAAAACTTTAATTTATCACTAATATTTAGATACAATTTAAAGAAAAAATGCTTAGACTAAAATCCCTTAGGTATAATATCAAATACAATTAAAATGAAGTATTTTAAATTTAAAGCATAAATACAGCCATGAAAACCAGCAAAATTCCAAGAACATTTTTTCATGTTTGTTGGCCACAAAAATGTCTTCTTTTGAAAAGTGTCTGTTCATATTCTTTGCCCACTTTTTGATGGGGTTGTTTGTTTCTTTCTTATAAATTTGTTTTAGTTCTTTGGATATTCTGGATATTAGCCCTTTGTCATGTGGGTAGCTTGCAAATTTTTTTGCCCATTCTGTTGGTTGCTGGTTCACTGTAATGCTCAACATCACTGGTCATTATAGAAATGCAAATCAAAACCACATTGAGATACCATCTCATGCCAGTTAGAATTTTGATCATTAAAAAGTCTGGAGAAAACAGGTGCTGGAGAGGATGTGGAGAAATAAGAATGATTTTACACTGTTGGTGAGAGTGTAAATTAGTTCAACCATTGTGGAAGACAGTGTGGCGATTCCTCAAGTATCTAGAAATAGAAATACCATTTGACCCAGCAATCCCATTACTGGATATATACCCAAACAATTATAAATTGTTCTATGATAAAGACACATGCACATGTATGTTCATTGTGGCACTGTTTTCAATACCAAAGACTTGGAACCAACTCAAATGACTATCAATGATAGACTGGATAAAGAAAATGTGGCACATAGACACTATGGAATACTATGCAGCCATAAAAAAGGACAAGTTCATGTCCTTTGCAGGGACGTGGATGAACCTGGAAACCCTCATTCTCAGCAAACTGACACAGGAACAGAAAAACAAACACTGCATGTTCTCATTTATAAGTGGGTGTTGAACAAGGAGAACACATGGACACAGGGAGGGGAACATCACACACTGGGGTCTGTTGTGGGTTGGGGAGCTAAGGGAGGGATAGCAGTGGGTGGGGAGATTGGGGAGGGATAACATTAGGAGAAATACCTAAAGCAGGTGATCAGGGGGTGGAGGTAGCAAACCACCATGGCACGTGTATACCTATATAACAGTCCTACACAAGCTTCACATGTACCTCAGAACTTAAAGTAAAATAATTTTTTAAAATTCCAAGAACAATCAAGCAAAAAAATTTTTAATATTCAAATTAACAATTCAATGTGATCAATAATACTGTTTGATGACAGAAATATGTACTCTTAGATCTGGTTTTATATTTGATCTGTTTATGTATGCTTACATGAATCCTACCAATGTAAGAATAGCCTCTTAAATTTGTATACTATATAAAGCAGAATCATTAAGACAGTTAGCTCAGAATCACTACAATTTACCCAACAGACAATCTTCAAGTGCCTATCTAAGACATAAAAAATGAGAAAGACTATTTTCTTTGCTTAAAATTCCAGCTAGCACAGTGGCTTTGTTAAAATCAACATTAAATATTTCTTATTTTAATGATTACCAAACTTGAAAGCAGCTAATTTATTTATTGCATATTTAGTGCTCACTTACCTTGACTGAATTATTGTAGGTCAGTATTAAAAACATCTGCATAAAGCAGCCATTTGCCAAATGAATGTGGTGCAGATGTACTGATTGACTCAAGACTTACAGATTTCAACTCCTCAGAAACCTTCATTGTGCAGTCACTTGGCATCCACCTTGTGCAAACACTGTCATCACCCAGCATAGGCTCGGGCGTTGATGTGACTGGGTGCGCCATTATTAGACTGGAATCTAAGTGATGCGGAATTCATAGAAAGCTATTTTGGACACTCAAGATGCTATCTGCAGACCTCAATTTGAGATCTTGTCATCATCTGAAGTAAATTCTGATTTGTGTTTATTTATGAGAAAAGCATTTCCAATTATAGTTCCTTTTAAGAGAACTATACGATCTATAAGACATTATAAGATTTTAGTAAGATCTTTAGAAGATCTTATAAAGCTGTCTCTACTAAAAATACAAAGATTAGCTGGGCATGGTGGTGCGCGCCTGTAGTCCCAGCTACTCGGGAGGCTGAGGCAGAAGAATTGCTTGAACCCAGAATGCAGAGGTTGTGGTGAACCGAGATTGTGCCATTGCACTCCAGTCTGGGTAACAACAGCAAACCTCCATCTCAAAAAAAAAAAAAAGAAAATTTATCTATAAGATCAAAATTACAGCTAAAACAACAGAAAAACAAGATGGTTAAGATATATTTCCTCAGAAAAAGAAACACAATTAACCTAGAGTTAACCAGAGTAAGAGCTCTGGTGAACAGACAATATGCAATTTAGAGAATATAGAGAAAACTGATCTGTTGGTCAATCTGTAACAGGACAACCTTTGTGATCTAAGCAGGAAAGAAGCTGAAGTGAGGTTAATGTAAAGGTTTAAAAACTATGCAAACATATATTTTGTTAACTGTCCTCATTTGTTCAGAGCCAAACAGGCTCTCAGGGAGAAAACTACAAAAGAAGGGAAACATAAAGCACTTATCTTTAACAGAAAATAAGTTGGTCCCTAAGAATTATCTTGCGATTTACACAAAGCAATGCAGGCATATAGATACATGTTCCCCTCAAATATATGTTCGCAAAAGCTATGCGTTTACACTGCCACAAAAGCGACGGTAGCCATGCTGCATTAATCACATTTTGTTTACCAGCTAAATCCTAACAGCCTTTGAGAAATGGCTCAGTAAGAGCAGGCCCTCCTTAGAACCACCTCTAATCAAGTGATTCTACTGATAGGAAAAATGGCAAGACCCATTAAATGGACTAGAACCCTTGGGAGCGCATGATTATTTTTTAATCACTCATTGCCAACACAAGATTATTATTTAAGACTTACACATTTTTTCCTAGGATTCCGTAACTCTGTCAAGGACTAAACTACATGATATTTATTTTTCTATAAATTTGTTCCCATGAATATGACATTTAGTCTTCCGTAAATTTGTTATTTCTAAGATATCATGTCTTAGGTTTGCTTAAATCAATATAAAAAAACATCAGCTCTTATGTCTGAGTTGATTGTTTTCCCAGTATGTCATTTAATTTTACTTGTAGTTTTTTTGAGTGATTTTTGGGTAGTAAGAACTTTTTATTTTGTGTTAGAAAGTTATTTGAATCCAGATACCTAAACACACACACACACACACACACACACACACACACACACACACACACACACACGGGGGGGGGCGGAGAGAGAGATGGTTTTTATAACTATTCCAGAGCAGTTTTTTAGCTTTGTATTCTAAAGCGTTCTTTTTTTTAACTTTAATTTTTAATTTTTTTTTCAATTCATCTGAATTTTCAGTTGAGAGAAGTGCAGATCCACTGTTTTAACATCTCAGTCTTCTACCTTGGAACAGCTTGACCTCCAAGTCCACTATCAAGTGCATTATTTCCACAGGAGCCCACAGTTGGCTCCTGGCTTATTTCAGCTGATAATGATGTCAACTTTCTGAGCTTTCATTTTTTAACAGGATATTAGAAAACCAAAATCCTTTCAGACCTAAAAGACTAAGCCTCAACAATGAATGTATTTGAATTACAAAAGATAATTAAATATCTCCATATTTTTGGAATGTAGCTTCTACCTAGAAATCCTAAAATCATACTGACTAGACCTCAGCCAACTTGTAAACAGCTATGTTTTTCTCACATGGACTCTTTCTGAAAATACATATTTTAAAATCTCCTAAATGTAAAATGTCAGTATATTCAGAGGCTATTCACACTCTTAACTGATTTAGATAATGTCAGACATTAGATATTTGTAAATGTCAAAAGCCCTATAGGTGACTCACCCAAGTAGAAAATGGGACAACTTGTTTTGCTTGTTTTAATGCGTTCTTGAAATCCACCACTTTGGTTAAGATCTGTAGATAGCCTGCTGGTTGGCAGTACTGGGTAATTTCTAGTTTCCTCACTGTGTGTGTGTGTGTCTGTGTGTGTGTGTGTGTGTGTGTGTGTGTGTGTGTGTGTGTGTGTTGAGGAAGCTGTCCAGGCATTTGATTGTGGTCCCTTTACTTATAACCAAAGCACTATATAATAAACTCAAATTATCACAGGATCTTTGAATTGACTCTTTTCCTAAAACTCTAGAATTTTCCAGAAGAGTAGAGTTCCAGAATATTTCCGTTTCTCTCTTATATTTAAACAATGAAGAGGCTATAGAACAAATGAATTTGAATACTGTCCAGCCTCAGAGGAAATTTTCTGGATATTTGCATGTAGTAAGTTCAAGAAGTATGAATAATGGCAATGAGAAAAACCTTTCAGGTCGGTCATGGTGGCTCACACCTGTAATGGCAGCAGTTTGGCAGGCTGAGGCAGGCAGATCACTTGAGCTTGGGAGTTCAAGACTAGTCTGACCAACATGGTGAAACCCCATCTCTACTAAAAATACAAAAACTAGCCAGGCATGGTGGCACAAGACCATAGTCCCAGCTACTCAAGAGGCTGAGGCATAAGAATTGCTTGAATCCAGGAGGTGGAGGTTGCAGTGTGCTGAGATGGTGCCACTACACTCCAGCCAGGATGACAAAGTAAGATTTTTGTCTCGGGAGAAAAAAAAATCCTTTCAGAATATTAGTTCCTTTACCTAATTTAATACTTAAGACTTCAGATAAAGCAGTAACTTTATTTGAAAATGCAGGTAGAAGTTAAATAGAAAAAATTACCAAAATAAGAAAAACCTCCTGTACTCAGATGAAACTATGCACCAATTCTGCAGTATGCCTGAGTGACAGAGTGTACAATCGTGACGCACTTAAATTCACATAGTCTATATGGAAAACTGCCCTGAGTATAACTGACTATAACTATAGCATTAACCAATTCAACTGAATGTCATTTTGTTAAATAAAATATTAGGGCAACAGATATTAAAAAATAGATACATTGTATTGGTATTGCATCAAAATTTTAAATTTTTGTGCATGAAAGGATATCATCAACAGAATGAAAGGCAACTCATGAACACAAGAAAATATCTGCAAATCACACATACGAGAAGGGGTAAAAGCAAACAACCTGATTTAAAAATGGCCAAATATCTTGAATTAACATTTCTCCAAAGAAGATATACAACTGGGCAATAGCACGTGGAAAGATGCTCAACATTTCTAATTATTAGGGAAATGCAAATCAATACCACAATGAGATACCATTTTATACCTATTAGGATAGTTAATATTTAAAAACAGAAAGAAACAAGTATTCTTAAGGAAATTGGAACTTGTACATCACCGGTGGGAACGTGAAAAGATGCAGATGCTGTGGAAAATAGTACGATGATTCCTCAAACAGTTAAACATGGAATTGCCATGTGATCCATTTCACTTCTGGGTATGTACCCAAAAGAGCTGATAGCATGAATGGATCTTTGTACATTCATGTTCATAGCAGCATTATTCACAACAGCCAAAACATGAAAGCAACTCAAATGCCCATTTATAGATTACTGGATAGACAAAAGGTGGGGTATACATACAATGAAATAGTACCCAGCCTTATAAAGGAAGGAAGTTCTGATATATGCTACAACATGGATGACTGTTGGAGACATTTTATGCTTAATGAATAAATCATCATAAAATATAGATACTATATGATTCTACTTATATGAGGGACCTAGAGTAGTCAAATTCATAGAGAAAAAGTAGAAAAGTGGTTTTCAAAGGCCAAGGAGAGGGTTGAATGGAGAATTATTTTTTAATGGGTACAGACTTTCTGTTTTGTGGGATATAAAAAATCTGAAGATAGATGGTGGTGATGGTTGCAGAAAATTTTAAATTTATTTCTGCTACTCAGGAGGCTGAGATGGGAGCATCCCTTGAGCCCAGAGTTGGAGGCTGCAGTGAGCTGTGATGGCACCACTGCACTCCAGCCTGGGCAATAGAGTGAGACTCTGTTTCTAAAAGGAAAAAAAAATAATAATATTTTTAAATGTACTAATGCCGCTATGCACTTAAAAATGGTTAAAATAGTAAATTATATATTGTGCATCTTTTACTGCAATTTAAAAAATAAATAATAAAATAATATAAAGTAAAATAAATATTAGGAATAAGGTTTGGTCTTTCATAAATGCCTGTGTTTCCATGGAGAGCTGGTTGTTGATCTTGATGACTCATGTAGAAAACTGTTTGGCATACAGCATTCCTGTTTTACAGAGTGAAATGGTAACATTTGTGCTATTTCTGCTCCTTCCAAAATATAAATGCATTTACAATTACTCAGGAATTACAAATTACTGAAATCATCTGAGAAGGCATCTGTGATCAGGTTTGAGTTTCACAGTCTGAACATGCCTATCACAATCAACTATCTCATGACTGGCAATTTTAGTTTTAGTCTTCAAAATGTTTACTTCTACTTCAAAAACTTTTCCATGCAATGTGGGAATTTCACAAGGTCATGAAATGTCTTTATCACATGTTTCAAAGAGCCTTGTTCCATGCTCAATGTAATGATTCTCTTAAAATCATTATTTTTGTTAAAATTACATATTTTTGTTACAAAAAATGAAATCAAATATGGAAGGTGATCCCCAAATATTTGGGTATTGTTGAAAGTAAAATTAGACCATGGTTATCTTTGTCCATTTTCTACTAATAGTAATGATAGCCACTATTTGTTGACTACTTTCTTATGTGAGTACATGCAAATTTGTACCATTTAATATTTTTATTTCTATATACAATAATTTATCAAGTCAGCTTGTGAGTATTTCAATTTACAGGATTCATTCTGTGATGATGCTCCTATGTTCACAGCCTCTAAAGTAAATTTCCTTTGTATTTAAAACCCATCTCTATTTCCAGGCAGTCAGATCAGCATCTGACTCTGGAAAGAAAATTCTCCATGAATATGATGTTCCTGGTAATATGAAGTTTTCTGTTACTTTGTTTAAAATAAAAAAAAAAAAGGAAAAGTCTTTCAACTTCTTGGTTTGAGAGTTGCTAGTACAGTGTACATGTATGACAAAACAAGGTAAATGTTCTACTCTGAGGAAGGCCAAAAAGAGCTGGGAATGTGTATTAGATGTTCAACTTAAGAAATCAAGGAAGAGAGTGAATAATCCAAGCTTACACTCACCAGTTTGTTCTGGATACTTCTCCTGTCTTGTTACTCTGCAGGATGAGTCTTTGGGTAATCATTGCTGCTGTCTAACTTTCCTCATTACCCTTTGACCTCAGAATGCTGAATAGTTGCTTTCTGTGTGACAAGTCTAGTTTAACTTTAGAAATACGTGTTCTTGATTTGGTTTTGTACAATTCTCTGCAATCTTATCACTGATGTATATTTTTAGAAGAATGTAAATGACTCTGGGCAATGTTCAGGATACTCAGAGTGTCTTGATAAACATAGAAGTTTTTAAATACAGATTATTGGTGATATGCACTTGGCATATCAAAAACTCAGTAAATCACCAAATGGGATTCTCAAAGACAATCACCACTACAGACTCTTTAAGTTCCCCTGAAAACACCCTAACTACTTAAAGGGTGTGGGTTACTTAAATTATGGGAAAAGAAATGATCTAGAAGGGAATCATTAAAGAAGTTGCATGGCAAGGAGGCCCTTGGCCTAACAGATTAACAAAAACTTACTTCTTTGAGATGAGCTTAGAGTACAGAATCCTATCTTGCCACAATGCTGGCATATCTCAAGGGATCATTGTCTCCTTAGATAAGATTAGCCTTTGATGTCAAAGAAAAGTTATGACTACCCTAGGAAGAGGACAATAGTACTGGTAATAAAATTGATTCAATTATATGAATAAAAGAAATGTGCTTTGAAAATATACTTACTTTAATATGTTTTAAATTGTGAATTTCTTGCAAAATATTCTTGCATTATTAAGCTTTTTTATTCAGTTCACATCCATAGATACCACAACAAAAGATACTGCAGTGGGACTGATTTTCCATGTTTTGGAGTTTGTATTACTCCATTCCCAGGTTGCTAAAAAGTACTACCTAAGACTGGGTAATTTATGAAACAGGAGGATTAACTGACTCACAGTTCCGTAGTCTGCACAGGAAGCATGACCGGGAGGCCTGAGGAAACTTACAATTACGGCAGAAGGGTGAAGGGGAAGCAAGTGTGTCTTAACATGGTGGCGGGAGAGAAAGAGAGTTAAAGGGGAAGTGCCACACACTTTTAAACCATCAGATCTCATGAGAACTCACTCACTATCACAAGAATAGCAACAGGGAAATCTGTCCCCATGATCCAATCACCATGTCTCTCCCCCAACATCAGGAATTACATTTCAACATGAGATTTGAGTGACGACACAGGGTCAAACCATGTCACAGTTCTTATTCAATTCAGAATTATATGGACCTTTAAAGTTCTTAAGCCCAATTTCACACTCAGTGTGGAAATGCCTTCTAAAGCTTACTCTACAAATGTGATGGAAACTTGGCTTGAATATTCACAAAGATAGAGCATGAAAACGCATGGCAAGTAGGCAAAATGTCTAGTCATTTTCAGCCAACATGTTTTTTCTTGTTATATGTATCTATGTGGGGTAGAGGTCCCTGAATTTTAGTCAGATTTATTTCCCATCTTCTGACGTGCAAAAGTCTCACCAATAAGTCCAGTGTGTTTGCTACCTTTTGTTCAATGAATCCAATCAGCAAAATGTCATCAATGTAATGGACCAGTGTAATATCTTGCAAAAGCAAAAAGTAATCAAGATCGCTCAGAATAAGACTATGACACATAGCCAGAGAATTGATATACCCCTGAGGTAGAACAGTAATGGTATATTGCTGGCCTTGCCTGCTGAAGGCACATTGCTTCTGGTGGGACTTATGGACAGGAAATGGAGAAAAGGGTGTTTTCCAAGTCAATGTCTACATACCAAATACCAGGAGATGTGTTAATCTGCTCAAGCAATGAAACCACATATGGTACAGCAGCTGCCATAACCACTTTGTTAAGCTTATGATAATCCATCATCATTCTCCAAGATCCATCTGTCTTCTGCAGAGGCTAAATGGGAGCTGTGGTAAGAATCACAGCTGTGGTTCAATGGGTCTGTGGTAAGAATCACCACCCATGCCTCTTTAAAGTCCTTGATGGTGGCACTAATCACAATCCCTCCTGGGATTCAATATTGTTTGATTTACTATTTTTCTAGGTAGAGGCAGCTCTAATGACTCCATTTGGCCTTTCATTCCATAGTAGCCCTCACCCTCCCAGTCAGGGAGTGAATGTGGGGGTTCTGCCAGCTGCTGAGTATGTTTATGCCAATTATGCATTCTGACACTGGGGAAATGACCACAGGACCAGGGACTCACTGGACCTGCTGTAAGTCAGACTTGAGCTAAAGCTCCATTAATTACCTTACCTCCATAAGTCCTTACTTTAACTGGAGCACCACAATGATGTTTTGGGTCTCCTGGAATCAACATCAGCTCAGAACCAGTGTCCAGTAGTCCCCAAAATGTCTGATCATTTTTCTTTCCCCAATACACAGTTACCCTGGTAAAAGGCCTGGGTTCTTGGGGAAGGATGGAAGAAAGATTCACTGCATAAATTGTCAGTAACATAGTGGGATCCTTCCTCAAGGGGATAGGGCCTCCCCTTCATTCAAGGGGTTCTGGGTCTGTAGACTGGTTCAAGTCAGGAAACTGATTGAGGGGCCATGATTCTCTGTTTTTATAATTCAAATTAGTCTTTTGTCCATTCAACCTAGAAATTTTCTGTTTGGATAAATTAAGTAGGAATACAGTAGTCTTCCTATCAATTTCACTTCTAGGAGCACAGTGATTAATTAGCTAATGCCAGAGCTCTAAATGAGTCAGACTATTCTGATTGTCGCTTTGCCTCTGCTGTTTACTAGAGTAGAAACGCGCACCTTGCCTTTGATGGTTGAGTGCTGCCACTTGGCCTCTGTCACCTCAGGATCCAATTATTCCCATTGTATTTAAATTTTGTAGTTGAGTAGCTGGTTCCCACTTTTAGATCTGACATACAGAGAAGAGCAATTACGAGGCTCTTGAAAGATGCAGGTGCTGCCTTCACAAATATGTTTCACAAGGCATTGGTCAAGGGTATATCTTCTGGACCCACTCAGCTGGGATGAGTAGGTCTAGAGTGACTAATCCACTCCAACATCCCAATCTCCCTAAGCCTTTGGATCCCTTCCTCTATAAGAAACCAAGGGAGACCAGGCATTTTCAGCTCACTCATAGTGGGCCATCTTTTAATCCATATTTCAGCAACCAAGAAAATAAACTATTAGAACGTTTTTTTAACTCCCTGAGCTACATTAAATGTAGAGTCTTTCCTTAGTGGGCCCAAATCAATACTTTTAGCCTGATCCAACTCTGTGTTCCTTCCACCCTTAATATCCATTCCCATGACTGTTTTCCAGATTGCTGTTTATATAAATTAGAAAACTCAAACAGTTCTTTTGGAGTGTAGCACAAATTCTCATAGGTCACACTCTGAACTTCCCCTGTAGGGGCCTGCTGCGACTTTAGTGTAGTTATGGGTCTAGAAGCAAATGGGTGTTGAGGGTGGCTCCTGAGGAGAATCCACATTATCTTGCCTGGCAACTGCTCAGAAGAGGCCATCACTGTTGCCTCAGGCAGCACAGGGTTTCTCTCCTCAGACAAAGGTGGAAAGGCTGATGGCAGCATGGGTCAGGGAGGAGATTTTGCCACTACTGGGGACAGGGAAGCTATTCCTTCTGGCAAAAAGTTTATCAGAGTTTACAAACTCAGTGTCCCCAGCCTTATCAGGTTCCTTCCACACATCCCGATTCCAAGCTGCAGGGTCGCATTCTTTTCTAATCAATGGCCTCACTTTAGGCAGGGCATGCATCTTTCATTGCCGGTCATCCACCAGCACGATAAGAGTTTGTGTCTGCTTTTCCACAATTTCAACTCTTTCTCTACAGGAGATAAGACTCTCACTCAGGGCAATCTTAGCAGATTTGAGGCTCAGTATCTGCTTCCGAAGCCAGAAGTTAGAATCCCTGAATTCATCATTTTCTTCCATCACTTTGTCCACTGAACTTAGGAGCAAAAAAACAGCTTCGTTATGTTCCTTGGTTCTCCACATATGGAGAAAGATATTATGTACAGAGTCACTAAACCCCTTGCCTCTCACGAGCAGTGAACCAGAAGTGTCAAATTCATTTATTTTCAACTCTTTACAGTTTCCACCAAGGACTATCAGTGGTCTCCATACTATTAGAAGTAGAGTCAGCATTTTTGGGTCTAATCATATTAAGCAGCCAACTTCATAATCCCCAAAACCAACAAAAGAACTTCATTCTTAATATTCTGTTTCTCTAGAACCACACTCCTAGTTCCAAAATCTGTATTAATTAGCTTTCCCTCAGAGGGAGAGAACTATATCTATGTATAGGCTGACTGCAAGCTGTTGCGTAAGGAGAGCCAGTCTGAATCCCAAAACTGAAGAACTTGGGGTCTGATGTTCAGGGCCAGCAAGCATCCAGCACAAAAGAAAGATGTAGGCTGTGAGGCTAGGCCCCTCTCCTTTTCATATTTTTCTGCCTGCTTTATATTTGCTGGCAGCTGATTAGATTGTGCCCACCAGATTAAGGGTGGATCTGCCTTCTACAGCCCACTGACTCAACTGTTAATCTCTTTTGGCAACCACTCACACAGGCACACCCAGGATCGATACTTCGTATCCTTCAATCCAATCAAGTTGACACTCAGTATTAACCATCACAAGCATTTAACATAAATCTAACAAATGTTTTCTAACAGCTTGACTGAGATATAATTTACATACCATAAAATTTACCCTTTTAAAGTATACAGTTCAGTCTTTTTAATAATTCACAAAGTGAATTAAATAAACAGCTAGTTAACATCAAATGGCAGTAATCCTAAATTTAAATTGACTAAATCCCACAATCAAAAGATACAGCCAAAACCCAATGGTATGCTACATCCAGACCCATTTCACATGCAAGGATATACAAAGACTCAAAACAAAGGGATGGAGAAAGATTTATCAACCAAATGGAGAACAAAAATAAATAAATAAATAAAAAGCAGGAGTTGCAATTCTCACCTCTGATAAAATAGATTTCAAAGCAATAAAGATATAGTGGTAAAAGGATCAATGCAACAAGAAGAGCTAATGATCCTAAATATATACGCACCCAATACATGAACACCCAGATACATAAGACCTATAAAGAGACTTAGACTCCCTAGACTCCCACACAATAATAGTGGGAGACTTCAACATTAATAAGAATATCCAGGACTTGAACTCAGATCTGGAACAAGTAAACTTAATAAACACTTATAGAGCTCTCCACTTTAAATACATAAAATATACATTCTTGTCAGTACCACATCGCACCTACTCATAGGTTTAAATGAAATATTGATCGGCCATTATTAAGCACAATTATTGGCATAAAAGAGGTTTTCAATACCCATTTTTGGAATAAAGCAAGATTCCCATTCTCTCTCCCTCTTTTTCTTCCTTTCTTCCTCTCCTTCACTCCTTTTTTTCTTCCTTTTCTTCTCTCTTTTCTTTTTTTTCAAGAAAATAATAATAATAATAGAATGATTTATAATCCTTTGGGTATATACCCAGTAATGGGATTGCAAAAAAATTAAAAAATAATTCACAAAGTGGTACAACCATCACCACAATTTAATTTTAGAACATCTTCATCACGCCAACATAAATGATTTTTTAGTTCTTTTTGCTTTCACTTTAGGAATTCTGTATCTCTGGATAATCATAAAAGATGTTCTATTAATTTGGCAATGACTGGGTCAAATCTGAAACAAGGAAAAAATAGTGTAAATTTAGACAGTTGGCAAAAAGGAGATAATAAGTAATTATTTTGTTTGTTGTCTTTAAACATGTATAGGCTTCTGGGAAAAATCCTCAAATATTAAACTTTAGTAATGGAAATTCTGGAAATTAAAATATACCAAACATCAAATGCTATTAAAAATTTTAAATCAACACTAGGCTGTATTTGACGGCAAATTTCTACCTAAGATTACAAAGCCTTTTGTTATAGATCCCCTTTAAAGGACTTGGATGATTCTGGGAAGAAAACGAAAATAACTTAGACTTAATCCTAGCTTTGGCTCTGTCAATGCAGAAGACATTTCATCATGATTCCACAGTAATAGGGTGTTTTTATAGTACCTATTCAGATAGAAATGTTCTCTGCAGTTCTATTCACACTGTTAAAGACAGGACAGTTGCCATATTTCAGCATCTAACCAGAATAAAAGATGTGCATTCATTTTACATTCGCAAGTAGTATTAATTTTTACTAATTTGCGTGAGTTATTTTAAATTGTACTGCGTGAGTTGGAGGAATTCTCAATGATCAAGTTATTTGAGAAAGTTAGTCATTCTTTAACATGATTATTGCTGCACTGGGTTAAATTGTATTTGATAATTTTCTTCTAAATGTGACTTAATGGGCTCACCAAATGAACATTAAAAATGCCTTTCAGGTACGTAGTCGCTTAAATTTTCTGGGATTAGAAAATGTTCCTGATATTTTAGTATTTGCCTCACCAAAAACACTTCAGAAATTTTTTCAGAAATTGAACTTCCTGGGTTAATCCTACTATCAAAACAGACTCTTGGACTTTACAGGCTGAGAATCCAAACTTTTACTAAACATGATCTCTTATAAAGACATCTTATACGTTACTGAGAGAAACCATTTGCGAAAAACTGAACAAATATATTGCAGTAGACTCTGGAAAGCAACTTATTCCAAATTTTGGGCTATGGTATTTCAGGAATTCAAAAAAACATTAGAATAAAAGAAGTCTGAATGGACTCCTCCTTCTGAATGGTCAGGGTATTCTAAAATGTAACCTGAAAGACTGGTTCAGGTCATGATGAGAAGTGGGGTTCAGACATGCCTCAGTGTACCCTTCCAGCATTAACATCCATACCAACCTTAAGTCTGATAAAGAACATTTACAATTCTCTCCAAAGCCTGCTACTTGGAGGCTTCATCTTTACAATAAAACCTTGGTCTCCTCAACCCCTAATCATAACCCAGATATTCCTTTTTACTGATAACACTCTTTCAACCAATTGTACATCAGAATATATTTAAATCTACCTATGGCCTAGAAGCCTCCTGCTTAAGGTTTTCCTGCCCTTTCAGATCAAACCAATGTAACCCTTCCGGTATTAATTGATGTATTACGTCTCCCTACAATATATAAAAGCAAGCAGTATCCCAGCCACCTCGGGCACATGTCCACACATTGTCAGGACCTCCTGAGACTGTCACAGACGCCTCCTTAACCTTGGCAAAGTAAACTTTCTAAAGTGACTGATGTCCATCTCAGATACTTTGGGATCTAAACAGGAACTAAAGAGTATGGCAGGAGCCCATCCAGTCCCCTGAAATACTTATTTTAAACATCGGTTTTTCCAGAATATTTAACAGAAGTATAGGAGCCTAGCCTTAATCCTGGCGATTGCCATGGTTTGTTGTTTTGGAGGGAATGTTGTGCAGCACTGTACTCACACAGGAATTGTACCTGTTGACTCCCTTCGATGTTTGAGGCACAGCCAGCACTCTGTCTAGAGGAGCTAAACGGCACAGCTGGTTCCTCTGGCAGCATGACTGGAATTCTTTCTCAGCTTTTGTGTTCACATGGGAATGTTATCTTAATCTCAACTGACAAGTATGTTCTTAAAACAAAACTCAGAGGTAGAAGGCTAGAGGAATGCTTCAGGGAGATCCAAGAAAGGAACAAAATGAATAGATATGCACAGCAATTACACTTAGAAACTGAAACTTTTTATCCACAATTTAGACAGTAGTTGAAAAAGACAGTTTGTTCCTTTCTATTTTTGAGTGAAGATTATAATAAATCGTAATAGTGTTTTTCACATTAATTACTATTTTTTGCTTTTCTGTAAAATGTGCCTTAATGCCAAAACAAAAGGAAAATTAGTCACTAGTGGAAAAAAAATAAATCCATAGTAGTGGTAATAATTCATTTATTCCTCCATCCAGCAGTTACTGAACACCTATTGTATGCTAGATTTTTATCTAGACAAAGAAAGAGTGAAAGATAATTCTCATGAAGGCCCTAAAAACAGGGAATCTTGGGGTATTCTGAAAACCTTGAACTAGGGCACACTTTGAAACAAAAAAGGGGTATGAGGGAGGACTTCTCAGAGGAGAGGAGTACTTGTAATTAGACAATATGGAAATTTTAGAAATTTAAATTTGAAACATTCTAAAGCAGTGTCAGAAAATGTTCCATGTAAATTTCCCCATTATTATTATATTATTAAAATCTGTGTGTGTCCTAAGCATACATAACTCAAGAAGGAGAAAAAGCAGCTCAGTGATCACTGTGTGCAAGAGAAAGAAATCAGATTTAAATCTGTTTCGGATAATCCATTGCCCATTAAGCATAATGATTGATCTTCACATGGTTCAGACATTATGCCGAAAATTGGAATAAGGAGAGAAGGATAATTTTTCCAGGAGTTCCTGAGGCAAGCAGTCTTGTACCCTAAAGCTTAGCTTGTTTGTATTTATTTTTTTATTTTGAGAAAGGGTCTCGCTTTGTCACCCAGGCTGGAGTGCAGTGTTGTGAATATGGCTCACTGCACCCTCGACTTTCCAGGTTCAAGCAATCCTCCCCTTCAGCACCCCAATTAGCTGGGACCACAGGTACGTACTACCACGCCCAGTTAATTTTTACGTATTTTTGAGAACGGGTTACGCCATGTTGCTTAGGCTGGTCTCAACCTTCTGGGCTCAAGTGATGAACCCATCTTGGCCTCTCAAAGCACTGGGATTACAGGCATGAGCCACAGCACCTGGCCTGCTTTTAATTTTAATCATCAAAATTATAGGAATAAGAATTTGCTTTTTGCTCTAAGGATTCTAGAATCCTTTTGTTTTCTTCCCCCACCACCCCACCCCCATCTCTCCCTGCCTTTCCTTCCTTCCTTCTTTCTCTTTCACTCTACTTTTCAATCTCAGACCTCCAAGAAAGACAAACTTGACACAAGTATTAGGAGTCACTCTTTTATGGTGACTTAAAAGTTGCATGACATTTCAGAGGAAGCACAGTCACTTAGGCATTTCCATAGTGATTGAGGAGGTTTGAAGACTATGAGCTAATACGCAGGAAGTTATCTATAGATAGCACTGAAAGGAACCTGAGGAATGAGAGCTTAGAGTGGGAAGGAGATCGGTTATGTTTTCAGCATTTTTATTCTGCCTTTTATCCTTTCTTTTTGGAAGGCTGCAGATAATAACTAACAAATGACTATTAGTACTACCTATGACTCTTTTATTCCCGTTCTCTAACATTCTGTCCTTATAGACTGCTAGAGTGAGGACAAATTTTAGGCAACAGACTGAAAGGAAAAAATAATCAAGAAGAAATCCAGGTGTGGCAAGAAGGGAACATGCCATGGTCTTCAAAACAATGATCCGGACACATTGTCTTCCTGGTGTGGGAGTGGAAGAGAAAAAGGAGTAAGACTGTTAAACAGAACTGCTAAAACAGAGCTCAATATTCTGCAGATTCAACAAGCACCCTTCTCTTTCATGAAATACACACACTAAGAACACTGATTGAAAGTGGAGGGAGCTACTGCTTAAGCACAATATGCAGAATACTGAGCTCCATTTAAGTGTTTCTGACAGCACGCCTCCTTTTGACAAACACAGTTAAAAGATGAAATACAAGTTCCTTGGAACAGAATGCAAATCTTGGGGAACTGAAAGACGCCAAGTTGACCACTTAATAATTTTCAGGTTCTTTTGGCAAATATTGAGAGCTCCCAGCAATTAGAGATAGGCAAGTAGCCACTGGATGACAATCCTCTCCCATGTAACCATGCTACCCCATGGTATGTCGATAATGAAAAGACGTTCTATAATAAAGACTTGCCTAAAATGTATTAACAAGGAGCACATATAGACACACCAACTGCTCTTGTAAGCTTAGAGTACTAAGGCCGTTAGGAAATTCTGAAAGCAGGATAAGCCAACCTTCTAGTTTGGGTCAAACAACATTGTTATCTATGAAATGAAAGTGTGTGGCCAAATGAGATGTGAACCTATCATGCTGCTCCAAAGATACTAGCTGCTGCTGGACTTCCATATCTTTACATCAAGTTCATGCATGGGTGTTGGGTCCTATACACTCATTCTATCCAGTCATGTAATGCAAGCACAGCTCATTGTACTGTCTAAAAAAATTATTTCTAACGTTTGTAGAGTAATTGAAAACTCTTAAGTAGAGATTTCTATAATAATATTTAAAGATTTTATGTAGCTACCTCTAAAGTGTGAATATATGATTAGGGTACTTAAAATATTCTACACTCCCTTAGAACAGTGAATATCGTAAGCATTCAAATGTTAAATCTTACTACTTTTCTTGTACTACCATGGTTATCATTTTCATTAGTATATGACATGCCCTGCTATTTCTCTACATGTCTAACTTACTCACTAAGCCAGTGGTTTTCAAGCCCATTAGTGGGTTATAAAATCAATTCAACAGTTTCTACATAGCATTTTTAAATGAAATAGGCCAGAAAAAGGATGGAAAACAGAGTGTATCAAGTTTTTGGTTCAGGCTTATAAATGTATATACACTGAGTTGCAATGCAAAAATATACTTCTTACTGTGGTTCATGGTCAAAAAGAACAAAACGAAAAATTCTGGACTAGGTTACATACCTCAAACAGAACTCGTCTTATTTATGTTGCTAACCCCAGCGTTTAGTATATGTTTAGATGGTCAGTAAATGTTTGAATATGAATAACTTGTTTTTTTTCTGGTAAGACAAATTTCACTGTAAGATGAAACTGGTGTTTAAACGTTTTGCAGAATCTGAAACGGAACATTTGTGATTGATATTTGTAGAACCAATGCATAGACATGTTCTCTGCTGCTCTGTTTTAAAGAAAATGGTAATTATAGACACTCTCCTGGAAATCTTTATAGTTCTGTGTCTCAATGTTCTGCATTTTAAAAACCAGAAATTAGTTATTCTTGTGAAATGTATTCCAGTGCCCTTTGAATTAGTTGCCTATTGCTCCTGTGCAAATTACCATAAGTGTAGTTGCTTTAAACAAGACATTTTCTATCTTAGAGTTTTATGAACTAGACATCTGACATGAGTCTCACTGGGCTAATTCCAGGTCTGTCCTGCAGACCCTGGCGAAATAACGGATGAAAGGAGTACTTAGACACAGGTATGCAGTATAAGAGCCACTAGGAGACCGCAGGCAGGGTGAGCAGTCCCTATAAGCTGGAGCTGCTAGCTTTTATTTAGTACAGACATAATGCCAAAAGCCTGGAGCCAACACAATCTGTGGGTAGGTAACATCGTTGTTCCCCCTTGCAGGGAGCAGTCTAGCATGTGGATGATCAAAGGTTGGTCTCCAGACAACGTTAAGTAAACAGCCTATTTAGAAAAATTCCCCTACATTCCCTTGTACCTACTCCTCGCCCTTTGCCTCAGGATAAGAGAACAGCTGCCTTCAGCTTAGTCTCCTTTGAAGCTTTGCAGAGCCTTCTGACCTTTCAAAAGGCCTGCTCCTTTCCTGATAGCTTCTTCCACCACTCTGACAGGTCTCCTACAGGCTAAACTTAAGAGAGCCACAGGCCTGCTTTCTTCTAAGGTTCTAGAGGAGTTTTTCCAGCTTCTAGATGCCTCTGGAATTCCTTGGCTCATGACTCTTTTCTCCATCTTCAAAGCCAGCAGTGAAGCCCTCCGACCTCCACTTCCATAGTCACATCTCTTCTGGCTCTGACTCTCCTGTCTTCCTCTTTGATATATAAGGACCCTCATGATTACATTGGGCTCACAAAGATAATCCCAGATAACCCCCCTATTTGAAAGTTCCTAGTTAGTCATATCTGCAAATTCCCTCATACCGTGTAATATTCACAGGTTCCAAGAATAAAACTTGGACCTCTCAGTCATTTTTCTGCCTACTATGCCCATCAATTCTGTTGTCTAAGAACTGATCCAAGCAGGGAATATTTGCAAAGCATTTTGGATAATTTTCATGCTACTTGACTTAGAGATGTAGCTATGCAGATAATTTTCTAAAAACCTGTTTTCTGATTTCATATGATTTTGGAAACTTGGGCCAATAAAGTAACACCTAACCATTAGTGATTCTAACATCCTTGCTTTTGAAAATTTGTTAAAATTTAGGTAACAACCCATATTTTCATGTTGAAATTTAAAATTGTTCTAACTTTTAACATTGCTTAGTTAATAAACCTTAGAGGAATGAATTAAAGAAATAGAAGTTACAGAATTCTAATGAAGAATGGAGAAAACCAATGAAGGACAGTTTGATAGTTTATAAAAATGCATAACTTGCAGAATGTGAAACTTTTGGGAAAGAATATGGCTGTCCAGAGCAAAGTCACTACAGTGTCTCCTGAGTAATTAAGAAATGTGATTCATAAGAACTGCTAACCTGTTGGGAAAATTTTGAACACTATCTACTCTGGTTTGTTTTAGAATTCAATGCCTTCTAATGCTCTTATTTTCAGTGACTGTCATTTTAATTTTTTCTCCAGTTCCTTATTTTCTATGAGAATTTGGTCTTGGCAATAAGATTTTCTCCATTTATGGAATTTATCAACATAGATTCTTGAAAAAGTATTACAATCCTTTACTTAAAATTTTTATTGTTTCTTTTAAAATAAAATGTCTTCTGCATGGTAAAATTCAAATATCTATCAAAGAGGTGAGTGTGACTTATTACCTCAAAGATGTTAAATTGCTTTTGCAAATTACTTTCTCATTCTCTTTTCTAGTCTCATCTTCATTCTCCGTGGATTTAATACCAGGTGCTCTTGCTGGTTTTATTTGGTTTATTGCTTTGTCTAAAAATAGTTTTCATCGCTTAAATAAGCTTGTAAATTTGATTCTAGTAGTGTCATTCATACATAGTCACATTTTCTCTCTGAAGCATGATTTTATATTTATATTGCCAGTTATGCTAGTTTGGTTTTTAAACTGTGCATTTATTTCAATTTGAAACTACTATTGTTAGTAATCAATATTGGCTGAGGCAAGGTGTAGCAGAATCCACCTTTACCAATAGATGTTCCTTGGACTGTTAACATTAGTGGTTCATTGAAAGTATGTGAGAGCCAAAAGAGTTAGATTGTAAAGCATGTGGAGCCCATGGCTTCTGAAAAAAAATTGGCTGTGGACTCTGAAGTGAAATCTAGGCTTAAATTTGGCTCTTACTGATTAGCTAAGATTTGAAACATGCACCTCAGTTTTCTCATGTGTACAATTGGAAAATACAGACATTATGAGAATGATGTGAAAACTATATAAGAGAATGTAACCAAATTTCTAACATAGGCTTCACAATAACCATCTAATAAATAGTACTTCTTCTTACCTAGACATTTCTAGTTTTGTTTTTTTTTTTTAAAGAAAGAAAGAGAGAAGGAAATAAATAAATAAATCTATGGCCAGCACGGTGGCTCATGCCTGTAATCCCAGGACTTTGGGATGCCGAGGCAGGCGGATCACCTGAGGTCAGAAGTTCGAGATCAGCCTGGACAACATGGTGAAACCTCATCTCTACTAAAAATGCAAAAAGTAGCTGGGCATGGTGTTATGCACCTGTAAACACAGCAACTCGGGAAGCTGAGGCAGGAGAATTGCTTGAGACCAGGAGGCGGAGGCTGCAGTGAGCCAAGATCACACCACTTACGCCACTGCACTCTAGCCTGGGTGACAGAGCCAGACTCCATCTCTCAACAAACAAACAAAAAACAGTGCATCTTAACAGATCTTTTTTTCAACTTGAGAGCAGATAGTGTTTATTAACTGACCAACGTAGAAAAATAATCATGGTAGACACCTTAGTTCATTCTTCTAATAAGCCTGTTGATCTCGTCCTCCGTGTTGCCAGCATCTCCACCTTCTACAAAATGGGTGCTCTTTTTCTTCATTCTGCCTCATGGAGAATATAATTTGAAGGGCCACAGGAAGTTATTTGCTTCTTTGAAGCATTTCCCAATGGTATAGATCTCATGAATCAGATCCTCCATGCAGATGATGCCATGTTTACCAAGAGATCGAGCAATCAAAGCACTATCTGTCAAAGCAATTCGCTTCTTACTGATTTTGCCATCACCATGTTTGTAGATTAGTTCATTTACTGACTTCAGATTTGGGTACCCCCAGGCAATATATGGCTCTACAATCCTCGGCATGTTAAGTGAGGCTTTGTCCGAGCTTCACAAAGGTTCCATTGAAGATTTGACGAAGGTGAAGAAGCTGCAACACCTTTTGGACCTTTGGGCTCACACCATTAATACCTCTGATCCTGATGACAAATGCCAATTTAGGTTCTACAGATACATAAAAATTGACAGCTTTCCTTGCCATCCTTGCCATTCAAATTTCAGTTCATACATCTGCCTATACTTCTTGTGATAGTGCTTCTTTATAGATAAGCTTCCTCCATGCCTTTCAAAACATGTTTTGGGCAAACTTCTTCACTTGATCTTCAGCTCTGCGAAATGCCCTCGCTTTTTCTTATGGATTTCTGGCACAGCAGGAACCTTCTTCTCTTTTGCACCCTCTGTGGTTCCAGCCGGAAAAAGAGGACCATAACAGATTGTTTAATTGATATGTGCTGTAAACAGTTCTTAACACCCACAAGGAATACACAAAACATCCAATAAATCAAGACTACAAAAAATGTTAAACTCCAAAAGTTCTTGATATGAAAATTAAATCAATAAACATTTTTAATTGTTAGGTTAGAATAATTTTTAACAGACTATTTCTATCGGCAGACTGTCATTACAGTGGGGGCAAGGGGCTAAAGACATTAGGACAATTAGCCATCTGTACATAAAAGAATAAAACTGGCCCCCTATGTTGCACCATTTTCAAAAATCAATTACAGACACACAAAATACTTAAATGTGAAGTGAAAAGCTACAAGACTAACTTAAAACATTATATATATATATATATATATATATATACACACACACATGAATATGTACCGTAAAAGATAACTAATTAAATAAATAAATTGGAAAGGAAAAATCAATATTTCTTACAGAGGAATTTCATTTAAAATATACAGATACTCCTCCCTCGAAGGTGTGGTGTTTAATCACTACCACATTTCTCTTTGTTGGCAGGCTAGACATAGTAACTTGCTTCCAAGGACGAGATTAAGAAGAGAGAAAATGTGTAACTCCATAGTGAAGAAATCTGTCGGGTGTACTTAACCAAGTAATTAAGATTAACATCTTCAGTGACGTCATGTAGATATGATATTCCCCTTGATATTCTGGGATGAGAAAGGCACCTTATCCATGTCATGTTCTTTCCAAAAACCCATAAGCTCACTGTAGTCATAAGAAAAACATTGGATAAATTTAGATCCAAGGAAATTCTACAGCTTACTTGGCCAGTACTCCTCAAGACTGCCAAGATGATAAAAAAAACAAGGAAAAGAATGAAAAGTTGTCATAGACCAGAGGAGATCTGGGAGAAATGACAAAGAAATACAATCTGGACTTAGGATTGAATTCTGAAAACAAAGAAAAGAAACCTAGTGAAATCCAAATAAAATCTTGAGTTCAGTTAGCAGTAATGTGTTGATGTTGGTTTCTTATCTTGAACAAATGTACTATTGTAAGATGTTAACAAAGGATGAAACTGAGAAAGAGATACACAGGGACTCTCTGTACTGCAGCTACAACCTTTCTCTGAATCTAATATTATTCAAAACTAAAAAAATGTATTTAAAAAGACTATAAGATTTAAAATAAACATATCAACATATCTTTTTATTCTTTAAAGATATCTTAACCAAGAAAAAAAGTGTAAAAAATATTGATGAAAAGAAAATATTGATAATTTTGACTATATTAAATTCCAGAACATTCATCAAACCAAGCTGCAAAGATAGTAAAAATAAAAATTACAAATGGGGAGAAGGTATTTGCAATAAATACACTAAAATGACAGACATTTCTTGCAATGCAAATTGAAAAAAGATAAGCAGCTCTATGGAAAAGTGAGGAAAATACTTAAATAGAATTTCATTTTTAAAAAGGCAGTCTTAAAGATCAGTAAGTATATTAGAGGATGTTCAGCCATACTCTATTGAGGAAAAAAAACCACAGTGGGATATCATTTCATGTTTGCTCACTTGGAAATTTTAAAGACTGAGAATATCAAGTGTTATCAAGTGTGTGGAAATCCAAAACATTTATACACTGCAGGTGGAGGTGTAAGGCTTTATTGCCACTTTGGAAACAATCTGGCAGTATCTTGAGTTAACGATGTGTCTATTCTACGTATGACAAAGCAACTGCACTCCTAGGTACATAGCCCAAAGAAACTCTTGTATATATGAACCAGGAAAATGTACCAAAATACCCTCAGAAGATCTGTTTGTAATAACAACGACAAAAAGAAAAACAAAACAGACGCAACCCAAATATCTATCACAACATAATACCATCCAGCAATGAAAATAAAACAACAGTAATGAGCAAAACAAAGATGAATTGCAAGAATATAATTTGGAGGGAAAGAGGAAGCTGCGGAATGCATACAGCATTTCTTTACATAAAATTTTAAAATGTGGGACTAAACAATTTAGGGTTTAGGATTACAACAATCATGTGGGAAAGTGCAATGGTCCTAATGTTTGCATTTCTCCAAATTATAAAGAGGTGGCACTTTTGGGATGTGATTAGGTCATGAGGATGAAGCCTTCAAGAATGCAATTGGTGTCCTTATAAAAGTGGCCTGTCAGGGCTCATTGGCCCCTTCTTGCCCTTCTGCCATGTGAGGATATAGCATAAAGGCATCATCTTTAAAGAAGAAAGTGATCCCTCACCAGATCTGGAAGCTATTGTCACCTTGATCTTGGACTTCCTAGGCTCCAGAACTCTGAGCAATAAATTTCTGTTGTTTATAAATTACCCAGTTTAGCATATTTTGTTATAGCAGCTTGAGCAGACTAAAAGAGAAACCTACAAAGAAAAGCAAAAGAATGGTAAAGGTAATTCTTGCAGCTACTACCTCTATGGAGGGCTTAGAGGAGTAGTGCTAAGGGAACTTCGAGAATAAAATACTATTGTCCATTTTTAACTGGATGGTGGGTTCATGTTGTATATATACTAAGTATGGTAGAAATACTATTTTATATCTACCTAATAAAAATAAGTGAAAGTAAATAAAGAGAGGAAGGAAGAAAGACAAAGGTGAGAGACAGAGGCAGGGAAGGAGTGTGGGTTATCACTTTCACTAGCAGTGATACCCATACAGTATGGGGACCCCAGTGTGAAAAAGGATTCCCAGGTGTAGAGCTAAGTTTACCAGTTTGGTAGATTTCACTGCCTCTTTTAATTCTTATCACATCACAAAGCTTCATTTAAGTTAGCTGGACCCAAGTTACCTGAGTAGAAACATCATTATCTCCATCCTCTAGTTCAACCACTTGTGACACACAGTGCCCCATGCCTTTTTTCTCAGAGCCACGGTCCCCTCTTTCTCCTTCTCTCATGTCGCAACAGAGATTCTAAATGTCTCCATCTACATACCTGACCCTTAAATGCTGTAAAAAGCTGTCCTTCCTAAGAATTCATCCCCAGATCCCAGGCGTTTTCTCCTTCCCTAGGACTTCCTTCCTCCTCACTTTGTCCAAAACCATGAATTAATGCAGTTGTAATGGAAGAATTTCAGAGCAGATCTGACTGATCCTTGCCAAAAACACGTGTCTCTTTTCTGGTTCAAGGCAGTTGTCAGGCTAAAAAAGTGGCCTGAGAGAAATACAGGCCTCTTTTTAAAACGATGGATTCTGTATTCGATTGGAGAATGTCTTCCTTACTTTGTATGCCAAAGGAAATATCTTTATCAAGTATAAAAGTAGGGAGACTGATGGACTAGTCCAGATGAAGGACGGTAGTCTGAACCAAGGCAGTGGATATGGAAACAGAAATGAGGGAACAGACTTGAAAAGGATTTGCTTGGAACCTTGTTTATTACTAGACAAAAAGCTGTCTGGAGGGAATTTTGTGAAAATAGCCATCATCTTCATAAAACAACAGTGAGTAGACAAATTAAAAACTTTAAAATTATTGTCTACAATGAGACAAGAAGAAAACTGAGTATGTATGAAAGTTACAGATTATTGAAGCAAAATTATTAATTGAGCACCAAGCTCTGCTTTTGCCTGTAGGAAGCTACAGAGAACGTGATTACTTGTAACCTAACAAACCTTCAGAAATCAATGACTAATCATGTTCATAACTTGCTATAGTTATTAGATTAAACATGTATTGCACTAATTTTAAGTATTATATATACATGGGATTTGTCTTCTTGAAAGTGTTCAACTATTCACATTTATCCTTCTGGTTCCACAGCAGAAAAAGATAAACAATATGTTGGACAATATGGATATGGAAAATAATATTTTTTGACTGAACAATTAATTCTTATAATGATGATTAAAAGCTAAGAAAAGATGAGAAAACTTTTAAGAAAAATATTTTAAGTACAATATATGAAAGATGATAAACGATCTGGAGAAAGGAAGGTGTTCTGCTTAAGTCAACAACTCATACTGTAGACAGAATTTTTAAATAACAACAACAAAAAGAATTCTGACAATAAAATAAAATACAGTTTAACCATGTAGTTTTTATCAAGGAGATTGAGGCAGCATTTAAACCACAGAAGAAAGAAACCAGGTAAATTTGTTTTATGACTCTGAGTTTATAATAAAAAAAAAGCACCTCGATTTCAGGCTTATTTCAGATATTTTGTTTTCCCCAAGATAAACATATTTTTATAACATAATTTGGCACATTTTACAGCCAAGGTAAAATATGCAGGAAAATACTGTAATATTGATAAGACAAACTGCATGAGGAAAACATTGCTCAAGTATCTGTTAGGTAGAATTCAACGTAAGTGTGGGTTTTAACCCCTCCTACATGTAAATGTTTATGTGTTGTACGTGTTTAAGATTTATTAGCTTGAAATGTATGATACATTCCCTAATGAAAAGTTATTTCTTATAGGCTTATGTATTTCTTTAGTTTGTATTGCAATTTGTACAATGTCTGGATGTACATTTTTTATGATCATTCTAATTACATTGTATAATTTTTTGTTTGTTTGCTTGTTTTCTCTCTTAGAATGTTAGTGCATTGAAGACAGAAACTACCACTTCTATAGGATCTCTTTAGTTCTTTGCATAGTGCACAGTACATGGTACTTGCTTAATAAAAGTGTAATGAAATGCTTTACATATATAATGGCCATGCTTAGGATATTTAATATTCCTAAAAATTATTAGCTCTAACTATGAAGCAGGTTAAGTAATACAAACTTTCTCATCCTTAGAAATGCCTTCTTGGGATCTGTAATTTTGTATAAAACTGGAAACTGGAGATTCATCCCTCTGAAATACTGTGTAAATTCTGTAAACTAAAGAAAACTTCGAAGTACCTTTCCACCATGAAATATAATATGATTAAACAGCTTTGCTGTATTTTGGAGAGGAACTATCTCATCCAAAAATAATAGAAAATCATGAGTTTTAGCATTTCCATAAAACAGAGCATAAAGGAGTGTGAATCTTCTCTTATTCTCAGGCATGCATATTCTGCTCTGTTGGTTGCTAAGATACACTAAACTTAAAAGTACAGAAATGCAATTTGGCTCCTTAAAAATAGGCTATGCAGCTTTCTTATTTTTGACAAAATTAGTCTCTATGGAACATACACAATCTCAGCACCATCATTTATTTTAGCCACGTTCTGGTCTTAGTTAAATAGTGTTTTGTAAAGATTTTAATTTTAAGTTTTCATTTTGAGAGCAACGAAATTATTTGCAAGCACTAACCAAGTATCTCTGGTTCTTGGCTTCCCACCCTTCATTTAAGTGATCTGTAGAAAATAATTCAGACAAAGTTTCTCCAGTGAAAAGTCACTGATCTCAATTTCTAAAAGTAACTAATTCTTGTTTTCTTCCATCTCTTCTTCTTTTTCCTGAAAAAGTAAAGTTACATCACAGGCTGAATCCATTTATCTTGAGGTGAGGTAGTGGTGAAATTGGGTCGACGATACCATGCCGTGTTCTCAGATGGTGACAAATCTGGCAGACACATCGTTTCTAGTTGAGCCAGATGAGAATTATGGGTATCTTTAAAAGGTTCGTGTTATTCCTGTTGTGGAGCCCGACCTCAAAACCTGTTACTTCGTTGGTGGTTGTCAGTATGTTCAAGCTGAATTACATATTTGGCCATATCCCTGGGCACCAGCCTTAAAATCTGCTTATTTTCTACAGTATCCTGTCCTTCAGGGGTAGCCGAGAAAAGGTATAATTACGAAAGAAAATTTGTTATCTATATAAACTTTAAAGATACAGATATATATGTGTGTATCTTAAACATAAACACACACATACAATATGTTGCAAGGTCCCTGGATCTGAAGAGAGTAGATAAGAATCAGAAATCTGTGCCATATATTGCTGCTGTTTCGAAACCCTTAAGTTTGATTCTATTTTTAGTTCTCACACTATTTCACATTCCCTTTCTTTCCCTTTACGTTAAGGCTCTCTTAATTCTTCACAGAATTTGATTTCCTTCTCATTTTTCTCTTCTAGCACCTCTTATGGAATTCTTACTCACAGAATTCCATCTTTTCCTCTCTTCTTTCCTTACTACGCAGTCTACATGAACGTCTTCACTGTCACATTTCAATTAATGTCCACACACAGTTCTTTATAAGTACTTATCTCCAACCCATTCCTTTCTCTTTGACACTCCAAATTCTCATCTCTGAAGCTAGGTCTTCGAATGTAATAGTCACAAATTAAATTTGTACTCTACTATTCCATTTCTGCTCTTTCTCCTTTTTTTCTTATCTATGATTCTTATGGTAACAGCAGTGCAAAGGCTGGCAGAGGAAAAATAGAAATGTACTAACGTAAAGTTGTCATGCTACACATGAAGTGATATAATACTACTTTATGCTAGACTCCAATATGTTAAAGGTTTCTGCTATAAACACCAAGGCAACCACAAAGATGCTGCAAACCATTACAGCATCTCTTCAAACAGACTTCACAGACACTTGTAAGCAGCCTGTGTGTAAGACATCAGTTGTTATGAGCAACAGGCTTTTGATTTTGGAGAACTATGTTTACCTGACTCTGCAACCAAATAAAAACAGCTACACATGATAGGAATGAGTACAAATATTAACAATAGCTACCACTAAATTTTTGGAGGGTGAGGAGCCCCTCAAAACAAATAGAGACTTTCAATTTTTAAAGAGCAGATATTGTGTTTGTTCCCTTTTCTTATTTCTTAAACCAACTAATAATTTCATAAGCTATTATCTATTTCTTGCTGTCTTCTTTTGCCCTGTTCAAACTTTCACCACCTCTAGTTGTTTTTCTTCATGCATGTATACTAAATTTCAGGGTTAAATGGTTTCATTGTTTTGTTAAAGTTGACATTTTCTTTACTATTTCTTATTTGTTTTAAATTATTGATTGGCTCAAGAAAGGAGAAACAATATCTATCTATCATTTTAAAACTTCAAGCACCTGTTTCTTCAGTATTTCACCACACAAAAAATGAAAGTGTCTCTATCAGAAACGCTATTATTTACTCACAGCTATTATGCTTAATGTTTAATTTTTTCTGAATTCAGGGTACTATGTGAAAATCATCATCCTTAAAGAAATCTGACAGTATAATTTTGCAGGTACAAGGAAAAGAAAAACAATTAAATCTGTATGTTGTTTAAACTAAAACCCGTTCTCTCTTTTCCTCTTATCATCAATCAACCTTTCCCATATTCCTCTGAGCAAAATGACTGTTGCCAAAATTAGTTTCAAAAATCCAAATATGAAGCTTCTAGAATGTTGTAATACAAAAATAAAATATGCTACATTCTGGAGTAACACAGACAAGGACATACCTGGGTGGGCTCAATTCTGCTTTGTCCTGAGGTTTCAGAAATCTAAATTGATTCTTTGGATGTGTTTTTTATGTAATTTAACACTGTGTTGTGGTCACCAAATCAGGTTGCTCAAATGTCTGATCCAAGAGGATTATGGAAGCATTCTAGAGTATTTTGATCTTCTGTGTTCCTCTGGCCTTTCTCTCTAGAAGTCACTTTGTTAGCCATCCCCACATGACTTTCTCTGATGTTTCTGATAACTTGATGCTACTCTGGGAATGCCCATCACACAGCTGTCACCACTATCTGGAGAACTTCATTATCTCTATGAAATAGTTTTCTCTTGCCCATGTGATACTACCTTTGCTAATTACCCTAGTGGAGTAAAATATCCTTTCCCCATCATCATTGTATCCTGCTACCAGTTCATGTGGCAGCATTGACTCCATCCCATAGTTTCCTGTAAAAAGACTGGTAATTAGACTTTGATTTGATTTACTCTTTATCACAGCTTTTACCTCCTAAGAACTTGGGCAATAGTCCAAAGGGGAATGAATCACAAGTCAAACTGAGTATCAGCACATTATCATGTACCAGTTAGAGAAATTAAGATTTAAAGTTATTTGTTAATAAAGATAGAAATTTATATGTTTTTCCACTACAGGGTGCCCTTAGTTAAAGTTAACCCTCCCTTATACTACACATAAATAACCTACATTGTAGCATCGCCTGCATTAACATATATGTCTTTTCATCTCAGATAAAATTGCAGCTTCCTTCTCTATGGTAGCACTTACTATTGATGTATCCTAATTTTTACATGCCTATCTGCAACAAATGTTTTCAGCAGGGCAGAGGATCTACTGATAATTGTGAAGTGATTCCTCTGTGCTGACACTGTGCTAAATATTGCACGTTTAACCCACACTGCACTCATTTAACCCTGACCAAAATCTAATGAAGTAGGTACTATTACGATCCCATTTTGCAAATAGACAGATGGAAGTAATGAGGCTAATACCCACTCAGCAATAAGACGTGGAAGCAGGGTGAGAACCCAGCCAGTGCAGCAACAGGGACTGCACTCCTGACTAGTGCTGAACTGCTTCTTGTAATATAACATGTACTGCTAACCACTTCTCAGCCTAGACCATGTTGATGAACTTTAAACTGATTTTAATCTTTTGCTTTTATGATCGGTATTATAGTGAATGTCTTTGTATGCACAGCATTTTGCACATAAGCATTTATCTATAGAATAAATGTTTTGAAGTAGAATTTTTGAGTAAAAAAAGCACATGTATGCATTTTACATCTTGATGAGTATTGCTATAATGTTATTCATAAACCGTAATCAGAATTTATATTCCTAAAAGCCATATATTAGAGTAAAACCATGTATTTTACAAGTTTCAGGTTATTTTTGGAGCATATCTACATGTTCTTTGCTATTATTTGTTCTCAGATTCCCACCTACACCAATTTAATACAATTATCCAAGGACTTGGACAGGCAGTGTTCTACTCAAATATTCAAAATCTAGGTGAAGATATTTCTTAGTACTTCATAAAAATGGGGAAGAATGAAGCTATCTGCATAATCAAATATCTTTCCTATTTCAATTGGTATGTTTGAATTTACAGATGTTAAATAGGGTACCACTTCATCACTAGGTGTTCTGGAAATCAAATATTAACTACACACGGGAAAACCCTCAGGTTTTTGTTTGTTTGTTGTTTTGTTTTGTTTTGTTTTTGAGATGGATTCTTTCTCTGTTGCCTGGGCTAGAGTGCAGTGGAGTGATCTCAGCTCACTGCAACCTCTACCTCCCAGGTTCAAGCCATTCTCCTGCCTCAGCCTCCCAAGTAACTGGAACTACAGGCATGCGCCACCAAGCCCGGCTAATTTTTGTATTTCTAATAGAGACAGTGTCTCACCATGGTGATCAGGCTGGTCTCGAATTCCTGACCTCAAGTGATCTGCTGCCTCAGCCTCTCAGAGTGCTGGGATTACAGGCATGAGCCACTGCGCCTGGCCAACCATTTTTCTATACATAAATTGTTAAACGTCTGAAATTTGTTCAATGTAAACTCACCACAAAGTAAGTGGAGATTTAAGAAATAAACTTTAATAAAACCAGGGGAAATTACAATAGAGAATCCATCTCAAAGTAAATAATTGGCAGTTAGTTTTTTGAAGCTTTTTTTAACACAAAATTTTTATCATACAAAGTCAAATCTAAATAGAAAATTTACCATAATTTGATTATTTCAAATGTCAAAATAAAAAGTAAATTGAAGCTAGTGCCAAAAGGGAAAAACTAGATAAGTTATAGTAAATAACTAGAAAAGTCATAGTAAATGTTTAAAGAGATGTTGTGTTAGTTAAACAGAGGTTTTAAATCAATTTTTGATTTAAAATGAGTCAGAAGCATTTTATAAATAATGTAGCTTGCATTACAATTACATATTTACAATATTTTTAGCTGAGTGATTAATATGAATCAGGCACCTTCTCATGTTTCCTTGTTTAAGACCCAAAAACAACATCCCATTGAAATGGGAATTCTTCGTCTCCCTTTTACAGATGAAACTGGAGTTCAGGTGGGTAAAGTGTCTATGGACAGACATAGATAGCTCTGCCAGATCTCAAGTCCCACAAATCTAAGACAGAAGATCCAGTTGTAATTAACAAGAAGGTATTTCTGACCAATTTCTGAATATCAGTTGAACTAAGCATTCCAAGACTACTTTGGATACCCCAACGTATCTTTGGAAACACTTCTACCTCAAGTTTTAAGTTTTAAAAGTTATTAAGTTTCTACAATAAATACCATTTGGTTTTTAATTGTCCAAAATAAACTGAAAGAAATACCTTTCTCTTTGTGAGTTAATTACTTAACACTTTGCAGTGCCAAGAACTTTCAGAAGTTCAAATGCCTTCAAAACCCTCACATTTCTAGGGCTCAGCTGGAATAGGGATATCGAAAGCAATCGCTCCAGAGGCCTATGGAAGAGGCATGTTCTTGGAAAGGTATCCAACTGCAGAAACATTCACAACCTTATGAATAAGAGAAGCTGAATGATCACTCCGGGCCTATGGTTTTGGTGTTGGTGTTTCGGCTGCTTCACCAAAATCAAACCTGAATATTTACAGTATCCTGAAAAAAATAGTAAATTAAAGATGATTGTAAATTGATTTCTGAAAACCAAACTGCTTGTGAATCATAACACTCTGCAGAATAAAGAATATTATAAATATATATTTAGTTTTGGTATTGCTTAGAAAGAAAACATCAATTTTTTAGAAAACTATACACATATTTAGATAGAACAGGCTAAAAGCCTATCCTACACAAACTTCAAATTTAAATACACTGCTACTCAGATCTAACAATATGAGCCTCGTTCTAAATCTCCAAATGGATGTGAGCTGTAAATAAAAGAAGAATATTATGTTGCCCACACAGTCTCAATTGCACTTGGCAGAGATTGCTACCATCTCTTTTCATTGGGAGACTTAACAGAGATAGAAGGATTTTACAGTGTCCATAGTTCTGGAGGTAGTTTCTCTCCTCTATATCTCTGATCTCTTCCAAAGGGTTAATGAAGTTCTGTCAGTTTTTACACAGAGGAGAATAAAATATTTAAGTCCACTTAAATTTTTTTCCCATAGGTTATTAGGGTACATACAGGTGGTATTTGGTTACATGAGTAAGTTCTTTAGTGGCGATTTGTGAAAATTTGGTGCACCTGCCACCCAGGCAGTATACACTGCACCCTATTTGTAGTCTTTTATCCCTTACCCCTCTCTACTCCTTTCCCCCACATTCCCAAAGTCCACTGTATCATTCTTATGCCTTTGCGTCCTCACAGCTTAGCTCCCATGTATCAGTAAGAATATACGATGTCTAGTTTGGTTTTCCATTGCTGAGTTACTTCACTTAGAACAATAGTCTCCAATCTCATCCAGGTCACTACCAATGCTGTTAATTCATTCCCTTTTATGGCTAAGTAGTATTCCATTGTATATAAGATACCACAGTTTCTTTATCCACTTGTTGATTGATGGGCATTTGGGTTGGTTCCATAATTTTGCAATTGCGAATTGTGCTACTATAAACATTCATGTGCAAGTATCTTAAAAAAAAAACTTCATGCCGTATTGTTGTTCAATTGACATCCAGCTCTATAACATTCTATACTTTCTAAACGAAGCAATGTTGAATAAATTATTCATTATTTTCAGTTAAAAACATGTTTACAGATTCTAGCTAAAAATCCAATTCACCAGCACTTTAAAAACCTGACAGAGGAAATCCAGACCTTTATTTATGATTAAGACTGAAAAGTCACCTGCTACTCAACATATCCAGACACAAACTTCTTGTCTTTGCTCCATTAAGCCCTTTCCTTCATCACAAATTGTTTAGAAGTTACTAAAGGTGCTGTTTAAATAATCACCCATGATATATGCAGTGATTCTCCTAAATACAAGATCTCCCACTTCTGTCTTCTGAAACTTTCTACTGTTTGTTTGCAACATTCAGATACTTCATTTTATGATAATCATTTATACATATTTACCATCTCTGATGTCACTGTAAATTCCAACAAGATAGGTGGCAATGCCTTTCTTAACTACTTTACTAAGGAAATGCATATAAGGAATACATATGATGTGTCCCTGACTAACGAGGAACCAAGAAGTCCAGCTTCTCAGTATTCTACAGAGCATCTTACATATCTGTAAAATGAGGTTTTTTTAAAAAACAGGATTCTTAGCCCATAACAATACTCATAAAATAAATGCAGGCAGTGAAACTTTTTAATTTATTGGACTTCATTTGAACACATTATTTTTCAAAAAACACCAAAATGACAGTATACAAAAGAACAAAGGCAATGAATTAATACTTTTAATTGTAGTAATGTATTTTTAGAAACAAAGGAGAAATGTAGTAAATAATATCACTGCAGCTTCTGTTTATTTGTTTTTCGTTTTGAAAATAAGCAATTAAAAGGAATAAATTTTAATATTAGTAACATTATTTATGGTTAATGGGTACAAAAATGTTTGGAAAGAATAAATCAGATCTAGCATTTGACAGCACAACAGGGTGACTATAGTCAATAATAAGTTAATTGTACATTTAATAATAACTAAAAGTATAATTGAATTGTTTGTAACACAAAGGATAATTCCTTGAGGTAATGGATGCCCCATTTACCCTGATGTGTTTATTACACACTGTATGTCTATATCAAATATCTCACACACTCCACACATATATACAACTAGTATGTACCCACAAAAATTAAAAATTTTAAAAACAATTTAAATTACAGGAATCAAAGTGCTCTATGCTCCTCCCTTTCGTGGGAGAGTCTAATTTGACATTTTACAATTACCGTTTCTTAACTGAAAATAAAAATTAAAAGTTCAAACTGAAAAGAAGTACATTAGATTTAGTAAAATATTTCATATAAACCAAAATAGGCACTTACCAAATAATGGTATTGTATATTACAATGTACTGTTCATGCTTTTTCACTGTTTTAACATTTAAATACAAGTAAAACTGTAAGTTGTCACATAGAATGATAGAATTAAAGTAAGTCAAGTTCTGTTTCTTCATGTTTACAATGTTCGGTCATTATTTATCTTGATCCATTGTTTAAATAGAAGAACATGTGCGGTCATTATTTATCTTGATCCATTGTTTAAATAGAAGAACATGTGCTACCATGGCCGTTAGAAAGAGAACTGCATCCAGTGTGTGTGTGTGTGTGTGTGTGTGTGTGTGTGTGTGTGTGTGTTTATTTAGGGAGAGGCAATCTATCCAAAGAATATTTCAAAGTAACTTTCATATAGTATATAACATTCATCAAAGGTTAAGTAATTTAAAATAAAAGTGCTAATGGGAAGCTCACATCCAAGTTATTAAAACCCAACAGTTACTACAACGATCTTTTATAATTTACAGATCTTTTTCTGGCAGGAGTATTTTACCACGACATTGCTTAGAGTTTGCTGATGCCTGGTGCTAATAAAGAGCAGACTGACTTTAGTGGGTTTTATTGCTGTTTTGAAATCTTTCCATACAGGGAATTTTTTGATCCCCACCCCACCCATGCTATTTCACTGCCTTGTAAAACCTACTATCCTTAACTGAGATCATGAATGTTAAAAGGGCCAGCAGCAGGCCTCGGCAAGTTATTTTATGGTAGTGATCGCAGTGGTGACTGACTGTTAATCATTGGCAGAGTTTAGCCTTTGCAAAGTTCACAGAGGCTTCTTTTCAAACCACTTTCCAGGCTAGCACATTAAATGAGGATTTTCGTTTGGAATGTTACCACAAACAAATTTAAATGGTTTTCCTATGATACAACAAATTTTCTTTTAATGCTCAAATGCATACAGGTTTTTAGCTGTCAAATTAAAAAGATAATTCCTTCTCTTTTCAATTGCTGTGGTGTGACTTACACACATTTTGTTGGCAATTCTGGTTTACAGTGTTATCGTATAAAACACCAACCATTTGGGCAATGAAATATTACTATTTCTTGATTTTTTTAAATCTGACATCTAAGTCATTTAAGTTTTGGAGACCCATTTCAAATTAAGGACTCTGTTTATTTAAAACATTTTCTTTAATGCCAAGGCAGAGTATTATCAAGTTAAATCTCAGTAACTAACCATATTCTGTATGGCTTATGCACATTTTGTTGGCAATTCTAGTTTACAGTGTAATAGTTTTTCCAGCGCGGTGGCTCAAGCCTGTAATCCCATCACTTTGGGAGGCCGAGGCGGGTGGATCACGAGGTCAAGAGATTGAGACCATCTTGGGCAACATGATGAAACCCCGTCTCTACTAAAAATACAAAAAATTAGCTGGGCGTGGTGGCGCGTGCCTGTAATCCCAGCTACTCAGGAGGCTGAGGCAGGAGAATTGCCTGAACCCAGGAGGCGGAGGTTGCGGTGAGCCGAGATCGCGCCATTGCACTCCAGCCTGGGTAACAAGAGCGAAACTCCATCTCAAAAAAAAAAAAAATCAACCATTTTGGCAATTAAATATTACTATTTCTCAATGTTTTAAAATCTGACATCTGAGTCATTTAAGTTTTGGGGATCCATTTCAAGTTAAGGACTCTATTCATTTAAAACACTTTTTTAAATGCCAAGGCAGAGTAGTATCAAGATAAATCTCAATAACTAACCATATCCTGGTGTTTTAAGGAGTTACCTGCAAGAAAAATATTTTTCTAATCCAAAAACTTTCAGAATAAGTGGAATATGAATGTGAACACAGCAGTATACCGAAATTTCCATCAATTGATAATGAAACCAAAGGAGATATCAAACCCAAAATTCTTTTTTGAGAAAAAAAAAAAAAAAAAAAAAAAAAAAAAAAACCTCAACTTGATACTAACAAAAGGTTACAGCCTTTTCAAAAACAAAAAAAAAAATTTCAAAAAGCCCTTCACAAGTTTATCAAATGAGATACCGGATTATTTGAAGATGATGACACAGGGAAATGTTTTAATCAGCTGATCAGCTGAAAACAAGCTCATTATAATCCCACCTCACCGACTAGTTTAAAGTCAGAAAAAAAAATTATTAGCAACTGGAAGCTTTTTCACAAAAATATATGCCTATTTTCCTGGTGCTGTGGCTCATGCCTGTAGTCCCAGCACTTTGAGAGGCTGAGGCAAGAGGACTGCTGAAGCCTAGGAGATTGAGACCAGCCTGGGCAACATAGTGAGATGTGGTCCCTACAAAAAAAATTGAAAAATGTGCCAGGTGTGGTGGTATGTGTCTGTAGTTCCAGCTACTCGGGAGGAAGCTGCAAGCAGGCTGAGCCTGCAAGTAAAGGTTGCAGTGAGTCATTACTGTGTCAGTGAACTCCAGCATGGGTGACAGAGCTGTCATATACACAGATATATATAAAATAATTTTATAATATGTTAATATAAGTCTTAATAACACAGATCTATGTTAAAACAGTAATGTATTTTGACTCAGTTGTTTCAAAATCAACTTACATAGTACCTTCATAAATGTTTTATAAAAGTAAATACCAGTCTATAAATATTTTTCCTAAATTTGTACATAAATTGTATTAAACCTTTAGTACCTATGTTTTATTGGTTAATTCTAATAATTCTTCATTAAAAACTGGTATTAAAGCAGTATTTCAGTATTTTTCAGATCAAACCCTCAAGATACATGTATTGCAGTCATTCTATGCATATTGTCCTAGCTTGCTCTGGAGGAAAGAAAATATTTTAAATCCATCTTCAGCTCATCTTCACATTCAACTGATTTCATCCATCCTCTGGCTAAGTAGGAAATGTGCCAGATTAAAGTTTGATAATCAGCAATTTTTTTTCTATGTTAACATTTTTTTCTGCTTAGGGAACGCTCTCCTATGATTTTCAGTACATTTCACATAAGATCACATAGGCAAATTTAGATGTCCTTAATGTTCACTTATCTCTGCATACAAAAGTCAATCAGATATCTAGTTATCTACTTATGTTCCAAATAAAAATATGTTCCAATATATTGATGTTGAAGAAAACAAGAATGGATTATATGGAGCGTTTTTCATGTCACCTTGAAGAAATGGTCATACACCATCTGCTGGTTTATTGAGCATACATAATATCAATGTTGAATTCTTCTTTAATAAATGATACATGTTGACGTAGCCACCAAATACATCCTAATGACCAGAAACATATCAAGGTGACTAGAAATATAACCAGCTTAAATTATCCATATGTAGTTTGTATTTGTGAAGTGACTAATACTCTAAATAATCTATTTTGTGCTATGCTTCACTTATATACACTCATAAGTGTGCCTTTCAATCCAGCTCACAAATGAGGTTCACGGTCTTCTTTGTCTTCTTTGTCTTTGTGGGCTGTCATCTGAGAATTCTTACCCATTAAGAATATAGAGATGAAGAGGTCAGTCGACTAGCACATCAAAATTAATTTAGAAACCATTCTCTCTATTTTATTCCTTGACTGACTAACATGAATGTGTTGGGAAAATTACAACTATAACTTATAAATGAAAACTATTCCATAAATCATTGAGATCAAAGTCTTCAATGACTTCCAAACAGATAAGAAATGAAACACAACTTCTTAAGCAGAAAAGCTGGGAGTTCAAATATGGGTAAAGAGGAGGGAGAGAGATCAATATCTAATTAACAAATAGTTAATTAAACAATAAAGGAGACTTTTACGAATCATGTGAGAGAAAATCATGGAATATTTCAGAATCATAATTCTAGAACTTAGCTTATGAATGGATACATAAACTGAAAGACTCAAATGAAAACAGAAATATTCAGTCGATCATGGGATCACTGGTATTTTGGTATTGCTTTATAGTTGACAGTATTAGAGTTTGGTTCAGGAACTGGAAATCACTTTAGGAATTTTAAGCAGGAAAGAAATCAAATCAATAAATTATAAATTGCATAAAATCCTTGGAAGAACTGGAGACCTGAATGTAGGGCTGGGTCTTCAGCTCTGACCTCTGCCAGAATCAAGAAAGTAGAGAATCAAGGATAGCTGATGAAATTCTAGAGTTAAAAAAGAAAAGAAAAGAAAAGAAAAGAAATACCTCTACTGCTAAGCTACACGGATTAAAAATCCACTGCCAGAATGACTCCCTCAAGGATGGAGCATTGACCCCATTAGACCAGCTGTCTCTCCAGAGAAATTTCTTCCTGACACCTTTGAAACTTAGGAATAAATTGTTCTGCTATCAACAAACTGTGTTTCTCAACTCCATCAGCTAGCAGAACACAACTTAGAGCAACCAAGAGATGGTCTCTGGCTCCTTTCTGGACTCCTAAGCTCTGGCATCTACATTGAGTGAACTTATTTTAAATACACAGCAATAGATGAATGAGAGCCTGGGTATTGTGGTTTGGTCTTCAAGCCTTTGCAGTGCAGAAAGGCCCAGCACATTTGATACTTTGCACCAGTGAACCACATTCAATATTATTTACAAAGTGTTTTCGTGGTCACAGTGCTGTGTATTCTTCATAAAAACAAATTGGAGTAGGTTGTGTTATTCCCATTTTACATAGGAGGAAATCCACAGGTTGAAGTTGTACCATATCTAAAATTACAGATAAGGCTAGGCGTGGTGGCTCATGCCTGTAATCCCAAGTACTTTAAAACACCAAGGTAAGAGGATCACTTGAGGCCAGGGGTTTGAAACCAGCCCAGGCAACATAGTCAGACCCCATCTCTACAAAAAATTTTTTTAAAGAAATTAGCTGAAGGTGGTGATGTGTGCCAGCAGTCCTAGCTAACAGGAGGCTGAGGTGGAAGGATTATTTAGTCCAAGGGTTTGGGGTTACAAATGTCTTCATAGATTGCTGTGATTACATAGTTATAATTGTACCACTGCACTCCAGCCTGGGTAACAGAGTGAGACCCTATCTCTGTAATAAAAGTAAAATAAAATAACATGAATTAAGGTTCTAGAATCAGTAACTTAATACAAGTTTGCTTTGAAATCCTCCCATTATTACTACATTGCCTCTACATGTCTTTGCTAAATAAAGTCATTATGTTTCTTGGTTATTAAACATCTATAAAATAAAAATTCAGACCAAGTGTAGTAACTTATGCCTAAAATCTCAGCACTTTGGGAGGCTGAGGCAGGAGGACTATTTGAGTCCAGGAGTTTGAGACTAGTCTGGAAAATATAGTGAGACCTTATCTCTACAAAAAAAGAGAAAAAAAAAAAACACTTAAAAACTTAGTCAAGCATGGTAGCATGAGCCTGTAGTCCAAGCTATTTGGGAAACTGAGGTGGTAGAATCACTTGAGCCCAGGAGACAGAGTTTGCAGTGAGCTGAGAATGCACCACCTCACTCCAGCCTGAGCGACAAAGAAAGATCCTATTTCAAAAAAAAAAAAAAAAAAAGATCCATTTAGTTAAAAGGTAAAGAAAGAAGACCATTACCATGGTTGAATGTTTGTGTACCCCCAAAATTTATATGTTAATTCTAATTCCCAGTGTAATGATATTTGAAGGTGGGGCCTTAGGTCATGAAAGTGAAGCCCTTATGACAGAGATCGATGACCTTTTAAAAGGCCTTCAGAGAGCTAGTTAGTCTCTTCTGCCATGTGAGGACACATCTAGAAGTACCAGAAAGTGTCCCTCACCAGACACTAAATTTGCTGGGACCTTGATCTTAGACTTCCCAGCCTCCAGAACTGTGAGAAATAAATTTCTTTTGTTTATAAGCTAACCAGTTTATGGTATTTTGGTATAGCAACCCAAATGGACTGAGACAGCCATCCAGTAAAAAATAGCATATATCTCTATAATAATTACAAAAAGTTATGTTCCAAAATTGAATAACAATGTGTTTATTGAGTCAAAGACATTAACTGCCTAAAACTGATTACCCAAAGAGGTACTTAGGTATCAAAATTCCTGATATATGGGAAATGTTCACTGTATAATAGCTTTAAATGACAAATTATAAAACACTGTATAGTGTTCTTATTTTTTTTTTTAATTTTAAAAAGGATTCAACATTAATTTTTTTCTTGGAGACAGGGTCTCATTTTGTCCAGGCTGCAGTGGAGTGGCATGGTCATAGCTCACAGAAACCTTGAACTCCTTGGGCTCAATCAATCTTCCCACCTCAGCCTCCCAAGTCACTGGGACCATAGGGGTGCACCACCATTCCTAGCTAATTTATTTTTGTAAAGGCAGGGTCTCCCTGTATTGTCAGACTGGTCTTCAACTCCTGAGCCACTGTACAGTATTATCTTAGCTTAGAAAAAAATTATATAAAGTCTACATCAATATTAAATAGGTAACTCCAGATGACAGTACTTTGAGTGCCTTTCTTTATTTCTTTAAAGTTTTTCTACTTTTTCCAAACTGTCGTATTTGAATTTTTTAAAGCAATAAATACCCTAAGGAAAACAAAAACTGGATATCCAAGATGGCTGAATAGGAACAGCTCTGGAGTGCAGTTCCCAGTGAGAACAGCACAGAGGGTGAGTGATCACCGCATTTCCAAACGAGTTTTTACTGCCCACAGACCAGGAGATTCCCAGGCGGAAAAGCACCACAAGTTTCCAGCCAGCTGTTTCAACTGGCACCACGGGTTTCCTCACAAAAATTCACACACATCTGGGCAGCCATTTCAATTGGTGCCTGTAACACCTGGGAGACAGAGTCGCCCATTGAACTGAAAAAAATCTAAAGAACACAGATGCTGGAGAGGATGTGGAGAAATAAGAACACTTTTACACTGTTGGTGGGAGTGTAAATTCATTCAACCATTGTGGAAGACAGTGTGGTGATTCCTCAAGCATATAGAAATAGAAATTCCATTTGACCCAGCAATCCCATTACTGGGAATATATCCAAAGGATTATAAATCATTCTGTTATAAAGACACATGCACACGTATGTTCATTGTGGCATTGTTTACAATAGCAAAGACCTGGAACCAACTCAAATGGCCATCAGTGATAGACTGGACAAGGAAAATGTGGCACATATACACCATGAAATACTAATCTGGAAACCATCATTCTCAGCAAACTGACACAAGAACAGAAAATCAAACACCACATATTCTCACTCATAGGCGAGTGTTGAACAATGAGAATACGTGGACACAGGGAGGGGAGCATCACACACTGAGGTCTGTTGGGGGTGCTAGGGGAAGGACAGCGGGGGGTGGGGAGGTTGGGGAGAGATAATATGGGGAGAAATGCCAGATATAGGTGATGGGGATGAAGGCAGCAAACCACATTGCCATGTATGTACCTATGCAACAATCCTGCATGATCTGGACATGTACCCCAGAACCTAAGGTACAATAAAAAGAAAAAGAAAAAAATTTTTAAGAAAATTAAAGCATTTATAAATAGTAGCCAGAAGGCAAGGGTAGATAGAAGTATGGTAGCTAGATGAAGTTATCAAAATTAAAATAGTTGAAGATAACTTTTTAAAAGTGTGGTTCATATTAATACAAAAGGAGAAAATGTTCTCAACCATCTCCCCATGTTTTTTTAAGCAAAGTCCTAGGACTATTAAAGATTCTGGACATAAAGGGGAGAATCAGATTTTGTTTTAAATAGATTTATTTTCTTTTAAACTCATGAAATATCACTTATATTTATTAGTTTAAAAATCAATTTAATATACACAAACTCTCTGATAATTAATAAAACTAAAGCTATACATGAGCCATAGACAGTGTTTGTCCTCAGTATCATCGCTAAATATCTGGACTTATTTTGTTGTTGTTGTTTTAGCAACGGGGTCTTACTGTGTCACCTAGGCTGGAGTGCAGTGGGGTGACTGTAGCTCACTGCAACCTCAAACTCCTGAGTTTAAGCACTCCTCCCACTCTAGCCTCTGGAGTAACTGGGACTATAGGCACATACCACCAAGCCCAGCTAGTTTTTAAATTTTCTGTAGAGATGAGGTCTCACTCTGTTGCTAAGCTGATTCGGAACTCCTGCCATCAAGCAATCCTCTCTCCTCAGCCTTCGAAAATGCTGGGATTACAGGCATGAGCCACCACACCAACTGGCTTGTTTATTCTTATTTCTTAAACTTGTTGAGTATATGATTATCCAAACAATTTAAAAATCATATTCACTCTTTAATAATTAAAATATCTTCCACAGGTGGGAGAAATGTAATCCAGCTTCTCGTTTTCCAAACCCATTGATATTTAGTCTCTAAAATAAAACCCTTAATATCTGAGCAGATAATCAGTATTGCTTAACTGAAAAATGATTGATTGTGATTGGTCATTGAATGAGTTTCATTTGTATTTGTTTGGTATTGGTTTTGCTAACTGGATGAGATCATGTAGTAAGCAAATATGACTTTAAAATTTTTACAACTCTTGGTGAAATCTCTTTATAGATTGTGAAACATCTGTTGAATTCTCATTTGATGGTATAATATACTCAACGATGAGTCACTAGCAAGGACTTCTTTCCTCATGTTTTAATTTCTAACAAAACAAAATCATGTAACCATCCAAGAGGAATCTAGAAATACTTGTTGAGTTCAGATGCCTACAGATCACCAGCATTAATGATTTCTATATAGTCTGGTTGAGGCCACCATATGGTTTTATCATCTGGATTTTTTCATTCTAACTTCAAATACTATTTTTGAAATAAAACCTCAGATTCTAAAGCTCATCTTTAAATAAAAGTGAAACCCTATGCATTTGCAGCACAGAACTTTCTCTTAAATACATAGAAATGATAACTTTGTTTTTTATGCCAATAAACTAGAATAACACATTTTTTTCTTCTGGATTTTGAAATACTACACACACACACAGAGACACACATACAAATACACACACAAATACACACATATACACATGCATACAAATAGCTCTCGTTCAGATAATGTGACTTTTAAAAGCATGTCAATTTGGTTGTGAATTATTACACCAATAAGATATAATTAGCAAATCATTTATTTCCTTCATGAGTATACTGAAAGTTAATAATGCCATTCCTCAAATAACATTTCAGACTTCACCTCTGGAGCATAGCCCATAGTGCTTTGCACTGTGCTATTGATACACTGGTACTAAATTAAACTCAGATTTAAGGAGTTCTCTTGAAGAAATCAGCAAATACTGTACAGAAATACAAACGTGAACATCCATGGATAATTTATAGCTTCCTACATCAAATGTTGATGGAAAGCATTTGAGGATAGATTGTGAATTAAGCAGAGATGAAATTTCAAGTGGATTGGATGGGGATTAGCTGCTACTGTTCTGGAATCTCGGGCCTATGGAATGCTGGCCTGCTAGGCTGTTCAACTCACATATTCTAACTCAACAACAGATGTCGTAGTTATCAGTGCCACTCACCCCAATAGCCTATGCCCTTCTAGTGGCATCGACATCTGTTTCCTAATTGCTCACTGTTTCTCCCTAAAATACATTCTGGTCCTTTTCAAAAATAATTCTGTATTCTCCCAAGCTGAGCAGTCTCCTCCCTGACTTCTCTATTCAGAAATAGACATTAGCCCAGACATTCTTAATAGATGATTTGTAGTCTCTATTACTGCTATTTGTGACTTCATTGAAAACCTAGAGAGCCACAGAAGACACTCCTATGGTTATCATACCGCAGTCAACATTGCATCAGTACTCACGTGGTTTACTTATTTCATTTAACTATCCAGGCTCATTTTTTGTCATCATTTTCCCTCGCCCACCTTCTCCAAGTTATGAACTTCCTGTATTTGCAGTAGTCTTTATGTATTTAGGGAAGGCAAGCAGATTTGACTACTGCCCAAACAAAATACTGTAATGCTCATCTATTATGAAATCATGTCATGAACAACACCGAGAGTACAGGGATTCTTTTATTCATTGTTTTGGGGAAAAGCTATATTTGCTTAGAATCATGAAATTTTCATATTGGGAAAAAAGTTGTCCCTTACATGGTCATAACTAAGAAATGTCAGTGTTAAAGGGATCTCGACACAGAGATGTTCTCGGGAATTTGAATCAGGTAATGGGCATAGACAGATATATACCAAACAAAGAATGTAATTTTGGTTAACACTCACTAAGTACATCTTCCTTAACTTTTCCCTCATTTTTTTCACATTTATTTAACTTATGCTATCTTAAAAACCCAACGTGGCTAATGGGACATGATCAGTTAATGGTGAAATGAGAGATCAGGGAGAAGAGAGTGGATTCATACAGGTTTTTGAGGATTATGAGAAGTGGTAGAAGAATTGAAATTTCTGCTGTCCCTGGTGAAGTCAGACCAAAAGAGTAGCAGGAGTTCCTGCTGTGAACTGAGAAGTTGGTGATTTTATTTCAAAGGCAGCCAAGTGCTTTCCAAAGTAAGAATCAGCAACTGTTTATACAAAGGGCAAGATTACCCAACTGCAATCTGTGAGATGGGCAGAATGTTTTGGGGCACCTCCCACTACTCCTGATTATAGGGAATTAGGTTACCATTGTTGAGGGCAAGGGTTTGCGGACTGCGCTTGTCACCTACCTCTTCACACCTTTGAGAGGTTTATATCAGTAACACGGAGAAACTGTCAAAAATATAAAAAACAAATCAATTATGATCCTGAAGTTGCAATGTTAGGTGCTTACTAACAGTGTGAAAAATGTGTTGAAAAAAATACTATAAAGTATACTAACCTAAAAAATGCTGTTAGCACTTTGATCAAGAGAGGACATAAAGACATTTTACAACTGGTATGGCATAAGTAATGACCTATTAAAATGGACAGAGACCAGATTGTTGGAAAAGGGCCTAGAGGTCTCCTGATACCGGGAAGGGGCCGGGATGAACAAGGCATTAACATCTATGTCACTTTTTAACAACTGGCACAGACTAAACCTTGTGTATATTACCTGAATATTAGCCCTGCCTTTGTATAATTTGTGTATGCCAGCTCAGTATTAGCCCTGCAGATGACATTACTACTCCCACCATTCTTGGTCTCCAGCAGCCTGATACGTGGCCTAACAATAGAAAAGAAATTGCCTATTCACAGTAGCACATGCCTTTACATCTCTTGCTGTATATGCTTTTTTTTTTTTTTTTTACTCTATCACCCAGGCTGAATTGTGATGGTGCAATCTCAGCTCACTGCAACCTCTGCCTCCCAGATTCAAGCAATTCTCATGCCTCAGCTACCCAGGTAGCTAGGATTACAGGCGCCGGCCACCACACCCAGCTAATTTTTGTATTTTTAGTAGAGAAGGAGTTTCATCATGTTACCCAGTCTGGTCTCGAACTCCTGACCTCAGGTGATCTGCCCACCTCGGCCTCCCAAAGTGCTGGAATGGCATTACCACACCCAGCCTTGTGTACATATTTTACTACACTTCAATCATTTAGCATTTTAACATTGGCTTGTTATGGTTTCTTTACCAGAAATTTCGATTCATATGAAATTAATGTCAAAACAAATTCTGTTGCTTTTCAAAAAAATTCTGAGTTTGGCTGCCATATTAATCCAGGGTATTAATGTGTGAAATAATGGAATATTTCACTGAATGTTCAGTCAGCATACAGCTAATACCACTATAAATTTAGATCATAAAATCTCATGTCGACTATACATCAGAATTTACCAATAAAGGGCAAAAAGTTAAAACAGTGCTTTTAAAGAGTACTGGTTTTTAAAATTTGCAATTCTTAGGATGCTTTATATATGTATTATTCTACATACGTCAGATGTTTAGATATACTTTCTTAAGTTCAGCTGGGTATGGTTTTTATGTTAGCTAATCTGCTGTTGAATATAGTGATCATAATAAAATCGTACTTGTGAGTTTATCAAACAAATAGTGGAAAGTAACAACCAGGTAAATAATTGTAAGAATTATGTTTATATGCCAATGCTTAGTAAATCTTTTTGAAATTAAGCTTAGAATTGTACACATTGCTGTATTAAGCAACTCCAACTATTTTGACTTAAAAAAGTGCAAAAACTTGTTTGTAAATATTTTTGTATGATTGAAGTTGTAAAAGATAAAAGTATAAGTAATGGAGAAATATTTCTGAGAACTCTAAGAAGAAATCTAACTACAATAATAAAGAGAAATCAAATGGTCTAAGAGCCAAGACAGAACTCTGTCACATCTAAAATGGAAATAGTACTCTGAAATAAGAAAGAGCAATTAGAAATGGGAAGCCCAGTTGCCATGGAACTACCCAATATGAAGAAACATAACCTAGGAAGGATGTTTCCAACACAGGTGCTTACATCAGCGTATAATGCCTGGCTTGCAAATCACAGAAAGTCTGACTCAAAGTGGCTTAAAAATGAAAGTATTGTATTGGCTTACATAACTGCAAAACCCAAAGTTAGGCCTTGTTCAGGCAGTGCTTCAGCTACCCATGCAAGCATATCACCAAGGATACAGTTTCCTTGTCTTTCCAGCCTGCTTTCTGCAGAGCTGGTTTTGTTCTAAAGATGACTTCTTGTAATACCATGATGACTGCAAACATCTCTAGGACACACGCTTCCCAGAATACATCTGCACCATAGAGGAGAGTGTGTGTGTGTGTCAGCATTCTCAGCAAATGTCTCAAGATTAATAATCTTTGGGCTAATTAAAAGATAAATACAAAGGTAGCCACTACATTTCAGGAAGACCCAAGAGTTCCATAGACATATACCATCCTTTTAAGATTTAGCTATCATAACGCTTCATGAAAATAATACAAAAAGATAAAATGTCTTCAGTCGTATCAGGTTTTTACCTGGTTGAATAGTAGCATCTGCAAGAAGACTAATAATTTTCCAGAACATTTTAAGTGAAACAAAAACTGCAGACATCACTATCATTAAAAATATATCATCCTGCATATCATTGTGCACTATGAGTGAATACTCTAACAACAAATTAAATTAAATTCAGACATTGTGTACTTGTTATATATATATTTTTCAGCTAATGGCATCTCACCAGTGATATTTTATTTCTTCTATATTAAATTAAAGACATTTCAACATTTTTTTGAAAATATAATCAAGTTTTATGTCTGAAAAAAATATTTCTTCTCATTTGAGGAATCCATAGATGCCTCCACCTGACATCTAGCCCATTTCCCTATCACTAAGCATTTATCCATTTACAGCATAGTGACTATGTATATCCATGTTACAGATCCCTCTAGAGGTAGCAGCATAAAACAAGTAAAAATTGAGTCAATTTCTGCTTAGAGTAAATTAATCTATGTCATGTTTCACTCATCATCATTTTTATTTTCTGTTCAAAGGTGATAATTTAGTCAATTAATTAAAGGAAATTTTTTCTAGAGCACACATCAATAAGCTTCATCAAACATTGGAAGCGTTCGGTTTTTGTTTTCTGTTTACAACTGTAGTTAGATTTAACCAGTGATATTAGTCTCTTTCTTGACTACACTGAATAGAATCCCTTCAAGAACCAAATCATCTTTTAGCACTTACTTGTTCTTTAGTATAACTATGAAAAGAAAAATATTTCAGCAGGATTCATCAAACAATTCCACATTATGAATTAAGACACAAATGGTGCATTAAGTTTCTTAACTGGCAGATATAGCACATTGTAACAGACAGTTTTCTGAGAAATGTAATTTATGTTCAGAGATCTACAATTTATAGTGTATAATACACATACATATAAAGAAAACAAAATTGATCATCAAATTATTAACTGCTGAGTTCAAATATTCTCCTTGCAGTTAATTGAATAAATGAAGGTAGGAAATCTAAGGTTAAACTGGTTTTATTAACACCAATAGTGAAGAAAACTTTCAAGAATTTTTTTACACATTGAGATGAAGAGGAGAAAGTAATGTTTAAGGTTAGTTCACTCAGGTTTTATACTTGTTGGTATGTTATAGATTGAATGCTTTTGTATCCCCTCCCCATAATTCATACATTGAAAGGTAACACTCAATGTGATGGTATTTGGATGTGGGGCCTTTGGATGCATGTCTTATAAAAGAGATTCCAGAGAGATACCTCACCCTTCTGCCATATGAGGACACAGTAAGAAGATGGCACTCTATGAATCAAGAAGTGGGCCCTTAACAGACACTGAATCTATACCTTGATCTTGGGCTTTCCAGCTCAGGAATTGTGAAAAATACATTTCTGTTGTTTATACGCCATCCAGTCTATAGTATTCTGCTATGGCAGCCCGAACTGACTAAGGCAGGTGGGGTCTGAGTGTTCTAGGGCTCCTATAACAAAGCACCAGAAATTAGCTGATTTCAAACAACAGAAATTTGTTTTCTCACAGGTCTTGAGACTGGTAGGAGTTGGCAAAACCATGCTGCCTCTGAAGCTCCTGGGGAGGACACTTCCTTGCCTCTTACAAATCCTGGCAAGCTCAGGTGTCCCTCAACCGAAAGATGGCCTACCAGGAGGGTCATTTGACTAGAAACGCATGTTCACAAGGGGTCTTAAGCAATCATTTATCTATTTTCCAAAGTAACAGCATAAAATCACAAGATTGAAAGAACACGTATGTCTCATAACTTTCAATTTGTAACCTACTTACCAGATCATACCATGTATAGTAAACAATTAATAGTTTCTATAAATTCTGTAGTTAACTTGTAAACAGTAAATTATATTTTCATCTTGAAAGGATTAATCTGTTTAATGTCAATGTGTAAGGTAGACTAGAATTTTATTAGCAGTATATTTTTAAATACCTTAATTTTAAAATATAAGTGTCAAAAATAAAAAGAAGTGGCCTGTGCCTCTTCAAAACTCTAAAAAATATAAGAATTTAGAAGGTTTTGTTTCTGAGTCTGGTTTATTGGGGAGTGTGTGACAGGTAGCCTCTAGGGCGCTATCACCTATGAACCTATAAACCTTGCCTCCTGGAATTCACCCACTGTGTGTAATCCCTTCCCCTTGAGTGTAAGCTGGGCTTCTTAACTTGCTTCCAAGAAGAGATTAAGACAAATGTGATGGGATATCACTCCTAAGATTAAGTTCTAAGAGACTATGGCTTCCATACTGTTTGTTCTTTTGTGCTGTCTCTCAGTTCATTTGCTCTGTACATGCTCCTGAAGATACTCATGTGGTTAGGGAACTCAGAAACTGATTCCCCCTCAAGTTGAGGCTTCAGATGACACTGCAGCCCCAGTCAAGAGCCTGGCTGCAATCTCATGAAAACTTTGAGCCATGCCCTGGATCCCTGAGCCACAAAAGCTGATAATAAATGTTTATTGTTTTAAGCTTTTGAACCACTAAATTGTGGAGGAATTTGTTATGCAGCCACAGACGACTAATAATGGGGAAAGGGAAAGGCCAAGGATTCTATTATAACATAATCGTTCTAATTGAGATCATGTGTTGAGATCATGTCAGTTTTTCCAATAACTTAAAAACATTTTATTCAAGTAATATATTACTTTTGCTGGATCAAAAATTTCAAATACCAAAGAGATAAAGACTAAAATTCAATCTCCAATCTCCTTTCATTCTACATCCCTCTCCTGAGTTAAACAAACAGTTATTTTCCCATTTTCCATTACGTTTTCATATATGATTTTTTATTTCACAAGAATGACATGGAACAGTCTACAACTTTTTAAAAAAATTAACCTTTCCTGAAGACCTTCCCACAGATGTACACAGATATCTAATTTTATTATTTTAACTTCTGTTGAAATCAATAACATATTGATAACACAATTTTATTTCATCTACCTGTGCTGATACGTATTTGGGTTATTTCTAATATTTTACTCTGACCAAAACTGTTGCGACTAATAGACTTATACTTATCATTTTGTGCTCATGAACTAGGTATTTCTAAGACAGACTTGTAGATGTAGAATTTCAAAGGACATGGCAGTTTTGGGTAGGTATCTCAAATTATCCTTTTTAGCACTATAACAATTTACACTGTCACAGCAGTGTATTAGAATACTGGTTTTTCCCACACCTATGTCAATACTAGATTTAAAAAAAATTTTTGAGCATGTTCCACCCACTTCTACCCCACAGATGAATGACATATTTTACATTTCGTCTAATTTTTGTAATTTAGTTATGAAATGGTTTCTATCTTTAAATCACCTGGGATTTCTTCAGTGATGTTTAATTGTCCTATAGACTGAGTTTGGAGAATATTATAACAATAACAAGGAAACTCTTAAAATCTGAAAATAGCTAATATTGTCAGTGGACTCTAAATTAATCAATTGAATGTAAACCTGTTGAATTCCTCATTTCCTTCTCATCAGAATATCCTGCAGTTCTTCTATTATATAGTTTGTAATATATAAATATTGACCAAATTGAATGGATTAAATTGCCTGTGGGATTTTGGACAACTGATTAGATAATAGAGTGAAATTATAACTAGAAACCTATTCTACAATCTAAGAACTGTTTGATAGTACTTATTGTTAGAGAATACATTTCAAACTTAGAATATTTAGGATACTAAATAGTTGCCAGTTGCCTATTCATTCTCTGATTAGTTCACAGTTTTATCAATGTATGAAGTTGCTGCTTCTTTCACTCAGATGAGTGTCGTGATGAGGCAGTATTACATTTGCATATTAACAGTAGGATTTGTGTTTCCACTGTGTTTTCAGAAAGTTATGATAGAATCATTCTGATTCTTTTGTAATGCCTTGGCTTATTTGTGAGTAAAGGCAAGCACAGGAAAGATGGCTGAATCCAAAGTGCTGTCCATTAAGTGAACCTATATATGGAAGAAAAGTATTACTTTAGCTATGACCATAATGTTCTTTCATAAAATGGCCTAAAGACAATGGCAGTTGCCTGATGGAGCAGCTTTCTGTATAAGAGGACTGCTTAACCAGAACTTATATGCAGTATTTAATGTGTAGAGACTTGCATTTTGAAACCAAGAACTTCACTCCCCTTCCATGGCTCCTGCTGATTGAAGCTACTACCACTTCCTCCTTGGACTTATGCAATATCTTGACTGATCTCCCTACATCTTCTCTTTCTCAATTAGGATTCATTTTTACACGTCACCAGAGTAACATTACATTCCTGTTCAAAACCTTCCTGTGACTTACAATTGAGCTTAAAATTGAAATATACATGATCTGACCATAACCTCTTTCTGCTGCTTTTACCCACCTGGCCCTCTTTCTGTTTTTCTGGTAGATACAGCAATATGGATTCTGTCTTGGGTTCTCTGCATTCCTGGTCTCCTCCGCTCTTCTACCATCTCTTTTCCAGGCATGCTCCTTCCCATCATTCAGATCTCAACCAAAAGTTCTCCTTTCCAGATCTGCCTTCTCTGTAACTTTCTCAACCCACCTTTGCATTGTCTTCATAATATTTACCACTATCTGCCATTATCTTGTTAGTTTATGTGTCTTCTTTCTTCCTAATGAAAATAAAAACTCCATGAGTATAAGGATATTTGTCCCTAGAAGACTGTCTGGTGTAAAGGAGAAACTCAATAAATATTTGTTTTATAAAATTAATCTTCAAAATTGGTATAATTTTTCTTCTTTTGGATAGGAACTGTTACTTTTGGTGAAACTCTGAAGTCTCATAAAGTGTCTCTTGACTGTAGACTAAAAAATAATTTATTTAAGGTTAAGCTGGAAGTCATTAGTTTTGAGTTTAAATTGTTTAATTCTTATATTTTAATTGTTTTAATTAAAAAAAGGTAAAATTCTATTTTGAGACTTTAGAGAAAACATCAAAATGTGTGTCTTGTGTTCAAATCCAAGTATGATTGAAATGTTATTATTCTAGTGTTATGAAGTATGTAGATACTATTTTACTTTAAGCATTTACATAACACAGATTCTGATCATTATTGGATTTGCCAACAACACTTAATTGAAAGAAGGAAGTGGCAAAAGGCTATGTCTTGCTTCATTGCAATGAAATCATATCTATCATTCTATTGTTAAAACATTGAGCAGACAGTCAGGTCTGCTTCCTGGAAATAACATGAGTCAGATTCTAAACATGCACTGATTGCATATTCTCCACTGTAATCATAGGATCAGACACAAATGAAAACTATGTACAAATCCCTCTCTGGTCACTTGAGAACTGGACAGTCAACAGGAGCTCTTCACTGAGTTCAGCTTCCCAGTTAGGTCTATATCTATACCCCCAGCACCTGGCATAGCACATGGTAATGAAAATAAAATGAACAAATAATACAGGTGAAAATTGATCAAACTACTATTATCACTCATCAGTGAATGAGAAAGGTTTGCTCTAAAACTTTATTTCCAAGCCAGGCATTTTTCTTTTTTTTTTTTTTTTTAATTATACTTTAAGTTCTGGGATACATGTGCAGAACATGCATGTTTGTTACATAGGTACATGTGCCATGGTGGTTTGATGACATCCATCAGCTGTCATCTGGGCCAGGCATTTTTCTATGAGAAAATAAGTCCCTGATTCTAGTGTTAGCTAAGTTAGCCCATTTAAAAGCAAATTTTATGTTCATTTTTCATCAATATTTATTAATTTTTTTTCTATGCTAGGCAATGTGGATACAGTGGTAGAAAAACAAACATAGAACCTGTCTTCAGGGAACATATGGTCATTTAGAGTCACAAATATGATCATGCAATCACCCAACCATATATCAATAATTATGAATTGTGATAAGTACATTTAAAGAAGCTCTGGGAGTATATGACAATCATATATGAGTTAGTCTGAGGGGTCAAAAAAGGCTTTGATGAGAAGGTGACTTTTGAGTTGAGATGGGAAAAATGATTAAGAATTAAATAAAGTGAGAAGTTTGAAGAGAGTTGTATTTATGGAGAGAAAAGAGCATGAACACAGATCTGAGGTGGGAGGGAAAATCGAGGTTGAAAGAACAGACAGACTTCAGCGTGGCTGGATGGAGATGAAGAAAAGAAGGGCAGAGACTGGCACAGATGAGACTGGAGAAGTGAGCAGGAGATAGATCACGGGAACAGTGAGCACTGTAGCATTGTTAAAGGGCCATTGGTATATTTTAAGTCTGGGTAATAGGATCAAATTTGCTGTATTGTTGCTCCTGCAACATGCTGAATATGAAACCTAGCCAAATCCAAAGCTTTCATTAGAGACTTGGAACCTCCCTCAGGTATGACAGCGATGGGAAAGGGAGCAAGCTAATGACATCTGACCTCTTGATCCTACCTTACCCTAGTACACAGATGAACAAGCTAGTAGAAACCTATTTTGAAATATATGCTTGATGTACACACTTAGGGCAATACAGAGATTGCCATGATTACAGAGTTATTGGAGTAAAATTATACCATCACCAATTGTAAGTGAAATTTATAATCTTAGAATCTTACCACAAAAAGGGTTTCATTTTAAATAATAATTTTCCCTTTGCTATGTAAACTGAAACTTTGTGAGCATGTACTTTTAATACATTTATTTTATTGATGTATAGAATTCAAGCATTAGATTCTACTATGACCCTGAAGGTCCCCTATGACTTTGCTACTTGAAATATGGTCCAGGTACCAGTAGCATCAGCAGCAACTAGAAGCTTATTAGAAAGTTGAAATCTCAGTTCCCATCCAAACTAACTGAATTAGAATCTGCATTTCTAAAAGATCTCTAGATTTGTTTGCACATTAAAGCTTGAAAGGAATTGCCCTAGAACTTTATTCTACCTCTTTAGGAACTTGATCCTACAATATCTATTTGAATAATTGAAAAAGTATAGTTTAATGCTGTTTTTGTTCAATCTCATTGCACATAACATCTTTGCATTTTCTAGTATGTAGCTAGGTAATACTAAGTTATAAGAGTCAAATTGGAAGAGCTTGGCAAATCAAGATTTTAAAAAATTTTCTATTTCTCAAATTTGTCCTCTCCCATCCCTTCAATGGGTACATATTTATACATTCTTATTTAAAATACACAGTGTGGTAAACACCAACATATACGTAGTGTCTTCCTGGAAGAAGTTTATTTTTAGACTCATTCATTGAACAGTGTATTTATGACAGAAGCAAAAACTGTTGTCATAAATGCAGCAAAAGGATTGGGCATGACAGAACTATTTTTCCTTAATCTTAGGGACAAATGGCTATTTTTAAAAGAAAGTTTGTTATTTTGTTTTTAATTTGCCAAAAGAAAATTGGCAAAAGAAAGTTCCAGAGCTTAGGCTTGAGCAGATTTTGAATGAACAGAATTAAGGTATTTCACATCATAAAATTTTTGAAAATGGATTTGCTGTTTGGGTCCTTATATCAGTATTCAATTTGCTGCTATAAAAAACCACTATAACTTACCAACTTCAAGTAACAGAAGTTTATCATCTTATAGTCTGGAAGTAAGCAGTCCAACATGGGTCTCAGTGGATTAAAATCAAGATGTCAGGAAGGCTGTGTTGCTTTTTGGAGTATCTAAGGGAGAATTCATTTTCTTGCCTTTTCCAGCTTCTAGAGACCATCATCATTCTTTGGCTTTTGACACCTTCCACTTTCAAAACCAGCAACAGCAGGTTCAATCATTCTTACGTTGCATCACTCTGACATGAACACTGATGCCTCCCTCTTTACTTTTAAAGACCCTTGAGACTTTATTGGATTATTGAATCCACTTCAATAATCTAAAATAACATCCCTAGCTAAAGGTCAGCTGATTAGCAGCCTTAATTCCATTTGCAACCTTAATTCTCCTTTGTCATATAGCATATTCACAGATTCTGAGGATATGACCATGGACATCTTTGGGGGCCATTATTCTGCCTACCACAATCCTTGTAAGAAGGAGTGGGTGCCACGGAATGTGGGGAAAGTAGAGAAAGAATTCTCATGAGTGCTAAGGAGAAGGAAGCTTCTGCAAAAGGCAGCAGTCTGTGTTCACAGGAGAAAGACACCAGTGAGAGTTTCTCTGTAGTAGGGTTTGATTGTCAATGAGACTGCAAACTGATTTTTATCATGGTTTTTAATAAATAGATGATTCTTGTTCTGCACATTTCTGTAGTTCTCCATCAAGCCCTAACATCTAGTAAAAAATCTGTTATTTAGGGTGACTTTTTAGAAAGAAGGAAGAAGATGGGAGAATATGTTTTTCAAGCCTGGAGGAAAGCCAAGTTCAGAGAGAACAACAGCTGCAGAGTGAAGATGATTAGAACGGATTGTAAATCAAGTCAGAAGCAGAAATTCCCAGCAAAAGACAGAGGAAGGGAGACCACTCCATTCCCATGCTCTAACACTCATAGGAGTTCAGAGGAGGTTGACATTTTATCTGAACTAAGCAGAAGTGATCATTAATTGGATAGATACAGATGGAGTTCTCTGTATGGTTTGGGCTCTGAGATAAAAAGGCAAATAAGATACATTGCTACCTTCAAAGTGCTTGCAGTCTAGAGGAGGCTGAGAAGTAAATGCCTGTTATAGGATGAAGTTTGCATACAGCAATGCACAGGGAGCTTCTGGGAGCCGGAGGAGAATCTTCTAAAGTGATTGTGCATGCCGAGGAATGCTTTCCAGAGATGAGGTCTGAATCTGTATGGAAGTATGACTGCTGCATCCGTGATCTTTTTTCCTGCTTGAGTCTTTTTATCTTTCCCTTTCTTCTTCCCCTTTCTTTTCTGTATTCAGACAAGCTAAGTTTCCTCAGTTTTAATAGTTTCGTAATCCCCCTCCCAGTTCCACATGTCCATTCTGTGGCTGCTTCCGCTCTGTTTCTTTCCCTGCCAGACTTCTTGAAAAGACTATCTACGCTCATTTTTTTTCTAAATTCTAATATCTTGTTTACCTCCATTCCACAGCTGGCTGGGTTCCAAATGCTGTCTGCAAACCTGCCTAAGAATGCTTTCTCCAAAGATAACAACAACTTCTCTGTTGAAACCAAAGGCATCTTTCAGTCCTTAATACTGTGAAGTCTCTGATACATCTGACACTACTGCTAACTTCCTTCTGGAAATACTCTTCCTTTCTCTTCTGGGACAACAAGATTCTGATCTCCTCCCACTTTCCTGGCCAAGCCTGAATCTCTTTATCCACTGCCTCCTCCTCTAGCCCACCAATAAAAATCAATTTCCCTTTTTTTAATTGCATTTTAAGTTTTGGGGTACATGTGAAGAACATGTAAGATTGTTGCATAAGAATCAATTTTCTAAGGTACATTCACATGTTTTTGCTTGGCCTAAATGTTTGTGTCCAGCCAAAATTCATATGTTGACACTTAGGCCTCAATGTGATGATATAAGGACATAAGGCTTTTGGGAGATGATTACATCATGAGAACTTCATCCTCATGAACAAGATTAGTACCCATACAAAACAGCCTTGAGAAAGACTGGTCACCCCTCTGCCATGTGAGGATGCAGTGAGAAGGCGCCATCTATGAAACAGAGTGAGCTCTCCCTGGACACCAAATCTGCTGGTGCCTCGATCTTGGATTTCTCAGTCTCCAGAATGGTGAGTGATAAATTTCTGTTGTTTATAAATTACTCGGTCTATGCTATTTTCTTATAGCAGCTCTAATGGACTAAGTCTTTTTGTATTTGAAAGTATATTCAATGAAATGGATACTTTATTTTTAAAAATTGAAATGTGTTATAATTCATTCTAATAGGATTCAATTTATACAAGTTTGCCTCAAACATACAACTATTACTTCTGAAGGCTGCCGTTGCTGTTACAAAAATAAAAGAAGAAGTCTACAGAGATAATAAATAGCTTTGTTATAAGGCATGAGAAAATATGATGGCTTATGCTGATTCCCAGCTACATTTTCTTTCAGACATTTCTGCTGTTTTATGAAAGCAAATACGCCAACTTTATTTGAAGTTTTGTTCAATAAAAGTGTGGCAACAGAACAGTGTAAAGAGCAAAGGGTAGAAAATAATTATGGTTATGAACTTCACTTTAAAGGACTTAATAAGTGGCATGAAAATATCAAAAGTAATAAGCTAACAATATTTAAACACAGCTCCCATGCAATGGGTTTTTTCTTTTACCTTTGTTTTTAGTTAGCGGCCACTTTTCAGAAGAAAAATATTAAATTTTCAACGTCAAATAAACTACCGTCCCTAATTCCACTCAAACTACTGACACTGATTTTTTTTTTCTAAATAGAAAATGCCCTATTTAAAAAGTCAGTAGTATTTTTCTGGTGTTCAGAAATATTTCATTACTTACAAGCCTCTACCATGCAGAGAGTGGTTTTGAAATAATAGTTCATTTTCTTAAGAAAAATAAAGTGCTTATACAGAGCCAGCCATAACAAATATCTAAAAATAAAATAGGTTTCATCTTCAGGACCATTGGTACTCCAGAGTGCTTTGCACAAGAATACAGTGTGAATGAATAGTGGCCCTGGGGTTGGGCAATGCAGCAATGCTCTGATGGTTATGGAGTTATTCCACATATACTATAAAAATTTGACTCCTAAACTCATGTCTTATTAGTGGAGACATTATAGTCAAAATGGTATATTAGTACCATTAGTAATATTAAGTACACTTTGACTTAAAGCCTGCAGAAATGTAGCAATCACACTAAAGATGAATGGTACTCTGTCTAACTGGTGTATTCCCTCCAAAATGTGTCAGTAAGTTACATTTATTTTGTAAAAGTTTTCATCTGTTAAATGTTCCAGATAAACACAAACTTTATGAAAACATGGGCTAACTCTTTTGGTATTTGATGAGTTATATCTTAACATATTTTTTAAGTATGAATTCTTTTTATATCTGACTCAAATGATTTCTCTTTTGAAATTTACATTAGTGTCACATTTTATTAGGTTGGTTCAAAAGCAGTTGAGGTAATGAAATTGAAAGTGATGGCAAAAACTGTAATTACTTTTGCACCAACCTAACAGTTGAGGGCTTGGTTCTGGGGTCAACTTGTGATGTGAATAATTACATACAGTCAACATTGGCTTTGAAAATCCCCTATGTTGCTTGTAAAATGTGGTTTGTGGTATTTCTAAACCATATTTTAATGTAATCTACCATCTCTAAGCATCCAATACAACCAGTCTTTCACTCAGCCTTGCACTAGGTTTTGTTCCTTCTGGAATAGATATTATAATGTGCTTAAGTTTAGGACCACATTGAAAAAAAAAACATGTATATTCAAGTACTAGAAACACAACTCAGTGGGGAAAGTGCTTATACCATGAGAGGCTTTTAAGAACTACTATTAAAGAAAAAATGGATAAAGTCATCCAAACTGTTCTTCTTTCTTTCTTATTTTCTTTCTGTCTTATTTTCTTTTTTGGGGACATAAACTGTAATTGGACAACTACCAGTTTTCCTTCCAAATCAAAGCCAAAAACGAGAACAAAAAAACTATTGGTACAGCTTCACAAATTCTCAAAGAAGGGTTTTATATTTAATAAACAAGAAATATTTTCAAAATTGTAATTATTCTCATTTAAAGAGAAGGTTTCTCACTTTCCCATGAATTTCATCATGAAAAAGCGTGCTTTCCTACACAAATACTATACATACATTAGTCATGTGAATACTCATATTCATAAATGGCAAATTATTGATGACTATTTTGCTTCATATTCATATGACTATTTTGCTGCTTCATAAATGAAACAAAATAGTCTTAAATAATTTGGCATTGCTGTTTATAGTTACACCAAAATATTTTTTTCATTATCCATCATTGCCGTAAGATAGAGACTGCAGATTCTAGGAAGCAAACATTTTTTCTGAAACCAATCTTCAGTCAAAGGAATATAAACATGGCATGATGCTAAATTTGTGGATCCAGTGTACTAAGGAGGGTAAGCACCTAGGAAAAGTTATCTACTACTTAATGGAAGAAATAAAGACCTCCAAAGGTTGCTTTTTGGTTATATAACAGTCTATGCATTGCATAGATGTGCAATATTAATTTAGGTAGACATAAATTCTTTTTGTCCCGTCACTATTTCCTATATCCATCCCTTCCCACCCCAAAGTAAGTTAGTTGGCTATTATTTAGGGCTACTGTTTAACACTATTTACTTTTACTAAGTTATGAAGATTGAGCCCATATCATCATAGATGGTCCAGGGAACAGTTAGTATAATACACTCACTGATGTGTTTTGTGAGGGGAAAACACAAGTCTCTCAGGAAATCCTGATGCAGCTGACCTTTCTTTAGTGTCTGTTTCCTGGGGCGATGCTCGAATGTGGTTTATGCACACTGTTGCCTCATTAGCTCCTCCACTGCCACTTCTACCCACTCCTCCACTAGTTTCTAGGATTAGTCCATTTAGCATTTCAATAAATGTTCCCAAGTTTGGCTGATTTGTACCAGTCATTGAGGAGTCTCTTGACCTATCTGAAGTAGCAATACTGGAAGCAGGGACAGATTCTGTTAAGTGATGTATCTTATGTATTGAAACTGAGGCTGATTCCATCCAAATTCAAGAGCAGCTCCTCTAGAAGTTGCTGCTATAGCTGTAGCCTCTGCTGAATATGGAGATGTCCAGTACTAGCGACTTAAGGGGGTTCAACTATAGCCTTTGTTTCTATTTTTCCAGGACTTCCTATTAAAAGATATTTTGCAGACAAGCCACAGTCTGGGAGAAGACATATGCAAAATACACATGGGATAAAGGACTTGCACCCAAAGTATACAAAGAATTCTTTAAACTCAGCAATAAGAAAATAGACAATGCAATTAAAAAGTAGGCTAAAAATCTGAATAGACTGTTTGCCAGAGAAGATATGCAGCTGGAAAATAAGCCTATGAAAAGGTGCTCCACATCATATGTTATTAGGAATTGCAAACTACACGCCTGTTAGAATGGCAAAAATGCAAAAACACTGATAAAATCAAATGTAGGCAAGGATCTCTCCTTCATAGCCTGCAGGAATGTAAAATGGCACTTTGAAAGACAATTTGGTGGTCTCTTACAAAGCTAAACTTAAGTCTTGCCATATAATTCAGCAATAGTGCTCCTAAGTATATGACCCAATAAATTGAAAACTTCTATTCACACAAAAACTTGCACATAGATATTTAGAGCAGCTTTTTTTTCATAATTGACAAAAATTGTAAACTATCAAGGTGCCCCTCAATAGTTGAATGGACAAACAAACTGATATGTCAATAAAATAGAATATTATTCAGTGATAAAAAGAAAGGAGTTATCAAGCCATAAAAAGATATGAAGAACCTCGAAAGCCTATTGCTAAGTGAAAAAAGAAAAGACAGTTGGAAAGGCTACATGTTGCATATTCCAATTATATGACATTCTGGAAAAGACGAAACTACACAAACTGTAAAAATATCAGTGTTTGCCAGAGGGAGGAATGAATAGATGGAGCATAGAAGATTTTTAGGGCAGTGAAACTAATCTAATGGTGACTATATGACACTATGCATTTGTTAAAACCCACAGAACTGTACAACATCAAAAGTGAACCCTAACTACAAACTTTAGTTAATGTAATTGATGTATCAATATTGTTTCATAAATAGCAACAGATATACCAAACCAATGTAAGACGTTAACAATAGGGGAAAGCGTTGTAGTGGGGAGCAGAGGTATATGGGAACTCTCTGTACTCTGCTCATTAACTCTGTAAACCTAAAAAGCTCTAAAAAATGAAGTCTGTTAGGGATGAAATAATAGATATGTGGTAAAGAAGAAAAAAAGATAATTTACCGTTCTGCCAGGGTTGTTGAAACTAGTTTTGAGAGTTGTAATTATGTGTTCCTGTTGACAGCATATTGACAGGATCTCATTTCCATATTTTTATAAGGTTAATCTGTCATTAATGTTCTTGATGCAATCTTCAAAAAGGTTTTTCATAGAAAAATCTCCTAATATGCTGTCCATTGATGTTGGGCTACTGGTCACTGAGGTCCCCACTGACTTTTCTGCAAGTTTCTCTTGTTTAGTTGCACTACGAAGTGCAGGTCCAGAAGATACTGTCTTCGATGCTGGAGTGAAGGGTACAGGCACACAAGTGGCAAGCAAAGCAGAGACCAAGACTGGGACTTGAGCTACAGCTGCTGTTGCCATGGAAACAGCTACAGCAGCAGTGGCAGGATTCAATCACTGAGTTGTAGCTGGGGCTCGTGCTGCTACTGCCTCGGGATATCATCATAACCATCACAAAGCTTTTTTTTTTCAATATCATATTCTTTGAAGGCAGTATCATCATTAGGATTTTGTGTGAAGCAATTTATTTTTGTCCCACTACCTAAAATGCATTGTTCACCTTCACTTATTTTACCACAAAACTACAACTAACCACAAAGGGTTTAGTCTCCTGCATTAAGCTGAATTTTGGAACCCAGGCCCTACCTGAGCCTGGAGCCCACAGTACATATCACATCCTCAGAGCCAGACTTTTTTTTTTTTTTTTTTTTTTTGCTGGGGTGGATAATCTCACCCGAGGGGATTCTAGGGGCTGACTGAGCTCAGGTCGGGAGAGGCCATGCAGTTCTGCCAGGTCTAGTTTTCTCTTTTTATTTTTTTTTTAGAAAAAAAGGAGAGAAGGAGGGGAAGAAAGAGGAAGAAAAAGAGGGAGAGAGAACAGGAATATTGCTTTATCCTAAAAATGGGTATTAATAATGGCCAATCAATATTTTGTGTATTTAAAGTGGAGAATGTATATTTTGTGTATTTAAAGTGGAGAGCTCTATAAATACTTATTAAGTTTACTTGTTCCGAATCTGAGTTCAAGTTCTGGTTATCCTTATTAATTTTCTGTCTTGTTGAGTCTAAATCTGTTTATGGGTCTTATGTATCTGGGTGTTAGGATCCTTAGCTCTTATTATTGCATTGATCCTTTTACCACTGTATCTTTGTTGCTTTGAAATCTGTTTTATCAAATGCGAGAATTGCAACTCCTGCTTTTTATTTATTTATTTATTTTTGCTCTCCATTTGGTTGGTAAATCTTTCTCCAACCCTTTGTTTTGAGTCTTTGTGTATCTTTGGATATAAAATGGGTCTGGATGTAGTATACCCTTAGGTTTTGGCTGTATCTTTTGATTGGGGGATTTAGTCGATTTAAATTTAGGGTTACTGCCATTTGATGTTAACTGGCTATTTTATCCATTCGTTGATGTAAATTTTTCTTTATGTTGATGCTCTTTACTTTTTGGTATATTTTTAGAAAGGCTAATACTGGTTGTTCCTTTCTGTGTGTAATGCTTCTTTCAGAAGTTTTTGTAAAGCAGGCCTGGTGGTAATAAAATCTCTGAGTACTTGCTTGTTCATCAAAGATTTTATTTTTCCTTCAATTGTGAAGCTTAGTTTGGCAGGATATGAAATTCTGGGCTGAAAGTTCTGTTCTTTAAGGATGTTGAATATCAGCCCCACTCTCTTCTGGCTTGTAGGGTTTCTGCTGAGAGATCTGCTGCAAGTCTGATAGGCTTCCCTTTGTGGGTAACCTGACCTTTCTCTCTGGCTGCCCTTAGTATTTTCTCCTTTGTTTCAACCCTGGTGAATCTAACGATTATGTGCCTTGGGGTTGCTCTTCTTGAGGAATGTCTTTGTGGTGTTCTCTGTATTACCTGGGGTTGAATAGTGTCCTGCTTTGCTAGATTGGGAAAATTCTCCTGGATAACATCCTGAAGAGTATTTTCCAGCTTGAATTCATTCTCTCCATCACATTCAGGTACACCTATCAAACATAGATTAGGTCTTTTCACACAGTCCCATATTTCTTGGAGACTTTGCTCATTCCTTTTTATCCTTTTTTCTGTATTCTTGTCTTCTTGTTTTATTTCATTAAGTTGGTCTTCGACCTCTGATATCCTTTCTTCTGCTTGATCAATTTGACTATTCAAACTTGTGCATATTTCACTAAGTTCTCGTGTTGTATTTTTCAACTCCATTAGTTCATTTATATTCCTCTCTATATTGTCCATTCTTTTTAGCATTTCGTCAAATCTTTTTTCAAAGTTCTTAGTTTCTTTACATTGGGTTAGAACAAGTTCTTTCAACTCCCAAAAGTTTCTTATCATCCACCTTCTGAGGCCTGCTTCAGATAATGGAACACAGTCCTTTCCCATCAGGGCTTGTTTCGTTGCTGATGAGGAATTGCAATCCCCTGTAGAGGGAGAGGGGTTCTGATTTTGGGTATTCTCGGCCTTTTTAGGCTGTTTTTTCCCCTTTATTATGAATTTATTCATCTGTTGTCTTTACAATTACTGCCTTTCTAATTAGGTTTCTGAGTGGACGTCCAAGTTATTGATTCCCAGTGCTGAAATCTGAGCAACCCACTGTGCCAGCCAAAACAGCAGCAATAAGACTGATGGTGCTCTTCTGCCTGGGAATATCAGGTCTGGCTTCCTTCTTGAGTCCGTAACAAGCGGCTCTGCCTTCCCAGAACTCCAAACACCGGTCAGTAGGGGAACCAGTCCCGTTTACTCTGCACGAAGAGCTGCCGTGCCGAGGCGATGGCAAAACTGCTGCGCCAGCCACAAGAGTCGCGCTGGTGACCCACGGGGCTCCTCCACTGGAAATCTTCTGGTCTGTGAGTGATGAAAATTCGTCTGAAAGTGTGGCGTCCTCTCGTTTTCTGGGCTTTCACTGGGAGCTACAATCCTGAGCTGTTAGCAATCAACCATCTTGGATCTCCTTTTTTTTTTTTTTTTTTAATTTTTTTCTTGAAAGCTTAGTACATTCAATTTAGGTTTTTGACACTTAGTTGGATAAACAAGTTTATTTGTAAATTTAGTCAACATACATAATTGACCTAAAAATGTCATAGAAGAATAAATTTTAAAATCACTTGAAGGCCATCTCTATAAGTGATTTTCTCAGGACAGTAACCAGATGTAACCTAACCCAACACCATCTTAACTGGCAGAGGTTCAGTGGGCTGGAGTTTTGTGCCCCTCCCCACACCAGGTTTTTATAATACAAATGCAGCAAAAAAAAAAAAAACAACCTTTGGTATTGTTTCCTCTTAGCAGAGGAGAAAAAAATTTCAACCTAGTTAAAAGACCAACCACAACACAATGAAAAGCTGCACTAACTAGTTCATAATATTAGTTAACAGATGCTGCTGGTGTGAATAACTAACTCGTATTTTGTTCTAGAGCCCTTATAAATAAAATCCCCTGTTAGTGTTTGCATTATCAGCTAGAGTGTTAGTTCACATGTGGTGGAATGAGGACTTATGCAAGGTACAAATGCACATAGCATTTTACTACTATGAAAACAAGTGCAGTCAGAAGAAAACCAACTGGACTCTAAATTACACATACCTTAATGACAAGACTCCCCACCACTTGTGAATGTAAAACATTTAATTTAAAAATGTTGACACTACAATATATAAAATAGCTATTATAAATGCACATAGTGTATTCTATAGCTACCAGGTTTACTTTTTTTTTTTTTTAAAGGAAACTAAGTTACACTGTGGTTAAGACTTGTATCTTCACCCTTGAAAAAGCCCACATTCTATCACAGTGATGTATGGTCAGACTTAACAGCCCCAATTGTTAAACACTTGGATCAAGTCATAACCAGTTTTATTGCAAAAGGACCCTGTACACATTTATCGATTCTAGTACCTTAATTGCTGCCCAACAAGTCATTAACATACAGAAACATGCATTATGAGAAGCAAGAAAAATCACCCATTCCTTCTGCATATTAGCAACTTGTCCCTGCTGAGCAACAGTGCTCACATCACTGAGGTCTGTGAACAGTCACTTTTCGCATTCATCCTGAGTGAAAGATGAAATGACTTAAGTACAAATGCAACATATTATAAACAATTTCTTACAAAAAAAAAATCACAAATTAAACCAAAGTATTTTACAGAATTTACTACAAAACCCCATAAAAACTGCCTTCACTTAAACTTTCTCTCCCCATATCCGGGGAGCCAACTGGATGTCTTTGGGCACGATGGTGACTCTCTTAGCGTGGATGGCACACAGGTTAGTATCTTCGAACAGACCCACCAGGTACGCCTCACTAGCCTCCTGCAGCGCACCGATGGCAGCGCTCTGAAACCTCAGGTTGGTTTTGAAATCCTGCGCAATCTCCCTCACCAACCTCTGGAAAGGCATCTTCCGGATGAGCAGTTCGGTCCACTTCTGGTAATGACGAATCTCTCGAAGCGCTACGGTCCCGGGCCTGTAGCGATGAGGTTTCTTCACCCCACCGGTAGAGGGGGCGCTTTTCCTGGCGGCTTTCATGGCCAGCTGTTTGCGGGGTGCTTTCCCACCAGTGGATTTACGAGCAGTCTGCTTGGTTCGGGCCATTTTATTTTAGCCAACGCCGAAGTTTTAGGCCACTTCTCCAACCGCTGTGCCGCTTCCACCACCCGAGGAAGAGCTGCAGTAGACAAGGGAAGAAACGACACTAACACAACCAACGACCAAACCGCTCTGAGCTGGTCATTGAGTAGAAGAGCCAGACTTTTACTCCTGTTACTCCTGTAAGCCTTGGGTTCTTACAGTCTACCAGGATAGAACTCAAGAGGGATTACCAAACATTACACAAAGGAAAGTTTATTTCACCAAGAAAGAAAGAAGAATGCGCTTCTCCCAAGGATAGTGTGTGGGTTAGTTTTATAGGGTCTTTGAATAGGGAAGAGTTAGGTCATGGCATGTATAGGAGGGGTTTTTCTAGTGGTTTCACAGGGTCTCAACATGCTTCTTCATATGTTTTATGTACCATTCACAATTTAAATCTCTACCGCTTGCATGAATTTTAGTATTGAAAGGAGGAAGGGATAAGTTCAGGTTGGAGTTGAAGTCTTACCAAGCATACAAGACTCCAGGAAGTCCCTAGTCCCCTGAAATGGAAGCTGTTGGTTAATAGTTTCTTGGGTCTTTCATTACTGATTAACTGGGAGTTTAGATATGATAGAGTTGGAGTGAAGGACTTTTGCCTTTTTTCTCCACACCATCTTAAAATAGGGAATCAACAATACCTGCCTGTCTCACCCCCTAACCGCCATGTCACAGCACATTGTCCAGGCCTCTAGAACTCTCTTCTTTCTTAAGGAAGTCAAATTGTCTCTGTTTGCAGATGACATGATTGTATATTTAGAAAATCCCATTGTCTCAGCCCCAAATCTGCTTAAGCTGATAAGCAACTTCAGCAAAGTCTCAGGATACAAAATCAATGTGCAAAATCACAAGCATTGCTATACACCAATAATAGACAAACAGAGCACAAAATCATTAGTGAACTCTCATTCTCCGTCGCTACAAAGATAATAAAATACCTAGAAACACAACTTCCAAGGGATGTGAAGGACCACTTCAGGGATAACTACAAACCACTGCTCAAGGAAATAAGAGAGGACACAAACAACGGTAAAACATTCCATGCTCATGGAAAGGAAAAATCAATATTATGAAAATGGCCATAATGCCCAAAGTAATTTATAGATTTTAATGCTATCCCCATCAAGCTACCTATGACCCTCTTCACAGAACTAGATAAAAACTACTTTAAATTTCATATGGAACCAAAAAGAGCCCATATAGCCAAGACAATCTTAAGCAAAAAGAACAAAGCTAGAGGCATCATGCTACCTGACTTCAACTATACTACAAGGTTACAGTAACACAAACAGCATGGTACTGGTACCAAAACAGCTATATAGACCAATGGAACAGAACAGCGGCCTCAGAAATAATACCACATGTCTACAACCATCTGATCTTTGACAAACCTGACAAAAACAAGCAATGGGGAAAGAATTACCTATTTAATAAATGGTGTGGGGAAAACTAGCTAGCCATATGCAGGAAACTGAAACTGGACCTCTTCCTTACACCTTATACAAACATTAACTCACAATGGATTAAAGACTTAAATTTAAGACCTAAAACCATAAAAAAACCTAGAAGAAAACCTAGGCAATACCATTAAGGACATAAGCAAGGGCAGAGATTTCATCACTAAAACACCAAAAGTAATGGCAACAAAAACCAAAATTGACAAATTGGATCTAATTAGACTAAAGAACTTCTGCACAGGAAAAAAAAAAAAAAACCCTAGCATCAGAGTGAACAGGCAACCTACAGAATAGGAGAAAATTTTTGCAATGTATCCATCTGACAAAGGGCTAATATCCAGAATCTACAAAGAACTTAAACAACCAACCTCATCAAAAAGTGGGTGAAGGATATGAACAGACACGTCTCAAAAGAAGACATTTATGCAGCCAATCAACATATGAAAAAAGGCTCATCATCACTGGTCATTAGAGAAATGCAAATCAAAACTACAATGAGATACCATCTCACACCAGTTAGAATGGTGATCATTAAAAAGTCAGGAGACAACAGATGCTCAAGAGATGTGGAGAAATAGGAACACTTTTGAACTGTTGGTGGGAGTGTACATTAGTTCAACCATTGTGGAACACAGTGTGGCAATTCCTCAAGGACCTAGAACCAGAAATAACATTTGGCCCAGGAATCCCATTACTAGCTATACACTCAAAGGATTATAAATCATTTTACTATAAAGACACATGCACATGTATGTTTATTGCAGCACTGTTGATAATAGCAAAGACTTGGAACCAAGCCAAATGCTCATCAATGATAGACTAGATGAAAAAAATGTGACACATATACACCACGGAATACTATGCAACCATAAAAAAGGATGAGTTCATGTCCTTTGCAGGGACATAGATGAAGCTGGAAACCATCATTCTGAGCAAAGTAACACAAGAACAGAAAACCAAATATCGCATGTTCTCACTTATAAGTGGAAGCTGAGCAAGGAGAATATTACACACTGGGACCTGTCAGTGGGGGTAGGGAGATAGGGGAGGGATTGCATTAGGAGAAATACATAATGTAGATAACGGGTTGATGGGTAGAGCAAACCACCATGGCACATGTATACCTATGTAACAATCCTGCACAGTCTTCACCTGTACCCCAGAAATTAAAGTAGCAGAATTAAAAAAAAAGAAAGCTCTTCTCTCCTAGACCCACTGCCACACCCTGCCCAAATTATCTTTTAAATGACTAAATAAAATCAATATGTTTTCCACTAGTATGAATTCTCAGCACCCTGAAATAAAAGATAAAGAGGCACAGTTCATACTTAGAAAATTATATGATGCTGTATTTTTAAAAATAATTTTTAAATCTTATTTTTTAATCCCCTTTTGCTTTTTAGCATTTATGATCTAGTACCTGGCCATAGTAACATCCAAATGTATTAATGGAGAGCCTTATGGAGGAAAAGGTTTAATCAAGAGTTCAATTCTGAAAAATTTATGTATGTTTGAGGTCCTTATGAATGTATTAGTCTGCTCTTATGCTGCTAATAAAGATATACCTGAGACACTTATCTTTCCTGCCACAGTGTGAAGAAAGTGTTTACTTCCTTTCTGTCATGATTCTAAGTTTCCTGAGGCCTCCCCAGCTATGCTGTACTGTAAGTCAATTAAACCTCTTTCCTTCACCAGAATCTTATCCCAGCTGGTGGGAAGGAATTCTTCCTACTCCACTTGCTTCAAGATTGCTGTTTTACATAGAGTAGATAAGATGAGGGAGTCTAAGTGGGAGACATAGTCCACAGGGGTAGGAGCTTCAAGGAAACATATTGCAGCCAAGATAGGGGGTAGAAGGACATGAGTGGGAGAAACTATACTGCTGGAGAAACACCAGTGAAGGTCACAGTCCAAGAACAAAGGCCCACTGAAACACTGAAATTTAATCAAAAGATTATAGAATGCTCCCCACTCTGCCATACCACACCACACTGCTGTTGTTTAAATATTTGTCTCCTGCAAAACTCTTGATGAAATTTCAGGCCCAATGTGGCAGTATTGAGATGTAGGGCCTTCAAGAAGTGATTGGGTCATAAGGGCACTGTCCTCATGAATGGCTGAATTCGTTAATGAATGAATGGATTAATAGGTTATCATTGGAGTGGCACTGGTGGCTTTATACGAAGAGGAAGAGAGATCTGAATGAGCACACTTGGCCTGTCCCCTTGCCTTGAGTTGGCCTGTGCCATCTTGGGATTCTGCAGAGTCCCCACCAGAAAAAAGGTCTTCATCAGATGCAGCCCCTTGACCTCAGATTTCTCAGCCACCATAATGATAAGATATATCTTTCTTTTCTTTATAAATAACCCAGTTTCAAGTAATCTGTTAAAAGCAACACAAAGCAGACTAAGACATACACCAACAAAGCTGAAATGTGATGGCAGACTATACCTGAAAGAGCCACAAGGAGCAGACTCTCTGAGGAGGCATACTTAGGAGAGCCTGAGAGGCAAAACAAAAACAAGGGCACTAGAAGAATTTAAGTCTTTCAACACTTATAGCTATAGTAAACACCAAACACCACCAAGCTAATGTAAATTTCCACACTATACAAAAACAAGGGCACTAGAAGAATTTAAGTCTTTCAACACTTATAGCTATAGTAAACATTAAACACCACCAAGCTAATGTAAATTTCCACACTATACAAAAACAAGGGCACTAGAAGAATTTAAGTCTTTCAACACTTATAGCTATAGTAAACACCAAACACCACCAAGCTAATGTAAATTTCCACACTATTTCCCAAAACAAAGGCCTATTTTTCCTCAATTCATATTACTCAGATGTATCATTTGCACCTATCAGTACAAAATTACAAGGTCTGATGATAAAGCAAGAAAAAACAATTTGAAGAGATAAAGCAAGCATTAGAACCAGATATGACACAGATTTTTGAGTTATCAGATAGGGAATTTTGAATAATTATGATTAATGTGTTAACAGGTACTAATGGAAAAAGTAGACAACATGCAAAAATAGATGACTAATGTGTGCAGTGATAGAAAAGCTAAGAAAGAATCAAAAGGAAATACAAGAAATCGAAAACATTGTAAGCAGATATCATGAATAATGAGTTATGTACTCATCAGTACCCTTGACGTGGCCATGGAAAGAATCAGTGGACTTGAAGACAGGTCAATAGAAATAAAGAATCTAAGAACTAGAAGAGACATTAAAAGTTGTCTACCGTATCTATTCATTTAACTACTGGTTTAAACACATGTTCTCTTTCCTGATGGGAAGCCAATTATGTCAATAACCATCTAATTCTCATTTTCAAGATTATTGAAAACAGAAGCATGTGATTTTAACATGACTATCATAGATAAAACAACTTTAGCCATTCAAAATACCATTTGGCCATTACCGAGCAATGTAACATACTAGTTATATACAATTATAATTTAATTAGAAAAATTAAAAAGAGATTCTACATTTCCACTATTTGTATGATATCTTGGCCAATTTTTTAACATCCTGTATGGTGATTTTTTTACTAAATGCCCTATATTTTTCACACTGTACCCTTCACACTTAACTACTGCTGCCTTGATACTTTCTGAGACTAAGGATAAGCTGTCAAACGTTGTAACTAAGAGTGCTTATTTATGGCCTTGCTTTCTTGAACTCAGTATTTAGCTTCACTTTGGTCAGTGTCAATTTCAGTTCAGCTGTTCATGTTTGAGTATTTAAGTTACTTGCTTCCAAATACTCGTGACACTGAACTACTGGAGGTCAAGTTACTGCTAAATGGACTTTTTTGTATTTTATAATAGCAGAGGAATATTATAGCAGTTTCCTAAGATTATTAGCTTTTCCTACTTTCACAGACTATAACTGGTATTTAAGCTCATATTCATATATACCCCATGCCCATAACTCTCATTTATATATGTGATTCTGTGCTGTTGCAGAGAGGGCTGAGAAGAGGTGGCTCAGGCCTTTAAGACATAATCAGACTATATCTGTGAAAGAAAAATCGCACAAATAGCTTTGAAAATGATAGATAAAAATGTCTCACAAACACACACACTCCCACTTTCTCACTCTCTCTCTCTCTCTCTCTCTCCCTCATGAGATTTCAGAGGACGGAGATAACATATCCAATAAAAGTTAGCAGCAGAGGCTTCTGATCATAAAGGACTGCAAAGGTTTTTGACAGGAAGACCTGACTGAGTGGAGGCACATTCCTGGCAGAGGGACACTGTGATGGAAGAAGGCAAGCCAATGCACTTCACAAAGACTTTTTTGAACAACATTAAAAAGAAAAACCCAGAAGAGAATACTACAGGAAATTGTAGAAAATAAGATGAGACAGGGGATTAGGTTCCCATATTTAAAAGACATCAAACTTACATTTTAGGGTGCTGCCATTTTAAAGTGTTTCTAAAATACTGTAGTTTTCATATTATCTAAATATCCAGAAACTTAAACCTATGGTCATGTTTCCCAGTGATATAGTTTTCCTGTGTCCCCACCCAAATCTCATCTTGAATTCCCAGGTGTTGTGGGAGATGACTGAATCATGGGGTGGGTCTTTCCTGTGCTGTTCTTGGAATAGTAAATAAGTCTCACAAAATATGATGGTTTGAAAAAAAGGGGAGTTTCCCTGCACAAGCTCTCTTCTTTTGTCTGCTGCCATGTGAGACGTGGCTTTCATCTTCCTCCATGATAGTGAGGCCTCCCCACACACATGGAACTGTAAGCCCAATACACTTCTTTCTTTTTTCAAATTGACCAGTCTTAGGTATGTCTTTAGCAGCAGCATGAGAACAGACTAATACACCCAGCTTAGGAAGTAAACACTATTAATGCAGCTGAAATCTCCTGTGTTTTGTTCCATAATCATAAATAATTTCTCCCTTACCAGAGATAATTATTATCCTATATTTGGCATTTATTATTCGTAGGCATTCCCTAATTCTCAAATGCATGGATATTACTTAGATAATAAATAGATGTTTATGTTCCAAAACAAAACAAATATTCCAAGTTAAAAAAAATATTATGAAGTTTAAAAGAAAATACATGGAATCAACCTAGGTGCCCAACAATGATAGACTGGATGAAGAAAATACAGCACATATAAACTATAGAATACTATGCAGCCACTAAAAAGAATGAAATCATGTCCTTTACAGCAACATGAATGCAGCTGGAGGCCATTATCCTAAGCAAATTAACACAGTAATTTAACACTAAATACCACATGTTCTGACTTACAATAAATAGTGGCTAAACACTGGGTACACATGGACATAAAGATGTGAATAATGGGCACTGGCGACTACTAGAAGAGGGAGTGGTGGGGGAGAAAAAGGGCTGAAAAACTACCTACTGGTACCATTCTTACTATGCAGATGACAGCATCACTCATAGTCCAAACCTCAGCGTCACACAATATACCTGTGTAAAAAACTGGACATGTACCACTTGAATCTAATGTAAAACTTGGAATTAAAAAATATATACAGATTTGGCTGGGTGCAGTGGCTCATGCCTGTAATCCCAACACTTTGGGAGGCCAAGGCAGGTGGATCACTCGAGGTCAGGAGTTCAAGACCAGCCTGGCCAACATGGTGAAACTTTATCTCTACCAAAAATACAAAAAATAGCTGGGCATTGTGACACAGGTCTATAATCCCAACTACTCCAGAAGCTGAGGCACAGGAGTCGCTTGAACCTGGGAGGCGAAAGTTGTGGTGAGCCAAGATTGCACCACTGCACTCCAGCCTGGGCAGCAGAGTGAGATTCCATCTAAAAATATATATATATATATATATATATATATATATATATATATATATATATATATATATGTATATATATACACACAGAGAGAGGGAGAAGTTTTGAAGAGAATAAACATGGCATAATGAAAAAAACGGTGTTTCAGGAAGTTGAGCCTAGCTGTAACATACAGTACAGAAAGTTTGTGTATCGTCTAGGAGTATTTGGACTAGCATGTAAAATTGGGCCTAGAGAGAAAGGATGGATATCAAAAAATGGAAAAGAAATTTTAGTGTCTTAAATATAGAGAATGAGGAAGCAGGATGAGTCAAACCAAGATACTAGGCTTTGTCCCCAAGGGATTAAAATAACAACGTGGTGTTGACAGATTCAGATTCAATGAGTCACAGTGGAAGGACTGGTTTCCAGGAGCAGAGATGTGTTGCAGAATTTGGCCCTGTTGACCATTCCCTCATTGCTGAAGCACTCTCCTCCCGAGCCTTCTGCCATCCCTCTCTTTTGGCTTTATTCCTACCTCTTCCATTGTTCTTTCTAAGTCTTCTTCATGGTCTTCAATTTGTATCCAATTTTTCTTACAGCTAATACTCTCCTGGATTGACTTATTCATTTCCAGGGCCTTAATACACAAATGCCAATGACTTACAAATTCTTATGGCCAGTATGTAAAGACTTCTCAGCTCCACATTGCATTTCTAATTACCTATAGGTATTTATCCCCACAGCCACTTTTAACATGCCCCAAATTAGTCTTACACCATCTTATTCCCTTCTAATTTTATCCATCCCTTTTATTCTTACTTATTTCTGCTCCTTTATTCTCTATCTCTGCAAATGTTCCCCAAGTTTTATCTCCTTACCAAAGCTAGAAACCTGGGAAACATCCTTACACTTCTCCCTGAACAGAGCTGTGCCCACTATGTGATGCCCTGACTTGCCAAATCTTGCCAAATCAGCCTCCTTAATTGTGCTTATATTGTTTTCCACTTCCCAACTGCCTCCACTCTCTTAATCTCAGGTGGTTTTAAATCTCTTCTCTGGCCTTACTCTGTAAACTTTACTTTCCACCCCTGGTCTTGTCCAATTCCTTCTCTCTGTCTCTCTTCTTCTATGAGTGATTTTCTTAATTATAAATTTGATCATTCCCTGTTCTTAGGTGGAGGGGAAATTAGGACTCATTACCTTGTGCAGAAGCTTTTCATCTTGTTTTTTTAAAATCCTAATTAGTACTCTACAGAGTAAACTCAAAGACAACCAATGGTACCAAGTTAGAAGCTGAATGACAAATAAATTCTTTGGTGAGACATAAAAGAGTTGAGTTCAAAAGCACAGACCCTTTTTCCCCCTCTCATTTTGCTGCTAGGAAATTCATTCAGCAAATATTTATTGAGTATCCACCATGTGCCAGACACTCCTCTCAGTGCTACTCTATATTAATTCTACTAATTCTTATAAAAACCCATGAATGTCAGTAATATTATTATTTCGATTTTACAGATGGAGAACTGAGGTCTATTGACGTTAAATTATTCAAGGTCCCCAGCTCAGTGAAGTCCAGAACCGGGATGTGAACCCAGATAATGTGACTCTAGAATTTTGCTACTCAGAGTAGAATGGATTCTACAGAAATACACACCCTGTGCTCCTACCCTAGACTTAATCATTGTGTAAATTGTTGCGAGATTTCCAGATGATGTGTGCATTCATTCATGTTTGAACAGCTTTGCCTTCGAGTCTGGGTTCTTAACTACTATGTCAAACCCATATAACAGTAGTTGACTTGTTCTTTCTCCTTCAGACATGTGGGTTGGCTCTCCTTTTTATGTACCTGTCAAACACAAAATAACAAGCCTTAAAACCTTGCCCCTGATCCTTTTGTAGTTCATGAGCATGATGATTGGGTGTTCACACACATAAACGAAATGTGCCAACCTCAAACCTTATGACATTGGCACATCACTCTCCTGGGACCTCTGAAGTGAGGTCCCAGCAGGTGAGCTGTGCCTCCCTGACCACTCCCTCCACTCATATGACTGCTTCATCATTTGCCTTGGATCTAGCATCTGTGTCTCTGAACACAGAATACATTAAGTATCTGGAACTTTTCTGGTTAGAAGAAATATGAACCTGTATCTCTAAGAGTTATTATTCTTGATGCAGGTCAATTTTATAGGTCCTGAAGAGGAACTAGTGCACCAATGTTCAAAATGACTTCTGGTCAGTGATGGTTGTTTAAACACACACATGCATGCACGTACACACACACACACACACACACAGTGGGGGTGGGGGAGTCACTGTGTTACCCAGGCTGGAATATGCAGTGCCTATTCACAGATGTGATCATAGCTCACTGCACCCTGGGACCCCTAGCCTCTAGTGATCCTCTTGCCTCAGCCTCCCAAGCAGCTGGGACTCCAGGCACACACCACCATCCCTGGCTCAAACACTTGATATCAGTCTAATATTTGTACACAGACAGGCTAAAGGAGGGATGAAACCAGCTATGACTTGTAGTCTATGTAGTAGGGAATGTTGAGAATCGGATACCATTACAACCCCAGTTGATAACACAATCAGCCATCACAGTATTAACAATGACTTAAGGTAATACGTGTCTTCTAAGTTAATATGGGAGAGAGGTGAGTTTCAGGGTAAACTGTAAACCATTTGTGCTTATGAGATTCTCTTGTGGAGACTTCTAGACCAGCCTCCACCTTGGCTCTTCACTCACATGGAAGTTGTCTCCAGCACTTTGTAAAGTCTCCCATAAAACATGCGAAACTCCATCAAATAGTAATAAGAAATGGATGGTTTACTGAAGATTTTGCAGAGAGAGGGAGAAGATACCATATCACTCACTGCACAGCAGAAATTTCAGCAATATCCTCATTAGACATAAGGATTCTTAATGTTTTTCTTTCCCGAACACTTTATTCCCAATCTAAATAGCTTTTCGTCCTTTTTCTTTCTTTCCTCCTTTCCTTTGTCACTCAGTATCTAACAAACTGCAATATTGTTGCCAGCATCAACTTTAATGCTAAGCTTAAATAATGTAAGCAAAGCATAAACTGTAGAGTTCAAAACAGTAATAAATCTCCTAGCAGTTTTCACTACCCATCACACCCACCCAACCTCATTCTCAGGATCCTGTAAAACAAAAGCAGGTCTCTTCTAGGTGGGGATAGAGATAAGTATTGTTAATAACTATTTCCTCATCCTGCCACATTCTCCTCGGTGCTGGTACTTCTTCGTATTTTCTATAGAACTAAGAATAAAAGCTTTTATTCTGGTGGCTAAGGGCTGAATGGACAATGCTATCCTCAACATTCAAAAAGCAAGTGCCTGCTTTTTGGATGAGTGTATGTACTTATTAATGTGATAAGCATTTAAAATAGGTCTTCAAGTTGTGTATATTTATAGGCCACATGTCATATTTTAATATACACATATAATGTGTAATGATCAAATCAGGGTAATTGGGAGATCTGCCACCTCAATCACTGATCTTTTCTTTGTGCTGGGGATAATCCATATCTACTCCACTAGTTATTTTGAAATACACAAAGAATTATTGTTAACCACAGTCTCCCCATTGTGCTGCTAAACACTACATCTTATTCCTACTATCTCACTGTAATTTTGTACCTATTAACCAGCTTCTCTTTATCTCCCCTTCCCACTGCCTTTCTGAGTTTCATTCTACTCTCTAATTTTGTAAGATGAATTTATTTTAGCCCCCGACATATGAGTGAGAACATGTGATATTTGTCTTTCTGTGCCTGGCTTATTTCACTTAATGCAATGCTCTCCAGTTCCATCCATGTTGTTTTAAATGACAGGATTTCCATTCTTTTTCATGGCTGAATAATAGTTCATTTTGTATATGTACCACATTTTCTATACCCATTCATTTGTTGATGGACACATAGGTTGATTCCATATCCTGGCTAATGTGAATAGTGCTGGAATAAACATGGGAGTGTAAATACCTGTTTGATATATTGATTTCCTTTCTTTTGGATATATGCTCAGCAATGGATCATATGGTACTTCTAATTTTACTTTTTTGAGGAACCTCCATGCTGTTTGCCATAGTGGTTGTTCCAAAGAGCAATGTATGAGCATTCCCCTGTCTCCACATCACCAATATCTGTTTTTTTCTTTGTAATAACAGTTATTCTAACTGGGTTAAAATGATATCTCATTGTGGTTTTCATTTGCATGGCCCTGGTAAAAGCTATTTTAACTCTGGAGATAATTTAATTGATGAAAGATTAATAACCAGAATATATGAGAAAACTCGATAGCAGAAAAAAAGGACTCCACATAATTCAACTTAAAAATAGTCAGAAGATCCGAATACATGCATTTCTCTAAAGAAGACTTATAAGTGGCCAATGAGTATATGAAAAATTACTGCTCGACATCACTAATCATCAAAAAAGAAAATCAGAGCCTATACATATTTTTAAATGTTGGATTTCCACATGATGTTTCTTAGAAAATGGAGTTCCAATTTTAAAAGTAGTTTTCAAAATATTGAAAACATATAATAGACAATATAAAGTCTTATGAGCTCAGCCTTCTTTGCATGGTGCCATATGCTTACCCAAGGTTCCAGGTTCCAAGATATCTGGCCTCTTTCATCCTTCCTAGCCTTTGCTCCCACTACTCTTTCCTTACTCCCACCATTACAGTTTTTTTGTTATTTTAGTTTGAAAATGGCTATTCAAATGACTATCTTTTCAAAGATTCAAAGTATATTTACTTTCATCAGGCACTAGCTTAAGTTCTCGAGTAAGTGAATAGTACATTTAAAAAAAGAGTAGGTATTAATAAAACAGTCCTTGCTATGATAAAGTATATTGTTTCCTAAAGATAAAATACACATGAATCATACCGAGATAAGTGAGATTATCCCACCATTCCCTGATGATCCCTACTAGCACTCTTAAGGTTCCCACAAGGCACATGATACTTCAAACTTCTGTGCCTTTGCTTGTTCTGTTCTCTTCATTCACCTTGGGAGCACTCACTTACACAGTTTGAGTAACTTGTCACAGCTTGTGTTGTTTCCTTGGGAGCACTCACTTACGCAGTTTAAGTAACTCATCACAGTTTGTGTTGTTTCCTTGCGAGCCAGTACTGACTCAGGCAGTTTGAGTAACTTGTAACAACTTGTGTTGTTGCCAGCTATAAAGACTTTACTGACAGCCATTGAAATTGATCACATCTGTTTGTTACCCTGCATATCAAAGCTATTTGACTTTACTGATCTCCACTGAAACTGATCACATCTATTTGTTACCCTGCATATCAAAGCTATAAAGACTTTACTGATCTCCATTGAAATTGATCACAACTGTGTTTGTTACTAATCTCACTTATCTCAGTATGATTCATGTATGTTTTATCTTTAGTAAACAATATGCTTCATCACAGCAAGGACTGTTTTATTAATACCTACTCTTTTTTTAAATGTGCTATTCACTTACTCGAGAACTTAAGCTAGTGCCTGATGAAAGTAAATATACTTTGAATCTTTGAAAAAATAGTTATTTGAATAGCCATTTTCAAACTAAAATGGCAAAAAACTGTAATGAAAGAAAAATCATATAGATGTGTAATCGGTATTAAGGCATATTCTGTTTAAGAAGAGTCAGTATGTCATGGGTCTTTTTGAAAAAATATTGTATTCTATCCTTAAAGTGTCTTGGGTAGGCATGTAGCATTAATAGTTTAGTCAGAACTAGTCTTACAATAATAAGGGATAAAGATGTGATTTTCGGCCAGACACAGTAGCTCATGCTTGTAATACCAATACTTTGGGAGAACAAGGTGGGGGATCATGTGAAGCCAGGAGTTGAGATCAGCCTGGGCAACATAGTGAGAACCTGTCTGTACAAAAAAAGAAATAGCCACACATGGTGGTGGGCACCTGCAGTTTCAGCTATTCATAAGGCTGAGGTGGGAGAATTATTTGAGCTCAGCAATTGGAGGTTATAGTGAACTGTCATCATGCCATTGCATTTCAGCTTTGGACAACGGAGCAAGGCTTTGTCTCCAAAAAAGGGAAAAACAAGGAATAGGAAAAAAGTTGCAATTTTCAACTACTTCATAAAGTCTGAGATGAATCTTTATAACATTTTCATTCCTAAAAATATCTGCTCTGTTGAACAACAGAATTGTTCCTAATTAAGAAGAACTCTAGCCAAGCACAAGAGTTGGCTTATGCCTGTAATCACAACACTTTGGGGGACTAAAGTAAGAGGATTTTGAGCCCAGGAGTTCGAGACCAGCCTGGGTAACAAGGTGAGTCCCTGTCTCTACAAAAAATAAAAAATTAGCTGGGCATGATGATGCATGCCTGTGGTCTCAGCTACTTGGGAGGCTGAGGCAGGAGGATCACTTGAACCTAGGAGGTTGAGGACACAGTGAGCTATGATTACACCACTGCACTCCAGTCTGGGCAACAGAGTGAGACCCTGTCTTAAAAAAAAATCCATACACTTCCATCCTTAGTTTCTGCTTTTAAAGAAAATAAACTTATTTCCCCACTTTCAAAGTGTTTACAATATTGTTGTACATATGACACACGATATTTAGCTGGCAACTGAAATCTAGAAGTGTCATCAGTCATCATCTCTAACGCAGCATCAATACATTTCCACCTATGCAATGGAAATCAATGTAAACTTTAAAAATATAGTTGGCATGCCTTGGAAATTTTCATAGGCAATAGGAAAGATTTATAAATTAGTTCCCATGCTAAAAAGTAGAAGATAAATTTATGTATGAATGTATGTCAATAAAATGGAATGCCTCATAGCACAAGAATATTGTGAAAAATCAACTCTATTTTTTAAAAATTAGCATTCTTTGAGGATTAAGGCAATAAATAAATGCAGACCAGACGACTTATACTCTGAAATCAGCATAGACTTCAATTAAAACTTTGAAATGGTTAAAGTTCTTTCTGAATTGTACTGAAATAGGAGAATTCTATTTCTAGCCCTGTGATTTATTCATATTCATTCTATGACTCATGTTATGATTAAATTTGGGGCACTGGCTGAATATACACTTTAGATAAAAAGAAAAGAGAAAATGTGTTTATTACCATAAGAATAGAATTAATAAAAAAACAAAGATGTGGACAAATGAGCAACTATTAGTATGCCACTTGATCCAAAATATAAAAGAAAATTATTAAAATTTGGAAATCCAAAGAATGTACAGTTTGAAATGCAAACATTATGTCAGAAGATAACAAACCCAAAAAAATCTAAAAAAGTTTTTAATCTCCAAAAAGAGAATATTTCCTGTGTATGTTTCACTTGTATTTCACAACCATTTAGTCAAAAATGAGAAATGTTACTATTAAGTTTGCACTTAATTGAATTCATAAATAAAATTATATACAATTCCCTAGGCCCTTAGGTATCAGTATCAAGTGTATATATTTTATTTCTGGCTTTGAGAACATTCTTAAGTGTAACTTTTTTGTCATTAAGTTTTCTTTCTCACATCTTTCCAACGAGAATAGCAATATTGCAACTGAGAAACCAATTTCAATTTGTTTTAGTGCATGTGTAGAATCAGAGAGGTTTCTATTTAATATTTAAACACATTAATTAATATTTAAATAGCAAAATACTTGTGCTGGGTAAATTCTAAGTAAAGTAAAATGGAAACTAGTTTGTTCTTCCCATGTTTATAACCGTAAGTTGCTGACACTCAGTTATGAGGCTTTTGATGTGTGCATGCATGTGTGCATGTGTGTATGCGTGTGTGTGTGTGAGATAATTTTCAGTCTATTCAATGTAATTTCCAAATTAATCTTCCACCAAGTTAAACAGGTAATTAAACTGGTTGAAACATTAAATGACTGTTAAACTCTTAACTGTGTGCTCTTGAACAAAATAAAATTTTCAAAAGGAAAGTAACATGTTTTTCCAAATGCAAGTTCACAGCTGTTGGTATATAAATATGCCTTTTCTTCTGCTTATCTAGATAATGAGTAAAAATATTTCCAAACAAATCCCTTTATAATTCTTTTTTTTTTTTTTTTTTTGAGATGGAGTCTTGCTCTGTTGCCCAGGCTAGAGTGCAGTGGCATGAACTTGGCTCACGGCAACCTCCGCCTCCTGGGATCGAGTGATTCTCCTGCCTCGGCTTCCTGAATAGCTGGGATTGTAGGCGCCTGCCACCGCACCCAGCTAATTTTTGTATTTTTAGTAGAGATGGGGTTTCACCATCTTGGCCAGGCTGGTCTCAAACTCCTGACCTCGTGATTCACCCGCCTCTTCCTCTCAAAGTGTTGGGATTACAGGCGTACATGACAAATATCAAAAGTGGAGGGAATTAGGAGGCTAAAATTTTATGAAGGATGGTCATTTTCTAGGCCCTTAAGCTTTGTTGATGGAAAAAAGTTCTTGATGTACTAAGCAGTCCCATAAGGACTCTGTACTTTAAATGACCAAAAGAATTGTAAACTTAGCCTGGTAGGTAAATTTGGGTTGGTAGGTAAGGATAAAAAGAGTTTGGATTTGATGGGATCTTTTTAAAGCTGTCTGGTTCTAGCATGGAAGTAACCCTAAAGAATATTGGAAGAGGCTAATATATGTGGGAGATTTTTCCAGTGTCTTCAATTTATCGAAACATTTTGAGAGCGTTTTTAAAGTCATGGAATAATTTCCAATGTATGTTATTAAATGAAAATACAGCAAGGTAAAGAGTAGAGAGTATATGATGCTTTTTTTCCCCTCTGGTTTCTACATGTTGTATATGCACAGAATATGTCTCCAAGGATAGAAAAGAAACTTGTGAGTATAATTGGCAGTGGGGAAGAAAACAAGGGAATTGAATGAAAGAAATATTTTCATCTGTATATCCTTTCGAAATTTTGCAATTTATCTCTATGCATGTATTATCTATTTTAAAAATCTACACAGATGCCAGGGACCTAGCTCTACTGAGTCAGAAGCTCTGGGATCTGGCTGAGGCACTTGTATTTGTAGAAGCTGTAACTTCCACTTGGCACTTACTTCCTTATTTTAAGGGATATCTACATGAGAACATAAATTTTATCCTGTCAACTAGACAAGCACATGGTGGAAAATGGGGATCTTATGCTCCTGTTAACAAGGGTAGTGCAGAGGTATAACTATGATTCTTCTACTGTCTTCCATTATAGTGAAAAGGGTTTTGGAAATAAATTTCAACATACTAAGATTATGAGATCATTAAAATATTTCAACTTTTGATTGCTCCAGGCCAACTGTCAGTAAGTACCAACAATATGATGTTCACACCAACTCTTATTTTTTCAAGGGCATAATAATGGCTTAATTAAACTCTAGATACCTAAAAGACAGAGTAAAATCCAAAGCTAAAACTGCAGTCCTTGGGGATGTATGGTTATCAGATACAGAAGTCACATTACATTGCTGATAGGTTCCCTATCTCTAGGATGATAGACGTAGGGCAACCCAATGGTTCTTAGACATCTCATACATCACTGTGTCTCCAGAGAGCATAGGTTTTGCACGGAATCCATGAAGACCTGGTGTCTCACTATTTTCTTTTGTACACAGTGCTGCAATTCAGACCGTTTCCAGCCTCATGGCCAACCTATATTGTACACCAGCTGGAGCTGGCTTTTCTTGGTTCTGTTTCTGTCTCCCTTCACTTAGTAAGTACACATTACTTAAATGTTCTTTAAATGAATAAATTAATGGATGAATCCCTTTTTGTGGTTCCCTGAGTCTTTTTATGTTCAATTCTTCTGCTAACAAACTGTCCTTCCCACCTTTTAATTTTATTCCTTCCTCTAACTGATCCCAAGTGGTGAGCAAGTTGTTATCAGATAACCAGCCATGTTTGAGTTGTAACTCGCAAGTTGTTTTTTGTTTTTTTGTTTTTTGAGATGGAGTTTCACTCTTGTTACCCAGGCTGGAGTGCAATGGCGCTATCGTGGCTCACCTCAACATCCGCCTCCTGGGTTCGGGCAATTCTCCTCCCTCAGCCTCCTGAGTAGCTGGGATTACAGGCATGCGCCACCGTGCCCAGCTAATTTTTTGTATTTTCGGTAGAGACGGGGTTTCACCATATTGACCAGGATGGTCTCGATCTCTTGACCTCATGATCCACCCGCCTCGGGCTCCCAAAGTGCTGGGAATACAGGCTTGAGCCACTGCACCCAGCCGTAACTCGCAAGTTTTAACATTGCGAAGCCCAGTGAAAGTTCACTCGCTTGGGTTTAGAGGTTCATGTGCGCTATTCAAATTAATGCGTCTTCCTTCGTGTTCAATTATAAAGACACTTTTCTTTGGGGTGCTATCACCTGTCATTTGGCAAGTATTAAAACATTCTCAACATGCATTTCTCATAAAACATATAAAATTAGAGGTACTTCAAAACACAACTGCATAATACATTCTGTTACTTAGGCAAAACTAGGCCAGTCAGGCTTCATTGTTTTAAAAGACAAAAATCAATTCTGCCTTTAAGAAAGAAGTGCATTGGAAACCTACCTGGCAGCTAACAGAATAAAACAAAAATGGATGAATGAATTGGCTTGGGAAAAAACCTCCAAACAAATAGATGGCCTTTAGCAGCCAATGCAGTGTGTTTTACATTCTTGGCTGGACACTGGACAGCACTCATGAAGCCCTCAACACCACCACCATGCTACTATCCCTCGCCGCCCCATTCCAACAACCGGAATGAATTATAACCCTCTGTGTTTCCTTGCCTCACTAAGTAAAGATTCATTGGGCCTTGGGGGGCTTTGAGAGAGTTCATTGAAGGGATCTGAGAGAGCATGTATCTAGAATTTTTTGTTTCTTTGGTAGTAGACGGAGCTCTACCTCTCACCAAAAGTCACATAATGGCCAATTGCCCAAATATGGGGTTCAGAGAATAGGCTTCCCCACAAACAACCCCTGATACCTCCTCTACAAAGTGCAGGCACCTTCTAGAAATAGACTTATTTTGATGGGAGTGTGGAAAGAAAACATGCAGTAGATAAGAGTTTCTAGGAAGACTTGAAATAAAAGCAGATATATCCAGAACATCAGAAGGAGACGGTGTAATGGCCCAGTATAGGGTCACTTTTGGCAATGGTTATATGAAGAAGGAGATAACAAGATGTATGCACAGCTGTGGATAATTCTGTTAAAGTGGAATGCGAATTCTGCAATGTTCAGGAAGTACAATTGTCATTCTTAAGGCATTTTCTTCAGTGTCTCCTATTTCCTGGCTTGACTTTTGCAGAGACTCTCACATGCACATAATTAATTCAAAATAATACAACAGGCTCATGATCATTTAGTCTAAGTTTCTGTGGACTAAAGCAAGCAACGGTGAAGTGAAGGTCAAATTTTTAGTAGCTTTCTTCTACAGGCTGGGAACTGAGGCTCGTGCTGACTATTAATTCTACTTCATTCTTTATCTACCCAAGGTTTATGTCAGATAATACCTTCTCTGTGAAACCTTGACGTATTTTTCTACACTGGGCACATTTCTCCTTTCTATGAATTTCAGTAATTTTATAAATTAATTTTGTTTATGAATGTTTCATATTTCATTGCCTATATTCTGATTCTCTCAGAAAATTATGAACTGTGTGAAAGACTGTATTATTTAGGCAAAGTTAGACATTTTCTATCCTTAGTTTCCTTATTACTTTGTCCATTATCGCATTGTTTCTCTAGTTGATTTCCCACAAGCCTGTATGTTCCTGGGGATAGAAATAGGTTTCTTTAACCACAATGAGATACCATCTCACAGTAGTTAGCATGAGTATTATTAGAAAGTCAGAAAATAACAGATGCTGGTGAGGCTATGGAGAAAAGGGGACAGTTATATACTGCAAGGGGGAGTGTAAGTTAGTTCAGCCATTGTGGAAAGCAGTATGTTTTTTCCTCAAAGAGCTGAAAACAGCACTACCATTCAACCCAGCAATCCCATTATTGGGTATATACTCAGAAGATATAAATTATTCTACCATAAAGACATATGGACACGAATGCTCATTGCAACATCATTCACAATAGCAATGACATGGAATCAACTTAAATGTTCATCAGTGACAGACTAGATTTAAAAAATATGGTACATATGCCCCGTGGAATATTATGCAGCCATAAAAAAGAGCAACATCGTGTTGCAGAAACATGGATAGAGATGGAGGCCATTATCCTCTGCCAACTAATGCAGAAACAGAAAACCAAATACCATATGTTCACACTTATAACAGGGAGCTAAATTATCAGAATTCATGAACACAAAGAAGGAAATGACAGACACTGGGTGTTGTTACTTGAGGGTGGAGGCTGGAAGGAAGGAGCGGAGAAGAAAAAGTAACTGTTAGGTATTAGGCTTAGTACTTGGGTGACAAAATAATATGTACAACAAACTCCTGTGACATAAGTTTACCTACATAACAAACCTGCACACGTACCCGTGAATTTAAAATAAAAGATAAAAAAAGAAATTTAATAGGTTTTTTGTCTTTGTCCATGGTACTGAAAATTGAAAGAGCCAATAGGAAGAGACCATTTGTTTATTGTAAGTGAACTTGACTAATCCAAGATGTGGACAAAATTTCCATTTATTTGGCAAAATTATTACATTTTTGGAATTCCTATGAAACTTATGTGTTATATTTTTTAAGTTAATCCTAACATGCCATGTGAAAAAGAGAGTTACATCACTTACTCTTGAAAGATGGAAACATAAATAAATTTAAAGATTGAATGCAAGCACTTACTATAAGAATGCATGCCATTCTGATTTATTATTACTCTCCTAAGAAAGATCTGCAGAAGGGAGCAGTATATATAAATAAATACCATGGTGTACCTTTTCCAATTCACTTCAAATAATGATGGTAAATGAAACACTGTTGCAAAATCCATTACTATCATTTAAGTCAGCAAATGCCAGAAATAAGACACTGAACTAGGAGTCAAAAGGCCAGGGTTCTTTATTTTTTTATTCAATAAATATTTGCTGATGCATTATGACAGATATAAGTTTTAACACAACCAAATGCTTGCGGTGTGATATTGGCAAATGACTCAACCACTCTAAGACTAGGTTTCTGCATTTGAAGAATGGAGAGTATGTCCTGACTTGTCTCATAGCATGGTTAGTGAGAGTCAGATGAGACACACTGTATGTTGAAGTAATTTATATATGGTAAAGCACTAAAGATACTATATTAGTTATAATCAATTATTATAATAGCTCAGTGCAAAAATAATGGCCATTCCCTTTAATGGCAACAATCACAATTACTTTTGCAACAACCTAATATGTAATATAGTTTTGCTATAGTTTGAATATTTGACCCTTCAAACCCTGTGTTGAAATTTTATCCCCAGTGTTGGAGATAAGGCCTAGTGGGAAGACCCATGTTTGGGTCATGGGGCGGGGTGGGGTTGGGGGAGAGTTGGATCCTTCATGCATATACTGGTGCCATTCTCATGCTAATGAGTAAGTACTTCCTCTATTAGTTCCCCTTAAAATTGGTTTTAAAAGAATGTGGCACCTCTCTGCCCTCTCTCCTGGTTTTCTCCTCTCACCGTGTGATTTCTGCACAGTTGGCTCCCTTTCTCCTTTCATCATTAGTGGAAGCAGACTGAAGTCCTCGCCAGAAGCAGATGCTGGTGTTATGCTTCTTGTACAGCCTGCATAACCATGAGCCAAATAAACCGATTTTCTTTATAAATTATCCAGCCTCAGTTATTCTTTTATAGCAATATAAACAGACTAAGACAACTATAGTATATTAGTGCCATAACATTGTATTTATTAAAAAGCACTATGGTTATCGATCAGAGCCAATTCCTACCTTTCACAATTTTATTACTTCCAAAATAGTATAATAACTCATAGCAATATCATACATTTGAATTGTCCTTTACCATTTTCAGAGTACTTGCAAATAATTCATCTTTGAACCTACCAAGATTAAAAAGTGAAACATTCTTTGCTTTATTTCTTCATGCACATATTTTGGGATTCTATTTTCTATATAGCTACATAATTATTTCTAACCTAGAGCTCACCTAGCTTTTGAATGTTACTTGTATAAAGATGAAATTTTGATCCAATGTATTTCTACTCCAGTTTCTTGAATGTTCACTATAATGATAAATGAAACCAAGAGACATAAAGAGCTGTCAGATCAGTTTTATTTCTAGTTCTTGCAAAATGCCCAATGACAATAGAAGTCTATAGCAGTGGCTCTCAACTCTTGGTTCTAAGACTGTTTTATACTTCTAAAATTTATTGAGTACCATACTGAGATTTCATGTCTGTAGGTTATATCTATTATTATTTATTGAATTTTTAAAAGATGTATTTATTACTTTATTTTAAAATAGCAAGATACCTATTATATTTTAATATAAATAATGTCACTAAAATAACACATATTTTCCAAAACAAACACAAAATAGCTAGAAGCATGACAGTGTTGTTTTTAATTTCTGCATCTAAAACACCTGTTAAATTAACGTCTGGTTTAACAGAAGATAATGAAATCATCTAATCTGCCTTCACTGCAAATCTGATACCATACGTTAAGTTGAAGTATATTAAAAATATCTAGCCTCACAGAGATACACGGTTGGAAGCAGTTGTATCTCGCCAACTCCCTGAAAAGGTTTTGGCTACTTCCACAAATTCATCAACCAAATTTTAGAATGGCTGCTCTCTGAGTCCATTTGTGTTGCTATAAAATAATACCTGAGGCTGAGTAATTTATAACAAAAAAAGGTTAATTGGCTCATGGTTCTGCAGGATGTACAAAAAGCCTGGTGCCAACATCTGCTTCCTGTCATGGCAGAAGGGGCAGGGGAGCTGGCATGGACAGGTCACATATGGCAGAGGAAGGAAACAGGAGAGGAGGAGGTACTAGGCTCTTTTTAACAATCAGCTCTTGTGGGAACTAAGAGTGAGAACTCACTCACTCTCTGGAGAATATCCCCAAGCCATTCATGAGGATCTGCTGCCATGACCCAAACACCTCCCATCAGGCTCCATCTTTAATACTGGGGATCAAATTTTAACAGACCTGGTGGGGGTGAAAGAAACCATATCCAAACCATAGTAATTCAACTCTGGCACCCCAAAATTCATGTCCTATTTACATTGCAGTATATAATCATCCTACCCCCGAAGTCTTAACTTGTTGCAACATCAACTCCAAAGTCCAAAGCTCATCTAACACTCCAGGTGAGTTCCTTATTGCTATGAGCTTATAAAATCAAAGACACATGATTTACTTCCAACATGCAATGGGGGTACAGACATTCCATTCTAAAATGGAGAAATCAGCCAAAGTAAGTGGTAACAGGCCCCGTGCTAAGTCTGGATCCCAGCAAGACAAATACTAAATCTTAAAGCTCCAAAATAATCCATGACCCCATGTCTCACATCCTGGGCACACTGGTGTGAGAGGGTGGGCTCCTGAGACCTTAGATGGAGACTTGGTGGTTGCAATCATGGGTTGGAGTCCAGTGACTGAGGCTTTTCCAGGCTGAGGTTGTATGCCACCGGTGATACTATAATTCTGGGTCTGGAGAGTGGTGGCCCTGATACTACTGCTTCACTAAGCATTGCCCGAATACAGGCTCTCTGTGGGGCCTCCAACCCACATTTTTTGGCATTGCCTTAGCAGAGGCTCTCTAAAGTGGCTCCGCCTCTGCAGCAGACTTCTGCCTGGGCACTCAGGCTTTCCAATACATCCTCTGAAATCTAGCTGCCAAGCCTCCAACATACTTGCATTTTCTATGCCTGCTAACTTACCAACACAAAGCAACCAAGGCTCATGGCTTGTGCCTTCCAGAGTGGCTTCTCAAGCAATATCTGGGACCCCTTGAATCTTGGCTGAAGCTTTAGCAGCCAGAATGCCAGAAGCAGCACGCTGACGTGGCAGAGGGTAGCAATACCCTGAGCCTGTCCCCAGAAGCCATTCTGTTCTCCTAGGCCTCTAGGCCTGCTGGGCCTGGGATAGGAGGGGTGGCCTCAAAGATTTTGCAAACACCTTAGGGGCCTTTTCCCCATTTCCTTTACTATTGGCAGCTGGCTGTCTTTTATACCTGCTAATTTCTCTAGCGAGTTGTTGCTCCACATCAATCTTGGATTTCTCTCCTGAAAATTCTCTTTCCTTCTATACCACATGGCCAGGCTGTGCATTTTCCAAGTTGTTACACCCTGCTTCTCTTTTAGTAAAAAATTCCAACTTTAGTTCATTCCTTTATTCCCATATCTGATTATAAGCTCTTAAAATCAGCTGTGTCACTTCTTTAATGCTTTGCTTGGAAGTTTCTTCTGCCAGATTCCTTAAGGTTATCATTCCTAAGCTCAGCCTTCCACAAAACCCTAGGGCATGGACACCATGCAGCCTAATTCTTTGCTACTGTGTAACAATGGTGATCTTTGCTCCAGTTCCCAGTAAAGTTCCTCATTTCCATATGAGACCTAGTTAGCCTAATCTTCACTATTCATATCTCTAACAGCATTTTGGTCATGACCACTTAACCAGTTTCTAACGAGTCCCAAACTTTCCCTCATCATCCTGTATCATTCTGAGCTCTCCAAACGCTTCCATTCTCTGCTCTTTACCTAGTTCTAAAGCCACTTCCACATATTCCATTATCTTTATAGCCACATCTCTCTCCTTGGTACCAATTTTCTCTCTTAGTCCATTTGTGTTGCTATAAAGGAATACTGAGATTGGATAATTCATAAAGAAAAGAGGTTTATTTGGCTTATGTTTTTGCAGGCTATATGGGAAGCATGGTGCCAGCATCTGCTTCTGATGAGGGCCTCAGGAAGTTGCTAATCATGGTGGAAGGAGAAGGGGAGCCAGTGTGATAGATCAAGTGGCAAAAGACAAGCAAGAGGAAGGTGCCAGATTCTTTTTAACAACCCGTTCTTATGGCAACTAAGAGTGGGAACTCACTTCCTCCCAAGAGAATGACACCAAGCCATTTATAATGGATCTGCCCTCACCATCCAAAAACCTCCCACCAGGTCCTGTCTTCCACACTGGGTCCAAATTTCAACGTGAGACTTGGTGAGGGCCAAAGAAACTGTATTTAAACCACTGCAGCTAGTTTGCAGTGTAGGGGATATAAGTGCAAAAACTTTCAAGTCACACAAAACTCCTACTTTGGTTGAAATTGGTTGTACAGGTTTGGATTGTGTGCCCTGAGTCTATTTACTTTAACTGTAAACCACAGCTTCTGTTTCTGTAGAAAAAGTGTAATAATTCCAACTTTATTGGATTATTATAAAAACTAAATGATGAGTATAAAGTGCCTAGCACAGGTACTGGCACATAGCAAGTATATGAAAAAGAGTATCTGTCCCTAAATGTATCACAGTTTCCCATATCTCCCTCAAAACAGAAGGCCTGAAATAGCCATCTCAACTCACGTAGAGTAAGACCAACCTTAGAGAGAAGGTTCTGAAATTAAAACTCATGGGATCTAATTTTAAAATATTCTATTCTATTTTCATATATACAGGATTTATTCAGTCAGCATTCCCATATATTTAATGGTATTTATAATACCATAGTCATACCTGAAAGCAATGGTAGATTTGGACAGAATTATCCAATGAATCTTAACATTAAAGAAATTTCATGAGTTGTTCTTGATGACAGACCAAAGTAATAAGCTGAGGCAGTGGTAGATTATTATATTCATATCCCATTTTATAAATTGATATTAAATATACATGACATATTTAGTGATTATCCTAATCACAAGATCTCCCACTTCTGTCTTCTGAAACTTTTTTTTTTTTGAGATGGAGTTTCACTCTTGTTACCCAGACTGCAGTGCAATGACACGATCTGGGCTCAACGCAACCTCCGCCTTCTGGGTTCAAGCAATTCTCCTGCCTCAGCCTCCTGAGTAGCTGGGACTACAGGTGCGCACCACCATGCCCAGCTAATTTTTGTATTTTCAGTAGAGACGGGGTTTCACCTCGTTGACCAGGATGGTCTTGATCTCTTGACCTCATGATCCACCCGCCTTGGCCTCCCAAAGTGCTGGGATTATAGACGTGAGCCACCGCGCCCGGCCTTGAAAATGTTTTCTTAAAGCCTAGAAAGTAGTTTTTTTGAGGAAGGAGACCCAAGCATCTAAGATCACCTTTCCCTTGACTTCAAAGGCTGGCTGACTGGCACCTCCTAAATCACCTTCCTATATATAGAAGGCATAGTATGGGGAAATCTCTCCGGAAGGCATTTTTTTTTTTTTTTTTTAAAGACGAGGTTTCATCATATTGGTCAGGCTGATCTTGAACTCCTGACCTCAGGTGATCCACCTGCCTTGGCCTCCAAAGTGCTTGGATTACAAACATGAGCCACCATGCCCGGCCGAAGGCATTGTTTTTACTTGAACAAGATCAAACCCCCACCCCACTCCTCCTCCATTGAATTGACCAAGACACTTTCACATGTAATTTCTGAAACTGTAAACCCAAGACCCTTTCATATGTAATTTCTAAGGCTGTAAACCCAAGACCCTTTCACCGGTAACATCTAGAGCTGTAAGCCTATATAAAGGCAGAGCGTCTCTGTTAGAGGAGCTTGGCCGTTAAACAAACCTGTCTCCTTGCTCCTGGCCAAAATAAATAACCTCTTCCTTCCCAGTTCGGTGTCTGAGAGTTCTGTTTCTTGTGACCACTCCCGCTTCATTTTATTTCAAATTATTTCACATTATAAATTCATTTCAAATTAATTCAAATTAAAAATTCATTTCAAATTATAAATGAATTATTCATTTCAAACTAAAATTTATTTCAATTATACTTAGTGAGCACCGGTGCTATTAAATGTCATGTGGAATCCAAAAGTGATAGCATTTCTGCCTAACAATTTTTCTTTTCTTTCTATTTGCTAATAGCATGGTTTGCCTAGAAATACATTTCTGATTTCCCAAACCTCTGATATGTATTTTAAAAAAAATTAAAGACATTGACACCTGAGCTTTGTGTCTTTTCTACTATCCAAGAGAGAATACAAGTAAGTACCAAGAGTCTGAAACTAAAGTAGCTGCCTAGGAATTACTAAACACATTCTTCTGTAGGTGATCTGATATTTTGAATTGTAAGAAATATCACTGGAATAGTACCATCTTAGGCTGGCAAATTTTTGACCTGACCTCATGTAACACTGCTTTTCTTGTCTTGTCTTCTAGACTTAGAACATTCAATCCCAACTAATTTTTCTTGGTGCTCAGCTAACAGTTTTAACTTCTCAACTTACAAGTCACAAGGAAGTCCTAATAAAACAGCAAGAATGTGCTGACATTCATTTAATACCTTGTGCCTTAAAGTATTCTAGGAACTTTACATGTACTAAATCATTTAGTCTTCAAAATAAATGTATGTTATTATTTTCATTTTATAGATGGTGGAACTGACACAGAGAAAATAGGTCAGGAAGAGTTACATCAGAAAAACACAATACTCCAGGTAGTGTTGGGGCTGAGAAAACAATACCCCAAAATATGGCACTTGGATATGCTGAACTGAAGAAACCTCCATGTCTCTCTGACCACTCCCTTCCCCTATCTCTCATTCTCTGTGTCTTCCAAGGCACAGAATGAAGTTGTTCTCTGAAGTCTCCTTCTCTCTCTAAAGTGCAGACCCACCTAAGAAAGAAAAAAAAACCCTCTGAACCCTTCTCTGTGTTTTCATTAACTGAACTCATATCACAGACTGAAGTTTGTCAGCAAACTTGAACAGACACGTCACAAGCTGTTGTCTTCCCTGTGGGCCCAACAGGCTTTGAACTGGCCATTGTATGTCCTCTAAGACCACTGACTTCCTCTAAAAATCATTTTCTATCCCCTTAAAAATATCTACACTTCCCAAACTCCCTTTTCCCTTAGAACAAGGGTATATAACCCACTGGACCTCATACGATTGGGAAGTAATCACTGTGATTTTCCCCTGTGCATAGTAATACAAATTTGTATGCATTTTCTTTTATTAATTTGCTTTTTGTAGGTTTTCAGCCAACCTTCAAAAGATGAAGGGGAAGTTTTCCCATTACCCCTACAGTGGTTAAAACAAGGAATATTTATCCAAAGAATTTGTTTTACAGGCAATGAGGAGCTGAAAAGTCGAACGAGGGCAGTGAGTTAAGCCAGAGTTTTGCAACATCAAGAAGGCATTACTACCCTTAATTTGGAAGGAGGATGTGAGGTTGTGCAGTTTCTAAATATACAGAAGACTTAAGTAACTTGCTCACCATCATAGAGCTAACGGTTCCTGGGTTGTTCTTCAGGCAACATGTGCTCTGAACATGGGAGAGAGGTCCTGGAAAATGACATTAGTAACCTTCTGACATGTGGTTTCCTCTGCCTATGTATATCATAGGATAATTTCAGGGAAATGTGTGCCTACCAATATGGAAGGAGAGACTTTGCCTTTTGAGTATAGGTGCATGGACAAAAAGTGATGAGAAAAGTTCTGAGGCTTCCAAGCCATTTACTGCTCAGGGTAAGTGAAAGCGAATGTTGCAGGCAAGAAATATACACTTTTGCGCAGGCTCTTAGTTGACAAAGTGTAGCTGTTTTTCCATGTAGTCCCCACTTTCTAAGTAGACCTTGCAAAGCACATTGGACTAGATTGCTTTTCAATGCACAAAACTTTTTCCCCCCCAAAACTATTCTAATTGAAAGTGCCAATACTGGCAGAAAATGTATGCAAGTACTATCCTTTAATGTGTTAATGCAATCTAAGAAGTTACAGGATGGGGCATGAAAATATATATTTGAAGGCACAGATGTGTGAAGCATAGGATTAAGCAAAACAGATTGAATATGATGTTTATGGGCTGAATTTTGTCTCTCTAAAATTCATACGTTGAAGTCCTAACCCCTAGCACCTCAGCATGAAATTATATTTGAAGACAAAATCTTGAAAGGGGTTATTAAGTTAAAATGATGCCAGCTGGGTGGGACTGAAATCAAGTATGACTTAGGTCCTCAGCAGAAGATGAAGAGGCACCGTGGGCACACAGACCATGGAAAGAGGCAGCGAGAGGGTGGCCATCTGTAAGGCAAATAGAGAAGCTGCAGGAGAAATAAATCCTGCTGGCCCCTTAATCTTCAACTCCCTGTCTCCAGAGCTGTGAAAAAATAATTTCTGTATTTTAAGACACCCAATCTGTGGTATTTTGTTATGGCAGCACAACTAATACAATACCAAAGAAGCAAATCTAGAAATCCTTAGAAGGTTAGATACTAATGAGGGCCAGAGAAACTAATAATGACACACTTTGTCATATAGAACAATATGGCTGGGCTGCCAGGACCACAAAGCTATCCTCTTGGAATGAGAAGTTAAGAGTTAGATGTGCACTGCAAAAGCACTAATAAATTTGTTTTCTTTCCTTCATGGTTGCCCACTTAATTCAATAAGCATTTTATTGTGCATTAATTATTAGGCAGATAGTACTCTTATGGGTTCAAATCTATGAACACCCTGTTGCTTAATAGTACCATTATGACATCATAGAAACCTCCTTTTTAAATGATTTATTATTGTTTTGTTTTTTCTTTTCTTTTCTTTTCTTTTGTTTTGGGAGAGTCTTGTTCTATCACCCAGGCTGGAGTGCAGTGACACATCTTGGCTCACTGCAACCGCCGACTCCTGGGTTCCAGCAATTCTCCCTGTCTCAGGCTCCCGAGTAGCTGGGATTACAGGCACTTGCCACCACACCTGGCTAATTTTTGTCTTTTTTAGTAGAGAGGGGGTTTTGTCATCTTGGCCAGGCTGGTCTTGAACTCTTGACCTCAGGTGATCCACCTTCCTCCCAAAGTGCTGGGGTTACAGAAGTAAGCCATCACACCCAACCTGCTTATTGTTTTCTTATTGGGGGAAATAAAATTATATCAGAATGTCAACACACCTAAAGGAGGAAAATTATTGGGATCCTCATTATAGTAGATTTAAAAGACCACTCTTTTGTAATGGAAATTGTCTAAATCTGCTCCATGAATTCAACAGTTCTCTGTTGAATATCCTACAGTTGGGCATAGTGGTGCATGTGTGTAATCCCAGGTAGCTATTTCAGAGGCTGAGGCAGGAGGATCTTGTGAGCCCAGGAGCTCAACACCAGTTAGTGGGGAAGAAAAGAAAAACCCTACAAATGTGTTTTGGCAATATGGTAAACTTCTGGTATCCCGAAACGGATTTTTAAACCCTCTCTAAAGAAACAAGGTAGAAGAATACCAACTTTTTTGGCTGACATACAAAATACAATAATGAATATTGCTAGAAACAACATTTTGACCCAAAATAGAAAAATAGTCTTGGGGTTTTTCTTAGTCTATTTATGTTGCTACAACATAGTACCTACAAATGGGTAACTGATAATGAACAGAAATTGGTTGGCTCACCGTTCTGGAGGCACAGAAGGTCAAAGTGGAGGGGCTGGCATCTGGCGAAGGCCTTCTTGCTCTAACACTGCATGGTGGAAGAGCTAAGAGAAGCGGACAGGAGAGAGGGTAGGAAAGACAAAGAGAAAGAGGCAAGAGGGAGCCAAACTAGTCCTTTTATAAAGAAGCCACTTTTTTTTTTTTTTTGAGACGGAGTTTCGCTCTTGTTACCCAGGCTGGAGTGCAATGGCGCTATCTCGGCTCACTGCAACCTCCGCCTCCTGGGTTCAGGCAATTCTCCTGCCTCAGCCTCCTGAGTAGCTGGGATTACAGGCACTCACCACCATGCCCAGCTAATTTTTTTGTATTTTTAGTAGAGACGGGGTTTCACCATGTTGACCAGGATGGTCTTGATCTCTTGACCTCGTGATCCACCCTCCTCGGCCTCCCAAAGTGCTGGGATTACAGGCTTGAGCCACCACGCCTGGCCGGAAGCCACTCTTTTGATGCACACTTGTGATAGCACCATTAATTCATGAGAGCAGAGCTCTTGTAGCTTAATTACCTCTTATTAGGCCCCGCCTCCCCACACTGCTGCATTGGGGATTAAGTTTCCATCACATGCTTTTTGGGGGATTCATTCAAACCATAGCATTGTTACACACAAAATACTTCATATTATATGAAATATGTCACTTACCATTTTTACCTGAATTTCAACAATATCAAGTAAGGCAGCAGTTTAGAAGTTAGTAAATAATATCTTTAGAACATATAATTCCAACAAACATGCATACTAAAGCTGACTCATACAACATAATTGTCATAGGACAAATTTTAAAAATGAATTAGGAAATCCCAGCGATGGGTTTTGCGTGCCAATTTATCTCAATTTCTCAAATTTCCATTCTCTAATTATTCATTCCAATCATAAGTTTTCCAGAAAGGAATGCCTATGAGGAAACTTGAAATTTTCTTCTCAATGTTCTTCAATACAACAGTTAAAAATATTTAAAGAAGTGTTGAGCAAGTAGAAAACCATCAGAAGTAAGCTGAAAATGAATGGTCTCAGTGGGCAAATATGCTTACCTTATAAAAGCTCTATTGGTGATTATCTATTAGGTTCTAGTAAGATCATTTTAAAATTTTATTTTTGGTATGGAACTAAAAAATTACTCAGAGAAATGTATTGACAAATTCTTGAAATTAAAGTTTAGTATTTGGCAATATATCCCCCTGGATTTTTAGGTTAAATTTAATTTTCTTAAATTCAAATGTATGAGCCCGATTTCTTAAAAACAAAAACAAAAACAAAAATAAAACCCAAACCAAACCAAAACCCTATAATATGGAGAAACATGAAGTTAGTATATAAACAAGGAAAAGAAGAAACTCTGGTGTATAAATTAGGAAAAATGGGTTCTTATAAGCTTTCTTTGACAGGTCACCCTCCTTGGGTTTCAGAGTTATAAAAAAAGGGATACATGGGATTAGAGCTGTGACATGATTTTTTAAAGTCTGCAATTTGTTAAAAATAAAATGCGTCAACAAATATAAAGATTCAAGGAAAAGATGACAAAAGGTGGTTCAAGATATCCAAGCTGCAGATCAAAGGTGGGTGTAAAGTGAATAGAACTGTTACAAAGCCTTAAGAGCTGCTATAATCCATAATTATTAAATAATACCAGTGCTATTTCAATTATCATTTAGCAAGTGTTGAAAATAGATGTTGGAAATAGATACTCAGTGCTGCAAAGAAAACTTAGCTCTGAGATAAAGAATCTTTCAGCAATGCAATTTTTACTTCCTAGACTGCAAGAAGGGTATATTAGCTAGCCATTGTGCCATGACAGTACAATGAGCAAAGGAAAACACACAAATTTATCCCTTATACATTTGGGGTTATCCTTACTCCTGTGTCTGATCTCTGTTGGCTGGAGCCAGACCTCACAATCTAAACTAAAACTCGATTGGCTAATAACTTAAAAGTTTTCTAAACAGGTAAAAGCAGTGGAGAGCTGGGACATGCCTGCAAGCGTGTCCAGCACAGATATCTTGGTCAAAGTACAAGGACAAAGAATGTACTACTGCCTATAAGCATGGCATATCTAACAGCTGCGTAAGATAGGGCTTAACAAAGTTATTAGCACACTTATTCTTTAAAAGGAAAGGAAACTTTAAAAAGGAACTTTTCTACTATCCACATAAGCTTGCTCTCCTTGTCATTGGATTAAAAATTATACCTGTATTTTTAAGTGTATTCTATTCGTGACAATATGCATTTATAATTTCTTTCCTCACACTGCTTCACTCTCACCTCAGTCCCCAGATTAGCTCCTGGAACTTGAGATATTTTTGCCGCTAGATTGCTTTCTTAACGATAGGTTTTCCTTACAATTCCATATATAGTCAAGTATTCCATGCATGGTAGTTAATTGTTTGCTTAATTTGGCAACTAGGATATTAGATTTGTGTATTATCTAGGCAGTGATATTTTTGTAAGGTTGTTTGCTGCATAGATCCTATTTCATTTATATTTAGTCTTGGGAAAATAAACTTCATTTTTTCCAGAGCCCAGCAGTGACTGACACATATTCGAATGAATGAAGTAGATAGATGTCCATATTCATTTATGTAATAATTAGTTAAGGAGAAAAGTACTTCCCAGCATAAAGATTTCTGGCAACCCCTTGCTTCTTTGACTTTTCCCTTCAGGCAACTTCACTGCTTGTGAAATTCCTAGAAAGGCAAGGAAGAGAAACATAGAAAGGGGCCGGAGTTCGGGACCCTGTGTAGTTTTGGGACGTTATGGACACGCAGGGAAATGTTTGCTTTGGAGGCTTTGGGCAAGCTAGGGATCCGACAAGCCCTGGGCACAGGAAGGAACGCTGCCCTCTGGCCTCCAGAGGAGCTTCGCGGAGCCCAGCGCCGGCGTCGCGCAACCTGCCGCAGGGGCGGCTCCCGGGTCCGGCAGCCAGGCGCTCCCTCGCCCCACCAGGGAACGCCGGGCTCGCGCTGGGAGGGGTGGGGCTCCACGGTGGCCCCGCCCCACTCCGCCGCCCGGCGGGTCACAATGTAGGGTTAGGGCGGCCGGCGGGCGGGGCTCTGCGGGGGAGGAGCCGCCGGGCGAGGGCGGGGGCAGGGGCTGGGGCGGGGGCGGGGGCTGGGAAGGCGTGTGGGGGAGGGGAGGGAGGAGGACTCGCGGAGGGAGGAGGACAGCGCCATTCCGGCGGCCGCTCCCTCTGTCCCCTCTCTCCCTTCCCTGCAGCGGCCCGGGAGCCGCCAGGAGTGCGCGAACGCGTGACGCTGCCCGGCTAGCTCGCGCCCTCCCGCGCCCCGGCGTCCGCCGCCCGCTCATGGCCCGGGCCACCGCGGAGGAGCAGCGCTGAGGCGGGCTGCGTGGAGACGTGGGACGGCCGCCGTGGCCCTCGCAGTGGGCGCTTCGCCGCCTGTCCGCGCACCCCGGCCGCCATCGGCTTCGCGCCTGGCTGGCGGGGGCGCTGTCCTCTCAGGCCGTCCGCGCCGCTCCCTGGAGCTCTGCGGAGCGCGGCAGCCAGGGCGGGCGGAGGGGCGAGGAGCCGGGCGCCGCTGCCGCCGCGGGGGCCATGACCGTGGAGCAGAACGTGCTGCAGCAGAGCGCGGCGCAGAAGGTGAGGCGAGCCCGCGAGCCGGCGGGCCCCACTCCTCCTTCCGACGGGCTGTCCTCTCCCGCCGCGGCCGGGCGCCCGGGCCTCGCCGTCGTCCCCGGCTTCCTCCCCTGTCACCCCCGGCCCCTGCCCATCGCCTCGGGGGCGTCGCGCCCGGTGCCCAGCTGCGTGTGGGAGGCAGAGTGTAGTTTGCGGGCTTGAGTCCACTTCCTTCTGCCGATTGTTTTCCTGTAGCAGACTGTGCCAGGTATTGAGAGCGACCCTCACATTCCTACGGTGCTCTTTGTGGCTTCTTAATGAAACTTTATTCTCTTCCCTTAAATAAAAAAGAATAGCCGGTTGTCATCCTTTCTGAACCCATTTTGTCTTTCTAAGGTGGTAGTATTCCAGGCCTGCTGTTTTGCAAAAATGGTCTCCACCAAAATCGAATCACCTGCCTTGCGGGGCAGGCGTGTTGACCAGGTGAACTCTATTTAGAAGTGGGTGGTTTGCTTGGTTTCTTTTCCTTTTAAGGTTTCCTTTTCCTCCTCCTCCTCCTCTTCTTCTTCTTCTTTTTTCCAATATAGAACCTGTCCCTAAGAGAGGAAACCTTTCTGTCTATGTTATTTCAGGAATCTTTTGTCCCCTAAGTTTGACCTTGTTCCTTCCTTCACCCTTTTCTTTTGCATCAGTCACACATTTAAATGGTCACTCACTAAAGAAAACAATAAAAACTGTGAAGCTTTGTATCATTAAAGTGAATCGTGAGAGATCATTCTACTGTTTTAGATTTTGCTTTCAGAATCTTAAGTGCACTATCATGGCTTGCCCCATATTCTGAAGAGTAGTTGTCCATGACTTAATTTCTTTTTATAATGTTTCATTTGCGTGAAAAGCATTTTGGGTAAAAGGGCAAGCCTTGCCTTAGTCGTGTTGGAATTACGGGGATAATTAGGGTTTACTGTGATCTACCACCTGAGTTGTGTTTGGTTTATCTGGGTGAGTAATGAATGCCCCACCCTGTTGGAGTTTTGGTGTGGTAATATCCTACCTGTGCTTGGTTACTGTTCTAACATGGGCTGTCGGCATACAGCTGCTACATTTTTGCTTTGAGATTATTTTTAGAATTGTATGATACGGCTTTAAAGTAATTGAAGATACTCAAGAACTTTGGAAAGCAAGGATAGTGCATTGTTATTTTAGGCAGGTTGGGAAAGTTGTTTTTGAGACTTGTATGTCAGTTGATATTACTGGTAAAGTTAGACGGATATTGCACACTGCACTTTATTTGCAGTGAAATAATTCAAGACTTACTACTGAGAGTTTAAAAGAGTTTACTTCCTAATATTCTCTATTCTGTTTTGAATACCTTCAATTTTAGTTTTTAAAGACTTAAGGCTTAGGAAAGATTACATGGTCATATGAATACTAAGCAATATTTAATGTGTTTGGTACCATTTGGTTACAATTGTCTTCAATGTTGGATATTAAAGTCTGTTTAAAAGTGAGAAACGTAAAATTTTCACATCTCCTAAGTTTGAACATGGAAGAACTTTGTAAGTTTGTGAATTTTTTTTCCAATTGATTTTGTCTAAACCGCATTGAATGACTATGCAGACTCTATTGCATGGTTCAGAGGTTATGCATAAAATTGTAGAATCAAGAATCAAGTAAATGAAAGAGTGATCTTGCCTGTTAAGTTCGATTTCCTAGTTTAATCCCCTCCCCACACAAAGGGAGTAGTTGTTAATTAAAAATATTATCGTTTAGTACGGGTGTGTTTTAGATCATTTATTTCACTGTTATTGGGGAATTCTTTTAGCGAGACTTTTAATGATATTTAGATTGTTTTACAAAAGAAACACTTAAATATGTTTGCTTTCCATATTAATACACAATTACTTTGTTACTTAGAACTATTTAAAAATATTTACATGGATATAAATAAGCCATGTACCTCAATAAGTTGAGAGATTTAAGTCCATCAAGCTAGTAATCAGGAAGTGAACTTAAAGCTGGTAACTAGGAAGTGACCTTTACACTTAGAAGAAACAAAAGTGAAAGAAACAATGTTTTTACTTAGACACTTTATGGATTATCTGTAAAAGGAGAGGTGTGTAGTGTATATTGCAGAACGAACATTTTAGCCAGTTTTTTTCTCACTTTAAAAACTTGTACATATGTGTTTTAAAATTTTAAGTAAATACCTATATTTTGGTAGTCTGAATGGTTTCCTATATTTTCAAGATTTTTTAAAACTATTATTTTGCACGTGGATGTAGATTTTTTTGTTGTTTGCAGCACCACACTGCACAGAACTTTCATGGTTTTTTTTTGTTCACCTACAGAATTCATCTGTCATTGTCACAATGTAGTTTGATGAGGCAAGGGGCCGCCTTTTCCTTTTGATGTGTTCTTTGCTTGATTGCTGGAGTTTGGCCAACCCAGGGACTTATGAGATGTAGTAAAACTGCAGAAAGCTGCTTTGCTGAGGTTTAGATGTTTCAGGTGAGGTGCAGTTGGCAGCAGATTAGCTAAATCCTGTAATAATTTTGGTCTTGGACATGTGTCTTCAGTCTCTGTGCTTCATATTTATCTAGGTGTAGGAGCCTTAGATCTAAGACATTTGATACATAGATTCAAGTTCCAAATGAGGATCCTCCCCTCCCTACTCCCATCTATCTAACCAGATGAACCAAGTGAGGATTCTTTAGGGTAGTATTAGTAGGAGGTTTGCTCCTAGGGACCAAATTAATTTACAGAGTTAAATGAACAGGATACTATTGACAGTAAATGCATCCTGCTGAGTTAAATACAATATATTGTTTCACTCTAGGGCTTAGAGCAGTTCTTTAAACATAGTAAGACTCAGCAAATATTTGATGAAGTAAGTGAATGGTTTCCAAAAGGAATGTAGGTACAGTACTTAGTTTCCTAATTGAATCTTGAAATTTAAAAATTAAGAAATGATGAGGCTGGGTGGGTGTGGTGGTTCATGCTTGTAATCCCAGCACTTTGGAAGGCTGAGGTGGGAGGATCCCTTGAAGCCAGGAGTTCAAAACCAGCCTAGGCAACAAAATGAACAACCTTTCTGTTAAAAAAAAAAAAAAAAAAAGAAAGCTTGAAAAATTGCTCATGCTAGGAGAATAGGCAGCGTAGTGAAAAGACAGGATGTGGGATAGATCTCAGCCACCTTTTTGTGACCTTGGGCAAGTCATTAAGTACCTCTGAAGGTTCTTTTAATGCCTTAACATTAGTATGATGAGATATGAGCAACTTCTTTAGATTGTTTAATCGCCCTAAGCAAGTGTTCTGTGTAGGGAGCATAAAAGATGAAGTATAGGATGGAGGCAGAGCAATCTCACAGATCTACAGTCCACTTAATTCCTGTAAAGATGAGGGTCAGGTGGGAAGGTTGTCACAGATTAAGCAACTTCACAGTTAAAACTTGAAAAACAATACCGGCCGGGCACGGTGGCTCAAGCCTGTAATCCCAGCACTTTGGGAGGCCGAGGCGGGTGGATCACGAGGTCAAGAGATCGAGACCATCCTGGTCAACGTGGTGAAACCCCGTCTCTACTAAAAATACAAAAAATTAGCTAGGCATGGTGGTGAGTGCCTGTAATCCCAGCTACTTGGGAGGCTGAGGCAGGAGAATTGCCTGAACCCAGGAGGCCGAGGTTGCGGTGAGCCGAGATCGTGCCATTGCACTCCAGCCTGGGTAACAAGAGCAAAACTCCGTCTCAAAAAAAAAAAAAAAAAAAAAAAAAGGAAAAACAATACAGACTGGATTCAGGGTAAATTTCCTAGTTAAAATAACATGTATTTTCTAATTTAGGATCATCTAAGTTTATAAAACAATACCATACAGCATTTGGTAGTTAACAGTACTTAAGTCACTTTAAATGTTACATAAAGGGGATATTCTTTATTAGAAATCAGTTTATCTTATTAGTCTAAGTCTTGATTTGGGCACAGAAATAGGGTTCCAGCTGCTTATTCCTTTTCTTATTCTTTCCCTTTTGCACCTAATTTTGACTTGTATACTCACATTGTATCCAGCCTTTTAAATGAATTCACATCATTTCTAATATTCTTTTGATTTTCTTCAATAATACATGTACAGTCCATATCATTTACAAATACTTAATATTCTGACCTCTTTCTTGTCATTATTTATACGACTTGTTAAGATTACAGAATGCTACTATTTGTTTCTGTTATATATTGTTTCCTTATGATATGAAAATTTTTTTACATTCCTAGGTTTTATAAATGTTTCAAAACTATATTTAAATGTTGACTATCATGTCTTTTTTGCAATGAATGATGTGATATTTTATATGTCATAATACAAGAACCATTTGTATGTAAGATATATGAATATTTACTATATAATCTTCGTAAGGCACTGTGCTAAGTCTTCTTACAAACTTTTTTCATTTAATCCTCCCAACCACCTTATGAAATGAGTACTGTTTTTTTTTCCCTTCTTATTGAAGCTGAGGAAACAGTATTGGAGAACTAAAGCAGTATTTCATCTCTGGCATGTATTAAGGGTTGGATTTAAACTCAAAAGTCATATGATGGACAAGTCCCTGCTCTTAACTGCAGTGCCATCCATGTCGGTTTGGCTGTCCTTGAATTTCTGATAAAAACCCATTTGGTAATGTTGCTGTACTATTTTAATATATTTCTATATTTAATATAATAAATTTAAACCTAGAATTTGGTATACAATTGGCCTTCTGTATCCCCGCGTTCTGAATCCACAAATTCAACCAACCGTAGATTGAAAATATTCTGGAAAAAAATGAAGCATTGTTACATCTGTACTGAACATGTACAGTCTTATTTTGGCCCTTATTCCCTAAATACAGTATAACAACTATTTATGTAGCATTTACACTGTGTTAGTAATCTAGAAATGATCTAAAGTATACTGGAGGATGTGTGGATGTGTAAGTTACACGGAAATACTACATCATTTTATGTAAGGGACTTGAAAACTCAAAGATTTTGGCATTTTTGGGGGTTCTGGAACCAGTCGTCCTTGGATTCTTTAATGAGATTAGTTATAAGGTTTGTTGTGTCCATGAGGGCTATTAAAATAAGGTTAGCTTAAAATGATTAGGAAGCTTTCTGTGTTTTCCTGTGCTTTTGGAATTGTTTAGGATTAGGTAGAGTCATTCAGAATTGATGGCCTATAGTTCTTTTTGATTAAAAAAATTAGATATTATTCAACTGAAGTACATGTTACTTTGAAGATTTGGTGAATGTGATTATATCAGGGCTTAGCTGTTCATTTGCAGCAAATTTTAGGCAAAGTTTCCAAATTTTGCTCATCATCTTTTACATTTTCTGTGTTTTTTAGGGTCAAATTTTAAAAGTTTTACAGTTCTAGAAAATTTTAAATTTCATTGAGGTTTCTGTATTTATTGGTCTAAAATTTTCTTCTAAATCTGTGCAGTTGTATATAGACATGCCAATTTTTTAAATCCCTGTTTGTTTTGTTTTCAGTAGTGTTTGCCAGATGCTGATCTTATTTCTTTGGTCTTTCCAAAATTTAGTCCTTTATTTTTTTTCTAATTTACTAATTTTTACTTTTCATCTTTAATTTTAGATTTCTACTCTTTCTGGTGTTTATTGTTCTTTTTATAGCCTAAATTCAACATTTACATGAATTTATCATATTTAATAATGAAAACCATTTTGAGCTGTGAATTTTCATCTATTTTCTTTTGGATTTAACTTCCTTTTCCTTTCATTATTTAAAAGTTTTTAAAAGTTTGCTTTCCAAGATGATATTTTTGAAGTATTCTTTTAATTGTTGATATTTAGTTTCATTTCACTGCGTTTGAAGACTGTGCAACAACTTATATATGATTTATAAAATTTCTTGTTAACCTTCCTTTATTGAAAAATTAATGCTCTCTGCTACTGAATTGATATGCCATCTTTGTCATATACAAAAGTTTAATGCAAAGTGTTTTTTTCCGTTTCCTTGACTCATTCTTTTTCATCAGTCATTTTGTGAATATCATCCTGTCTTTATGGTTGTTGCTTTAGAATTCTCTCTCATACTGGAAATGACAGTTCTTTGCCTTTGTTCCTTTCTTCCAGAGTTGACAGTTTTCCTTAGAAATTTTAGAGTAATCATACGAAGTTTTTTCAAATCATCTGGCTTTTTGATTAATTTTATTGAATCTGCGGATCAATTGGGATTATTAACATCTTTATGATACAAGATGAGCAGGATATACTGTTTTTATTAGGTCATGTTTAATATCTCTTTCATGGTTTATAATTTAACATGAAATTCTTATACATCTTTTGTTTTAGGTAGTTGATAATTTCTGCTGTTATATATGGTGGTGCTTTTAAAAATTTGTTATTAGTGTATTCAAATGTGGTGGTCTTTTGTATATTAATTTTATATCTAGCCACCTTGCTAAATGTTTTTTATACGTTTTCCAGAGACAATTTTGCACTTTCTCTGTAAAAGATCATATCATGATTAAACAATACATTTTACTTATGTATAATAATTTCAGTTTTTGTGCCTGTAGTTTCATTTTTTTCTGTACTATCAAATATTTCCAGTAAACATTGATTAGAAGTGATAATGAGTATATTTTTGTTGTTGTTGCTGATTTAAAAAAGCAGTCACCACTTTAGTACCTCATGCATTTCTGAAATATTTACATGTATTAGTTGTGCAGACTTAGAAAACAGGTTCTGTTTACAAGATATTGTAGTATTTTCAATTGTGATGCTTGCATGTACTTGTTCTTTGGGTCCTGGTGACCTTTGTTTAAGCTTTGACTCTGAGTATTCTGGCTGTGGTTGGGGAAGGGTGCTGGTAGTTTGTCAGTCTCTTCTCTGTCATCCTACGTTCTGTGAAGTCAGGTAGGGGACTTTTTTTTTTAAATTTAATTTGTGGCCCTCGTTTTCTTCTTCAGGGGCTACTCCACAATCATTGATTTCTGCCCTGATGTGCTTAGAGTAAGGGTGGTTACAGGATGCAAGGATGATGCCTTGCATTTATTTTGACAGACTTTAATTCCTAAGAACATCATCCTTGTCATGACATCTTGTTTTATGTATGTGGTAAGTAATTTTTCAGTTTTCTCTTTTTTGCCTCTTGATTAACTCTGCTTCAGTACAGACCGTCTACTTTATTTTTAGTTTTTGGTTCTCTGAACTGCTAGATATTTTAAATGTCCAGCAATAATTTCCTTGTTTCCTTAGTCATGTTACTATAGGTTTAGATCAGAGTTTTTTATAGTATACTTTTTGTGGGCTGTCTTAATTATCTGTAGTGCTTGCTGAAAGTACAGATTTCTTTGCCTCACCCTACACTATTGTTTCAAGACACTGAGAGTTGGGCTAAAGCATGCTTTCTAAGAATCTCAGATTATTATTCCGCACTTAATGTTTGAGAATCACTGGTTGAAGTTAATTAGTATTCTTAAGGATAAAAGTGTCTTTAGCACTGGATAAATTGACTGCAGGGGTCCTTTAGGGATTGAATTATCACAATACTCCAAATTTAATATGGAAGCAGAGTCTTTTAACACACATTGATTCTTTTGTTTCGGGTGTTTCTCTCAGTGCAGCAACATGTTTCATTGTAGAGGAGCTGTCTCCTCCCACAGGCTTTTCTGGTAAACATGTCTCTGGAAACCCAAAGCTTCAGGTGACTAGGTGGGAACTTACTTGCCCCTCTTACTCGTGGGGGGCAAATAAGTTTTTGAATCGATGCATTAGGAGTGGAAAATGATTGTATGTGCTAAAGTTGTAATATTCCTATCCCTTTCTGGCTGTTTTTGTTTTCTTTTTGTGTGTATTTGCATATGAATAATTACTGAAGGGTTTTTTTGGGAGGCTAACTATAGCATATGAAAACTTACGTACAACTTAAATTTATTATTATTATTATACTTTGTACCATTCTAGACATGAAATAGAATATCTTATTGTCTTGGAAGTTTCTTTTGTTCCTCATTCATACTGTCCCTCTTTTCTACACAACCCCACACCCAGCTGCCATATTGACTTTTTTCAAGTTAATGTTATTGAGGTATGATTTACACTCAAAGTGTATAATTTGATGAATTTATCTTGTGTCCCTGCGTGTGTGCCCCTAATCTCAGCTGGTCCACCCGAGACCCCCTGAGCACCAACACTAGTCCCCCGCGCGACCCCTTATCCGCTCCGACAAGATGAAAGAAACAGTCATGAACCAGGAAAAACTCGCCAATCTGCAGGCACAAGTGCGCATTGGTGGGAAAGGAACTGCTCGCAGAAAGAAGGTGGTTCATAGAACAGCCACAGCAGATGATAAAAAACTTCAGTTCTCCTTAAAGAAGTTAGGGGTGAACAATATCTCTGGTATTGAAGAGGTGAGTATGTTTACAAACCAAGAAACAGTGATCCACTTTGACAAACCTAAAGTTCAGGCATCTCTGGCAGCGAACACTTTCACCATTACGGGCCATGCTGAGACAAAGCAGCTGACAGAAATGCTACCCAGCATCTTAAACCAGCTTGGGGCAGACAGTCTGACTAGTTTAAGGAGACTGGCTGAAGCTCTACCCAAACAATCTGTGGATGGAAAAGCACCACTTGCTACTGGAGAGGAGGAGGATGATGAAGTTCCAGATCTTGTGGAGAATTTTGATGAGGCTTCCAAGAATGAGGCAAACTGAATTGAGTCAACTTCTGAAGATAAAACTTGAAGAAGTTACTGGGAGCTGCTATTTTATATTATGACTGCTTTTTAAGAAATTTTTGTTTATGGATCTGATAAAATCTAGATCTCTAATATTTTTAAGCCCAAGCCCCTTGGACACTGCAGCTCTTTTCAGTTATATGCTTATACACAATTCATTCTTTGCAGCTAATGAAGCTGAAGAAGCCTGGGAATCAAGTTTGAAACCAAGGTTAATAAAGTTCTTTGCTAGTTAAAAAAAAAAAAAAAAAAAAAAAAATTGATGAATTTGGCCATACAGAACATTTCTGTCACTCCAGAAGAGAAAGAGGAATTTGTCCTGTGTCACCTTTCTTATTCATTTTCAATATCTTCATTATTGCAGGCAACTGTTGATCTGATTTTTATGACTATAGATTAGTTTTGGCTGTTCTGGGTCTTCACATAAATAGACTTGTTTATACAAATTATTTTTTTTGCCTCTGAGTACTTTTGCTCAGTAAAATGCTTTTGAGATTTAGCCATGTTTTATTGCACGTATCAGTTTGTTTCTTTTTACTGCAGAGTAATATTATATTCACATCTGTGTATTCACATACCTTTTGATGTACTATATATATATGTATATATAATGTTATGTGTACATCTGTAAGCTGGTTTTTGAGTAGACTTATTTGTGTTTCTCTTGGGCAAATGCATAGGTATATAACTGCTATAATACCAACTAAATTGTTATCAAAATTGATTGTACCATTGTACATTCCCATTAGCAACATAGGAGAATTTCAGGTTGTCTACATTTTTGTCAACACCTGGCATTGTTAATCTTTTATGTTTTAGCCATTTATTGTTACCTCATTCTGGTAGTAATGTATACTTCTCTAATGACTAATGATTTTGGACATCTTTCATGTTCTTGTTGGCCAGTTTAGGATGATTTTTTAACATTGCTTCTTATACATTATCCAGTTTTAACACCCTTATATATTACCAGTTGCAATAGCTGCATTCTTCCAAAATAATAAAAATGTCAGAGATGAGGCTAAAGGTAAAACACTCCAGTACCAAGTGCTAATACGTTCACAAAACAAATTGAGATTGCATAATTTTGTTTTTTTTTTTTGGTTAAATACCTGTTCAAAAAGTACATTGCTGAAAAATGGGAACTCATTTCCTCATCATGCCTCAAAGTAAATATTAAATTTATCTCTTTAAAAATTAGTTACACACATAACATGAGAAATTTTTATGATGCATATTTTGTTACACAGGGTACAAAAATAATTTCTCATATTAGTTGGTTTGGAAGTTTGAAAAGAACACAGAGGAGCAGTTGCAGGGGCGGGATGAACTGTGATGAAATAAGTAAATTGGGAGGAAAGATACCTTTAAGAAATTTTTTTTTTTTTTTTTTTTTTTACAGTTTTTGGTCTATCTGAAGACAGGGAAGAAGAGGAATCTGAATTGGAAAAAACCCACTATATATGTTGGGTTTTTGTTGTTGCTGTTCAGTCTGGAAGTGGGTGGTGTGTGGTGAGTGCATTAGGTCATCAGAGCAGAATTGGCTGCAGAGCTGAGAGTTACATCCTCACTGAAGTGGGATAGATGTTTTGGGGAGGGGTGTGCAGAGAGGAGCCAGGAATGATGTACCATTAATGGCCAGGACCTGTTGCTATGGTAACACCAGTGTGCAAACCAACTGTGCATTCACATATACAAAAGTTTTGTGTCTTAATTCTTGCCAGAATACATGCATAATTAAGTGTCTCAGTTCCTTAAGGTGGAGATACAGAAACACTGGGTTGAAGGTCTGGTGTTTTCTGTTTTCATGTGAGGCCTCTGGGCTCGTGTCTCATCAAGAGGGCCCTGAAGTTTTCCCATGGGGCTTTGGAGAAAGGCTTTGGAGCAGGGCAGGGCTGAGGAAGAGGATGGAAAGAAAGGAAACAAGAAATGGTCCACTACCTCACATTTTAAAGTCCTCAATTTTGGGAGGAAAGAAGTGACACAAGATTTTCTCAGTGCTGCATTGGCAGCCGGAAACCTATAAGGCCAGCAGGGCCTCTGCCCGGGTTTCGCTTGCACCCACTGGGCTCCTTCTGCTTGCTTGGCCCAGCAGGCTTCTCTGTGCTGATACCCAGCCCACATTCCATGACCACTGCTACTCCCCACGTGCTAACCCCACAGAGGGACCAGGCACACCAGATGTGGCTTCCACAGCTGGGCTCCAGCGTTCAGGCAAGGGGAATGCGATGGAACTCAAAAACTCTGAGACGTCAGCAACCATAGAACTCCAAGGAGGTGTCATAGCTTCTGCCCGGGCAGTCCCGAGGTCTGAGCCACTGGGAATGCCACAGCTGTCCCTCGTTCCTGCTGCTCACAGCTCAGTGAATGGAGGTGTGTTAGAACTTGTTTGTTCCCGCTGCCTGTGGCTTGGTGAACGGGGGTGGGTTACAGCTCTAGGTTGGGAAGTTCTGAGGTTTGGGCCCCCAGTGGGGTCACAGCTCATCACTTCCATAGTCCAGCAAATGGAAGTGTGTCACAGCTCTTTTCATGCCCACCGGCCTCAGCTCCACAAGCCGGCCAGAAGCGTGTTACAGCTGTTTTTGTTTCTGCTGATCAGAGAGTTCTGGATTCTTGTCCCGCGACCAAGAACAATGAGGTATTCAGACACCAATGAGTGAGCAAGAAAGAGAAGAATTTTATTGAGCAACAGACAGGCTCTTGACAATGAGAGGGTACATGAAGTGGGTAGCCCTCATTGTGAGAGGGGCCCCGAAAGCTGGTGCCATCTCTGTCACTGAGTCCAGGGTTTTTACAGGTTTGGAATGAGGAGATGTGGGCTGTAGGTAGCCTTGGAAAAGGCACCGTTCAATTGGTTTAAAAGCATTATTCAGAAAGAACCGATTGGGAAAGAGTAGGCAAAAAGAATAGAAGTTATCATTCTAGTAATGGACTCTATCTGTGTCTAGAACCGGCAGCTTGGTTTTCAGGCTTTAAATTGTCTTTGGTTTGAAGGTCGGGTTTCACCAGGGACCTGTCCCTGCCTGCCTAGGAATTTGTCTTCTGCAGCTATCAGAAGCAGCTCTGCACAGGCCTCTTGGAGTCAGTGGATACTCTTTTTGCCAATTTTGGTAGTATCATGCAGATTCACAGAATTGGCTTCTGGGCTTCTTCCCGAGTGAGGCAGGAATTGAAGTAACATAAAACAGTGGATCTTACAGAACTGAAAGTATTTCCATTCTTGCTGGGTGGCAGAAGGAGGAGAGCTCCAGTGCACCTGAGCATGTGGAACTGCAGCCCAGTTGCTGAAAGCAGCATATAAGATGACCCTGGTCAGCTGTGCAGTTTCTGTGGTGTAAAGTGGGTAGGGGATCCAGACCTTGGGTTACAGAGATGAGCGCTGCTCCCTCAGGTCATGGAATCCTGTGCTAGGTAGGAGGTGTGGTCCTAGGACTGTGTGAACGTTGGTGGGGTTTGATGTTGCCATTACCTTGTTCTTGTCCATCTTGTTGTTGGCTTAGGCAAACCTTAGGGTCTGCAGTTTTTTTTTGTTTGAGACAGAGGTCTCACACTGTCATCCAGGCTGGAGTGCAGTGGTACAATCTGGCTCACAGTAAACTCTGCTTCCCTGGTTCAAGCGATTGTCGTGCCTCAGCCTTCCAAGTATCTGGGACTAAAGTGCACAACATCAGGCCTGGCTTATTTTTATGATGGGGTTTTGCCATGTTGGCCAGGCTGGTTTTGAACTCCTGACTTCAAGTGATCATTCTGTCTTGGCCTCCTAGGGTCTGCAGTGTTCTGAGATGGAGTTTTGCTCTTGTTGCCCAGGCTGGAGTGCAGTGATGCGACCTTGGCTCACTGCAGCCCCCGCCTCCTGGGTTCAAGTGATTCTCCTGCCTCAACATCCTGAGTAGTTGCGACTACAGTTGCCCACAACCACACCTGGCTAATTTTTGTAGTTTTAGTAGAGATGGGGTTTGCCATGTTGTCCAGGTAAATCTCCAACTCCTGACCTCAGGTGATCTGCTTGCCTTGGCCTCCCAAAGTGCTGGGATTACAGGTGTGAGCCACCACACTGGTCTGGGTCTGCAGTTTTTGGATGAAAGTAAATGCTCTTCCAACCATTTCTTGCATGAACAGGAGAGTGAGGAGAGTTCTCTATCTAAAGCTAGAGGGCTGACTAACCACTTTAGGGCCACTGCCCCTGCCCCCACCTCCACCCTCTCCGTCTTTTTTTCTTCCCTCCTGTTCTCCCCTCCCTCCCCACTCCTCCTTTTCCTGAATGCTGATGTTGTTCTGCCTTAAGCTTCTAAGCAGGGAGGGAGGGGGAAGTCTTTTACAGTGGGGGAGAGGAAGGTGTAGGAGGCAGGCAGGGGATATTGCAGGAGTGCTGCTAGGAACCCAGGGCCTCTTTTTCTTATTGACCATTTTTATATCTTCTTTTTTAACATGTTAAGATGTTTTATCAATTTCTTAGTTGGGTTATTGTCTTGCTATTGAGTTGTAGGAATTCTTCACATATTGGGTGTCTTTTATCATGTATATGTAATTTACAAGTATTTTCTCTCTGTGTGGCTTGTATTTGCATTTTCTTAACAGTTTCTTTGAAGCTGAAGTATTTTAATACTGATTGTTTAATTTACCTTTATGGTTAGTACTTTTTTCTTGAACCTTAGTTTTTAAACCTTTTTTTCTCCCTGTGTTTTGTTCTAGAAGTTTTGTCATTTTAGGTTTGTGATCCATTTGGAATTCATTTCTGTGTGCACTCTGAGTTGTAAGAGTCAAGGCTTATTTGTTGCATGTGGATATCTAGTTGTTCCAGCATCTACTTTTGAAAAGCTGTCCTTTCATCACTGAATTATAATTGGTATCTTTATGGAAAATTAATTGACTGTATCGGAGTGGGTTTAGTTTTGAACTCTGTTCGTTTCTATCCTCATGCTGTGCCATACTGTCTTGATTACTGTGGCTTTGAAATGTGTCTTGAAATGGGTAAATGTAAATTCTTCAACTTTGTTCTTGTTAGAAATTTGTTTTGGCTATTCTAGATCTTTTTGTATTTCCAAATACAATTCGGAAGCACTTTACACAGTTGGACAAAGAGCCTGCTGGGATTTTTGAATGGTATTATGTTGGATATATATATATATAAATTCTGACTGTTTGGACATCTTAACAGTATTTTAGCCTTTCAATCCAAGAACACATACATTTCTCCATTTACTTAGGTTTTATTTTTCCAACGTTTTAAAGGTCTTTGTATATCTTTTATTAGAGTTGACATTTTTTGATACTATTATAAATGATATTTTTTAGTTTTATATTCAATTGTTTTTTGCTGGTATATAGCCTATGGTAGATTTTTCTGTGTGAAGCTTTTATCTGCGACTTTGCTAAATTCGGTTATTCTAATAACTCTTACTTTATTTACCACCTTTATTCATTTTAAAAATTGTACTCTTTGACGTCTTCTGTAATATGTTTAATAGAAGTGGTCATGACAGACATCTTTGTCTTGTTCCTGATTTTGTGTGGAAAGCATTCAGTCTACTATGATTTTAGTTGCACTTCTTATTGTAGTTGCCTTATATAAGGTTGACAAAGTTTCCATCTATTTCTGGATATCTAATATTTTGCTAAAAATGTGTTATAGTTCATTTATACTTCTAGATACACTACAGCTTAACCATTCTACAGTTAAACTGTTTGGTTATCTTTTTATATATTTATGGTCCACTGTGATTTTTTTTTCTGTGAAATTGACATTTGTTTCTCTTGTCTGTTTTTTCTTTTGGGCTGTTTATCTTTTTCTTTATGATTTGAGGTAGTTCTTTATAGTTTAGATACTACTTTTCTTTTTCTATTTACAATAGTCTGCCTTTACCCTCGTGGAATATGTTTCAAGACAGTGGATGCTTGAAACTGTGGCTAGTGTTGAACCATATATATAGTATATTTTGAAAGAGACTACATTCACATAAGATACTGAATGTATTTTCAAAGCACTTGAAATAGTATACTATATATAGTGTGGTTCAATACTATATAGTATAGATTTTTTTTTATATATACATACCTGTGATAAAGTTTAAATTAGGCACTATATATATATAGTACATATAGGTTTTTTTCCCTATATATACCCACCTGTTATAAAGTTTAATTTATAAATTAGGTACAGTAAGAGACTAACAACAACTAGTAATGAAATAGAACAAGTATGATAATATACTATAATGTTATGCAAATGTAGTCTTTTTCAAAATACCTGATAACTGAGATTGCTACTGAGTACTAAGTGGGTAGTATACACAGTGTGGATATGTTGGACAAAGGGAAGAGTCATGTGTGGGTGACATGGAGTGAGATTTCATTATGCACAGAACTCAGAACTCAGTCACAATAGTGCACAATTTAAAAAATTGATTCTGGAATTTTTTATTTAGTGTTTTTAGACTGCAGGTGACCATTGGTAACTGAAACTTTAAAAAGTGAAACAAGAGATAAGGGGAAACTACTGTGTATGTTTTGCAAGTATTTTCTGTTTATATGATGTCTTTTTATTCTCTTTATGTTCTTTCATGAATAGAAATTTTTAGTTTTAATTTAGTTTTATATATAGTTTCCTTTGTTATTTGAATTTCCATGTCCTGTTTCATAAAAATAGTTGCAATTGTTGCCTTCTAAGTGTTTTCTTATTTTGTCATCATTCAGCATTTGAGTTTCATTCCACTTGGGTTTGGTTTGTGCAAGTTGTTTAAGTAGATGTCTAAATTTATTTTTTCCCTCTGAAGAACCAGTGACTTAATTGAACAGTTTCTCCTTCCCATTAATACTCTTCCTGACAGTAGTATATATATTTTTTTAAATTACTGAGTTGGGACTATTTTAAAGAAAAACAGGTGTCAAGAACTCTCTCCCTTGAATTAAAAAATATGTTTTTGAGACATGGTCTTGCTCTGTTGCCCAGGCTGGAGTGCAGTGGCATAATCATAGCTTGCTTCAGCCTCAGACTCCTGGGCCCATGCTATCCTCCCGCCTCAGCCTCCCAAGTAGATGGGACTATAGGTGCATGCCACCCACCCAGCTATTTCTTAGTTCTTTTGTAGAGATACGGGGGTCTCGCTTTGTTTCCCAGGTTGGTCTTGAACTCCTGGTGTTAAGCCTTTCACTTTGGCCTTCCAAAGCATTGGCATCACAGGCATGAGCCACTGTGCTCAGCCAAATTAAAATATTTTTATTATAGTTTTACTGAAACTTGTTTAAACATAAACTAGGCATAAATTTATTTTGTTCTGTTGGATAGCTCTTATGTAATAAGATGAAAGACCAACTAGTAACTTAAATGTAACCAAAACTACATAACTGGGGAAATTCAGATGAAAAGGTTAACTTAATTTGACAGATGGCAGTGTTTTGCAGAAGCTTATTTGGCATATGTGACTTCAACTAAGGAAATTAGTATATGTATTTCAGGATATTGTCATATGTTATTAAGCTTTTGGGAGTAAACTTTATTTCTGTTGTCATCCATACTGCATTTCTGACTTGATACCTAGGTAATAATACTGTAGAGTGAATGGTATTCTTAGCCTCAGCCTTTTTATTGTAAAACTGTAACAGGTATGCTTTTGAGTTTTTTTTTTTTTTTTTAAGCTTGGTAAACACTGTTATTTCCATGTTGAACTGAACAGGTTGTATGATTTAGTATAGAGCAGGATACACTTGCTGTGAATAACAGGTAAGAATTGTAGCTTACTTTTAAGTTAGTGGCAAGTAATTATCAGAACTTGTGAGCACTTTACCTAGTGCACATATTTGAGTACCTGGGCAATCAACAGAGGGACATACTGCTGTGCAGTGTGCTAACTGCTTTTGTAGACATTGTGAAATAGTATTATTATAGTGAAGTGATAATTGTATTATTGCTTTATTGCTACTTGCCCCCTCCTTCTCAGAGTTGTTACACTTTGTAGTGGTGAAGATTTTAAACCTTTTTAACTGTGTTGCCAAATATTTTAGTATTTGAAAGTTTGTTACAAACACAAACATTGAGCATTTTTGAGTAAGGAGTAGCAAGTAGGCATAGCTATTGGGCAAGAATTCTGTGGGCTCTCTGGCTTTTGCTGTGTGAACTTTACCTGTGTTTAAATAATTTACATATGGGATATGCTAAAATTTAGCTACTAATATGTGTTTCCGCTTATCTATGGGAATTTCCCAAGGATTGTCTTTGATTTTCTGATTTCTTTGCAAGCTTTATCTTTGAGAGATTGTCTAATTTCTGAGTCATATATTTTCATTCCTATGAAGCACGTGTAATAAAAGTAAATGTAATGTTGCATCTTAACATAGATTCTAGTTTAAGGTTTTCAATTGCATGTCTACATTTCTGCTTAGACAGACATCACACAGTATCATGCCTGTTCATCTATTTATTCTTTGTTTTAAGCAGATTGAGAAATAAATAATATACAACTTGAGCCAGAAGTGCATAGATGATATTGGAAGTTAAAGTATTTGTAGGTAGAACTAAGAGGATAGAAGAAGACTAGGAAAGATCTTATAAAGGATATAGTAGCTGAAATAAACTGTTGAAGATTTGTAGGCAGGTCAAAATGTTATTCCAAGTAAAAGAAGTCTATGAGCAAGGACAAATAAACCTTAAATGATTTAGTGCCTTCTGTTCTCTACACGTGGCTTTATTTGGCTGAGTGCGATATAATAATATTTGGTCTTTTCCCCTTGTTCCTGGCATGGAGCCATAAAGCCTTTGGGATTTGCTATTTAGTCTGTACCAGTCAGATGACTGGCATGGGTCTGGGGTTTCTGGGGAGGAGAGGCTATATACTTCAGGATGAGTGCTCTTTGCCACAAAAACCAACCACTGTAGTTAGAGGGTGAGAAATTTCAACCCCTCCCCAACATCCAGGGAGGGAAGAGGGGCTGCAGATTGAGTTCAGTCACCAATGACCAATGATTTAATCAGTTATACCTTAATGAAATCTCCAGTGCCTTATATATTAATATGCTTTTGACGGAGTCTCACTCTGTTGCCCAGGCTGGAGTGTAGTGGCATAATCTTGGCTCACTGTAAACTCCATCCCCCGGGTTCAAGCAATTCTCCTGTCTCAGCCTCCTGAGTAGCTGGGAATACAGGTGCACACCACCACACCGGTTAATTTTTGTATTTTTAGTAGAAATGGAGTTTCACCATATGGGTCAGCCTGGTCTCAATCTGACCTCAGGTGATCCCCACCTGGGCCTCACAAAGTGCTGGAATTACAGGTTTGAGCTACTGTGCCCTGTCCCTTATATGTTTTTAAGAGTTCTAGGAGAGAGCTCAGCATATATAGTTAACTTTTTCCCCTAATTGTTTTTGTGTTTTTTTTCTCTTAAAAATATAGAACTACATTTTAATATACTGTTAGTATACAAAAATTGCTTTCAAGGAAGTTGTATCAGGGTCCAATGAGGACAAAGGACAAAAATTAGAACAAAGAAGATTTGGTATAAAGAAGTGTTGACTAGGAACAGATGATTGGCTGCTAAAGGGTAAAGGGAACTCTAAGAATAAAGGAAGAAATAAATTTGGGAGAAGCCCTCTGGAAGTCCCAAGACTGAGAGGCTTGATTCTTGTTGGAGAGGTTGTGAATGAAGCCCACTGGATGGCAGAGCACTTTGCAGAAGTGCTGCAGCTTGGGGTGTTCCTGCCAGTAGCTCTTTTGAAGTGGTGTAGAGCATGTACTTTGTTTCCGAGAGACCATAGGTCATGTTATGTAAATAATTAGCATGACCAAAAACTTTGCTTTACGGAATTGTGACAAATAGAACTGCTGGGAATTATATCCAGTTCCAGAGTTCTCCTTAGAGCACGTTTATTTTGTTTCATTAGTATAAGGAGTTTATTTTTGGATTATAAATTAATTATGCAAACTTAAGTACAGAAACTAGAGATACGTAATGGTTTAATTGGACAAGAGAGCTATAATAGGAATCTGATTATTAGCATAAAAAAACAAGTTAAATACATATTTTAAACTGCAGACATGGTGATTCAAGGATATGATTTGATTCATAAAAGTTTTGTTTAACTACTTGTTTTCCAGAATATAGGCACCCTAATTTAAAAACAGACTGCGTTCCAAAAGATTTTGCAAGTTGGGTTTTTGGAACTGAGAATACATGTTCCCATAGAAACCATGTTTTCTGGTATTGGGTTCTTCTTTGGAAATGTATTTAACTCTGTATGAACTTAGCTTATGTTGCTGTGTAACAATACTTTATGGGAGAATTGCATTTAGAGTTTCTACTCCTGATGCATTTCTTTAATTAATTGGGGTGGTGAATATTCTTTTAATTTTATTTTTTAAATAATTTTTGTTTATTATTATCTTTTGGAATGGAGTTTCACTCTTGTTGCCCAGGCTGGAGTACAGTGGCTTGATATCAGCTCACTACAACCTCTGCTTCCCAGGTTCAAACGATTCTCCTGCCTCAGCCTCCCAAGTAGCTGGGATTAGAGGCATGCACCACTATGCCTGGCTAGTTTTTTTATTTTTAGAAGAGATGGGGTTTCACCATGTTGGTCAGGCTGGTCTCAAACTCCTGATCTGAGATGATCTGCCCACCTTGACCTCCCAAAGTGCTGGGATTATAGGTGTGAGACAGCCACTGAGTCTGGCCAGATGCAGAATACTCTTCAAGGTCATAACATGATGCAGATATAGTTGAAAGGTTGGGTGACAGGTTGGAAAAAGGACTCTGCGGCAAGGGAGGATGGAAACCACCATTTATTTAGGACTAGCTATATCCATTGTTCTTTGCCAGCTGTTTCTCATAAAGTATCTTATTTATTTATTTCTTGATTACATGGATGCTTAATGTTTTAGCTCTCGAATTCTATTCAAAAGTAAGGAAGAGACTTAAAATTTAGAATTCATGGCATTTTTAAGATTTATATCTTCAGATTTATATGCCTAAGGAGATTCTTGAATAATTTATTTTAACGCTAAAGTACTGTTAATCCAAAAAGATTGAGAAAAGCTTCACTGTGACAGTAGGATATGCAGAATACTTGAACCATTTATTATTCCCCGAATACTTGAAAACCAGGATTTGTTGTCTAGTGAGTAGTGAAC